>CM053029.1:335039946-336303589 GCA_028564925.1 Lithobates sylvaticus | reverse complement strand
CCGGAATGTAATTGGGGCCAGGTGTGGGGATGGTGGCTCAGAGGCCAAATCGTATTATCCCCTGTATTGAGATCTCAGATGCGGCGGCGCCGCGCGTCGACACGTCCAGAGGGGCGTGTCGGCATTTTCCTGAAAGACCCTGATATTATTGCAAGTTGTTGTATAATTTGTTCTTTTGCATTTTTGTACATGTTTATGGTTATCTATGATTCTATGTATACAGACTGTCTTGTAAAATTGTATGTTTATCCACCTATTTACTGATTTATCTCTGGGCTTGCTGCCCTAAATAAAATTTATTATTTCTTCACATGCATATACTCCTTATGTCTATCTGTTAAGCTTCTCTTTGGGGTACAGGCCGTGTTAATGCACACTAGGCCCTACAAATGTGTAATTTTTCTATGTGAGAAGCGATAGACCTCCCTGCCACCACTCACTTGCCCATCAAATATTTTACCTTGATCCATTTATGGTTAATCCATAATAAATCCCCTACCTGAGCAAGTGACTGCAGGCAATTCTTACTCTACTTATACCTCATGCCTCTATATATGACCTGCTTTAAATACGCGTATTGATACCTGTCTTGTATTATATGTCAATTATTACCCTTAACCTGCCTCTGTGAATACCATCCCTTGAGCACCCCCTTAAACCATCATGGCAATCTTCCTTGGGGAGGATTGGGAGACCCGCATGACTAGCACTTTACAGCAATTTCAATCCAATGAATTCATTGAATCCCAACTGCGATTTGTTTTCCTTAATCTTACACATACTGTCCAGAAGAAAGCCTCTTTGTTCTGGCACATTAAGTCCTTCAAGGACTATATTGCTCACGGTATCAACCCCTTTGGGCTCAGGGTCCAAATTTTTCCCACTTTCCAGGACATTCCCCCAGACTTCAAACAAGCCTGGGAGGGTGTCCTCAAACAATGTTCCATTGATTTGATGAAACTTTTGATACAACAATATGAGACACAAATGTCCGCTCTTGATGCCAAACTAGCATCATTAAATACCCAGCTTACACAATTTCTAGACCATCCATTATACAAAACATTGGACCTACAACTTAAAAAACGTTTTGACAAATTCAACCATGACACTTAGAAGGACAAAAAATTCTTCCGCGACAAAAAAGCTTTCCAAGAGGAAAGAGGAAAGAGCCTACAAATGGAATGAGGCCAACCGTGCTGTACGCCCACCAGCCTCAGCACGCTTCGCCTCAAAACAAGTGCCTCCCAAATATGTCACTGACCGCAACACAGACAATTCACATGTTGCACCTAAACCTAATTCCACACGGGGTCCACGCAACCCCAAAAGAGGTCGCACACCTAACTTTTCTAGTGACGAGGTCTCCGATCCCGAGGGACCGACTGACGACTCACCGGCTAGAGACCCGTCGGCCGCTTCCTCGTCCTCGAAGACCTCTAGATCACACTCTTTACCTTCATCTTCCCAACACTTCGATTTTTTAGATTTAACCACTTCAGCCCCGGACCAATTGTCAGCTTAAGGACCAGAGGTCTTTTTTCAATTTCGCACTGCACTACTTTAACTGGTAATTGTGCGGTCATGCAATTTTGTAACGAAACGAAATTTGCGTCCTTTTCTTCCCACAAATAGAGCTTTCTTTTGATGGTATTTGATTGCCTCTGTGATTTTTATTTTTTGCGATATAAACGGAAAAAGAGCGAAAATTTTGAAAAAAAAAGAGATTTTCTACTTTTTGTTATAAGAAAAATCTAATAAACTCAATTTTAGTCAAACATTTGGGCCAAAATGTATTCAGCCACATGTCTTTAGTAAAAAAAAATGCCAATAAGCGTATATTTATTGGTTTGCGCAAAAGTTATAGCGTCTACAAACTAGAGTACATTTTCTGGAATTTACACCGCTTTTAATTTATGACTGCCTATTTCATTTCTTGAGGTGCTAAAATGGCAGAGAAGTACAAAACCCCCCCAAATGACCCCATTTTGGAAAGTAGACACCCCAAGCTATTTGCTGAGAGGCATGTTGAGCCCATTGAATATTTTTTTTTTTAGTCCCAAGTGATTGAATAAAGACAAAAATAAAAAATAATTTTTTTTTTCTTCAAAAAGTTGTCACTAAATGATATATTGCTCACACATGCCATAGTTATATGTGGAATTGCACCCCAAAATACATTTTGCTGCTTCTCCTGAGTATGGGGATACCACATGTGTGGGACTTTTTGGGAGCCTAGCCGCGTACGGGGCCCCGAAACCCAAGCACCGCCTTCAGGATTTCTAAGGGTGCAAATTTTTGATTTCACTCCTCACTACCTATCACAGTTTCGAAGGCCATAAAATGCCAAAATAGCACAAAAACCCCCCAAATGACCCCATTTTGGAAAGTAGACACCCCAAGCTATTTGTTGTGAGGCATGGTGAGTATTTTTCAGCTCTCATTTGTTTTTGTAAATTAAGAAAGTAAAGAAAAAAAATTTTTTTTTTTTTTTTTTAAATTTTAAAAACTTTGTGACAAAAAGCGACATCTGCAAAATACTCACAATACCTCTCAGCAAATAGCTTGGGGTGTCTACTTTCCAAAATGGGGTCATTTTGGGGGGTTTTATGCCATCTGGGCATTCCATGGCCTCCGAAACTGTGATTGGCAGTGAGAAGTGAAATAAAAAAATTACTCCCTTAGAAAGCCTGAAGGCGGTGCTTGGTTTTTGGGGTTCCGTACGCAGCTAGGCTCCCAAAAAGTCCCACACATGTGGTATCCCCGTACTCAGGAGAAGCAACAGAATGTATTTTGGGGTGTATTTCCACATATGCCCATGACATGTTTGAGCAATATATCATTTAGTGACAACTTTTTGTAAAAAAATATATATATTTTTTTTTTTTTCATTATTCAATCTCTTGGGACAAAAAAAAAAATATTTAATGGGCTCAACATTGCTCTCAGCAAATAGCTTGGGGTGTCTACTTTCCAAAATGGGGTCATTTGGGGGGGGTTTGAACTGTCCTGGCATTTTATGCACAACATTTAGAAGCCTATGTCACACGTCACCCACTCTTCTAACCACTTGAAGACAAAGCCCTTTCTGACACTTTTTGTTTACATGAAAACATATTTTTTTTTTTGCAAGAAAATTAAGTTGAACCCCCAAACACTATATATATTGTTAAAGCAAAGGCCCTACAGATTAAAATGGTGGGTGTTGCATTTTTTTTTTCCACACAGTATTTGCGCAGCGATTTTTCAAACGCATTTTTTGTGGAAAAAATACACTTTTTTTTATTTTAATGCACTAAAACACACTATATTGCTCAAATTTTTGATGAAATAAAAAATATGATCTTAGGCCGAGTACATGGATACCAAACACGACATGCTTTAAAATTGCGCACAAACACGCAGTGGCGACAAACTACATACATTTTTAAAAGCCTTTAAAAGCCTTTACATGATACCACATTAGATTCACGGAGGAGGTCTACTGCTAAAATTACTGCCCTCGATCTGACCTTCGCGGTGATACCTCACATGCATGCTGCAATTGCTGTTTACATATGACGCCAGACCAACGCTTGTGTACGCCTTTGCGCAAGAGAAGGGGGGGCAGGGGTGCTTTTTTTTTTTTTTTTTTTTAGTTTTTTTTTTTTATTTATTTAGCTTTTTTATTCTATTTTTAAACTGTTCCTTCCATTTTTTTTCTTTGTTATGATTTTTATTGTTATCTCAGGGAATGTAAATATCCCCTATGATAGCAATAGGCAGTGACAGGTACTCTTTTTTTGAAAAAATTGGGGTCTATTAGACCCTAGATCTTTCCTCTGCCCTCAAAGCATCTGACCACACCAAGATTGGTGTGATAAAATGCTTTCCCAATTTCCCAATGGCGCGGTTTATATCCGGGAGGGGGGACATTCCCTCCTACTGCTTGTAAAAGCAGTCTAGAGGCTAATTACCCGCTAGAATTGCTTTTACATGAAAGCCGATCACTGGCTGAAAAGAATGATACCAAGATGATACCTAAACCTGCAGGCATCATTCTGGTATAACCATTCAAAGTCCAGCAACATACTGGACATATATTGTAATCTTTTTTTTTTTCATGCAGCCTCTTGGCTGAACGAAAAAAAGAGATTGATTGGTGGGTATGCCCACCATTAGAATACCTCCCTTCATCCACCCACTTCTAATGATGGGCATACATGCACCATTTATATATGCCGATGCATGGGGGCATCCTCCCGCAAAAGTTATGCCGTGTACACACGGTCGGAATTTCGACCGTATGTACGTGGCATTAGGAGCCAATCGCTCCTCCCCCCCCCTGCTGCCCCCATGCTTCGGCACATATGCTCTTTTTTTTAACTGTGGTGGTGAAATCACCTCCTACAGCGTTGGAGTCGCGGCTTTATGTATCGTGGGAGCAAACGCTGTTGCTGTCAAGATAAATAAATCCGCGCTGCAACTGAATGGCGCACCTGAAAAAAAAAAATGCTTAACACTAAAACACAGTAAACAAAATTACATACCTGAAAAGCAAGCATGATAAAACATGATAAAACATAATAAAACATTGCAGAATAGAATGGAGTAAAAAAAGAGCAACAATAGAGAGAGAGAGAGAACAATAAAACGACAACTATTTTTGTTTTTTTTATTTTTTTGAGATTCACAGGTAAAAAAGCTCCTGACTGTTAGCGACTGAATCAAAACGCTACCACAAAAAAAATGTTAGCGATCGCAGGGATCAGGCCTGACTCTGCGAACGCTGCAGTTATGTGTGCTTAGTGTTTTGTAAGTGACAGTGATCGATCGATACTGCACTTGGGTGGGCTGGGCTGGGCGGAGGGGGAAAACGCAGGTGCTAGCAGGTATCTGGGCTGATCCCGCTAACAATGCGTTTTTTTGGAACCCTAAACTGCTGGGACGCTAGTATAGATCTGATCAGATCAGATATTGATCTGTTCAGATACTATACCACTAAGGGAGGTGTATGCTTTGCGCGTGGGTGTTTGCGGTACTGGCACTAACCTGGGGCGACGCAGACCTTATTTGACCCTAAAACCTAATTGATATCACCCGCCGGGCGATCAGGGGGTTAAACCGTTATTGGGTAATAAATGGCGGGTGCCCTGACAGTATAAAAAACAAGCTAACTAACCAGCGTCACCCGTAACAGTAATACAAAAAAAAACTGGTTACCTAGCGACACTAATGCAGCGATCAGAAAAACGATCGCTTAGTGACACTGGCAAAAGGGGGGTGAAAGGGTTAACTAGGGGCAATCAGGGGGTTAAACCTTTATTAGGTAATATATGGGGGTACCTGACGCTATATAAAAACCTGACGGGGAACCTAAATAACGAAATAACTAACTGGCTAACCAGCGTCACCAGTGACAGTTATACGGTGATTACTGGTGAAAGGGTTAACTCTAGGGGCAATCAGGGGGTTAAAAACCTTTATTTAGGTTGTAATATGGGGGTACCTGACCTATAAAACTATTTATGAACCTATATAAAACATGGCGGTTAAAATAAAAAAAAAAAAAATGGTTACCTAGCGACACAATGCAGCGATCAGAAAAACGATCGCTTAGTGACACTGGCAAAAGGGGGTGAAGGGGTTAACTAGGGGCAATCAGGGGGTTAAACCTTTATTAGGGGGGGGGTGGGGGGCTACCTAGGACCTAAAACTAACTGCCCTGACAGTTATTACAGTCACACTGACACTAAATGCAGTGATCAGTAAATAAATGATCACTGCAATTAGTGACACTGTGACTGGGGGGGGGAGGGGGTGATCTGGGGGGTGATCTGGGGGTGACAGGGGGGTGGATTGTGTGCCTATGTGTACTGGTGTCAGTGTACTGTTTGTGCACTAACCTTTACATCTTCTGTGCTCGGCGTTCCGGTCACATAGACCGGCGCACCGAGCGTGACATCACTTCCGCCTTCCTGTCTATACAATAGACAGGAAGGGGAAGCTTTTCATTCGCCAGGAGCGATCGCGAGGGGGTGGCCAGAAACCACTGGCCGTCCCCTCGTCCCGGATCGCTCCTGAAGCGATGCCGACCGTCCCCGCCGGCGGAGGGGGGTCCGATCGGACCCCCCAACCGCCTGAAGAATGGCACGTACAGGTACGTGGTTCTGCCTGTACGTGCCATTCTGCCGACGTATATCTACATGGGGCGGTCGGCAAGTGGTTAATGCGAGCATCACAAAGAATCCAACACAACAACACTCACCAACCGAAAAGAACACCAAGATAACCTCACCTTCTTGTAACATCATCAACCTTTCCAAACACTCACTTACTAAGCATGAAATTTCAGTCCTTGAAAAGGGACTCACTTTTTGTCCTGTATCCCATATAGACAAATTCACTGTTATCAAAGACATTCACCTGTTTGTCCGCAAATTGCTATTACATAGCATATACACACCCAATCCCTTTCCGGATTCCCTTCTACACTCTGCAGCGGAAACCACTGCCCTCCAACAGCTAACTGAACTCTTGGAGGAAAGTGACAACTCCAATTTAATAGATACTTTGGATCTTGACACTCTCTTAGCCAGCACTGAGGATGACTCTCTCACTCCATCACACCCACCCTCCAAAATAACTATAAAAAAGAAATCAAGTTTCTACCCACCCCCCAGCACTAACCCTAGAGCTGCACTATTCTTGCAGGCAGTGACACGGGAAATTCGTAACTTAAAAATTCACCCAAACCGATCCAAGGCAAGAAATTTCTCATACAATCAATATCTCGCTCTCCAAAGTCTAAAAACGAATTCCACGATAATAATCAAACCCGCCGACAAAGGCGGAAACATAGTTATACTTGACAGGGACGAATACATTAAAATGTGCCATGACATCCTTCAAAATAAGGAATGGTACAAAAAGATTCCCATATCTTTCATTACTTTAGCACAACAACAATTATATACGCTTATAGACTCTGCCACCATAAAAGGGGTATTGGACAAAAACACCAGTGACTATGTTAGAACCAAATTTCCACGTACAGCCACGTTCTATGCACTCCCCAAGGTGCATAAAAACCTACCCAGACCACCAGGCAGGCCCATAGTCTCCGGAAGAGGCTCTCTCACTGACAACCTTAGTCGCTATATCGATAAATTATTGCAACCTTTAGTTATCCAACTTCCTTCCTACATACGAGATACCACCCATCTCCTACAAAGTCTATCTTCCCTGACTACTGGTCCCGACACCTTACTTGTCGCGATTGACGTCGAGGCATTATACAGTTCGATCCCCCACTCCCTAGGACTTTCGGCCATTCGACACATACTTACCACTACTTCTCTATACTCCACTGATCTTTCTACATTTATCATAAATGCTTTAGACTTCATCCTCAACAACAACTTTTTCTCTTTTGACGGTTCCCACTACCTCCAAGTACAGGGCGTGGCCATGGGCACCTGCTGCGCACCGGCCTACGCCAATCTGTACTTGGGGGAGTGGGAACGTCTTCTTTTTACAGACCCCTCTGCCAATATATACACCAAACATATCCTTACCTTTCGTCGATACATCGACGATATACTTATTGTCTGGCAGGGACCTAGTCAAATTTTACAAGACTTTCTGACCTACCTTAATACTGTCAACCAGTTAAATTTGAGATTCACGATGACATTTAGTCCAACATCTATCTGTTTTCTAGACCTTACCCTTACGAAAGACTTGGAAGGCCACATACAAAGCCATTTATATCGTAAACCCACTGCAGGCAATACCATTCTAGCTGCCTCCAGTTTCCACCCAGAACCTCTCCTTAATTCTATTCCATATGCTCAATACCTCCGTGCTCGCCGCAACTGTTCAACCGAGGCCTCCTTCGAAAACGAGGCCTCAGTTTTACGAAATAGGCTGTTAGAACGAGGATATCCACCCAAAATTTTAAAAATCGCATATAAAAAAGCGAAATCTAAAACACGTAACTCTTTACTTTTCTCTTCTAAACCACAAACCACTCACACTCCATTACGAATTATTACCAATTTTTGTGAACAACACTCTTCAATCATCCAGATTTTAGAGAAACATTGGCATATTCTAACTACAGACCATTCACTGTCTCCATTTGTATCGATACATCCTTTACTTACCTACAGACGAGCTCCCTCTCTCCGCGACAAGTTAATTAAAAGCGAATATACCCCTACTAGCTATTTACATAAACAAACTAAGGGGACATTCCCCTGTGGGAAATGCAAATACTGTAAGTACTTATTCAAATCTAACAGATTCAATACCCTACCAAATGGACAACCTTTCTTTCCCCAACACTTCGTCAATTGCCGCTCAGTCGGCATTGTATACCTACTAGAATGCGAGTGCGGGTGTTTTTATGTTGGGAAAACCAAACTGCCTTTTTGGAAACGCATTTACCGACACACTCTCAGTATCAACCAAAAAGACCCTGACCTCCCCCTAGGGCGACACTGTGCAATCGTCCACCAAGACTCAACCCCTCAGATCACATTTAGAGCACTTGACCACATTCCCCCACCCAATCGAGGGGGTGACTACAACAAATCCCTACTTCAAAGTGAGCTTAAATGGATTTTCCATCTCAATGCCACATCCCCCCCTGGCCTCAACGAGGCATTCAACTTCAAGCCCTATCTTGAGGGCTTTGAATCAGGGGTGTGTGAACTTGATCTATAACTTCTTTTAGAATGAAGATGGGCCCCCTGAGTTTTTATGTACTCTCGGACCCCCTCTTCATTCGGCCTTATTATATTTTTACATTATGGTCACTGTGCTCTACTCTTAATAAAAATGTACCTGTTTTCATGTCTCATAAATATGTTTATACCATATTGGCTATATTGCAGAGTCTATATTGCCCTGCAACTATTTTAACCCAATGACACAAGTATACTGTTTCCACCACCTTTATAGACATGTGAATATTGCTGTTTCTGCTATTCTAATGCATTATGTCTTTTTGTCCACTAGGGGGCTCTCTATCCTTCCATGGTACTGTTACTCGCTTGCTGACCGATCAATATCTAAGTACATATACATTTATTGAAAGGTAACAACATTGCCACATCTTTACACATCATATGTACTCTTCAATTTGGCTTTTTTGCTTCCATTTGATGTCCCGGCTGCCCGGCGCGGGTAAAACCATGTGCGCATGCGCGTATTCTTTACGGCGCATGCGCCGCTTATACCCATTGAGGCGCACATCTTCCACCACACGCGCCCCTCCGCTTGCGTTCCAGCGCGCGGGGAGGGGTTAGTCTGCCCGCGTCGGTGACGCTCCGACGCCGCACGAGGCCACGCCCCTCTGGACGTGTCGACGCGCGGCGCCGCCGCATCTGAGATCTCAATACAGGGGATAATACGATTTGGCCTCTGAGCCACCATCCCCACACCTGGCCCCAATTACATTCCGGCTTAGTGCATTCACCCCTCACCAGGGCCTGCACAGCTGATACCAATTATCACATACATATAAGCCTTACAATGGTGGGACTAGCTATCACACTTTCCTGCCGGCGCTGTGCTACACTGCATCTCAAGCTTCTTCTCCACCAGGTAATACTACTTTTTTACTTCATGCAACCCACTTTGCATCAACATACTCTTTTTTGACTTTCAATTGACATTAATATTACCCTATCTACTCCCTTGATTCCCCAGCCATACACCACCTCTGGCCCAGGTACATACAGCCATTGCAACTTCCCAGTGCATGGCTTGGAGATCTTGCAGCCTTTCAAATGTCTAGCAGCCGTTTGCTTTTAATAGCACAAGACCCACTGTATACTCTGTGGATACACTGAGACCACACCTCTGTACCCCTAGACCATTGGGCTATTACAAGCCCCTCCAATGTTTTGCAAGTGAGTACCATTACCATTGATTGGCGCAATTACAGGTTTATACTTACCTATACAATGTGTTGTATACTAATGACCCTACTCTGTCTCATACAGTACTATTGAGCAAATACAGGAACAGATATTGCCTTGAAAAAGGACGTCCGTCCGAAACATGTCGGCATTTTCCTGAAAGACCCTGATATTATTGCAAGTTGTTGTATAATTTGTTCTTTTGCATTTTTGTACATGTTTATGGTTATCCATGATTCTATGTATACAGACTGTCTTGTAAAATTGTATGTTTATCCACCTATTTACTGATTTATCTCTGGGCTTGCTGCCCTAAATAAAATTTATTATTTCTTCACATGCATATACTCCTTATGTCTATCTGTTAAGCTTCTCTTTGGGGTACAGGCCGTGTTAATGCACACTAGGCCCTACAAATGTGTAATTTGTAAGTTGGATGTTTGAAAGTAGGGGCCTGCCGTATATACTCTGCAGAAATTTGCCCGATTAGATGTTGGTGTAGCCACAAGACTGGTGGGCACAGGAATGGGCCCTGCTGTGAGTTAATAGATCAAGATTTGTACTTGCATGCACCTGTTGAACCGGGCAGAAAAATTGGGCCTTTGGTGGTGGTGGTGGTGGTGTTGGACGGTGTTGCCACAAGACTGTAAGCCCTCACAGTTACTCTTGGTGGGTGCAGGAATGGGCCCTGCTGTGAGTTATTAGATCAAGATTTGTCATTGCATGCACCTGTTGAACAGGGCAGAAAAATTGGGCCTTTGGTGGTGGTGGACGGTGTTGCCACAAGACTGTAAGCCCTCACAGTTACTCTTGGTGGGTGCAGGAATGGGCCCTGCTGTGAGTTATTAGATCAAGATTTGGAATTGCATGCACCTGTTGAACAGGGCAGAAAAATTGGGCCTTTGGTGGTGGTGGTGGTGGTGGTGGTGGACGGTGTTGCCACAAGACTGTAAGCCCTCACAGTTACTCTTGGTGGGTGCAGGAATGGGCCCTGCTGTGAGTTATTAGATCAAGATTTGGAATTGCATGCACCTGTTGAACAGGGCAGAAAAATTAGGCCTTTGGCGGTGGTGGTGGTGGACGGTGTTGCCACAAGACTGTAGGCCCTCATAGTTACTCTTGGTGGGCGCAGGAATGGGCCCTGCTGTGAACTATTAGATCAAGATTTGTAATTACACGCCCCTGTTAAACAGGGGCTGAAAAATTGTGCCTTAGGCATTGGTGCTGGTGCCACAACACTGCAACCCCTCACAGATACTGTACTCTTAGCACAGCAATGAGACCTGTTGCAAAGCATTGCCTAAAAATTGTAATTCAGAACCAAAAAAGGAAAAATGATGTCAGGCGCCTCAATACATCTCTCTCCCTTATCTCGGCGCGATTGAATGGTGAAAAAAATTTGTATATATTCAGACAATAAAAATTAATATAGGTTACCCTATAGCAGCCGCTTACCAAGAAAGCATGTAGACTATTTTAAAACGGTAAATAAAATTCTTAATTGCAAGTTCATCAAAAACTTATCACCATTTAGCGGCGCTCCTCTAGGTGATTATATTCCCAGAAAGGATTGTATATATACACTATTATTTAAAAACAAGCATATATATAAAATAAGCAATATTGTGCTGTGGGGATCCTATAACACTTATCAAAGGTAATCTGACAATGCATTAATATCTCAGTGAAAATTAGAATAGAGTCCATATATCATGGAGCGAGTGAAGACAGGAGTGTTGTCTGCTTGTTAAACTTCCACCAATTTGCTTCACCCGTGCGTGTTCCACACTCCCCTCTGGGGTTTAAACTCACCGCAATCTTTAATATTCACAGCATTGAGTCACGATCTCCCAGTATATGTGGTCCCTCTCTTTATGCATCATCTCCACCCATCATCAACGATCAGCCAGTGAATTTGATATAAAAGGGTAAAAAGATCCAAATAGTCCAGTACGTCTTAAATAGACTTTATTTCTTTAAAAAAGTTTCCACTTTGCACAATAAAAAGTCACACTTGTTCTCCTTATCTGACTCCCTGCAAATTAGGCCAATCTATGGTTGTCTTGCACTCAAGTTGTTAAAAGTGTTTTTTGCCAGGAAAATAAGCCGGTGGTGAGGTAAAGGAGTGAATGCTCACACTGTTCAGCGTCCCATAAACACCTTCCGGTTAACAAAAGCCTCCTCGTGGAGCGCAGGGAGCAAATACGTCACTTCCGGTCGTCGTATCGGTCACGCGCTATGTTTAACCCCTTAGGGGCCAATGTACCCAGCAAAAAAATCCATTTCGTCTCACGCATTAATAGTTCGCGTACCACATTCGAACCCCTCCAGGAGGGTTTAATGTGGTCAATGCCCCAAAATAGTAGACCTGATGGATCTTGGTCATGATGTAATTTGAAATGTAGGGAGACGTTATGGTCTTTATAACCTATTGAAATATTGTGTATATGCTCGGCTAACCTGATACGCAGCCGCCGTTTGGTTCTTCCTACATACATCAACCCGCATGGACACTTCAAAACGTATACCACATGAGTATTATTACAGGTGATAAATTCACTTATAGAGAACTCCCTATTATTTGATGTGGAAATAAATTCCTGCATGCCCCTAATTGGACGCTGTACTTCACGGCAGGGTTTACATTTCCGACATGAAAAAAATCCATCCCTATCCCAAAATGTAGAGGGACGGGTCGGTGGGTCTAATACTTTTTTAACAACCATATCTCCAAAACTAGGTGCTCTTCTATAAATAAATTGTGGATTCATTGGTAACTCTTTCTGTAGTGTTTTATCCAAACAGAGGATATGCCAATGAGTCCTAAACAGTGATTCTACCTCTCTGAATTGGGAGTGGAAATCTGAAATAAATCCCCATTCCTGTTTGGTACCTTGTACTGTACCTATCTCCTTATCCTTCAGGATATCTTGTCGTGGAATGGCACCTATTTCTTCCACTATAGTGTCAAGGACTTCAGGTTTATAACCCTTTTCTACAAACCTGTCCCTAAGTATTTGGGATTGTACAAAATAGTCATCTAATGTGGAACAGTTACGTTTTACCCTCATCATTTGACCCTTAGGGACATTTTTAAGCCATAAAGGGTGATGGCCACTATGTACTGGTAAAAAACTGTTTCTATCAGTGCTTTTAAAAAATACTTTTGTTTGGAGGGTATTATCTACTCTAAAAATCGTGACGTCTAAAAAGTCAATCTCCTTCTGATTGATTTGGCTGGTAAGCTTAATGTTGTTATTATTTTTGTTCAGAGAGTCGAAAAACGTGAGCAACGATATTTTTGATCCTGCCCATATTAATAGTAGATCATCAATATATCGTTTATAAAACAATAATTCTACACGTTTCTGTTGGAACACTGATTTATCCTCCCACTCACTCATGAAAAGGTTGGCTATACTGGGCGCAAATCTAGCGCCCATAGCCACACCTTTTTTTTGAGTGAAAAAACTACTGCTGAACCAAAAATAATTATGAGAAAGACAAAAGTCTAAAGCATTTCTCAAGAAAATCTTTTGCCCGTGAGGAAGATCTTCCCTCCTACTAAGTGCCCAATTGAGTGCCAGAAGGGCATCCTCATGTTGGATCACCGTGTAGAGGGAAGCCACATCGCATGTTACAAGATATACTTCCTCTTTTCCTACCAAATTAATAACCTGCAACATCTGCAATAAGCTCTTAGTATCTTTTAAATATGCTTTAGTGTCCAAGACACTTTTTTGGAGGAATCGGTCCAAATATTGACCCAATCGTGCAGAGACTGATCCTATACCATTCACTATGGGTCTAGGTGGAGGGTTGGTCTGATTTTTATGTATCTTAGGGAGGGTATAGATAGTCGGTATACGACAACTACTAGGGACAAGAAATCTTTTTTCTTTTGTTGTCAATACATGTGTCTGGTACCCACTCTCTATTAGAGATTCAAGCTCCCTCTTGTATTGAATAGTGGGATCCCTTTCTAATTTGCCATATGTTTCCTCATCTGATAACATCTCTGTTAGTTGTCTGTTATAATAGTCCTTGGACATTATGACTACCCCCCCTCCCTTGTCTGCAGGTCTTATAATGATATCCTTTCTTTTTTCTAAGGATTCTATCCCCTCTTTGATATGTCTGGGATTTGGATTTTTTGAAAGTTTCAATCTGTCCAAATCTCTTAATACCAGGGACTTGAAAACATCCAAATGTTGATTTGCAACACTTGGAGGGTTGAATAGAGAGCGTTTTTTTAAGCCGCTGTCTACCGCTGTCACACCTACTGCCCCATTACCTGTGGCACTCACAGGATTGGAGGTTTTATTTAAAAAATATTTTTTAATACTTAGCTTGCGCATGTATTTGTGTACATCTACATATACATTAAACTTATTGATGGGCCTTTTTAGACCACACTTTAAACCTTGATGTAAGATGTTTTTCTCTTTATCATTTAATGTTACGTCACTCAAATTAAAAATACCCCCTACTATATTTCGCGCATTCTTTTTTTGTTGGGCCCTCCGCCCTGCCCTGCATCCTCTAATGCGTTTCTCCCTGGTCCTGGGATCTGTGTGGGATTGATCTCCCGATACTGCGGGTCCCTCCATTCTGGTTCTCTGTATGAGTTTGGCAAATGTTGTGCCTGGCCTTGTGGAGGTCTGCCTCGAGGGGGAAAACCCCGTCCCCTCCTCTGATCTCCCCTGCCTCGTCCTAAAAAAGGACACGGTGATGTGTAATAATTACCACTTCCCCGGTTCTCCAGCACCTCATACCTATTATTAATAGGAACTTGGTATTCAGTGTTCACATAGGGGTATGGTGGGGGATAGTATCCCCCCCCTCCTCTTCCCCTCATGCCTCTACCCCTGTTTTTTTTGGCCTCTTTTAGGAGTACCTGTATACGTTGTCTGCCTATAGACTCTGCTGTTTTGGTCATAATCCAAAACTTGAGATTGGGTCAGCAAATGGGGCTGCTGGGATCACCCTGGATGGGGATTTGTTAATTCGCCAGATTGGGGTTCGGTTTGGGACTGGGGGTGGGGTGCCGTATTACCCATATTCTCATTGGATTCCCCATAGTTTTGCCATGAATAAACTTTATTAATTTTAAAATCATTCTGATCCCTAAAAAACTTTTTTACCTTCTTTTTCTGAGTGTCCTTATCTATCTTTTCTAATTTCCTTGAAATTCTATTATTAAAATCTAAAAACTGCTGAGAGTCTTTAATGGGGTCTAGTTGTTGCTGCAGATCTTTAATCCTTGATTCCAATTTAATCATTTTCATTCTTTTTCGTTTTAAAATTAATTCCTGCAGTTTCAACCCGACTCCATTAAAGAATCCCAGCCATTCTGATGTGGATTCCGCATCTTCCAGCCCGTCCTGCGGTGTTACTTCCCACCTCAGACTGCGTACTATGATCTTTCCCTTAATATACTGCTCTAAAGTGCAGATGTCCCACCAGGTGCGTACCTGTTTCTCTAGGACACTGCCAAGCGCAGTCATTAAGTTTTCATAATTAACTTCCAAAATACTAGGTTCATTTTCTGAGAACAAGCTATTCAAATCTATCTGTCTGTTTTTTTAAAATTTAAACACATCCATTGTCTGCCAGAGTAAAAAAACTAAACAATATTCAGAACCAAAAAAGGAAAATTGATGTCAGGCGCCTCAATACATCTCTCTCCCTTATCTCGGCGCGAATGAATGGTGAAAAAAATTTGTATATATTCAGACAATAAAAATTAATATAGGTTACCCTATTGCAGCCGCTTACCAAGAAAGCATGTAGACTATTTTAAAACGGTAAATAAAATTCTTAATTGCAAGTTCATCAAAAACTTATCACCATTTAGCGGCGCTCCTCTAGGTGATTATATTCCCAGAAAGGAAGAATTTTATTTACCGTTTTAAAATAGTCTACATGCTTTCTTGGTAAGCGGCTGCTATAGGGTAACCTATATTAATTTTTATTGTCTGAATATATACAAATTTTTTTCACCATTCATTCACGCCGACATAAGGGAGAGAGATGTATTGAGGCGCCTGACATCAATTTTCCTTTTTTGGTTCTGAATATTGTTTAGTTTTTTTACTCTGGCAGACAATGGATGTGTTTAAATTTAAAAAAAAACAGACAGATAGATTTGAATAGCTTGTTCTCAGAAAATGAACCTAGTATTTTGGAAGTTAATTATGAAAACTTAATGACTGCGCTTGGCAGTGTCCTAGAGAAACAGGTACGCACCTGGTGGGACATCTGCACTTTAGAGCAGTATATTAAGGGAAAGATCATAGTACGCAGTCTGAGGTGGGAAGTAACACCGCAGGACGGGCTGGAAGATGCGGAATCCACATCAGAATGGCTGTGACGGGTTGAAACTGCAGGAATTAATTTTAAAACGAAAAAGAATGAAAATGATTAAATTGGAATCAAGGATTAAAGATCTGCAGCAACAACTAGACCCCATTAAAGACTCTCAGCAGTTTTTAGATTTTAATAATAGAATTTCAAGGAAATTAGAAAAGATAGATAAGGACACTCAGAAAAAGAAGGTAAAAAAGTTTTTTAGGGATCAGAATGATTTTAAAATTAATAAAGTTTATTCATGGCAAAACTATGGGGAATCCAATGAGAATATGGGTAATACGGCACCCCACCCCCAGTCCCAAACCGAACCCCAATCTGGCGAATTAACAAATCCCCATCCAGGGGGATCCCAGCAGCCCCATTTGCCGACCCAATCTCAAGTTTTGGATTATGACCAAAACAGCAGAGTCTATAAGCAGACAACGTATACAGGTACTCCTAAAAGAGGCCAAAAAAACAGGGGTAGAGGCATGAGGGGAAGAGGAGGGGGGGATACTATCCCCCACCATACCCCTATGTGAACACTGAATACCAAGTTCCTATTAATAATAGGTATGAGGTGCTGGAGAACCGGGGAAGTGGTAATTATTACACATCACCACGTCCTTTTTTAGGACGAAGCAGGGAAGATCAGAGGAGGGGACGGGGTTTTCCCCCTTGAGGCAGACCTCCCCAAGGCCAGGCACAACATTTGCCGAACTCATACAGAGAACCAGAATGGAGGGACCCGCAGTATCGGGAGATCAATCCCACACAGATCCCAGGACCAGGGAGAAACGCATTAGAGGGTGCAGGGCAGGGCGGAGGGCCCAACAAAAAAAGAATGCGCGAAATATAGTAGGGGGTATTTTTAATTTGAGTGACGTAACATTAAATGATAAAGAGAAAAACATCTTACATCAAGGTTTAAAGTGTGGTCTAAAAAGGCCCATCAATAAGTTTAATGTATATGTAGATGTACACAAATACATGCGCAAGCTAAGTATTAAAAAATATTTTTTAAATAAAACCTCCAATCCTGTGAGTGCCACAGGTAATGGGGCAGTAGGTGTGACAGCGGTAGACAGCGGCTTAAAAAAACGCTCTCTATTCAACCCTCCAAGTGTTGCAAATCAACATTTGGATGTTTTCAAGTCCCTGGTATTAAGAGATTTGGACAGATTGAAACTTTCAAAAAATCCAAATCCCAGACATATCAAAGAGGGGATAGAATCCTTCGAAAAAAGAAAGGATATCATTATAAGACCCGCAGACAAGGGAGGGGGGGTAGTCATAATGTCCAAGGACTATTATAACAGACAACTAACAGAGATGTTATCAGATGAGGAAACATATGGCAAATTAGAAAGGGATCCCACTATTCAATACAAGAGGGAGCTTGAATCTCTAATAGAGAGTGGGTACCAGACACATGTATTGACAACAAAAGAAAAAAGATTTCTTATCCCTAGTAGTTGCCGTATACTGACTATCTATACCCTCCCTAAGATACATAAAAATCAGACCAACCCTCCACCTAGACCCATAGTGAATGGTATAGGATCAGTCTCTGCACAATTGGGTCAATATTTGGACCGATTCCTCCAAAAAAGTGTCTTGGACACTAAAGCATATTTAAAAGATACTAAGAGCTTATTGCAGATGTTGCAGGTTATTAATTTGGTAGGAAAAGAGGAAGTATATCTTGTAACATGCGATGTGGCTTCCCTCTACACGGTGATCCAACATGAGGATGCCCTTCTGGCACTCAATTGGGCACTTAGTAGGAGGGAAGATCTTCCTCACGGGCAAAAGATTTTCTTGAGAAATGCTTTAGACTTTTGTCTTTCTCATAATTATTTTTGGTTCAGCAGTAGTTTTTTCACTCAAAAAAAAGGTGTGGCTATGGGCGCTAGATTTGCGCCCAGTATAGCCAACCTTTTCATGAGTGAGTGGGAGGATAAATCAGTGTTCCAACAGAAACGTGTAGAATTATTGTTTTATAAATGATATATTGATGATCTACTATTAATATGGGCAGGATCAAAAATATCGTTGCTCACGTTTTTCGACTCTCTGAACAAAAATAATAACAACATTAAGCTTACCAGCCAAATCAATCAGAAGGAGATTGACTTTTTAGACGTCACGATTTTTAGAGTAGATAATACCCTCCAAACAAAAGTATTTTTTAAAAGCACTGATAGAAACAGTTTTTTACCATTACATAGTGGCCATCACCCTTTATGGCTTAAAAATGTCCCTAAGGGTCAAATGATGAGGGTAAAACGTAACTGTTCCACATTAGATGACTATTTTGTACAATCCCAAATACTTAGGGACAGGTTTGTAGAAAAGGGTTATAAACCTGAAGTCCTTGACACTATAGTGGGAGAAATAGGTGCCATTCCACGACAAGATATCCTGAAGGATAAGGAGATAAGTACAGTACAAGGTACCAAACAGGAATGGGGATTTATTTCAGATTTCCACTCCCAATTCAGAGAGGTAGAATCACTGTTTAGGACTCATTGGCATATCCTCTGTTTGGATAAAACACTACAGAAGGAGTTACCAATGAATCCACAATTTATTTATAGAAGAGCACCTAGTTTTGGAGATATGGTTGTTAAAAAAGTATTAGACCCACCGACCCGTCCCTCTACATTTTGGGATAGGGATGGATTTTTTTCATGTCGGAAATGTAAACCCTGCCGTGAAGTACAGCGTCCAATTAGGGGCATGCAGGAATTTATTTCCACATCAAATAATAGGGAGTTCTCTATAAGTGAATTTATCACCTGTAATACTACTCATGTGGTATACGTTTTGAAGTGTCCATGCGGGTTGATGTATGTAGGAAGAACCAAACGGCGGCTGCGTATCAGGTTAGCCGAGCATATACACAATATTTCAATAGGTTATAAAGACCATAACGTCTCCCTGTATTTCAAATTACATCATGACCAAGATCCATCAGGTCTACTATTTTGGGGCATTGACCACATTAAACCCTCCTGGAGGGGTTCGAATGTGGTACGCGAACTATCAATGCGTGAGACGAAATGGATTTTTTTGCTGGGTACATTGGCCCCTAAGGGGTTAAACATAGAACTTGATATTAACTGTTTCATCAGTGACTATTAACCCCTAGTTTTTAAGTTTATAAACTGTTTATATGTGATATTTCCAGTAAAATTTTATGAATTTTTGAAATTTGAATTTTAATTATGATCCCGTTATATTTGACTGTAATTTTTCATAAGCATTATCAGATGAGAAACCTTTGCTTTTATGGGTTGTCCGCCGCAATGAACTAATTTCTCTTCAGATTTTTTAGGATTTATATATATTTGAATATTAATTTGTACAATTTTTATCTTATACTTTTTATGGAAAATTGTTTTAAAATCATTTTAATATAAAGTGGATGAGCAGATATAGCTATTTTTAACCTTGATCATTATAAACTATGATAATATAAAAGTTGTTTGAAGAGATTTCAGAAATACTATATGTATACTATATGCAATGAAAAGCCATGAACTGGTTGTCTAGCAATAGACAATTAGAGAGGTATGGTTGCATTCATGTATTTTCTACTTCCCATTGATGCGCATTAGTCTGATGAGATCAGCGGCGCACATAGTGTTAAAGTAGATAAGAATAAAAGCCGGTACGTTGCGTCGTTAGGCCACGCCCTTTGAGAAAGTTGTGATGACGAAACGCGTCAGCGCGTGACCGATATGACGACCGGAAGTGACGTATTTGCTCCCTGCTCTCCACGAGGAGGCTATTGTTAACCGCAAGGTGTTTATGGGACGCTGAACAGTGTGAGCATTCACTCCTTTACCTCACCACCGGCTTATTTTCCTGGCAAAAAACACTTTTAACCACTTGAGTGCAAGACAACCATAGATTGGCCTCATTTGCAGGGAGTCAGATAAGGAGAAAAAGTGTGACTTTTTATTGTGCAAAGTGGAAACTTTTTTAAAGAAATAAAGTCTATTTAAGACGTACTGGACTATTTGGATCTTTTTACCCTTTTATATCAAATTCACTGGCTGATCGTTGATGATGGGTGGAGATGATGCATAAAGAGAGGGACCACATATCCTGGGAGATCGTGACTCAATGCTGTGAATATTAAAGATTGCGGTGAGTTTAAACCCCAGAGGGGAGTGTGGAACACGCACGGGTGAAGCAAATTGGTGGAAGTTTAACACGCAGACAACACTCCTGTCTTCACTCGCTCCATGATATATGGACTCTATTCTCATTTTCACTGAGATATTAATGCATTGTCAGATTACCTGTGATAAGTGTTATAGGATCCCCACAGCACAATATTGCTTATTTTATATATATGCTTGTTTTTAAATAATAGTGTATATATACAATCCTTTCTGGGAATATAATCACCTAGAGGAGCGCCGCTAAATGGTGATAAGTTTTTGATGAACTTGCAATTAAGAATTTTATTTACCGTTTTAAAAATTGTAATTACACGCCCCAACGGGGGCTGAAAAATTGTGCCTTAGGCACTGGTGCTGGTGCCACAACACTGCAACCCCTCACAGATACTGTACTTGGAGCACAGCAGTCACACCTGTTGCGAAGCATCTTTTTAAAAAATTGTAATTACACGCCCCTGTTATACAGGGGCTGAAAAATTGTGCCTTAGGCACTGGTGCTGGTGCCACAGCACTGCAACCCCTCACAGATACTGAACTCTGAGCACAGCAATGAGACCTGTTGCAAAGCATTGCCTAAAAATTGTAATTACACGCCCCAACGGGGGCTGAAAAATTGTGCCTTAGGCACTGGTGCTGGTGCCACAACACTGCAACCCCTCACAGATACTGTACTTGGAGCACAGCAGTCACACCTATTGCGAAGCATCTTTTTAAAAAATTGTAATTACACGCCCCTGTTATACAGGGGCTGAAAAATTGTGCCTTAGGCACTGGTGCTGGTGCCACAACACTGCACCCCTCACAGATACTGTACTCTGAGAACAGCAATGAGACCTGTTGCAAAGCATTGCCTAAAAATTGTAATTACACACCCCAACAGGGGCTGAAAAATTGTGCCTTAGGCACTGGTGCTGGTGCCACAACACTGCAACCCCTCACAGATACTGTACTTGGAGCACAGCAGTCACACCTGTTGCGAAGCATCTTTTTTAAAAAATTGTAATTACACGCCCCTGTTATACAGGGGCTGAAAAATTGTGCCTTAGGCACTGGTGCTGGTGCCACAGCACTGCAACCCCTCACAGATACTGTACTCTGAGAACAGCAATGAGACCTGTTGCAAAGCATTGCCTAAAAATTGTAATTACACGCCCCAACAGGGGCTGAAAAATTGTGCCTTAGGCACTGGTGCTGGTGCCACAACACTGCAACCCCTCACAGATCCTGTTTGGAGCACAGCAGTCACACCTGTTGCGAAGCATCTTTTTAAAAAATTGTAATTACACGCCCCTGTTATACAGGGGCTGAAAAATTGTGCCTTAGGCACTGGTGCTGGTGCCACAACACTGCAACCCCTCACATACTGTACTTGGAGCACAGCAGTCACACCTGTTGCGAAGCATCTTTTTAAAAAACTGTAATTACACGCCCCTGTTATACTGGGGCTGAAAAATTGTGCCTTAGGCACTGGTGCTGGTGCCACAACACTGCAACCCCTCACAGATACTGTACTCTGAGAACAGCAATGAGACCTGTTGCAAAGCATTGCCTAAAAATTGTAATTACACGCCCCAACAGGGGCTGAAAAATTGTGCCTTAGGCACTGGTGCTGGTGCCACAACACTGCAACCCCTCACAGATCCTGTTTGGAGCACAGCAGTCACACCTGTTGCGAAGCATCTTTTTAAAAAATTGTAATTACACGCCCCTGTTATACAGGGGCTGAAAAATTGTGCCTTAGGCACTGGTGCTGGTGCCACAACACTGCAACCCCTCACAGATACTGTACTCTGAGCACAGCAATGAGACCTGTTGCAAAGCATTGTCTAAAAATTGTAATTACACGCCCCAACAGGGGCTGAAAAATTGTGCCTTAGGCACTGGTGCTGGTGCCACAACACTGCAACCCCTCACAGATACTGTACTTGGAGCACAGCAGTCACACCTGTTGCAAAGCATTTTTTTTTAAAAAATTGTAAGTACACGCCCCTGTTATACAGGGGCTGAAAAATTGTGCCTTAGGCACTGGTGTGGTGGCATGGATCATTGAGGAGGAGGAAGAGGATAGTCAGTGAACATAACAGGACAGTCACTCAGCATCAGCATAGGCAGTCTTGAAGGGATGTGACATTATAAATTATTCCGTTATATCCGCTTCAGGTGCCTGGTAGCTGGTGGTGATCCAAGACTGATTCATTTTTATGAAGGTCAGTCGATCAACCGAGTCGGTGGACAGGCGCACCCTATGATCGGTGACAAATCCTCCAGCAGCACTGAATGTGCGTTCGGAAAGAACGCTGGATGCAGGACAGGCCAGTAGCTCAATTGCATACTGTGCAAGCTCTGGCCAGTGATCCATCCTCAGGACCCAGTAAGCCAGAGGATTTTCGGTGGGAAAGGTGTCCAAGTCTGACCTTGCCCCTAGGTATTCCTGCACCATGTATATCAGACGCTGGCGATGGTTGCTGGAACCGATCATACCTTGGGGCTGCGGACTAAAAAATTGTCTGAACGCATCGGTCAGACGTCCACCTTCCCCACCGCTCCTTCTGCTACTGACCGAATCCTCAGCAACTCGTCGTCCAGGACCAGGAGTTTGTAACCTCCCAGTTTCTGGGAACGCGTTGCACAGACCTTTCTTCAAGGCCTCCCTGAGATGTCTCATCCTCTGCTCCCTCTGCGACGGCAAGATAAGGTCCGCAACCTTACCCTTGTACCGTGGATCAAGGAGAGTGGCCAGCCAGTAATTGTCCCTCTCCTTGATCCGAAGAACATGAGGATCCTTCCGCAGGCTTTGCAGGATCAGGGAGGCCATGCAGCGTAGGTTAGCTGAGGCATTCGGTCCGGAGTCTTCTGGGTCACTGAGGATGACATGATCGCCAGCCACCTCCTCCCAGCCACGTACAAGTCCACTGGTTTGTTGGGACTGTACATCATCCCTAAAAGACTGCTGCTGCTGATGCTGAGTGCCTCCACCTCCATGCTCACACAATCCTCCTCCTCCTCCTCCTCCTCCTTATCCTCTTCCTGTGTGATGGGTGGGACAGAAGGAACACTGTCTGGATAAAGGGGGCCTTGAGAGGCAAGGAAGTCCTCCTCTTCCTGCCTCTGTTCTGCCTCAAGTGCCCTGTCCATTATCCCATGCAGCGTATGCTCCAACAGGTGGACAAGAGGTACAGTGTCACTGATGCATGCACTGTCACTGCTCACCATCCTCGTGGCCTCCTCAAATGGTGAGAGGACAGTGCATGCATCCCTGATCATGCTCTACTGGCGTGGGGAAAAAAAGCCAAGCTCCCCTGACCCTGTCCTGGTGCCGTAGTCGCAAAGGTACTCATTGATGGCCCTCTGCTGCGTGTGCAGTCGCTGCAGCATGGCCAACGTTGAGTTCCACCTGGTGGGCATGTCACATATTAGGCGGTTCTTGGGCAGGTTCAGCTCCTTTTGCAGCTCAGTCAGCCGAGCACTGGCATTATAAGATCGGCGGAAATGCACACAGACTTTCCTGGCCTGCCTCAGGACATCCTGTAAGCCTGGGAACCTGCCCAAGAACCGCTGCACCACCAGGTTGAGGACATGAGCCATACAGGGCACATGGGTGAGCTGCCCCTGTCGCAGGGCGGAGAGGAGGTTGGTGCCATTGTCAGAAACGACCATTCCTGGCTTAAGCTGGCGTGGCTTCAACCACCTCTCGGCCTGCCTCTGCAGAGCTGCCAGAACCTCTGGCCCAGTGTGGCTCCTGTCCCCCAAACACACCAGCGCAAGCACGGCATGGCATCTTTTTGCCTGCGTACTCGCGTAGCCCCTTGCACGCCTACGGAGCACCGCTGGTTCTGAGGACAGAGCACTGGAGGAAGAAGAAGAGGAGGGGGTGGAGGAGAGAGGTGTGTCACAACCAGTAGTAGCATTTTGGAGGCGTGGTGGCGGAACAACCTCCAACACTACTGCACCTTGTCCTGCATCCCTCCCAGCTGCCAATAGAGTGACCCAATGGGCCGTGAAAGAAAGATAACGTCCCTGTCCATGCCTGCTGGACCATGAGTCAGCGGTAATATGCACCTTACCGCTGACCGCCCTGTCCAGCGAGGCATGGACATTGCCTTCCACATGCCGGTAGAGAGACGGAATCGCCTTCCGTGAGAAAAAGTGGCGTTTGGGAACCTGCCACTGAGGAACCGCACATTGAACAAACTCACGGAAGGGGGCCGAGTCTACCAACTGAAAAGGCAGCAGTTGAAGTGCTAGCAATTTAGCCAAGCTAGCATTCAACCGCTGGGCATGTGGATGGCTGGGAGTATACTTCTTTCGACGGTCCAGCAGCTGGGGCAGGGAAATTTGCCTGCTACAATCGGACGTCGGTGTACTGCAAGTACTTGGTTGTGACACACCTAATTCTACACCTTCAGTCCTCTCAGAGCAGCTTTCAGAGAGGACTGAAGATATAGTGGGGATGGAGATCCCAGCTGATGAGGAGCAAGGAGAGGTCCGCTTTGTTCTTTGGTGTGGGTCTTTTATGTGTGCTTGCCAACGAGCTGCATGGCAGGTCGACATATGTCTGCTCATGCTTGTGGTGCCCAAGCGGCTGATGTTTTGGCCACGCGAGATACGCTTGAGACAAATATTGCAAATAGCAGTGGTGCGATCTGATGCACTCGTCTCAAAAAAGGCCCACACCAAAGAACTTTTGTGATAACGTGTAGAGGCAGCGCCCTGCACAGGCGGAGCTCTGCGGTGTGGTACAGTTGCTGTGCTGGCCTCTAGCTGGCCTCCAGGGGGCATCCTGCCTCGTTGGACATGTGACGCCGCATCCTCCTCCTCCTCCTCCTCCTCCTCCTCTCTCCTTTCAGGCACCCACGTGGAGTCAGTGACCTCATCATCCCCTCCCTCTTCACCACTAGAGCAAACCTGGCAGTAAGCTGCAGCTGGTGGAACAGTACTGCCCGATTGCTGTCCTTCAGCATCCCCTCTCTCTGCGCGCACACTACTGACTTCCTCAAGCTGGGTATCATCATCTGAGCCTTCAAATCGTTGGGCATCCTCCTGGAGCATGTACCCAACACTGTGCTCAAAGAGTTCGGGGGACTCCTCAGGAGGACATGGTGGGTCTAGGGAAGGGGTGGCTGATGATGCCATTGAGTACGCGTTGGCAGCTGCTCTGCCAGTACCCTGAGCCTGGTGAGAGAGGATGAGGAGGATGAGGAGGGCTTGGTCATCCATTCTACCAAGCCTTCGGCATGATGCAGCTCCACATGTCCAGCTGCCGAAAACAAAGACAAGCGTGTCCCATGGCCACGTGCTGATGACGATGCACGACCACGTCCACGGCTAACACTGTTGTCTCTAGAAACAGAGCCTGCCTGCCCTGTGTTCTTGCCTCGGCATGCTCTGCCTCTCCTTGGCGGTCTTCCAGCCATTGTAGTCGGTAGTGTATATAGTATAAAAAATGGGTGCTGCTGAGAAGAAAATATAGGAGCTCTGTGTGCTGCCACTAACACACTAGAAGTCCTATGGGTGCTTCTGGGAAGAAAATATAGGAGCTCTGTGTGATGCCACTAACACACTAGAAGTCCTATGGGTGCTTCTGAGAAGAAAATATAGGAGCTCTGTGTGATGCCACTAACACACTAGAAGTCCTATGGGTGCTTCTGGAAGAAAATATGGGAGCTCTGTGTGATGCCACTAACACACTAGAAGTCCTATGGGTGCTGCTGAGAAGAAAATATAGGAGCTCTGTGTGATGCCACTAACACACTAGAAGTCCTATGGGTGCTTCTGGGAAGAAAATATGGGAGCTCTGTGTGATGCCACTAACACACTAGAAGTCCTATGGGTGCTTCTGGGAAGAAAATATGGGAGCTCTGTGTGATGCCACTAACACACTAGAAGTCCTATGGGTGCTTCTGGGAAGAAAATATAGGAGCTCTGTGTGATGCCACTAACACACTAGAAGTCCTATGGGTGCTTCTGGGAAGAAAATATAAGAGCTCTGTGTGATGCTACTAACACACTAGAAGTCCTATGGGTGCTTCTGGGAAGAAAATATGGGAGCTCTGTGTGATGCCACTAACACACTAGAAGTCCTATGGGTGCTTCTGGGAAGAAAATATGGGAGCTCTGTGTGATGCCACTAACACACTAGAAGTCCTATGGGAGCTTCTGGGAAGAAAATATAAGAGCTCTGTGTGATGCCACTAACACACTAGAAGTCCTATGGGTGCTTCTGGGAAGAAAATATGGGAGCTCTGTGTGATGCCACTAACACACTAGAAGTCCTATGGGTGCTTCTGAGAAGAAAATATAGGAGCTCTGTGTGATGCCACTAACACACTAGAAGTCCAATGGGTGCTTCTGGGAATAAAATATGGGAGCTCTGTGTGATGCCACTAACACACTAGAAGTCCTATGGGTGCTTCTGGGAAGAAAATATGGGAGCTCTGTGTGATGCCACTAACACACTAGAAGTCCTATGGGTGCTTCTGGGAAGAAAATATGGGAGCTCTGTGTGATGCCACTAACACACTAGAAGTCCTATGGGTGCTTCTGAGAAGAAAATATGGGAGCTCTGTGTGATGCCACTAACACACTAGAAGTCCTATGGGTGCTTCTGGGAAGAAAATATGGGAGCTCTGTGTGATGCCACTAACACACTAGAAGTCCTATGGGTGCTTCTGGGAAGAAAATATAGGAGCTCTGTGTGATGCCACTAACACACTAGAAGTCCTATGGGTGCTTCTGGGAAGAAAATATGGGAGCTCTGTGTGATGCCACTAACACACTAGAAGTCCTATGGGTGCTTCTGGGAAGAAAATATGGGAGCTCTGTGTGATGCCACTAACACACTAGAAGTCCTATGGGTGCTTCTGGGAAGGAAATATGGGAGCTCTGTGTGATGCCACTAACACACTAGAAGTCCTATGGGTGCTTCTGGGAAGAAAATATGGGAGCTCTGTGTGATGCCACTAACACACTAGAAGTCCTATGGGTGCTTCTGGAAGAAAATATAGGAGCTCTGTGTGATGCCACTAACACACTAGAAGTCCTATGGGTGCTTCTGGGAAGAAAATATGGGAGCTCTGTGTGATGCCACTAACACACTAGAAGTCCTATGGGTGCTTCTGGGAAGAAAATATGGGAGCTCTGTGTGATGCCACTAACACACTAGAAGTCCTATGGGTGCTTCTGGGAAGAAAATATGGGAGCTCTGAGTGATGCCACTAACACACTAGAAGTCCTATGGGTGCTTATGGGAAGAAAATATAGGAGCTCTGTGTGATGCCACTAACACACTAGAAGTCCTATGGGTGCTTCCGGGAAGAAAATATAAGAGCTCTGTGTGATGCCACTAACACACTAGAAGTCCTATGGGTGCTTCCGGGAAGAAAATATGGGAGCTCTGTGTGATGCCACTAACACACTTGAAGTCCTATGGGTGCTTCTGGGAAGAAAATATGGGAGCTCTGTGTGATGCCACTAACACACTAGAAGTCCTATGGGTGCTTCTGGGAAGAAAATATGGGAGCTCTGTGTGATGCCACTAACACACTAGAAGTCCTATGGGTGCTTCTGGGAAGAAAATATGGGAGCTCTGTGTGATGCCACTAACACACTAGAAGTCCTATGGGTGCTTCTGGGAAGAAAATATGGGAGCTCTGTGTGATGCCACTAACACACTAGAAGTCCTATGGGTGCTGCTGAGAAGAAAATATAGGAGCTCTGTGTGATGCCACTAACACACTAGAAGTCCTATGGGTGCTTCTGGGAAGAAAATATGGGAGCTCTGTGTGATGCCACTAACACACTAGAAGTCCTTTGGGTGCTTCTGGGAAGAAAATATAGGAGCTCTGTGTGATGCCACTAACACACTAGAAGTCCAATGGGTGCTTCTGGGAAGAAAATATGGGAGCTCTGTGTGATGCCACTAACACACTAGAAGTCCTATGGGTGCTGCTGAGAAGAAAATATAGGAGCTCTGTGTGATGCCACTAACACACTAGAAGTCCTATGGGTGCTTCTGGGAAGAAAATATGGGAGCTCTGTGTGATGCCACTAACACACTAGAAGTCCTATGGGTGCTTCTGGGAAGAAAATATGGGAGCTCTGTGTGATGCCACTAACACACTAGAAGTCCTATGTGTGCTTCTGGGAAGAAAATATGGGAGCTCTGTTTGCTGCCACTAACACACTAGAAGTCCTATGGGTGCCTTTGGGGTGCAATGCTGTGCTAACAGCACTGCGGTTGGTACTACTGCAATACTGTACTAACAGTAAGCACGCACCAGACTAATCCCCAGCAGCAGCTAAAAACACAATCAGCAGCAATGAACGATCAATGACTTAGGTAGCAATGGTTTAGCAAAGAACTAGCCAATGGTTTAGCAAAGAAGAGCAAATCTTTCTGGAGCAATGAATCAAGCAAAGACAGAATCAGCAGACTGATCTCTCCTAAAGCCAGAACTCATGTGACCGGCGCCGACGGCCTTTTAAATGGTGGGGCGTGTACTAAAGCCCCTGAGCTTTAATTGGCTACAGGCGTCCTGCCTGTAGCCAATTATTGCTCTCCGAGTTTCCGGCGCTGTGATTGGCCAAACATGCGGGGTCACAGTGCATGCTTGGCCAATCATCAGCCAGCAATGCACTGCGCCGGCCGCGCCGGCCGCAATGCATTGCGGGGCCGCTCGCATCATACGAATGTGATGCGAACGGCCCAAAATAGTTCTGGGCTCGCCGGGCGAGCGAACGCCCGGTGCTCGATGCGAACGTGGGTTCGCATCGAGCACCGGGCCCATCCCTATCAAAAACCTACCGACTCACAAATCCCCAGGCCCGGACGGTCTTCCCTATACCTATTACAAGACCTTTCTACCAATTCTCAATCCGCATTTACAAACCCTATATACTTCCCTCCTTAAAGGTACCATTCCACACCCACAATTTATGCACGCCACTATAACAGTAATCCCCAAACCGGGTAAAGACCCAGCAATACCTGACAACTATCGTTCTAATAGCTTTGCTAAACTCAGATTATAAGATTTTCACTAAAATATTAGCTAACAGACTATCCCCCATGCTAAAGACCCTAATTCACAAGGACCAAGTAGGATTTGTCCCGACATGCTGGAGATAACACAAGGAGAACCATTGACCTAATTGACTTAGTGACTAAGACCAAACAACCCACTATAGTGTTAAGCTTAGATGCCCAAAAAGCATTCGACCGTTTAACTAGCTGAGATCCGCGCTATAGCCAAATGACGGCTACAGCGCGGATCTGTTGTGCCGGGAGCACGTCATATGACGTCCTCCCCTTCTGTGCACTCCAGGGAGCGCGCGCGCGCCGCCGGGGGGCGCGCGCGCGCTCTCGCCGTGTCACTGGGCACCCGATGCGTGTGCCCAGCGGCCGCGATGTCCGCTGGGCACCCGCGATTGCCCGGTAACACAGCGGGACCGTGGATCTGTGTGTGTAAACACACAGATCAACGGTCCTGTCAGAGGAGAGGAGACCGATGGTGTGTTCTCTGTACAGAGACACACCGATCGGTCTCCTCCCCTTGTGAGTCCCCTCCCCCCACAGTAAGAATCACTAACAGGGAACATAATTAACCCCTCCCCACCTTCTAGTGGTTAACCCCTTCACTGCCAGTGTCATTTATACAGCAATCAATGCATTTAAATAGCATTGATTGCTGTATAAATGACAATGGTGCCAAAAATGTGTCAAAAATGTCCGATGTGTCCGCCATAATGTCGCAGTCACAATAAAAAATCGCTGATCGCCGCCATTACTAGTAAAAAAAAAAATATTAATAAAAATGCTATAAAACTATCCCCTATTTTGTAAATGCTATAACTTTTGCGCAAACTAATCAATAATCGCTAATTGCAATTTTTTTTTTACCAAAAATATGTAGAATACGTTTCGGCCTAAACTGAGGAAAAAAAGGTTTTTATATATTTTTTGGGGATATTTATTATAGCAAAAAGTAAAAAATATTGTTTTTTTTTTTTTTAATTTGTCGCTCTTCTTTTGTTTATTGCGCAAAAAATAAAAAACGCAGAGGTGATCAAATACCACCAAAAGAAAGCTCTATTTGTGGGGAAAAAATGATAACAATTTCATTTGGGTACAGTGTCGTATGACCGCGCAATTGTCATTCCAAGTGCGTCAGCGCCAAAAGCTGAAAATTGGTCTGGTCACGAGGGGGGTTTAAGTGCAAAGTAATCAGGTGGTTAAGCTGGCCATTTATGTTTGCAGTCCTAAAGTAATTTGGATTCTCTGGCCCCTTTATACAAGCCTTACATGCCCTATACTCCTCCCCTACATCCCAAGCCAAATGTCTTTCTACACATCACAAAGATTCACTCTTAGTATCGGTACCAGACAGGGCTGTACTGTTTAAATTAAGCCTTGAACCACTTGCAGCAGCCATCAGAACCCACTCTGAAATACGGGGGGTTCCACTACGGGGACATGACTATAAACTGTCGCTTTTCGCTGATGATATCTTATTGACTATTTCCCGCCCTGATACCTCCCTACCCCTTCTCCATAATATCCTATCCTCCTTTAGCACTATCTCAGGCTTTAAAATTAACCAGGCTACATTTAAATATAGATGGTGTACATATTTGTTAAAGTACTTAGGCATACATCTAACCCCCTCCTACACCTCTCTTTACCAGGCCAATTTCTTCCCTGTGTTTGCAGATATAACAAGACTTTTAAATCTTTGGTCCTCCATTCCTATATCTCTCCTTGGCAGAATTAATGTCCTCAGAATGGCAATATTGCCTAAACTGCTTTACTTGTTTGAAACGCTCCCAATCTCAGTTTCAATGTCGCAGCTGAAAAATCTCCAGAGAAAGTGCCTACAGTTTATTTGGAACAACGCGTCCCATAGAATCGCCCAGTCGGTGGTGTTTGCCCTCAGGTCTAAGGGCGGATTAGCTGCTCCAGATCTCATCAAATACTACGACGCCTCGCACCTTAGGGCAATGGCCACTTGGACCTCTAGAAAAGCTCCCAGCAGGTGGGCCAAAATAGAAATGAGCATTGCTGCTCCGGTACACTTGTGCTATTTACTATTGCCAACTTCCAACAAATTTATGCCCCAATTAAGGTCCCTTTGTCTAGCCCCGATGCTTTTTTCCCTATCTATTTGGAAGAAATGTGCAGACCGATTTGCCCTTTCCTCATCATGCTCCCCACTCCGGAATGTCCTTTTTAATCCGGACATTCCAGACAGATTGTCATATATACGTCCATGGACACGAGCAGGGGTTTTTCAGCTGCGACATCTGGTACATCCAGCATCCCGTAAACTCTGTACCTTCAGTGAACTAAAGGAGAAACATGACCTCCCTGCATCTTTAGAATATTCATACTTGCAATTTAAACATTATTTCCTCTCTAACTCCCCCTCTCTTACTTTAGAAAAGCCTACAGCTTTTGAAATGTTATGTGCTGATGGCCCATATGAACCTAAATTATTCTCATCTATATATAAGATGTTACATGACAGACTCGACACATAAATACATGAAGAAGTGTTCTCGAACACCAAATTGTTCGATTTCACTAATAGATTGGGATAAAATATGGGAGTCCACCTCAAAAATCTCACGATGTGTAACTCATAAGGAAACTGCCATCAAGATATTATTCTACTGGTCCGAGGTTCACAAGCTATTGCAGACGCTACTCTCCAGCACAATACAAAGAACCCCTATTCACTTCCTCCTGGGCCTCCCCTTTCCAGGAATCCCCAAGCCGCTACAAAAACTTTCATACTACTGGCAGCAAAAAGAGCCATTCCTAGGCAATGGCTATCCCCTTCCCCCCCAACCTTCCATCATCTCCTTACTATAATTGCAGAAATACGCAGAATGGAACATATGACCGCAAAGATTAACAAAAACTTACCCCTGTTTGATAAGATTTGGAAGAACTGGGACGAATTAATATACCCCCTTGATTCCGATACTCCCCCCCCCCTCTTAACTCCCACTAGTATCAACCTCTGAACAACCTTTTATTTTGTTGTTACATGGATATACTGTTATTGCCCTGCTTGACTATCCTGATTTACATTGTAAAAGGTTAATGTAATGGATATCCTATTTCAATGATCCACCTATGGAAGCTGCTGATGTTAGACCATACATTTGCCATTGCAGAATCACACCTGTTTTCTTATGCCATCTGTTTCTTTTTGTTTCACCAGCCGAAGTTAGAATGCCATACTTTTTTGTAAACTGTGATATGATGTCATGTATCTGTTATATTATAAATAACCAATTAAAAAAAAAAACTTACACCCACACATGAGCTGTGTGAAGTTGGCACCCCATGTATGTAAAACCTGAATAAAAATATACCATTTGTTTGTGCCGCAGAAATGAGCGTTTGTGCCAGTTCGGTTTCTGAGATATTAAACATTCAATGTAATGCAAGCCCTGCTCACTTTGCACCCCATATTGCTGAATTTGAAAATCAAACGTGCCATTCGTTTGTGCTGCGTTTGTGCTGGTTTGTGCCGCAAAAATAAACGTTTGTGCCGCTTTGGTTGCGGAGATATTGTGTGTTATATTTGCTGCAACCCTGCCCACTTTGCAACCCATATTACTGAATTTGAAAAACAAATGCGCCATTCGTTTGTGCCGCGTTTGTGCTGGTTTTTGCTGCAAAAATAAATGTTTGTGCCGCTTTGGTTGCGGAGATATTGTGCGTTATAGTTGCTGCAACCCCGCCCACTTTGCAACCAATATTAGTGAATTAGAAAAACAAATGCGCCATTCGTTTGTGCCGCGTTTGTGCTGGTTTGTGCCGCAAAAATAAACGTTTGTGCCACTTTGGTTGCAGAGATATTGTGCGTTATAGTTGCTGCAACCCCGCCCACTTTGCAACCAATATTACTGAATTAGAAAAACGAACGCGCCATTCGTTTGTGCCGCGTTTGTGCTGGTTTGTGCCGCAAAAATAAATGTTTGTGTCGCTTTGGTTGCGGAGATATTGTGCGTTATAGTTGCTGCAACCCCTCCCACTTTGCAACCCATATTGCTGAATTTGAAAAACAAATGCGCCATTCATTTGTGCCACGTTTCTGCTGGTTTGTGCCGCAAAAATAAACGTTTGTGCCGCTTTGGTTGCGGAGATATTGTGCGTTCTATTTGCTGCAACCCCGCCCACTTTGCAACCCATATTGCTGAATTTGAAAAACAAACGCGCCATTCGTTTGTGCCATGTTTGTGCCGCAAAAATAAACATTTGTGCCACTTTGGTTGCGGAGATATTGTGCGTTATAGTTGCTGCAACCCCGCCCACTTTGCAACCAATATTACTGAATTTGAAAAACAAACGTGCCATTCGTTTGTGCCACGTTTGTGCCGCAAAAATAAACATTTGTGCCGCTTTGGTTGCGGAGATATTGTGCGTTATAGTTGCTGCAACCCCGCCCACTTTGCAACCAATATTACTGAATTTGAAAAACAAACGTGCCATTCGTTTGTGCCGCGTTTGTGCTGGTTTGTGCCGCAAAAATAAACGTTTGTGCCACTTTGGTTGCGGAGATATTGTGCGTTATAGTTGCTGCAACCCCGCCCACTTTGCAACCAATATTACTGAATTAGAAAAACGAACGCGCCATTAGTTTGTGCCGCGTTTGTGCTGGTTTGTGCCGCAAAAATAAACGTTTGTGTCGCTTTGGTTGCGGAGATATTGTGCGTTATAGTTGCTGCAACCCCTCCCACTTTGCAACCCATATTGCTGAATTTGAAAAACAAATGTGCCATTCATTTGTGCCACGTTTCTGCTGGTTTGTGCCGCAAAAATAAACGTTTGTGCCGCTTTGGTTGCGGAGATATTGTGCGTTCTATTTGCTGCAACCCCGCCCACTTTGCAACCCATATTGCTGAATTTGAAAAACAAACGCGCCATTCGTTTGTGCCACGTTTGTGCCGCAAAAATAAACATTTGTGCCGCTTTGGTTGCGGAGATATTGTGCGTTATAGTTGCTGCAACCCCGCCCACTTTGCAACCAATATTACTGAATTTGAAAAACAAACGTGCCATTCGTTTGTGCAGCGTTTGTGCTGGTTTGTGCCGCAAAAATAAACGTTTGTGCCGCTTTGGTTGCGGAGATATTGTGCGTTATAGTTGCTGCAACCCCGCCCACTTTGCAACCCATATTGCTGAATTTGAAAAACAAACGCGCCATTCGTTTGTGCTGCGTTTGTGCTGGTTTGTGCCGCAAAAATAAATGTTTGTGCCGCTTTGGTTGCGGAGATATTGTGCGTTAAAGTTTCTGCAACCCCGCCCACTTTGCAACCAATATTACTGAATTAGAAAAACAAACGTGCCATTCGTTTGTGCCGCGTTTGTGCTGGTTTGTGCCGCAAAAATAAATGTTTGTGCCGCTTTGGTTGCGGCGATATTGTGCGCTATAGTTGCTGCAACCCCGGCCACTTTGCAACCCATATTGCTGGATTTGAAAAACAAATGCGCCATTCGTTTGTGCCACGTTTGTGCTGGTTTGTGCCACATAAATAAACATTTGTGCCGCTTTGGTTGCGGAGATATTGTGCTTATAGTTGCTGCAACCCTGCCGACTTTGCAACCAATATTACTGAATTAGAAAAACGAACGCGCCATTAGTTTGTGCCGCGTTTGTGCTGGTTTGTGCCGCAAAAATAAACGTTTGTGTCGCTTTGGTTGCGGAGATATTGTGCGTTATAGTTGCTGCAACCCCTCCCACTTTGCAACCCATATTGCTGAATTTGAAAAACAAATGCGCCATTCATTTGTGCCACGTTTCTGCTGGTTTGTGCCGCAAAAATAAACGTTTGTGCCGCTTTGGTTGCGGAGATATTGTGCGTTCTATTTGCTGCAACCCCGCCCACTTTGCAACCCATATTGCTGAATTTGAAAAACAAACGCGCCATTCGTTTGTGCCACGTTTGTGCCGCAAAAATAAACATTTGTGCCGCTTTGGTTGCGGAGATATTGTGCGTTATAGTTGCTGCAACCCCGCCCACTTTGCAACCAATATTACTGAATTTGAAAAACAAACGTGCCATTCGTTTGTGTAGCGTTTGTGCTGGTTTGTGCCGCAAAAATAAACGTTTGTGCCGCTTTGGTTGCGGAGATATTGTGCGTTATAGTTGCTGCAACCCCGCCCACTTTGCAACCCATATTGCTGAATTTGAAAAACAAACGCGCCATTCGTTTGTGCTGCGTTTGTGCTGGTTTGTGCCGCAAAAATAAATGTTTGTGCCGCTTTGGTTGCGGAGATATTGTGCGTTAAAGTTTCTGCAACCCCGCCCACTTTGCAACCAATATTACTGAATTAGAAAAACAAACGTGCCATTCGTTTGTGCCGCGTTTGTGCTGGTTTGTGCCGCAAAAATAAATGTTTGTGCCGCTTTGGTTGCGGCGATATTGTGCGCTATAGTTGCTGCAACCCCGGCCACTTTGCAACCCATATTGCTGGATTTGAAAAACAAATGCGCCATTCGTTTGTGCCACGTTTGTGCTGGTTTGTGCCACATAAATAAACATTTGTGCCGCTTTGGTTGCGGAGATATTGTGCGTTATAGTTGCTGCAACCCTGCCGACTTTGCAACCAATATTACTGAATTTGAAAAACAAACGCGCCATTCGTTTGTGCCACATTTGTGCTGGTTTTTGCCACAAAAATAAATGTTTGTGCCGCTTTGGTTGCAGAGATATTGTGCGTTATAGTTGCTGCAACCCCGCCCACTTTGCAACCCATATTGCTGAATTTGAAAAACAAACGCGCCATTCGTTTGTGCCACGTTTGTGCTGGTTTGTGCCGCAAAGATAAACGTTTGTGCCACTTTGGTTGCGGAGATATTGGGGCTGATTTACTAATATGAATGCGCAGCGCCGGTTCATACCATAATTGGTGCACCAGATAAATTATTAAGTGAGCGTATGAACCGGCGCACGCATAAGCGCAACACATAATATACCGGCGCACCGCGATAATAGTATGCCATTGATAATAGCGCACGCTAACAGTCCATTCACACAGGGGCAACACGACTTCCAGCGCAACTTGGGGCAACATACAACACAACTTGGGGCGGACTTTACAACACGACTTGGGGCGACTTACAACACAACTTGGGGCGACTTATAACACAACTTGGGGCAACTTATAACAAAACTTGGGGCGACTTACAACACGACGTTAAGTCGCCCCCAGACCAGACGACTTTAATTTTTTTTTATAACGGCATGGGTTCCCCTCCAAGAGCATACCAGGCCCTTTAGGTTTGGTATGGATATTAAGGGGAACCCCGCGCCAAATAAAATGCCACCCGTGCCAAAAAAATAAATAAAAAATGGCGTGGGGGTCCCCCTCAAAATCCATACCAGACCCTTATCCGAGCACGCAACCTGGCAGGCCACAGGATAAGAGGGGGGAGGGGGCGAGAGAGCACCCCTCCCCAGAACCGTACCAGGCCACATGCCCTCAACCCTCAACATTGGGAGGATGCTTTGGGGTCCCCCCAAAAGCACCTTGTCCCCATGTTGATGAGGACAAGGGCCTCATCCCCACAACCCTTGCCCGGTGGTTGTGGGGGTCTGCGGGCGGGGGGCTTATCGGAATCTGGAAGCCCCCTTTAACAAGGGGACCCCCAGATCCCGGTCTCCCCCCCTGTGTGATATGGTAAGGGGGTACTTACCTACCATTTCACCAAAAAAGTGGCAAAAGTGTTAAAAATGACAGGAGACGGTCTTTGACAATTCCTTTAAAGTCTTCTTTCTTCTGGTCTTCTTCCTTCTTCCTTTCTTCATCCTTCGGTTTCTTCATCTTCTTCCTCCATCTTCTTCTTCCTCCGATCCGCTTCTTCTTGCTCCGGTGTTCTCGTCCGGCATCTTCCTCTACAGTGTCTCTTCTTCGTTATCGGGCCGCTCCGCGCAATGGGAGGCTCCCGCTGTGTGATACTTCTCTTCTTCTGACAGGTCTTATATAACGGAGGCCGGGGCCATCCGGTGACCCCGCCCCCCTCTGACGCACGGTTCCATGCAATAGCCGTAATATCCCCGGCCATATCCAAGAGAAGGAAAACCGGAAGCGATGGATGGCAGCAAGAAATCAACAAAAGGTAAGTAAAAAAAAAAAAAAATACCGTTTCGGATCGAGCTAGGTCAGTATAGTATTTTACATCTAGGTCTTAGAATAGGGTGGAGCTCCGCTTTAAGGAATTGTCAAAGACCGTCTCCTGACATTTTTAACACTTTTGTCACTTTTTTGGTGAAATGGTAGGGGTACCCCCTTACCATTTCACCCAGTGGGGGAGGCCGGCATCTGGGGGTCCCCTTGTTAAAGGGGGCTTCCAGATTCCGATAAGCCCCCCACCCGCAGACCCTCACAACCACCGGGCAAGGGTTGTGGGGATGAGGCCCTTGTCCTCATCAACATGGGGACAAAGTGCTTTGGGGGGACCCCAAAGCATCCTCCCAATGTTGAGGGCATGTGGCCTTGTACGGTTCAGGATGGGGGGCGCTCTCTCGTTCCCCCCTCTTTTCCTGCGGCCTGCTAAGTTGCTTGCTCGGATAAGGGTCAAGTATGGATTTTGAGGTGGACCCCCACAACATTTTTTATTTAATTTTTGGCGCGGGGTTCCCCTTAAAATCCATGCCAGACCTGAAGGGCCTGGTATGGATTTTGAGGGGGACCCCCAAGCCATTTTTTTTTCTTTCGAGCGGGGGTTCCCCTTAATATCCATGCCAGACCTGGGCCAGGGCCTGTTATGGATTTTGAGGGGGACTCCACGTCTTTTTTTTTATGGCGCGGGGTTCCCCTTAATATCCCTGAAGGGCCTGGTATGCTCTTGGAGGGGAACCCATGCCATTTTTTTTTTTTTAAATTAAAGTCGCCCCAAGTCGTGTTGTAAGTCGTGTTGTAAAGTCCGCCCCAAGTCGTGTTGTAAGTCACCCCAGGTCGCGCTGGAAGTCGTGTTGCCCCTGTGTGAATGGACTGTTAGCTTGCGCTATTATCAATGGCATACTATTATCGCGGTGCGCCGGTATATTATGTGTTGCGCTTATGTGTGCGCCGGTTCATACGCTCACTTAATAATTTATCTGGCGCGCCAATTATGGTATGAACCGGCGCAGCGCATTCATTTTAGTAAATCAGCCCCAATATCTCTGCAACCAAAGCGGCACAAACGTTTATTTTTGCGGCACAAACCGGCACAAACAAATGGCACGTTTATTTTTTAAAGTCAGCAATATGGGTTGCAAAGTGAGCGGGGTTGCAGCAACTATAACGCACAATATCTCCGCAACCAAAGCGGCACAAACGTTTATTTTTGCGGCATAAACCAGCACAAACGTGGCACAAATGAATGGCGCATGTTTTTCAAATTCAGTAATATTGGTTGCATAGTGGGCGGGGTTGCAGCAACTATAACGCACAATATCGCTGCAACCAAAGCGGCACAAACGTTTATTTTTGCGGCACAAACCAGCACAAACGCAGCACAAACGAATGGCGCGTTTCTTTTTCAAATTCAGTAATGTTGGTTGCAAAGTGGGCGGGGGTTGCAGCAACTATAACGCACAATATCTCCGCAACCAAAGCAGCACAAACGTTTATTTTTGCGGCACAAACCAGCACAAACGAGGCACAAACAAATGGGTGTTTGTTTTTCAAATTCAGTAATATGGGTTGCAAAGTGGGCAGGGTTGCAGCAAATATAACGCACAATATCTCTGCAACCAAAGCGGCACAAACATTTATTTTTGCGGCACAAACCAGCACAAATGCGGCACAAACGAATGGCGCGTTTGTTTTTCAAATTCAGCAATATGGGGTGCAAAGTGGGCGGGGCTTGCATTAAATTGAATGTTTAATATCTCAGAAACCGAACCGGCACAAATCAGCACAAACGAAGGCACAAACGAATGGTATATTTTTATTCAGGTTTTACAAACATGGGGTGCCAACTTCACACAGCTCCACACATACACTGGGATCGGGCCCTCACACAGGCAGTCATGTTGTTAAATACTAGGCCAAAAGCACACTATATGAGAGGATGGTAGGGGCTGGGGCACAGATTCCACAGCTGGAGTGCAGAGTTCAGTATTTATGTAAGGTTCCTGAAAGAACAGGTCTCAACAGGTACCATGTTACTGCTTCCCATGACATAGAAACCAAGAGTGACGTATCTGAAGCTAAAGCCAATATAGGAATGAGAGGGAATCTGGGAGGAAGGCTTGAAGTTATATTTGCATTGGAAGATGAGCTTCAAGACAGTGGCTGGGACTCTGACTGGTTGGTGGATACTTCTCAGCAGAGTGGAAAGTGAGGCTACATAACATTAAACCTTCCAAAATAAACAGTAGTGATCTTCTGGAAAATATCAGTATATTTCCTCTCCTCCCTGTTGATGTTCTTTGGGAGGGTCAGAAGTGCATACAGGCAGGTGGTATTGGTCAGATATCCAGGCAAATAGCCATTTAGAGGAGAGATTGTAGCTGAAGGGCCGGGATCTACTGTGTATGTGTTATTAGAAAGAACAGATAATCTCCTTTGTTTTCCACTCCACAAGTCTCCGATTTGATCCATAGGAGGACCAGAGAAAAGTGGTTACATGATGGACAGAATGCTGGAAGACCGCAAGATCTGTGGAGAGCAAGGCCTTTGATGTATTGCAACTTTAGAATGGACTTTCTAATGAACTTTTAGCCAAAGACTGAAACACCTTCTCAGTGACATAAATATGGGAGGGAGTTTCATTCAAGGAAATTAACATGTAGAATGAGTTGTTAGTAATGAAGAGATTTTTTGTGTGTAGTCTGAGAGAAAAATCAAGGGCGGAATGTGTTTAGTTTAATATAAAATATACAATTTTTCTATAAGACTGTGATAAAAACTAGTCTGATTGCTATTCTAAGAGAGATCAGGTTTGTCTGAGGATGTTTCTCAAAAGAATGCCTTGGTAACAATGGGAACTGTTGACAGTTGGAACTTTGGTTGTTTTGTAACATTGTCAACAAACTGGTAAACAAAAGCCCAAATAAAAGGAGCAGTAGAGACTGATAGGAAGCCACTTTATTATGCTTTAACACCAGAAGCAACTTCATCATGCTTTAACACCAGAAGCCACTCATGCAAGAAGATGCCTGATCTCCAGAAGAATTGTTTTCAATGGAGATCATAAACATACAGTAACCGGAGTTAAGTAACTTTTAAGTGTATTTCTACTGTTATAGACCATAGGCTGTTTATTTGCTAGGCATTTTGCTTGTTATAGATATCTGTCTGCCTTGTATTGTATTCCTAATATTGTAATAGTTTTGTATGTACAGCATCTTTGGATAGTAAAGTGTAGTGTAAAAAAATGACAGTAGGCAGTTGTGTCCCCATCGAAGGCTCCTGCTGTGTGCCAGCTCCGCCGTCTGACAGCTCCTAAATGGCGGAACCACACAAATACATTATCAGTTGACCGCGTCCCTTATGATGTCATCGATCCAGCATGCCTTGGTCCATGACGTCACGGGGGGTCGTCACCCAATGCCGTCATCGGATGGCCTCACCCCTTAGTTATTTAAGAACTGTCAGACAGCTGAGCTGGCAGATGGCGGGAGCCTTCGTCGGGTGTAGAGTTTTTTTTTCTAACCGGCGGTAGCGGCGGGCATCTTGATTGACGCTGGGGGATATTTGTTTTTTGGGTTGTTTTTTATTTTTTTAATAAAGGAATTGTCAAAAACTGTTGCTGCGTTGTTATTTACTTACTATGTAACCCATACTCATTCACATGAGGGGGGCAGGATCTGGCTCATGGGGAAGAGGCCCTTGTCCCCATCAACATGGGGACAAGGTGCTTTGGGGTGGGCAGAGGCCCCCACCCCAAAGCACCCCCCATGTTGTGGGCATGTGGCCTGGTCGCCCTAGTTCAGGAGAGGGGGCTGTTTTCTTGGCCCCCTTCTTTCCTGGCCTGCTGGGGTGCATGCTTGGATGTTAGAAACCATGAATCAGACTGAGCCAGAAGTACAGTTAAATCACACTTGTTTAATACATACTTAAAAGTGGGGTATGCCTGTAATAATAAAAAACGGTAAATAGAGTAAATGTAGTCAAAACAAAGCCAGAGTTCAGGAACTGGAATGGATAGTTAGACAAGCCAAAACATCAGGGAGCCAAAGATGAGCGTAGAAGAACAGCAAGCAGGATCTGGAGCCAGAAGGAATGTCAGCCAAGCAAGTATTTCAATTTGTTACTTCCGGACCGCCGCACGCAGATGTACATCACTACTTTGAGGACGGATATCGTTGATATAGCAGCAGCTAGCTGCCATAACCCTGGTATCCCCGTGTTCGGCCGGGAGTCCGGTACAAGATAAAAGTGGTCTCTGCGGTGGATTCCCCGCAAGATCAATTTTATCGGCGGTGGGGAGATGGGCCCCCCTCCCACCACGATCCAGTGCCCTCCGCCGCTTACCGGAGCCATCGGCAGCGATCAGGACCTGTCCGTGGCTGGGTATGGAGACGAGTGAGGGGATGGCCTCCACCCTTCTTCATACCATTTTTTTTTAATTGCATTTTAGTGTAAATATGAGATCTGAGGTCTTTTTGATTTACATTCCTTGTAATAGGAATAAAAGTGACACAATTTATTTTTTTAAACAGTTTAAAAATGAAAAATAAAAAGGTAAAAAAAATGATTAAATTTTTTTTTAAACGCGCCCGTCCCACTGAGCTCACGTGCAGAAGCGAACGCATACGTGAGTAGCGCCCGCATATGAAAACGGTGTTCAAACCACACATGTGAGGTATTGCCGCGATCTCAAGAGCAATAAATCTAGCCCTAGACCTAGAATTTTTTTAATGCCGCCTATGGAGATTTTTAAGGGTAAAAGTTTGTCGCCATTCCATGAGCAGGTGCAATTTTGAAGCGTGACATGTTGGGTATCAATTTACTTGGAATAACATTATCTTTCACAATATAAAAAAAAAATTGGGCTAACTTTACTGGTGTCTTATTTTTTTATTCAAAAAAGTGTATGTTTTAAAAAAAAAGTGCGATTGTAAGACTGCTGCGCAAATATGGTGTGACAGAAAGTATTGCAATGACCGCCATTTTATTCTCTATTAGGGTGTTAGAAAAAAATGTATAATGTTTGGGGTTTCTAAGTAATTTTCTAGCAAAAAAAAATGTTTTAACTTGAAGACAACACATCTAAAAAAGAGGCCCGATCTTTAGGGTAGCTAGAGATGTGAGCAAGGCGAGGGCAGAGATCATCTGGACTGGGCGGCTTAAGTAGGCAGGACTGACGAGCAGGATATCATCAACAGGTGAGTCACTGTGGTGAGATAAGAGCTGGCAATTAGCCGACAGCTGAGCAGCCAACTTTGAGCTAAGGAAGGGCTGAGCCCAGCCCTGATAGGCTCGGTCTTCAGGAATGGATTCATGTGGGATATATCTGGAAATGAAAAATCAAAAAGTAATGTAACACATGTATAAATGATGGATAAATGGTAAGAGGGGCCTCACAGAAAAAAGAAAGACCCCATACTCACCAATCGGCAAGGCCTAGGTGCCTGTGGCTATGTTCACCGAGGATGGCCGCAATTTATGCTTAGAAAGGAAGCTGAGGAAGGGGTGCCAACCAAAAAACCCAGACCAAGGAACTATGGGAAGGCAGATATGGAATGGGTAGAAATGAGTGACTTTGGGGATCCTAAATAATCCGTTCAAGTGTCAGCTAAAATGTAATGTGATATGTATTCAATCAAACATTGCTAAATTAGCAAAATAGTAACAGAGTATATGATTGAATGCATGTATAAACCAACCTGTTGCGATGGTAAGATGGATAAGGCCAAGAAAAAATGTGTGCAATACTGCAGATATGTGAAAAGGGAGGTCAGTAAAAGCAATCACTGAAAGAAAAAAGAGAAATTGTGAAAAAATGTGAATATAAGAAACATAGAAAACATGACCAAGTCCAGAGAAGTGCTCAATGTGGAGGATAAAGATGTCTACCTGTGTAGGATCAATGACTTGCAGAATAAGCTGTCCCATGTGAGGTGAAAGAATTAAATGAAAAATCCCAGTCATGTGTGTTCTGCCATTTATAACTGTAGCGTCGGGCTCCTGACGAGCACGCGCTATGTGTTTTGTAAATTTAATATTCCTGGAACCACAGTTGGGTTTTGGGGTTGATTATACCAAATTATGGTTTCAGTATCAGTCTGGCTGGATTGCACTGGGCTCTGCTTGGTCATAGGTGTTGCTGTCACTTCTGGCAAGTACGAGAACGCAGTTTGGCTGGGCGCATTGAGTGCCAATCTCTCTCTGAACCAACCCGTGAGAGTATCGTCTTGCTGTGCATTCTGGGAGAGGGTACTTTAGGTACTGAGATCACGTGCTTCTGGGTTCTGGTCCAGAAGATCTTTCTGTCTGTTTGGTCCTCCTGACCAGCCCCCATGGCCCTCATGGTCAATTCCGAGTCTCGAGGCTGGCTAGCCCGAGGCAAAGTAACTGGAAGGAGGATTCCAAGGTGGTCTGGTGCCGTCTTGTCTGTGGAGAGGCCCAGCAACTGAGAAGGCGACCAGGGGAGGACTCTTCAGGAGAGGGCCAAGCATAAGGCTGGTTCCTCAGCAAGAGCCTGGAAGCTAAGTTGAAAGACACCAAGTGAATCCACACTTGTACGGTATCGCGGGACCGGCTGCAAGATAATGGTAACGTATGAGGGCTCTCTAAATTTGTTACAACCAAGTCTGTGGCAGAGAATTTATTCACAAGTTCTCCAACCAAGTCTGTGGCAGAGACTTTATTCACAAGTTCTACAACCAAGTCTGTAGCAGAGACTTTATTCACAAGTTCTACAACCAAGTCTGTGGCAGAGACTTTATTCTATTAAAACACTCTATCGGCTGCTAGGCCTAGTGAGAGGAGGTTTATTCAATAGCTGGGAAGATCCAGTTGTGAGTGGCTATTCTCTAGATTCTATAGTGAGAGACATTCAGTTTTGAGCAGTTCCAAGAGTACCTGAACTTTCTACCTAAACCCTCTATCCTTTACTGAGAGACTGTGTTTGTCTACTCTTTTTGCAAATAAAAATCCCAAAGCGGATACAGTGTCAGTTTCTGCAGTTCTTTGGGCCATCTACCTCGGGAAACCCCTAGACACATTCAAGGTCAAGAAGGTAACGGTAAGCCCAAATCAAACCAGCAGCTCCTTCGTGATTAAGTGCTACATAACCCCTCAAGGGCTCCAGTGGACTCCACCCATAGATAATCCGTTCAGGTGTCAACTATAGTATAATAGGTGTATGAACAAACATTGCTAAATTAGCAAAATGATCATGGAGTTTTTATTTTTTCTGTGAGGCCCCTCTTACCATTTATCCATCATTAATTCATGTGTTACATTACTTTTTGATTATTCATTTCCATATAACTCCCACATGCATCAACCCCTGAAGAGTAAGCCACATCTTGGGAAAACGCGTCGGATATTATAGATGTCATGTATACTCATGTTACTTTAAATGCAATGAAATCTTTAACTATGTGCAACATTGTATCGGCTTCGCCTTTTATATGTTACTTTTTTATGTGTGACTATTTCTGCAATAAATACTTTACTGCATTTACATGTGTCAATTTTATCGGCCAATTCTGCACACCTCTTTCAAAGTCCCAAGGGCGACATCCATGTTTCTATTGTATTATTAGATGGAGGTGTGTTACTGGTGACACCAGACCTTTCTTTTATACATATTGTTCCTGGGTGGAAGACACCCATTTAGCCCAACCTGGTTTGCTGCCACCCTCAGCCAGATAGATATACATCTTTACATGTTTTAGTCCAGCATAATCATACACATAGGCCACTTTCTTCCTGGTTTATGCCTTGGCCCTTTTATGTTCCCCACGGCTGGTAGGGTGGCCTGTTTGTGTTGGGAGCTGCGATGTGCATCAAGGGAGGTTATTCATACCTCCTGCTGTCCCCCCTACCCCTTGGGACGGACGGGGCCACCAGCACATCGGTGCCATGTTTCTACACCCATCGCGTGACGTTTGCGTCAGCAGCCTCAATGTGTATGGGCATGGTCTGACATCTAGGATGGCTGGGGGGGGGTAGCCCACGCATGCGCACCCCCATTTGGCAGTTGGCATTCCAGTGCCAGCATGTCCTGCCACCTCATACATGGTGTTGGGGGCAGACCCTGCTGGAGCTCCTGCAGGGATATCAATGGAAGAGCACACATGGCTGGCATTTTTTATTTTTTTATTTATTTTTCATATTTTTATTTTTATTTCATTGTTTTACTTCACATGGAACAGCTCATTTTGCTTCTGCAAGCTCCCGATTCTACACAGGTACCTTTCATACCAAGCACTCCAATGTTCCTGGCTATGTTTATAATATTCACACTTTTTCACATTTTCACTTTTCTTCTAGGGATTGCTTATTTGACATCCCTTTTCACATATCTGCAGTCTTGTACATACTCTTCCCTGGCCTTATTATCTGCCTTGCCATCGCCACAGGTTGGTTTATACATGCATTCATGCATTCCATTCTATACTCCATGATCATTTTGCTAATTTAGCAATGTTTGTTCATACACCTATTATACTATAGTTGACACCTAAATGGATTATCTATGGGCGGAGTCCACTGGAGCCCTTGTGGGGTTATAAATGGCAGAGCACACATGACTGGGATTTTTCATTTCACTCTTTCACCTCACATGGGACAGCTCATTCTGCTTCTGCAAGCTTTTGATCCTACACAGGTAGACATCTTTATCCTCCACATTGAGCACTTCTCTATGCTTGATCATGTTTTCTATGTTTCGTATATTTAATTTTTTTCACGTTTCTCTTTTATCTCTCAGGGATTGCCTTTACTGGCACCCCTTTTCACATATCTGCAGTATTGCACACATTTTTCCTTGGCCTTATCCGTCTTACCATTGCAACAGGTTGGTTTATACATGCATTCTATCATATACTCGGTTACTATTTTGCTAATTTAGCAATGTTTGATTATATACATATCACATTACATTTTAGCTGACACCTGAATGGATTATTTAGGATCTCCAAGGTCACTCATTTCTACCCATGCCATTTCCGCCTTACCATTGTTCCTTGGTCAGGGTTTTTTGGTTGGCACCCCTTCCTCAGCTCCCTTTCCATGCATATATTGCTGCCATCCTCAGTGAACATAGCCACAGGCACCTAGGCCTTGCTGATTGGTGAGTATGGGGTCTTCTTCTTCCTCCGCTGCCCCTCCGTTACCGCCCCGCTGAACATAACGACCCTCCCCCGACACTTCGGCCTGCCGATCTGTCCGCTTCCATAGTGCACATTTTATATATAACTATGGGGCGTGGCCACCGGATGATGTCAGTCTGAGACACAAGGGTCACAAGGGGCAGGGTCTCAGAATGAAGCCATCTGCCCCATCGCAGCATCCGAGGAGGTTCGTTCTTTATCTTCAGAGGGATCGGCGGCAGCAGCGGTGGAGAAAGAAGACCCGGTGGACGAAGTGGGGGAAGAAGAAGCTGGAAGAAGAAGAAGACACCTTTAATAAAGGAATTGTCAAAAACCGGCTATTGTCTTCTGTAACATTTCACTACTTTTTTGGGTGAATGAATAGGGGTACGATGTACCTGATACCCATTCACATAGGGTGTTAAAGAGGGCTTCCAGATTCCGATAACCCCCCCGCCTGCCGACCCCCACAACCACTGGGCATACCAGACCTGAAGGATTTGTGACGTTTCTTCCTTGATATTTAATCTATATTGCCGGGAACATTGGCCAGATGCACTAATTTACAGGCAGATTAAGGGGACCCCCAGGCACGATATTAAAAGGAATTTTTCATTTTTATTGCTTTCAAATTAAGCATTATTAATAAACACCAATGCTCCTGAAAAAAAATGGTTGTTTTAAAAAAAAATATGTCCCCTGGGGGTAATTTTTTTTTGGTAAAGAACTTGCATATAAGCCTCCAGTGAGAAGTTTGGATTTTGCAGGTTCAAGCCCTATTGACTTCCACTATTCCCGCATATGTTATCTGACAGGCATGTTCGCTGGCAATAGCGTGATTTTACATTTGCATGTATGCCCAGTTTCTGAGAGTTGAAGTCCTAATTGGCATTAATTGGGTGTTATTATCCGGCACTGCAGGATCATATATTGGTGCTATAGTACATGACCCCCAATATGACAATAATATGATAAGAACAACTGGTTAAGGTTTGAGCTTTGCATGACACAGGGTTTTCTCAATGCGTGAACTACTGTCTTAACCCACCCACTAAAGTGATCTGGTATTACTACCACTACTAAAAGTGATAACTTCCTACTCAGGGCTGTGCTTATCCCCCTCTGCCTTACATTAGCCACCTGCATAGTAGCAACCAGTGACACTGCCCTGGTCCCATGCAGCTGCAAAAAGAATCTTCAGGAGAAGTCAGCATTTACAATTTAGGTGTCAGTGGTGTTGTCAGGATCACCGAATAATGTTGATAATAAATTTACACCTTGGGAATTTTTTTAATAAAGGACCTTATAACAGCATGTGCGTTTATTTACATTCGCTGGAGGCTGGAGCTCAGCTATATTTTAAGATTCTGGTACCAGTAAAGTCCACAAGGTTCTTATGTTTGAGTGTTAATTATGGATGCGGTACCAATATATATATAGCCCAAACTTAATTTTATACTATATTTTAAGATAAGTTTAGGAGAACAAAAAATACAAATAACACGTGTTCAGATGGAATGCATTATATTTATTGACAATGTAGTGAAACAAGGCAAAGTTTAAAAAACAAGAGAAGACAAGTCCATGCATTGAGAGATACATTTTTAAGAAATGTACTGAAGTTACAAAACTGTCACTCTCTTGTCCTGGGAATGTGGAGGAATTCAGAAGCTGAAAGACAATTCAACAAGTAAAGTTTGTTATGCGATTTTACTGGTATATGCAAGATAAAAATTAAACATTTTACAGGAAATTAAATGTTCACAAAGGACTACCATACTGTACACTTTGTTTATGTTGAGTGTTTAAGTTGACAATAGAAGATATATGCAATTAGCAGACCTCCAGCTGTTGCAAAACTACAAGTCCCATCACACCTCTACCTCCGGGTGTCATGCTTGTGGCTGTCAGAGTCTTGCTATGCTTCATGGGACTTATAGTTCTGTAACAGCTGGAGGTCTGCTAGTTGCATAACCCTGCAGGATAGATGATAGATTATTTTATTTAACGAAGATATGTGGACCTATTCCAAGCAGCAGTGGGAAAAGTGAGGTACAGTAGTCAGTCCGACTTCCACTTACTAAACTCTAATCAAAACAGGTGATCTCTCATTTTGTGTTTCCAGTGAATCTACTTTGAATTGGCTGGTTTGAATTAAATTGTTATTTTCCCCTTTACGATAAGGCCGTAGTGCCTGGATGTTGGTAATTTGGTGAATCTACTTTGCATTTTGTATTACATAAAACATACATGCATGTTTTTAAGTATGCACATATATTTTATTTGTTTTCATTGAGAGTTTTTTTTTTTTTATATATATCTGCTATAGCCAAATGGTATCCATACTAAATGAGAAAAGATTTGACTTTTTTTGTAGTGATGGAGAATACATTGGCCTTCTCCTTCTCTTGTATATTCCTATTTGCCAAGGAGCCAATCCATCATTGTGATGGGCCAGTAACATGGGATGTGGGTGCGCAAACTCTGACATTACCCAAAAGTGTTGGAGCTTTGCCCATTACAAACAGCGGGCATTTAGCAACATATAAAAGAGAATTGCTGCAAGTATGCACAGGAACCTTGAGGTGCCTGCGCATTTTACCTGCTAGCAGCAGAGCACAGTTTTTAAATTGACAGAATCAGTTTAACGATTTCCAAAAGGAAAAGAGATGATATAGAGGGTAAAAAAAAAGGTGTATACAGCATATATTTATAACAGGTTAGCTAAGGACAATACTTTGCAAAATGTATTGCAAGAACATAAATAAAGTGACAGATTGAGCAAAGGATTTAACAAGTCACTTGAATATCTTGGGGTATGGCCATCACAATGTGTGGCAAAAAATTATAGGTACGCAGTGATAAACAGCTATGACATGTCAGGGAAAAGAATCACATTAGGAAATTGAGTGCCTGATTGCTACTATATAATATTAGCCCATCAGCAACAAATAGGGTCACTTGTAGGCCAGGTGGGGGTCAACTTTTGCTGCTCAGTGTGTGATTATGGTTAATCTATTGGTCAAGTTGTTTGGGGGTGTTCATCTTACAAGCGAAATTGGAGGAAAAGGAGAGTCTGTTTGGGACTTTGAATATACTTCTATGTACACTCAAATAGGAACAAAACCAAAGAATTTTATATATGCTATTTGAGTGTACATATAAGTGTATTCAAAGTCCCAAACAGACTCTCCTTTTCCTCCAATTTAACCAGACAGGGATGACACTTCTATTCCACTAAGGTTAGGTTGGTACAAAATTGCTTTCCACACATACTTTCTCCTATTTAAATCATCTTACAAGTAGTGATTAGTTTGTTTTAAAAAGCATAAGGAGAGTAATTACACCTAGAATTTGCAAGGTCCCTAACACATTTCACATAAAAAAATTCTTAAAGAAGATGTAAACCCATCTCTCCTCTCTCCATTACTGGAACTAACATTTTTTCCTAGGCTTTTTCCAGGCTCAGGATCTTTGGTGGTCTTGGGCCATAGGGATATATTTATTATGGCAGCGAGGTAGGCAGAGAGTGCATACTAAACTGTGCATGCACAAATCGGTTGTACATTCCAAAGAGGTTTGTGAACAGACATATACATTTGTTTCATTACAGAAAAGACATAGCATGTTTCTTCTGCAATAAATAGCTTGCTCACAATTTTTAATTTATTTTTCTGTTTGCTTCCTCTTTAAAAAGGAATAATACATATATGTAATATTTTTAGGCTTACATCTATTTACAGAATGTAAAAAAAAATCGTATTTTGTTTTAGGGCTGAAAAAAAACCTTTGTGATACCCTGCATCAGTTGCCCATTCTAAAAAAAACTGGTTGCCTTGCCACACCACATGTTAACGTTTACTCAACATTCATTGATATGCATGCATTAAAGCAATGAAAGGGAGAAGTGTGAATTTATAATTAAATGTTTTGAAAATCTTGCATCTTTGCAAAGGTTAAATTATATTTGTCATATGTGCCGGATCTCTTTGTTTTATCTTTTTTATATTCTTATCTCACTGCAAGTCTATCAGAGAGGGCCCTGATTGAGCATAGACTGAAGCCTGTAACACCCACAAGACTTCTGATAGCTATAAACTAGGAATGCGCAAATATTCCCACGTCTGATTCACAAACAATTCCACAAAATGTGCTCAAAATTCTGAAAAATGTAATGTTTCCCCGAACCCCATTGAAGTTTGTGGGGGCAAATATTACATTCAATTGAGTCATTTTGTAGGCATATAAGCAAACCATTGTCAAAGGACATAGGAAGTCAAGCACTTCTATAGTGGACATGTACAAGACATATGCAAAAATAAAGAAAGAAAAACATACAGCAGGGGACAGAGCTTTTCATGGAACTTCAAGGGCAACTTTGAAATTGCAGGTTTGGGACATTTTCATGGACAATTTTAGTAGATGTGTTCAATCTGATTCATATCAATTTAAAAAGAGGCTTTTTGCAAGTAGTTTTAGAAGCAAAACATGCTTTTTCATAAAGTGTTACAAAGCCTGCATTGACTGATGGAAATAGCAGGCACAATGGTTCGCTAAAAGTCACAGGAATTGGTTTTCTTACAAAAAAAAATTACTTTACCCAGTAAGACAATTGCATAATGTGCTAGTATGCATCGCATACTAGCACATTATGAAATACTTTCCTTAGAGCGAAGTCCTCCAGCAATGTACTGTCACTGCTGACAGGGCTTCCATTTTTCCCAGATCTTCCTTCCAGGTTTGCGGACTCCAGCTGTGTGAGTGGATGGAGCCGCGATGACATTGGTTCCGGCATGGTGCTCTGAAGGTCTGGCACAGCATGCTGGACCATCAGAGCATATGCACTGGTGGCGTCACTGGCTGCATCAAGTGTGAATATCCCCTAAATGGTGCCCATTTAGGAGATATTCATTTTACCTACAAGTAAACCTTATTATAGACTTACCTGTAGGTAAAAATCACAAAGAGGACTTTACTGCCTCTTTAAAGATTACACAATAATAGTACAAGGACTTGCAATAGTGTGCAGCCATTCCTTTTGGATTTATTTCTCAAAGAGCTAGCTTGAATTAGAGTACAGTTTCCTAATCTCTCCCTATGCAGTCTGAGAGCTTTCTCTAAGATTTCCCTGAAACAGCTTTCATTTCACAGATACTATGGAGTCTGTGTATAAAACAGTCACTATACATACAGGTTGACAAACATCCACAAACTCAACATGAAAATTTCCAGTATTTTCTCTAATATGATTTGTTCCTATATCAACAGCACCATCTAGTGGCTTAATGTGTTTTCCAGAAATACCTAAACGTGTAAGTAAACCCCCCTATCGTTTTCAGCCAAGGAAGCTGCCATCTTTGCCTCTGTTTAATCTACAACTGCCATGATGGTGTGCATGTGATTAGTTATGTCACCAGCCATTGGATGGTTTGACAGTTTGGTTGAGAGCACAACCAATGGGAGTGTTACATTTCCGTCACGTGCTGTGTTTTATGAATGGGTTTACTTACGCTTTAATCAGGACAGAAACTGAATTATGGTCACTTGATGGCCCTGAAGAAGTGGGAAATATTCATAATAGATAAAATACAGAAAACGTATCATTCTGGCTGTGCAGATGTTTGTCACATTTGTTCAGCAGATGATTTATATATAAATCCCTTTGGTTGCTCTGTGTTTCTCATTTTATAGTTAGGGGGCCAGCTTAACCAAAAATGCACCTATTGGTCCTACTTAGCCTGCTGGTCATAGTTCAAAGGTCATGCAGTCCATGTGTTTAAAAACCTGGGTTAAACTGCACATACATTTGCCATAACTGACTATAAACTCACATTCACTGCACTTCCCTATTTCCGTATTTAAAAAAAAAAAAAAAAGTTAGGCATAGCATACATCAATTAGGCCTATTATCTTGTTGATGCTAATTTTACAATACTGTATCCTTGATCCCAAGCTGAAATTAACCAGATTGGGGTTACTGTTGTTGTATGTAAGCCAACTTACTTTCTATCATTGAGTCGGTCTGTGAAAATTAAACCCCACCTACAACTTTAAGGTATTTTCAAGCATATAATTTAAAAGATTTGTGTAGTTTTAATATCAGCCTTAAAGCTTCATAAAAACACCCTGTTCCCAATGTAGAGTATATTTTTTCATTTTACTTTTGTTGTTATGGTAACATCCAGCTTTCCTTTTTTTTTTTTTACAATAGCTTGCCTATTAGCCCTAAAAATGTCCAGAATTTAATACAAGCATTTGCCTTCCATAGAGTGATTTCCTGCTAGGTTTGAGCTCTCTGAGTTTAAAACAGGATTCATTGAACCCCAAGAAAAATTAAATGGAGGGCAGATTCTCTCATCTCTTTCCCCAACAAGCTCCATCAAACAACGACAACATGACTGCTGTGAGCCCACTATTTTCTGGTGAAGCAGTTGGCTTATCCATTACTTCAGAATATTTGCTCCTATCTGATTAGGGGCAAATGCAGTGCATTTTGGGTTTGGGCATGTATTTATTATAAATTTGAGAGATCTGCTTTGAATGCAAGGTGTTGGGAAAACTGTTCTTCATCTCTAACAGATATCAGATGTGAACTTAGTTGAGAGGTTGAAATTTATAAGAATCTATCCACACTGGCTTAAAAAAATGCTAAGACTCATGGCAGAAAAAATACAAAATTTGAGTGTTTTTTGTACTAGCATTTAGCGCTTAGAAGTGTTTAAGAGCGTTTAGCATTTTTTTCTGCCAAAAAACTGCTCTTAAAAACAATTTTTTTTCTGCCTCTAATGCTGAGCTTAAAATGTGCCTGTAAATCAGGGGTCTTCAAACTACGGCCCTCCAGTTGTTCAGGAACTACAATTCCCATTATGCCTAGTCATGTCTGTGAATGTCAGTGTTTTACAATGCCTCATGGGATGTGTAGTTCTGTAACAGCTGGAGGGCCGTAGTTTGAGGATCCCTGCTCTAAATGACCTAATGTGCATGGACAACATTAGTTGCTTCTACAGGAAAAAAAGCTAAACTCCTCTAGGAGCAGCGCATTTTTAAGCCACTGTGCATGGCCCATAAAAGCCCTAACTTGTTTACTCAATTTTTTCTGTTAAATATAACATTAAAATCATTTTGCAACATTTGTTTAATAAATTAAAAAAGACCAGTTGATCCTGCCAGAAATCATATGAGCTCATAACTTCCTTTATTCCCTGTCTGTTCTGTAGTCTTATCAGTTAGCATTGTTCCCAGCTATCTCTGTGGACTAAAAAACACCCCCATATTATGGAGAAGAGGAGAGGGGGATATATTCTACCCAGGGTGGCAGTGTTACTTTTCCATAGGTAAAGTGAAGTGAGTAAGCATTTTCCCCCTAGAACCAAAAATGTATTACTTTAAGGATCACCAGGTGGAAATAAAATTAACAAACAATTGAAAAAAATATTGCAGTCACCACATCTTAGGAATGTATTGTATTTTCCATAGGGTTTTCCATAGAAAATGTTCTGTAAAGAAGGTTGGCTGGGGACTGGGGTACAGGAAGTTTGTATGGAGAGCCTTGGTCCAATCATTAATTTGTATTGGCAGGGGCAGGACTTGCATATAAACTGCGGTCACATGCTTCCTGGGAGGAGAGGGGAGAAACTGAATCCAGAGAAATAGCAAAGCTGTAACCCTAAGGAGCAGGCTTGAAGGCCTGGGGTTGAGAGACCCCAGCGCTGGATAGCAGGAACAAAACCTGAAGGCCTGAGGGTTCAGAGACCTCAGTGCTGGATGGTTCAACACCAAGTCACCAAGTAACCCCAGGAGAAGTGGCCCTGACCATGAGGAGCGGAAAGTAGCTGCAAAAAAGACGCGGTAGACTGGGATTGGCTTTCTATGGCAATCATGGACTGTCGGTGGGAGAGTGCATTGGGAGTGCAACCCAGTGGTGTCCTATCATCCAGGAATTTCCTGAACTGACGCGGGAGGATCGCCGGAGTCAAGATAGGCAGGTGAGGCCTGGGGCTCCTAATATCCACATACCACAATGTCTTTCAGAGGGGTATTGGTCAGTTCATTAAGGGAAAGGACTTTAATTTTACACTCAGCAACCAGAGAAAGAGAGGCAGCTCATATTCCCATGACTAAGCTTGCAACACAACGTACAGTGGTGTGAAAAAGTGTTTGCCCCCTTCCTCATTTCCTGTTCCTTTGCATGTTTGTCACACTTAAGTGTTTCGGAACATCAAACCAATTTAAACAATAGTCAAGGACAACACAAGTAAACACAAAATGCAATTTGTAAATGAAGGTGTTTATTATTAAAGGTGAAAAAAAATCCAAACCATCATGGCCCTGTGTGAAAAAGTGATTGCCCCCCTTGTTAAAACATACTATAACTATGGTTGTCCACACCTGAGTTCAATTTCTCTAGCCACACCCAGGCCTGATTATTGCCACACCTGTTCACAATCAAGGCATCACTTAAATAGGAGCTGCTTGACACAGTAAGGTCCACCAGAAGATCCTTAAAAGCTATACATCATGCCGAGACCCAAAGAAATTCAGGAACAATTGAGAAAGAAAGTAATTGAGATCTATCAGTCTGGAAAGGGTTATAAAGCCATTTCCAAAGCTTTGGGAATCCAGCGAACCACAGTGAGAGCCATTATCCACAAATGGCGAAGACATGGAACAGTGGTGAACCTTCCCAGGAGTGGCCGGCCGCCCAAAATTACCCCAAGAGCGCAGAGACGACTCATCCAAGAGGTCACAAAAGACCCCACAACAACGTCCAAGGAACTGCAGGCCTCACTTGCCTCAGTTAAGGTCAGCGTTCATGCCTACACCATCAGGAAAAGACTGGGCAAAAATGGCCTGCATGGCAGAGTTCCAAGGAGAAAACCACTGCTGAGCAAAAAGAACATCAAAGCTCGTCTCAATTTCTCCACAACACATCTTGATGATCCCCAAGACTTTTGGGACAACATTCTGTGGACCGATGAGACAAAAGTGGAACTCTTTGGAAGGTGTGTGTCCAAGTATATCTGGCGTAGAAGGAACACTGCATTTCAGAAAAAGAACATTATACCAACAGTAAAATATGGTGGTGGTAGTGTGATGGTCTGGGGCTGTTTTGCTGCTTCAGGACCTGGAAGACTTGCCGTGATAAAAGGAACTATGAATTCTGCTGTCTACCAAGAGATCCTGAAGGAGAATGTCCGACCATCTGTTCGTGTACTCAAGCTGAAACGAACTTGGGTTCTGCAGCAGGACAATAATCCTAAACACACCAGCAAGTCCACCACCGAATGGCTGAAGAAAAACAAAATGAAGACTTTGGAGTGGCCTAGCCAAAGTCCTGACCTGAATCCTATTGAGATGTTGTGGTATGACCTTAAAAAGGCCGTTCATGCTCGAAAACCCTCTAATGTAACTGAATTAGGACAATTCTGCAAAGATGAGTGGGCCAAAATTCCTCCAGGACGCTGTTAAAAGCCTCATTGCACGTTATCGCAAACGCTTGGTTGCAGTTGTTGCTGCTAAGGGTGGCCCAACCAGTTATTAGGTTTAGGGGGCAATCACTTTTTCACACAGGGCCATGATGGTTTGGATTTTTTTTCACCTTTAATAATAAACACCTTCATTTACAAATTGCATTTTGTGTTTACTTGTGTTGTCCTTGACTATTGTTTAAATTGGTTTGATGTTCCGAAACACTTAAGTGTGACAAACATGCAAAGGAACAGGAAATGAGGAAGGGGGCAAACACTTTTTCACACCACTGTAACTATGGAAATAAAGCTCTTTTTCAACATTGACTGTCTGCTGATGTGATTCGTGCAGGGGTGGAAGAACGGAAGCATGTTAACAGTAAGGTATGAACACACCCACCAGCTCCCAAGGGAGTAGTGCGCTACATATATGTTTTCATCATTTATTACATTTTAACACGTTTTTTGTGTTTTAGTGATGAGACATAAGCTCATAATTAAAAAAAGTATTACCTGTGACTAATAGGAGGATCCTTTGCTCCAACCAACAGGACCAGCACCGCCAGGAAAGCTACCCGCAGCACCACCAGCTAAACCACCTGCAGCACCACCAAAGCCACCAGTTAAACCACCTGCAGCACCGCCATGTAAACCACCTGCAACACCACCAGGTAAACCACCTGCAGAACCGCCATGTAAACCACCTGCAACACCACCAAAGCCACCAGTTAAACCACCTGCAGCACCGCCATGTAAACCACCTGCAACACCACCAAAGCCACCAGTTAAACCACCTGCAGCACCACCATGTAAACCACCTGCAGCCCCACCTAAGCCACCAGCTGCACCCAAAGCACCACCTGCAAGGCTACCAACTACATTGCCTGCAGCACCAGCTACATTGCCTACAGCACCAGCTACATTGCCTACAGCACCAGCAAGGCCACCAATTGCACTGCCTGCAGCACCAGCAAGGCCACCAACTACATTGCCTGCAGCACCAGCAAGGCCATTAGCTATATTTCCAACAGTACCAGTTAGACCTCCAACTAGTCCACCCAAAAGATTACCAGATTTAGATTTACCACCACCACTGACAATATTATGGAAAACATTAACAACATCTTGAATTGGTCCATAACCTGCCTCAAGACCTTTCCCCTGAAAAAAAAAAGATATATGTATCAGGTAAGGTAGGCATGCTTAGCAATGCAAATAAAGTGTATTTTATTAAAATAGAATCATATAAAATGTCAGTTTCAATATTATATTTGCATTCAAGCTAGCATATTCCATAATCTGCATCCTAACCACCTTACTACTGCTGTGCAATATTTTGTGAGCACCGTTCAAAAACTGCACTCTGTTTACTACTTGTGTGCATGCAAGGCATGCACACCATGCTTAGTGCAGACCACAGGCAAAATGCATAGATCTATTCAGAGTTGCAATGTGCTTTATGTTCATTGTAATGGCTAAACAAAGCAGTTACAAAACACTGCAAATCTTTACTTTTAAGAGCCTTACCCTTCTTAAAACAGAAGAAAGTGGAGGGTTATAAATAATAAAAAATGTAATAAACAAAGGGTAGGCAGCAGCAGCAGATATCATTATTTTGATTGTGTGGTCATTTTTTTTTAACCTTTGCACACAGCTCCCTCATACATCTCACCTCCATCTGTCTCTGTAGTGCCTGTATAGTAACACCTTCACCACCGTTATCCTGTACATTAACACTCTAATCTCTATCCTGCCACTGTATGTGACCCCTATATTAACCCCCTTACCTCCTCCTCCCTTCAAGGTCCATATATTATCTACCTCAATACCAGCATGTTTTTTTCATTTCCAAAAAATGGCAAAAAATAGATCACTTTGAGGTCTCTGCTTTCCAAAAATTGGTCATTTTGGGTGTGTATGTACTGTCCTGGCATTTGACATGCTTATAACGGGAAATACAGTGCCTTGAAAAAGTATTCATACCTTTTGAAATTGTCCACATTTTATCATGTTACAACCAAAAATATAAATGTATTTTATTGGGGTTTTATGTGATAGACCAACACAAAGTGGCACATAATTGCGAAGTGGAAAAAAAATAATAAATGATTCTCCAAATTTTTTACAAATAAAAATCTGAAAGAATTCAGCCCCCAAAATCAGTACCTTATATACCCACTTTTTTCAGCAATTACAGCTGCATGTCTTTTTGGGTATGTCTCTACCAGCTTTGCACATCTAGAGAGTGACATTTTTGCCCAGTTTTCTTTGCAAAATAGCTCAAGCTCTGACAGATTGGATGGAGAGCGTCCGTGAACAGCAATTTTCAAGTCTTGCCACAGATTCGCAATTGGATTTAGGTCTGGACTTTGACATTCTAACGCATGAATATGCTTTGCTCTAAACCATTCCATTGTAGCTCCGGCTATACGTTTAGGGTTGTCTTGCTGGAAGGTGAATCTATGTACCAGGCTCAAGTCTTTTTCAGACTCTAACATGTTTTCTTCTAAGATTGCCCTGTATTTGACTCCATCCATCTTCCCATCAACTCTTAACAGCTTCCCTGTCCCTGATGAAGAAAAGCACCCCCACAGCATGATGCTGCCACCATGTTTCACGGTGGGGATGGTGTGTTTAGGGTGATGTGCAGTGGTAGTTTTTTGCCACACATATCGTTTTGCTTTTAGGCCAAAAAGTTACATTTTGGTCTCATCTGACCATTTTAGTAAATTTGCGAAAACCTTTACTATTTTAGTAAATTGCCTCTTGCATTATAGTTTTTTCCTATTGTTGGCAATTTTTTCAAATCAATCTGTCTTCCCTTTTTTTTAATATCTGCAATCATCTTCTTTAAACTTACTACCCACTTCTATCTCTCATATCTAATTTTTTTGCATTAAAAAGGAAGTAAACTCTCTCTTTAAAAAAAAAAAAAAACACCCTGCAGGACAAAGGCATAATGAGCTAGTATGCATAGCATACTAGCTCATTATGAATTATTTACCTGAGATCGAAGCCCCCGAAGCAACCCTCGTTCACCTCCTCCATCGCTGACATGTTGACTCGGCATGTCTTACGGGTATCGCTGCTCCAGCGCTGTGACTGGCCGGAGCAGCGATGATGTCACTCCCAAGCATGCGTGCTGGTGCTGCCACTAACGGCATGATCACTGTTAGAAACGGCACGCTCAGTGCACCTGATGTCTACGATGCATGCACCGTAGACACGGGTGCTGCTATTTGTGAAAATATCTCCTAAACCTTTTAGGTTTGGGAGATATTTCTTGCACCTACAGGTAAGCCTTAATCTAGGCTTACCTGTAGGTTAAAGTGGTTGTAATGGGTTTACAACCACTTTAAGGCAACTTTGTAAAAAAAAAAAAAAAAAAAAAAAAAACAGGCTATAAAAGAAGAATATTACCAGTTACCAGTGACTGTGATATTCACTTTCTTGCTACACTGGCTTCTTCGGCATTGGATATACTTACAAGTTCATTGACTGCCCATGTCCCCAACTTAGCAAACATTGGAGTCACTGGCACAAAACTGGAAACTATTAAGGGCTCATGTACTGGAAGTTTTGCAAACTCTTCTAGAAGCATCTCCTCCTGGCAGCAGAGTTTTGGTGCAATTCTGATTAGAGATCAATCATCTTCCAGGTTTTATCGCCAAAGCTTAATTGAACAAGCTGAATTTACAAGCTGATTGGCTACCATGCACAGCTGCACCAGTTTTAGTAAAAATACCCCTATGTTTGCATGGACACCTAGGCTAACATGCAGGGGAGTTTAGAGGGAGAAAAATAAACACCAGATGCCCCTAGGAAGCAACTGAAAAAAACATCCAGTGTGCATGAGGCCTTTTAACATGTCTTTTACAGACTGCTTTTTTTTTTTTTTTTTTTTATTATTATTATTTATTATTATTATTATATAACAGTCTGTTTAACTCTTTGACTGCCAATGGCATACAAATTATAGGGGCTTCAGTCATAAGCTTGTTTTAACATTGTTCAAAATTGTTCAGCATGTTCTGCTCTTTGGTATTGAAATAATCTGGACAGCTGTAAGGCCACATAATAACTTAGTTTGACACTAATTTGCATCTATTTTGGTATCTATTTACTCAACACAGTCATATTTTTTAAAATCGGAAGTTTTCACAAAAATGGGAATTATATTGTGTTTACGAGCACTAAATTTAACTTTAGTATATATTTACTGAAAAAAAGTAGGATTAATAAACAATTGTGCAACATTACATAAGAATTGCAACTACCATCTATTTACCCTGCAAAGCCTCTGCTTTCAGAAAACATAATGTTTTTGGAGTTTTAGAAAATTTTCAGGGCAAAAATGTGCATGTTATTGTTTGTGTGTGTGTGTGTGGGGGAAAATGGTAACGTTGGCCTGGCAGCGAAAGGGTTAAGGACACTACAGGCAAATTTTTAATTGGATTTTAAGCTTCAGATGTGTTTTACCTGAATCTGCCTAACAATTATGGAAAAGGCAATGATTTGCCACAGGGGTTAGGTAAACTTCAATCAAATAAGAGTGAAGATTTTTGCCAATTATTTAAAAGTGTAGATGAAATAAATACATTGGAATTTGATCTACACACCACAGGATAATTAAGACAATGAAGATTCTCAGATCCTTTAGTAATTCAACCTTATTTTATTGTAAATGCCCAAATAACTATTCCCCAAGTGCATAACATATACCTGCTACACTGATATTTTCAAGACTAATCAGTGTATAAATAACATTAATGCTAATAAGTTATAACTAATGTTAGACAAATCCACATATATTGTGATTCACCTCTTAGGGAGGTTAGAAGTAAATGGCAAATAGGTTCATTAGATCTTTAAGCAGCCCATCATTAAAGGAATGCAGATACTTTCCATTCCAAAACATAATTCTCCCTTCTTCACCTTGGCAGGGTAGTGTAAGCCTATGATGTAATTGCCCTTATGTGGACTATGCAAGGTCAGATAAAGACATTGCCCAAGTAAGAGCAGTTATGTTATGAGGATATGGACTAAACATTAAGCCATGATTTATTTAAACTGTATACTAGGTGTACCCCAATGACCCTTGCAAGGGGGAGACCCATACTCTGGAAGAGATACACTCATTGACCTGCTAAGGAGTACAAAGAAATTATTAACCAGTCCTCAAAGGGAAGTTTTCTTGATGAAGGAATTGCCAGTCTGAGATACATAGATTCATGCAATTCATTGCAAATTCTGATTGTGTTAAAGGAATCTGCTTAGTACTACTTATAACAAAATTGAAAAACAAGGTTTCTTACCGAACAAGCGTTCACTGAGGCAATAGAGTACCCTAAGTCCACATTTACGATTACCAATACTTCATGCTAAAAAATATAATCAAAATATACAATGTAATTGCTAACACATATAACTATTGGTGACATTTAGATACTCACTTAGATAGAGCACAACTACAGTCAAACAGCTAAGTACAATGCCAAAATACATGTGCATATTTTTTTAACAAATTATTATCAAATGTGTTATCATTCTATTCAGCCACTTTGTAAGTCGACTACCCTGCCACTCTGAACAGCCAGGCAGGATATAACCCATTTTACTGAGACAGCTTTGCAACTTTCTGTACAAATTTACAACTTAGATGCTTTTAAGTAAACCATCTCATCCTTCCAAACCTTTTAAAAGTAAACGTCCTGCCTAAGACAAGGAAAACAAGGTGTTTCCTATTAACTTACTAGTGCACCTCAATCATTTAGTTCTCCACGCTGCTACTAAGCTCGGCTTTCATTGATTTTGGGCTAAGCGTTAAGTACAATAAAAGTGCCTCTAGAGGTTGATTCGGGACAGGGAGGCAGATGACCAGGGCTTAGTCATGACATTTAAAGTGTGCAAGCTCCTAGTTAAAAAGACAATAAATCAAGTGATAGTAGGTACACAGATGAAGACTGTTTAAAATTGTACTAACAAGGGCACATTATCTGCTCTTATGTGTTACTTTTGTTTTAAATGTTTAAAAGGCTGACTTTTTTTAAATAAGTATTTGAAAAAAAAAGATAGGTTCTGGTTATAGGTCACTGCATTTTAGCTGCAGTGTTCTAGATACAAGGGCCCATGAAACATTATAATTATTCTTCAGTATTGAATATACACTGTACTGTATATGCAGAATGGGACACACTAGTTATTTACCTCTCCAAAGAGTTCTCAGGTCCGCCAACCTTCTGCAGCCTCTTTGAGGAGATTGTCAGTGTCCTTAAAGAGTTTTTTTAAATCTCAGAGACTGCAGCACATGAACAGGGACCCCAAGTTTGGCTTTCTAATGGCTATGGTAGTGGGAGTTTACAGGTATATGCTGTATGCTGTTGTGTGATTCTTCCTGTTGGAGTTTTTCCAAGCATTACCATCAACATTTGGTTGCCCTAATTGTGCCTGCACACATGCTCAGGTACCCACTTTAGCATTCTGGATTTTGTAACATACAAATTTCAACTCTTAAAAAAAGTGTTGGGAACTACCTTCCTTCGCCTCCTGTATGTTCACTTTGACCCATGTCTATGGTTTTTTACTTGTCGAATAGTAAAATGCAGAAAACAACATGCAAGCTTCTACCTGCATAAGAAAGTGCTAAAATGTGCATGTTACAATCCCCCAAGATTCAGGACACTGAAGAGGCATTTAAAAGGTATGTGTAGGTCATAAGGTATTCTGTTCTGAACCTTTGAACAGTCCATCTTAACCAAATGCTAACACCATATCTCAAGACAATCAGACACATATGCAAATATCAAAATGATCCTTCTCCTAGCATGTTAACATGTTTTATACAGTGAAAAACAAATGACTTAAGCCTCATACACACGATCAGACTTTGTACAAACTTTCCCGTGGATTTTTGTACAAAGGGCGTTGGCCCCAAGTTTGTATTGCATACACACGATCAGACTTTTTAGGCAACAAACATGAACGTAGTGACGTTTCAACGTACTGACGACACTTCAAAAGAGGACGTTCAAATACTCCAGCGCCACCTTTGGTCAACTTCTGTATTGTTGTCTGATCTTTTGCATTGGTTCTGAGCATGCGTGTTTGTACAAAAGTCCAATGGTTTTGTGTACACACAGACTTTTGCTCCATCAGACTTTTGTTGGCAGAAAGTTGGTCCATTCGCACAGCCTACAAAAGTCCAATGAAAACTGAAAAAGTTGGTCCGATGGATCGTACACACGGTTGGATGTTGGTCCAAAACAGCTAATTTGCATGTTTGTTGTCAAAAAGTCCAATTTTGTGTACGGGCCTTAACAATGATAACTTATTTATAAATTTAAACAAATTACATGAAACAAAACCACTGGTACAGCCAATCAAGAGAGGTATAATCTTTCTAGAAACCAGCGTTAATAATCTAGCATAAAGGATCTGATAATAATAATAATAATAATAATAATAAAAAAAGAAAACTTACCATAAATCTAGCAAACCCTTTATAAAATAGATTCCAAGCATTATAGTATGTTAGTTGTGTGGAAAGTTGGTCAATATGTCCATACTGAAGAAAGGGAAAATTAATGCAACTGTAAAATCAATACTTAAATCTAATAATATGATGCAAACTGCAAAAATTGCAAAAGCAGTGTAAAGTGTAGATACATTGTTAAGACTACCATAATAATCAAAAGCAATTTTTTTGTGAACTTTAATATGCTTGTGGCAGGTTGAACTAGCTATAGATGAGCAGATCTCAGTTATGACATCTTCTCATCCTCAAACTTGTCATGGGTACTGCTGTGTATTTACTTTCAGAGGAAGGTTAAAGACCAAATATAGTGTACAGTATACCCAAACTCAACATTGCAATATTGAAACATTGCAGCAAATGTGGAGGGGTGCATTCATTTTATTTAAATTTTGGTTTATTTGTTGCATGCTTTCTCTTCATGAAACAAACAAAATATCTAATCAAAATATAATAATTTATCTGATGATCATGCCAGTAAAACACTTCCTACCCTAGGCTGACAATGCTCCCACACTGTACTGTGTATATACAGGAGGAGTGTTGTCATTCTAGGACAAAAAGGGGCTTATTTACTAAAACTGGAGAGTGCAAAATCTGGTGCAACGCTGCATAGAATCCAATCAGCTTCCAGGTTTTATTGCCAAAGCTTAATTGAACAAGCTGACTGTAGGGGCTGATTGGCTACCATACACAGCTGCACCAGATTCTGAGTGCACTTTTAGTTTTAGTAATTCTTCCCCAAAGTGTGTTGGAACTACAGAACACATCCCCATACATTTTCTCCATCATATGGAGGGGGGGGAGGTATTTTTTTTTTTAATCCACAGAGATATATGGAAACAATGTAATAGGTAGGAGTCAGCACAGGCAGAATGTACGATTTTTGACAGGATCTACTGCTTATTATTTGCAATTATTGAACAGATATAACTAAACTCTTTTGATGGCATTTTGAACAAACCAAAAAAAAAAGGTTCATATAGAAGTTGTTAGGGTATACATATAATTTAAGCTATTAGAATTTTTTTTTTTTTTTTAAGGCAAGTTCTATTTCCAGTGGTTTAATATGCCTACTACACAGTCACAACCATCAAGCAATGCTCTCTGCTGATTGGAGCACAATATTTGTGATGACACATGGGGTGAGTTGCCTCTTTGTGTTGGAGATAGACCCCTGCTCCCACACAAAGCTCAGCAGTCTTTTTCTGGGTGCTGCCTGGGAAGGAAAGTTTGTGTTAGTACTGCAACACTATTAACCACTTAAGGACCGGACGATTTCCCCCCTTAATGACCAGGCCATTTTTTGCGATACGGCACTGCGTTGCTTTAACTGAAAATTGCGAGGTCGTGCGACGCTGTACCCAAACAAATTGATGTCCTTTTTTTCCCCACAATAACAGCTTTCTTTTGGTGGTATTTGATCACCCCTGCGGTTTTTATTGTTTGCGCTATAAACAAAAAAAGAGCGAAAATTTGGAAAGAAATATATATTTGTTTTACTTTTTGCTATAATAAATATCCCCAAAAAAATAAAAAATGTCTTCCTCAGTTTAGGCCAATATGTATTCTTTGACACGTTTTTGTTAAAAAAAATCACAATAAGCGTATATCGATTGGTTTGCGCAAAAGTTATAGCGTCAACAAAATAGGGGATAGATTTATGGCATTTGTATTATTCTTTTTTTTATACTAGTAATGGTGGTGATCTGTGATTTTTAGCAGGACTGCGACATTGCGGCAGACAGATCGGACACTTTTCTTTTGTTTTGGGATAAGTGACATTCATACAGCGATTACTGTACAAATTACACTGTCAGGGAAGGGGTTAACACTAGTGGTGATCAAGGGGTTAAATGTGTTCTCTGGGGGATGTTTCTAACTGTAGGTGAAGGGGACTGACTGGGAGTACAGCAAGAGCGCTTTTCCTAATCACTAGGAACAGACATTTACTCTGTACTTCCCTGTCAGAACGGTGATCTGTTTGTTTACATACATTGACAGATCCCCGTTCTGGCTCTCTGTGAAATGATTGTGGATGGCCAGCGGCGGGCACGTGCCTGCTATAGATGTAAAACGGATCGATGTACAGCTACAGCGATTCATGGGAACAAGCCGAACTGCTGCAGTATAATGAAAGTGGCTGGCCGGCAAGAGGTTAAACAAAAAGCAAGACTATTAAAGAGTCAACTGTTTAAGCTACAATTGGGCTTTATTAGGGTTAGGTTCTTAGTATACTGGAAGACCTGTATAACTGAATGCATGCTTGCCCATTACTAGAAAAAAATTAAAAGAAATAAGTCCAACAATGAGTATAGATGGAGAAAAGAGAAAAGGAATTTACCTGCACTGCAGACACGACATAGCTAACATGAATGCCCCAGGTCTGAAACATAAGCAGATAGCAAATTCTTTGTTAAGGTTCTAAAATAAAAATGGGAATTTATTTTTAAGTAGAGCAGTGTGAATGCCAATATATGTTTTACAACTAAATGGGGCCATTCAAACGTATATTATTGTAAAAAGAATTACAAATAATTAAATTCCAGTATATAGTTTACAGAGCTGTTTCTATAGCACGTGCATTTGTGTGGGTTATTTCTATCATTCTAATACATACAACATTAGTATGTTAACTGTGTTCATATTTCTTGGGGTCTCACTAGATACATAATGAGGCAAGTAGTGGCGATGATAATGCTCATTGTATCTCCTATAAAATGTTCCATAATGTGTTACCATATGCAACATGTGCAATTAATTCAGTCTCTTATTCAAACCTACTATACTTTTTACTTGTATTGTATAGAAATCTGCATTTAGCATCATATAGTTCTGTGGAGTTATCAAATCCCATCTTACCTGTCCACTCAGGAGTTCAGCAATTTCCAATCGCAAGTCGTGAGCAAGCAGTTTCTAGAATATAAAATAAAAATGTTATTATTACTTCTTATACCTGTCTAATACACATATGCATGTTATGTTAATCTGCATACTCTGTTTTATTAAACCACCCCCTGCCCACTAAGGTACACTGGGGTCAGCTTCTGTCATTGATTTTAAAAGGTTAGGGTTTAATAACTCTTTAACCACTTAAGGACCGAGCCTCATTTTGAGATTTGGTGTTTACAAGTTAAAATATATTTTTTCTGCTAGAAAATTACCGTATTTATCGGCGTATAACACGCACTTTTTCCCCCTAAAAATCGGGGGAAAGTCGTGGGTGCGTGTTATACGCCGATACCCCAAAAAAAAATTTCAAAAATGGCAAGCGCCGCCGTAAAATAGCGAGCGCTGCCGAAAAAGACCGAATTGCGGCCGAAAAAACTCGAAGCCACGCCGGAATAGACAGAGCAGACTGTTCGGCTCTGCTCGGAGTCCCGCCTTCCTGCGCTCGCTCCGGAAACAGCAGGGAGGCGGTACCGCGATCGGAGCTGAACAGTCTGCTCGGCCTTTTCCGGGGGCGCTTCGGTCTTTTTTTCGGCGGCGCGCGCGACAGAGAGTCTCGGCGGCAGGAAATTTAAACCCGGACCGGACTTCAAATGACGCTGGCACGGTATAATGTCGCTGGGCATGGCTGCAATGACGCTGGCAAGGTACAATGTCGCTGGGCATGGCTTCAATGACCCTGGGCAAGGCTGCAATGACGCTGGGCAAGGCTGCAATGACGCTGGGCATGGCTGCAATGACCCTGGGCAAGGCTGCAATGATGCTGGGCAAGGCTGCAATGACGCTGGGCAAGGCTGCAATGACCCTGGGCAAGGCTGCAATCACGCTGGGCAAGGCTGCAATGACGCTGGGCATGGCTGCAATGACGCTGGGCATGGCTGCAATGAAGCTGGGTATGGCTGGAATGACGCTGGGCATGGCTGCAATGACGCTGGGCATGGCTGCAATGACACTGGGCAAGCTGCAATGACGCTGGGCAAGCTGCAAATGACGCTTAAATGTAAGTTTTTTTTTTTTCCCTAAACTTCCCTCCTAAAACTTTTTTTTCCTTAAAATGCCCTCCTAAACTTGGGGTGCGTGTTATACGCCGATAAATATGGTACTTAGAACCCCCAAGATAATGTTATGCCGAGTAAACTGATACCCAACATGTCATGCTTACAGAGGAGTTATAGTGCTAGAATTATTGCTCTCGCTCAAACTATCGCATCGATACATCACATGTGTGGTTTGCATACCATTTTCATATGCGTATGCATTCTCTCGGCGGGACGGGGCACTTTACATTATTTATTTTTTTCTTATTTATTTTACTTTTAATTTGTTTTTGTTTTTTACACTACCTTTTTAAAAAAATATATATTTTGGGTCACTTTGAATCCTTTTACAAGGAATGTAAAAATCCCTTGTAATAGAAAAAAAAAGCATGACAGTACCTCTTTAATGTGAGATTTGGGGTCAAAATGACCTCAGATCTCAAATTTACACTAAAATGCAATAAAAAAAATAAATGTAATTTTTTTTTTACAAAAATAAATAAATTTCTACTTTAAGACAATTGGGCGGAAGTGACGTTTGACGTCGCTCCTGCCATCCAATGGTGTGAGCGGCAGAGACGACCGGATAAAAGTGATCTTGCAGTGAATCCGCTGCTGAGACCACTTTTATCTGAAAGCCAATCGCCCGCTGTTGAAGAGGATACCGAGGGTATGGTAGCTAGCTGCTACCATAACAACGGCATTCCCCTTCAAACATATAACGACGGCGGGTGGTTGGCAAGTGATGCAAAAGACACAGGAACCCTAATGTAAGATTAAAATATAACTAAAGGCAAATCGTTGTTGTTTCTTAGTCTTGGATAGAGTGAAGAGGGATTATAACACCTGTCAGGGTTTGCATTGCTGTCTGTGCCCCCCATAAAGGAGATTCACCCTCTCTATAAGTCATATTTACTAATATTACCAAGAAAGAAAATTCCAAATTAGAGGTTGTCACCAGAACAGGAATAGAGGGGAAATCTTTCAATGGGTACACAGTTCTGGTGACAACCAGAGATTCCCTCACTTTAGAAGGATTTCCTCGCACTTCCTGTTTGACAGGAAGTGCAGAAACATCTCCCCAATGGGACACATATGGCAACATTTTTTTACAATTACAGGGGTTACAACCTTTCCTTACTCTATCCAATGTGGGAAAAAAATAATTTGTCTTTCGTTCTGCTTTATAGGAAACTTTTCACACAAGAGAAAAAGGGGCTGCCATTGCTATCTCTCATTCTACAAATGCTTATTTCGTAAGGTCATCTTTCTTGGTTTAATACTTTTTGTCCCGAAACAAGTATGAAAATATGGCTATATGATATTACGTTGACTTTACAGGTATTCATAATTGTTCCAGGCCAGTCACTCAGAACTTACTGGGCCCAGGTTATCAGCCAGACAATTAGAATCTGAAACTCAATGGCAGCAACAGAGACTGAGACTGACCTGGGGAGTGGTGGGGAGGAAGAGTAGGACTCAATGGTGTTTACAACACACAGTAATGGTCAGTTAAAGCAATGGGGGGACACTGAATCTCAGTTCATAAACAAACACACTAAGATAGGTATACTTTTTTACAAAAAATGACAGTTATTGTCAGCTGAGACCAATGAGATTTGAAAATTACAGTCACATGGCTAAATTAGAGAGCCTTATTCTTGTATTATAATTAAAGCTCAGTGCAGTTCAGCCTAATGTCATTTTTTAGTGATAGGGATCAGTTCGTGGTTATTTTAGTTGCTCACTTTTTTCCCATATTAATGTGGGAGTAAACTCCCATACATGAATTGTACCTATATGTAAGCCTTTAATAAGGCTTACCTACAGGTCCTGTAAATATCTCCTAAACGTGCACCGTTTTGGAGGTATTTACTGTACATGCAGCCGGTGACATCCACCTGGGCCGTTCCTTCAGAGTCCTGTGCCGTAAACGGCAGCTCCCATGCGCATGCACGGGAGTGACGTCATCACAGCTCTGGCCACTCACAAAGCTGGAGTCCGCAAACCCAGAAGGAAGACGGGTGAAGATGGAAGCCCTGTCAGTGGAGACAGATAGCTGTCGGAAGGGCTTCATTCTAAGGTAAGTTTTACATGTAAGTTGAATACTAGCACAATATAACTTTGCCTTGCAGTTTAAAAAAAAAAAAATCGCCAGTGGTTTACTACCACTTTAAAAAATAATTCCCTCAGATTTTCACAAACACAAAATGTGTGGCTCATCCTTAGTCATAACAAACGTATTTCCGAATTATTAGTCTCACGGGTGAAATGCAAAAATGGCTCAGGTTTGATTATCTAATATACAAATATATATATAAAATAGAGTGTATTGGGGTTGATTTTTTTAAATATTTTACTTACCTTAGATAATAACATGATGTATGTTCACTTCCAGGGGCGGACTGACCATTCGGCCACTCAGGCACTTCCCGAGGGCCCCGGGCCACTAGGGGGCCCCATCAGGGTTGCCAGCCTCAGTAAAACCAGGGACAGTATGTAAAAATCTGTGTTTTTTTTTTTTTTACATCTGTTTCTGAAATGTCCCTTACCAACATCCTTTTGGTCTAAAAAGCCCAAGATTATAGCTGCCCCACCTCTCCAGTACCTTCTCAGCCAATAGAAACATGTCTGTGTATACTGTGTGTGTGTGTGTGTATACTGTGTGGCCCCATAATCTCTGATAGCCTGGGGGCCCCATGAGTTGTCAGTCCGCCCCTGTTCACTTCATATATAAGGAAGGCAAAATCCTGCTTTTTTTTAAATTAACCTTCATGTAGTTAGGTAGTCAAAGTGAATATAGTGCCACTGATTTCACTAAGCTAAGGGAATAATACATCTCCAAAGAGAATGCCCCTTCAGTCATCCAATGATGTCCAAGACAAAATGCTTTTTTTTTTTTTATTTCCCTTGCACATGATTGGGTATTCAAAGTGAACACAGTTTCACCTTATTTACTAAGCTCTGTTAGCATACACTTAAGTGAAGAGTCTCTACATCTTTAGAAAATCAATCTTATGTCTTTGTTGCGGAGATCATGTTTTTTTTTTTTTTATATATATTATTTCTTGCTATATAAAATAAGGTATCTGCAACCCAAAGTGACTTACCAGAAGGAAGGATATATTTTCTAGGAAGGCCCTCCGTCTGCACACTCTTTCATCTTCAGAGCACCTTCTGTTGCATTTCTGGAAAAAGAGAAGACAGAAGCAGGTAATTCAAGGTGACATCTGTCAGACAATGCAGCAAACAAAATCTTAGGTTAAAAATGGAGCAGCATCAGATATCAAATGACTGTATAATATATGTTTATGTAATATATTTTTGTATTGTTTTCCGTTAACCATCAGCAATTCCCTACTTCCCTAAAGAAATAACATACAAACACATCTCTAACCTTGAGTACAGTAAGGCTGCTTTCGCACTGAGGTGCTTTACAGGTGCTATAGTGCTAAAAATATCGCCTGAAACGCGCCTGTAAAGCTCTTTCACACTGGAGCGGTGCGCTGGCAGGACGCTAAAAAAAGTCCTGCAAGCAGCATCTTTGAGGCGCTGTAGGAGCGGTGTATACATTTAAATAAATGGGCAGTGCCGCCAAAATGCTTGCAAAGCACCGCTGCAGTTGCTTTTAACCATTTTTCGTCTGTTAGCGGGGGTTAAAAGCGCCCCACTAGCGGCCGAAGAGTGCCGCAAAAACAATTTTTTTGCCCGCCCCACTGGGAAAGTGCCCTAATGAAGACTTAAACTGACCATACACATTACAATCTGATTATACAAACTACATTGGATCTATCAAACAACTATGTAGTCCATCATTTGTTTTAGGTTTTTGGAGGGGTTGTTTAGTCATATTGTAATATGTATAGTCCACCTTATAACTTCTGTCATGTTTTTTGCTGTGTGGGGTCACTATCCCCCAATGCCCATTGGTATATTGGTATAATTTCTATTTAACTTTTCCCTGTGACACTATGACAAAAAAAAATGGGTAAAGGTTGTCACCAGGAGAGGAAAACAAAGATGAAAAAAAAAATGACAATGGCTTTAACTCTTCCTTAATATAAATTAATTGTATTAACCCTTTATTGATATACAACAAAAGTAATGTTATTATTTGCTCTACTTCCATACATATATTATGATTTCCAAACCCTCTTTCTCCATGTCACTGGAACAGGAAGTGAGGGAAAATCTCCCCAATGACCCACTGGGAGACAACAATTACGAACTCCATCTATCCCCAAATCCTTCTCTGTCCCTCTCCACATGTGAACATTACTCCCTCCTTGCCTTCCAATAGCTTGTCCACAGTCTTGTAGTTCTGGGGATGTGCATACATCAATAGGAACATCAGTAGCAAATGACCTCCTAACAGCTGTAAGAATTGTATAAGCCTTGTGATGATGATACAGGGAGTAATAAAAGCTGCTACAAAAACAAGGTAAGGAAAAAAAAATGGAATGCTGAAATATTCTGTAGAGGAAGATTTGGGGGACATGTGCGTAATACTTGGACATACACTATAACTAAATGCTAACAGACAGCAATATGTTCTCATTAAGCTGAAGAATTATCTTTACTTTTATTAAGTACCTCAATATCAATCCATCGTTGAATACATTGGGTAAACATGCGAGCATAAGAATGTCCTTCGTGAGTCTATAACAAAGTAAGGTGACAGTTAGTATATTTAGAATTTGAAATATATATACATGCACTATACATGTTTTTTTTTATAGGTAAACACAGATACAATCTTAATCTAATGTTAAAAGTCCACCCATAACTTAATTTAAATAGTTAAAGAAAGTAACGTAACAGAAACATCTTTCTTTTATCTTACAACTTCACTTGAATGTGTAGTACACATAATGGACAGTGTCAGTGGGCTTTTGTCCATATCCAAACTGATTCTCGCTTCATACAAGTCTATGTGAATGCAAAAGCAGCTTGAAAGAGATAAAGTGCAGGTTAACTGCACCTGCAGGGGGTTGTGAAAAGCATCTGAAAGTGTCTGAATTTGCCAATCAATGCCCATAAAAGTAAAAAATACAAATGTTCCTTACTGTCATTGCTCTTCTTCCAAAATTTGCATTTGTGGGAACTGAAAAATAAGCATATATGTGGTAATATAACATATGTCACATATAAAAATGCAAGGTTTGTTTTCAAAATACAGAATACAATAATTTAGAAAATATTTAAATAATGCTGCTTTTCTATAGGTAAGATTAGTATGGTTACTGTATATAAGAGCAGTAACAATATAGTGATTTTACTATCTATCTATCTATTTGATTTGCTAAAACTGGAGACAGCAAAATCTGGTGCATGGTTGCCAATAAGCTTCTAACTTCAGCTTGTTCAATTAAGCTTTGACAATAAAACCTGGAAGCTGATTGGTTTCTATGCACAGCTGCATCAGATTTTGCACTCTACATTAAATCAACCCTTAAATCTATTAAGCTGGCCATACACCTATAGATTATCTGCAGATTTTCTATGGTTAGATGGAAAAAGTGCAACAGATTTCTCCATGTTCGCTAAACTGTGTGGATGGAGGAATCTCCCACTTGTTCAATCTAACCATAGAAAATCTGCAGATAATCTAAAGGTGTATGGCCAGCTTTAAAGTGGTTGTTAAGGCAGAAGTTTTTTTTTTTTTTTTTATATATATCTTAATGCATTCTATGCAATAAGATAAAAAACCTTCTGTATGCAGCCCCCCTAATACTTACCTGAGCCCATCTCGATCCAGCGATGCTGCAGGAGAGACTCGGCTTCCTTCTCAATTGGCTGTGGACAGCAGCAAAGCGCCATTGGCTCCCGCTGCTGTCAATCAAAGTCAGTGAGCCAATGAAGAGAGAGAGAGGGTGGTGCCAGGATGCGGCTCTGTGTCTGAATGTACACAGGGAGCTGCGGCTCAGCTTGAGCAACCTTTATAGCAAGCTGCTTTCTGTGGGGGCACTCAACAGGAGGGAGGAGCCAGGAGCACCGAAGAGGGACCTGTAAGAGGAGGATCTGTGCTGCTCTGAGCAAAACCACTGCATGTTTGTTATTTTTAACCAAAAACAAAATGAAATAAAAAAGTCTGGGTGACAAAAATAAAACTGTGAATAATAATGGCAACGATGATTGTCTAAAATTTCTGCCAAACATATTCTGAAATTTCCCTTTAAATATTTATACTCCTAAACTCTCCCTTTACTATAAGTGTTTTTCATGTTTTATTGGATTATGCTTAGGTTTAGTAGTGGAAATAAAATCATATAATTTTTGTTGCAATGAATTCAAATGCTAACTAGTAATAAAACTGATACACCTCAAGCTGAACTCCAAGCAAACAGCTAGATCAGCCATTCTCCACCAGGGTTCCATGGAACCCTAGGGTTCCTCCTGAGGTGGCTAGGGGTTCCCTGAGCTGTGGCTGATTTACCCCCTGTTTGATGGTGCCTACATAGTTCTGAGTCAATGTCACTTTGGGGAGCCAGTGATATGACACCAATGATCTTTATAGCTCTCTGTAAGGGGGCCATTCTTACCACCACTGTAAAAAAAAGGCCATTCTTCTCACTAACCACCAAAGTAAGGGGCATTGTTCCCACTGACCCTCAATGAATGGGTTTTATCAAGGGTTGATACCTGAAAATTATTTTAAGGGTTCCCCTAGGGTAAAAAGGTTGAGAAGGGCTTTACATTCCTAGATTTAGATTTATCTGTCAGTACAGCCCTTTTGTTGCAGTGGAGGGGTTCTATTTTTTTCTCTGCTGCAATTTCACTTTCACTTACATGTCCCCTCCCTACCCCAGCCTGTGATTGGACAGTAAACGAAGAGGAAACACACAGATGAGCTCATCTGTCACTCGACTTTCTCCTCCCATAAGCATGTTACTTGCACTGCAGCACACCAGGTTGGCTCCTTATGTTGCGTCTCCCTCATTGTGCATGAGGACTACTATACAGAGGCTGATTCAGGTATTTGCACTGCTTGAATTAAAAAAGATATTTTTAATAATGTGTTAATGAATACAGAACATTATACATGCTTGTATTGTATATCTGCCTTAAAAAAGTTTTTAAATGTGTGAATTATGATTACATCAAGCCAAATATGTAAATATTTAACTTCACCTACAGAAATGACATTCAGAAGTAACTGTAAGCACATTTACATTTACAGCATTTTGAATATGTCAGAACTATGCATAGCATGATTTTAAATAATGGACATTATATTTGATAGGGGATGTTAAGGAAGTTAACAGTTCAAATATTATCAAAGAACATCTTAAAGCCAAAACTATTTTTAATGACACACAGAAAGTGTGAAGAAATGCTCCCAAAGTGTGAAGAAACCCCTTTTAGATAGAGAGGTTTTCCCCACTGGAAGATTTAATTTCAATTTGGGTCCCAGTGATGATGGTCCCCAGGACAAACAGAGAGAATGAATCTCCCCCGTAGTAAAACAGACAGCAATACAAATCTAAAAACACTTTTTAAGTTTTTAAATACACTTTAAGGTTAATTTACCTAAATTTGGGTATATGTTAGTAAAAATAAGTCTTACCAAGGCAAATGCCCAGAAGCAGGAAAGCTATTGCGAGTTTCATGATTGAGATTACTGGTGTCAAGTTTTTAGAACAAATACCCAACCAATTATCTGAAGAACATTATTTTAGCATCTACCTTTTATACTCTCAAAATGTTCACATGGTGTGGCGGCTCCTCCTGCTTCTTGGTGATGACTTGGCTTTAATTTGACATCATAAGACCTTACTATTTGTTCTTAACATTTTACACGTGTCCTTGCAGATCTCTCTCATCAAATAATACATTTCTGTTTCCTGATATATATTTGCGATTTTCATGGGTGACTTATATACAAGGACATGGAATTACTTTAAACTTAATCTGTGGACTGGCATTTAATGCTTAATGTGGCTCAAGCATATTGTTATCAACACCAAAGATTCTAAACAATGTAGCCATACTGAAAACGTCAAAGCATGATTTAGTGTGCATTAAAAAAAACAAAAAAGGATAGAAATTATAATTTTTCTACTTCTATAGTAACACATACAATGAAATATAACAAAATATATATAAAATATAACACGCAGCAAATCACAATGGTATCACAAAAGTGATTAAATACTGGATATTTTAACTGAAGAGTTTAAAAAGGCTGTCCTAAAGAGAATTTTACCAGTTTAGGGTAAAGTGGCAATTTCTTCTAGATTTAAATTTATTTTCTATAGTACAAAGTATTGAAACAACCGTATATGTAGCAACAGGGTTACATAACTTAGTTTATAAAGAGGAACCCTGACATAAAAAAAAATGACAGGACTTATACCGCTTAAGGACAGCCCCACGTACATTTAATGTGGCAGGGTGGCCCTTTAGCGCAAAATCATGTACCTGAATACATGATTCTCGTATTCAGCTCTCGGCCGCACTCCGGCACAGCCCCGCTCTCGCTGTGATTGGAACCCGGTGATCCTTTGTAGAGAGGCAGAACGGCGTTATGCCTATGTAAACAAGGCAGACCGCTGTTCTGCCAGAAAGGAAATGGAGATGTTATGTTTTCCTCTAGTCAAAGCACTCCCCCTACAGTTATAAAGCACACCTAGGGAACACATTAAACCCTTTATTTGCCCCTGATGTTAACCCCTGCTAGTGTAATTTATACCCCCTTGCATTTTTTGAGCAGTGATCACTGTATTGGTGTCACTGGTCCCCAAAAAGTGTCACTTAGTGTCAGATTTGTCCACCACAATGACGCAGTCCCATCAGTCTTTTTTTGTTTATAGCGCAAAAAATAAAAAACGATCAAATACCACCACGACCAGGTAATTGCCATTTAAAGTAATGCAGTGCCGTATTGCAAAAAATGGCCTGGTCATCAAGAGGGTAAATCTTCTGGGGCTGAAGTGGTTAAAGGTACCAAATCATAACAGTATTGAATAAAATAATGTATTTTTATTCATATCATTAGAAGTATTAAAAGTAAAACACTTGTTAAATGCTATTCCACATACAGTACCTATTATTATTTATTACAGGTACTTATATATCAATTTTACACAGTGCTTTACACATATATTATACATTCACATCAGTCCCTGTCCTCAAGGAGCTTACAATCTACAGTCCCTAACTCACATTCATACATAGACATACTAGGAGCCAATTAACCTACCTACATGTCTTTGGAGTGTGGGGGGAAACCGGAGTGCCCAGAGGAAACCCATGCAGGCACACGGAGAACATGCAAACCCCAGGCAGGTGGTGCCATGGTTGAGATTTGAACCGGCGACCCTGGTGCTGCTAGGTGGAGGTGCTAACTGTGCTGCCCCACATATAGACTTAATATACATCAACCCACCCCAGATACCCCAGTACTCATATTTAACTATATTTAATTAACAGTACATCATTCTATTCTTTGATTATCCACTTCAATACAAGGCACTTCCCCCTTTCCTGCCCAAGCCAATTTTCAGCTTTCAGTGCTGTCGCTTTTTAAATGACAATTGCATGGTCATGCAAATGAAAATGTTTTAATTTTTTGGAGACCGATAGAGATCTTTTGGTGGTATTTAATCACCACAGTTTATTTTTTAATTTTTTTGCTAAACAAACAAAAAAAGACCAAACATTTTGAAAAAAAGAACGTTCTCTTAGTTTCTGTTATAAATTTTGCAAATAAGTCGATTTTCTTCTTCACTAATGTGCACTGATGGGCACTGATAGGCTGCACTGATGGGCACTGGTGAGGCTGCACTGATGGGCACTGGTGAGGCTGAACTCATGTGCACTAATGAGGCTGCACTGATGAGTTGGCACTGATGGGCAATAATAAGCTGCACTGAGGGGCACTGATGAGGGGGCACTGATGAGGTGGGACTGATGGACGGCACTGATACACAGCACTGATGGCCACTCATAAGCTGCACTGATGGGCATTGATTGGAATTGATGGGCCTGCACTGATGATCAGGGCATGGATGATCAGTGCCCTGAGTATTAGTGTAAAGGTGCCCTGTCAAAATTGCTGGTTATCGGCTCTCCTTTCCTCACACTGTGACAGAGCGTGAGGAGACAAATGTAGATAACTGGCAAGTTTGTTTACATGTGAACAGCTGTGATTGGACACAGATGATCACATGGTAAAAGGTTGCTGTGATTTTCCCTTTACCTCCTTTCTTCACACTGTGACAGAGTGTCAGGAGACAAATGCAGATAACCGACAAGTTTGTTTACATGCGATCAGCTGTGATTGGTCACAGCTGATCACATGGTAAAAGGTTGCTGTGATTGGCCATTTACCTTGATCACAGAGTGTGATCACAATGATCACATGGTAAAAGGTTGCTGTGATTTTCCCTTTACCTCCTTTCTTCACACTGTGACAGAGTGTCAGGAGACAAATGCAGATAACCGACAAGTTTGTTTACATGCGATCAGCTGTGATTGGTCACAGCTGATCACATGGTAAAAGGTTGCTGTGATTGGCCCTTTACCTTGATCACAGAGTGTGCCCGATGCATGACCCAGGGGATGTGCTGGTGGCGTGTTCTCAGAGGACATCCATGGATGCCCTCCCAGAAAACAAGGCCTGCACTGTAGCCATCTTTCAACTTTGGCACAATATTGAAGTGGTTAACTTGTGTTTAGATTAATGTGCCTGCTTTGTTACCGTAGTTTGTGCTTACATTTACTCAATTTTGCATTAGTTAACTGTAATGGAGTTAATTTGTTTTCTCATTCCAGAGATTTAAGGAATGTTAATACATTGTAAATCTGCTGTGTCCTCCATTTTCTAGCCCCACTGCTCGTTTTCAAAAAAGATACCTCTGATGTAAACTTTGTGAATTCCAAAACACTGCAACGGGATACCAAATAGTTATGATTAAGCACAAGATGAGTAAAACATGTTAACTTCCCATTCATTCCTGTGACTGCATCTGTCTACAATACAGAAAGGATGTGTGATTAGTTATAGCTTAGGGGTTTTAGTGCTGCACATTGATTTAAACTAGTAAGAGCTATGCAATGTTCTGCACAATAGGTGTCCTTTAAGTGATTGTAAACTTCTGACATGAAATACGAACTAAGCATATCCCTCTATAGAGTGTACTTGTCTCAATCCAGAGCACTAAGTATCATTTCTGTCTGCTACCTCATTATCAGTATCATTACTATCTGCATGAGTCACTTCTAACATTTTTTCCTGACTCCAAAATGTAAAATGTAAGCTCTACGAGCAGGGCCCTTCTTTCCCTTCTGTATTGAACTGTACTGTAATTGAGCTGTCCCCCCTCTACATTGTAGTACACTGCATAAACTGTTGGCGCTATATAAATCGTGTATAATAATAATAATGTAGAAACATGACAGGGGAGGGAGTCCCAGTGCACAGCCTGTGGTTCACAGCCTCAGTTCTGTTCCTGTGTGCTGTGTGAAGGGGGTCCCCCCCTCCAATCAGCTCTCACTGAGCTCTTCAGAGTGTAGCTTTAGCTGCCCACCCCCTGCTTTCTGAAAGCTCAGACAATGTGTATAAATTCGGGACTTTGAACAGCTGTAGAGAAGAGAAGACTGCAGATAAACAAGACTCGTTTCACCTCTGTGTATCACCTGAGGCTAGTCATTTCACACTAGGTACGTTATATTTAGGGGTTTACAACCACTTTAATCGCTTGCCGACCGCCGCCTGTACATTTACGTCGACAGAATGGCCCGCCACGAGCTCCGTGAGTAGGATCGCGGGTCCTGCTGACTTGATGTCGGCGGGGATACCCGTGATCGTCTCACGGAGAGGAAGAATGGGGAGATGCTAATGTAAACAAGCATCTCCCCATTCTGCCTAGTGACACTGTCACTGATCACAGCTCCCTGTGATCGGGAGCAGTGATCAGTGACGTGTCACTCGTAGCCATACCCTCTAACAGTTAGAATCACTCCCTAGGACACACTTAACCCCTTCCTAGCCAGCTAGTGGTTAACCCCTTCACTGCCAGTGTCATTTTTACAGTAATCAGTGCAATTGTATAGCTCTGATCGCTGTAAAAATTACAATGGTCCCAAAAATGTGTCAAAATTGTCCAATGTGTCCGCCATAATGTCACAGTCATGATAAAAATTGCAAATCGCCGCCATTACTAGTAAAAAATATATTATTAATAAAAATGCCATAAAACTAACTCCCATTTTGTAGACGCTATAACTTTTGCACAAACCAATCAATAAACGCTTATTGCAATTTTTTTTTTACCAAAAATATGTAGAAAAATACCTATCAGCCTAAACTGAGGAAAAAAATTATAGCTCTATTTTTGTTTATAGCGCAAAAAATAAAAACCGCAGAGGTGATCAAATACCACCAAAAGAAAGCTCTATCCGTGGGGAAAAAAGAATGTCAATTTTGTTTGGGAGCCACGTCGCACGACCGTGCAATTGTCAGTTAAAGCGACGCAGTGCAGAATCGCAAAAAGTGCTCTGGTCTTTGGTCAGCCAACTGGTCCGGGGCTTAAGTGGTTAAAGTATATTTATAGCCCAAAATGTTTCCTCTATTTAGGGACTTAGTGGGGGAAGGCTACAATCCATGTAACATTGTACTGCTATTTGTGAGTCCTTTAGAGAGGTTTCTCCTTAATATCTGTTCTGGTGACAGAGTTTCACCAGACAGGAAGTGAAGTAAAAGCTGCAAAATGGAAACAAACAACAACAAAAAGCTGACAAGGGTTCTTGAACTCCCCTACTGAACTTAAAAAAAAAAAAAAAAAAACTATTTATTTCTGTATGTGTTGTCATTGGAGAGTTTTCCTCACTTTATTATATTGTTTATGCACAGATATTGCATGAATTTATGTAAGGATGAAAAGTATGTCCCTAGAACAGAAAGTGAGGGGAAATCTCTGTAAAGGAGCCTTGTACCGTAGTAAAAATTGTCAGGCGTTCTAAACCTCACCCATTCCATCCAAAAAAAAAATGGTTATAGATACCCAGCTCTGATGCTCTTCCTTTTTATTTTCACCTGGTGAGTTAGCCAGTCAGGCTGTTGTTTTTTTTTAACTTCCTTTAACAAACCACGCAGTCCAACAAAAGTGGCAGTTAGGCTGGATTCACACATATGCATTTTTTGTGCTTTTTGCATTTTGCAGATTTGTACTACAGTCCATTCAACATGGTTTCCTATGGAACACGTTCAGTAGTGCAAATCTGCACAATGCAAAAAGCACTAAAAATGCATAGGTGTGAATCCAGCCTTAGTGTTGAGACAAACCATTTGACACTAAGAGCGGTTATTATAATGATCAGCTTTTATTCATTTATTACCCCAAAAGAAAAAAGAAAAAAACTGTTGCTGTCTTTACCTGCTTAAACATTGTTAGCTGGATGTCAACTTAAACCCCTTTGCGGCTGCGCTAGAGCCGAATGACGACTACAGCTATACTACACTTTGCTGGGAGGCCATCATATCATGTGCTTGCATTGCCTGCATGCCCCCTTCGGATGTAGCTGAACACAGATCAGGGTAAAGAGCCAATCACATTGGCTCTTTACCATATGAACAGCTGTGTCCAATCACAGCTGATCAAAATGTACACAGGATTTTATACTGACATCGTGTAAGGATAGGAGAGTCGAAAAAACAGCAAATCCACACAGGGCCCATCTGCACTGACAGTCCTGATTATCAGTGTAGCCCCAACAGTGCCCAATGGTTCTGCCAATCATTGGCAGTCAATGGCCATCAGTGCCAATCATTGCCACCTATCAGTGATGACTACCAGTGCCGCCTATCATTGCCACATATCAGTGCCCATCAGTGCCACCTATCAGTGCCACCCATCGGTGTGGCCTATCAGTGCCCATCAGTGCCACCTATCAGTGTCCATCAGTGCTGCATATCAGTGCAGCCTCATCAGTGATATCTGATAAAAATCTTGTTTGGGTACAGTGTTGCATGGCCATGGAATTGTCATTGAAAGTGCAACAGCACAGAAAGCTGAAAATTGGCCTGAGCAGAAAGGGGATGAATGTGCCCAGTAGGAAAGGGGTTAATCTGTTAGTCAAGTTCATCTAACTGTGCTAGTCTAATGCTAACCTCTATCCAGACTGACAATGCTGCTGTCCAAAGGTGTCTTTGTTGCTCCCTCATCCAGAGTGGATACAACCTAAGACAGAAGTTGTGTTACCTGGCTGGATTAACAGATAAAAATAAAGGGGATAAAAAGCATTAAAAAAAAACTAATGTAGCCACCACATTGTGCGCCCAACAGCCTATTTAAACACTGCCAGTGCACAGACTCAGTGCTGTCTGCTCGACAGCGTTCCGTGTGTTCCTGCTACCTGCATCTTGTTATCTGTTCCTGTTACCCGAGCCGGCTTGCCTCTGACGATTCCTGCTTTCCGCCTGCACCCGACCCGGCTTGTCTGACCGCCGCACCTGATCCTTCTGCTACCTCACTGCCAGCCCATCACCGACCGGCCTGTACCCTCACTATCCTGCTGCCTTCGCATCTGCTCCTGACGCGTCCGCCAGTGTATGACCTGACCTGCCTGCACCACTCCTCTCCTCTGCCTGGAGAATTATGCTGAGCTACGGCTCCTCCTACAGCTGCTTCAGATTCCACGGTCTGCAACCGATCAGGCACTCGTGCGACTCTGCACTCCTGCGCTCCCTGTCTGCTCTACCGGGGGGCCTCGAGTCAGAGGTGTAAGAGAGGCCGTCCACTGCATATCAGGCTCTACCGTCAGGTACGTGACAGTAGCAGACAGCCATATCTGAGCCTGCGCAGGGACCCTCTCCCGTGGAGGAACTTTGTCAGCACCTGGTCAGCCTGACACAAGCTGTCAAGGATTTACAACAGGGCTATACCCAGCTGGAGGGACGCATACAGACTCTGTCCGACTCTACGGCCGCCCAGGAGCCCCCACAAGCACCCTCTTCCTCACAAGGAACCTCCTCTGCTCCAGCAGTGGTCATGCTCCCACCTGAGCCCAGAGTATCAACCCCAGACAGATTCTTGGGTGAATGCAGCAAGTTCAGGGCATTTCCAGAACGCATGCCAACTCTACTTCGCCCCTTCAGCCCAGCACCTTTTCTTTGGAGGCTACTAAAGTCGACTTTGTCATCTCCTTGTTGCAAGGTGAACCATAGTCCTGGGCCCACCGTCTCCTGGAGCAGAAGGCCGAATGTTTATCAGACTTAGCCTCTTTTTTCAGCGCCATGGCCCAGCTGTATGAAGGCCCCCAGCAAATGGCTTCTGCAGAAGCGGCTCTTCACTCATTGCAACAGGGTAATAGAGCGGTGGAAGACTATGTTTCAGAATTCAGACGATGGGCTTCTGATACCAACTGGAACAATGCCGCTCTACGCTACCAGTTCCGTATGGGTCTCTCCGACCTGCTCAAGGATGAACTAGCTCGAGTGGGTTTACCCTCTACCTTGGAAGCCTTGATTTACCTGTCCATTCAGATTGACCGCCGTCTGAGAGAACGAAGGTTGGAAACAACCACGGTACCATCCTGGCCGGTATGGATGCTACCCCGGGTACCCAGCTCCTTCAACCCCGCTCCACCAACTCCTGCCACACCCGCTCCTGATGCTCCAGAACCCATGCAGTTCAGATTACTGCGCCCATCTTTCTCCACAGGGCAACGTCGTTGCCAGCAGAACCTATGCTTGTACTATGGGGGATCAGGACATTATGTGAGGTCGTGCCCAGTTAAACCTCGTAAGTGCCTTTCAACCACTTCTTCTTCTCCTCCTCCGAGTGTGCTGAACCATTCCGCTCATCTTACTCTCCCCATTTCATTACAGCCGCCAGGAGGGACTATTCAGACTTCCGCAATAATTGATTCCGGAGCCTGCAGCTGTTTCGTGGACTTGACCTTTGCCACCAGACATCATATCCCGTTACAACCCAAGTCTCAGAGGCTCTCTGTCCATCTGGCCGATGGGTCCATCATTAAATCTGGAGCAGTCACTCACAAAACCATTGCTCTACTCACCACCATTTCCAAGGATCATCAGGAACTGCTATGTCTGGATGCCATCGCTTCTCCCTTGTTCCCGGTCATCCTTGGTATGCCTTGGCTGAAGGCCCCCAATCCCCACATTGATTGGGCCACAGAAGGAATCAAGTTCTCCTCCCCTTACTGCATCCAGTACTGCTTACAAACCCCCTGTGGGCTACCTGCTCTGCTATGCCTTGACACCGACTCTGAGACCCGTCAGCTTGTACCCACAGCTTATCATGACTTCTTAGACGTGTTTAGCAAGAAAGGGGCAGAGATCCTCCCTCCTCATTGGTCTTACGACTGCCCAATAGAACTCCTCCCCGGAGTCGAAGTTCCTTTTGGGAGAATCTTTCCCCTGTCCGAATGTGAGCTGGTAGCTCTAAAAGACTACATCGATGACAACCTTAAGAAAGGGCTCATCCGCCATTTCACATCTCTGGCAGGGGCAGGAATTTTCTTTGTGGAAAAGAAAGACCACTCTTTGTTGCCCTGTGTGGATTACCGGGAGCTCAATAAAGTTACGGTTAAGAACCGTTATCCACTTCCACTAGTACCCAAACTTTTTCAGAGACTTGGTTCTGCCACCATATTTACAAAGCTGGACCTTCGGGGCGCATATAATCTAGTGCGCATTCGAGAAGGCGATGAATGGAAGACTGCTTTCCGCACACGTTTTGGGCATTTCGAGTATCTCGTAATGCCCTTCGGGCTATGCAACTCACCCGCCACCTTCCAGCACTTCCTTAATGACGTCTTCCGAGATTTCCTGGATTTGTTTGTTATTGTATATCTTGATGACATACTAATTTTTTCTTCCTCCTTAGATAACCATCGCAGACATGTCAGAAGTGTACTAACTCGCCTTCGGCAACATGGACTATACGCCAAGCCCGAGAAGTGCGAGTTTGAATGCCAGAGCATCCAATTCCTGGGCCTGATCATATCCACAGAGGGTATCAAGATTGACCCCCAGAAGGTCACAGCAATCCTAGACTGGCCCACTCCCAGTGACAAGAAGGGCATCCAACGCTTAATAGATTTTTCAAACTTCTACCGGAAATTCATTTAGGGGTTCTCAGCAATCATTGCCCCTATTACACAACTCACCAAACAATGTTCTAAGTTCCGTTGGTCCCCAGAGGCTCAGGCTGCCTTTGAGGCACTAAAGAAGCTGTTTACTTCTGCATCTGTTCTGAAGCACCCTGACTCGGCCCTACCCTATGTTCTAGAAGTGGATGCCTCGGAAACAGTAGACGGAGCTATTCTGTCCCAAAGGCAGGGTCCCAAGGCTCTGCTGCACCTGGTGGCATTCTTTTCTCGTAAATTGACAAGCGCAGAAAGGAACTACGATGTCGGGGATCGTGAACTTCTAGCAATCAAAGCAGCCTTAGAGGAACGGAGATATCTCCTTGAGGGGGCTGCGCACCCAATCTTAATCTATACAGACCACAAAAATCTAGAATACTTCAGGACAGCAAAAAGATTGAGACCCCGGCAGACCAGGTGGGCACTTTTCTTTTCTAGATTTACATTTCATCTGACATATAGACCCGGATCAAAGAACATAAAGCCTGACGCACTATCACGCATGTTCAGCAAGTCTCAAGAAACGTTCCCCCCGGATACGATTCTATCTTCAGGGAACTTCCTTCTTCTGCAAGGGGACTTAATAACCCAGATCAAGCAAGCCTCAGTGGGGATTTCCGCACCACCTGGGACCACCTTACGGGCAAGAGAAAGGCTACTCTGGTACAAGGATAAGATCGTTATACCGGAGGGTCTACGAACAGCCACCATGAATCTGTGCCATGACCACATGCTTGCAGGGCATTTTGGCATTAGCAAAACCTCGGAACTTGTGCAGCGAACATTCTGGTGGCCCGGGTTGGCAAAAGACTGTAGGAGATACGTGGAATCCTGTACTACTCGCAACAACAGCAGCAAGTCGAGGGCTTGGGGTTTGCTGAAACCGTTACCGGTCCCGAATAGACCTTGGATAAAGATCTCCATTGACTTTATTGTGGAGCTGCCTCCATCCAAAGGCTACAGTACTATCTTCGTGATTGTAGATCGGTTATCCAAAATGGCCCACTTTCTCCCTATGAAGGGCACCCCTTCTGCACAAGAGACTGCACGGACATTTATCAGGGAAGTTATAAGACTTCATGGGGTCCCAGCAAATATCACCTCTGACAGAGGGGTCCAGTTCACCTCCAGATTCTGGAAGGCTTTATGCGAATCTCTTGGAATTGAACTCTCATTTTCTTCAGCCTATCACCCGCAAACAAATGGACAAACAGAAAGAACCAACCAAACACTTGAATAATATCTACGCTGCTTCTCATCTTTTTCACAAGACGACTGGGTATCCCTACTTCCCCTGGCCGAGTTTTCCTACAATAACTCTGTTCACTCAGCCACAAAACAATTCCCCTTTTTCACCAACTATGGTTTTCACCCCTCCTTCCTGTTTAACATTATTCTGTAATGTCCCGTACCCGCTGTACTTGAGACGATGGACTTCTTTAACTCCAACAATAAGCTGTTACAGGAGACAATGGCCAAGACCCAAGCTTACAATAAAGAGATCTTCGACAAGAAGAGGAGAGGGGAGTTGATCCTGAATCCAGGTGACCAGTTCTGGTTAGCCACTACAAACCTGAAACTAGCCTGTCCTTCAAGGAAATTAGGTCCCAAGTTTGTAGGGCCGTTCCCGGTAAAGAGGCGGATCAACAATGTCGCCTATGAACTTGAGCTTCCTGACGCCTTCAGGATCCATCCAGTGTTTCACATTTCCTTACTGAAGCCTGCCGTTCCTTATCCATTTCCAGATCGGAATACAGTTCCACCCGAACCCGTGGTGGTAGACGGTGAAGAGGAGTTTGAGGTAGAGGCGATCTTAGACTGCAGGAGGAGGAATCAGATTCAATACCTGATTAAGTGGAGAGGATACGGCCCGGAGGACAACTCATGGGAACCAGAAACCAGCATTCATGCCCAAGAACTTATCCAAACCTTCAAGAGGACTCACCCGGACAGGGTGGCCAGATTGAGCATCTGGAGGCTGCCCATTAGGGGGGCAATGTCAGGAAGGGCTAGCCAGGACCCAAGATGGCGGCTGAAGAATACAACCTGTGACCTCAGCCCCTGTCAGAACACCTCCGGTGCATCTGCGCACGCCTGTGCACAGTTGTACTCGCGTGCATATGCGCGCACACGAAGGCCAGCATTGAAGATGAGAATCCAAAACCGTTAGACATTCGTGTACATGCGCGAGCACCCGGTAACAGCTTTTGGCGCCCAACAGCCTATTTAAACACTGCCAGTGCACAGACTCGGTGCTGTCTTCTCTACAGCGTTTTATGTGTTCCTGCTACCTGCATCTTGTTACCTGTTCCTGTTACCTGACCCGGCTTGCCTCTGATGATTCCTGCTTTCCGCCTGCACCCGACCCGGCTTGTCTGACCACCACACCTGCCTGATCCTTCTGCTACCTCGCTGCCAGCCCATCACTGACCCGGCCTGTACCCTGACTATTCTGCTGCCTCTGCATCTGCTCCTGACGTGTCCACCAGTGTATGACCCGGCCTGCCTGCACCACTCCTCTCCTCTGCCTGGAGAATCCCGCTGAGCTACGGCTCCTCCTACAGCTGCTTCGGATTCCACAGTCTGCAACCGATCAGGCACTCGTGCGACTCTGCACTCCTGGGCTCCCTGTCTGCTCTACCGGGGGGCCTCGAGTCAGAGGTGTAAGAGAGGCCTTCCACTGCATATCAGGCTCTATCGTTAGGTACGTGACAGACCTCAAGTCGCATCAAAGTGGGACCAAAGTAGTGCAGGGACTACTTTGAAGTCGCTGCGTCTTGAAGTCGCACAGATATGAACGGTACTCATTGGAAATCATGGAGTATGACTTGCCATGAGACTTTTCAGTCCCAAATCGCATTAAAGGCGCACTAGTGGAAACCTAGCCTTAAACTCGTTTAATTGCTTTGCGGCCCTAAAATTGCCTGAGTTTGCCACATTTTAGAGCATATTGTCACTGTAACTACACCAACTTAACAACTTAACAGGTTTTTGAAACCAACATCTTGGTATATAACATGTATGTTTGCCATTATTTTGCCTTTTTTGGGGCTAAACAGGCATGTTTAAAAACATAAGATACACATCCCCAACTCAGGAACTTACAAAATTGACTTTTCTAAAATGAAAGCCATATGCGTTATTAATATCCCAAAACTTTGATGTTGCCTTCCTCAGATGTAGTGATCTCACCCCTCTAAAAGCCCAAATTTGAAGCCACGTACACATAGAGGCATAACTGTTAAATGTCCCTTATGATCCCCTGCATAAAATGTGTGTAGGTACAAACAGGTTATTTTCTAAAGCCCAAAAACACACAGTGTGTCAACATGTACGCGGTTTGGGGGGCAACCCCTTTCTCCAAACTAAAGTAGGTGAGAGGAAGGGGTTGCACCCCCGAAAAAATGCCCATTGATACACCATGATGGGAGGTGGGCCATGTTGACACACTGGGGGATATTACCGCTATGCAATGATGTCATTTTCGAGGTTAGTAATTCACACAGTCGTTTTTATCCTGCAGAAAATAAAGAAAACAGGACCTGGTGGGGCACCTAGAGAACTGGAGTGGCTAAATATTGACCTCAGACACTATAAAGCCTAGGTTCACATTGGAGCGATTTGTCATGCGATTTGCTAGATACAATTTCATGACAAGTTGCCGCCTATTTGAGACAATGGCACTGTTCCAATCGGTGCAACACTGATTTAGCGGCGCTACAACAATTTGCAAAAGTAGTTCCTGCACTACTTTTTCCAATTTCAGGTGCGACTTCAATAGACATCTGCGCATGAAGCAACACATATGTCTATCAAGTAGCACCTGAAATTGCACTGACCTTGCTACTTCGAAATCGCGCTACTTCAAGTGAAGTAGTGCAATTTCAAAGTAGCATCAATGTGAACTAGGGCTTAAAAGTAATAAGACCATGGGAAATATTAAAACTGCAAACATGAGCCAACAAGTGGAAGAAAACTTCAGGCCAGATGAACTTAAAATTTGGCAACCATGTCGACATAATCATGTATTCTTCTCTGTAAAGCAGTGGCAGCCTCCTTTATTTTTTCAAGATCAATCAAAGCCTGCATCATATCTGCACTCATACAGCCAATTGTGCATCTTGGAAGTTTGTGCCCAAGTGACTGAGGCCCTACATAGTAAATTATGGTCAAGTTACTAGTCAAATTGGGGAAATACTTACCTACCCAGTCTATTGTTGCTTGCAACCTTCTTGCCCTTCAGACACCTACACTACTAGGAATGTACACACTTCAACTATTCTGTAATCTTGGCCCTGGTGCCTGGGTCTACAAAACTCGGGTACCTAGCAACACTGCCAGCTCCTTCCACCTCTTCCTTCTCCATGCTAATGTTAAGGCACTACATACTTTGCTAATGTGTGAAGTGTGTGTTTCTTTTGGACATCTAAACATTTGACATGTATACACATTTAAAGCCAGTTTCAAAGAATACTTACTTGCGCAAACAAGAGACTCAAAAATCGTTTCTTCCACTTCTGGGTCTCTTTGGCCCTCTGTTTGACTTGCATCAGGGGATGTTACATCCACAATAGGAAGGTCTGTGCTGGGTCCAGGTGTCATATCCCACGCCTCCAAACCAACATCCTGGTTCAGCTGAATGCACTCACTTTTCTCTACAAAGAAATAATACAACATTCATTAATCCCCCCAAGTCACATATGTTTCTAGCATCCATTTTGCTGCATTAGTTGACAAACCTTGCACTGGGGACAATGTTTTCTCATGACTAGTGGAGTATACCATGCTGCACTGTGTTTTTTTCCCCTTGAAAAATGCATCGAAAAGGAAAGGTGATGTAATTTTACAAAGGGGAAACACTGGACAAGTGCCAACATTGAAAAAACGCATGGGATAGGGGATATATGAGGCTCATTCTAGCAGGCGTGACTCTGTGTGACTGTGATGCCTGGGCCTCTCCTCTACCCATGTCTACCCTGGCAAGGCTGCATTAATGGGCACTGATGAGCCAGACAGCAACCAGAAAGTGTTCTTTACCCCTTAAGTTGGCACACCTAGAATCACCCCTGTCAGTGGCTAAATGAGTGTGTTTAAAGTTGTCACTTACAATTTTGGGGGGAAGATGGCCTTGTTGTGTCCCCTGTTGGGGCCCGGGCAAGGGTAGCCTCCCTTTGTCCCCTTTGGTGGCTTGTCTGTAGTCTCTGTTTTTGTGCTTTCCTGTTGAAAGAAAATTAAAAAATATATATTTTACCCCAAAAATGGCAAAAAAAAAAATAATTAAAATGTTCATATCTGCTTTATATTTAACTTCAAAATTCGGACAAAGATTATAAAAACATTATTTAGAATTTTAAAAACCTACTTGGAGAAAGCACATATACAGACAGCTAATTTACACATATACATATTGTTTAGATATTATAAATATTACAAATATTGCAAATTTTTTTGATTATGTGATGGATGGACTCCATCTGCTCTTGCTCGTGGTGCTTTAAATCTGACCATAGATTTCGGATTTGGTCCTTCGTTCATTTGACTGAAAATCCGACCTCCAAAACAGCGAGGACCTTCTCCAAAATGAGGTCCTTTCGGCTGTTGGGCCTTTCATAGTTGCACAGCTTGAAATCATAGTCGTGCTTCTCAAGGATGCGCACCATCTCCACCATCTCAGCCTTGCTCATGGGGGTGGCTTTGTGCCTCCTATGAGCTCCACCACCACGGGGAGGCCTGGAATCCTCGGAATCTGCCATGATGTCACACTTCCGAATCTTCTGCAGTGTGTGGCATGCAGAAGACAGATGGTCACGTCCCAGCATCTTGATGCACTGAGAGCGGAGTTTCACGCATGCGCGATGTATATAAAGCCATAACGCGCGGTCTTTGTAACAGCCGTAGGAACGATCTGGGAGTAGAGGACGAACAATGGACATTGCCAAAAGGAAATATAAAACTAAGGTACAATGGTAAATTGGGGCATCAGTGGTTAGTGGCCTATACTGCTTATAGATTAAGGCCTATATTGGGACCAGATTGTTTATGAGTTAAGCCTGACATTAGGGTTTGTCTTGTGTTCTGTCTTGCAGGCATCTGCTAATTAATTGAATTCCCAATGGTGGTTAAATTCACAGCATCAGACTTTTTGCCAGAATTTATAGAGCAGTAATGGGAGCTGCCGTGTCTATGGTAAGTCAAGAGTAGGGATTACTCAAACAAAATCAAGAGGAAGGCAGCGATGGAGAAACTTTTAGAATTGGTGAAGCCTCTGTACTCCACGGCAGACATCAATTATTTGAAGGACAAAATTGGTAGCCTGCGTAGTAGATATAATAGAGAGCGCAAGAAGGTCATGGAATCCCAGAGATCGGGAGCATCAGCAGATGAAATATATGTCCCCAGGCTGTGTTTTTTGTCAGACCAAACAGAAACACGCCCATCACTCTCAACACTTCCTTCCACATTGGCTGAAGCCACAGCTCCTTAGCTCCAACCTGGTCCTTCTACACAGGAAGAAGATGTGGAGGAGGAGCCCAGATTGACCCAGGTATAGCATTGTTGAACATATTTGTATACAAAAATAGAATGATGTTAACTAGACATTATTGATCACAAATGTCTGCCTTAGCAAGGTAGTTTCCATAGCAATAGACAGTAGTGGCCAAAAATTATTGGGACAAGAATGAAAAATGCTGGGGTCAGAATGATAGTCTTTTCTATTTGTCAACATTCAATTTGCAACAGTCTTGAGCTCAAATTTGTGTGTGATTGATGACCAAAAAAACTTAAATATGTCCCATTTTCATACACAGGAAAGTCTCAGTCAGGACGAGCCCGTGCCCAGCAGCCAGACAGAGTCACAGATTCCTCCCCTACGCCCTCATACTAAAAGAGCTAGGAAGACCAGGAACCTGGATGACGCCATGGCTGACTTCCTCAGAAAGGCAACAAGTGCCATTAGTATGACCCCAGATGCACAGGAGGCATTTGGCTGTATGGCAATAAGCTGAAAGATATGGAGGAGGAGAAATGGAATATGTATGAAGAGCTGATCCTGAACCTCCTCAACAAGGGGAGAAGGGGGCAAATTACACCTAAAACACACATCTGTGATTTAGATGGCAATCCTCCACCACCTCCACAGACACCACAGCAACCCCACACACCAAAGCAGCATGGCGGACCATGGCAAATACAGCCCCAACACCCCCAACAAGCCCTCTGGGCTGGGGAGTTTCACCCCTACAATTTCTAATTTTCTTTTTGTTTATTTTTTAAATTATGATTTGTGTTGTTATACTTTATTTTTCTTTGTGCAGAGAATGCAGTTTTTTAGTTAATATTGTTTATTTTTATTTGTAGGGCAGATTACATGTCTAATTTATTTTATTGGATTTGTTAAAGAATGCACAAGAAAAAAAATGGACTCAAAATGTTGTAAGACCACAGCCTCGGGACATATATGTCATCTGCTGCTGCTCCCTATCTCTCGGAGTCCAGGACCGTATTGTGCTCCCTATTAAATGGACTCCTCAGGTTCCCAAATTTACACTTCACATAATTGAGGTCTGCCCTGGGGTACAAAGGTTTCACCAATTCCAACTGTTTCTCTATCGCTGCCTTCCTCTTGATTTTTATATGACCTTCTTGTGCTCCCTATTAAATAAAAAAAATACTTGGCTATGTGTTTTACTTAAAAAAGGACAGTTTGTTTGTGAGTAGGCAGGTACATTTCAAAAATACAATGTCAAATTAACAAGGGACAGCAACATAGTTGTATCTTTGAGTGGTAAAAAAACAACAAAAAAAAACATTATTATATTGGATAGCACTAGAAAAAAAAGCCTTTTGAAAAGCCTTACGTTTGGCAGAACTCTGTCAATTTCACTAGCAAAGCAGCTTCATTATTATCCCATTAGAAAGAAGAAGAGAATGTGCGCTGCATTTGGAGATTTCATAATTTGCCGCACCACAAATGTGATATCTCCATTACGAACGATAGTTTTACAAGAACGACCGCTTCCGGCTTGTCGTTGCTTTCGAGCACGTGGATTTGTACTTTGGACATTTGTTCGACGGACTTGTGTACACACGCTCGGAAAATCCGACAACACACATTTGTTGAAAATTTTAAAACCTGCTAGCCAACATTTGTCCACGGAAAAGCCGAAAAACAATTGTCTGATGGAACACGCACACGGTCGGATTTAACGCCAACAGCCTGTCATCACACATTTCCCGTCGGAAAGTCTTATCGTGTGTACGAGGCTTTAGGGTTCCAAGGGACTCTGGTAGGAAAAGCTGCCAAAATCACAGAGGCAAAAAAATTGTCTTATTTTTTCTTACCATTAGGTGGCAGCAGATACATATTTTTTGCTTCAGAACCACACAGTGATATTTATGTCTATGAACAGATGGGGTTCTCATATGGGAAATTTTTTAAGTATTTAAAATTTTAGTTGGTAGGGGGGGCGTGGCTGACCAGCGGAGCGGATTTCTGCTTTCTGAGACAGCTCCTCTCCACAGCGGGCCTTCGGAGCGATTAGAGCGACTAAAAGCCACAAATTCAGCTACAAAAAGCTCCACTATACCCTGTGGACACCCAGGATGGTGTCAAGGAAACGTAAGGACGCAAAAAAAACGGGGAAACTGCCCGATTTCTTCGCTATGCAGCGCCGGTACGCAGAGGAAGATGGCGGCGATGGAAGCTGGAGAGACACACGCGGCCCATACTCTCAGCATGGCGCGCCTGCAGCAACATTCACAGGCCGCGCTCACTCCAAACAAAGACCGGAGCACAGATCGCCTCCTCCATCGGCCTCCTCCAGCCCAGTCAAAAGCAAGCAGAAGCTACAGGGAGCAGCAGACAGGGCCGACATGGAGGTAAGCCTAGACTCATCTTTAGATGACACAAGGGAGCTGCAAGAATCCATATCAGACTTCCCCACAACCAATATGCCTGTAATGGACACCACACTTAAGGATATGCTGATATCCCTTAGATCCACCTTGCACGCTGACATTATGGCCCTAACTACTCAGTTTAAGTCTGAAATTTCTGCCGTGAAAAAGAGGGTCTCACATGTGGAATCTAAAATGGGGGATTTTGCCTCAACTTTTAATGACCTAGTGGATGCCCATAATGACAGGGATGATGAAATCTTACAGATGCAGCTGAAATTAGCAAATTTAGAGGACAGATCAAGGAGGAATAATATTAAAATCAGAGGCATCCCTGAAACAGTTAAACCTCCTGAACTGAAAGAGTTCTTTACAACAGTCATGAAGACCATGCTCCCTGAAGCTCCCATGGCAGACCTTATTGTGGACAGAATCCACAGACTCCCCAAGCCCAAACATATTGCATCCCACCTGCCCAGGGACACTATAGTGAGGATTCATTTCTTTCACACCAAGGACAGATTTATGGCAGCAGTAAGGCACTGTGACAACATCCCTGCAGACATGCAGGACCTGTCCTTCTACACAGACTTATCTGTGTTCACAATGCAACAACGCAGGCAACTGGCCAGCATTACTAAACCACTGAATAACAACAAAATTGTATACCGCTGGATCTATCCTGCTAAACTGATGATCACCAAAGACGGCAAAAACCACATCATAGCCAGCGTCAAAGAAGGCATGCGCCTGATGAAAGAATGGCAAATCCTACCTACAGAAATGAAGGACAACCATTGGAACAAGACCCCTAACACTACCAGAACTGAATCAGACGAAGATGCAGGCTGATACAGAAGGCTTCATCTCTACTGCATATCTTCTCTGTTGGCCCAAGGGATGGCTGTGTTTTATCCCTTCACTCAAACCCCCAGAAGGAGCGGTAGCAATACCGCACAGATTCTAGTTTGAATCACATAGTTTATGCTAACCTCTACACTACAACTACGTTGATTGTTCGGTGTTTGCACCTAACCCAAGCTATTGTTTTTTTTTTCTTTTTTTTTCCCTTTCTTCTCTTCATTTTTTTTTAAGTTTATTTACCAAGTTTATCCAGTGCTCCAGGAGACCACAGGCCTACTCTGCAGAACAAGCTCGTGGAAGCGGATACCATCACGACAGACCCAGCAGCAGGGACGCTAAATACTGCCTTGGATAAGGTAATACCTGTCTAGCATCCCACCCCACACACCACTTCACTGTACCGATCTATCGATCGTGATGCCTATTAATATTACCTCCATCAATGTTAAGGGCCTGAATAGCCCTTTTAAACGGCAAATGGCATGGAAGGAAGCCATCTCACTTCACAGTGACATTCTCTGTCTCCAAGAGACTCATTTTTGCCTGATGAAACCTCCTACATTCAAACACCGGAAATTTCCCACTGTTTACACAGCAAATAACCCCAAAAAGAAGAAGGGAGTGGCAGTAGCTATCAGAGACTCAATCCTTTTTAAGGAGTTAGATGTATACTTAGACCCGACTGGCAGATACATAGTTCTAGTGTGTGAACTTGATAATGTTACATATACCATAGTGAATGTATATCTCCCTAATGTAAAGCAACTTAGATTCTTAAACAAAATCTGGAAAAGGATATTAGCAATGAAAAAAGGCTCATTGATCATATGTGGGGACTTTAATGCAGTACCGAACAGGGAGATGGACAGGAACGACTACTAAATTGCGTAAGATAACACTAGACCGCTTCATCTCCCTGTCTGGTCTATATGACGTGTGGAGGTGTCAACATGCCTCAGAGAGGGACTTTTCTTTTTTTTCTCAAGTACATAACTCGTACTCTCGAATTGACCTATTCTTGGTCGACAAATTTTTGTTGCAAAGAATAGTCAAGTCGCAGATCCACAGTATCTCATGGTCAGTTCATGCGCCTATATCTATCCAGGTGGGGGATCGTCGAGCCGAGACCAGAGCGAATAGATGGCGTAACGACATTTATGTTTTATCACAACCTGCATACGCACAGAAAACAACCTCAGATCTCAAAATTTTAGTTGGTAGGATTTGCTTTATCATTTTAGAGGGCAAAGAGCCAACTTCCTGCAAACTCAGTGGGGTTGATTTACTAAAACTGGAGAGAGCAAAATCAGGCTCACTTCTGCATAGAAACCAATCAGCTTCTAAACTCAGCTTGTACAATGTAGCTTTGGCAATAAAACCTGGAAGCTCATTGGTTTCTATGTAGAAGTGAGACAGATTTTACACTCTCCAGCTTTAGTAAAGAAACTCCAGTATACTTATCTGCTCACAAAATGGGTGTGCGTGGCACTTGAATTTGCAGGTTCTTATATACGATACATATGCAATTTAACACAATATTCTCTTTTATTATCAATGGAATTGCAGCTAAAAGAAAATGTCAGTGAAGTTATTAGGGCTGGCTTCCTAAGGTGTAGCTACTGCAGGCATAGTTGCCAATAGTCCCAAATTTCCCGGGACATTCCCGGGATTTAGACCCTTTTCCCGATTTTAGTGTTTCCCCGGAAATGTCCTATGAAATTCCTTTTTTTCCAAGAATTCGTTTTTTCCGCTACCCTCTGTCATAGAGAGACTCCTACACTCCACATTGACCTACCCTCTGTCATAGAGGGACCCCTACACTCCACACTGACCTACTCTCTGTCATAGAGGGACCCCTACACTCCACACTGACCTACCCTCTGTCATAGAGGGACCCCTACACTCCACACTGACCTACCCTCTGTCATAGAGGGACCCCTACACTCCACACTGACCTACCCTCTGTCATAGAGGGACCCCTACACTCCACACTGACCTACTCCCTGTCATAGAGGGACCCCTACACTTCACACTGACCTACCCTGTGTCATAGAGGGACCCCTACACTCCACACTGACCTACCCTCTGTCATAGAGAGACCCCTGCACTCCACATTGACCTACCCCCTGTCATAGAGGGATCCCTACACTTCACACTGACCTACTCCCTGTCATAGAGGGATCCCTACACTCCACACTGACCTACCCTCTGTCATAGAGGGACCCCTACACTCCACACTGACCTACCCTCTGTCATAGAGGGACCCCTACACTCCACATTGACCTACCCCCTGCCATAGAGGGATCCCTACACTGCACACTGACCTACTCCCTGTCATAGAGGGACCCCTACACTCCACACTGACCTACCCTCTGTCATAGAGAGACTTCTACACTCCACACTGACCTACCCTCTGTCATAGAGGGACCCCTACACTCCACACTGACCTACCCTCTGTCATAGAGGGACCCCTACACTCCACACTGACCCACCCTCTGTCATAGAGGGACTCCTACACTCCACACTGACCTACCCTCTGTCATAGAGAGACCCCTACACTCCACACAGACCTACCCTCTGTCATAGAGGGACCTCTACACTCCACACTGACCTACCCTCTGTCATAGAGGGATCCCTACACTCCACACTGACCTACCATCTGTCATAGAGGGACCCCTACACTCCACATTGACCTACCCCTGTCATAGAGGGATCCCTACACTTCACACTGACCTACTCCCTGTCATAGAGGGATCCCTACACTCCACACTGACCTACCCTCTGTCATAGAGGGACCCCTACACTCCACACTGACCTACCCTCTGTCATAGAGGGACCCCTACACTCCACATTGACCTACTCCCTGCCATATAGGGATCCCTACACTCCACACTGACCTACCATCTGTCATAGAGGGACCCCTACACTCCACATTGACCTACCCCCTGTCATAACCTACCTGAGAGTACAACTAACTAAATCAACAAAATCATTATTTCAGCATAACTACTTACCATTCCGCACTAAAGTACAAGAAGATCTCACCAGGCTGACGTTGTTTGAATTCTCATGGATGGGGCACTTAGCCGCCTTCAAAATGCTTCACCTTCCCCAAATCCTTTATCTGTTTAGAACCCTCCCGATCCAAATACCATCTGGCTACTTCAAAACACTACAAACTATTCTATCTAAATTCATATGGCAGGGTAAAAGATCTAGATGCAATCATATCAAACTAATTAAACAACGACAGGCAGGAGGAATCGGTTACGTAGACTTTCAGCATTATTACATGGCTTCGGTGCTCACTAAATCAAAAGAATGGTTTCTACCTTCCCCCTCCACACTATGGGGGAAAATGGAAACTGCTACTATTCCAGGTGGCAATTTAGCTTCATGGCTATTCTCTATTACACTTGGAGCTAAAATCCCTCCCCACGTCTCCCCAACAATTATAGCGACACTAAAAACCTGGGACCGATTTGTGAAAACTAGTTCATCACACCCTCTCAACTCCACTGTCCAAATCCCTCTGGAGGCACTACATAACTTGATGCAATCAACATATTATGCAACATGGAAAATGAGTAGCATAACACACATAACAGATCTGATAAACAAAGACAAAAATTAAACCATTTCCCACATTACAAAAAGAGTACCATTTACCAAACTCAGATCTATTCCTCTACATACGAACTCAACATTGTATTACCACGTTCCCAACATGGTCCTGCAAAATTCCCCAATTGGCATGGATCTTTTTTAGAACTCCTACACCACGTCAAAAGGGAATATCACTCTTCTATAACCTTCTCCAACAAAAAAATATCTTTACCAAATCAACCCCATTACTTAGATGGAAATCTAGGATGTACCCATATAGTGGATCGATGTGAAAAAGCCTGCAAATCCACAAATAAAGCCACCTGCTGCTCCACCCTTTGGGAATTATCAATCAAAATGACACAGCATTGGTATCCAACTCCTGATAGATTATCCAAATATGACACAAAACTAGATGATAAATGTTGGAGGTTGTGTGGACAGAGGGAAGATATGCTCCATATATTCTAGAAATGCCCCAAATTAACACATTATTGGAAATCAATCTTCCATTTACTCTCTGAAATCACTCAAATGATAATCCCTATGAGACCTTCACTAGCACTATTATCCCAAGACATTGAACAATACACAAACCCGATCAGAAATATAACACGTCTTGCTATCAGCAAGACTCAATATCACTAGAAATTGGAGGAAACCGGACCCACCCACACTGAGTGAAGTGGTTCATACACCCCATGTACACTTCAACCATGAATCAACACTAGCATTGAGACACAAAGACAAAGTGCATAGCTTCAGAATGTGGTAACCATGGATAGACTGTACTAGATGCCCAGGAATTGTCAAGGCCTTTAGCTCCTAACTTTGGTTATATTTCAATGGTTTACTGTTTCTTTTTGTTTAAGTTACTTTGGATTTATAGAATTGCTCTATTAAGGTATATATATTTATAAGAAGGGGGGAGTTGTCCCCAATTGGGCACAGTATAGCACCCTCAGGGGTGCCCGGGAGGGTAATCAACTCTTCTACCTTCACCCAATCTCAAAAAAATAAAAATCACAAGACGATAACACTACCTACGTTGAAACTGTTGTATTAGCTCATATATCGGTAACTATAATCGGTAAACTACACAACTCTACATTTCTCAACATAAAATTATATGTGTATGCCTGTATGTTAACTTGTCTAATTACCTATGTTATAACTGAAAATGCAAATAAAAATCTATTGAGAAAAAAAAAATCAAAAGCAAAAAAAATAAAAAAAAATCTAAAGTGCTAATTTTAAAGGCTTATATGCAAGTTATTGCCATAAAAAGTGTTTGGGACCCAGGTCCTGCCCCAGGGGACATGTATCAATGCAAAAAAAAGTTTTTAAAATGGAAATTTTTTCAGGAGCAGTAATTTTAATAATGCTTAAAGTGAAACAATAAAAATGAAATATTCCTTTAAATATCGTGCCTGGGGGGTGTCCTTAGTATGCTTGTAAAGTGGCACATTTTTCCCATGTTTAGAACAGTGCCACAGCAAAGTTCAATTTCTAAAGGAAAAAAAGTAATTTAAAACTGATCGTGGCTGTAATGTATTATCGGATCCTGGCAATATAGATAAAAATTATTGAAAAAAATGGCATGGGCTCCCTTCCCCAGTCCATTACCAGGCCCTTTGGGTCTGATATGAATATAAAGGGGAACCCTGCACCAAAAAAAAAAAAAATGCGTGCCCCCCCTCCCCCAAATCCATACCAGGCCCTTCGGGTCCCCCCAAAACATTTTGTCCCCATGTTGATGGGGACAAGGGCTTCATCCCCACAACCCTTGCCTGATGGTTGTGGAGGTCTGTGAGCAGGGGCTTATCGGAATCTGGAAGCCTTCTTTAACAAAGGGACCCCCAGATCCAGGGCCCCTCTATGTGAATGTGTATGGGGTACCCATACCAATTCACTAAAAAAAGTGTAAAACATAGTAAAAATGACAGGAGACACTTTAGGACAAGTCTTTTATTAAAAAAGAAAAAAAAGAAAAACATCCTGCAATGTAAATCCATCTTCGATGACAGCGCCTGACGGAGCGAAAAAAGAAAAAAAATGCAACAACTCGACTGAGGCTTCTTCACAATGACAGCTGTTATATAGCTGAGGGCAGGGCCATTAAGGGACGTAAATGCGTGACCCCACCCCCCTCTGACACCACATGAAATTCAGAGAAATACAGGGCCACCCGGTGACGCAAACGGGTGACATCGCCCCCTCTGATGCCACGTGACGTCAGAGCAAGGTGGGGTCACCCGTTTACGTCAGCGGGGGGCCCCGCCCTCAGCTATATAACAGCTGTCATCAGGAAGAAACATCAGTCAGCGGGAGCCTCCCATGAAGGCGAAGTTGTTGCACTTTTTCTTTTTTCAGTCTGTCGGATGCTGTCATCAAAGATGGATTTACATTGCGGGACATTTTTTTTTTTTTAATAAAGGACTTGTCCCAAAGTGTCTCTGTCATTTTTTCTATTTTTGACACTTTTTGGTGAATTAGTAGGGGTAAAATTTACCCGATACCCATTCACATGGGGGGTGGGATCTAGGGGTCCCCTTGTTAAAGGGGGCTTTCAGATTCTGATAAGCCCCCAGCCCGCAGACCCTCACAACCACCGGCAAGGGTTGTGGGGATGAGGTCATTGTCCCTATCAACATGGCATGCCAGCTGGAGCCAGGAATGGTGGCGTCTGATAATGGCACAAACCTCCTGTCTGCCCTTAGACAGGGAAAAATGTCACATGTGCCATGCCTGGCATATGTCCTCAAATTGGTGGTGCAGCATTTCTTAAATAGGTACCCAGGGTTTGAAGATCTGCTAAAGCAGGCCAGAAGAGTCTGTAGCCATTTCAGGGGGTCATACACAGCCAGTGCTCGGTTGGCTGAAATTCAGTGGGAATGCCTGTAAACTGCCTGATTTGTGACATGCACACCAGGTGGAACTCGACTTTGGCAATGCTGCACATGCATCAACAAGTACCTGTATGAGTATGGCACAACGACAGGCTCAGGCCGGTTTTGATTTTTTATCCAGGATGCATGCACTGTACTGTCACCATTTGAGGAGGCCACAAGGATGGTGTGCTGTGACAATGCATACATCAGTGACGCAATCCCTGTTCTGTTCCTGCTGGAGCAGACTCTACGTGGCATTATGGATAGGGCACTTGGGGCTGAGCAGTGGGAGGAAGAGGCGGACTTCCTTTACTCTCAAGGCCCACTTTATGCAGACACCATTGTTCCTATGCCACAAAACACACAAGAAGAGAGGGAAGAGAAGGAGGAGGAGGGTTCTGGCAGTTTTGGAGGCATTAAAGCAGAGGAAGACCTATACGTCAAACAGTAAGAGATGGTTTCCCATCCCCAGAACCCTTCGGAGTAGTACGTGTCTGAGAGAAGGCAGTTACAGATACTATTATCTTCAGTGACCCCAAGGAGTCTGCTTCTTATGTCTCCGCAAATTTGTGGCGCATGGGCTCCCTCATGCTTCAAAGCCTGCAAAAGGACCAAAGAATACGTGGCATAAAGGAGAAGGATCACTATTAGTTGGCAACCCTCCTTGACCACTGTTACAAAGGGAAACTCAGAACTCATTTCATCCCCACAGAGAGCGCAGAAGTGGAAATCTCTCAAGGACATCTTAAAGAAGAGTTTATCTAATGCTTTTCCCAACTCTGGTGGTTACAGTATCGTGGAAAACATAGTTTTGAGGCTTCTGTTGGTCAAGAGAGGAGCGGTGGAGAAGGCATTTCACAATTTGTTAGTCCTCGCCGCCCAGAGCTGTCAGCTTCCACATCCCATCAGCAGCATCTGCATCACATGATGGATGATTATCTAGGGACAAAACAGAGATGGATAGCTTTCCAGTTGATAATCTTACTTACTGGGTCATGAGAATAGACAACTGGCCAGAACTTGCACAGTATGCAATTGAGCTGCTAGGCTGCACTACATTCAGCATACTTTCCGAACGGCCATTCAGTGCGGCTGGAGGTTTTGTTACTGATAAAAGAATGTGTCTGTTCAGAGTCTTGTGGACCGTCTGACATTTATCAAAATAAATCAGTCCTGAATTACCAGCAGCTATGAAGCCACCAATGCTGATGTCGCTGAATAGGTGTTTTTGGGATGTGAAATCTCTGCAGGACTTCTAGGCTGCCTAGCTTTGTGGTTGTTGATTTCATTTGGAAGATTTTTTTTGGTGTAGGTTTCATGGGCACAATTAACACCCAAAGAAAGGCCACCTGTTTGACAAGTGCATATTATTGCAATTTTTGACAGCAAGGCCAATTCTTGCTTTCATCAAGAGCACCTCTATAGGGTTACAGTGTGAAGGTGCCAACAACACCCAAAGACTAATTTTTCCGCACCTGTTTGACAGGTGCATATCATTAAAAATTTTTGACAGCTAGGCCAATTCTTGCTTTCATCAAGAGTACCTCAATAGGGTTAAGGTGTGAAGGTGCCACTGACACTCAAAGACAAATTTTTCCGCACCTGTTTCATAGGTGCATATCATTTTAGTTTTTCAAATCAAGGCCAATTTTTGCTTTCATCAAAAGTACCTTGATAGGGTTACAATGTGAAGGCACCACCAACACACAAAGACCAATTTTTCCGCACCTGTTTGACAAGTGCATATCATTGCAATTTTTGACAGCAAGGCCAATTCTTGCTATCAAGAGTACCTCAATAGGGTTACAGTGTGAAGGCGCCACCGACACCCAAAGACCAATTTTTCCACACCTGTTTGAAAAGTGCATATCATTGCAATTTTTGACAGCAAGGTCAATTCTTGCTTTCATCAAGAGAACCTATATAGGGTAACGGTGTGAAGGTGCCAACAACATCCAAAGACCAATTTTTCCGCACCTGTTTGACAGGTGCATATCATTTTAATTTTTGACAGCAAGGCCAATTCTTGCTTTCATCAAGAGTACCTCAATAAGGTTAAGGTGTGAAGGTGCCACTGACTCCCAAAGACAATTTTTTCCGCACCTTTTTGACAGGTGCATATCATTTCAATTTTTCAAAGTAAGTCCAATTCTTGCTTTCATCACAAGTACCTCAATAGGGTTACGATGTGAAGGCGCCACCGACACACAAAGACCAATTTTTCCACACCTATTTGACAGCAAGGCCAATTCTTCAAATGAAAACAAAGAAACAATCAATTAATTTGAATGACTACAAGGCTGTGGTTTTACAAGAATTACTAGGTAACAAGCATGATAAATTAGTCAATTAAATATTTAATCACATTGTCTTGTAGTTGAAACAGCTCAGGCCACTAAAACCTAGCTTAATCAATCAAAGTCCAAATCCTGAAGCCAGATGCTTATCTAGCAGTATCTACCTGCCTAAATGGTTAAGACCTTCTTCTTTCTTTTTTTTTTGGATACTAAACTTATATAACTAACATTTATGCCAGTGCTGTATCAAATAAAATCACGTTAAATATTGATAATTCTAAAAGTACAACAAGGAAGGGGATCTGACAATAAAATAAATTAGTGGATATTAATTATATGATTACATTAACAATGTACCTGGGAAACCTGGTTGTGATGACAAAGGCTTCATAGAATTTGGAAGCAGATGTTAAAGCTAACAAAATAGCTGTCAGACACCTGGCAGATTCTAGTTAAAATAGGCGAATCATCCTTGGATGGTCAGTGAGCACATGTCGTAATGGCTTAAGCATAGATTAATGCACCGCACATAACACAGCAATTAATGGGATGTCAAAGTTAAATTTAAAAAAGATTGCAAATGTCTGACTTTATTTGCTAAATACAAATAGAACTACATTAGAATATGTAAAAAAATCAATATATGGTGTTGTGCTCCAAATGTGTGTAAGCAATAAAATGAATAATATATATATCTGAGTAAGATAGATATCACTAAAACAAATAATATTGTGCTCCACTCAGTGAATAGATAAACCATATATAAATAAGCTAAAACATAAACTAATATACAAATAAATCCAAAGGGTAAAACAAACACACTGGTGATAAAAACCTAGTCACAATGAATCTGTGCAAAATGGTGCAATAAAATCAGCAATATTATTTAAAAGAATGGGCTTCGCCAGTAAAACAAGCGTAATAAATATGTGCAAAAAAGTGCAAAAATATATATGCAAAAAAAGTGCAAAAAAATTGTATATATAATATATATATATATAAAATAATATGCAGTGCGAACAGTGGTCATTCAAAAAATAAATAAATAAATATAAAGTGCAACAAGAAAACATCCACAGGGATGTGATATGGCTATGTCAAACCAAGTGACAAGCAATGTCCTCAGAAATGGTGAAACTCCATTAGCGATAAAATGGATTGTGATAAATAGAGATGCAGGAGAGAAAGCGCTATGTGGCTTGATGTGTACGAAGTGATCCAAACCAAATCTTCATGGTGCCCGCAAACAACAGATGCAGTGGCTCCTTACCTCACTGCTGTAAGGTAAACAGCAAAATCAGAAATGGTATCCAGAGCGCTGTATCCTGGGTCTGCAATAGGGCTGGGTCTGTCACTTTGTCACATCTATGGTGTGATTTCACTTTAGTTCTCCCGGATATATAACCTGTATTTCATAAAGGGAAGAGGAGGGAGCCCCAAATGGTGAAGTATGTATGTTTATTTTTAAAAAATTCACACAAGAAAAGCAATGGGGTACTCATAATAAAACATAGGCAGAATTCAATGTAAAAACGAGCGCCGCGCTCAAGTTCCGGACGTCATTCCGGTGTTCGAGGGTATCCTATTGTTCCTACTAGTGTCGTCACGTGTCACATGACTTCATCAAGGAATATGGTTTACACTCAGGACATGTCTTTAAATACTTTATTCATTGGCGACCATTTTCTTGTAGCTGCCTATAGGTAAATAGAGCGGTGGCCATTTTTTGATAGATTGGGCTACAACCGTGGCCATTTTTGGTGTGACTGAATTTAAAATACACTAGGGAAAAAAATAAACATAGATAGAAAAAAGCTGTGGCCATTTTTTGGTAGATTAGGCTACAACCACGGCCATATTGGTGTGACTGAAGTAAACTAGAGAAAGAAATGTAGGCATTGTAAAAATTGGGCTACACCCGTGGCCATTTTCCGTGGGACAAAAGTGCGATGTTATTATGTTGGCTCCATCCATGGCCATTATCCATAGATCAGCGGTGCTGTGTTCTCACTGAGGTGTATATAGCTGAAGGCACAGGGGTAGGGGCAGTAAAACCAGGATGAGCAGTGGACAGATAAACTGTCTGCCTAAATGAATATTGGCTTACACTGCATCTATTACCAGACTCCTAATGGTTGTGAGTGAAGTTGCATAAAATACATTGAGATGTATATTACTATCTATAGCCACAACCAAATCAGAGCAGTAGTGGTGGTTATGTAAACAAAGGCTAACTGTCAAAATAGATTAGTTTTAAGATGAATCAAAATGCACCAGTGCAATAGCATGCGCCTTGTATCACATTCTTGCAGTATGCATCACAAAACCTAATATTCTGCAATAAAAAAAATATATATATCTAATTTAAGATCCTATGTTGGCCAACTGTGGTATTATAAAAGGAATAAAAAAACACCTACCAGGAATAATAACCCTGGTAAGGATGTCATTAATGCAGTAACATTCAACACGAATGTTAACTAAAGTAAGCATAAAAATTATTTAAAATCAAATGGACCAAATATAGTGTAGTGGACACCGAAAATGTTCTCCAGATGATACAGTAAAAGGAAGGACATAGAATACCTGGACATCCCAGACTAATGCATAGTCAGATACTAGAGGAAAATATATTGATAAAATCGTGCATATATGTATAAAATAATGACCCTAGAGAAATACACTAAAAATCACTAATAAAACAATTAAGGTCAAAGTCAATGTTGAGGCCCTAGGAGGAGAAAGTGTCTAGAATAAAAATCCATTTAGATTCTAATTGACTAAGTGTCCTCACCTTGTGTCCCCCCTCCAGTGTTTTATATAGGGTTCAATTCCCCAGAATGACAGATGTTTAGGGTCTTTATTGTGGTGGGTCAGAAAATGCCTAGATACACTATGTTTATCAAACTCACTAAGGATATTCTTAACATGTTCTTTGATCCTTACTCTCAAAGGCCTTTTAGAGCGTCCTATGTATTGAAGGCGACAGCTGCACTGTAGCACGTAGACTGCCCCCTCGGTATTGCAACATATAAAATCCTTGATCTCGTAGGTATTCCCTGTACTTGTAGAGTTAAACCTAAATTTCTTTTCAGATGGTCGCTTGATTCTTGTGCAGGCAAAGCAGCGTTTGCAGGGGTAGAAGCCCTTTCCTGTGAAAAAAGTTAAACCTTTGGATGGTGGATCTGGAATATTTTTCACAATCTTGTCCCTGAGTATGGGTGCTCTTTTATATACGAAACTCGGATGTGGTGGTAGTAGTTCCTGTAGGTGTATATATGAGCGTAGTATATACCAATGCTTCTTTATGATTTTTTTTACCCTTTTATGTTGGACATTGTAGTTCAGTATAATGGGTACCATGCTTTACTGCTCAACAGATGGTGCCTTATCTCTAACTAATATTGTTCGATCCATGTTTTTAACTTCTGCGATATTAGCTCTTATTTCTTCATTCTTATATCCTTTATTTATGAACCTCTCACCTATCTTGTTTGCTTGTATTTGGAAATCTTTAGTGTATGAGCAATTTCTGCGTAACTGCATGAGCTGACCTTTCGGGATATTACACAACCAATTTCGTGATGGCCGCTTTCTATTGGTAGGTAGCTATTCTTATCGACGTTCTTAAAATGTGTTTTGGTGTACAATGAATCATTCTCTTGCATGATTTCAAGGTCAAGAAAATATATAGATTTTTTGCTAATTTCCCATGATAGTTTAATGTTCCTATCATTTGTATTCAAGGAAATTGACCAAACTACTCGTTTCTCCTTACCATAGGATAAGGATGTCATCAATGTACCTCTTAAAGATGACCAGTTCTTTTGGCATATTTTTATAAACAAAGTCCTCTTCCCATTGGGACAATCCCATTCCTTATCGGTATATAATAGGAGTCCTACACGACTCAGGGATGAGGAATTTTGCCTCTTTTTTATTTAAAATATTTATTTTTAGCCCTCCTACATTTAAATATCGGGTTACTTGGTAGTAATTTTGTCAGAGAATCATTGGCCTTCAGCATCGGGGCTTCCCCGTGCGCCTGCCGGGAAGAGCAGCACAGCGGCGAACATGGGTGTGCAATGCGGCGGGTATGCGCACAAGGGTGCGCGAATCAGCGGGTCCGCGCACATAGCGGTACGGCCTGGCGCACGTTATTGCACGAACCAGTTCAACGACTGGTGCGCATGCGCATGCCTATGCGCACCACCTGACCATTTGACTGGCCTATAAAAGGCATCCCTGTGCTCTGTGTCTTTGCTGGTTTGTCTTCTCAGCTCCTGTGTTCCTGTGTTCCCTGTGTTTCTGTGCCTAATCTCCTGAAGCCTGCCTGTTGTGACCTGGGTTTTACCTGACTACCCCTGAACTTCTCCCGTGTTTGACCTCCGGCTTGCCTTTTGGATCTCCTTCTGCTTGCTTACCTATGTTTGACTCTCGGCCTGCCTCCTGGACTTTGCCTCTGCCTCTTCCCTGTGTTTTGACAATCGGATCCACGGACTGTCTTCCTGTGTATGACCTGGCTTGCCATCGGACTCTGATTCTCTCCTTGATGTTTGAACCCCTGCCGGGCATTCGCTCCCAACCAGTTCAACCACCCTGCATGGGCTACTGTTCTTCAGAAATACAGCTGCATACACCTGCTGGCGACCCGTGCTCCTTCGTGCCCTGTACCTGCTGTTCCACCCTCAGGGGTACTGCGCACCCAGCTGCAAGCGAAGCCGCTCTCAGCACTTCGGCCCTGGTGAGTACCTGATACATTTGTATGTATTTTCATCTTCCAGTAATTTTTTCATACTTTCTTTATACTGTGGTTTTGAGAGGATAACAATCCCACCTCCTTTGTCCGCCGGGCGGATAACGATATCCTTCCTTTTAGTGAGTTTCCTTATTCAACTTTTTATAAACTTCGGTTCCTGGCTTTTTTTAATTTTAAAATCTTTCAGATCTTATAGCACCACTTTTTTGAACACGTCTACAAATTTATTATTATTCACTAGGGGGTTAAAAACTGACTTGTTCCTTAGGTCACTGTGTATGGCTGCTTGATTTCCAATTGGGAGCCGTGTTTTAATGGGATTAGTGGATATTAATTGTAGGATTACATTAAAAATGTACCTGGAAAACCTGGTTGTGATGACAAAGGCTTCATGGAATTAGGAAGCAGATGTTAAAGCTAACAACATAGCTGTCAGCCGCCTGGCAGATTCTAGTTAAAATAGGCGAATCATCCTTGAATGGTCAGTGAGCACATGTCGTAATAGCTTAAGCATAGATTAACACACCGCACATTACCCAGCAAATAATTGTAAGCCAAAGTTAAATTTAAAAAAGATTGCATATGTCTGAATTTATTTGCTAAATAAAAATAGAATTACATTAGAATATGGCTTCTAACATAATTTGAGGACATATTTGACCAGGCTCAGAGCCCTTTTTTTATGTTCATTGTTTAATTTAACTGTTTAATAATCAGTTGAGCTTTCTCACTTCCAAGCATCAGTGTTTCTTATAAACATATAGTATGTATTAATAAAACATTACAAGTACTACATATTTATCATTTTCAGCCTGTTATGAGAGCAGATGTAGACACATGTCCTTTGTGCATTATGCAATATTTAGGGAACCCTAAAGATCATTTAGGGAATGTTAATGTGATCTCTTTTCATCAACATTTTATGATATCCTAACATGCCTTTAGAGCTATTTAACACACCTAAGAGCTCAATCCCAACTTTCTAATTCAGTAGTCCGGCATTTGTTAAAAACTCAAAATATAATTCTTGAAATGGAATAATATCTTTATCTTGGGCACTGTCCCCCTCAGACGCAACACTCTGTAAATCAGCTGCAGTCCATTTATGAATTGATTGACTCTAATGATCACACAGCAATGCTCTGCCCAGCACTGAAGAATAGGGTTGAGCGAACCCGAACTGTAAAGTTCGGTCCGTACCGGACTTTTGGGTGTCCGGGTCCCGGACCTGAACCCGAACCATTGGCTGTATGTTCGGGTTCGGGTCCGGTGTTCGGCGATGTATTGGCGCCTTTTACAAGCTGCAGGGCAGCCAATTGGCGCTAGTTTCACTAGTGTGCCCTTAGAAGCCATCACAGCAATGCCTACTAATGGCATGGCTGTGATTGGGCAGTGCAGCATGTGACCCAGCCTCTATATATAGTACAGACACACAGCACACAGCGTCACTCTGCTAGAGACAGGTTCCTGTGCTGCTAAGAGAGGATTTTAGGAGTTAGTCTGATAAAGTCAGTCAGTCAGTCCACATTCCTTACATTTTCTTCAAATTAGTTATATCAGTGAGCGATCTACATAGCTAGAGTAGACTAGAGAGCGTCTTTATTAAGGAAAAGAAAGAGGCAGAGAGAATTATTCAAGAGATTCCTAAATCAATTGTACCCTGGCTGGGGTGCAGTGCACAGTCTTTTAACAGTGCCATGAGGCCAGTGCCAGACAAAATATAAGTTTTACCTGCAAGCTCAGTGCAGCATCACTGCACTGCATATTTTAGTAAGAGATACACCATACTCTGTGTGTATTCTGCTATTGGAAAAACATTGCAAAAAAATTTAATTTTGCTGTGTTTTTTTTTTTTCCCAATAGCATTTTCTGCAGTTTAGCAGTTTTTGAGATACACGCTTTACATACTGTGTGAGTATTCTGCTATTGGAAAAACATTGCAAAAAAATTTAATTTTGCTGTGATTTGGGGATATTTTTTTTCCAATGTGTTCATACACGCTTTAGACACTGTACGTGTATTCTGCTATTGACAAAAAATAAAATATTTCAGTGCTTTGTGCAGGAGTGTGACATACAATTGATCGATATTTCTTCTATTGTGCTGTCCCAAAAAAAAAATTGTAGTGACATTTTTTTTCCCAATAGCATTTTCTGCAGTTTAGCAGTTTTTGAGATACACACTTTACATACTGTGGGTGTATTCTGCTATTGCAAAAACACCCATTTAGGGCGAGATCACACATTTTGAAAATATGAGGAGATCATTAAAAAGGGGACGTGGCCCGGGTCGTGGTGCTGCTGGTGGCGCTCCTGCAGGGAGAGGACGTGGTCGATCTGTGCCAGCTACACGCACTAGTGAAATACCTTCCTCAGGTGCGAGTAGGCGACAGAGCCTGCAGCGGTATTTCACCACGCCTAATGTACAGGCAATAGTAGATTGGGTTGCTGACAGTGCCTCCGGTTCCTTCACATTGTCTCCCACCCAGTCTCCTGATGAAAGTTCAGAGTTGGCACCTGCAGCCGATGTCCATCAGTCTTTCACCTCACCCCCTTGCAAATCAGCCAATCAGTCTGAGCCCCAAATCATGCAGCAGTCTCTTCTGCTTTTTGATGACTCTGTTAGCAGGGATTCCCAGGGCCATCCACCTAGCCCTGCCCCAGAAGTGGAAGAGATTGTGTGCACCGATGCCCAACCACTTATGTTTCATGATGAGTACATGGGAGGACCATCGCAGCACGTCTTGGATGATGACGAAACACAGGTGCCAACTGCTTCTGCTTTCGCCATTGTGCAGACCGACAAGGAGGGCAGGGGTGAAGACTGGGTGGAAGATGATGTGGAGGACGATGAGGTCCTTGACCCCACATGGAATCAACGTCATGCAGGTGACCAGTGTAGTTCGGAGGAAGAGGCGGTGGTCGCACAGAGCCACCAGCACAGCAGAAGAGGGAGCAGGGTGCAAAAGCGGAGCGTCCGTCCCCTAGACAGTACGTCTGCTACTGCCCAACGCAGCAAGGGACCGAGCACACCAAAGCCAGGTCCAAAGAGTTCCCTAGCGTGGAAGTTTTTCAGACAATGTGCTGATGACAAGACACGAGTGGTTTGCACGCTGTGCGATCAGAGCCTGAAGCAAGGCATAAACGTTCTCAACCTGAGCACAACCTGCATGACCAGGCATCTAAGTGCAAAGCACGAGCTGCAGTGGAGTAGACACCTCAAAAAACAAGAAAGGTCTCTGGCTCCTCCTGCTTCCTCTTCTGCTGCAGTCTCGGCATCTTCATCCACCTCTGTAGTGACAGTGACACCTGCCAACCCGCAAACAGAGGATCTGCCAGCAACACTACCACCTGGGTCACCAACCATCTCCACAATGTCCCATGGAAGCGTTCAGCTCTCTATTTCCCAAACACTGGAGCGGAAGAGGAAGTACCCCCCTAGCCACCCGCGATCCCTGGCCCTGAATGCCAGCATTTCAAAATTCCTCGCCTTTGAAATGCTGTCATTCTGTCTGGTGGAGACGCAGAGTTTTAAAAGGCTGATGTCATTGGCTGTCCCACAGTACGTCGTGCCCAGCCGCCACTACGTTTCCAGACGAGCTGACCCTTCCCTGCACAACCAATTGGGGGACAAAATCAGGTGTGCACTGCGCAACGCCATCTGTGGCAAGGTCCACCTAACTACGGATACGTGGACCAGTAAGCACGGTCAGGGACGTTATATCTCCCTAACAGCACACTGGGTAAATGTAGTGGCGGCTGGGCCTGAGGCGGATAGCAGTTTGGCGCATGTCCTTCCACCCCCGAGGATTGCAGGGCACTTCAGTTTGCCTCCTGTTGCTAACTCCTCCTACTCCGCCTCCTCATCCTCTACCGCCTCCTCATCCGGTCAGCGTAACACCTTCACCACCAACTTTAGCACAGCCAGGGCTAAACGACAGCAGGCAGTTTTAAAACTTTCCTGTTTGGGGGAAAAACCCCACACCGCGCAGGAGTTGTGGAGGGACATAGAACAACAGACCGATGAGTGGTTGGTGGCAGTGAGCCTCAAGCCCGGCCTGGTGGTGTGCGATAATGGGTCGAAATCTCGTAGCAGCTCTGGGCCTAGGCGGTTTGACGCACATCCCTTGCCTGGCGCATGTGCTGAACTTTGTGGTCCAGAGGTTCCTTAAGAATTACCCCGATATGCCAGAGCTGCTGCAGAAAGTGCGGGCCGTTTGTGCGCACTTTCGGCGTTCTCACCCTGCTGCTGCTCGCCTGTCAGCGCTGCAGCGTAACTTCGGCCTTCCCGCTCACCGTCTCATATGTGATGTGCCCACAAGGTGGAACTCCACCTTGCACATGCTTGCCAGACTGTGCGAGCAGCAGCAGGCGATAGTGGAGTGTCAGCCGCAGCACGCTCGCGTGAGTCGCTCTGCGGAACAGCACCACTTCACCGCCAATAACTGGGCCTCCATGCGAGGCTTATGTGCCTTGTTGCGCTGTTTCGAGTACTCCACCAACATGGCCAGTGCCGATGACGCCGTTCTCAGCGTTACTATCCCAGTTCTGTGCCTCCTTGAAAAAACTCTTCAGGCGATGATGGAAGAGGATGTGGCACAGGAGGAGGAGGAGGAGGAGGAGGAGGAAGAGGGATCATTTGCAAGGCTTTCAGGGCAGTCATTTCCAAGTGGCTATGAGGGTGGGTTCCTGCACCCACAAGCACCAGGTACACAATTGTCCAGCAGCAAGGGCACAGTTCTGGAGGATGACGAGGTGGAGGATGAGGAGGAGATGGAGGAGGAGGAACCATGTTCACAGCAGGGTGGCACCCAGACCTGCTCATGTCCATCACTGGTGCGTGGCTGGGGGGATACAGAGGACACAGACGATACACCTCCCACAGAGGACAGCTTTTCCTTGCCTCTGGGCAGCCTGGCACACATGAGCGATTACATGCTGCAGTGTCTCCGCAACGACCGCCGAGTTGCCCACATTTTAACTGGTGCTGATTATTGGGTGGCCACCCTGCTGGATCCCCATTACAAGGACAACGTGCTGTCCTTAATTACCTCACTGAAGCGTGATCGTAAGATGCGCGAGTACAAGCGCACGCAGGTAGTCGCGCTGCTGGTGGCATTCCCACTTGGCAGCGGGGGTACGGTGGAAGCACAAGGCGAAGGCAGAGGAGGAGGAAGAGGTCGCCAATGCAGCCGGGGCACCGCCAGCACCTCGGAAGGCAGGGTTAGCATGGCCGAAATGTGGAAAAGCTTTGTCAGCACGCCACAACAACCAGCACCACCAGCTGAGATGGAACGTCTTAGCAGGAGGCAGCATTTCACCAACATGGTGGAGCAGTATGTGTGCACACGCCTACACGTACTGCATGACGGGTCTGCCCCCTTCAACTTCTGGGTCTCCAAATTGGACACATGGCCTGAGCTTGCCCTTTACGCCTTGGAGGTGCTGGCCTGCCCTGCAGCCAGTGTATTATCTGAACGTGTATTTAGCACGGCAGGGGGCGTTATCACAGACAAGCCCAGCCGCCTGTCCAGAGCCAATGTGGACAAGCTCACGTTCATTAAAATGAACCAGGCATGGATCCCACCTTACTTGTCCGTACCTTGTGCAGAATAGACATGTATACCGGTAGACATGTAGACAAAAACTGTCTGGCCATCGGCTAGTGTCCGGCCACTTACTGTGCAGGCGCAGTGCTTCTGCAGTACGGAGGACAAGGAGATTCACAAAATCTCCAAAGATAAACGTCGCCTGGGCAGTGAGTGCAGGTTCAAGCCCCACCATCCAAGTGGACATACGGTAGCACATAGTAACAGGGCCCCTCACGGGCTCGCTTGGCTAGGCTTCGACCTCGGATGATGTGGCTTGAACCTGGAGTCACCGCACATCGTCTTCAGAGAGTTTCAAAATCCCCTTGTCCTACGTACTGAGCAAGCGCAGTACAGGGCGGACACTATGCCACGGGGGACAGAATTCGACACATCATTCACCACTAGCCTTACCCAGCCATTGTTGTATTTTTGAACCAGTGTTGGCTACCTCGTCCTCCTCCACCGCTGCTTCCACCTACACCGCCACATCCACCGCCACCTCAACCTCCTACTCCATATGGACCTTGTCTTCCTAGGTCAAGATTATACTTTTTTCATTTTTTTAATTTCCAAGTATTTTATTTTCCCACTATCTTATCCATTAAATTGAATAATTTTTTCCAGAAAGTGCGTATTCTGGGGTATTCCCACCATATGTGCGGCATCGTGCCGTTGAGTTTCTGAGGTTCTTAATGACTTCCTCTACCTCTTCTGCTGAGAAGGGGGCCTCCAGCATTTTATTTTTATTTTTTATTTTTTTATGTTATTTTAAGTTATTTCCCTATCCACATTTGTTTGCAGAGCACTTGCCATGCTCTTAACAACATTTTGTTGCAATTTTCAGCCCTCTAGCCCTTTCCATTACTTTTTTACAGCCATTTTAGTGTTCAAAAGTTCGGGTCCCCATTGACTTCAATGGGGTTCGGAGTTCGGGGTCAAGTTCGTCAACCAGGACTTTTTTCCGAAGTTCAGCCGATCCTGCCGAACCTGAACATCCAGGTGTCCGCTCAACTCTACTCAGAACCCTTGAGAGTAGTGCGTTTCTGAGAGAAGGCAGTTCCAGTTACTATAATCCTCAGTGATCCGAGGGGGGGGGAGGGTCTGCTTCTTATGCCTCTACAAATTTGCGGTGCATGGGCTCCCTCGTGCTTCAAAGCCTGTGAAAGGACCAAAGAATACGTGGCATAAAGGAAAAGGATCACTATTGGTTGGCAAACCTCCTTGACCACTGTTACAAAGGGAAAGTCTCAGAACTCATCCCATCCCCACAGAGAGTGCAGAAGAGGAAATCTCTTGAAGAGTTTATCTAATGCTTTTCCCAACTCTGGTGGTTACAGTGTCGTGGAAACGTAATTTTGAGACTTCTGTCGGTCAAGAGAGGAGCGGTGGCTAGGGATGGGCCCGGTGCTCGATGCGAACCCACGTTCGCATCGAGCACCGGGCGTTCGCTCGCTCGGCGAGCCCAGAACTATTTTGGCCGCTCGCATCACGTTCGTGTGATGCGAGCGGCCCCGCAATGCATTGCGGCCGGCGCGGCCGGCGCAGTGCATTGCTGGCTGATGATTGGCCAAGCATGCACTGTGACCCCGCATGCTTGGCCAATCACAGCCCCGGAAACTCGAAGAGCCATAATTGGCTACAGGCAGGACGCCTGTAGCCAATTACAGCTCAGGGGCTGTAGTACACGCCCCCCCCTATAAAAGGCCGCCACGCCGTCTGCGCCGGTCACATGCTGTTCCGGCGCAGATAGAGCAGGCTAGATCTGTGACACTCTGCTGGATTTAGTTAGTTAGAGAGATTTACTTAGAGAGATCGAGTTAGATAGATTCATTCATTTAGATTGATTTAGAAAGAGGGGCTTGTAGTGTGCTCGTGGCAGGCAGGCAGAGCTCCTATATTTTGTTCCCAGAAGCACCTATAGGACTTGTAGTGTGTTCGTGGCAGGCAGGCAGAGCTCCTATATTTTGTTCCCAGAAGCACCTATAGGACTTGTAGTGTGTTCGTGGCAGGCAGGCAGAGCTCCTATATTTTGTTCCCAGAAGCACCTATAGGACTTGTAGTGTGTTCGTGGCAGGCAGGCAGAGCTCCTATATTTTGTTCCCAGAAGCACCTATAGGACTTGTAGTGTGTTCGTGGCAGGCAGGCAGAGCTCCTATATTTTGTTCCCAGAAGCACCTATAGGACTTGTAGTGTGTTCGTGGCAGGCAGGCAGAGCTCCTATATTTTGTTCCCAGAAGCACCTATAGGACTTGAAGTGTGTTAGTCCCATCACACAGACCTACATTTTCTTCCCAGAAGCACCTATAGGACTTGAAGTGTGTTAGTCCCATCACACAGAGATCATATATTTTGTTCCCAGAAGCACCTATAGGACTTGAAGTGTGTTAGTCCCATCACACAGACCTATATTTCCTTCCCAGAAGCACCTATAGGACTTGAAGTGTGTTAGTCCCATCACACAGAGATCATATATTTTGTTCCCAGAAGCACCTATAGGACTTGAAATGTGTTAGTCCCATCACACAGACCTACATTTTCTTCCCAGAAGCACCTATAGGACTTGAAGTGTGTTAGTCCCATCACACAGAGATCATATATTTTGTTCCCAGAAGCACCTATAGGACTTGAAGTGTGTTAGTCCCATCACACAGAGATCATATATTTTGTTCCCAGAAGCACCTATAGGACTTGAAGTGTGTTAGTCCCATCACACAGAGATCATATATTTTGTTCCCAGAAGCACCTATAGGACTTGAAGTGTGTTAGTCCCATCACACAGAGATCATATATTTTGTTCCCAGAAGCACCTATAGGACTTGAAGTGTGTTAGTCCCATCACACAGACCTACATTTTCTTCCCAGAAGCACCTATAGGACTTGAAGTGTGTTAGTCCCATCACACAGAGATCATATATTTTGTTCCCAGAAGCACCTATAGGACTTGAAGTGTGTTAGTCCCATCACACAGACCTATATTTCCTTCCCAGAAGCACCTATAGGACTTGAAGTGTGTTAGTCCCATCACACAGAGATCATATATTTTGTTCCCAGAAGCACCTATAGGACTTGAAGTGTGTTAGTCCCATCACACAGACATATATTTTCTTCCCAGAAGCACCTATAGGACTTGAAGTGTGTTAGTCCCATCACACAGAGATCATATATTTTGTTCCCAGAAGCACCTATAGGACTTGAAGTGTGTTAGTCCCATCACACAGAGATCATATATTTTGTTCCCAGAAGCACCTATAGGACTTGAAGTGTGTTAGTCCCATCACACAGAGATCATATATTTCGTTCCCAGAAGCACCTATAGGACTTGAAGTGTGTTAGTCCCATCACACAGAGATCATATATTTTGTTCCCAGAAGCACCTATAGGACTTGAAGTGTGTTAGTCCCATCACACAGACCTACATTTTCTTCCCAGAAGCACCTATAGGACTTGAAGTGTGTTAGTCCCATCACACAGAGATCATATATTTTGTTCCCAGAAGCACCTATAGGACTTGAAGTGTGTTAGTCCCATCACACAGAGATCATATATTTTGTTCCCAGAAGCACCTATAGGACTTGAAGTGTGTTAGTCCCATCACACAGACCTATATTTCCTTCCCAGAAGCACCTATAGGACTTGAAGTGTGTTAGTCCCATCACACAGAGATCATATATTTTGTTCCCAGAAGCACCTATAGGACTTGAAGTGTGTTAGTCCCATCACACAGACCTACATTTTCTTCCCAGAAGCACCTATAGGACTTGAAGTGTGTTAGTCCCATCACACAGAGATCATATATTTTGTTCCCAGAAGCACCTATAGGACTTGAAGTGTGTTAGTCCCATCACACAGACCTATATTTCCTTCCCAGAAGCACCTATAGGACTTGAAGTGTGTTAGTCCCATCACACAGAGATCATATATTTTGTTCCCAGAAGCACCTATAGGACTTGAAGTGTGTTAGTCCCATCACACAGACCTATATTTCCTTCCCAAGAAGCACCTATAGGACTTGAAGTGTGTTAGTCCCATCACACAGATCTATATTTTGTTCCCAGAAGCACCTATAGGACTTGAAGTGTGTTAGTCCCATCACACAGATACATATATTTTCTTCCCAGAAGCACCTATAGGACTTGAAGTGTGTTAGTCCCATCACACAGAGATCATATATTTTGTTCCCAGAAGCACCTATAGGACTTGAAGTGTGTTAGTCCCATCACACAGAGGTCATATATTTTGTTCCCAGAAGCACCTATAGGACTTGAAGTGTGTTAGTCCCATCACACAGAGATCATATATTTTGTTCCCAGAAGCACCTATAGGACTTGAAGTGTATTAGTCCCATCACACAGACCTATATTTCCTTCCCAGAAGCACCTATAGGACTTGAAGTGTGTTAGTCCCATCACACAGAGATCATATATTTTGTTCCCAGAAGCACCTATAGGACTTGAAGTGTGTTAGTCCCATCACACAGACCTACATTTTCTTCCCAGAAGCACCTATAGGACTTGAAGTGTGTTAGTCCCATCACACAGAGATCATATATTTTGTTCCCAGAAGCACCTATAGGACTTGAAGTGTGTTAGTCCCATCACACAGAGATCATATATTTTGTTCCCAGAAGCACCTATAGGACTTGAAGTGTGTTAGTCCCATCACACAGACCTATATTTCCTTCCCAGAAGCACCTATAGGACTTGAAGTGTGTTAGTCCCATCACACAGAGATCATATATTTTGTTCCCAGAAGCACCTATAGGACTTGAAGTGTGTTAGTCCCATCACACAGACCTACATTTTCTTCCCAGAAGCACCTATAGGACTTGAAGTGTGTTAGTCCCATCACACAGAGATCATATATTTTGTTCCCAGAAGCACCTATAGGACTTGAAGTGTGTTAGTCCCATCACACAGAGATCATATATTTTGTTCCCAGAAGCACCTATAGGACTTGAAGTGTGTTAGTCCCATCACACAGACCTACATTTTCTTCCCAGAAGCACCTATAGGACTTGAAGTGTGTTAGTCCCATCACACAGACCTACATTTTCTTCCCAGAAGCACCCATAGGACTTGAAGTGTGTTAGTCCCATCACACAGAGCTCCTCTATTTTCTTTGCAGAAGCACCCACAGGACTTCTAGTGTGTTAGTGGCATCACACAGAGCTCCTCTATTTTCTTTGCAGAAGCACCCATAGGACTTCTAGTGTGTTAGTGGCATCACACAGAGCTCCTATATTTTCTTCTCAGCAGCACCCACATGACTTCTAGTGTGTTAGTGGCATCACACAGAGCTCCTCTATTTTCTTTGCAGAAGCACCCACAGGACTTCTAGTGTGTTAGTGGCATCACACAGAGCTCCTCTATTTTCTTTGCAGAAGCACCCACAGGACTTCTAGTGTGTTAGTGGCATCACACAGAGCTCCTCTATTTTCTTTGCAGAAGCACCCATAGGACTTCTAGTGTGTTAGTGGCATCACACAGAGCTCCTATATTTTCTTCTCAGCAGCACCCACAGGACTTCTAGTGTGTTAGTGGCATCACACAGAGCTCCTCTATTTTCTTTGCAGAAGCACCCATAGGACTTCTAGTGTGTTAGTGGCATCACACAGAGCTCCTATATTTTCTTCTCAGCAGCACCCACAGGACTTCTAGTGTGTTAGTGGCATCACACAGAGCTCCTCTATTTTCTTTGCAGAAGCACCCACAGGACTTCTAGTGTGTTAGTGGCATCACACAGAGCTCCTCTATTTTCTTTGCAGAAGCACCCATAGGACTTCTAGTGTGTTAGTGGCATCACACAGAGCTCCTATATTTTCTTCTCAGCAGCACCCACAGGACTTCTAGTGTGTTAGTGGCATCACACAGAGCTCCTCTATTTTCTTTGCAGAAGCACCCATAGGACTTCTAGTGTGTTAGTGGCATCACACAGAGCTCCTATATTTTCTTCTCAGCAGCACCCACAGGACTTCTAGTGTGTTAGTGGCATCACACAGAGCTCCTCTATTTTCTTTGCAGAAGCACCCACAGGACTTCTAGTGTGTTAGTGGCATCACACAGAGCTCCTCTATTTTCTTTGCAGAAGCACCCATAGGACTTCTAGTGTGTTAGTGGCATCACACAGAGCTCCTATATTTTCTTCTCAGCAGCAACCACAGGACTTCTAGTGTGTTAGTGGCATCACACAGAACTCCTCTATTTTCTTTGCAGAAGCACCCACAGGACTTCTAGTGTGTTAGTGGCATCACACAGAGCTCCTCTATTTTCTTTGCAGAAGCACCCATAGGACTTCTAGTGTGTTAGTGGCATCACACATAGCTCCTATATTTTCTTCTCAGCAGCACCCACAGGACTTCTAGTGTGTTAGTGGCATCACACAGAGCTCCTCTATTTTCTTTGCAGAAGCACCCACAGGACTTCTAGTGTGTTAGTGGCATCACACAGAGCTCCTCTATTTTCTTTGCAGAAGCACCCATAGGACTTCTAGTGTGTTAGTGGCATCACACAGAGCTCCTATATTTTCTTCTCAGCAGCACCCACAGGACTTCTAGTGTGTTAGTGGCATCACACAGAGCTCCTCTATTTTCTTTGCAGAAGCACCCACAGGACTTCTAGTGTGTTAGTGGCATCACACAGAGCTCCTCTATTTTCTTTGCAGAAGCACCCATAGGACTTCTAGTGTGTTAGTGGCATCACACAGAGCTCCTATATATTCTTCTCAGCAGCACCCACAGGACTACCGACTACAATGGCTGGAAGACCGCCAAGGGGAGGCAGAGCGTGCAGAGCCAAGAACACAGGGCAGGCAGGCTCTGTTTCTAGTGGACGTGGCCGTGGACGTGGACGTGGTCGTGCATCGTCATCAGCACGTGGCCATGGGACACGCGCGTCTTTGTTTTCGGCAGCTGGACATGTGGAGCCGCATCATGCTGAAGGCTTGGTAGAATGGATGACCAAGCCCTCCTCATCCTCCTCATCCTCTCTCACCCAGGCTCAGGGTACTGACAGAGCATCATCAGCCACCCCTTCCCTAGACCCACCATGTCCTCCTGAGGAGTCCCCCGAACTCTTTGAGCACAGTGTTGGGTACATGCTCCAGGAGGATGCCCAACGATTCGAAGGCTCGGATGATGATACCCAGCTTGAGGAATCTGGCAGTACTGTTCCACCAGCTGCAGCTTACTGCCAGGTTTGCTCTAGTGGTGAAGAGGGAGGGGATGATGAGGTCACTGACTCCACGTGGGTGCCTGAAGGGAGAGAGGATGAGGAGGAGGACGAGGAGGAGGAGGATGCGGCGTCACATGTCCAACGAGGCAGGATGCCCCCTGGAGGCCAGGTAGAGGCCAGCACAGCAACTGTACAACACCGCAGAGCTCCGCCTGTGCAGGGCGCTGCCTCTGCACGTTATCAGAAAAGTTCTTTGGTGTGGGCCTTTTTTGAGACGAGTGCAGCAGATCGCACCACTGCTATTTGCAATATTTGTCTCAAGCGTATCTCGCGTGGCCAAAACATCAGCCGCTTGGGCACCACAAGCATGACCAGACATATGGCGACCTGCCATGCAGCTCGTTGGCAGGCACACATAAAAGACCCACACCAAAGAACTAAGCGGACCTCTCCTTGCTCCTCCTCAGCTGGGATCTCCATCCCCACTACACCTTCAGTCCTCTCTGAAAGCTGCTCTGAGAGGACTGATGGCGTAGAATTAGGTGTGTCACAACCAAGTACTTGCAGTACACCGACGTCCGATTGCAGCAGGCAAATTTCCCTGCCCCAGCTGCTGGACCGTAGAAAGAAGTACACTCCCAGCCATCCACATGCCCAGCGGTTGAATGCTAGCCTGGCTAAATTGCTAGCACTTCAACTGCTGCCTTTTCAGTTGGTAGACTCGGCCCCCTTCCGTGAGTTTGTTCAATGTGCGGTTCCTCAGTGGCAGGTTCCCAAACGCCACTTTTTCTCACGGAAGGCGATTCCGTCTCTCTACCGGCATGTGGAGGGCAATGTCCATGCCTCGCTGGACAGGGCGGTCAGTGGTAAGGTGCATATTACCGCTGACTCATGGTCCAGCAGGCATGGACAGGGACGGTACCTTTCTTTCACGGCCCATTGGGTCACTCTATTGGCAGCTGGGAGGGATGCAGGACAAGGTGCAGTAGTGTTGGAGGTTGTTCCGCCACCACGCCTCCAAAACGCTACTACTGCTACTGGTTGTGACACACCTCTCTCCTCCACCCCCTCCTCTTCTTCTTCCTCCAGTGCTCTGTCCTTGGAACCAGCGGTGCTCCGTAGGCGTACAAGGGGCTACGCAAGTACGCAGGCAAAAAGATGCCATGCCGTGCTTGCGCTGGTGTGTTTGGGGGACAGGAGCCACACTGGACCAGAGGTTCTGGCAGCTCTGCAGGGGCAGGCCGAGAGGTGGTTGACGCCACGTCAGCTTAAGCCAGGAATGGTCGTTTCTGACAATGGCACCAACCTCCTCTCCGCCCTGCGACAGGGGCAGCTCACCCATGTGCCCTGCATGGCTCACGTCCTCAACCTGGTGGTGCAGCGGTTCTTGGGCAGGTTCCCAGGCTTACAGGATGTCCTGAGGCAGGCCAGGAAAGTCTGTGTGCATTTCTGCCGATCTTATAATGCCAGTGCTCGGCTGACTGAGCTGCAAAAGGAGCTGAACCTGCCCAAGAACCGCCTAATATGTGACATGCCCACCAGGTGGAACTCAACGTTGGCCATGCTGCAGCGACTGCACACGCAGCAGAGGGCCATCAATGAGTACCTTTGCGACTACGGCACCAGGACAGGGTCAGGGGAGCTTGGTTTTTTTTCCCCACGTCAGTGGAGCATGATCAGGGATGCATGCACTGTCCTCTCACCATTTGAGGAGGCCACGAGGATGGTGAGCAGTGACAGTGCATGCATCAGTGACACTGTCCCTCTTGTCCACCTGTTGGAGCATACGCTGCGTGGGATAATGGACAGGGCACTTGAGGCAGAACAGAGGCAGGAAGAGGAGGACTTCCTTGCCTCTCAAGGCCCCCTTTATCCGGACAGTGTTCCTTCTGTCCCACCCATCACACAGGAAGAGGATGAGGAGGAGGAGGAGGAGGAGGATTGTGTGAGCATGGAGGTGGAGCCTGGCACTCAGCATCAGCAGCAGCAGTCTTTTAGGGATGATGTACAGTCCCAACAAACCAGTGGACTTGTACGTGGCTGGGAGGAGGTGGCTGGCGATCATGTCATCCTCAGTGACCCAGAAGACTCCGGACCGAATGCCTCAGCTAACCTACGCTGCATGGCCTCCCTGATCCTGCAAAGCCTGCGGAAGGATCTTCGTGTTCTTCGGATCAAGGAGAGGGACCATTACTGGCTGGCCACTCTCCTTGATCCGCGGTACAAGGGTAAGGTTGCGGACCTTATCTTGCCGTCGCAGAGGGAGCAGAGGATGAGACATCTCAGGGAGGCCTTGCAGAAAGGTCTGTGCAACGCGTTCCCAGAAACTGGGAGGCTACAAACTCCTGGTCCTGGGCGACGAGTTGCTGAGGCTTCGGTCAGTGGCAGAAGGAGCGGTGGGGAAGGTGGACGTCTGACCGATGCGTTCAGACAATTTTTTAGTCCGCAGCCCCAAGGTATGATCGGTTCCAGCAACCATCGCCAGCGTCTGATATACATGGTGCAGGAATACCTTGGGGCAAGGTCAGACTTGGACACCTTTCCCACCGAAAATCCTCTGGCTTACTGGGTCCTGAGGATGGATCACTGGCCAGAGCTTGCACAGTATGCAATTGAGCTACTGGCCTGTCCTGCCTCCAGCGTTCTTTCCGAACGCACATTCAGTGCTGCTGGAGGATTTGTGACTGATCATAGGGTGCGCCTGTCCACCGCCTCGGTTGATCGACTGACCTTCATCAAAATGAATCAGTCTTGGATCACCACCAGCTACCAGGCACCTGAGGCGGATATAACCGAATAATTTTTAATGTCACATCCCTTCAAGACTGCCTATGCTGATGCTGAGTGACTGTCCTCTTATGTTCACTGACTATCCTCTTCCTCCTCCTCAATGATCCATGCCACCACACCAGTGCCTAAGGCACAATTTTTCAGCCCCTATTTAACAGGGGCGTGTACATACAATTTTTATAAAAAAATGCTTCGCAACACATGTGACTGCTGTGCTCCAAGTACAGTATCTGTGAGGGCCGGGTTGCAGTGTTGTGGCACCAGCACCAGTGCCTAAGGCACAATTTTTCAGCCCCTGTTTAACAGGGGCGGGTACTTACAATTTTTTAAAAAAATGCTTCGCAACACATGTGACTGCTGTGCTCCAAGTACAGTATCTGTGAGGGGTTGCAGTGTTGTGGCACCAGCACCAGTGCCTAAGGCACAATTTTTCAGCCCCTGTTTAACAGGGGCGTGTACTTACAATTTTTTAAAAAAATGCTTCGCAACACGTGTGACTGCTGTGCTCCAAGTACAGTATCTGTGAGGGCCGGGTTGCAGTGTTGTGGCACCAGCACCAGTGCCTAAGGCACAATTTTTCAGCCCCTGTTTAACAGGGGCGTGTACTTACAATTTTTTTAAAAAATGCTTCGCAACACGTGTGACTGCTGTGCTCCAAGTACAGTCTCTGTGAGGGGTTGCAGTGTTGTGGCACCAGCACCAGTGCCTAAGGCACAATTTTTCAGCCCCTGTTTAACAGGGGCGGGTAATTACAAATCTTGATCTAATAGTTCACAGCAGGGCCCATTCCTGCGCCCACCAAGAGTAACTATGAGGGCCTGCAGTCTTGTGGCAACACCGTCCACCACCACCGCCAAAGGCCCAATTTTTCTGCCCTGTTCATCAGGTGCTTGCAATTACAAATCTTGATCTAATAACTCACAGCAGGGCCCATTCCTGCGCCCACCAAGAGTAACTATGAGGGCCTACAGTCTTGTGGCAACACCGTCCACCACCACCGCCAAAGGCCCAATTTTTCTGCCCTGTTCATCAGGTGCTTGCAATTACAAATCTTGATCTAATAACTCACAGCAGGGCCCATTCCTGCGCCCACCAAGAGTAACTGTGAGAGCTTACAGTCTTGTGGCAACACCGTCCACCACCACCACCACCCCCAATTTTTCTGCCCTGTTCAACAGGTGCATGCAATTACAAATCTTGATCTATTAACTCATAGCAGGGCCCATTCCTGTGCCCACCAGTCTTGTGGCTACACCAACATCTAATAGGGCAAATTTCTGCAGAGTATATACGCCAGGGCCCTACTTTCAAACATCCAACTTACAAACGACTCCTACTTGCAAATGGAAAGAGAAAACAGGAAGTGAGAGGAAATCTACCCCTAGGAAGGGAAATTCTATCCTGTTAGATTTAATTTGGGAAAAAGGTATCTCCTCTCTACTGATACTTTATCACCAATCCTTGTTTCAATTAAAACCCCACTTTTCCAAAAACATTTGTCATTGGGACGGAAAGTGAGGTGACATGTTCTGAACAGATGTGCAAAGACAGCAAATGTTACAGGGGTGATAACCCCTCCCTATGTTCTCCAAAAAGCTTAAAAATAGATTTTTTTGGGATGGAGCTACACTTCATAATGTACCTGTTCAGATTATACTTAAGAACAAACCTAAAGCCGCAAGTGGTTTTAAATGGCTTCTTTTTTTCCTTTACAAATGTCATTTTGTGCAAGGACAGTTCTAAACACGGGAAACACATGCCACTTCACAGGCATACTTTAGACACCCCCCAGGTACCATATTTAAAGGAAAATTTCACTTTTTTTTTTTCACTTTATGCATCATTAAAATGACTGCTCCCGAAAAAAACGTTAGTTTTTAAAAGTTCTTTTTGCATTGATATATGTCCCCTGGGGCAGGACCCGGGTCCCCAAACCTGTTTTATGACATTAACATGCATATTGGCCGTTGTAATTAGCACTTTTGATTTCGAACGTTCGCGTCCATTATAACGTATAGGGTTCGAAAATTCGCGCGAACTTTCGGTCGGTTCGAAGGTTCTGGTGCGAACCGAACCCGGGGGTGTTCGGCTCATCCCTAGCGGTGGCATTTCACAATTTTTTTAGTCCTCGCTGCCCAGAGCTGTCAGCTTTCACATCCCATCGGCAGCATCTGCATCACATGATTGACGATTATCTAGGGACAAAAACAGAGATGGAGAGCTTTCCAGTTGACAAGCCACTGGCTTACTGGGTCATGAGGATAGCCACTGGCCAGAACTTTTTGGTGTAGGTTTCATGGGCACAAACTAACACCCAAAGAAAGACCACCTATTTGACAAGTGCATATCATTGCAATTTTTGACAGCAAGGCCAATTCTTGCTTTCATAAAGAGCACCTCAATAGGGCTATGGTGTAAAGGCGCCAACGAAACCCAAAGACCAATTTTTGAACACCTGTTTGACAGGTGCATATCATTAAAAATTTTGACAGCAAGGCCAATTCTTGCTTTCATCAAGAGTACCTCAATAGGGTTACGGTGTGAAGGCGCCACTGACACCCAAAGACCAATTTTCCCACACCTGTTTGACAAGTGTATATCATTGCAATTTCTGACTGCAAGGCCAATTCTTGCTTTCATCAAGAGCACCTCTATTATATTATGGTGTGAAGGTGACAACAATACCCAAAGACCAATTTTTCCACACCTGTTTGACAGGTGCATATCATTTTAATTTTTGACAGCAATGTCAATTCTTGCTTTCATCAAAAGTACCTTAATAGGGTTACGATGTGAAGGCACCACCGGCACCCAAAGACAAATTTTTCCGTACCCGTTACTTCTATCCAAAATCTGTGGAAGAGACACCAGAATTGATCCCAAAAATCTCTAATCTTGTTCCCAGTGCACTACATTGTGGCCTCATCATACAGACTAGCTCTGCAAGCCATTGCTTACAAAATAAAGAAAACTTGCTGGGAAAATCATTTTTTTTATATGACAATAAGGATGACTACAGTATAATCAATTTCTTATCTAGCAATGTCTACCTGACTAAATGGTTAAGACCTTATTCTTTCTTTTTTTTGCTACTAAACTTATATAACTAACATTTATGCCAGTAATATAGCAAATAAAATCACATTAAATGTTGATAATTCTAAAAGTACAACAAGAAAGGGAATCTGACAATAAAATACATTAGTGGATATTGTTGTGATGACAAAGGCTTCATGGAATTAGGAAGCAGTTAAAGCTAACAACATAGCTGTCAGCCGCCTGGCAGATTCTAGTTAAAATAGGCGAATCATCCTTGGATGGTCAGTGAGCACATGTCGTAATAGCTTAAGCATAGATTAACGCACCGCACATTACCCAGCAAATAATGGTAAGTGGTAAGCCAAAGTTAAATTTAAAAGAAGATTTCATATGTCTGAATTTATTTGCTAAATAAAAATAGAATTACATTAGAATATGGCTTCCAACATAATTTGAGGACATATTTGACCAGGCTCAGAGCCCTTTTTTTTATTTTCATTGCTTAATTTAACTGTTTAATAACCATTTTCTCACTTCCAAGCATCAGTGTTTCTTATAAACATATAGTATATATTAATAAAACATTACAAGTATTACATATTAATCATTTTCAGCCAGGTATGAGAGCAGATGTAGATGCATGTCCTTTGTTTATTATGCAGTATTTAAGGAACCCTAAAGATCATTTAGGGAATGCTAAGGTGATCTCTTTTCATCAACATTTTATGATATCCTAACATGCCTTTAGAGATATTTAGCACACCTAAGAGCGCAATCCCATCTTTTTAATTCAGTAGTCCAGTATTTGTTAAAACTCAAAATATAATTCTTTCAATGGAAAAATATCTTTATCTTGGGCGCTGTCCCCCTCAGGCTCAACACTCTGTAAATCATCTGCAGTCCATTTATGAATTGATTGATTCCAATGATCACACAGCAATGCTCTTACCAGCACCGAAGAAAAAATTAGGAGGAATACAAGCCTGCATAATGAAACTGGACAGAAGACATCTGAAAAAGGTAAGTATTTATTTATCTTGACAGCAACACTGTTTGCTCTCACGATACATGAATCAGTGACTCCAGCGCTGTAGGAGGTGATTTCACCACTAAAAAGAGCATATATGCCGAAGCATGGGGGCAGGGATGATTTGCCCCTAACATTAGTGACAGATTGCCCCCATGCTTCGGCATATAATTCTTACTCTTTTTTATGGCACAGATTGTTGTTGTTTTATTGAGTTAATGTTTTATTGTTACCATTGTTTGCTTTTCAGGTAGGTACGCAATTCAGCTGCAGCACTGATTTAGTTATCTTGACAGCAACAGCGTTTGCTCTCATGATACTAAAATCAGTGACTCCAGCGCTGTAGGAAGTGATTTCACCACCACAGTTGAAAAAAAATGGTGCATGTATGCCCATAATTAGAAGTGGGTAGATGAAGGGCGGTATTCTAATGGTGGGCATACCCACCGATGAATCTCTTTTTTTCGTTCAGCCCACAGGCTGTATGAATAAAAAGGATACAATATATGCCCAACAAGTACCAGCAACGTACTGGTATCTTGCTGGATTTTGATTGGTATACCAGAATGATGCCTGCAGGTTTAGGTATCATCTTGGAATCATTCTTTTCAGCCAGCGGTCAGCTTTCATGTAAAAGCAATCCTAGCGGCTAATTAGCCTCTAGACTGTTTTTACAAGCAGTGGGAGGGAACGTCCCCCCTCCCACCGTCTTCCATGGTTTTCTCAGGCTCTTTTGTCCCAACAGGGAACCCAAGACTGCAGCCAGTGGTTCCCCAGCTGACCATAGAGCTGATCGGAGACCAGAATGGCTCCAATCATCTCTATGGCCTAAGAAACTGGAAGCTACGAGTATTTCATGACCAGGTTTCGCTGGATATAAACAGATATAAACAGCATCATTGGGGAATTGGGGCATTGAAGCATTTTATCACACCGATCTTGATGTGGTTAGATTCTTTGAGGACAGAGGAGAGATCTAAGGTCTAATACACCCCATTTTTTTCAAAAAAGAGTACCTGTCACTACCTATTGCTATCATAGGGGATATTTACATTCTCTGAGATAACAATAAAAATTATAAAAAAAAATGAAAGGAACAGTTTAAAAATAAAACAAAAAAGCACAATAAATAATAATAAAAAAATAAAAAAAGCACCCCTGTCCCCCATGCTTACGCGCAAAGGTAAACGCAAGTGTTGGTCTGGTGTCATATGTAAACAGCAATTGCGCCATGCAGGTATCACCACGAAGGTCAGATCGAGGGACGTAATTGTAGCAGTAGACCTCCTCTGTAAATCTAAAGTGGTAGCCTGTAAAGGATTTTAAAGGCTTTTAAAAATGTATATAGTTTGTCATTGCTGCATGTTTGTGCGCAATTTTAAAGAATGTCGTGTTTGGTATCCATGTACTCGGCATAAGATCATCTGTTTTATTTCATCAAACATTTGGCCAATGTAGTGTGTTTTAGTGCATTAATATGTAAAAAAGTGTTTTTTTTTTCCAAAAACATTGCGTTTGAAAAATCGCTGCGCAAATACTGTGTGAAAAAAAAAAGTTGCAGCACCCACCATTTTAATCTGTAGGGCCTTTACCTTTGCTTTAAAAATATATATATATAATGTTTGGGGGTTCAAAGTAATTTTCTAGCAAAAAATAAAAATTTTCATGTAAACAAAAAGTGTCAGAAAGGGCTTTGTCTTTAACCACTTTCAGACCGGACCAATTTGCAGCCAAAGGACCAGGCCCCTTTTTGTGATTCGGCACTGCGTCGCTTTAACTGACAATTGCGCGATCGTGCGACGTGGCTCCCAAACAAAATTGACGTCCTTTTTTTCCCACAAATAGAGCTTTCTTTTGGTGGTATTTGATCGCCCCTGCGGTTTTTATTTTTTGCGCTATAAACAAAAATAGAGCGACAATTTTGAAAAAAATGCATTATTTTTTACTTTTTGCTATAATAAATATCCCCAAAAAATATATAAAAAAACATTTTTTTTCCTCGGTTGAGGCCGATACGTATTCTTCTACATATTTTTGGTAAAAAAAATCGCAATCAGCGATTATTGATCGGTTTGCGCAGAAGTTATAGCGTTTACAAGATAGGGGATAGATTTATAGCATTTTTATTAATAATTTTTTTTTTATTAGTTATGGCGGAGATCTGCGATTTTTTTTGTGACTGCGACATTATGGCGGACACATCGGACATTTTTGACACATTTTTGGGACCATTGTCATTTTTACAGCAATTAATGCTATTTAAATGCATTGATTTCTGTATAAATGACACTGGCAGTGAAGGGGTTAACCACAAGGGGGCAGTGTAAGGGTTAAGTATGCCTAGGGGTGTGTTTCTTACTGTGGGGGGCGTGGCTGTCAGCTAGTGAATGCTGATCTCTGCTCCAATCACAGGGAGCAGAGATCGGCGTCACTAGTTGCTAGGCAGAACGGGGAGATGCTGTTTATCTCGGCATCTCCCCGTTCAGCCTTCCCGTGAGTCGATCGCGGGGGTCCCCGCAGGGATCGAGTCCACGGGGACCGCGATCGGACTCACAGGGGTCCCGGCCGGCGCGGGAGCGCGCCGCTCCCGGCGCGCTCCCGATGGCACGGACAGGCAAAAAGGAGGGACTTATATATACGCCCTCCTGCCTGTATGTGCCATTCTGCCGAGGTATATCATCGTGCGCCGGTCGTCAAGTGGTTAAGTGGTTAGAAGAGTCTCTTTTCTACCCTTAATTCCTTACTTCACCCCCCACTGCCACCACCCACCAACTTGCTTACCGCTCAACAGATTGCCAACCATTTCGATAGCAAAATCAACCCAAATCGCAAGGAGATATCCAGCATTCAACTTCCTCCCCTACCCAACACAACAGGTCCAACACCACCCTCAATACTCTCCTCTTTTTGCCCAGTTACCACAGATGAAGTTGATAAACTACTCTCCATGGCCCACCTCACTACCTGTTCCCTAGACCCTGTCCCCTCACAATTACTGCGACCACCTTCCCACTCTATCCTCAACTCCCTAACCCACATCTTTAACCTCTCCCTTTCCTCCGGCACCTTTCCTTCCCCGCTCAAACATGCTCAAACATGCACCCGCTCAAACATGCCCTGGTTACCCCCATACTCAAAAAAACCTCACTAGACCCCACCTGTTTGAATAACTTAAGACCCATCTCCCTGCTCCCGTTTGTCTCCAAGATCCTCAAACACCTTGTCCATGACCAAATGAGTAGCTACCTCATGGACAACAACCTTCTCGACCCCTACTGTCTGGTTTCCGCCCACAACATTCTACTGAAACTGCCCTACTAAAACTCATCAATGACCTTTTAACTGCTGAAACCAACGGCCACTACTCCATACACATAGTTTTAGACCTTTCTGCTGCCTTTGACACAGTTGACCACCTGCTCCTCCTCAGCACATTACACTCCCTTGGCCTCCGCGATTCTGCTTTATTCTGGTTCTCCTCCTACCTATCTCAGCACACTTTCAGTGTCATTTACAACTCCATCTCCTCCGCTCCCCTTCCCCTTTCTGTTGGGGTACCCCAAGGTTCCGTCCTTGGGCCCCTCCTATTCTCGCTTTATACCTCTTCCCTGGGCCAGTTCATAACCTCCCATGGTTTCCAATACCACCTTTATGCCGACGACACCCAGATCTATCTCTTTACTCACCCCCTCGATCTCCTCACAGATCTCAAACTTACTGAATGACATATCAGTATGGATGTCACACCACTTCCTCAAACTCAATCCTTCTAAAACTGAGCTTGTTATATTTCCTTTTTCACGATCCCCCCCCCCCTTTGACTTCACCATTAATATCAACAACACAACCATTGGTCCCTCCACACATGCCAGGGTCCTGGGTGTAATCCTTGACTCTGACCTCTCCTTCAGCCCCCATATCCAATCACTGGCTAAATCCTGCCGCCTTCACCTCCGCAATATCTCCAGAATTCAACCCTTCCTGACTAATGACACCACAAAGCAACTCATTCACTCCCTGATTATTTCCCGCCTTGACTACTGCAACCCCCTCGTTAATGGCCTACCCTTAAGCAGGCTATCCCCCCTTCAATCTACTATGAATGCTGCTGCTAGACTAATACACCTCACTAATCGATCGGTGACTGCCGCCCCTCTTTGCCAATCCCTTCACTGACTTCCCCTACCCCACTGTGTAAAATTCAAAATGCTAACCATAATATACAAAGCCATCCACAACATCACCCCCATCTACATCACCAACCTCATCTGCAGATATCATCCAAATCGTCCCCTTCGCTCCTCCCAGGACCTCCTGCTTTCTAGCTCCCTTGTTACCTCCTCCCATACTCGCCTTCAAGACTTCTCCAGAGCCTCTCTCATCCTCTGGAACTCCCTGCTCCAGTCTGTCAAATCAGCCCCTACCCTGTCCACCTTTAGGAGATCCCTGAAAACTCATTTATTCAGGGAAGCCTATCCCACAAACACCTAACAACAATTGTCCCAGAGCCACCCCCATCAAATCATTCTCTGCATCTATTACCTTTTTTACCACCACCCCCTCCCTTTAGAATGTAAGCTCTACGAGCAGGGCCCTCCTGTACCTTTTGTATTGAACTGTACTGTAATTGTGTTGTCCCGCCTATACATTGTAAAGCTCTGCGTAATCTGTTGGCGCTATATAAATCGTGTATAATAATAATAATGTGTGACATAAGCTTATAATTTTGTGCATACAATTCCAGGACAGTTCAAACCCCCACTAAATGACCCCTTTTTGGAAAGTAGACACCCCAAGCTATTTTCTGATAGGCATGTTGAGTCCATGGAATATTTTATATTGTGCCACAAGTTTCAGGAAAATTACAAACTTTTTTTTTAAGTTGTCACTAAGACCCCTTTCACACTGAGGGCATTTTGCAGGCGCTATAGCATTAAAAATAGCATCTGCAAAACGACCTAAAACAGCTGCTCTATGCACTCCAGTGTGAAAGCCCTCGGGCTTTCACACTGGAGCGGTGCGCTGGCAGGGCGTCAGAAAAAGTCCTGCTGGCAGCTTCTTTGGAGCTGCACCGCTCCTCCGCCGCTGCTCCCCATTGAAATCAATGGATCAGCGCTGCAATACTGCCAGCAAAACACCACTCCGGCTGCGTTTTGTGTGCGGATTTAACCCCTTTTTGGACTAATAGCGCCGCTAAAACGACAGTAAAGCGGCGCTAAAAATAGCGCCGCTTTACCTCTGACGCCCTAGGCGTCGCTGTGTGAAAGGGCTCTAAATGATATATTGCTCAAACATGCCATGGGCATATGTGGAATTAAACCCCAAAATACATTTTGCTGCTTCTCTTGAGTACGGGGATACCACATGTTTGAGACTTTTTGGGAGCCTAGCCTTGTACAGGACCCCGAAAACCAATCAACACCTTCAGGCTTACTAAGGGCGTAAAATGGTGATTTCACTTCCTCACTACCTAATCACAGTTACGGAGGCCCTGAAATATCAAGATAGCTAAAAAAAATTACCCCAAAACAAAAAAAAAAGGAATATTCCCACCCACTTGTGGCAAAATATAAAATATTCCTTGGACTCAACATGCCTCTCAGGAAATAGCTAGGGATGTCTACTTTCTAAAATGGGGTAATTTGGGGGAGTTTTGTGCTATCTTGGCTTTTTTTGGCCTTCAAAACTGTGATAGGTAGTGAACCTGTGGTCGAATGTGCCTAACCTTAGCTCTATTAGTCCAAGATTATTCGTCATAGAGAGAAAACATTTGACATGAAGATTCGATGAAGCAGTTGGCACGAGCGGACATTTGTGGTCAAATGTTCTGCCCATAGGCTATAGAAGAATTCTAATGTTGGTTGACTAGTAATAATAATTAATAAATCTAATTATTACTAGTGTCATACAACATTAGAATTCTACTATAGTTTGTAGGCGGAACATTTGACCGGAAATGTACGATTGCAGCGTTGTACAGTTTAGCTGCTCCGTTGAATCTTCTTAGAACATTCGACAGACACCATAAGCCTTCAATGACAGATTCAACCTTAATTATTTCAGATTTTCGGACGAATGCATTTTTTAACGAAACTAAATAAATAAAAACAAATTTATTTTCCAGACGAAAACTAAATTCCGTTACGAAATATTTCAGTGTGCACATGTCTAATATATATATATTAATATACCGCCTGAAACCCTGCGCCAAAATGTAAAAAGAAAATGGTGTGGATGTCCCCCCAAAATCAATACCAGGCCCTTCAGGTCTGGTATGGATTTTAAGGGCAACCCCCACGCCAAAATGAAAAAAAATCCATAGCAGATCCTTATCCAAGCATGCAACCTGGCAGGCAGCAGGAAAAGGGGGGGAGAGAGCGCCCCCCCCCCTCCTGAACCGTACCAGACCACATGCCCTCAACATAGGGAGGGTGCTTTGGGGGTCCCCAAAGAACCTTGTCCCCATGTTGATGGGGACAAGGGCCTCATCCCCACAACCCTGCCTTGTCCGGTGGTTGTGGGGGACTGCGGGTGGGGAGCTTATCAGAATCTGGAAGCCCCCTTTAACAAGGGGGCCCCCAGATCCTGCTCCCCTATGTGAATGGGTATCGGGTACCCCTACTTATTCACCAAAAAAGTGTCAAAAAAGTAAAAATGACAGGAGACAGTTTTGGACAATTCCTTTATTTAAAAAAAGTTGTCCCATGATGTAAATCCATCTTCAATCACAGCGCTGATGGACTGAAAAAAAATGGAAAAACTCTGCCTCATTGGGAGGAGTCCCGCCGACTGCAGCCTTTTTGTGCTGACACCAGCCCCTCTGATGTCACGTGATGTCACATGACATCAGAAGGGGACAGGGGTCACCTGGTTACGGTGGCCCAGCCCTTGGCTATATAAGAGCTGTCAGCGCGTGCAGTCGGGGGGCGCCTTCCATCGAGGTGGAGTTTTTCCATTTTTTTTGTTTTGTTTTTTGGGTCTGTCTGCACTGTGATTGAATATGGATTTACATTGCGGGAGACTTTTTTTTATTTAATAAAGGAATCCTTTTTGGACACTTTTTTGGTGAATGAGTAGGGGTACAATTTACTCGAGGGGCGGGATTTGAAGGCCCCCTTGTTAAAGAGGGTTTGCCGATTACGATAAGCCCCCCGCCCGCAGACCCCCACAACTACTGGGCAAGGGGGACCCCAAAGCACCCTCCCCATGTTGAGGGCATGTGACCTGGTACAGTTCAGGAGGGGGCGCTCTCTTGCCCCCCCTTTTTCTATGGCCTGCCAGGTTGCGTGCTCAGATAAGGGTCTGGTATGGATTTTGGGGGATCCCCACGCCATTTTTTTTCGCTTTGGTGCGGGGTTCCCCTTAAAACCCATATCAGACCTGAAGGGTCTCCTACCACGCCATGGCAAGAGAAAGAGAGCAAAATCTACATGCAAAGTAAGACACAGATCCAAAAAAACAATGATTAACCAGACTAAAATAAACTAAACAAAAAGTTATAGTTGGCCTGTAGAGGTTTCTCATAGTCAAGTGAGTGGATAGGAGAGTAGATGGCTCGGGAGTGATCACATAGTGTATGAACATCCGTCAAAGGATAGGTGCAGTCAACACTCTGTCAGGGTGAGGGGGTTCATTGCCCAGGGTGAGAGCAGGATTCTGGAGTTTGAGTTTGCCCAGGACACTGATAACAAGACACTGGGTTCGTCTTTACCAGAAAACTGAAAGGTGGTCATGAGTTGGTGAAGTTCAGTCAAGGAAAATTTATGTTCAATAAAGGTTTTCCAACGAGTAAAATGGCGTTTGGTGTGTCCAAAGCTCTGTAGTATAGCGTCCTTTTTGTTTCAGGTATAGAAGTGTTTTTAGCTCCTTCTTAACTGTAGAACGTGATGGATTTTGAGGAGATGTCTAGGCCTGGAGTATGACCCTCCTGTCTGTTAGAAGACAAAGATGTATCCATGTTGTCAAGGACAACGATTTTACCCTAAGCAGAGAGGCAGTATCCGGAGGCGATGTGTAGCTGAATAGTAGTGGATCCCTGGGTAATCTCAGGTTGGTGATTCCAAAGATTTAGTGGGTAATTTGATCCCAATAGTCCTGTATAATAGTGCATGTCCAGAAACCATGGGGAAGCGTCGGTCTGCTAGCCCCACACCAGGGACAACTAGCTAGCGGGGGACTGAACGATGCCATCAGGGCGGAAATGAACGACCTGTCGATGAGCTTGAATTGTGTTTCTCACCATTGTTCATTAACAGTATCTTTACAGGTTGTCTTGTATCCCTCTAGGAGGATTGTGGTGCTTTCCAGTTCTGGGATATCCTTAGAACAACCTTTAAATACGGATGGGCCCTTCGAAGTGGTTGTATGTTGTAGCAGATGGGAATACAGTGATGAAATAGAGTAGTTTTTTTGTTGTATCACTCTGTCAAAAACTGGATGTGCCAGAGTAGTCCTCCCCATGCCTAATTGATTTTTGCCAAGAGATGATGAGGGGGTAGATGGTATTTCTGTGATATCTCCTGAAAGTATTGAAGGTTATGGATGCCAGGATGGAGAATGGAAGCAGCTTGTGTGAGACCCTGAGATGTCCAGAGAAGCAAGGCCTAATTTCCCAATCCAGGGGGAAACATTGGATTACCCTGTATAGGTAAATTATTAGAAATTGTGGAGGGGCACCTATGCGCCTACATATCTCCTGCCCTGCTATCACAGTGTCCCTAAATAGAGTTATGCCACGTACACATGGTTGGATTTTCCGACGGAAAATTTTTGATGGGAGCCTTTTTTCGGAAGTTCCGACAGTGTGTAGGCTCCATTGGACAGTTTTCAATCGGAATTTCCATCACACAAAATTTTAGAACTGGTTCTGAAATTTTCCGAAAACAAAATCCGTTTGCGCAAATTCCGATCGTGTTTATGCAATTCCAACGCAAAAAGTGCCACGCATGCTCGGAATCAAGCAGAAAAGCAGCACTAGCTATTGAACTTCATTTTTCTCGGCTCGTCGTATATGTTGTACGTCAGCGCATTCTTGACGTTTGGAGTTTCCGACCAACTTTGTGTGACTGTGTGTATGCAAGACAAGTTTGAGCCAACATCCGTCGGAAAAAAAACATGGGATTTTGTTGTCGGAATGCTCTGATCGTGTGTACGCAGCATTACTCTTCAAAGTGAGAGGGTAGAGCCTTAAGTGGAGAGTGAAGCACTGCAGATAGATTGAGGGGGATACCAGAGCTGCCTCTAGGGCATAATTGAAATAAGAGGACCTATGTAGCAACCAGTCTATGCCCTGCCTAAAAAGACATGATAAATTGTGGTGATTAGGTAGCCCTAACATGAAAAAACTTTGGTCATGGGACTTTAAATGAGGAAAGTCACTGAAAAAATAATATAGTGGAAATAGGTAGCCCTACCCCTCCTTTGTGCTTCGGAAGATGCAATTTACAACTGGCAATACAAGGTCGGCGGTCCAAGCGACTGTATTGCGTTGTATAAAAAAGCCGACAAGGACTTGTTGAGGTTTTGTACATCCTTATGTTTGAGCAATAATGGCAATGTTTGCATGGGGTATAGCAATATAGCAAAACGAGACCATTTTGTAGAGGTGGCATCTTCCGAAAAACAACATGGGAATAGACATCCACACTTCCAGTCCGCAAGTGATTTTTTTTAAAAATCGAGAAGTAAGTAAGGAGAAAATTGAATATAAAGAGCTTGGACATTTTAGGCACAACAAAGAATAATATACAAAAATAATTTTATTGTAGAAAAACAGAGAAAAACATATATTAACCACTTGCTTACTGGGCACTTAAACCCCCTCCTGCCCAGACCAATTTTTTTGTCCCTTTTTTCATACAAATATAGTTTTTATTTGGTGGTATTTGATCACCTGTGGGTTTTTTATTTTTTGCGCTATAAATTAAAAAAAAAAGACCAATTAAAAAAAAAAAAAAAGAATTTTTCTTCGTTTCTATGATGAAATTTTGCAAATTAGCAATTTTTCTTCATAAATGTTGGCCACATTTTATACTGCTACATATCTTTGGTAAAAATAACCCAAATGAGTGGATATTATGTGGTCTGTGTGAAAGTTATAGAGTCTACAAGCTATGGTGCAAATCATAAAAAAATTATCACATTTGATGTACTGGCGGCCTATCTCAATTCTTGAGACCCTAACAAGCCAGGAAAGTACAAATGCCCCCCAAATTATCCCTTTTTGGAAAGTAGACATTCCAAGGTATTTAGTAAGAGGCATGATGAGTTATTTGAAGTTGTAATTTTTTCCCACGATTCTTTGCAAAATTAAGATTTTATTTTATTTTAATTTTTTTTTCCAGAAAATTGTCATTGTAATAGTTTATCTCTCCCACATAGAATGTGCATACCACAAATGACACCCCAAAATACATTCTGCTACTCCTCCTGAGTATTACCATACCACATACTGCCTGGCCACATACAGAGGCCCAAAATGCAGGGAGCACCATCAGATGTTCAAGGAGCATAAATTACACATCTAACTTGTTGACTACCTATTACATTTTTGAAGGCCCTAGAGCACCAGGACAATGGAAATGCCCACAAAATGACTCCATTTTGGAAAGCTAACACCCCAACATATAATCTATGAGGCATCATGAGTCTTTTGAACGGTTCTTTTTTTTCCAGAAGTTTTTGGAAAATGTGGAAAAAAAATTAAAAAGCATTTGTTATACACAAAGTTGTCCGTTTATAAGATATTTCCAACACATAGCATTTACATAGCAAAAATAACACCCCAAAATACATTCTGCTACTCCTCCTGAGTATAACGATACCACATGTGTGAGAGTTTTACACAACCTTGCCACATACAGAGGCCCAACATTGAAGTAGCACCTTCAGGCGTTCTAGGAGCATAAATTAAACATCTCATTTCTCAACCACCTATTACACTTTTGAAGGCCCTGGAGCACCAGCACAATGGAAATGCCCACAAAATTACCCTATTTTGGAAAGCTAACACCCCAATGTATAATCTATGTGGCATAATGAGTCTTTTAAACAGTAAAAAAATTTCCAGAAGTTTTTGGAAAATGAAAACGCATTTTTTTTTACACAAAGTTGTCCGTTTATAAGATATTTCCAACACATAGCATTTACATAGCAAAAATTACACCCCATAATACATTCTGCTACTCCTCTGAGGATTACATTTACCATACTTCACTAATAATTTACTGATGTATGATAACAGCAAAAACAGTCACCTATGCAGAGGCCTGGTTGGGAAGGACAATGGGGACAATAATAAGATGTGTCTCTTCTTACTCCTCCACTGGTACACACCTTACATCTTTTTGGCCTGTTTGGGTGGAGTTGCGGTAAATAATATAGGAGTTGTATATGGCCAATTGAAAAAAAATTGCGACTTTTTTATACCAATGATATGTCCGTCTTGTGGCAAGGTGTGGTTCCAGCATTTGGTCATTGAAGTCGACTCCCCCATAAACAAGTTGTATTCATGGACGCATGTTGGCTTTTGGATGGGGCCTGTCAGGGACATGCCAGTTCCGGTCAAAGGCATGTGCACGCAGGTGTCCCCTCAGCCTGCGCAGCAGCGTTTTCCCGCTAGCACGCGCCTGCGGGCTCTCCGTGCGCGCGCGGCGGGTGCGTGTGCACGTGCGCGCATGCGCGTTTGCGCACATGCGCGCTTGCGCGCGCGTCGACGCGTGCGTGTGTGCGAGGGCGCTAGTTGGCGCCAAAAGGCCTTTAAAAACCCTGCAGTGACACACAGCCGGTGCTGTGTTGTCTCAGCTCTGTGTGCCAGTTACCTGAAACCTGCCTATTCTGAACCACCACCACCTGTTACCGACCCGGCTCCATCTGACCACTCTGCCTTCTCCTATCCGACCCGGCCTGCCTGACTCTGCCTACCTCTACTTACCGTTGCCGACTCCTGCCTGCCTTACCGACTCCGCCTGTGCCTGCTGCCCATATCTGCCTGACCTGCTGTTGCCAACCCGGACTGTCTGACCTTGCCTTGCCTATTGTCCGTCTGCCTGATCTACCTGCTGCCTGGTCCTGCTGTATCCGGCCTTCTCATCCAACTCCTACAGCTGCCATCCCGCACGCTGTCACCTGTATGCCGATAACTCTGGAGGATCTTCTTGCTGACTCCAACGCCTTCCACTGGAAGCAATCAAGGCACTCCTACCCCACTGCGCTCACGAGACCACTGTCTCCACTCCAGTGGTCCATGAACCAGCGTTGTATGAGAGGATTTCTCCTACAAGTCAGGCTCTACTACCAGGTACTTAACAGTACAACACAGCCATGACTGAGCCTGCAGGAGAGACCTCCCCCATGGCGGAGATTTGTTCACATCTGTCAGCCCTCACCCAGGCCGTGAAATCCCTACAGGACGGCTATACCAGACTGGAAGGTGAAGTCCAGAATCTTATCAACCCTGTAAACGTGGCTCCTGCTCCCGTTGCCGCTCCTGTTCAGGCTGTTTCCCCTCCTTCCGTTGTGATGCTCCCACCTGAGCCAAGGGTCCCCATTCCAGAGAGGTTTTCTGGGGATCAAACAAAGTTCCGGGCCTTCCGCAGTGCTTGTCAGCTATACTTCGCCCTGCAACCCCGGACCTTCTCACTTGAAGCCACCAAGGTGGGGTTTGTGATCTCCCTGTTGCAAGGAGAACCCCAGATCTGGGCTCACCGACTTCTCGAAGGGGACTCTGTCTTGACCCAGTCCTTACCGACCTTTTTTGAAGCCATGACCCAGCTTTATGAAGACCCCCAGCGGGTAGCCACAGCGGAATCTACTCTGACTACACTCCAGCAAGGCCGTCGAGCGGCCGAGGACTACGTCTCAGACTTTAGACGCTGGAGTGCAGACACTCAATGGAACGATGCGGCCCTTCGACATCAGTTCCGCATGGGCCTATCCGATGGACTGAAAGATGAACTGGCCCGGGTGGGCATACCCGATCCTCTTGAGGCTATAATCACCCTGGCAATCCAGATTGATCGTCGCCTCCGGGAACGCCGAACCGAACGTTCCTTCCAACAGAACCGCCCTACTTGGATGACCGCTAAAGCACCAGTTCCTGCTGCCCGCTACCTACCTCCACCCTGTTTTCAACCGACCAGCTCTATACCCGATACCTCCGAGCCGATGCAGCTGGGACTGATCCGACCCACCTTAACCCCAGAGGAGCGCATACGCTGCCATCAGTTGAATCTCTGTCTCTACTGTGGGGCAACAGGACATTACGTGCGCAACTGCTCGGCCAAGATGCGTAAGTGCTTTTCCTCTGTTCCTGCCAGTCTCTCTGCCTTGTCTGCTAACGCAACCCACATTGCTCTCCCTCTCTCATTACAGCTCCAAGGAAGGGCAATCCCAGTCAAAGCAATCATTGACTCCGGGGCATGCAGCTGCTTTATCGACTCTTCCTTCGCCAGTCAACATAACATCCCCTTACGAAATAAGACCCACCGACTTTCTGTCTTTTTGGCCGATGGCTCCCGCATCAGTTCTGGGCAGGTGACCCAAGAGACTCTTCCCCTACCTGCTTCTACCGCCTCCCAGCATAAAGATCTCCTGACCCTTGATGCCATCTCTTCCCCGTTGTTTCCGGTCATCCTGGGCATTCCCAGGCCCACAATCCCTCCATCAATTGGACTACCAGATAGGTCAGGTTCTTGTCCCCCTATTGCCAAGAACACTGCCAGCATGGACCCACCAAGCCATCCGTCACCTTGCTATGCATGGACACTGACCAGAGTTTACGCCAGTCTGTAGCTGAACCTTATCATGGGTTCATCGATGTTTTCAGCAAGAAAGGAGCGGACTCTCTTCCACCCCATCGGTCATACGACTGTCCAATTGAGCTCCTGCCCGGGGCCGAGATTCCTTTTGGGCGCATTTTTCCTCTGTCAGAGAAAGAACAGGAAGCATTAAAGGTCTATGTCAACGAAAACCTGGATAAAGGGTTCATCTGCCCATCTACCTCCCCAGCCGGTGCCGGAATCTTTTTTTTGACTAAAAAGGATCAGACCCTCCGCCCGTGTGTGGACTATCGGGAACTAAATAAAATCACGGTCAAAAACCGTTACCCGCTGCCCCTAATACCTGAACTCTTCCAGAAACTAAGATCCGCTGTTATCTTTACAAAACTTGATCTAAGAGGAGCCTACAACCTGGTCCGCATTCGGGCCGGGGATGAGTGGAAGACAGCGTTCCGAACGCGGTACGGGCACTATGAGTATCTGGTCATGCCTTTCGGCCTGTGTAATGCGCCTGCCACCTTCCAACATCTCATTAACGATGTATTCAGAGACTTTTTAGACATTTTTGTAATTGTTTATTTGGATGATATTTTGTTTTTTTTGGATCACTCAGTCAGCACCGGGAACATGTCCGCAGAGTCCTTGACTGTCTTCGCCTGCATGGGTTGTACGCAAAGGCAGAGAAGTGCAAATTCGAGCAACGGGAAATTCAATTTTTGGGCTTAGTAATGTCTTCAACTGGCATTAAGATGGACCCTCAAAAAGTGTCCGCCGTTCTAGACTGGCCTGCACCTGTGGATAAAAAAGGCATACAACGCTTCATTGGCTTCGCAAATTTTTACAGAAAATTTATCAGGGGGTTTTCTGCCATAATCTCACCTATTACGCAGTTAACCAAACAAAACCTCCGATTTCATTGGAGCTCAGAAGCTCAAGACGCGTTTGAAAGACTTAAGAGACTTTTTACCTCAGCTCCAATTCTCAGCCATCCTAAATCATCCTTGCCCTTTCTCCTAGAAGTGGATGCGTCCAAAGTAGCGGTGGGATCGGTCATTTCCCAACGACAGGGTGAGGGAGACCAGATACACCCCGTAGGTTTTTTCTCTCGAAAACTATCCCCGGCCGAGAGAAATTATGACGTTGGAGATCGGGAGCTTCTCGCCACAAAAACAGCCTAAAGCCCCATACACACGGTCGGATTTTCCGATGGATTCTGTCCTATCGGACAATGTTGTTGGAAATTCCGACCGTGTGTAGGCACCATCGGACAGTTTACATCGGATTGTCCGACGGACAAAGTTCTATCTCCTGCTCTATAAATTTTCCGACAACAAAGTCCGATCACACCAATTCCGATAGTGTGTAGCGAATTCCGACGGACAAAGTGCCACGCATGCTCAGATCACATTACAAGACCAAAGCTACTAGCTACTAGCCTCTACGTAGTCCCGTCGTAGGAAACAAACGTCACCACGTTCAGAATGATCGGATTTTCCGATAATATTGTCCGACCGTGTGTATGCAACACCAGTGTCGGACTAAATCCGTCGGACCAAATCCGATGGATTTGGTGGTCGGATTTTCCGACCGTGTGTATGGGGCTTTAGAAGAGTGGAGGTATCTATTAGAGGGCGCGGTCCATCCAGTTTTGATATATACCGACCACAAGAACTTGGAATACCTGAGGTCTGCCAAGCGCTTGAGACCTCGGCAGGCTCGGTGGGCCCTGTTTTTCACCCGTTTCTGTTTCCACATCACTTATCGGCCAGGATCAAAGAACATCAAACCAGATGCATTATCACGCATGTTCGACAATCCCAGAGACTCACCTGCTCCTGACACTATCCTGCCCGCAAGTAACTTTCTGCTCCTACAGACAGACCTCCTATCTCTGATCAAGGGAGCTTCCACCAACTCTCCAAGGCCCCCAGGAATCACCTTGACATCACGAGATGGCCTGCTATGGAAGGGAAGCCAAATCTTTGTCCCAGGAAGTATTCGAGTCAAGGTGCTAACGCTACTCCATGACCACCCCCTAGCGGGGCATTTCGGGGTCCGGAAGACCCTTGAACTTATACAGCGCACATTTTGGTGGCCCAACCTAAGAGAGTTTTGTAGGAAGTACGTCAGTTCCTGTCCTGTCTGCATACAGAACAAGACCTCAAGGAATCAAGCCTGGGGCCTGCTAAAACCCTTACCGGTACCGGACAGACCCTGGAAAATGATCTCTATGGACTTTATAGTCGAGCTCCCCCGCTCTGAGGGGTGCACAGCCATTTTTGTGGTTGTGGACCGCTTATCTAAAATGGCCCATTTCCTACCCTTGAAGGGAACCCCATCTGCTGTGGAGACGGCCCGTGTGTTCATCAAGGAGATCGTCAGACTACACGGAGTGCCTGCAAATATGGTCTACGACAGGGGGGTGCAGTTTACCTCACATTTCTGGAGGGCGCTGTGCGAAACTCTGAAGATCGAGCTTGCCTTATCCTCAGCCTATCACCCTCAAACCAAGGGGCAGACAGAGAGGACTAACCAAACCCTCGAACAATACATCAGATGCTTTACGTCCTTTGCACAAGACAATTGGGTTTCCCTGCTGCCCCTAGCAGAATTCGCCTATAATAATGCCAGCCACTCAGCCACTAACCAGTCCCCCTTTTTCTCCAATTATGGCTTCCACCTAACCTTTTTACCCGATTTTATTTCAGAATCTCCAGTTCCGGCAGTCCAGGAGATGGTAGAATTTCTCAACCGCAACAACCGGGTGTTGCAAGAAGCTGTGTCCAAGGCCCAGGCAGTAAGAGAGTCTTCGACCAAAGAAGGAGGGGGAGCTGGATCTGCAACCTGGAGATCAGGTATGGCTGTCTACAGATAACATTAAGCTGACTTGTCCCTCTAAGAAGCTGGCACCTAAGTTTATGGGACCTTTTCCTGTCAAGAGGAAAATTAACAAAGTTACCTACGAACTGTTTTTGCCTGACTCTCTTAAAAATCACCCTGTATTCCACGTATCCTTATTGAAACCTGCTGTGCCTGATCCTTTCCCTGACAGGGGAACCAGTCCTCCTGAGCCTGTTCTAGTGGATGGTAACCAGGAATATGAGGTGGAGGCCATCCTCAATTGTAGGAAAAGACAAGGGCAAGTACAATTTTTAGTCAAATGGAAGGGGTATGGTCCAGAAAGCAATTCCTGGGAACCCGACAGCAACGTACACGCTAAGCGTTTAGTTTGTACCTACTTGACTTTCCACCCTGAAAAAGCAAGTCGCCTGGGCATCCAGAGGCTGCCCCTTGTGAGGGGGCAATGTCAGGGACATGCCAGTTCCGGTCAAAGGCATGCGTGTGCACACATGCGCACGTGGGTGTCCCCTCAGCCTGCGCAGCAGCGTTTGCCCGCTCGCATGCGCCTGCGGGCTCTCCGTGCGCGTGCGTGTCAGCGCTCGCGTCGGCACGCGCGCGTGCACGTGCACGTGCGCAAGGGCGCTAGTTGGCGCCAAAAGGCCTTTAAAAAACCTGCAGTGACACTCAGCCAGTGCTGTGTTGTCTCAGCTCTGTGTGCCAGTTACCTGAAACCTGCCTATTCTGAACCACCACCACCTGTTACCGACCCGGCTCCGTCTGACCCCTCTGCCTTCTGCTTACCGTTTCCGACTCCTGCCTGCCTTACCGACTCCGCCTGCCCACATCTGCCTGACCTGCTATTGCCAACCTGGACTGTCTGACCTTGCCTTGCCTATTGTCCGTCTGCCTGATCTACCTGCTGCCTGGTCCTGCTGTATCCGGCCTTCTCATCCAACTCCTACAGCTGCCATCTCGCACGCTGTCACCTGTATGCCGATACCTCTGGAGGATCTTCTTGCTGACTCCAACGCCTTCCACTGCAAGCAACCAAGGCACTCCTACCCCACTGCTCTCACGAGACCACTGTCCCCACTCCAGTGGTCCATGAACCAGCATTGTATGAGAGGTCTTCTTCTACAAGTCAGGCTCTACTACCAGGTACTTAACAGGGCCATTCCTTCTGGGGATTTCCACAAAGGTATTATTGTGGATCGAAGACAAGATGTAGACATCCGTTCTGTCCCTCCACTTCACTGCCAGAATCTCCTTGTTTTGCAGACTTGCCGTCTCTCCTCTTCTCAACTTCATATTGACAAGTCTTTGAGGAAAGCCCTTCTGGTTCTTTCGTACGGTGCCACATGCTGGCGTCTTCTTCCGGTGAAAGTTGTGGAACAGGGGGAAACTTGTATAGAAGTTGTCTACATACAAGTGGTATCCTTTCTCTATTAGGGGGTATATGAGGTCCCAAACAACTTTCCCACTTGATCCCAAGTAGTCCGGGCAATTAGGGGGGTGCAGCTGGGTGTCCTTCCCTTCATACACTATGAAGGCATATGTGTACCCTGTGGCTTGGTCACATAATTTGTACACCTTCACCCCATAGCGGGATTTTGATGGGAATAAATTCATTAATTTTAAGCCTGCCACTATATTTAACAAGGGACTCATCCACACATATGCGTTGGATCGGGTAAACAAGTGGGGGAATATTCCTGAAAAAAATTTTTTTAGTGGCCGAATTTTGTAAAGCCTGTCATAATTTGGGTCAATTCAGGGAGGGCATTGGGTATTATCATTGAAATGTAGGAATCTCATGATCATGAGATATCTGGTTCTGAGCATTACCGCAGAGAAAATCGGCATGTGGTGGAAGGGGTGGGTTGACCAATAGGAACACAATTAATTATTTATCCCATACAAAATGTGAGGCCCAAAAAAACCTTCAACTCCTCCACTGTTAAGCCCCATACACACGCGCAGATTATCCGAGGACCGGGTCCGTCAGACCATGTCCGTCATACTTTGTCTGATGTTTGTTTTGCGTACACACGGTCGGACAAAGTTGTCGGAAAATCCGATCATTCTGAACGTGGTGACGTTTGTTGCCTACAACGGGACTACGTAGAGGCTAGTAGCCAATAGCTTTGGTCTTGTAATGTGATCTGAGCATGCATAGCACTTTGTCCGGTCGGACTACCATACACACGATCGGATTTGGTGTGATCGGACCTTGTTGTCCAAAAATCTATCCAGCAGGAGATAGGACTTTGTCCGTCAGACAATCTGATGGAAACTGTCCGATGGTGCCTACACACGGTCTGATTTTCCGACAACATTGTAGGATAGGACAGAATCCATCGGAAAATCCTACAGTGTGTATGGGGCTTTAGATCTCTCCACTCGTAGGGACTGGCATAACAGGGTGTTGGATTATTCAAAATAAATTGTTGTGCATACAGGTTGCACTGGGCCAAAATTGACGCTAGCATGTCCTCCGTAAAAATTAAATCAAAGAAATTGATTGGGGAAAAATTCTCTGTGTCCACCTGGACACCTGGCTGGGCAGTGAAAAGGGAAATGTTAGCTTCTCCTAAATTAGGAGGAAGCCACAAGGGGTTTTGAAGGGCATAGGGAAGGCTGGCATGGGTCCTATCCCTTTGGGACTGAGGTGACACCCCACTGGTACATGGCCTTCCTTTCTGAGGTACTGCGGTGCTGGTGGATGGCACTGTGGTGCTGGCAAATGGCACTGCGGTGCTGGTTGATGGCACTGTGGTGCTGGTGGATGCCACTGTCTCCTTACCAGAATGCTTTCGTTTAGCGTGCAGAATATCTTCCTCCTCTAAAGCCCCATACACACGGTCGGACAATCCGCGGACCAGGTCGGTCGGATCCTGTCCGTCATACTTTGTCTGATGTTGGTTTTGCGTACACACGGTCGGACAAAGTTGTCGGAAAATCCGATCATTCTGAACGTGGTGACGTTTGTTGCCTACGACGGGACTACGTAGAGGCTAGTAGCCAATAGCTTTGGTCTTGTAATGTGATGTGAGCATGCGTAGCACTTTGTCTGGTCGGACAACCGTACACACGATCGGATTTGGTGTGATCGGACCGTGTTGTCGGCAAATCTTTCCAGCAGGAGATAAGACTTTGTCCGTCGGACAATCCGACGTACACTGTCCGATGGTGCATACACACGTTCTGATTTTTCAACAACATTGTCCGATCGGACAGAATCCATGAAAAAGTCCGACCGTGTGTATGGGGCTTAAGTCTGTCAGTGTTCCACTACTGAGGACTGGCTCGTAATTTAAGTCAGACTCAGAATCCGAATTTGAAAGGGAAATCTGAAAAAGAGAGCTCCCCATTGCTCTCGTCGGCTGTGGAAAGTATTTGGTACGCCTCATCGGTGGAAAAGCATCTTTTGGACATGGTTTCTGGTGGTGATGAGACTGCACAGGTGTGTGCTATGCCTGCACTGATGGGCATTGATGAGGTGGCAATGATGAGCCTGCACAGATGTGTGCTAATAAGCCTGCACTGATGAGGTGGCACAGATGTGTGCTAATGCTCCATACACACGAGCGGAATTTCCGCCAGCAAAAGTCAGATGTGAGCTTTTCGTCGGAAATTCCGACCGTTTGAATGCTCCATCAGACTTTTCCTGGCGGAATTTCTGCCAGCAAAAGATTGAGAGCAGGTTCTCTATTTTTCTGACGGCATAGATGGGGACAGATATGCACTGATGAGGTGGCACAGATGGGCACGGATGAGGTGGCACAGATGGGCACTGATGAGGTGGCACAGATGTGCACTGATGAGGCGGCACAGATATGCACTGATTGATTGCACAGATGGGCACTGCTGAGGTGGCACAGATGGGCACTGCTGAGGTGGCACAGATGGGCACTGATGACGTGGCACAGCTGGGCACCAATGAGGCGTCGCAGATGGGCACCAATGTGGTGGCACAGATGTGCACTGATTGATTGCACAGATGTGCACTGATGAGGCGGCACAGATGGGCACTGATTGGCACAGATATTCACTGATGAGGTGGCACAGTTGGGAACTGATGAGGTAGCAAAGATGCGCACTGATTGCACATATGTGAACTGATGAGGCGGCACAGATGGGCACTGATCACTGATGCCACAGATGGGCACTGATGGCACATATGGGCACAAGTGGGCACAGATGGCACAGGTGGGCACTAATTATAGATGGCACTGATCCTAATTGGCACAGTGTCACTGTGGTACTGATTGGGCACTGATTGGGCAATGATTGGGCACTATATGTTGATTTTTTTTAACTGTAAAATGCTCTGGAATCACTCACAGTTAAGCACAGATCCTCTCTCATTGGCCACGCCAATCGCGTAGTAAATGGCCGCTGTGATTGGCCATTTACAGCGATCTGTGATTGTCTGTGTCCAAGGGACACGGCCAGCACAGCTTTTCCCCAATGCGCGCTCGCAAGGGTGCACGGGGAGCAAGGAAAGGGGAGGACGTCTACTGACATGCTCCCGGCAATGCAAGTCTGCGCTGTAGCCGCCATTCGGCTATAGCACGGACGGAAACTGGTTAAAATCCACATTGATAGACCAGCCAGTGGTTAAAAAGTATTGCTACTGTATATAACCTTAATGCAACTACATGGAATATTGGAAGAGAGAATTTTCCATAGTAACAATGAATCCCAGAGTTATATTGCAGTGGTGCGATGTAAACTTGATCTTGCTCTACATGTTACACGTCATGTGCTTCTTCAGGAGGATTGGGGTGACTATTGAATGTGGAAAAGAAAAGACATAAAAATCTATACAATTTACACAAAATATATTTACAATGAATAACGTTCTGTTTCTCGCATCCCATGGATGGCCATAGCAAGTGACACTCAAACAGGCGAGATTGGCAAACCAAACAACTATTGGGGCATACATAACATAACATTAATGTTGTAGCAAAGTATATGGGGAAGGGGGAGGGGAAGGAGGGGGAAATAAAAAGGAAAGAGAGGGGAGGGGGGTTAGGGGGAATTGGGGGAGGGGATGGGGGGCAAAGGAGTGAGAAAAGGAAACAAGAAAGGGAAAGAAAAGGGGGAGAGGGAATAAAAAAGGAGGGGAGAAAGGAAAGGGGAAAGGAGAAGAGGAGGGAAACAAAAGGGAGGGGGAGGGAAGGAAGAAAAGAAAAAGTACAGAAGGAAAAAGGGAAAGGGGGAGGGAAGGGGGAAACAAGGAAGGGAAAGGGGGAGGGGGAGGGCAAAGGGAAGGGAAAAGGTGGAGGGCCCCCTCCTTTGGACAGCTAAGTAGTGCCTATTGTCTTAGCTTCAGAAAGAATATATACATAGAGATACAGTAATAGTCAACCAATCATATTTAAAGTAGACTATATAGTAGAGAAATGGAAAGTGCAGCTAAAAACAAAATGCAGGGCGGCTGCTGAAGAGTCGAGTAGTCCCGTCAGAGAGTATAATTTAGATATAGATAATCTCTAACAAACAAAGGCACAAGCAAACAAAAAGATAATATATATGTATTTCTTATAGGATAACATTTGGAAATACAATTGCAGAGAAAATGTATAACTCAGCAGATAAAACTCATAAAATTAAAGGTAGCTAGCAAGTATGGATGGGAGAGGGGTGTTTGTTATGGAAAGCCAAAATAGATATGGTTTATAGCATGAGGGAATCACTCCCAAAGTCTTCACATTATAATGATTAAGACCAATAATTATAATGTTTGGCCAAACAGCAGAGCCCCCAACCAGCCAAATACTATATAATCTGAGAATGAAAAGGGAAAAAGAGAGTTTGTCACAAAAACGGAGATAATAGCCATATGGATAACAGCAGCTATTCACATGCTGCAGTGTATAGTACCTGACACATGAGCTCCCCTGTAAGACCAGCCACCACTGCAATGACACAACAAATAAGTGTTGACAAATAGGACGCTGAAAGCAGCGCCCATTTGTCTGCATGTCCCGCCCGTAGTCAACCAATCGGCGTGCGCCGTGGATGACGTCATCCAAACTGGCCAAAAAACGTCACCGCGCATGCGCCCCAGTGTTGAGTGTGTGATGTATGTGTGGAGTGCTGCGTAAATTGAGGGCGCTATATGAGTACCTTAAATCAATAAGGATAATTGTAGACACGCACCCACACTCACTCTGAACTGGAACTGGATGGACTGGTGTCCTAACTAACTATGTAACTATGAAACCCGCACCTGCGCATTGGCCAGATGGTGTATTAGCACAGCGCAGACCATGAAAATCCAGGCTAGCAGTGACGTATGAGGACCAGGAAGGAGGACAGCGCCCTCCCGCTGGTCCTCCACATGCCACATTCTATACACTGGAGAGTACACAGGATATGGTGCTGGGTGGCCGCATAATGATGGGATAAAGCCAGAATTTGCAGATGAAGAATCCTATGCACAATAACCAGTACAAAGGAAAATTGCGCTGGACAATGTACAAAAAAATCATAAAAAAATATACATCATTTTAAATAAAATAAAATAGCAGCAACACCAAGTGCGATATAACACAGAAAATATAGGAATGTGAAAATTTGCGCTAAAACAAAAAAAATACATATGACATATATGTGTTGCTTAAATAAAATCCTGGTTACAAGGGATGTACCAAAGTAACCATATATTTGTGTACGATAATAAATAATGTCCTGTGTAATCCAAGAAAACCTGTAATGGAAACTTGTGACCAAATAAAGATTCAAATAAATGTTCCGTGTGTCAACAAATAAAGTCCAAACAAAATAGGTGACAGGCGAGAATGAAGTGACTCTTATGTTGAGATAATCCCACCACCATCTGAAGTGCTCGCTTACCAGCTACCAAAGGTTTGACGACATGTGGCTAATGCCCAGCCAGGGCCTTTTCCTCACAGCAAGTGACACCGAATCTGTTTCTCTTTAGCTGGAAATATCATCAAGGGTTGCTGGGCTGGGAGCTCCAAAAGAAGGTGACCGCTACTACCCGCTCTTCAATGACGCAAGGTAGAGACTGATACATGGTACAAAAAATATGTCAAAAAGAGGATCATGGGTAAAACCCGTTTGGGCAATTTATTATAAAAAGAAAGCACTACAAGTGTGCATAAATAAAACTGGGTTAAAATATATGCGGCCGGCCGGCTGCAGTACTAAACGCCCGTACCTAGTAGCGGGACGTTTTCGCTCGCGGTGACGTCAGCACGTCGCTCCTCCTATGACTGTTCGTCACAACATGGACGTATTCATGGGGGCACGAGCGGCGTACTGACGCACCGCTATAAATACATGTAAACAAGCCTCGTTCTGAGCACTGAGAAGCCTGTGAGTACAAAGGAACCATCTTGAATATAGGCAATGATCGATAGCATACCAACAAGCAATGCTATCATATTCAATACTTTATGGGCAGCAAAAGAAAAGGAAGAAAATAATATTTATTTTTGTGCCTAAAATTACATATAGCAATGCGGAAGATGCTAGACATGTTGCCAAATCGCCATATTCCGCACCAAAAGTGTGTCTCCACATAAAACCCGTCCATCTGCAATCTGTCATAATGACATAAAGGCGTAGACCGGAAAAATGTTAGAAACAAAAATTACATTAAACTACTATCGTGCATCTACGCAAACAGCCCCAACAACACTTAAAGAATATGTGCAATGTAGGCTTATCATAATGAAAAAATAAATAGGTGTCATCACGGAAAAAAACGTGATCGTGACCCAATACATATATGTGTCCTAAATATGCTAACACCAACTTAACCCCATGTTGTATCCAAATGTACATACAAGGGGGAAGTGGTGTCTAAAAACCCCCCAAAAAATAATACACATCGGCTAACCCGATTGTGTGAATATGTGAAATAAATGCTATCTACCGCAACCCCCCACTAAAGAGGACCACTAAATAGTGATAGTGTGACTTTAAAAATAAATAAAAATCAAAAAAGACTATAACCACTATATTGTGAAATCTGAATATCGCCTCCAAATGGTATTTGCAACAATATCACATATTATGGTAATAAAAACTCATAACCAACCATACTAAATATGCCCACTTAATGAGTCTCTTTAATATATTATAAACAGTGTTCCGTGGTGTAATCTCGGAAAACTACATGGCACACTACACTGTACATTGCCCTCATACTCAAATTTGAGGTTAAAAATTATCTATAAAAAAGGAGAAATAATATCATGGCCGCCAAGGGGTCAGATGCAAAAAACGACAACCATCAAGGAGGCCAAAAAATAGGACTAATGACAAATAGTGAAAAGATTGGATAGAGGAACAAGAATATCTAAGGTGTAGCGAATGGCTATATGGGAACTATATATTAATATAGGCCCAAAATGGCCGCAGGAATTAAATATAGAGACGAAAACGTCTCAAAGGTATAGCCCATGGCTATGTGAGAACTGTATGTTGGTATAGGCCTATAATGATTACATATGATGATGGTCAAAAAGGCATATCATGATTGCGATTTGATATCAGGCTTATCAGTACCCAAAACAAGTTCACAGAAGTTGCACCATCAATGAATTCACATTCGTTCCTATGCGTTATCTATAAATGCATTGACATCAACTTCGGTGTTCAAAACGAAGGGGGTATATGTTTTGAGTCTATGGACCCAAGCCATCTCACATTTTGAGATAGATCTCACTAAACAACTCCCCCTCAAATGGGGGCTATACTTGTCTATCCCAAAGAAGAGGGTGTTGGAGGGATCTCTATTATGTACCAACAGGTAATGTTTGGATACAGAATGCTTAGTATAACCCCTTCTGATATTATTAATGTGTTCGTTGAGTCTCACACGTAGGAGGCGTTTGGTCCTGCCCGCATACTGGAGGCCACACCAGCAGGTAGACCACCCCCTCCGTGGAACACGTGATAAAAGTCTTGATTTTGTATTGTTTCAAGGTGACTGTAGATACAAACTCCTCTGTCCTTTTAGTTTTGCATCTATTGAGACTGCAAACCTGACACTTTCTGCACTGATAGAAACCCTTCAGTTCACCAAAGAATGAAAGTGAGTTGGTTGGAGGGTCTAAAACATTAGGAGCCAACCTATCTTTCAGGGAAGGGGCACCTCTAAATACAAATATTTGCCCCCCATGGCCACGCCCCTATCCTGGCGAAAGAAACGACCATTGTACCAAAAAAAGTTATGCTTTGCCGCAAATTCTAAAAGTAACATGATGTATTCAATCTGGTCAACTCTCAAATTAGACCCTCTATGGAGATGATGTTCTACCGCACTGAGACCAAGGCCATGGGGAATGATCGTGTACAAGGAGGTCACGTCAGCAGTGACCATCCAGGTATCTTCAGTTGGCTGTATTCCAGCCAGTAAATTAATGACATGGCGGGTATCCTTAACATATGAAGGCATTGCTCGAACAAGCGGCTGCAAAAAATAGTCTATGTACTTGCCCACCCGGGACGTCACGGAATCAATACCGCTGACTATAGGGCGTCCCGGTGGGCAAGTAAGACTTTTATGTATCTTCGGAAGGTAATAGATAATAGGCACCCTAGGTGCCTTAGGTATAAGAAATTGACTCTCCTTCCTATTTAGTATACCTTGGTCTATCCCCTTTTGGACGATCTCTTCTAAAAGAATTTTATACCTTCCCCCTGGATTAGATGGAAGAAGGGTGTAAGTATCGACATCACCCACTATCCGGTTTAATTCTTCCATACAATCTTTTTTATCCAACACGATAATCCCTCCCCCCTTGTCAGCCGGTCGGATTCAATTCCTTGTTCCAAATCCTTTTGTAGCCTGGCCTGTTTGATTTTGATGTCATCCAGGTCTTTCAACACTACATCCCTGAAAACCTTCAGGGATGTGGCCAGAGCCCCTGGGGGATTGAACAACGACGCGTTGGACATACCAGAATGTTCGTATTTTGCAGTTCGCATTCTATTATTGCTATCCGAATACGATGCAAAATGTTTTTTGATACTTAGTTTCCGTATATATTTGTGAATATCCATATAGGTCTGAAATTTGCTCAGACCCTTAGGTGGAGCAAACTTCAGACCCTTGTCTAGAACTCTCATCTCTGAATCTGAGAGTACTTGCGAACTCAGATTGAAGATTCCAGTTCCAACTACGTCTTTTTTCTTTTTGGACTGAACGCCCCTCCCCCCTCGAGTTCCTCTCTTAACTCTACGGCCCTTTTTGTGCCCTGACCAAGCCTGGGAAAACCCCACCCCTGAGTATTGGGATTTTCAGAGTTGTCTGGAATTTCTGGACCATTAGTTCTCCCCACTATTCCATTTAGAGGAAAAAAGGAATTATGAGTAGGGATATTATAGCCCTGTTCATTTCCACCCTGACTATCATTGTAGTGCATTACTGGTCTGTAATTATCATGACCATATGGGTGTGGTGGGTTAGGGGTAAGCCCACATTGTTGTCCCTGATTATAACCATAATAAGGAGGGGCCAAATACGCCCCTAGCCTGGCGAATTTATTCATGGCCCAGTGGGAGGAGGACGCCGTCTATAGCCAGGGTAAACCTGAGGTCGCCCTATGGGCAAGATATATAGACGACGTTCTCCTCCTGTGGCATGGTAGTCTGACACATTTGGAGGAGTTTATGAACTCTTTAAATTTGAATGATAGAGGTATTCATTTTACCTATGAAGCTAGTCGCAGTGAGATTAACTTTTTGGACTTAAAAATTTCTGTTAGGGAAGGGAAATTTGTAACCTCCACATTCTTTAAAACTACCGATCGGAACTCTTACATTCCAGTAGAGAGCTGTCATCATGCCTCCTGGCTCCGATCGGTACCAAAAAGTCAATATATGAGGCTGAAAAGAAACTGCACAGATCCTGAACAATTTGTGGAGCAAGCCAAACTATTGACTGCAAAGTTTGTGGAGAAGGGTTATAGGGAACACACATTACAAAATACCCTACATCAAGTCACACTGCTGGACAGAGCAGAGTTACTTGAAGAAAAAACTCCTTTGGTAAATAATGATAAAGGTTTTATTGTTCCCTTTGTCACTAACTATTCTAACCAGCATCAGAGAGTTAAACATATTTTGGCCAAACATTGGCACATTTTGGGGAATGACCGCATATTGAAGGATATTATACCTACCAAGCCTCAGGTTGTATTTAGAGGTGCCCCTTCCCTGAAAGATAGGTTGGCTCCTAATGTTTTAGACCCTCCAACCAACTCACTTTCATTCTTTGGTGAACTGAAACTGTTTCTATCAGTGCAGAAAGTGTCAGGTTTGCAGTCTCAATAGATGCAAAACTAAAAGGACAGAGGAGTTTGTATCTACAGTCACCTTGAAACAATACAAAATCAAGACTTTTATCACGTGTTCCACGGAGGGGGTGGTCTACCTGCTGGTGTGCCCTTGTGGCCTCCAGTATGCGGGCAGGATCAAACGCCCCCTACGTGTGAGACTCAACGAACACATTAATAATATCAGAAGGGGTTATACTAAGCATTCTGTATCCAAACATTACCTGTTGGTACATAATAGAGATCCCTCCAACACCCTCTTTTTTGGGATAGACAAGTATAGCCCCCATTGGAGGGGGGGTTGTTTAGTGAGATCTATCTCAAAGTGTGAGATGGCTTGGGTCCATAGAATCAAAACATATACCCCCTTTGGTTTGAACATCGAAGTTGATGTCAATGCATTTATAGATAACGCATAGGAACGAATGCGAATTCATTGATGGTGCAACTTCTGTGAACTTGTTTTGGGTACTGATAAGCCTGATATCAAATCGCAATTATGATATGCCTTTTTGACCATCATCATATGTAATCATTATAGGCCTATACCAACATACAGTTCTCACATAGCCATGGGCTATACCTTTGAGACGTTTTCGTCTCTATATTTAATTCCTGCGGCCATTTTGGGCCTATATTAATATATAGTTCTCATATAGCCATTCGCTACACCTTAGATATTCTTGTTCCTCTATCCAATCTTTTCACTATTTTTCATTACTCTTATTTTTTGGCCTCCTTGATGCTTGTCGCTTTTGTATCTGACCCCTTGGCGGCCATGATATTATTTCTTCTTTTTTATAGATAATTTTTAACCTGAAATTGGAGTATGAGGGCAATGTACAGCGTAGTGTGCCATGTAGTTTTCCTGAGATTACACCACGGAACACTGTTTATAATGTATTAAAGAGACTCATTAAGTGGGCATATTTAGTATGATTGGTTATGAGTTTTTATTACTATAATATGTGATATTGTTGCAAATACCATTTGGAGGCGATATTCAGATTTCACAATATAGTGGTTATAGTCTTTTTTGTTTCTTATTTATTTTTATTTTTATTTTTTGGTGAGTCACACTATCACTATTTAGTGGTCCTCTTTAGTGGGGGGTTGAGGTAGATAGCATTCATTTCACATATTCACACAATTGGGTTACCCGATGTGTATTATTTTTTTGGGGTTTTTTAGACACCACTTCCCCCTTGTATGTACATTTGGATACAACATGGGGTTAAGTTGGTGTTAGCATATTTAGGACACATATATGTATTGGGTCACGATCACGTTTCTTTCCGTGATGACACCTATTTATTTTTTCATGATGATAAGCCTACATTGCACATATTCTTTAAGTGTTGTTGGGGCTGTTTGCGTAGATGCACAATAGTAGTTTAATGTAATTTTTGTTTTTAACATTTTTCCGGTCTACGCCTTTATGTCATTATGACAGATTGCAGATGGACGGGTTTTATGTGGAGACACACTTTTGTTGCGGAATATGGCGATTTGGCAACATGTCTAGCATCTTCCGCATTGCTATATGTATTTTTAGGCACAAAAAGAAATATTCTTTTCTTCCTTTTCTTTTCTTTTGCTGCCCATAAAGTATTGAATATGATAGCATTGCTTGTTGGCATGCTATCGATCATTGCCCATATTCAAGATGGTTCCTTTGTACTCACAGGCTTCTCAGTTCTCAGAACGAGGCTTGTTTACATGTATTTATAGCGGTGTGTCAGTACGCTGCTCGTGCCCCCATGAATACGTCGATAGTGTGAAGAAACGTCTTAGGAGGAGCGACGTGCTGACGTCACCGCAAGCGAAAACGTCCTGCTACTAGGTACGGGCGATTAGTACTGCAGCCGGCCGGTCGCATATATTTTAACCCAGTTTTATTTATGCACACTTGTAGTGCTTTCTTTTTATAATAAATTGCCCAAACGGGTTTTACCCATGATCCTCTTTTTGGCATATTTTTTGTACCATGTATCAGTCTCTACCTTGCGTCATTGAAGAGCGGGTAGTAGCGGTCTCCTTCTTTTGGAGCTCCCAGCCCAGCAACCCTTGATGATATTTCCAGCTAAAGAGAAACAGATTCGGTGTCACTTGCTGTGAGGAAAAGGCCCTGGCTGGGCATTAGCCACATGTCTTCAAACCTTTGGTAGCTGGTAATCGAGCACTTCAGATGGTGGTGGGATTATCTCAACATAAGAGTCACTTCATTCTCGCCTGTCACCTATTTTGTTTGGACTTTATTTGTTGACACACGGAACATTTATTTGAATCTTTATTTGGTCACAAGTTTCCATTACAGGTTTTCTTGGATTACACAGGACATTATTTATTACCGTACACAAATATATGGTTACTTTGGTACATCCCTTGTACCCAGGATTTTATTTAAGCAACACATATATGTCATATGTATTTTTTTTGTTTTAGCGCAACTTTTCACATTCCTATGCACAATAACCACCAAGGAAAGAAAGAAACAGAGACCAAATACAACAGTAAAGATACTCAAAAATATATATGGTAGCAATTAACGAAAATATCAAATAGCAGAAAAATGTCCAATATTGAAATAAATAACCTATATGTTGTATAGACATCAAATGCATTGTAATTAAGGTGGTAGAGAGATGATGGGTCACATCCTATTTTAATACCTAAATAGGTGATATACTGTGTAGCCACATGTAATGGGGAGGAGGGGATCCATAGTCGAGAGCGCTCAGCATTTAGTAGGAGGACCTTACTTTTGTTAAAGTTAATGCGTAGGCCAGAGCATTGCCTAAAAGTGGAAAAAAGATCCTGGATGATGGGGAGATCAGAAGATACCGCTGATGAAAAAATTAGAATATAATCTGCGAAGAGGGCTGCATGTAATTTATTGTCATCTGAATGCCTGTAAGAAGCGGATGGTTATTGAGGAGTCTGGAAAGGGGTTCTGTGGCCCGATTAAATAGCAATGGGGAGAGAGGACACCCTTGACTTGTCCTCTTTGTCAAATGGATGGGAGCCAAAATAGATCCTGACTTAACTAGACATGCGGTGGGTGAAAAATACATTGATTGTATGAAAGCTACTACTGGGCCCAGGAATCCAAATTTTCTCAAAACCAGAAATAAACAATGTGAATTTATATTATCAAAGGCTTTTTCCGTGTCAAGGGAAAAAATGGCTGTGACGTTATCCGGGTGAAGTCTGGCATGTTCTAGGGCAAGAATGACCTTGCGAAGTTGCGAATATGAAGAACGGCCGATCTGCCCATAAGGGTTGGGGAATGATACTTGCCAGTCAAGAAGCAACAATTTTAGATACAATTTATGATTTATGATAACACTTATGAGAGATATCCACGGTTTTGTTGTCGGAATGTCTGATCGTGTGTATGCGGCATAAGTCTGCTTGGGCATTTTGGAGAGCATTGCTTGCCTGTCAAAATTATTCCAGTGAATTCTTTTTGAATTGTGTTGTGTACGAGATGATTTTGCCTCGTAGGACAGCCTTGCCCGTCTCCCAAAACATGTTAGGATCAGAGGTGTGCTCACTATTAGTAAGAACAAAGTCATTCCATGTATCAAAGATGCATGACAAAAGTCCTCATTATCTGCTAGATATGAGGGAAACCGCCACAGAGAAGGCATGCTGCAAGGCTGAATATCATCCAATGGGATCACAATGGGACTATGATCTGAGATGGCTATTTCAAAGATCTCTGAATCCTGTATTGCTGGTAACAGTGTGGGTGAACAAAAGAAGCAATCAACCTGCGATAGGGTGTCATGTGGAGGTGAGTAAAAAGTGAAATCCCTATCAGTGGGATTGGATAAACGCCACACGTCAGCCATCTGTAAGAGTGATATGGTGTTGGCTAGCAATGTAGTGGTCTGCTGATTAGGGGGGGGGGGGGGGGCTGATCTGCGTGTCAGGCATGGAAAAGAGTTATCTTCTTTGCCATTTATTACAGTATTGAAGTCCCCGCTGAGTATATGCAAAAGTTAGGGGGAGTGCTGCATAGATTTTGGTAAGAGCTAGTTCCTTGGATGCAATGGTAAAATGAATTGTTAATTTGTGGCCCTCCTGATCTCTGTTTACCGAGCAGATAGAGTAAGACAATCGCTTGTGAAAAAGGTTTATCACTCCCGTTTTATGTCCTACTGCTGGGGAACCAAAAACCTCACCCACCCAAAGTTTCTTAAGGCAATGAAAATAATTTTCAGTTAAATGGGTCTCCTAGAGAAGGGCTACATCTGCTTTTAAATGTTTTAAATGCTGGAGGATTTTCATCAGCTTGTTCGGTGACCGCAGCCCCTTGATGTCCCATGAAATCACCCTCATATTGAAGTTCTGACTGATATGGGCTTGTCAAAGGGATAGCGCCCCCAAACAAGAGGAGAGAGAAGGAGAAGAGTGAGAACAAACCCCTTACACTAGTGATCAGTAACTCCGTTGTACCAGAGGAACCAGAGAGAAAAACAAAACAAAAAGGGAGATACCACCCCTTATACCGTTAGTATGAATGCCCTGAGACAGTGGGCTTAGGCAATGTAATGGTCGAGATAAGCTCGACTGACAGAAATAATAAGAAAACAGGAGAAGAAAAAGTAAAAAAACAACTGAATAACTCTAATGACTTCACTTTATTCTGTATGAGAAATAAGCATATACAGGAGAGTCTAGCTTTAAAGCCACCATCAAATGGGTGTGGCGCTATTGCATACCATGATATGCCGGCACAAAAGCTGTTTTGGGAAAAAGGAGAAAAAAAAAATATGTATATATATATATATATATATATATATATATATATATATATGATACCCCATCTGAATCTTGGCAGGGAAGCTAGCCACTGCTGACAAGAATGACTACATGTCATGTACAATATAATACAAGGCTCTCCAGCCGGGAGGCCTGTGTAGAGAAGTAAACCTTTAAAACGTTACTAATGGAAATGCCATATTAATGGCCTACATGCTCCAAGGGAGGCCAAAAGTAACAGTCATGCAGCAGTCAGCGGATTTCTGAAAGGGTAGAGCTAGAGACGTATCGCCCATGCTTGGAGGAATATTTCGTAGGGCTGGTCTGATGCTTGAAAGCACTAGGGACTGCAAAGGATGATGGAGCTGGCGTATCATCCATGACATTTGTGGAGGCCAGATCCTCCGCCAGCATAGGGGTGATTGTAGGTGCAGGATGGCCGGATATGCCTATAATAATTTTAAATTGTGCTTGTGCAAGAGAGAGCAGATAGGAACAAAGGATTTGCGCTGCTTGAAAACTTCCACCGAATCGGCGAACAATAACAACTTGTGGTTATCCACAGAGAGTCGCGATAGTGCTGCACTAGGCCATGCTTATCTGCATAGTTTAGGTAGCGCACTATAACTGGTCTTGGCTTGAATTGTTGGTCATATGGGGGACCCATCCAATGTGCATGTTCCACCACACAGGGGTAGCGGAGACCCAGAGCCTCAGGGATGCGGTGACTGCAAAGCTCCATTAAAGAAAGGGACTTGAAGGACTCAGGGAGACCTATAATGTGCAGGTTTCCCCTGCGGGACCTGTTCTCAAGGTCTTCCACCTTGTCAATTAAAAACTGTGGTACCCCAACTGATTACAGGAAGAGGTCTGTACCTGGAGTATTTGATCTTCCACCACTGAAATTCACCTCTCATCTTCCTGGAGCCTGTGTGTCTGGCTGCGGAGATCCTGTCTCAGCTGCTCCATGCCCTGCTGAACAGCCTTGTCAACTGCTGCAGCTATCATGGGGGAGAGCAGATGAGCAACAGCCTGGCGATCCCAGCATGAGCGGGGTCTGTGTCCGCCACTGGCTGCCCTGGAGGAGGTGGGGATGGAGCAGTAGTGCCCTCTGACGGGATGGTGGTGGCCATCTTGGATGTCATGTCGGTCTCTGGTTCAGCTTCCCGCCAAGGAGCCTGTAAGGAGCGGGGTGCGGTGCACTACAGAAAACGGTCCATCTGACTCCTGGGAGCAGGAGAGTGTAATCCGCCCTGGGACCAGAGCTCCAGCATGGCTTGACAAGGCAGGTTTGTTGGGGGCAGCAGGAGCTGAATACTCTCTTACTTCTTCTTCATACTGCGCCATAACCGGAAGTTTGCCACCTATTTTAACCCCATAAATGCACACAGTTGTGGGGTGGTTGCAGTGCAGCCCTATTCACCCTGGGTATACCTCCAGCTGCAGCCACAGCAAGTGTACACCCCTAGCTTCTGCCTCCGGAGCTAAAAGGAAGCAATTGGGGATGGTAAAAACAGCTCAATCACATGGTTTTACCACCCCTCCAACCTCACAGGTGAACAAGCCCATGGTTAACATCTTTGTGGATGTGTGCTGCGTGCAGGGCACCCCATTCATTTCAATGGGCTGCCCTACCCATCGAAATGCAGGGAAAGTCATCCTGACACTTTTTTTTAAATTGCATTGCACCAAAAACACACCACATTTGCCAATTTGTGGGGTGCCTCAAGACTGAAAATACTTTTCAAGGGTGCTTCAACTGGAAAAAGGTTGAGAAACACTGGTTTAGGATAATGTGATCAAGCTCTTACCTGATTTTGTGTGGTATATATTCTGTGTGAATTTACAATAAAGACAGCTCCAGTTTGCCTAAGCTACCTACCTACCTACCTAAGCTAGCATCATCTAGTTATTGGGTGCAATGCTCAGCCTCATACCTGGTTCCTGAGTGGAGGAAGCTGTATCTTGGCTGAAGCACCCAGGCTTGGTGTTAGGCGGTCTGTCACAAGAACATTGGGAATACTGTCCCAATGTTTTTGTGAAGTGGAATAAGACTATAAGCACTACTTGGCCATACTAGGAGTGTTCCCAGGTGGTCAACAGCATTGGGGGGGGGGGGGGGTTGGGCACCAGGTAGTGAGGCTGTGGTGGTTATTTGGAGCATGATTACGTGGAAAACTTACAATTGGAATAAGAAGTAGTCGTCTTGTGTTGAATCACTTGGTTTTTCCGGACTGGGACAGGTCTTAATGGAATTTTTAGATTACCTTCAGCTATTTTTGATTGAAGCATGAGCATTTCAGAATATATTATTTTGTTTGATTGCTTTGAATTATCATTGAGTGGATACAGCACTTTAAGTATTAGTTCACTATTTTGGAACTTCGCAATAAACCACACCTGATACAAGAGGGAAAAATGTTTTAATATAAAATGAAAATCCAAACCCCACCCCCTCCCTCTTTTTGTTTATATATATTATTTTAACATTTGTTTCTTTTACAAATAAATACAGTCGTAAACTGGAGCTCACTGCAGCCATGCTATTATTGACTAATCAATATGACTTTCACAAGAGTCATTGAGAGCTGGTTGACACAGACGCAACACGACTTCCAGCGCGACTTTTGGAGGCAACTTGGACAGGACTTGAGTATGAATAACAGCGTGACTTGTAGGTGCAGGATGGCCAGATATGCCTATGATAATTTTAAATTGTGCTTGTGCAAGAGAGAGCAGATAGGAACACTTCCACCGAATAATCGGTGAACAATAACAACTTGTGGTTATCCACAGAGTGTCCCCTAGTCATGGGATCCGTCAAAAAATACGTTTCGTTTCGTTCCGTTTTATTTCGTATCCGAAAAAATTCGTAATTCGTGTTTCGTATACGGAATTTAATTCGGATTCGTACGAAATACGGATTTCGTACGAATCGTAAGAATCGTTAATTTGGTTAACGAATAGCGACACTCTACAAATAATATCCGAAAACGTATTAAGGTTGCATAACAACAGTCTATTGTGTGTGTGTACTGTGTAGACAATAGCTCTGCCTATGCCTAACGTGCTTCTAATGGATTCGTAAATTCGTTACTTTTTTTGGTTTGTTGATTGGTCATTTTACATGTCTCTCTTTCTCTTACAATGGCGCTGTCTAACGTGCTTCGAATGTATTCGTACATTCGTAACTTTTTTTTTTTTTGTTTGTTGATTCGTAATTTTCCGTGTCTCTTAAAATGGCGCTGCTTATGCTTAACGTGCTTCGAATGGATTCTTAAATTCGTTACTTTTTATTGTTTGTTGATTTGTCATTTTACGTGTCTCTCTCACAATGGCCCTGTCTAACGTGCCTCGAATGGATTCGTACATTCTTAACTTTTTTGGTTTTTGTTTGTTGAGTCGTCATTTTTCGTGTCTCTTACAATGGTGCTGCCTAACGTGCTTCGAATGGATTCTTAAATTCGTTACTTTTCTTTGTTTGTTGATCTGTCATTTTACGTGTCTCTCTCTCACAATTGCGCTGTGACTGTCTAACGTCCTTCGAATGGATTCGTAACTTTTTTTATTTGTTTGTTGATTCGTCATTTTACGTGTCTCTCTGACTCTCTCACAATGGCGCTGCCTAACGTGCTTCGAATGGATTCTCAAATTCGTTACTTTTTTTTTTGTTTGTTGATTTGTCATTTTACGCGTCTCTCTCTCACAATAGCGATGTCTAACGTGCTTCGAATGGATTCGTAACTTTTTTTTTTTTTTTTTTGGTTTACTGATTCGTCATTTTACGTGTCTCTCACTCTCTCACAATGGCGCTGTCTAACGCGCTTCGAATGGATTCGTACATTCGTAACTTTTTTCTTTTTGGTCGTTGATTCGTAAATTTACATGTCTGACACAGTGGCGCTGCGGCGCTGCATGCGTCGAATGGATTCGTACTTTTCTAATACATCGCTGTTATTCGTAACTATTCGAAATCTCGTTTATTCTTTACTTTCGTTTTTGACATGTGCCTATAGTCTCCGCCCCTGGATGTAGTTTTGAGAGGCCGGCCCCTGGATGTAATTTAGAGAGACCGTGTGACTCCGTGTGACTGTAGTGTAGTGAGGGAGGAACAGAGAGAGAGCAGAGCAGAGAGCAGAGCAGAGACTGAGAGCAGAGAGAGTGGTATTGTTGGAGTTGTGGTTGTTGTTTTTGTGTGGACTGAATTTGTGTGGAATTAGAATGTCTGGGAGTGAGAATGTATGTGTGAGTGAGAGTGTTGGTTTGAAAGTTGTTGTTGTGAGTGAGAGTGGAGAGGACTCAGGGGATCGGATGAGTGGAGGGGAGCGCCGGATGAGTGGAGGGGATCGGATGAGTGGAGGGGAGCGCCGGATGAGTGGAGGGGATCGGATGAGTGGAGGGGAGCGCCGGATGAGTGGAGGGGAGAAGAGTGGAGGAGAGAGGAGTGGAGGGTCAGGGGGTGGAGGGGAGCACAGGAGTGGAGGGGAGCACAGGAGTGGAGGGGACTGGAGTGGGGGTGAGAGGAGGATCAGTGGGGGGTTGAGGAGAGAGGAGGGAAGAGTAGAGAAGAGGAAGCGTAGTAGAGAGGACAGGGAGAGGAAGCGTAGTAGAGGGGACAGGGAGAGGAAGCGCGGAGGGGACAGGGAGAGGAAGCGCGGAGGGGACAGGGAGAGGAAGCGCGGAGGGGAGAGGAGGCGTGAAGAGGAGATGAAGAGTGGAAGGGAGCATGGCCATGGAAGTGGAGTGGAGCGGGAGCGGGAGCATGGCCAAAAAAAGAGGCGTATGCCCCCCCCCCCCACATCAGAAGATGAAATGTCTGACACCGGCGACCACCAGCGAACCAAACGCAAGCAGCAGCAGAAGACGATGACGTCATCAACAAGGGGGCCAGTCTTTACCCCCCAGGAAAACGCTGCTCTGGTGGCTGCTGTTAGGAGGGACAAGGCCACATTGTTCAGCCTCAATGTCCCTACTGCCCAGAAGACAGCAGCCTGGGATCGAGTCCGGGACTCTGTGAATGCCCTGTCCAAGGTTCGCAGGACCACCGCTGGTGTCAGGCACAGGTAATAATTATTCAAATATTATATCACTCTTAGAACACACCCCATATTTGTGAAAAAACACACACAGTAGGCTTTGAGTAATAAACTGATTTGAACGTAACACAAATATATTTAATATATTTATTTGACACAGACAGACACAGAAAAGTAACATGTAAAATAAAAATAATATTAACGTGTGTATATTTACTAAATATACTATTTTCATTTGCAGATTTTATGATTGTCGGGCCTCTGTGCATAAAAAAATTGAGAGGCAGGCCACTGGAGGAGGCAAGACTGTCTTATTTAGACAGTGGGAGGCAGAGCTTAAGGATGGCCTCCTACTTCACGAAGATGCCCCGCCCCCTGGAGTGAGCACTGCCAGTGCCAGATCCGCCGCCAAGCACCAGAGACTGAGAGCTGGTGAGTAAAATAAAATCTATCATTATATATTGCAGTTATATGGTTGTTGTTTCCAGCTCACTATATTTTTTATGACTACGGCATGTGAGACTTACGTTTTGCTTTACATTCATGTTTTCCAGATCGATCAATGTCATCATCAATGGAGGAGGGAACAGGAACAGCTGCTTCTGCTTCATGCCCCCCTCAATATTCTGGCAGTGGTGAGTACCTACTACCTACCTAACCAACACAAAGCAAACATAATAACAAACATCTATTTAACCACTTCAGCCCCCGATGATTTTCCCCCCTTCCTTACCAGAGCACTTTTTGCGATTCGGCACTGCGTCGCTTTAAGTGACAATTGCGCGGTCGTGCGACGTGGCTCCCAAACAAAATTGGCGTATTTTTTTGAACACAAATAGGGTGGTATTTGGTGGTATTTATTTGATCACCTTTGCGTTTTTATTTTTTGTGCTATAAACAAAAAAAGAGCAACAATTTTAAAAAAAAAATCAATATTTTTTACTTTGTTTGTCATAAAAATTATCCCCAAAAAATATAAAAATAAATATTTTTTCCCTCAGTTTAGGCCGATACGTATTCTTCTACATATTTTTTGTATATTATATAGTGTATATTAATAATTGGTTCGCGTGATCACAGACATATGTACGCAAATGATCATGTACAGATGACTGTGTGCAGGTGATCACGGACATATGTGTGCAGATAATCATTGACACATGTTATTTTACCGGGACATATGTGAGGGACATGTGTTTTTATTATTTTGGGACATGTGTTTTTATTAGGGGACATGTGTGTTTTGGGGACATGTGTGTTTACACTGTGGGGACACTACACTGGTGATCAGTGAGTAAAAAGCTGTAAAAACAGCTAATACTCACTGATCACCAGCCGACTGGAGCGATCCGCTCTCCTCTCCTCACCAACGACTTCCGTGTGAGGAGAGGAGAGCCGATTGCCTAGCAAACGGCTGTTTGTTTACATCACATGACGGCTGTGATTCGACACGGCCGTCATGTGATCAGGAGGGCCAATCACCGACCCCTCCTGCCGATCCGAGATGCGCCGTGTCCGGGTGACACGGCCGCATCGGGATCGCGCCACTGCGCTGGCACGCGCGTGATCCCTCTACTTCAGAAGGACGTTCCAGAACGTCAGATCAGAAGTAGACGGCTCCCACCCGGCCGTCTATGTACAGTGGCCGGGTGGGAAGTAGTTAAGTACCGTAGTTTATCGCGATTCCAAGAGCGTTTGCAATTTTAAACCATAACATGTTCGATATCTATCCATTTTACTTGGAGTAACATTGACTATCGCAATATCCCCAAAAATTGGGCTAAATACATTTACTGTAAATTTTTTTTTTTTAATTCAGTTAATTTCTCACCTAAAATTGCTTTTGAAAGGCCGCTGTGCAAATACACACACAGTGCACATATATATATATAATTATAATGTTTGTGGTTCTCAGTAATTTTCTAGAAAAAAGTTTTGATTTTAAATTGTAAACAATAACTGTCATAAATAGGCTTGGTCCAGAAGTGGTTACCATAACTCTTTATTCTATCTTAACAGAAAGCCTGAGCTGCCATATCCCAGACCCTCCAGCATCAGCTCCTTCTGCCAGGAAGCAACGCCCCATTTCTCCTCAACGTAAGTACTAGAATACGCAAGCTGCCAATATAAAGAAAAAAGGACACAAGGCACCATCATCCACACTAAGTTCACAAACACATAAAAAAAGCTACAACCATCCATTTTTAAGTTCATACACACAGCACACACCCCAAACTAGGGGTCTACCGATTAATGGTGGCCCCTTTTTTTGTAATTATCGTTGACAAACTTACCAATATAGTGCTTCAAGGTGTTGTACTCGGGTGATGCTTGCAGCGGCAGACATCACCCGTCCGGTGCCGTTTTTTAACAACCAATGTGGCTAAGCAGCCGCTTGTCTGTTATTACAAACAGCTGGAGGGGAAGTCCTCCCCAGAAGTGCAGTCGCTGTAAATCTGAGGAGAAACTCTGAATTGAGGGGAAGCTCTGCTGATTTTATCTTCCAATCGTGTACAAACAAACATTCTGTTTTTTTTACCCTTGCATGACTGTCCCCCTCAGATCTACAGCGACTGCACTTCCAAGTGCACTTGTAGTGGAAAGTGTATTTTCCTTTAGTAAATAGACCCCACTGTTACTGTTAGTATTGTAACCTATAATTGTTTATTCTATTACTACAATATTTGGAAATGCATCTGATCTTAGTATCTGAACGCCACTACAATCAGACAGCCACCAGTAACAGTAAGTTAGTAACTAGGGTGGAACTTAGAAAAGAGTAGTGAAAATAAATTATTTGCTATATATTATAAAGAGAAAAACAAACCTATTTTTATTGAAAGCGTTTGTTTAAAAAAAAAAAGAAACCTGTTCCCTTAAAAACTTAAGGAAGGACCACCCGCCGCAGTTATATGTCGGCTGTTTGAAGAGGACCACCATTGTTATGGCAGCAGATAGCTGCCATAACCCCGGTATCTTCTTCAGCGGGCGGTCCTCTTTCAGATAAAATTGGTTACTGCGGCGGACTTGCCGCAAGTTCACTTTTATCAGGGGCCAAAGAGGCGGTGGAGACGGTGGTGGAGGCGGTGGTGCCCTCCAATCTTAAAGGGGTTTTTTTTTGGGTGGGGGAGAAGAATATGACATTTCTTTTTATATTAATTTTTTATTGTATTTTTGTGTAAATATGAGATCTGAGGTCTTTTTGACCCCAGATTTCACATTAAAAAGGACCTGTCATTGTTTTTTTCTATTACAAAGGATGTTTACAATACATTCCTTGTAATAGGAATATATGTATATGTTACACAAATAGTATTTATTTTTTAAAGGACAATGTCAAAATAAAAAGGAATAAAATATGTTTTTATTATAATCTCTAGAAATCAATTTCTTTGAATGCTAGCATCAACATTGGCTATCTCGTCTATTTCAGATCAACAAGACCTGTCATACGGGATTTCGCTCCGGGATGAGACCGAGCTGACCCCTTTGGCCCAGAAGCAGACTCTAGGGCCACAGGAAGCTGCCCCCCCTGTACGTCCTCCACTGCCTCACCCTCTAGAGGAGCAGCCAGTGCCGCAGTTGCCACCACCGACACCGAGTCAGACAACTGTCCTGCTGACAGAGATGCGGAGGCTGGCCAAAGCCAACAAAAAAATGCAGAGGGAGAATCGTAGGTTGAACCGGACCCTCCACCGTGCCATCAGAAACCACACTGATGATATGGAGAGGATGTGGGTCCGGTTCAACCAACAACAGAACCAGGCAATGGAGCATTGCAAATTATGTTTGCTGGAAGCAATTTCCAGACACAATGCTCCATTGCCTGGTACTAGCTCTACCACCACCATGAGCAGCCGAGAAGCCTCTCCATCATGAAACCATCATCCACTGCGTGCTCCAGGACCATAGCTATTTTGTTTGTTTGTTCTGTTCAAATCTAATATATTATTTTATACTTTTATTTTTTGTGTGTAAAAATAAAGTTGTTTTGAAGTAATAAAACCAGCAGTCTTTAGTGCTTGATTTTGTTGAGGGAGGTGTTTATGTTTACAGCACACTAGACATAGACACACTGTGATAAGCCACATTGACACAGAAATAAAAAGTTCCCTCCTCCGCCTGCTCCGCAACTCAAAAGGAGTGTTGCAAAGCGAGCTGTACATTCTGTCCCCCACCCCATCCCATTCCCCATCCAAGGTAGCCAGGCAGACATATAGGACAGAATAAGGTGACAGACACTACTGTACAACTGAACATAGAAATGTTTATTAGGTCTCTCTAAAGCATAAAGCAACTCCAACAATAAATTATTAATAACTTAACTTAACAGTAGTTAGTTCCCTTCTGCAATGGCAGAAAACAAAAACACTCCCCTTCCCCCACCCAAACATATTGGGGCACATCAGGGCATATTGGGGCACATCAGGGCATACTGGGGCATATGGCATATTATTGGGGCACATTGGGGAACATCAGGCCACAGCGTTTACCAGCTTGTGGATTAGTATAATTACATTTGGCACATTGAACAACAATTGAATGGGTATAAATATTTTTTGGGCATTTAAGAAACTTTGATTGTGGGGAGGGACAGTGTCCAACTAAAGAGTCTAAGACCAAGAGGCCATCTCTGCTGCAGAGTGCAGACAGTCAGTCAGTTCAAGGAATGTCCAGAGTAAGGGAGGGGTACCCCAGCTTTGGCAAATTTATTTTCAAAAATGCTAACTGCTCCATTAGCTGGGGGGACAACTGTGATCTTTGGGGTGACAGGATGTTTCCCGTCACAGAAAACACCCGCTCACTCTGGACACTTGTTGGAGGGCAGGACAGTAGCTCCTTGGCAATATCTGCGAGGGCAGGCCACTCCTCGCTCTTCTCCTGCCAAAAAGACATAGGATCTGTGGTGGGGTGCACTGGTGGGGATGACAAATATGTCATGACAACCTCCTTTGATGAAATGCGTTTCTTGGGGCGCACTATGCTGCTGGAGGTTCCCATTAGGGTGTCAAATGCCTCAGTCAAGACGGAAGAAGATGCTCCGCGACCGCTGGCAGGAGCTCTGCTGCTCACTTCAGAATCAGCAGATGCTGTTGCATGGGAGAGGGGGTTTTCAATATCTTCTTCCTCCTCTTCCTCCTCTCCCAGCTCTAGCGGCCTTACTAGCTGCCTTTCCCTCTGACGCACCCTGTCAATCAGTCTGTCCCGCCATGTTGTGAGAGCACTGCACTGCACAGCCATTTTGCCCTTGCAACGAGGGTCACACATGGCAGCCAGCATCAGTTCTGGGCAAGAGGCGGTCAAATCCTGCGTGCGCCTGCCCAATTCCAAGAGAAATGTCTTGAGCAGAGCCAACACATCAGGTTGAGGGACACCACCAGGCAAAGGTTCCTGAGCTGACATGAACCGCTCCAATTTACTCTGAAGGTGGTTAAAAAGCGGCAGCACATTAGCAATGCTGGCATCCTCGCGGCTCAGATGTTCTGTCACAGAGAGGAATGGTTTGAGGACTGCCACAATCTGCCCAATTATGGCCCAGTCCTCCCTGCCTAAAGGTCTCTCTATGCCAATATTATGTTCGCAGGCCATGGCATGGAGAGCCTTCTGCTGCTCAAGGATGTGTTCCAGCATTGCTAGGGTTGAATTCCACCTAGTCCCCACATCCTGTTTTAGGCAGTGTTCTGGAAGGCCTGCCTTCCTCTGTTCCAACCTGAGGAGGTGGCTGTCCCTCACACTTCGATGGAAGTGGCCAGCCATCTTCCGGCAAGAGTCCACCACTTTGTACAGCCTTCCATCGCCGCCAGAATTAGCCTCCACCAATCGAAAGCTGTCGGTTACCACCTGGTGGAGAAGGTGGGCTGAGCAGCGCACACCCACAAATCTGCCACCCCATACAGCCTTCACCATGTTGCTGCCTCCGTCTGTCACAATATAGCCAATCCTGTAGCTGTTGCTGTCAGTGTCTGCCTGAAACCACTGCAACAACATTTTCTGCAGGGCTTGCAGGATATTTTGCGCTGTATGCTTCTCATCAAGCACCTCAGCGTGCAGGAGAAAAGAACGGTGCCCCTCTTTGTCAAGTGCTGATGACGAGGATCCAGATGACACCTTGCCCTGCCACCAATGTGCCGTCAGGGACAGGAAGGCGTGTCGGGCACTAGATGCACTCCACAGGTCAGTGGTCAGGTGCACTGCCTGTCCACCTGCCTTTCTAATCTCGTCCTTCAGCACCCCAACACAAGACCTGTATAAGGCTGGCACCACAGTTTGGCTAAAGGTCTTTCGTGATGGCACACGGTACTGTGGTGCAACAGCCTGCATCAACTGCCTGAAGGGCTCACCTTCTACCATATTGAATGGTGCTCCTCCAACTGCAATAAGCTGGCCGATCAGGCGTGTTATCTTCCTAACCTGTGCCTGAGACATTCCTTTTGCACTGTGAAAGCCACCAAAATCTTCCAGGGTGGCCTGGTGGCTGGTATGGGTTGGATGTGGGGTGGTGGTGCTGGTACTTATGGTGGTGGCTGTGGTGGTGCCACTATTGGTATTGGTTCCTCTTTTGGTGTTTGGAGGGGACACAATTTTCTCCCCTAACAGCACAGCCTGGTGGTGCACACGCATGTGCTGGTTCATCCCGCTGTTGCTGAGATGCCCTATGTCTCGGCCTCGGCTGATGTCCCTGCCACAATGCTTGCATTTGGCCTTCTGACCAACGCCAATTTTGGTGAAATGCAGCCAAACGCTGGAACGGCAGCCAGCACCAATGACACTGCCCGCAGTGCCTGGTGATGGAATCACATCCACTGCAGTGGTTGGACTGTCTTTCTGAGGTTCAGCAGGAGGTGCAGGATGAAGAAGAGAATGTGATTGTGATCTGAACATCATGGGTATTTTGGGTGCTGTTGCTGTGGTTGCATTGGCCGATGATGCTGGAGGCTTTGAAATAACGGCAGGGGACTTATAAGGGGAGAAAAGTAGTGGGGAGTCAGGGGAGATATATTCTCCTGGGCTGTCGCTGGGGCCAACATGGGTAGATGCCGATGCCGATGGTTGGTAATCAAAGTTCTCCATGTGAAAACTTGTTTTCATCTCTTTCTCTTCTTCTACATTGCCAGGGGAAGACTGATGATCTTTACAATGTGTTGTAAGCTGACTCTCCTCAGGCTCCTGCTTGCTTATCTCGAAGCTCCCTGGAGTGCTGATAGTGATATCATCATCATGATGAGCTTGTTCAGCCTGGGCCTTCTCACATGTCTCATGCTGCAGCATGCTGTCCAAGATCTCCATCTTTGGCTGCACAAAGGTGTGTGCAATGGGAAGTTTACCTTTGGTCTGCCCTCGTCCTCTTCCATAAAAAGTACGAGTGGGCATGCTAGTGCTACCAGCAGCAGTGCTTGTACAAGGTAAGTCCTCCTGGAACAGCTGGCGACGTGATGTCTGCTGTTTGGCAGGCTCTTTCACTCCTCCTGGTCGCCTCAACTTCATGGGAGGTGAGCTGAGCTCAAGGGGCGCAGACGCCGCAGAGACAGAACGTCCCACCTGCTGCTGTTGTACTTTACGCCGGCTCGAAGCTCTTCCTCTCCCAGCAGCAGCACTCTTTCTGCCTTGATCTCCTTGTTTGCTGCTCATTTTGCCTTCCAAGTCAAAAAAAGACAAAAAAAAAGATGAGCAGACTAAAACAAAAACCTGGAGCAAAAGAAGAAATCCAATAGCAAAATAAGCTATCAAGGATAATAATCTTGCAGACTCGAACAGATATCAGGGCAAATGAATATCAAAAATCCAAGGATCACAACGATATTTGAGCAGATGCACTGGCACAAATAGTTGACTGTATGATCTGCTCCACAAAGAGAAGTCATATGATCAGGGCGTGCCCTCTGCCCTGCCCTGTAGGCCTCAGCATCACAAGAAAACCTCTGATGTGATTGGTCAACCAACAGTCACATGTTTCTGTAGTAAAGAAATTTGGACCAACAAAGAATTCGTTATTATTCGTACACTGTCGATATTCGTTATACTGAATATAGAATTCATTCGAATCATTCGTTATATCCGCTATAATAATTTATTTTGTATTAGTTGAAATTCGATATTATTTGGTAGTTGGAGCCGAAATTCTAATCATTCGTTATATCCGCTATAATAATTTCTTTCGTATTAGTTGAAAATTAGAAATTCGATATATTTGGTAGTTGAATTCGAATAGTTTGGAGCCGAATTTCGAATCACTCGTTATATCCGCTATAATAATTTCTTTAGTATTAGTTGAAATTGAAATTCGATATATTTGGTAGTTGAATTCGAATAGTTTGGAGCCGAATTTCGAATCACTCGTTATATCCGCTATAATAATTTCTTTAGTATTAGTTGAAATTGAAATTCGATATATTTGGTAGTTGAATTCGAATAGTTTGGAGCCGAATTTCGAATCACTCGTTATATCCGCTATAATAATTTCTTTAGTATTAGTTGAAATTGAAATTCGATATATTTGGTAGTTGGATTCGAATAAATTTAGAATAATTTGGATCCGAAATTCGTAAACGGAATTTCGTATTCCGTACAGAATTCGTATCCAAAATAATTCGTAATTCGGTTCCGTACGAATGTACGAATTTCGAAAAATTCGTACGAATTTACGATTCGTACGAAACTAACCGCACATGTCTAGTGTCCCCAGGCTTTGCGATAGTGCTGCACTAGGCCATGCTTATCTGCATAGTTTAGGTAGCGCACTATAACTGGTCTTGGCTTGAATTGTTGGTCATATGGGGGACCCATCCAATGTGCATGTTCCACCACACAGGGGTAGCGGAGACCCAGAGCCTCAGGGATGCGGTGACTGCAAAGCTCCATTAAAGAAGGGGACTTGAAGGACTCAGGGAGACCTATAATGTGCAGGTTTCCCCTGCGGGACCTGTTCTCAAGGTCTTCCACCTTGTCAATTAAAAACTGTGGTACCCCACAGATCCTATTGGAAGTGCCGAGCAGGCTTCAGCACTACTTGAACCTTGTTGAAAGCCTTCTAAAGCCTGTTAACAACTTGTTTAGTGTGACAATCAGCACTCCCATTAGGATCTGTGTATAACATTTCCAAACAGGAGCTGAAGGGCTTTTGGAGGCTGGGTTTACACCATCCCCAGATCCGTCTCACATCAGGGGTCCGGTGCGTCCTGGTTCACCATTTCAGGCCAGATTTCAGCCCAAATTTTGGGTTGAATTTGGACAAACTGAAAAACACTACCGGACCTGCTACAGAGATATGTGAACCGGCTCCATAGAGAGACGGTCAAAATCTCCTGCTATTGTGAATTGGATGCAGGGAAACCACATCCAATTTGCAATGGTGTGAACCCAACCAGAGAAATCTGCTTGAAGCTTGTCAAAAGCTTTGCAGAAGCTTGCTGAAAGTTTAATAAAAGCTTTCTGTTTACACTACTCAAGTTGAAGCCCATGTGAAACAGGGCTAAAAGAGTTTTGAAGAAGCAGAAAAGATTTGCAAAGGGACTGCATGACTGGAGAAAGAAATTAAAGGTCTGAAAAGGGTTAAAGTGTTGAATGAGTAAAAATGTGGGTGGCTTGTTATTTACCTCACAGGAGGAATGTGGGTCAGAGATTTTAGAAAAACCTAGGTAACCTGATCTTGGGAAGCCATCCCACCCTATATTTTCCTGTATTAGGTAGTCTTGTGTAAGTTGTTTGTCATGGCAGCCAAGATGGTTGTTTTTTTTTTGGCATTTACAAACAGTAAGGGGGTTTCAGTAAAAGGGGACACATCTAATGATATGCATTGGTGGTTGTTACAGTCCCCTTGGGGCTTGGAAGCTCTTGACTCAGTGTGATGCAACTGAAGACTGGGGGGTTTCTATCTTGGACCAATGATCCCCTCCCTGATTAAAATGTTATTATAATTTTTCCTTTAATAGTTGTGTAACAATTGTTAAAGAATGGCTGCTCTGGCCTTTGTTCATTGTCACACAATCTATAGTTTTATTTAAAGCATAATGGAATAACTAGTTTAAATCTTCTGAATACATTCCAGGTGCATCAAAACAAAAGGCACTCAATGTCTTACACTTCACTTCACTTTGTTTCTAAAATAGTAATAGCCTGAATATGAAAGGCCGTCCCTCTGCTAGTAGTTGCAGACTGAAACCAATGTAGAAGTAGTGATATCGTTGCATTTGGCTACATTTTGGTTACAGCTGGCTTCTAATCAACACTTATTGGTTACCTCTCTGTTCCAATTAGTGATTGAACAGTTAATGAGTGTCAGAATTCTGATAAGTTAAGCCTCGTACACACGATCGGATTGTTGGCCAACAAAACCGTGGACTTTTGTCCAAAGGGCATTGGCCCAGACTTGTCTTGCATACAGACGGCACACAATTGTCGGCCAACAATCCCGAACGTAGTGATATACTACATGGTTTTCCAGCTCTTTAGCTCCACCCTTTGGGCTCCTTCTGCTAATTTTTGTGTTAGTAGAAGTTTGGTGAGTGTTGATTCGCGCTTTTCATTTCACGCTTTTCATTTCATGCTTTTCATTTAACCCTTTTCATTTCGTGCTTTTCATTTAGCGATTTTCAGTTTGCACTTTTCATTTCGTGCTATTCAGTTCGTTTCTGAACGGTCATTCCTCAACCAGACATGTTGCGGAATCGGAGGACATAACATGATATTTATTATTGGCCTTGGAGTTATTTCTTTGACATAATTTTTTTGGTTGAATAATAATTTGATGTGGTATATTTTCTATATTTTTGGATGCATAGAATGCACTTTTTGGTAAAGTTATATTGGCAGATAGCATGTCTAATTGTATTTGTTTTCTTTTTTTAATGCACAACCAAAAAAATTGTGTAGAATAATACTTGGCTATGTGTTTTACTTCAAATGACAGTTTGGGAGTAGGCAGTTACATTTAAAAAAAAATGCAATGTAAAATTGACAAGGGACACCAACATAGTTGTATCTTTGATCTTAAAAAACACAGGATAATGGTGTTGTGGTAAGTTAATAAAAATAAACCAAATAAAAAAATAAATAAAGCATAATAATATTATTCTTGATATCGCTAGAAAAAAAAGCCTTTGAAAATGTGTTTGCAATAACTCCATCACTATCACCAGCAAAGCAGCTTCATTATTATCCCTATAAAGAAGAGAATGTGCGCTGCATTTTGAGATTTCATAATTTGCTGTGTCACGAATGTTAATTCTCCATTACGAACGCTAGTTTACAAGACCGACTGCTTCTGGCTCGTCCTTGCTTCCGAGCATGCGTGTTTGTAGTTTGGACTTTTGTCCGACGGACTTGTGTACACACGATCGGAAAATCCAAATACAGACATTTGTTCGTGGAAAATTTTAAAACCTGCTATCCAACATTTGTCTGCGGAAAATCCAACAACAATTGTCCGATGGAGCAAACACATGGTCGGATTTTCCGCCAACAGCCTGTCATCACACATTTCCCGTCAGAAAATCCGATCGTTTGTACGAGGCTTTATATATTTGCCAACTCTGCTTTCTCCTTCAACCAGTGTGCTTTTTATTTTTAACAATCCAGAGTCATTATAGCTTTATGTATATGCATCAATGTATGGGAAGAAGTTGAATGAAAACAGTCCTGGACTTAGTATACATTAATTTGATCTCTGCTTCTGACATTTTAGCAATCTTTTTCCACTTACAACTTCTTTTTATATCTTCACCTAAAACTGATTTTCCCTTCTTTCTCTTCCCCTAGTCATATAGGATCCCTTTTTTCTTTTTTTTTTAACCGGGCCATGTAGGGTTCATCATAAAATATCACTGTAGGGCTTTGTATAAAATCAACAATTTTATACATTTTAGGCAATTTTGTTTGTACCTGGATAACCATATGTGAAATCTATTGTAACAGGAACCAAAATGTATAATTTTCACAAGTTTATGAAGTTTTTAAAGCATTTTTTGTTTAGAAATAATTATTCACAATTGATGTAGGAGCCTAGTAATATAACAGCAAATGTGTAACGCCTAGGTGTATAATTTTTAATCAGTGTATACGTTTTTTTTTTTTTTTTGTACATCTCCACACTCTTTAAAAAATATTTTTTCCCTTTTGAAACATTCCATTTAATATCAATTAATTTATTTTTCTGAATCAAATGAAAACAGCCTGGGCACATATCATTTGACACACAAAAGACACGCAAGACCAACATGATTAATTACACAAAACAATTTTACAAGAGTAATGCTTTTTATTTTATTATGAAGTGGCACAATAGATAGTAAACCCATGAAAATGGAAAAGAAAAATGATAGAAATCTTGAAAGAAAAATGTAGAATCTCTTAAAGGAGACACGTGAAATGCAAATGGTTTCACTTCTTCGTCCTGGAATAACAAAATAGCTGAAAAGGAATACACAAAAATGTGTTACTTTAATACATAATAATTCATATATATTTTTATAAATGGTTCTGCATAATACTTTTAGCTTTTATTTTTAAAGCAACTTTACTTAACTAATTTTTTTAATTTGCTACTGTTAAAATAAAAAAAGTCCTTATAACTGATGCTGTGCCCCATAGACTTATCACTTTATTGCCAAGCGCCATTCATATTTAGAGTTAATGATGCTTAGTTTCATTCAATTCATGTTCCGTGTGTCCAAGCTTTAATGGGTAAGCCTCTGGGGGTTTGATATCATGCAGTCTGGGCTCACATTACTTCTGGATTCATTAACGTTTACACGCCATTATGTGAGCGCAACATAGCCCAAGAGGAAGGCCCACTCACTGCCATCATGAAAAAAGAGGTAGGACCTTCCTTAAGAAAAAAAGATGGTGTGAGGTCAACAAAGGTGGGGTGGTTTGGAGGAGCTGAAGTTGCACTTTAATAAATGACCATGATCTACAGTGGTGTGAAAAAGTGTTTGCCCCCTTCCTCATTTCCTGTTCCTTTGCATGTTTGTCACACTTAAGTGTTTCGGAACATCAAACCAATTTAAACAATAGTCAAGGGCAACACAAGTAAACACAAAATGCAATTTGTAAATGAAGGTGTTTATTATTAAAGGTGAAAAAAAATCCAAACCATCATGGCCCTGTGTGAAAAAGTGATTGCCCCCTAAACCTAATAACTGGTTGGGCCACCCTTAGCAGCAACAACTGCAACCAAGCGTTTGCGATAACGTGCAATGAGGCTTTTACAGCGTCCTGGAGGAATTTTGGCCCACTCATCTTTGCAGAATTGTCCTAATTCAGTTACATTAGAGGGTTTTCGAGCATGAACGGCCTTTTTAAGGTCATACCACAACATCTCAATAGGATTCAGGTCAGGACTTTGGCTAGGCCACTCCAAAGTCTTCATTTTGTTTTTCTTCAGCCATTCGGTGGTGGACTTGCTGGTGTGTTTAGGATCATTGTCCTGCTGCAGAACCCAAGTTCGTTTCAGCTTGAGTACACGAACAGATGGTCGGACATTCTCCTTCAGGATCTCTTGGTAGACAGCAGAATTCATAGTTCCTTTTATCACGGCAAGTCTTCCAGGTCCTGAAGCAGCAAAACAGCCCCAGACCATCACACTACCACCACCATATTTTACTGTTGGTATAATGTTCTTTTTCTGAAATGCAGTGTTCCTTCTACGCCAGATATACTTGGACACACACCTTCCAAAGAGTTCCACTTTTGTCTCATCGGTCCACAGAATGTTGTCCCAAAAGTCTTGGGGATCATCAAGATGTGTTGTGGAGAAATTGAGACGAGCTTTGATGTTCTTTTTGCTCAGCAGTGGTTTTCTCCTTGGAACTCTGCCATGCAGGCCATTTTTGCCCAGTCTTTTCCTGATGGTGGAGGCATGAACGCTGACCTTAACTGAGGCAAGTGAGGCCTGCAGTTCCTTGGACGTTGTTGTGGGGTCTTTTGTGACCTCTTGGATGAGTCGTCGCTGCACTCTTGGGGTAATTTTGGGCGGCCGGCCACTCCTGGGAAGGTTCACCACTGTTCCATGTCTTTGCCATTTGTGGATAATGGCTCTCACTGTGGTTCGCTGGATTCCCAAAGCTTTGGAAATGGCTTTATAACCCTTTCCAGACTGATAGATCTCAATTACTTTCTTTCTAAATTGTTCCTGAATTTCTTTGGGTCACGGCATGATGTGTAGCTTTTAAGGATCTTCTGGTGGACCTTACTGTGTCAAGCAGCTCCTATTTAAGTGATGCCTTGATTGTGAACAGGTGTGGCAATAATCAGGCCTGGGTGTGGCTAGAGAAATTGAACTCAGGTGTGGACAACCACAATTATAGTATGTTTTAACAAGGGGGGCAATCACTTTTTCACACAGGGCCATGATGGTTTGGATTTTTTTTCACCTTTAATGATAAACACCTTCATTTACAAATTGCATTTTGTGTTTACTTGTGTTGTCCTTGACTATTGTTTAAATTGGTTTGATGTTCCGAAACACTTAGGTGTGACAAACATGCAAAGGAACAGGAAATGAGGAAGGGGGCAAACACTTTTTCACACCACTGTATGCTCTTTCGTTTGTTAGTTGTTGATGCCCAAGAAGTGTGTTACACCTTAACACCTTTGGCATGGCTTATACTCAGCAACGCTGTACCCAAACAAAATTTATGTCTTTTTTCACACAAATAGAGCTTTCTTTTGGTGCTTTTTATTTTTTGTGCTATAAACAAAAGAAGAGCGCCAATTTTGAAAGAAAAACAATATTTTTTACTTTCTGCTATGAAGCATATCCAATAAAAAATCAAATTTCTTCATCAATTTAGGCCAATATGTATTTTGCTACATATTTTTGGTAAAAAAATCCCAATAAGCATATATTGATTGGTTTGCGCAAAGGTTATTGCATCTACAAACTATGGCATATATTTTTGGAAATAGTTTTTCTTTTACTGGTAATGGCCACGATCAGCGATTTTTAGTGGGACTGCGGCATTGCAGTGGACAAATCTGACACTAAGTGACACTTTTTGGGGACCAGTGACACTAATACAGTGATCAATGCTAAAAAAAATGCACTGTCACTGTACTAATGACACTGGAAGGGAAGATGTTAACATCAGGGGCAATCAAATGGTTAAATGTGGCCCTGGGAGTGCTTGCTAACTGTGTGGGAATGCTCTGACTGGATGAAGACAGATCTGTGTTCCTGCTTATCAGAAACACAAGCTCTCCATCTTCTTCCCTGTAAGAACGGCAATCTCCCTTGTTTACATAGGCAGGCCGCCATTCTGCCTCTCTCGGGACAGATTGCGGGTGGCCAGCAGACCCTCTGATTGGCTCCCCCTCTGTCCAATCAGCGCCCGATTGGGTCTCTGGCGGCGTGCGCTCCCCCTAGAGGTTATTGCACTAAATGACGTACAGGTACATGATTTTGCGCAATAGAGCCACTTTGCCGCAGTACATGTACATTACTTGTTGGCAAGTGGTTAAAAAAGACAGTACGCAAATGTGGAAATTGGAAACATTGCTTTCAACTGTACTGAATCAGTTTCTCAGGAGCTAGTGACCTAACACTGGTCCTTACACCTACTCTAGTATTATTAAACCCACAACTGTAAAATGAATCTGTATATGCAGTAAAGCATGCTTGTTATTATCACTGTGGAACCTAAGGGGTTAATCCCTATCATTGTGTAGAAAGGCTGCACAAAACCTCCCCTTCTTGCATTGCCCCCACAACATGTCCGGATAAGACACAATCAGTCTGGGGAATCAGTCTGCACATGCTCAGTTTGTTGTGTATTTTTAGAGATTTTTGTTTATTGGGAGAGTGCATGTGATCAGCACAGGGCCAACCAGCCAATCAGCATCCAGACAGAGGATCAGGGGTCCTCATAGGGCAATCATAGGAGAATGAAAACTCCTCCTACACGCTTTAACCAGACACTGATAGAAGTCACAAGACTGCTTTATACTGCTGATGAGAAAAGGTATTTAGCAGTTTATATTATATGTGTTATATGAAAATATCACTTGTGCCTTGTGTCTCTACATTTTGGCCTTGCCTTGCTCATTAAGCCTTTCCAGCTGCTGGCCAATTTGTACACAGCTAAGCTATATGCTCTTGAACTTCTTTATTTGTGTAGGAAAACACCTACAGTACCTGTGGCTAGTGTCTCAAATACATTTCAGCCTAGCCTTGCTCAATAAAATTGTACTGGTGCTGGCCAGTTTTACACAGCTTTACCATCTTTAAACTGATACTCTAATAGAGCAATGCAGAGACAGGTGTTTCCATACAAGAGTTAAAAGCGTGCAGAGCTGTGCTAACTTGGCCAGCAGTAGGACAGATTTTATGAGCAAGACTAGCCAGAAGGGTAGAGACACGAGCCACAGCAGATGTTTTTTTACAAGAAATATGAGCATTAAAAACCAAAAGGGATATTGCTTTGATGTGTACAAATTGGCCAGCGTCAGGAAAATTTTGCCTCAACAAAAACAGGGACAGGTTTAATAAACCTTTAATTAATTTATATCCGGCAGTCATAGAAGGCCCATGATAATAACGGCATGTGTTTCTGGTAAAATTACCAGAAAATAAAAACATTTTTAAACTGAAATGAATCAGATTGGGATAGTGCTGCTTTATGAAAGCCAAGCTCATTGTAAAAAAATAAAAATAATAATAATTCCACAGCCCTTTACTGTTTGATTAAAAAAACATCACTGCTAAAACTACCTAAAAATTAAATTAATTAGATTGGGGTCCTGCTGCTTTTGTATGTAAGCTAAGCTAACCATAAAAGGAAAAAAATACATTTGACAGTCAAATACCCAAAGGGGTATCCCCCAAACCTGTAATTTAAGAGTTGTGTTTTTTATATCTCTTTTGAAGCCACGGGTAAATAATCTTTTCCATGTAGTTTTCTTTTAATGTTGGCATTGGTATATGCCCCCTTGGCAGTACCCATGTAGCTTGCCTATTGGCTCTAAAAATGTCCAGAACTGACTAGCAAGATTCACAGCCCACAGACTTCAATAGGATTTTCAGCTAAGTTTAGATTTTCTGGATTACAAAAAGGATTTTCCACCCTTTGATGAATCAAACCTGGATGCATTTGGTCATTAATTGTTAGCATGCAGGCTATAATTCCCAATTTTTAAAGGATTATTAAATAAATTAAGACTTGTTATTGTGTGTTTTACTTACTGTGTGATATCTAGTAGGCTATGAATCTAGGTAAATATTTACCAAAACCGATTTACACCACCAATAAAGTTAAAATAAGTGCTACATATAATTTACAATGTTGCAAAGTCCACAATCTTTCTGTATAACTGTGTTTCATTCACCAAAAAAAGATTGTCCTAGAAAATTGATCCATCTCTTTTAACTAGGTAAATCATCCACAACACCGCAAAAGTTTTAAACTTCACTGCTCTTGATGAAATCATTCAACAAAATGCATAGAACAAGGTTAAGCAGGTAATGTCATTGTGCTGGTTACTGGTCCCTCCCCTTTGAGTGTAAGGACGAGTGTGGAATTTACCGACAATAGAACTTGAAACATAAAGTGCGATCATTTTGCAGTGGAACCCTGTGTAGATGACCGTCTTTCTATACATGCTTTTTAGTATAGTGTTTGGAACACTGATGTAATGTATGCAAAACTTTGTTTTTATTACTTTTTTAAATAAAGCAATATTATATTTTTGGATTGTATTTTGTGTTTCTCCTCCCACATGGAGGAAATTTATGGTGATAAAGTTAGAATGATGGAAAATAATCCTTCATGACAAAATTGGGTATTCCTATCTAGATTTTTTTTCTCTATGAATGATCTGTGGACAATGGTGAAAAGGTGATCTGACCTTCATAATTTTAGGTCCATCTCATCTGGTGAGTGAGCCTATTCTGAAGGTGGTTGTGGAAAATGCAGTTGGAGTACATTTATGTGGAGCTCAGAACACATGCAGTGCTGTAGATAATTTACCTGGTTACCTAGCTTTGTAACATTATATGTTATTTGTAGCACATATTTGAACTTTAGCATTAGTTGTGTATGTGTATATTATATTTACAGCTGCTGTTCACATAATAAGGGGTAATAAATTGAAGCCAATAAATAAAGGGCACAAATACGTTTTAGTAACCCTATATGGTATGGTACCTGGACTTAGCCTTTCTTGCCACCGAGACCGCCAGTGAGACCACCGAGACCGCCAGTAAGACCACCGAGACCGCCAGTGAGACCACCTAGACTGCCAGTGAGACTACCAGCGATACCACCGACACTGCCAGTGAGACCACCGAGACCGCCAGTGAGACCACCAGTGAGACCACCAGCGAGACCACCGACACTGCCAGTGAGACCACCTAAAGCTCCAGTAGCAACACCGGTAAGGCTACCAACAACGCCACCAACAGTGTCGACTACACCTTTAACAATACCAGTAAGGGATCCGAGAATTCCACCAAGAATGTCTGGGAATATTTTCAAAATGTCTCCCAGGGTATCACCCTGCAAAAAAAATAAATATATATATATATTAAAAATAAGTTTTTTTTTCAGCAAATAAAAGACATGTATCATACAAATGGTTAAAGTACAGGTATAACTAAAGGCAATTTAATTTTTGAGTTTTGAGAGAGATTAGAACACCTGTTAGATTTCCATTGCTGGCTGTGTTCCTGTTAGGGAGATTTATCATCTCTGTTTGTCCTGTTTACCATTATCACAGAAAGTGAAAGTAAAAGAAAATCTCATATTTTGTGTTAACCCCAGAACAGAAATATAGAGGAAATCTTCCAATGGGGACACCATTCTAGTGACAACCAAGGATTCCTTCACTTTGAAGGAATTTCCTCTCACATCCTGTTTTGGCACAGGAAGTGAAGAGAAATCAACCCAAAAGGACAAAGATTGCAAAAAAACTGACAGGAGTTAGAACCCTCCATACTACATCCAAAACGTTCTGCTTTAATTGGATTACATTTTACAAATCACTACTGACCTTAAGAATCACACATTTTTATATATTTTATATCTATTACACAATTTTGAAAATCAATAGGAATGATTTAAAAAAAAAAAAGGTTTCCATACAGAGGTTTCAGTAAATCATCAGAACACTCCCTACTTGGACAACTCGCTGTTCAGCTGTTTGGATAGCACCACAGAGCAACTCCAAATCTACAAAACTCAGAGATGCAAAGAAGCCTGAACTGAAAAAAATATATATTCTGTTTATTGGCTTTCATATGTTTGGATGTCAAACACCAAGGAAATCAGAGCAACTGTGAGCAATTGTAATTTTGGAGGTACTCTCACTGATCAGCAGTTGGGTTTGGAGGGGAGTACAGAAAATACTTCTACTTTTTAATCGGGACACAATACGCTCATTTACAGTTTTAGCAGCTCAATAAACCTGTTTACTTTTCAAATCAAATGTAATATTTATTTATTAATTACAGGTATTTATATAGTGCCAACAATGTATTCAGCACAGAAATGAGTCAATGCACCAGCAATTCTTTAGATCAAATAAATGTCAATAAAAATGTATGTTTAATTTTCATTACATTTCATAATTCTATAACAGCAAATTACAAAATTCATTATTTCAATCGGCGAGCGCCTATGTGTGGTAACTCCAAACCCTGAGAAATCACTGTATGCACTGACAGAAATTTGTTTAAAACTAAGGAGAGTGAAATCTAATTTACCCTGCAATGATTTACCCATAGCTCACTGTACAGGAAAAGTGAACTGGAAAACTGGATGTGGTGATCAAAACTAAATGAAGTATAGGACTCATTGGCAATGCTGTATCTTGGCCTAGGCCGACAAGGCCCAGTCCTAGGGGTCGGCACGAAAAGAGTCCCCGTCGGCTTGCACTACACTTTTAGTATAGCATGTATAAAGCAGCAATTAGCTATTTAATGCACTGTACTGCATACATTGGTGAACTAAGAGTCATCTCATAAATCCAGTGATTTCAATGCAGGTGAAAGCTGAAGATGTGTTGACCTAGGAAGTGCAAATAGGGTGCTATGTTTTTACATAAATGCCTGTGTTCCTAAACTTCATTATATTTACAAACTAGTCTATCAGGCAAATCTGAAATGTCTTCTGTCCAGTGAAGGGTTGGGCAGGCCATAGACAGTGCAAATTTCTCGGTTGCAGGAAATACATTTTCACGATTCCCCCATCAACACTGACAATGCTGGCAGGGGAATCACTCCTGCCGAGCAATTGTCTGCTCCCAGCGGGGGGCGAGGATTATATATTGATTATTGCTAGCAGAAAAAGCAGCCGCTAACTGGTTGTACCCAAGTGGGTCTATCGATCAACTTAGTACATTCAGCCTGTCCACACACAGTTCAAATCTGGGCCAGTTCCTGCTGATCTCGAACCATCTATGGCTGGCATCTCTTGGCCTCTCTTGTCTTCAATTATGTTTTATGACTCCTAATACTTTTCAGCAATATCATGTAATTTTTAAAGCATTTAGTTTATCTTTACAAAACATGCTTCATTCATACACATACAAGGGCCAAAATATTTATATATATATATATATAAAAATAATTTCTTACCAGACAATCACTTAAAAGACCTCCTAAATCTAAGCCAGCTTCATCTGTAGAACCTTTCTGTAAAAAAAAAAAAAAAAAAAAATTAAAAACAGTCAGGCAGCCCAGACTGTAATGCATAACAAGTGTTGTCTTTGTGAGTGCAATTTTATCAATTTAATAAATGCTTTCTGCTTAGTATACTACACTATGGGGTTTTGCGCTCTTGTTTTTCCTTTTGTATAAGCTGTTTGAGCAGTTTATTCAAGAAAGCCCATTATTATGCAAATGATGGGAATTTGCATGGAGAAGTGGTAAAAAAAAATGTCACTGTCACTGTGGACAGATATATAACATGGCAACAAGATGTTTTGTTAAAGGGGACAATACCAGCTTCTAATGTTTAGAGTGCCCATACTTTTTCCACAGTACACATAATATTTACTTTATTTATATTTTTTCTGAATGAATGATTGAAGAGAAAAATGTTTCTTGTATTTTTTTTTTTTCAAATATATCACAATCATCTCTGGCACTATTTGAATAAAGAACTAATATTTGTCAATTCAGATATGTTGAAATATATATACATATATATCTTTCTATCTATATATATAGATACAGTATATTGATTGTATGTATATGTTTTCACTTTTTAAACTTGTGACCTGATCTGATCCAGACCCCCATGCAGCTCTGATCACTACTAAAAGTTACCTTTTGCTAGATGCAATCAGTATGTCACTATAGCAGTGATTTACTGCGGCAATGAGAAGTTGTGACATCACTTGTGAAGACACTACATGTCAGATGTAAACACAATGTGGAAGTATAGTGTTTACATTCTTTTTTACAGTGTGCTCCTATAGAATGCTCTGTAGAATTATTAGATGCCAAAATAGGAGTCTTTCAGTACCTGGACTTAGCACCGGGTCCCATCTGTTACTAACAGTTGGTGGTTCCAGGGCTAATGCTAGACGGGGGCCTACAGGAGTTTTCTGAGTCTTTTCTAGAATGGCTCTGGCACAAATAACCCCTGTCTCTGTGCTGTTTTAAAACAACACCCAGGACTTAAGTGGTTATAGGTATAAGTGAATTGAACTGTGTAAGTCAAAACAATTCAGCTGAAGCAATGATTTGCATCACCGAATTTAAAGAATTATTTTCCAGTTTGCTCTGGTCTGGAAGAGGGTGCAGTGGGCCCCTCCAAACAGAAAGTAATTTTGTATTTGGTTGTTGATATAATGGAGTGGGTGGGCTGCCTTGACTCCAGAGAGCCTGCCCACAAACTAAGTGTGGGAAAAAGGGCTCTTGGGATATGTAGTTCTGTGGGTATGCCTATATTTAGATGAACTGACCTTTTAGCAGCTTCCCCTGCAAGAATTGTACACTTTTATAAGCTACGTGATTATGTCATGGGGGCAATTAAAGCTGTTTTTTTGCCTGAAGTAAAATAAAACAATACTGGGGAATGCACTTTAGGGGAGGGGCAGGTCTGGGGATACATTTGGGTTATGCCTGTACACAGACTCATCATTAAATCCAACTAGGAAAATGCTTGTGGGGTCTGCTGCTACTCTATTCTATAATGAACTGGTAAATGTCCATTGGACAACCTTTTACCAGGCCACTATTAGAATGGGCCAAGAAAATATTTACCCAATAGAGCACTGATTAGAGATGTGCAAATATTTGAAAGTGATGAAATACAATCTGACAGAGTAAATAATGGATTATGATATGCAGGAAGAAATGTAAGTTAGTTTCCATTATTCACTCATCTCTAATAATATCTAATTATATCCACTTAATATGCAGAAATTCCTTTACATCCATTATAACAACATTTCAGACTTTAAAACAAGAAACATTTGACTTACTACTACAGAAACCATCAATCCCATGAAACTGTTTATTGTACCAGTCTTTTCAACGTGACTAGAATATGATTCATAGTCATTTTTCTGAAATAAAGAAAATTAATGTATTATAAATCGCCATTTGAACCTTTTACCTGTAAATTCATAACTGTTTTTTTTTTGTTATCATTTCAGGGTTTTGTAACTTTTGGTGTGCTTTACAGAATGCTAAACATTCCAGAGGTCTAATATTCCATAGAAGTATTTGCAGTGAACAATATTACATGCTGAGCTTGTGGCACTCTGTTGGACAATGGGGTTGATTTACTAAAAGCAAATACTGTGCAGTTCCTCTAGATCTCAGACGAAGCTCTAAAATGAGGGATTCATTTCATGATTTCTATTATCCAATCATGTGCAAGCAAAAGTGCTGTTTTTTTTCCCTTGCATGTGATTGCAAAGTGAAGCTTTACCTCATAAACTAAGCTCTGGAGCAACTGCACTTGCAGACAGTGCACAGTATATTTGCCTTTAGTAAATCAACCGCACAGTATCCCTTTTCAGTTTATTTTGGCAGAAAAATATTAAAGTATGTGTGATCATGCTCCTTGTAAAAAACCAAAAAAACATTCAGTTTAAAATAGAAATGAAAGGCAAACCAATTGTGTACACATATTAAAAGCATTAAACACTTAACTAAGAATACCCAGTCACATGCAAGAAAAAAAATGCATTTTAGCTTGCACATTATTGGATGATGGAGGTCGGCAGAGCTTCCCCTCATTTACTAAGCTCTTAAGCAACTTCACTTGAAAAGTGCTTACTCTATGTGCCTTTAGTAAATCAACTCCATTACACTAAGTAAATCCACCCCATTACACACAGTAAAATATAAGGTACTTATTTTCATACTATACTGACTACTATATTTTCATATTATACTGCTCACTGCCCCCCCCCCCCCCCCCCCCCACACACACACACACTGTATACTGCCCACTGCCATCCCCATATACTGCTCACTGTTCCCCCCAGTATACTGCTCACTGCTCTGTGCCATAGAATACTGATTCCATTTAATCTGATCATACTCTAGTTGTGTTAAATTGGTGGTGGATGTGGGGGCTGTAATACAATGCACACGCATATCACAATGGTCTAATCCCTTGTTAGAACATATGTCATATGTAGTCCAGAGGATAGTTTACTTTTCACAATTATTTTAGAGATATCTTCCCACTGACAAGTTTCCACTGATGTCATTGATCTTTTTAGTTATCTATAAGAGGGTAATTCTTCCCACTGACCACAAGTATAGGGAGCATTCTTTCCACTAACCATCACACAATGCATAATGAGTTATAGATATAGTAATTTCGAGCAGGGGTTTCCTGAGACTGGAAAATAAATTTCAAGGGTTACTCTGTGTTGAAAGGGTTAAGAAAGGCTTGAAAGCATAACTAAAGGCAAAACGTTCTTTTTTAGTAGGGTTCTTTTTTTTGCCATCTGTGTCCCCATTGGATACATGTCCCCTCTATTACTTTTCTGGGGACAACCCAAAATTTGGGATTTCCTTTTCATTTCACTTTCAATGATAATGGTAAACAGGACAAATAAAGAGGGTAAATCTCCTCAATGGGGACAGACAACAGTAAAAACCTAATTGGTGTTATAATACCTCTCCACACTATCCAAAAAAAAAAAAAGCTTTTCATTTAGGCCCTGTTCACACCTGAGTGATTTTCTGTTTGAAGTTTGTAGCTCTAAAATGCTCAACAAGCCAAATCCCATTCATTTCAATGGTCCCTGTTCACATCACAGTGTTCTGTCTCCTGAAGCAAAATGCCTGAAGCTCAAAAAAGTACATGAGCTTCTTTTTGGCAGATTACAAGCATTTTTAGTCCCATAGACTTCATCAGAAACGCCTGACTTGAGCATTTTACAAGCATATTTATGAGCAGTTTAGGAGCATTATTATACTTCAATATACCATAGTAACATCTGACAAAAAGACCTAAAAACACTGAAGCAGCAGACTTTGTGAAAATTTATATTTGTGTAATTCTCAACACTTTTGGCCATTGCTGTAGTATCAGAAACCACACACAAATATAAATATCCTTCTCCCAGCAATACAAAAGACAATGTTGTATTTATTATTGGTGGAAGAAGGATAATTATATATCGTATTATATAGCGAATAACATGCACCCCAAGTTTAGGAGGGAATTTTAAGGAAAAAAACTTTTAGGAGGGAAGTTTAAGGAAAAAAACTTACATTAAAATGCCCATCAATGCAGCTTTATCAGTGTCCATCTGCAGCCTTGTCCATCATTGCAGCCTAGCCCAGTGTCCATCTGCAGACTTGTCCATCCTTATAGCCTAGCTCAGTGTCCATCTGCAGCCTTGTCCATCCTTATATCCTTGCCCAGTGTCCATCTGCAGCCTTGTCCAGTACCTTTGCAGCCTTGTCCAATACCTTTGCAGCCTTGCCAATCTCTGCAGCATTTGCCTGATTTAAATTTGGCACTGATTTCCGCTGACAGCAGAGAGGAGCGAGCGGAGCTGAGATACAGAAAGCCGATCGTACTTCGGCTTTACTAGGCTCTGCTCACAGTCCCGCCCATCTCCACTGATTGCGAGAGAAGAGGAGCGAGCGCTGCTGACAGAAAGCCAAGTGTACTTCGGCTAGACTCTGCTCTGGTCTCAGTCAGGGGTGGGACTGCGAGAGGAGCCGAGACTAGCAGAAGTATATTCTGCTTTCTGTATGTCAGGGGCGCTCGCTCCTCTTGCAATCAGTGGAGGTGGGCGGAACTACGAGAGGAGCCGAGACTAGCCGAAGTACATTAGGCTTTCTGCATGTCAATGGCGCTCGCTCCTCTCGCAATCAGTGGAGGCGGGCGGGACTGCGAGAGGAGCCGAGTAAAGCCGAGTGTACTTTGGCTTTGTGTAGCTCGGCTCCGGTCGCTCGTTTCCTTAAATCAGCGGGGATCGGCGTATAACACGCACCCACGATTTCCCCCTGATTTTAAGGGGGAAAAAGTGCGTGTTATATGCCGATAAATACGGTATGTGTATGATTTTTGATACTATTTGCATTCAATATTTGACATTTAGAAAGATATTTTGTGTTTACTTAGTTTAACTTGTTGTTTTTTATATACCACATTTGTCCTGTGAAAGAAGCTTCTCTTTGACTGGTATTCGATTCACCTTCTTTCTTTTGTATTAAAACATATGCTGCAGGGACCTCACTGACTTAGTAAGTTGACATATTTCTATGGTTTAAACTATTTTACATTTTTATTAGCAATAAATAATGAATAAGCACAGCGTTCCTGTGTGAAACATGTCTACCTGTACCTGCTTATCTCGTCATGTGATGTAATTTATGTTTATGGATTTTACAATAAAGAGACTTTCTACTATCTCTGTGTGTAGCCATCCATTCCTCCCTGTATCTACTGCACGGCCAGCGAGGCTAGCATCCGTGGGAGGAGTTCATTCCCCAGCTCACCTGTTTCCATCACTCAACTGGAGCAGCATTTCCCTTCCCCACTGTTAGCAATAAAAACTGACAGGGGTTATAATTCTTCTCCACTGTATTCATCCCACTGGATATCACATGAGATAAAATACAGCATAGTTTCATGAGATAATTACTGCATACTTTGGAAAAATACTGCATGCAAAGAAAAATGTTTGAAAAACCCTGAGTGGTAATTTATTACATTTCTTAAAGTGGTAGATATTGCTTTGTGAATGGAGCCCATAGTCTTTATAAAATGATCATAAAAGGGAATATACTCTTTATGCACTTCACAATAGTGGTCTCAGGAATGTTATATTTTACAATTATTACAGTTCTATATAATTTCAGTATTAACATTATTGTTATGTGGCTGTTATATACAGTACATAGATTGTTATTTCTACACAATCCACACGTTTGTAATGATAAAGCATAAACATTATTTTTAAATAAATGGACACTATAATAACACTATATTGTCAAAAGTAATGGTACGCCTGCCTTTACATGCACATGAACTTTAATGGCATCCCAGTCTTAGTCCGTAGGGTTCAATATGGAGTTGGCCCACCCTTTGCAGCTATAACAGTAACAACTCTTCTGGGAAAGCAAGGTCCATAAAGACATTGATGAGTGAGTTTGGGGTGAAGGAACTTGACTGGCATGCAGAGTCCTGACCTCAATGCGATAGAACACCTTTGGGATGAATTAGAGCGGAGACTACAAGCCAGGCCTTCTCATACAACATCAGTGCCTGACATCACAAATGCGCTTATGGAAGAATGGTCAAACATTCCTATAGACACACTGCTAAACCATGTGGACAGCCTCCCCAGAAGAGTTGAAACTATTATAGCTGCAAAGGATGGGCCAACTCAATATTGAACCCTAAGGACTAAGACTGGGGTGCCATTAAAGTTCATGTGCGTGTAAAGGTAGGCGTCCCGATACGTTTGACAATATAGTGTATATGTTATGGCAATGTTGCTAACTTTCACAAAACCCTTGCAGGAACACAGATACTAAATCATGCAAAAAAATATTAACATCTTACCTCTAAAGCATTGACCAAAATAGTTATCTTTATGTCAGTTTTCTAAAAAGAAGCAGATTTAACAATTATCAAAATGCCTAATTCTTCAGCTGCTGTATTTGTATGTAAACTAAAAGTGAACATTTGCACAGCCAGCGCAATGCATAGGTTGCCCTTAAGTTACCCTCCCTAACTGTGCATACTCATTTGTTCCTACACAACAAGAAAGACACCCCTGTCTATGCTCTGAGTGACTCCAATGGGACTTTACACAGGGCTGAATCACCAAAACAAGTCACTGTGGCATGAATGAGTCACATGCTCATCCATACTTGTTTTACCATGCATAGATAAAATCAATTTTTTCTAAATATTTAAAAAAATAATAATTATAATTTTTTAAAGGAGAAGTAGGGCCAAATCCTTTTGGCCTTACTTCTACTATAGATAACAGGACTGAACTTCATTCTGCATTCCTGTGACCCATTTTCAGTCTGTCCAGGTTCTGGAGAGATCCTGACTTTAAAGTCGGGATCCACCCAGATTCCTGACCGACAGCTGGCTAAGCCACTAATCACCCTCCATAGCTGGTGCTCCAGTGAGTGCTGGAGGGGCAAAGCATGAAGCCAGTGACTGACAGTCACAGCTCTCTGCTCACTGAAGACCAAGAACCGTGCGATAAGTGGTCTTTTGATCAATTCTTGGTCTTAGAAGCGCCAGGGGACAGATGCAGCATCGTTACAATGCTGTATCCACTTGGGTGAGTATGACTGTTTATTTTTTATTCCTAAACTACTCTTTCAAGTATTCCTTTCCACTGCAATACATTTGTAAAGCTGAAACATTGAACCAGACACCCATACAATAACCACAGTGGGAAAGATATCCATCCAAGCTGAAAGTGTGCAGGTCAGGCATAGGCCACTTAAAGGATTTATAATCCTGCAGTTAGGTTATAAATATCTTACCACAGTCAGAAGTTTTTTCACTCCAACTCCAAGATCATTTGCCATAAGATTCTTAAAAAACAAGAAATAAAATAATTTTATTTAAGACAACCATTTTATACGGTCTGTATGGTAAGAAAAACTTCATTTCTACAGTAACCTCTTGCGACTGCCTCATGTATTAGTATGGCAGCAGATCAGCTCTCCTACACAGCATCACATATCTAATACATGATACAACTCTTCCAGGCAGGGGCTGTGCTCGCACGTCTGCCTCCCTGGCTGTGCTGTGATTAGTCACAACACAAGCAGATCAGTGGATCCATTAGTAAAACAGGACACAGTAAACACACTGTTAGGCACACAGTTAACTCTTTGATTGCCCCTAGATGTTAACCCCTTCCCAGGCAGTGTCATTAGTAAAGTGGGAAATGAACAGGAAATATCATACAGGAAGTAAAGTTGGTGTAGAAGGAGGAATTTTCAGTATACAAAACAGTCACCTATTACCAACAGCTTAGCCTTTGAGAACCCCTGGAGAAGGGGTGAAATGCGTCGGTTGACAGCTGTTGGTGATGTTATTTCCAGTCAGTTAGATGCACACCAATGTGCACTTCAGGTCCAGCATTTTGCTTGCAATTTTCTAAGTACATGTGAGTGTAATTGATTTTAACTTATTTATATATATATATATATATTTTATGCTATGTGGGTTTCCTCTATTATCTCGTACATACGTATTATAAGATAAATCAGAATTGGTATAATACACTGTTGTGGGACATAGGACACAGCCACAGAGGAGGACTACAAGCTCCAGCACAACCATGATTATTATTCAGTGCATATGACTCTAAATGCCCATACACACGATCAGATTTTTTGACAACAAACATGCAAATTAGCTGTTTTAAGGCAACATTCGACCGTGTGCACGCTCCGGACAAACCTTTTCAGACAATTGTCCGCTCTGCAAACAGACAAACTTTTCTGCAACAAAAGTCCGATAGAGCAAAGTCCGATCGTGTGTACAGAAATCCATCGGACCTAACTCCAAAGTACAAACACGCATGCTCAGAACCAATGCAAAGATCAGACAACAATACAGAAGTTGACCAAAGGGTGGCGGTAAAGAGAAGAAAAACACGTGATTTGGTGAAAGTTGGCTTAAAAAGTCCTGCCGTGTGTATGCAATACAAGTTCATGGCCAACGCCCTTTGGGCAGAAATCCACAGACAAGTTTGTTTGAAGTCCGATCGTGTGTACAAGGCTTTACTTATACCTAAGAGTCCATACTTTAGGGTGAGTGGGAGCACTGGAGGGGAGCACAATATGTAATTTACTGATTTTTACTCTTCTTATTTGCATATTGGTATTGCTATATATATAATAGTCAACAAACTAGGCAGTGCCTAAATTAGCATATTCAGTTTAAAAAGTATATTAGAGCTGCAGCCTTTAGAGCAGTTTAAAAGGTACAGCACCTTAATAGAGCTGCAGCCATTACAGCGGTTTAAAAGGTATAGCCCCTTTTTAGGGCTAAATACTATTTTGGTAGAGATATTTTATTATTTCACACATATTTGGTCCTAAAAAAATGGCCTGGTCAGGAAGGGGGTAAAATCTTCTGGAGGGCAAGTGGTAACGATATGTAGTAATTTTTGTAGAAGAAAAAGAAAAGAAAACTTTACTACCAACTTTAAGCTAATTAACATTATTGACTACTCTTCTGAGATATTTAAGGATATCATAAAGAAAGTGAAAGCATTTACCAAAATGAGGAAGGAATCTGATATTATGGCTCTCAACTTGCAGCTCTTTTCAATAGAGGAACACCTGTGACATTCCTGAGAAAAAAATAATAATTGCATAATATTATATTCAGGCATATTTATTGGCTTACTAAAAAGCTCAAATATGAAAATACAAATTATTGCTAAAAGTAATCAGATCAAGTATTTTAAATGTTCGTCGCAGTGTTTTTCCTTTCCATAAACAATACTTGTTTACTTGCAATGTGTCTTTAAACACACTGGATAATTTGACTACTTCAGGAGAGTTCATATATTAGCACAGCCCCCTCCCTCTTTGCATGTCCAGCCCTTTTATGGATTTCCTAATTACTCCCTGTGCTGACCCAGATTCTCTACCTCTCTCCTCACATCCCTACTTAACCTTTTATGTAGCTGCCAGGAGAGCAGTGAAGGGGAATTCCACAAAATGCCACTTAAGTAGCAGCTACAAGTCTGTTGGGGCTTACTCACATTATATCCAAGATGTAGTAAAGCCTAGTGACAATCTCAGGTCTTCTGGATGTCTACACAAAAGAAGGCCTATACAAAGCATGCAGAAAAAGCATTCCCATACTGTATAGTCTTATAGGATGACTTTTGGTAAAAATCCATATTCTGGAGAAAACAAAGCCCTCCAGCTACGCGCTGCTCACCGCTGACACAGCTTCCATCTTCACCCGGTCTTCCTTCCGGGTTCACGAGCAGCCGTCGTTTTACTGCTGAAGCCCCGATGACGTTGCACCCATGCAGGAGTCACGGCTGTGGCACGGCTCTCTCTATGGACTGCACACCATCCATTGAGAGCGCAATGCACTTGCATTAGTGACATCGCCGGCACTGCTAAAGTAAATATCTCATAAATGGTGCACATTTAGGAAATATTTACTGTACCTACAGGTAAGCCTTATTATAGGCTTACCTGTAGGTATAAAATTAAAAAAAGCCTTAATAACACTTTAAGTAGTTTATCCTCAAAGATAGTTAATGATAACTTCTTGTTTCTTGTGGACAACCACTCTTCCAATGTGAAGATAATGTCCTTAATATGAGATGTTGGTACATTATCTAGGTTGTTAGTAAATTTAGATAAATCTATGGTTTTACCTTTAGATCTTTTGCCTGCTCTTTTGCCTAGTGCTGTATTTCACCTTCAAGTACAACATCAATTTACATTTACAAATCACCCAAGATCCTAACATAAAATATGTATAAGGGTGATATCCTTCTGTGTAAAATGTGGATCAAATCAAGGTTCACCAATTCACATACCCTGGTAAGATATTGGGAACAAAGATGTCCAGTTATTATTTCCGCATTTAATGTCACACTTACTATCTCTCCACTCATTAGTATTTTGAGTTCACTTGACTCTATTGTCCTTAAATGGGCCTCCCGTGCCCCATCTCTCTGTTGAGGCATGGGTATAGGAGCTGTATAGACTTCTTTGTTTTGACAGATATACCTAATAACTGCAAGAAACCACTAATAAACGCTCCCTACTGCGGTCTTGATGGATAGGTTTTCAACTCTAACTTTGAGGTCCTCTCCCATTAGAGACCCCACTTTACCACTTTCAATGTGGAAAAAGGTTAGCGTACATCAGATGTGCACCCTTACTCCTAACCTAAATCATTTCAGTAAATACTTTTTTTTCTAAATATATATAAAATGCTGTTCATCTTTGGCATCAATGCCTGTTTGTTGTTGCTATGATTAATGACTGTTATCTGAATATATACTTTATATGTGCTTACATTTCTCCTTCGTACTATGTAATATACTTTACTGAGGACTGAATTCTAATATTTTGGTATGCACCCAATGCTATATCTCTGTATTTGGTTGTATTCCTTTTTGAATATATGTTCTTTGTAAAATTTATCAAGTTTGTAAAATTTGATAAAATGTGGATCACAACAAAGACTAAAATTTGGTTTCTGGCAACCATCTCCCTTTGCTCAACATTTTACCTCATCGTGCTAGAGAAATTCACTTTTTCTGCTTGTCTGCAGCATTAAATAAATTAAAATGATAGTTAGAAAAATAAACTAAATTATAATGGCTACTGCAGGTGGATGGTCCTTGGAAATCAAAGATTTTTATCATAGTAAATTTTTAAATATATAAGAATTTGCTGGTTGGTCAAACTACTGTCCTTCTCAAAAAATGATTTTGGGTGGACAGATCTTTTCAAAAACATTTTATAGATGTTTAGAACATACTTTCTTCTGTACTTGAAACACAAGACCTAATATATCAAATTTTCTTATTTTTTTTACATTACCTGCAATTCACGCCATCTGGTTAATGATGGGGACAACATACGTGCATGAGAAAGTGATTCGGCTTCCTGAAGAACAGTATAAACAAAGAAATATAGCCTTTTTTAATTTCTAGAGGATTTGAAGAAAAAACAATTGTCAATTATCTATAAAAATAGATTACTTACATGCACAGGTTTTATTTTGGGGACGGATCTTGCATTGGTAAAAGCTGCAATAAGAAGCATTAAACACTATTTTAGAAACAGGAGGGCAGTAGGGTATTGTGGAGGTAGAGTAACAATGGTGTATGTTCAAAAAAGCCTATCAGTAGATGGGGCGTGGTTGGTTGCCGAGAGGATGGACGAAGGCTGTTAGAGCTCTGAGGCAATGGGCTCCCTGTAGCTTAAATAAAGCAACAAAAATATCTGCTGAGGGCACAATTAAAGCCCGAAAGTGGCGGTGAATGTCCTAGTAAGATGGGGAATCGAAAAAATAAATAAGGACCCCGCAAATTAGGCAAATTCAGAAGCCCACCTGGGACACTGCAGAAGATTAAAGATGGCGCTGGTCCATCCTCACCTCACAGCAGCACAAAGCAGCAGGATACCAGCGCTGAAGGAGGCATGGAGACACAGCCTGGCTCACAGGGCACCAGTCTACAGCTCTAGGTTGACATTATTAGCCCCATAAAAAGGAGGAGAAGAATTTCATCCTCTAAAGGAAAATGTGAGTGAAACTCCAAATTAACATAATAGTACACTGGGAATACCCCCTATGATGCAAAACTAAATGCAATACCTACCACAGGCCAACCCATACCAGATTCCACTTTTAAAGACATCATCATTTCACTAAGGGGGACTCTTCAGCTTGACATGATACATTTTATGAATCAGTCAAAGCAAGAAATTGATGAACTAGGTGACAGAGTGGAATATGTGGAAAACAAAGCTCATAATGAATTAGTTGCACATTTGCACCAAATCCCAAAAGCTCAACTTTGATGGGTCGGGAAAATAACAGCATTTAAGATACAAATATTCCCCAAAATACTATATCATTTCTGCACTCTTCCAATTGCCAATATGTGGAAATGCACAGAAGCTCCTAACTTGTCAAATGTCATTATAAGACTAAATACTCAGGCCAAATACAAATTGATGTTAGCATTCAAAAATTTCTCTATCACTATTTTCCAAAAAAAATTGTTTGATAAACAACCCAAGAGCCTCCAATTACTTAAAGAATAGGGATGTATGATAAACCAAGATATTGAATTTCTTATAGACTCATCTTCTTCTTTTCATTCCTAAAATCTTTTATATTTGGTGACCAGCTCCAGCCTACAGTATGATCCCACTTGGGGTGGGGGGCCACGGTAGCGGGATATCAAACGTCAGTACCCTAAAGTTATTATTACTTCTTGTTATTCATTCCCCAATTTTTGTAATTATATGTTCTATGCAATATAATAAGCAATACCAATTTATTGTATTAATTTATATTGGAATGTATTTAGTCAAAAATAATAAAAATATAAAGTTAAAAAAAAAGCCTATCAGTAATCTGTTTTTGGGTCAGGTTTCTTAACTCCACCTGATTTAGGAAATGTGTTTCATTTTTAGTCTGTCCATAAGTATTATAACATGGTTAATACCTGCTGAATGGCCAGCATGAACATTGTCTAGGAGGTGAATAGTGAGGTCCAATTCCATTAATCTTTTTACTTTTCTATAGAGTAGGGAAGGGTTCATACTTCTTTTGTGTTTTAAACACTGGCTATGTACAGTAATGCTGTCTTCATCCCCATACAGAAGATTTTTCTTCTCTTCCAGTCCTATCTGACACCTATCACATGGACAGGAAATGAGAGGAAATATCCCTTATGGGCACAAAGACAGCTATAAAATCCTGACGTGTCAATCCTCAACTCTGCATTTGTTTGATTGTTGCTGTAGCACAATGGATGAATTACTCCTCACTACTTACTGCTTTCTTCACCACCTGTCAAATAAGCAGGAACTGAGGAAATTTCATTAATTTCTGTCAATGAGACAGGAAACTAGGATTCCTACAATGCGGACAGAGAGATCAATACAATAGGGATACTATAGAGAGTGGGATACAAGCCTTATCCATCTTTAATTTTTACATAGAGTTAAAATTATTAGTAATATATAATAATAGCGCTGAAGAATGATTAGGTTGCACTAATGGGCTTTAGTGTGAGAAAATGCTCAGCATGATAGCTGATGATAACTATGTAGTTGTCTGTATACATTGCCGTATTCGGCTCTTGCGCAAACAAAAAAAATAACACTGCAATAGATAAATCTGTCTCTAGTCTTGTTTGCATCTATGGACACTTGGTGAGCATACATTTACTTTTATAAAGTTATCCTGTAATTTCACCCCAGTCTCCCCCTTCCCTTTATTCATGCTTCTTACGCTCACCTGACTATTCTCTTGCATGCTCCTGTCAGATCACCCCATGAGAATCTGCCGGCCTCCACTGCAAACTCTCCCTGCTAGCCCTAGACTTCTTTCATGCATGCATGAAAAGATACCATTTTTTCCTACAGAGAGGTCTTCCACCGATAGGAGTCAAGATAGTCCTCGTCATAGAAATGACTGCAATTTTTGGTGCATGTGCAAAAGACATGCAGATTTATCCAGGAGCTTGTGAAATATCAGTTGCTTCCTGTGTGCATGGATCTGGCAGGTGCATGGACAGGAAGTATATGATTTTTGAAGCTCTGGAAAGATGGAAGGGGGGCAAGGTGTGTGGAAATTAAAGGATAACTATGTATAAGTATGTTTTTTTTTTTTAAATCACTCATCACTCATGACAGCCACAGATAATACTGAACTAAGAACACTGAGCAGCCTTAGGATATCAAGCACCCAAGCCAGCATTTTTGCTTGTGACCTAACTTTGCTAAACCCATTAGAACGACAATATTTCTACATTTGGACTGACTGTACATTGATGAATGTAAAAGAAGTACAGGAGTACAACTTGTGTTGAATTTTCACCAAAGTTTAGGTTTATCAGCTTTTGCTAGCCTAAAGTTTCCAGATTTGTAATTAACTTTATATTCATATACCAAAAAATAGTTCAATAGTTCAATAGGACAAATCACAGAATAAAATTAGCACTTGATGAGGCTAATTTACTAAAGAAGTTGACAATGATCACAAAAAAAGAAGGGCACATTTACTTCAATTATCCAGTCATGTGCAGATGAAAAAAAATAAACAAGATTCTGAATTTCACATAATTGGATAGCTGAAGTAAATCTTTCTCCCTTTTTGTGTGAACAGTGTCATTCACTTTAGTAAATCAGCCTCTTTATGTCTGGTAACAATTGTTAAAAATACTGCTGGTTAACCTGGAAAAAAATTAAAAATGTCCATCCTTTTACTGTCTTTTACCTTGAAAAAAAGTGCTGAAATGTGAAAATGACTCTGTATCTCAACTGGTTAAAATAGTAAATGAACATACAGTATGTAAGCACATAGTCAACAAGATAAACCCATCAGCGCATACCTTTTAATTTAGCCATCTTCAATTTATGTGCAAAGACCAACCTTCCTAAAATTAGTATTTGCAAAGATATAGGCATGCTACCCAATTCTTTCCACATGGTCATAAAAGCAATTTTATTTGGGTACGGGGACAGGAAGTGTACCTGTTCTGTGTTATTAAAAATCGAATGCATTGAAAGCAAAAGACTTTGAGTAGTACAACAGTGATAAATCGTAAAACAAAAAGTATGGGCTGACAATTTATGCTGTCAGCTATCTCTTAGAAATCTTAAAGTGTTTGTTACCCCAAGACTTCATATTCCTGATATGTGCCTGCTGTTACATGTACTTGTATGAGAAAGTATCCTGTTCTCTTTGTATTGCTTCCTTTGTATGAAATCCCTGGTGTTCCTGCTAGTCCCCTTGCTTACCTATTAAAAACTAACCACACTAAGCAGGAGAGCACACCGTCGTCATGTTAGGAACTCAGTGTATTCTCCTCCAATGATTATTATTATTATACAGGATTTATATAGTGCCGACAGTTTATGCAGCACTTTACAACTCAAGGGTAGACAGTACAACTACAATCCAATTTAATACAGTAGGAATCAGAGAGCCCCACTCATTAGAGCTTACAATCTAAGAGGGAGGGTCAAGAGATACAAGAGGTATTAAATGTGGGGGATGTACTGATGGAGGAAATAAATATACAGTTAGGTTGGGGCCAGATAGGCTTCTCTGAAAAGATGAATTTTCAGGGTTCATCTGAGAGTGGACAGAGCAGAAGATAGTAGGACAGATTGGGGTAGAGTGTTCCAGAGGTTGGGAGAAGCTTGGGAGAAGTCTTGGAGGATAAGATTTGACACGCCACCGCTGCACAGCCATTCACTAGCGAGCTCAGTGTGCTGCTGCATCTCCTCCCCCCAGCTCTTATGCAGCTGAGAACAGCAGGAGTGTTATCATTTATAAAAAGTGGAAAAAAGGTATTTGTTTTTTTTTTTATATCTATACAAAAATGTTTTGCCTTTCATTTCTATTTTCAACTATTTACAATCACTTCAAGCTAAACCATCACATCCCAAATTTTGCCCAGTGGTTGCACCCAGTCAGATGCATCTGCTTTTCAGGTATTTTGACAGCTGAAGGGGATGGCTGTCAAACTACAATAGCCTCTGGGAACTTTCTCACAAAATGAATCTCCACAGGTATATTAAAGTTGAAGTCCAGCCTGAGCTTTTTAGGCTGGACTTCTCCTCTGGGTCACAAGAGTGCAATTCGTTTGGCACTCCTGTGACCCGTTTTCAGCAGAGAGAGGTTTGGAAGTCTGCTCTTTGCTGATGTCACTGCCATCAGTCGAGGCAGCGCATCATCACGACTTCCCAAGTCTGGATCCACCAGCTGCCTCAATTGATGGCAGTCTCAAGCCACTTAGATGGCCTCTCCCCATTACGTACCCCCCCCCCCCGTGAGATACCTTATAACCCATATAATAATAGCTGCAAGGTTAGCCATGGTCCGCCAATGGAAATCTCCCGACCCTGTGTCTAGATCGAAAGTCATATCCATAGTTCAAACACATGGTCTATATGAGTGAATGCTTGCCTCTAGCAAAATCCAGTTACACTCAGGGGTTTATTTACTAAGGGCAAATAGACTGTGCACTTTGCAAAGTGCATTTGCACTCCGCAACAACATTTGCTCTAGAGCTTAGTAAATTAGCAGAGGCTCTGCTGACTTCCATCATCCAATCATGTGCAACCAAAGATGCATTTTTTTTTATGTTCCTTACATGTGATTGGGTATTCTTTGGAGAAACTGTACTTGCAGCGTGCACGTGTAACTGGTATGATTGGACTAATTGGTTTGAGAAGCTTAACAATTCTCTTTGATGTATGTGCTAACAGGTTTTGGTATGGTTTGTACCTCCTGTTAATCTTCCTTAATATTGTTCAAAAACGTATTGTACCCTCTCCATTTATGTCTAGTTGCCACAAACTCCTTCATGTGGAATTACCATTGTTTCTATATGTTTTCCTGTTTTCTTTCTTGGTTTTGTATAACCACTTATATTTTTCAATAAACATTATTGAAAAGACAATAAAATAGCCTCAGTGAGAGATTAATTTATACAAAAAATGTGTATGAGTGTATGGCCAGCTTTACTTTACTGTCCACAATTTCATTTTGAAGAGATATAAAAGCTAATTTATCATTTATCTTAACCAAATTCTTTGTAATTATTTTAAATTTCTTTAACTAAGAAATACGCAAAACATAAAACATTGTAGTATTAAAAACAACAATAATAATAAATCATTTTTTATGTTACTATATTATTGGGGTTAATGTATGTAATAATATTGGTAATTACCTGAAAAAAATAGGTTATGAAATGTTTAAAAAAAAATAAAACATATACATTGTAATGCACGTTAAATGCTATTTTTAATAAATCTTACCAAGACAGGTGCCCAAAAGAAGGAATGCTAGTGTGAGCTTCATGGCTGAGATTATTGGCTAGAGGGTATCTTAGAAAAATGCCCAACCAAATATCTGAGACTAATATTTTCAGTAAGTCTCTTTTTATACCCTAACACTTCTCATGTTCAGAGATGATTCCTCCTACTTCATTTTGTCACTGCTTGGCAGAAAGCTGAAAAAAAAAGCATTGCCAGATATTTCTATTTGTCCTCACAGTTTTACATTTGTCATTGCAGATATTTCTGTCATCGATGAAGAACAATGTTTCCTGAGATCTGTTTGCATTTGTCACAGTCATGTTACATACAAAGATCTGATATCCTTTCACATTTGGTTTACTTAATGAAGCTTATATCACAATTATAATATCAGACTAGATTAACTGTGGACACTGATTCACATACAAATTTGTCTAACTGCTGATGCTTGTGGCTTTAATTACTAATCATGTAGACAGTTACAAACTGAAACATGTAACAATCATCAAAATGACTTAATTAAAAAAAAAAAAAAAGCAAAAGTTATATAGCATTATATTCATTTATGTAAATTATGATCGGAATACAGGGGGGTTTATTTAATAAAGGCAAATTCACTACAATGCACTTGGAAGTGCAGTCTCTGTAAATCTGAGGGGGACATGCAAGGAAAATAAAAAACAGCATTTTGGCTTGCACGTGATTGAATTATAAAATCAGCAGAGCCTCCCCTCATTTCAGATCTTCAGCTTAGATCTAAAGCGACAGCACTTCCAAGTGCACAGTGGATTTGCCTTTAGGAAATAAACCCCAATGTCAACCTTTTAGAGCCAGTAAGATACTGACTTTGACTTACTAAATTAAATCAACAAGATCAAAAGCAAATGCACATTAGGGATGGGCTGAATGACCCCCTGTTCGGTTTGCGCCAGAACTTTCGAACATCTGGAAAGTTCGGAACCGAAAAATGAAACCCCATTGAAGTCTATGGGACCCAAACTTGAAAAATCAAAAATGTCCACTTTGAAGGCCTACATGCAAGTAATTGGGCGTACAATGGTTATGGGGGTCTGGGTACTCCGCTGGGGGACATGTAGTAATGAAAAAAAAGTTTGTAAAAAAAATCATTTTTAAATGAGCAGGGATTTATTGATGCTTAAAGTGAAAGTATATTATCCTTTTCCTCCGGGATCAGAGCCCTCCGGGCAGCATTAGAGCTCCTCTCACACTTCGCTGACATATCAGGACTAAGAGTTAACTGGGACAAGTCCCAGGTAATGCCAGTGAATCCGGGTGCTATGCAGTTAGCGGATCCATCACTCCCACTTCAATGGGCTGAGAGCATAAAATATCTTGATATCTATATTTCCCCCAGGGTACAGGATGTCTGCAAGCTTTACTTCTCCCTCTCCTACAAAATTTTCAAAATAGGCTGAAAGCGTGGGCTAACCTTCCCCTCACATTGATTGGAAGGATCAATTTAATCAAAATGAAATTGCTACCCCCTCTTCTGTACATAGTGCTCCAATGTGGATACCCAAGGCACTTTTTAAGCGGCTAAATTCTCACATATCCATTTTTTGTGGGGCTCCGGCCCCCCTCATTTCCGGTTGTCCCTTCTCCAAAGACCCTGAACCTAAAGGGGCCTGGCCTGCTATGATTTTTTCCTTTATTTTATTGCGGTGATGCTTACCCATGCTCACAACTGGCTCAGGTCGGATGCCACCAATGCAGCAGTTGCCTTGGAGGCTGTCGTCGTGGGGTCATATGAAGCACTGCAGAATATTTTATTTTGGGGTACTAGGGCTCCACATCCCCTCACTATTTCAATGAAAATAGTACGTTAGAGCATGGTCTGGGGCGGCCAGCCCTAGGGTGGTCGATCCCCAGGTGCATTTCCCAAATACTCTGCTATGGCTCAATCCTTCTTTATCTGAATTCTATTCCATCCGGGACCCGGTAGTATGGGCATCATGGGCTATTCAATATTTACATCATATTTGTGAGAATGGTGCACTGCTGACATTTGACCAACTTAAAGCTAGATTCGACTTACTCAATGTGTACTTCTTTCGGTTCCTGCAGCTCCGCCACGCCTACAGGGCACAGTTCGGGGGCTCTCCACTGACCCTGTACCAGTCAAACACGGAGTCGCTTCTACGTCAAGAGACATTAATTAAACCATTATCCTCAATTTACAAGGCTCTGCAGCCTACCGTACATCATGGTTTGGAGAGACTATGTGACTTCTGGGTGTCAGAGCTGCCGGAGTTGGATGGGGAGGACTGGGAAGATATCTGGGACTCCCTCTTTGGACAGCTGGTCTCTTCTAGAGATCGGTTGATCCAGTTTAAAATATTACACAAGTTTTATTACCCTCCATACAGGCTTCACAAAATATACCCTGACTGCATGTCTCAGTGCTGTCGATCTGACTCTGCGGGTTTCATACACATTATTTGGTCATGCCCCAATGTACAGCATTACTGGTCATTAATTACAACCTTCATCACCAAACTGACCACAATTCCAATACCCCAAAAGTTAGACATCCACCAAAGGGGCTTGGTGGATGCTCTTGCCCCTTTGAGGGCAGTTCGTACACTACTAGGATTGCTTCTATGCCAGGAAACTCATCATACTCAAGTGGAGAGCTCCCACATCTGCCCTTACCCTGAATGCATGGAAATCATTAGTCAATCTTGCAGTACCCTTATATAAAGAAACACACTCTAGTAGAGGATGTCCACTAAAGTTTCAAAAGGTCTGGAACATATGGCTAGAGTCTGAAACGACAACTGTAGAACAAGAGGACCTTGTAGGTATATCGGTCTGATTTGATTTGCATATAAGATGATGGTTCCTCTGGTTGTCCCCCCAGGGGTGCATTCTAACTAACCACGCACCTATAGCCACCCACTTATTGTAGACTTTTTCTTGGGAGACACCTATCATATATCACATATAGGGATGAGCTCGGTGTTCGATTCAAACGCATGTTCGACTCGAACATCGGTCGTTCGCCTGTTCGGCGAATCCAGAACTTTGTGGGCCACTCGCACCATATTCGTGTGGCGCAAATGGCCCACAATGCACTGCACCAGCCAGCGCGTCGGCCTTGTGCAGTGTGTTGGCGTGCAGGGAGAGAGCAAGATAGGCAGGGACAGTATCATCTTTGCTTGTTAACCTAGCACAGTTACAGTGGGTGTAGTGTGCCTCCTGCACAGTATACACCTGAAGCTACCCCTTAATGCTGGTGTTGTTCTGTTGTGCAACACAGGCATCTGCAGAAGTTACAGTGGGTGTAGGTGCCTCCTGCACAGTATACACCTGAAGCTACCCCTTATTGCTGGTGTTGTTCTGTTGTGTAACACAGGCATCTGCAGCAGTTACAGTGGGTGTAGGTGCCTCCTGCACAGTATACACCTGAAGCTACCCCTTATTGCTGGTGTTGTTCTGTTGTGTAACACAGGCACCTGCAGCAGTTACAGTGGGTGTAGGTGCCTCCTGCACAGTATACACCTGAAGCTACCCCTTATTGCTGGTGTTGTTCTATTGTTCTGTTGTGTAACACAGGCATCTGCAGCAGTTACAGTGGTTGTAGGTGCCTCCTGCACAGTATACACCTGAAGATACCCCTTATTGCTGGTGTTGTTCTGTTCTGTTGTGTAACACAGGCATCTGCAGCAGTTACAGTGGGTGTAGGTGCCTCCGGCCAGTATACACCTGAAGCTACCCCTTATTGCTGGTGTTGTTATGTTGTGTAACACAGGCATCTGCAGCAGTTACAGTGGCTGTAGGTGCCTCCTGCACAGTATACACCTGAAGCTACCCCTTATTGCTGGTGTTGTTCTGTTGTTCCATTGTGTAACACAGGCATCTGCAGCAGTTACAGTGGGTGTAGGTGCCTCCTGCACAGTATACACCTGAAGCTACCCCTTATTGCTGGTATTGTTCTGTTGTGTAACACAGGCATCTGCAGCAGTTACAGTGGGTGTAGGTGCCTCCTGCACAGTATACACCTGAAGTTACCCCTTATTGCTGGTGTCGTTCTGTTGTGTAACACAGGCATCTGCAGCAGTTACAGTGGGTGTAGGTGCCTTCTGCACAGTATACACCTAAAGCTACCCCTTATTGCTGGTGTTGTTCTGTTGTTCTGTTGTGTAACACAGGCATCTGCAGCAGTTACAGTGGGTGTAGGTGCCTCCTGCACCGAAGCTACCCCTTATTGCTGGTTTTCCCATCTCCCTGCAGGCCATTAGTATGTCTGGAAGGCCAACAAGGAGAGGCAGACAGGCACGAGCCAATAAAAGAGGGCAAGCAGGCTCTGTGTCTAGAGGCAACAGTGCTGGTTGTGGATGCGGTGCATTGTCATCAGCACGTGGCCATGGGACACGCTTGTCCTTATTTTCGGCAGCTGGACGTGTTGAGACGCATGATGCTGAAGACTTGGTAGAGTGGATGACCAAACCCTCCTCATCCTCCTCATCCTCTCTCACCCAGGCTCGGGGTACTGGCAAAGCAGCTGCCAACGCATCCTCTTCCCTCGTCTCAATGTCATCAGTCACTCCTTCCCAAGACCCACCATGTACCCCTGAGGAGTCCCCCGAACTGTTTGACCACAGTGTTGGGTACATGCTCCAGGAGTATGCCCAGTGTTTTGAAGGCTCTGATGATGATACCCAGCTAGAGGAAGGCAGTAGCGTGAGCGCAGAGAGAGGGGATGCTCAAGAAGGACAGCAATCTGGCAGTCATGTTCCACCAGCTGCAGCATACTGCCAGGTTTGCTCCAGTGATGAAGAGGGAGGGGATGATGAGGTCACTGACTCCATGTGGGTGCCTGATAGGAGAGAGGAGGAGGAGGCACATCTCCAACGAGGCAGGATGCCCTCCGGGGGCCAGCTTAAGGGCAGCACACCAACTGAATCATACCGCAGAGCTCCGCCTGTGCCGGGCCGCTGCCTCTGCGCATTATTCCAAAAGTTCTTTGGTGTGGGCTTTGTTTGAGACTAGTGCATCAGATCGCACCACTGCTATTTGCAACATATGTCTCAAGCGTATCTCGCGTGGCCAAAACATCAGCCACCCCAGCACCACATGCTTGACCAGACATATGTTGACCTGCCATGTAGCTCGTTGGCAAGCGTACCTTAAAGACCCACACCAAAGAAAAAATCGGACCTCTCGTTGCTCCTCATCAGCTGGGATCTCCAACCCCACTATACCTTCAGTCCTCTCTGAAAGCTGCGCTGAGAGGAATGAAGGTGTAGAATTAGGTGTGTCACAGCCAAGTACTTGCGGGCACTCTGCTAGCAGTACACCGACATCCGATTGTACCAGGCAAATTTCTCTGCCCCAGCTGCTGGACCGTCGAAAGAAGTTCACTCCCAGCCATCCACATGCCCAGCGGTTGAATGCTAGCTTGGCTAAATTGCTAGCACTTTAACTACTGCCTTTTCAGTTGGTAGACTCAGCCACCTTCCGTGAGTTTGTGCAATGTGCGGTTCCTTAGTGGCAGGTTCCCAAACGCCACTTTTTGGCACGAAATGCGATTCCGGCTTTCTACCGGCATGTGGAAGGCAATGTCCATGCCTCGCTGGACAGGGCGGTCAGCGGTAAGGTGCATATTACCGCTGACTCATGGTCCAGCAGGCATGGACAGGGACATTATCTATCTTTCACAGCCCATTGGGTCACTCTTTTGGCAGCTGGGAAGGATGCAGGACAAGGTGCAGTAGTGTTGGAGGTTGTTCCACCACCACGCCTCCAAAATGCTACTACTGGTTGTGACACACCTCTCTCCTCCACCCCCTCCTCTTCTTCTTCCTCCATGGCCTCTTCCTGTGCTTTGTCCTCGGAACCAGCGGTGCTCCATAGGCGTTCAAGAAGCTACGCAAGTACACAGGCAAAAAGATGCCATGCCGTGTTTGCGCTGGTGTGTGTTTGGGGGACAGGAGCCACACTGGGGCAGAGGTTCTGTCAGCTCTGCAGGGGCAGGCCGAGAGGTGGTTGATGCCATGCCAGCTTAAGCCAGGAATGGTGGTTTGCGACAATGGCACCAACCTCCTCTCCGCTCTCCGACAGGGACAACTGACCCATGTGCCCTGTGTGGCTCACGTCCTTAACCTGGTGGTGCAGCGGTTCTTGGGCAGGTACCTGGGCTTACAGGATGTCCTGAGGCAGGCCAGAAAAGTCTGGCTGAGCTGCAAAAGGAGTTGAACCTGCCCAAGAACCGCCTTATATGTGACATGCCCACCTGGTGGAACTCAACGTTGGCCATGCTGCAGAGGCTGCATACGCAGCAGAGGGCCATCAATGAGTACCTGTGCGACTACGGCACCAGGACAGGGTCAGGGGAGCTTGGTTTTTTTTCACCACACCAATAGGGCATGATCAGGGATGCATGCACTGTCCTGTCACCATTTGAGGAGGCCACGAGGATGGTGAGCACTGACAGTGCATGCACCAGTAACACTGTACCTCTTGTCCACCTATTGGAGCATACGCTGCATGGAATAATGGACAGGGCACTTGAGGCAGAACAGAGGCAGGAAGAGGAGGACTTCCTTGCCTCTCAAGGTCCCCTTTATCAAGACAGTGTTCCTTCTGTCCCACCCATCACACAGGAAGAGGAGGAGGAGGAGGATTGGGTCAGCATGGAGGTGGAGCCTGGCACTCAGCATCAGCAGTCTTTTAGGGATGATTTACAGTCCCAAGAAACCCGTGGACTTGTACGTGGCTGGGAGGAGGTGGCTGCAGGTCATGTCGTCCTTCGTGACCCAGAGGACTCCGGACCGAATGCCTCAGCTAACCTACGCTGCATGGCCTCCCTGATGCTGCAAAGCCTGCGGAAGGATCCTTGTATTCTTCGGATCAAGGAGAGGGACCATTACTGGCTGGCCCCTCTCTTTGATCCACGGTACAAGGGTAAGGTTGCGGACCTTATCTTGCCGTCGCAGAGGGAGCAAAGGATGAGACATCTCTGGGTGGCCTTGCAAAAAGGTCTGTGCAATGCGTTCCCAGAGACTGGGAGGTTACAAACTCCTGGTCCTGGACAACGAGTTTCTGAGGTATCGGTCAGTAACAGAAGGAGCGGTGGAGAAGGTGGCCGTCTGATGCGTTCAGACAATTTTTTAGTCCGCAGCCCCAAGGTATGATTGGTTCCAGCAACCATCGCCAGCGTCTGATTTACATGGTGTAGGAATACCTAGGGGCAAGGTCAGACTTGGACACCTTTCCCACTGAAAATCCTCTGGCTTACTGGTTCTTGAAGATGGATCACTGGCCAGAGATTGCACACAATGCAATTGAGCTACTGGCCTGTCCTGCATCCAGCGTTCTTTCGGAACACACATTCAGTGCTGCTGGAGGCTTTGTAACCGATCACAGGGTGCGCCTGTCCACCGACTCGGTTGATCGACTGACCTTCATAAAGATGAATCAGTCTTGGATCACCACCAGCTACCAAGCACCTGAAGCTGATGTAACCGAATAATTTTTTTTGAAATGTCACATCCCTTCAAGACTGCCTATGCTGATGCTGAGTGACTGTCCTGTTATGATGACTGACTATCCTCTTCCTCCTCAATGATCCTGCTGATAGCTTGAAAGAACATTTTTGTTTCTGGGTGCCGCCAGCAGTGGCTAAGGCCCAATTTTTCAGCCCCTGTTTAACAGGGGCATGTAATTACAATGTTTTATGCAATTCTTTGCAGCAGGGCTCATTCCTGCACTCCAACTAGAGTATCTGGGAGAGGTTGCATTGTCGTAGCACCAGCACCAGTGCCCAAGGCCCAATTTTTCAGCCCCTGTTTAACAGGGGCATGTAATTACAATTTTTGATGCAATGCTTGCAGCAGGGCTCATTCCTGAACTCCAACTAGAGTATCTGGGAGAGGTTGCAGTGTCGTGGCACCAGTACCATTGCCTAAGGCACAATTTTTCAGCCCCCATTTAACAGGGGCGTGTAATTAAAAATGTTTATGCAATACTTTGCAGCAGGGCTCATTCCTGCACTCCAACTAGAGTATCTGTCAGGGGTTGCAGTGTTCTGGCACCAGTGCCTAAGGCACAATTTTTCAGCCCCTGTTTGTTTAACAAGTGCATGCAATTACAATTCTTGATATAATATTTCACAGCATGGCCCATTTCAGCGCCCACCGAGAGTAACTGTGAGGACTTACAGTGTTGTGGCACCAGCACCACCACCACCAAAGGCCCAATTTTTTAACCACTGTTCAACAATGGCATGTAATTACAATTCTTGATAAAATAGTTCACAGCAGGGCGCTCCAGCGCCCACCAAGAGTCACTTTGAGGGCTTACCTTGTGGCAACACCAACACCTTAGGACCAAATTTCTGCAGAGCATATAGGGCAGGCCCCTACTTTCAAACATCCAACTTACAAACGTCTCCTACTTGCAAACGGAAGGAGACAACAGGAAGTAAGATGAAAAAAGACGGACGGCCAAAAAAATTATACAGGGGTGATAACCCTTCCCTATGTTTTCCAAAAAGCTTAAAAATAGATTTTTTGACTGGAGCTACACTTTAAAAATGTACCAGTTCAAAATTACAAACAGATTCTACTTAACACAACAAACCTACACTGTCCCTGTCTTGTTTGCACCGCATGTATACTGCTGTTCTGAGTATATAGGGCCTGGGGGCCCCACGCCTTTCCTTTTTTTTATTTGGGTACGGGGTTCCCCTTAATATCCGTACAAGACCCAAAGGGGCTGGTAATGGGCAGGGGGGCTACCCATTCCATTTTTCTCAATGATTTTCATACATATTGCCATAACCAGACATTACATTAAAACCGCAAGCAGTTTTAACCAGTTTCCGATCGCCCACTGTCATATGACGGTGGCAAGAAACATCTCTTGTTCCGGGCCGCCATCATATGACAGCACTAACTTTGCGGCCCCCTGCATCCCTGGGGATTGCCCAGTAACTGAGCAGGACGTTGATCTGTGTATGTGTAAACACACAGATCCACCTCCTGTCAGAGGAGAGAAGACCGATGGTGTGTCCCTTGTACATAGGGACACCGATCGGTCCCCTCCCCCAGTCAGTCCCCTCTCCCCACAGTTAGAATCACTCAAAGAGGGGACCTATTAACCCCTTGATCACCCCCTAGTGTTAACCCTTTCCCTGCCAGTCACATTTATACAGTAATCAATGCATTTTTATAGCACGGATCACTGTATAAATGTGAATGGTCCCAAAAAATGTGTCTGATATGTCCGCCGCAATATCGCAGTCATGATAAAAATCGCAGATCGCCGCCATTACTAGTAAAAAAAAAAATAATAAAAATGCTATAAAGCTATCCCCTATTTTGTAGACGCTATAACTTTTGCGCAAACCAATCAATATACGCTTGTTGTGATTTTTTTTACCAAAAATATGTAGAAGAATACGTATCGGCCTAAACTGAGGAAAAAATTTGTTTAAAAAATTAGATATTTATTATAATAAAAAGTAAAAAATATTGCGTTTTTTAAAACTTGTCCCTCTTCTTTTGTTTATAGCGCAAGCAATAAAAAACGCAGAGGTGATTAAATACCACCAAAAGAAAGCTCTATTTATGGGGAAAAAATTATAAAAATGTTATTTGGGTACATTGTTGCATGACCGCGCAATTGTCATTCAAAATGCGACAGCGCTGAAAGCTGAAAAATGGTTTGGTTAGGAAGGGGGTGTTTGTGCCTGGTAGGCAAGCGGTTAAATATTTTTTTTACGTTAAATGTCATTTTGTGCATGGACGGTTCTAAACACAGGAAACACGTGCCACTTCACAGGCATACTATAGACACCCCCCAGGTACGATATTTAAAGGAATATTTCACTTTTTTTTTCACTTTAATCGTCATTAAAATTAGTGCTCCCGAAAAAACACAGTTTTAAAAAAAAAAAAATAGCATTGATCCATGTCCCCTGGGGCAGGAGCCGGTCCCCAAACCCTTTTTAGGACAATATCTTGCATATTAGCCTTTAAAATTAGCACTTTTGATTTTGAACGTTCGAGTCCCATAGACTTTAATGGGGTTCTAAAGTTTGCGCAAATTTTTGGTCCGTTCGAAGGTTCTGGTGCGAACCGAACCGGGGGGTGTTTCGGCTCATCCCTAATTACATATCTATGTTAATTGCTGAGCATTACACTTATCCTGTTATTTTAGCAGCAAGCTATGAGGTTGTTTTGTTGTTTTTTAACTTGTTTAACTGGTTTAGGCCAGTAGTTAAGGTTTGATATGCCTTGCCTAATATTTTATGCACTTCAAGCTGGGGAATGCCCAGAGGCTCTGTAATGTAACCTTTCTTTTCTGAAATAAATAAAAGAATTAAAACAAAAGTGAAAGTATAAAAATGAAAATTTAATTTCAATATAGTGCCTGGGGGATCCCATTAGTCCACCTGTAAAGAGGCACATCTGTACTGCATATAGAAGCTGCTGCAGCAATTGCATTTGTAAAGCCCAAAAAATAAAAATTTCCATGCAAGCTTTCTTTATTTTGTAAGCAATTGCTTGGGGAGCCAGTCTGTATGATGAGGCCACAATGTAGTGCATGGGGAACAAGATTAAAGATTCTTTGAATAAATTCTGGTGTCTCTACCACAGACTTTGGATTTCTACTTCTGTAACGGGTGCGGAAAAATTGATCTTTGGGTGGCGGTGGCATCTTGACACTGTAAATACTATGGAGGAACTCTTGATGAAACCAAGAAATTACCTTGCTGTCAAAAATTGTAATGATATGCACCTGTCAAACAGGTGTGGAAAAATTGGTCTTGGGTGTTAATTGTACCCATGAAACCTACACCAAACACATTATTCCAGATGAAATTAACACCCACAACACTAGGCAGCCTAGAAGTCCTGCAGAGATTCCACATCCAAAAACACTTAATCTGCAACATCAGCATCATGTGCTTCATAGCTGCTGGTAATCCAGGACTGATTCATTTTGATAAAAGTCAGACGGTCCACCTAGTCTGTGGACAGACTCACCGAATGCCGTTTGGAAAGCACGCTGGATGCAGGGAAGCCTAGCAACTCAATAGCATACTGGGCAAGCTCTGGCCAGTGGTCTAGTCTCATAAAAAAAAGGGAAAATCACACATTTGGAGGCAATGGGTTGCCGCTCACCCCGGGATTGAAAAAAGAAAAGAAGGGTTCCCCTTGAAATGGTGGGGTTTTTAGGCAGCAAGAGTATGTTTTTACATGGAGATTATGTCAGAAAGTAGATGTTGAATGAGAGAGCCAGTCCATCAGGATTGGTTTGTAGTATTTTATTCATGTCAAAAAGAGAATTATTTATGACACGAGGGGTATAAAAACACAAGCCCATACAGAATATATAAAAAATGATATAATACAATACACACATTAGTAAAACCAACAAGTGGCATATGACACCTCGACTGATGTAACAGGGGGGGGGGGGGGGGGGGTCAATATGATACGACAAAAACTGACGCGTTTCGACCTGTGATTTGTATGGGTCTTCTTCAGAGTATTTTTTTGTCTGTTGGAATAAAAGACAACGTAACAACAACTATTCAGTTAAATATTGAATGTGTCGCGCTTGTGTCCGCACGTGTAGAGAAACATAATCCTACACCTTAAGTGAATATAATTACCGGTATGTGTGTAGTAAATCAGGTAATCTTCTGCATGGGGATTCATAAAACTCCCATCTGTCTTTCCGGGTGGCTTCTAGCTGTAGCTCTTACAGGCAAGTCAAGGCAGAAACAGCATCCAGGCCGCGTGTGGCTTGCGAGGGGTCACACTGATTGCTGACACCAGTGGGGAAACCCAGGAGCAACCCAGGGTGCAGGGGGAGGGGGAGGTCGATAGCGGCTCACCTGCAGTAGGGCACCCCTAGAAGAGACCAAGACATCACTATAGGCATACTTGAGGACAACAGGGATAGGAGGAATATATACTTCCATCCTGGTTGTAGGGCAATAATGTTGCATTCATAGATGGAGTGACTATCATAAGTATTGGAAATGTGACTATATGTTTCGTCTACAAGGTGTTGCTACTCTGGGAGAGAGCCATATAATTATACTTGGTTATTTGTGTCCAAGTGGTTGGACTATGAGGTATAAGCTCGGACAGGGGCTGGGATGGAGATTGAGGGAGATGGGGAAAAGGATGGGGATGGGATGGGTGAAAAAAGGACAGAAGAGGTATAAAAAGGAAAAAGGGAAAAGTAAAAGGAGGGGAAAGAAGAATGAAAAGAGGGAAGGGAAAGGAAGGGGGAAAGATTAAAACAAAGTGACAAGGGTGTGTATATATGGCGCGCTGCATATATAGAAAAATATAAGGGAAGACAGGAAAAAAGGCAGGTAAGTAGGAATAAAGAAAAGAAGGGGGGAGGAGGGGGAAGGGGGAGGGGAGGGGAGGAAGGAGGGAAGGGGGGGGGGAAGGGGTGAGGGGAGAGGGGGAGAAAGTGAGTTGGAAAGGGGGGGTATGGGGGGGTAGAGGTGTCTGTGTGTAGTGAAAGAGAGGAGTATAATAAGGGTGGGTGTAGGATAGGGACAAGAAATCCCAGAGAGGAAGTAGTGAATGAAACGGATAAAAAATGATGAATGAATGATGAAGGGTGGAATAGGTGGATGTGCATGAAGGGTAAAAATATGTGTGAGTGTGAATGGTGTGTGAAAGAAAAATACAAAAGCAAAGGGTGAGTGCAGGAGTGGGACAAAATAGTGAAAAGGGGCTGAATAATGGAAATTGTGTGTGAATGTGACAGAGTGGGTGCGTGAAGCAGTGTGGGAGAATTGTTGTGGAGGTGCTGGGAGAGGGAGGGTGGGAAGGATGGATGTGAGGTGTGCATGGATGCGGAAGAGCAAGAGAAAGAGACACCTGAACCGTTCAAATACTAGTCCAGAAGTAATTAACATTACCTTAGATGCTTGGGTTTAGTCCCAGAGGCTGCGTATATAGAGCTTACAAAGCTCCCATCCTGATCAGGATTGAGCCTCACTGGGATGGGGGCGGAGTGGCTGATGCAGTCTGCAGATAGTAAGAGAAAAGGAATTTTGGGATAGTTCCAGTATCATAGATTGTCAACATATGCCTGAAGGCAGTAAGGAACACCTACTGTTTATCCAGAGTGATGCAAGGAGCATGCATAGCCTACTGCGGAAGTGGAGTGCTGTGCTCCACTCCACAGGGGTATAAATGCATGTTCCAATTGGTGATTGGTCTAATCATGCAGGTGGGCCAAATCGTCCCTGCCCCCCCATTGATTGCACCCACGGGTGCCGAGCAGTTAACCCCATAGGCGACCACGGCGGCCAAGCAGGTCCGCCCAGTGTGTACCCCCCCGGCGTCCTCTGGAGGCCTAGCCCCGCATAACAGCGTCATTCACGCCGCAATGCGCATGACGTCATAGAAAAGCACGCACGCACCGGGCCCCGCGCGTGCGCACAACGTCCGTGAATGCCGGGGGACGCCGCCGGCAAAGGGCCAATCAACAGGGACGTACAGGACCTGCCTGGACGTCCATGGAGAGAGGATGGAGGGAGGGCCAAAGTTAAAAGGTCACTCCCTCCCCTTTGCTGGGAAGGCACCAGCGGCCGGGAAGCGCCCAGCCAAAAAATGCAAGCAGGTTACACTAGGTAGCGCCACCTAGGAAGGAGGAAAATCATGGGAGAAAAATAGAAGCAAATGTAATGGAACATAATTGCATGGGGTGGGTTAATACCATATAATCCATTTGGACTGAGATTGTGTCTAACTCTCTCTCGTATAATCTATAATAACCTTAACATTGCATCTTTGTTGCAATTTAAGGAGATGTTTGATATATAGATTAACGTAATGAAAGTACTATGTTTGGAAGTACTTTCCTAGTTGCACAAACATTAATATATACATAAACAGGTATGTTGGGTGTACTCAAAGAACATAAGAAATTGAATGTCTAGTGTTCCCCACTGCACCCACTTAAAGGTGCAGTGGATATTTGGGTTTCAATCTGGTCCCAAAGTCAGTTTCGTAACTTGACATAGTATTGATCCACTTGTTTCCTTGAAACCCACTCATATTTGCAGTAGCAAACAAAAATAAACACCAGAATAACAACAACAATCTAGAGCACATCATTACACACAATTAGTTCATAATACTAGGTTTGTGTTTCAACTCCAATGTGTCAAGAAAAGGGGAAGGGGTGTTTATCCACCCAATTGTATACGAAAAAAAGGGAAAATCACACATTTGGAGGCAATGGGTTGCCGCTCACCCCGGGATTGAAAAAAGAAAAGAAGGGTTCCCCTTGAAATGGTGGGGTTTTTAGGCAGCAAGAGTATGTTTTTACATGGAGATTATGTCAGAAAGTAGATGTTGAATGAGAGAGCCAGTCCATCAGGATTGGTTTGTAGTATTTTATTCATGTCAAAAAGAGAATTATTTATGACACGAGGGGTATAAAAACACAAGCCCATACAGAATATATAAAAAATTATATAATACAATACACACATTAGTAAAACCAACAAGTGGCATATGACACCTCGACTGATGTAACAGGGGGGGGGGGGGGGTCAATATGATACGACAAAAACTGACGCGTTTCGACCTGTGATTTGTATGGGTCTTCTTCAGAGTATTTTTTTGTCTGTTGGAATAAAAGACAACGTAACAACAACTATTCAGTTAAATATTGAATGTGTCGCGCTTGTGTCCGCACGTGTAGAGAAACATAATCCTACACCTTAAGTGAATATAATTACCGGTATGTGTGTAGTAAATCCCCATCCTTTTCCCCATCTCCCTCAATCTCCATCCCAGCCCCTGTCCGAGCTTATACCTCATAGTCCAACCACTTGGACACAAATAACCAAGTATAATTATATGGCTCTCTCCCAGAGTAGCAACACCTTGTAGACGAAACATATAGTCACATTTCCAATACTTATGATAGTCACTCCATCTATGAATGCAACATTATTGCCCTACAACCAGGATGGAAGTATATATTCCTCCTATCCCTGTTGTCCTCAAGTATGCCTATAGTGATGTCTTGGTCTCTTCTAGGGGTGCCCTACTGCAGGTGAGCCGCTATCGACCTCCCCTCCCCCTGCACCCTGGGTTGCTCCTGGGTTTCCCCACTGGTGTCAGCAATCAGTGTGACCCCTCGCAAGCCACACGCGGCCTGGATGCTGTTTCTGCCTTGACTTGCCTGTAAGAGCTACAGCTAGAAGCCACCCGGAAAGACAGATGGGAGTTTTATGAATCCCCATGCAGAAGATTACCTGATTTACTACACACATACCGGTAATTATATTCACTTAAGGTGTAGGATTATGTTTCTCTACACGTGCGGACACAAGCGCGACACATTCAATATTTAACTGAATAGTTATTGTTACGTTGTCTTTTATTCCAACAGACAAAAAAATACTCTGAAGAAGACCCATACAAATCACAGGTCGAAACGCGTCAGTTTTTGTCGTATCATATTGACCCCCCCCTGTTACATCAGTCGAGGTGTCATATGCCACTTGTTGGTTTTACTAATGTGTGTATTGTATTATATCATTTTTTATATATTCTGTATGGGCTTGTGTTTTTATACCCCTCGTGTCATAAATAATTCTCTTTTTGACATGAATAAAATACTACAAACCAATCCTGATGGACTGGCTCTCTCATTCAACATCTACTTTCTGACATAATCTCCATGTAAAAACATACTCTTGCTGCCTAAAAACCCCACCATTTCAAGGGGAACCCTTCTTTTCTGTGGTCTAGTCTCATGACCCAGTAAGCCAATGGATCGTCATCTGGAAAGCTCTCCATCTCTGTTTTTAAACCTAGATAATCATCCAGCATGTGATGCAGACGCTGCTGATGGGATGTGGAAGCTGACAGCCCTGGGCAGCGAGGACTAAAAAAATTGAGAAATGCATCACTTAGGCGGCTCACTTCTCCAATGCTCCTCTCATCTACATTTTCCATGACACTGTAACCTACCAGAGTCTGGAAAAGCATTCAATAAACTTCTCTTTAAGAGATTTCATCTTCTGCACTTTGTGGGGATGGGATGAGTTCTGAGACTTTGTCCTTATAATGGTGGTCAAGGAGGGTTGCCAACCAATAGTGATCCTTCTCCTTTACGGCACGTATTCTTGGGTCCTTTTGCAGACTATGAAGCATGAGGGAGCCCATACACCGCAAATTTGTGGAGGCAGAGACTCCTTGGGGTCACTGAGGATTAGAGTATCTGGAACTGCCTCCTCTCAGCCACGTACTACTCCCAAGGGTTCTGCAGATGGAAAACCATCTCTTACTGTTTGATGTATGTCTTCCTCTGCTTCAATGCCTCCAAAACTGCCAGAAATCTCCTCCTCCTCCTCTCTCTCCACTTGTGTGTTCTGTAGCATAGGAACAATGGTGTCTGCATAAAATGGGCCTTGAGAGGAAAGGAAGTTCTCCTCTTCCTCCTGGTGCTCTGCCTCGAGTGCCCGGTCCATAATGCCACGCAGAGTCCTCTCTAGCTGGAAAAGAGGGATTGTGTCACTGATGCATGCATTGTCACAGCTCACCATCCTTGTGGCCTCCTCAAAGGGTGACAGTGAGCAGCCATTGGCGTGGGGGAAAAAAGCCGAGCCGGCCTGAGCCTGTCATGTCATACTCACACAGGTACTCGTTGACAGGTCTCTGCTGCATGTACAGTCGCTGCAGCATTGCCAAAGTAGAGTTCCACCTGGTGGGCATGTCACAAATCAGGGAAAGAGATATCACTGCACTAGTCAGGTAAATTTGGAATGATCCTCTCCACTATTTTGGAAGCCACAGGTGCTGGCAATGCATGTAGCAATGAACTTGAGAAAAATCCTGGACAGCCGCACTCAATGAGTCAGGCTAAAAGGTGCCATGCAGTGCTTCAGCTGGAGACTGCTCGCACGGCCCTTAATTTGTCTCTCACAGCATTAGCTGGACGCTTTGTAGAGCGATCGAAGTGCGTGTTGCCACTGGGAAATTGTGATATTTATGTCAAGATCCTTCTCCCATTTCTCAAATGGTTGTGATTTTGTGAATGACATTTTTTGTTGGGAATGGTTGTAGAACAGGGAAATTCCCTTTGGGGGGGTGGGGTTTATGTTGTAGAAATGCCACACTGCTGTAGGAAAATTAACCTTGTGTGAGCTGAGTGATTTAAGAAAGTGTGAGACTTGGATATACTTGTATATGTCGGAGTGAGGAAGTGAGAATTTCTTTTGAAGGGAAGCAGATGGGAGAAGGATATCGTTTTGATAAAGGTCATCTATGATCTTGATTCCTTTACTAAGCCAGCTTTGGGTAGAAAGATTAGGAATAATTTGAGTGTCATGAAAGGAGCCTGAACACAGGCATCCAACACTAGTGAACAGATCGATGGGCTGCACTAAAGGAATCAGGCTCCAAAGGTAGTGATAAAGATATATATTTATTAATAATAAAGACACACGTGAACACAGCAACCACAAACAAGCAAGAACACAAATAACACAGAAAACCCCCAAGCCCTAATCTAACTAACTAACTAACAAGAAAAATGGAACATATATATATATATATATACACATATATATACACAAGATCAAAAAAAGATTGCTGCGTCCCAAGGTGGCAACCTACAAAACACCTGTCATATATGTGAGTGCCACATCCTACATAGTATCAAGAATTGTTTTCCTTTTCCCAAAATAGAGAGAGGAAAGAAGAATGGACTTTATAGGCACTTGTTTATGAAAAATATTTATAGTACAAAATTTATTGAGTAACATATATAATTAAACAAAAGACAACATACAGTACATACATAACGCCAGTATTGACAAAAAACAATATTGGAATTAAAAGGCTGAGAACTCCGAAAGACTACCCCTATGGGTATTACAATACCACACGAAAATTCGCTAGACGTGGGGTCGGTGTGCATATAATGTTGACACCATGAATTCTTCCCACTGGAATGTGGACTTGCCCAAAGAGGGGGTTGGTCGTCGGTCCCACCAATTAAAAAAAGAAGAACTTTTGGCTCGACATGTTTCGCGACTCCTAGGTCGCTTCCTCAGGAGCTTATGTTCTGGTTTAGAAAAGACAATGTGTTACTTTATGTCACTTTTACATATCTGTATCATACGAACATCATATAATCAATATAAGCATTAACATGGATAGAGGTGAGGCTCACCTACTGATGCAGAGCCCTGACCCAGAGTCTCTCCACTCGCTAGCGCCGGTGGGCCCACCAGATGGTTTCACGTGAACCCCCTAAAGAACAAGAGGGGGGAAGGAGGAAAGATAGACACCGTAGGTCACCGAAAAGCAGCGTCACCACCTCTACCGGGTGTACTCACCACCGGTGAGACCCTCGAGGTTCGGCACTGCTGTGCAAGGACAGGGTTATGGGGACATAAATAGTAACTAGTGATACAAAGAAGGGATGAAAAAGGGGCAAGGCAGAAAAGTAATGATAAACAAATAGTTAGTCGATTGGAACATCATATCTTAAATGTTCACTGAAAACGTAGCCTCTCTGCATATACTCCATAATACTTACTGGAGTAGGTATTTGTAAGAGGTATAGTAGGTTGCTTAATACTTCACTCTGCTGGAGACCCGGAACTTGATACCCAGAAGGAAAGGTCCGCTCTAAGGGGATATATAGATGCAAGGGTGCTTATAAGTTCTCTGCTATGCGTGTATAGTTAGTATTGTCATATTACCTAAAGCCAACATAGAAAATAGAGGCCTGGTAGTATGACCATTAGGGAGAGTAAAATATCTCCCAAAGGCCACATCTTGATATAAATAAAATAATTAGCAAAGGTACTTGGAACTTACTATAGCAGTATTGAAAAATAAAAACTAATGTTTGCCCCCTTAAAGTAATGGACCCCATAGAACATAAAAAAAGGGCATAAGGAAAGTAAAGGGCACTATACCTTGCAGGGAGGGTGGAGTAAGATAGTATATGTCCAGCAGAAGGGTAGTGCGGCTGTCTGGCAGATGTATGGCCGCCACTCTCACAGGGCATCTGTGAGAAGTGGCAGCCAAGATGCCGCTTCTTATGTCCCGATCGGATGACGTCAGAACACGTCCGACGTCAATCCGAACCAGCCGGAACGTGATCGACAACAGCGTGGGTGCGCGCGCAACACATACTGCGTTGCGCTCCACGCGGCGTAGATAGCGTAGCGGAGGACGTTGCATAGCAACGTCGTCCTAGCCGCACAGCATCGCAGGCCTGCACCCATGTAGTCCCCGATGGCAACGGGGGACCAGGGCAGCACGGAACAGCGGTGCTTGCGGCTTGGGCGGCTGCATAGCCCTGCCGCACTGGTGGCTGCAGGGTGTCTGTCCTCAACGTGGTGTATGGAACATGGGGTCCATCGCGCTGAGTTAGGATGGAAAAAACAGTACTAGCGAGGGAAGGGAGAGGGCGGGGAAGGGACAATGCATCAGGGGGTTGCCTCATATTTGGAAAAAAAAATTAATAAAGACACAAAATACAATGTATAGTACAGCAACAAGCAATGAAAAAACATCACATGTATTCGTAAATATGGTTTACAATAAGTCTACAGGACTCAACTTGGTACAGAGACTAATGCTATCCTATAAGTTGAATCACACTATTCAGGAGAAGGGAAAAGGAGGGGAGAGATGTAAAGAAAAGGGGGAAGGGAAAGGGGGATGGGGACTGGGGGATGGGGACTGATCGGGGAAGGAGAATACATGGAAAGACAGGGATAAAAATTGTTAGAGCATCTCTAAAAGTTCACCCCACCGGGCACCAAAGGGGGGACACCCCCCGTCCATATATCAAAGAAAGGGGCGGTAGGATATCACCTCGTTGATGCCAGGCGGGGTGGTGGCCTCCAAGCGCTCGATCCAATACGTTTCACTTTGTAAAATTTTTTTGTCCCAATTTCCGCCTCTGGGATCTTGTTTAACCACTTCTAAAACCAAGAAAGTAATCATAGTGATGTCGAATTTATGATATAATCCCAGGTGTCGGCTCACGGGAGTTAACATTTTGGCCCATTGGGAATAGAAGAGATGATCATAGATTCTCTTTTTGAGGGGACGTATGGTTTTCCCCACATAAAAGGCTCCGCACCTGCAATTCATAAGGTATATTACCCCTGGGGTGTCACATGTGGCATTGAACCGGGGGGTAAATTTCTTTCCGTTGGGTAGAATGAAAGTGGTGCCCACCTGTATGTGTGGGCAATAGGCGCAATGACCACATATGTACATACCCCTGGCTAGATCATCAGTTTGATCTGTTGGCTGGTAGAGACTGGCCGTAAGTTTATCTCCCAAGGACGGTGCCTTTCTAAACACGATTTCCGGTGTGGCGCGGACGTATTGGCGAAGCACTGGGTCCTCGCTGAGGAAATGCCAGTGCTTCGCCATACATGTGCGAAGTAGTGGGTGTTGAGCCGAATAGCGAGTGATGAATTTAGTCGTTTGTTGTTCTTCTGTGGTTTTGGATTTGGGCTTTGGAAAAATTAGCTGGGTTCTGTCTAGGCCTAATGCTTTGTTATACTGCTTTTACTGTATCCTCGTTCGCTAAGGCGGCTCCGTAGCTCACTTGCTTGGTGTATAAATTGTTCATCATACGTACAATTTCGCCTAAGGCAGAGATACTGTGCGTATGGGATGCTATGCACCAGGGATTTAGGATGGCCACTTTCCGCATGCAATAGGGTGTTGCCTGCGGTCTTTTTACGAAATAGTTTAGTGACTACATTGTTTGACTGATCTCTATAGAGTGTTAGATCCAAAAAAGAGATAGTATCTATGTGGTACTCATATGTGAATCTAAGGTTGAAGGTGTTGGTGTTCAAGAGGGCCATAAGACATTGTAAATCAGAAATGGTGCCTGTCCAAATTAGAAAAATATCATCAATATACCTGAGCCAGCATAAAGTCTGGCTCAGGTATACATCAAGCTTGTCATCGGCGAAAATTTGCCGCTCCCACCCCCCCAGGTACAGGTAGGCGTACGCAGGGGCACAGCATGTGCCCATGGCGACGCCCTGTACCTGGAGGTAGTGGGTACCGGAGAAGGAGAAGCAGTTATGCTTCAGAATAAAAGAGAGGAGTTGCAACAAAAAGGTGTTGAACTCCCATAGTCTGTTGTCCTCCTCCATCAGAAAACTACTGACAATTTCAATGCCTTGATCATGTGGGATGCTTGAATATAAGGCCTCCACATCCACTGTGACAAACATAGCTTGATCAGGGATGGTTAGGCCCTCCAAACATCTCAACAAAACATCTCAACAAGTCAGGGGTGTCCTTAACATAGGATGGTAGCTGAGTAACATGGGGCATAAGAAAAAAATCAACAAACCTACTGGCATGTTCAGTAATTGATCCTATGCCAGATACTATGGGCCTTCCTGGGGGTGCCCTCATATCCTTGTGGATTTTTGGTATGGTATAGAATATGGCCTCTCTCGGAAAAGGGACATTAAGATACTCATAAGTCTGCTTGTCAATCAGAGCGTCATTATATGCTGTGTAGATTAGAAATTTGAATTCCAAGCCATATTTTGAAATTAAATCTGGTGTAATTGGTCTATACCAATCCACATTCTCTAAAACGTCAAGGCACATCCTCTCATATTGTTGATTGGTTTGTAACACAATGTTTCCCCCCTTATCTGAGGGTTTTATAACTGTGTCTGTTCTGGTGTAGAGTTGTTTTAGAGCTGCCTGTTGGTTTGCTGTCATGTTGGGGAGACTAGATGATATTGGTATGGACTTTATTTCTTTGACCATGGCAATTAGAAAAGCCGAGATCTGGGGGTTGGTTGTTAGATCCGGAAATTGGTTTGATTTGTTCTTAAATGTGTGTTTTTTGGATAATGGTTTTGTGGGGCCTGTTTCGGTGGCTAGGCGGGAGTTAGTAGTCATTTGTGAATCTGCGGGGCCACTAGCGTAATCCGGATTTTCATCCAGAAGTAGCATGAGGTCTCTCAGGGCTCGGAAATCTTTCATGGTATAATTTTTAATTTTTTCAGACAACGCTCTTTCTTCCTGTTGGCGTTTTTTTGAAGGATCAAACATGTACTTGTACGTGAGTTTTCGTGTAAACAAGTATAAGTCTTTTATCGATTCATACTTGTCAATGTTGGTGTTGGGACAGAAACTCAGACCCAGTTTCAGGACCATTGTTTCTTCACTAGACAATGGGTATGGTGTTAAATTAATTATAGTTAGTTCTTGTTCTGTTATTTGGTGTGCTGAGTCCCCTCTAAAGGGAAATCTCGACGTGCTTGGCGTGTCTGACTAGAACTACTTTCTCTAGGGTTAGATGGTTCTCCTGTAGTAGGAAGTGTAGTACCTGTTTGGGAGTTATGTAGTAGTTGGATAGCCTGGGCAGCCACTGGACCCATATAGGCATATTGTGATAGGTCTGTAGTGTGCATTTTCCCATCACCCTTACGTGTGGCACCCTGTGATTGATTGCTATTGGGTTTGAAACTGGAAGTATTGTCTGGTTTCTTTTTGTTGCCCGGTGTCGATTGCCCACCACCATAAAAGCCCCGCTTACGTGATCCCGAATGCGTTCGGTCTGCTGCTGTTGAAGGATGTACTTGTGCCTGGGAAAAAGATGAAGATACAGATGAGTCAGAGAAATCATCTTCCGATGCATATACATTATTGGTGTTGGTCTGGGAAACACCCCTTCCTACTGGCCTTCTGACTCTGGTTTGACTATCCCATTTGTAGGCATAGTGTTCCACAAACGCCATTCTGTCCTTACCTAGTTTGGCTTGTTTTTTTGAGATTATATTTTTATTAAGTTTATCTAGATACTCTTTTAATTCCTGGTTCTTACTCACATAGAGGGGGTGTTTTAGTACTAGTTCGTGTTGTTGTTTTAGTGATCCTAGTTCCTTGTCTAGATTGTCAATGTCTAACTGGTACTGAGCCATTAATAGTTGCATACATTCCTTGCTACATTTGTTTAAAATACCTTCCCATGACTGTTTCAGTTCTGACGTGATATTTTTAATAGAGGGGAACATTTGTATCCGCAGCCCCATAGGGCTTATGTTCTCCTTGATGTATTCATTAAAAAACTGCATGTGCCAGTAAAGGTTTGATTTTTTCTTTAATAATTGTCTAAGTTTGGCAAAGTATGCCTTTAGGTCGTCGTCCTCTTTGTTGGTACCATTGTAAGAGGTCTGGAATTCACTCATCAGGCCAGCCCACGCTGTGCCCATATAGTCCATGATTCGATCCTTCTCCCAAAGGAAGAAAAAGCAAACACACAGCACAAAGAAGAAACAACGAAGAAAGGGGAAAAGAAATGGGGAAGAATAGTGAGGTTCAAAGGAATGGGACTTCTCAAGGGTTAGTGCTTTGCATAAAGATATACTTGCTGTGTAAAGCAAGGACGTAGAATTGATTGGAATTAAATGTAATAACAAGCGGGACGGTTCATTGATTTAAAATGAACCTGAAATGGTGCTTCCACCTATTATTTTAGATCAAAAAAAGATTGCTGCGTCCCAAGGTGGCAACCTACAAAACACCTGTCATATATGTGAGTGCCACATCCTACATAGTATCAAGAATTGTTTTCCTTTTCCCAAAATAGAGAGAGGAAAGAAGAATGGACTTTATAGGCACTTGTTTATGAAAAATATTTATAGTACAAAATTTATTGAGTAACATATATAATTAAACAAAAGACAACATACAGTACATACATAACACCAGTATTGACAAAAAACAATATTGGAATTAAAAGGCTGAGAACTCCGAAAGACTACCCCTATGGGTATTACAATACCACACGAAAATTCGCTAGACGTGGGGTCGGTGTGCATATAATGTTGACACCATGAATTCTTCCCACTGGAATGTGGACTTGCCCAAAGAGGGGGTTGGTCGTCGGTCCCACCAATTAAAAAAAGAAGAACTTTTGGCTCGACATGTTTCGCGACTCCTAGGTCGCTTCCTCAGGAGCTTATGTTCTGGTTTAGAAAAGACAATGTGTTACTTTATGTCACTTTTACATATCTGTATCATACGAACATCATATAATCAATATAAGCATTAACATGGATAGAGGTGAGGCTCACCTACTGATGCAGAGCCCTGACCCAGAGTCTCTCCACTCGCTAGCGCCGGTGGGCCCACCAGATGGTTTCACGTGAACCCCCCTAAAGAACAAGAGGGGGGAAGGAGGAAAGATAGACACCGTAGGTCACCGAAAAGCAGCGTCACCACCTCTACCGGGTGTACTCACCACCGGTGAGACCCTCGAGGTTCGGCACTGCTGTGCAAGGACAGGGTTATGGGGACATAAATAGTAACTAGTGATACAAAGAAGGGATGAAAAAGGGGCAAGGCAGAAAAGTAATGATAAACAAATAGTTAGTCGATTGGAACATCATATCTTAAATGTTCACTGAAAACGTAGCCTCTCTGCATATACTCCATAATACTTACTGGAGTAGGTATTTGTAAGAGGTATAGTAGGTTGCTTAATACTTCACTCTGCTGGAGACCCGGAACTTGATACCCAGAAGGAAAGGTCCGCTCTAAGGGGATATATAGATGCAAGGGTGCTTATAAGTTCTCTGCTATGCGTGTATAGTTAGTATTGTCATATTACCTAAAGCCAACATAGAAAATAGAGGCCTGGTAGTATGACTATTAGGGAGAGTAAAATATCTCCCAAAGGCCACATCTTGATATAAATAAAATAATTAGCAAAGGTACTTGGAACTTACTATAGCAGTATTGAAAAATAAAAACTAATGTTTGCCCCCTTAAAGTAATGGACCCCATAGAACATAAAAAAAGGGCATAAGGAAAGTAAAGGGCACTATACCTTGCAGGGAGGGTGGAGTAAGATAGTATATGTCCAGCAGAAGGGTAGTGCGGCTGTCTGGCAGATGTATGGCCGCCACTCTCACAGGGCATCTGTGAGAAGTGGCAGCCAAGATGCCGCTTCTTATGTCCCGATCGGATGACGTCAGAACACGTCCGACGTCAATCCGAACCAGCCGGAACGTGATCGACAACAGCGTGGGTGCGCGCGCAACACATACTGCGTTGCGCTCCACGCGGCGTAGATAGCGTAGCGGAGGACGTTGCATAGCAACGTCGTCCTAGCCGCACAGCATCGCAGGCCTGCACCCATGTAGTCCCCGATGGCAACGGGGGACCAGGGCAGCACGGAACAGCGGTGCTTGCGGCTTGGGCGGCTGCATAGCCCTGCCGCACTGGTGGCTGCAGGGTGTCTGTCCTCAACGTGGTGTATGGAACATGGGGTCCATCGCGCTGAGTTAGGATGGAAAAAAACAGTACTAGCGAGGGAAGGGAGAGGGCGGGGAAGGGACAATGCATCAGGGGGTTGCCTCATATTTGGAAAAAAAATTAATAAAGACACAAAATACAATGTATAGTACAGCAACAAGCAATGAAAAAACATCACATGTATTCGTAAATATGGTTTACAATAAGTCTACAGGACTCAACTTGGTACAGAGACTAATGCTATCCTATAAGTTGAATCACACTATTCAGGAGAAGGGAAAAGGAGGGGAGAGATGTAAAGAAAAGGGGGAAGGGAAAGGGGGATGGGGACTGGGGGATGGGGACTGATCGGGGAAGGAGAATACATGGAAAGACAGGGATAAAAATTGTTAGAGCATCTCTAAAAGTTCACCCCACCGGGCACCAAAGGGGGGACACCCCCCGTCCATATATCAAAGAAAGGGGCGGTAGGATATCACCTCGTTGATGCCAGGCGGGGTGGTGGCCTCCAAGCGCTCGATCCAATACATTTCACTTTGTAAAATTTTTTTGTCCCTATTTCCGCCTCTGGGATCTTGTTTAACCACTTCTAAAACCAAGAAAGTAATCATAGTGATGTCGAATTTATGATATAATCCCAGGTGTCGGCTCACGGGAGTTAACATTTTGGCCCATTGGGAATAGAAGAGATGATCATAGATTCTCTTTTTGAGGGGACGTATGGTTTTCCCCACATAAAAGGCTCCGCACCTGCAATTCATAAGGTATATTACCCCTGGGGTGTCACATGTGGCATTGAACCGGGGGGTAAATTTCTTTCCGTTGGGTAGAATGAAAGTGGTGCCCACCTGTATGTGTGGGCAATAGGCGCAATGACCACATATGTACATACCCCTGGCTAGATCATCAGTTTGATCTGTTGGCTGGTAGAGACTGGCCGTAAGTTTATCTCCCAAGGACGGTGCCTTTCTAAACACGATTTCCGGTGTGGCGCGGACGTATTGGCGAAGCACTGGGTCCTCGCTGAGGAAATGCCAGTGCTTCGCCATACATGTGCGAAGTAGTGGGTGTTGAGCCGAATAGCGAGTGATGAATTTAGTCGTTTGTTGTTCTTCTGTGGTTTTGGATTTGGGCTTTGGAAAAATTAGCTGGGTTCTGTCTAGGCCTAATGCTTTGTTATAGGCCCGTCTTAGGAGGCTTTTACTGTATCCTCGTTCGCTAAGGCGGCTCCGTAGCTCACTTGCTTGGTGTATAAATTGTTCATCATACGTACAATTTCGCCTAAGGCGGAGATACTGTGCGTATGGGATGCTATGCACCAGGGATTTAGGATGGCCACTTTCCGCATGCAATAGGGTGTTGCCTGCGGTCTTTTTACAAAATAGTTTAGTGACTACATTGTTTGACTGATCTCTATAGAGTGTTAGATCCAAAAAAGAGATAGTATCTATGTGGTACTCATATGTGAATCTAAGGTTGAAGGTGTTGGTGTTCAAGAGGGCCATAAGACATTGTAAATCAGAAATGGTGCCTGTCCAAATTAGAAAAATATCATCAATATACCTGAGCCAGCATAAAGTCTGGCTCAGGTATACATCAAGCTTGTCATCGGCGAAAATTTGCCGCTCCCACCCCCCCAGGTACAGGTTGGCGTACGCAGGGGCACAGCATGTGCCCATGGCGACGCCCTGTACCTGGAGGTAGTGGGTACCGGAGAAGGAGAAGCAGTTATGCTTCAGAATAAAAGAGAGGAGTTGCAACAAAAAGGTGTTGAACTCCCATAGTCTGTTGTCCTCCTCCATCAGAAAACTACTGACAATTTCAATGCCTTGATCATGTGGGATGCTTGAATATAAGGCCTCCACATCCACTGTGACAAACATAGCTTGATCAGGGATGGTTAGTCCCTCCAAACATCTCAACAAGTCAGGGGTGTCCTTAACATAGGATGGTAGCTGAGTAACATGGGGCATAAGAAAAAAATCAACAAACCTACTGGCATGTTCAGTAATTGATCCTATGCCAGATACTATGGGCCTTCCTGGGGGTGCCCTCATATCCTTGTGGATTTTTGGTATGGTATAGAATATGGCCTCTCTCGGAAAAGGGACATTAAGATACTCATAAGTCTGCTTGTCAATCAGAGCGTCATTATATGCTGTGTAGATTAGAAATTTGAATTCCAAGCCATATTTTGAAATTAAATCTGGTGTAATTGGTCTATACCAATCCACATTCTCTAAAACGTCAAGGCACATCCTCTCATATTGTTGATTGGTTTGTAACACAATGTTTCCCCCCTTATCTGAGGGTTTTATAACTGTGTCTGTTCTGGTGTAGAGTTGTTTTAGAGCTGCCTGTTGGTTTGCTGTCATGTTGGGGAGACTAGATGATATTGGTATGGACTTTATTTCTTTGACCATGGCAATTAGAAAAGCCGAGATCTGGGGGTTGGTTGTTAGATCCGGAAATTGGTTTGATTTGTTCTTAAATGTGTGTTTTTTGGATAATGGTTTTGTGGGGCCTGTTTCGGTGGCTAGGCGGGAGTTAGTAGTCATTTGTGAATCTGCGGGGCCACTAGCGTAATCCGGATTTTCATCCAGAAGTAGCATGAGGTCTCTCAGGGCTCGGAAATCTTTCATGGTATAATTTTTAATTTTTTCAGACAACGCTCTTTCTTCCTGTTGGCGTTTTTTTGAAGGATCAAACATGTACTTGTACGTGAGTTTTCGTGTAAACAAGTATAAGTCTTTTATCGATTCATACTTGTCAATGTTGGTGTTGGGACAGAAACTCAGACCCAGTTTCAGGACCATTGTTTCTTCACTAGACAATGGGTATGGTGTTAAATTAATTATAGTTAGTTCTTGTTCTGTTATTTGGTGTGCTGAGTCCCCTCTAAAGGGAAATCTCGACGTGCTTGGCGTGTCTGACTAGAACTACTTTCTCTAGGGTTAGATGGTTCTCCTGTAGTAGGAAGTGTAGTACCTGTTTGGCTCCTTGCACAGCAGTGCCGAACCTCGAGGGTCTCACCGGTGGTGAGTACACCCGGTAGAGGTGGTGACGCTGCTTTTCGGTGACCTACGGTGTCTATCTTTCCTCCTTCCCCCCTCTTGTTCTTTAGGGGGGTTCACGTGAAACCATCTGGTGGGCCCACCGGCGCTAGCGAGTGGAGAGACTCTGGGTCAGGGCTCTGCATCAGTAGGTGAGCCTCACCTCTATCCATGTTAATGCTTATATTGATTATATGATGTTCGTATGATACAGATATGTAAAAGTGACATAAAGTAACACATTGTCTTTTCTAAACCAGAACATAAGCTCCTGAGGAAGCGACCTAGGAGTCGCGAAACATGTCGAGCCAAAAGTTCTTCTTTTTTTAATTGGTGGGACCGACGACCAACCCCCTCTTTGGGCAAGTCCACATTCCAGTGGGAAGAATTCATGGTGTCAACATTATATGCACACCGACCCCACGTCTAGCGAATTTTCGTGTGGTATTGTAATACCCATAGGGGTAGTCTTTCGGAGTTCTCAGCCTTTTAATTCCAATATTGTTTTTTGTCAATACTGGTGTTATGTATGTACTGTATGTTGTCTTTTGTTTAATTATATATGTTACTCAATAAATTTTGTACTATAAATATTTTTCATAAACAAGTGCCTATAAAGTCCATTCTTCTTTCCTCTCTCTATTTTGGGAAAAGGAAAACAATTCTTGATATATATACACAAGGCAGGGAGGAGAGACCAAGGTGGAAACAGGAAGCAAGGGAACATCAAGGCAGGAATCAGGGGACGGGTCTCAGGAACCAGGTAAGGGGGACAACATCCAGGACAGGGCAGGAAGCGGATAAAGGGTCAGGTTACAGGTACAGGTTTCGGGTCCAGGATCAGGTTTCAGAACAGGCAAGACAAGGCTACAGAACGGAATACTGAAGCACTGAACCTTAGTGAAGGACAGGCTTATATACCCAGCAGATCCACAACAGGTGTAGCTTGATTCCTAGAATGTCCATCTGCTGGGAGACCCCCGCTGGTGGCCACCAGAACTGCACCCTTTGATGCTGAAGGAAGTAGTGACACCAGCAGGCGATCCAGGTAATAACACTATTCCTGACAATGTCCATCGGCTGGGAGACCCCTGCTGGTGGCCACCGGAACTGCACCCCTTGATGCCGAAGGAAACAGTGACACCAGCAGGCGATCCAGGTAATAGCACCGTTCCTGACAGTTCCCCCCCTAAGGAGTGGCCTCTGGACACTCCATTCTGCCCCAGATCTGGCAGCACGTGAACAAGTGGAAGAGTCCCAAAAAGTCTCCTCTGTGACTGCAGACTTCTTTGCGCTCTCCGGCCAGAGTCTCTTAACCAACTAGGAGGCGTGCCACCCGAGTCCGACAGAGGGACATGTACCCCACCACCAGGGTCTGGAAGTTTAGATCTGGAAATAAAAACAAACAGGACAGCAGGCTCCGAGTCATCAGGCTGGGCAGCGGGCTTCGGGTCATCAGGCTGGGCAGCAGACAGGAACTCATCAGGCTGGGCAGCAGACAGGAACTCATCAGGCTGGGCAGCAGACAGGAACTCATCAGGCTGGGCAGCAGACAGAAACTCATCAGGCTGGGCAGCAGACAGGAACTCATCAGGCTGGGCAGCAGACAGGAACTCATCAGGCTGGGCAGCAGACACGGGCACATCAGGCTGGGCAGCAGACACGGGCACATCAGGCTGGGCAGCAGACAATGGCTCATCAGGCTGGGCAGCAGACAATGGCTCATCAGGCTGGGCAGCAGACAATGGCTCATCAGGCTGGGCAGCAGACACAGGCACATCAGGCTGGGCAGCAGACATGGGCACATCAGGCTGGGCAGCAGACAGGGACTCATCAGGCTGGGCAGCAGACAATGGCTCATCAGGCTGGGCAGCAGACAAGGGCACATCAGGCTGGGCAGCAGACACGGGCACATCAGGCTGGGCAGCAGACACGGGCACATCAGGCTGGGCAGCAGACAGGGTCTCAACAGGCTGGGCAGCAGGGGGGGGAGGGTGGGGGTGGGGGGGGGCAGGGCCAGGCCAAGACAATGGCACATCAGGCTGGGCAGCAGACAATGGATCATCAGGCTGGGCAGCAGGACACGGGCACATCAGGCTGGGCAGCAGACACGGGCACATCAGGCTGGGCAGCAGACACGGGCACATCAGGCTGGGCAGCAGACACGGGCACATCAGGCTGGGCAGCAGACAGGAACTCATCAGGCTGGGCAGCAGACAATGGCTCATCAGGCTGGGCAGCAGACAACGGGCTCATCAGGCTGGGCAGACAGACACGGGCACATCAGGCTGGGCAGCAGGCTCATCAGGCTGGGCAGCGGGCATCAGGCTGGGCAGCAGACACGGGCACATCAGGCTGGGCAGCAGACAGGAACTCATCAGGCTGGGCAGCAGACAGGAACTCATCAGGCTGGGCAGTAGACAATGGCTCATCAGGCTGGGCAGCAGACACAGGCACATCAGGCTGGGCAGCAGACACGGGCACATCAGGCTGGGCAGCAGGCACGGGAACATCAAGCTGGGCAGCAGGCACGGGCACATCAAGCTGGGCAGCAGGCGCGGGCACGTCAAGCTGGGCAGCAGGCAGTGGGTCATCAGAATGGAAGGTAGGCAGCGGGTCATCAGACTGGAGAACTGGCAGCAGGTCATCAGACTGGAGAACTGGCAGCGGGTCATCAGACTGGAGAACTGGCAGCGGGTCATCAGACTGGAGAACTGGCAGCGGGTCATCAGACTGGAAAACTGGCAGCGGGTCATCAGACTGGAGAACTGGCAGCGGGTCATCAGACTGGAGAACTGGCAGCGGGTCATCAGACTGGAGAACTGGCAGCGGGTCATCAGACTGGAGAACTGGCAGCGGGTCATCAGACTGGAGAACTGGCAGCGGATCATCAGACTGGAAAACTGGCAGTGGGTCATCAGACTGGAAAACTGGCAGCGGGTCCTCAGACTGGAAAACTGGCACCAGGACATCAGACTGGAAGGCTGGGACGTCAGGCTGGAAGGCTGGAACATCAGGCTGGAAGGCCGGCACCGGGACATCAGACTGGAAGGCTGGGACGTCAGGCTGGAAGGCTAGGACATCAGACTGGAAGGCTGGAACGTCAGGCTGGAAGGCTAGGACATCAGACTGGAAGGCTGGAACGTCAGGCTGGAGGGCTGGCACCAGGACATCAGGCTGGAATGCTGGAACATCAGGCTGGAAGGCCGGCACCAGGACATCAGACTGGAAGGCTGGGACATCAGGCTTGAGGGCTGGAACATCAGACTGGAAGGCTGGCACCAGAACATCAGACTGAAGGGCTGGGACGTCAGGCTTGAAGGCTGGGACATCAGGCTGGAAGGCTGGAACATCAGGCTGGAAGGCCGGCACCGGGACATCAGACTGGAAGGCTGGGACGTCAGGCTGGAAGGCTAGGACATCAGACTGGAAGGCTGGAACGTCAGGCTGGAAGGCTAGGACATCAGACTGGAAGGCTGGAACGTCAGGCTGGAGGGCTGGCACCAGGACATCAGGCTGGAATGCTGGAACATCAGGCTGGAAGGCCGGCACCAGGACATCAGACTGGAAGGCTGGGACATCAGGCTGGAAGGCTAGGACATCAGACTGGACGGCTGGAACGTCAGGCTGGAAGGCTAGTACTGGCTCTTCAGGCTGGATTGCTGGCACCTCCAGCTGGAACTCTGGCGTTTCAGGCTGGGACAGATTAGTGGGTGTGCAGGCAGATTGGATTACTGGCAGGATCGTCTTGGTTGGGAAGAACTTTCGTTTTTTCTTTGACTTGGTCGCTGAAGCTTTGTAGGTGGGGGGTGCAGCAGACAGGAAAGGAGGATTGGAATATGGCAGAGAAGAGGTAACAGTAGCTGGGGGAAGTTTTTGTGAATTTGTAGGCAACTGAGAAGAGGCAGGGGGGTTAAATGCAGGATAGGTACAGGGAGCAGAAACTGGATATGAGTATTTGGCTGTGAGCAGTGTATACTGGGTGGAAACTGGGTTTGGTATGGGTGATGGGGAAACATACATTCGGGTAGGCTGGTATCTGATGGCAGAAGTGGTTTGTTTGGCTGGGGCTAATTGCATCATGCCAGACAGGAATACAGGGCAGGGCCAGCTCGGTACAAATCTGGATCAGAGGCTGCACGTCCTCAAAAAGAAAACTGCCCTGATCAACGAAAACATGGGCCATACGGATGCACTCCAGTAGTTGCTCCCTAGTATAGTCACCCAAAGTCTGATAACAAAAATCTCTGTCTTCCATTGCCAGGAGTGAAAGATACAATATATCTTCCAGATGCATCTTTCTTGGCAATAGCAAGTGTCCAGACCCAATTCCCAAGTGAAGCCGATCTGTTTGTATGGCTTCAGTATTCTGTCATGAAAGGAGCCTGAACACAGGCATCCAACACTAGTGAACAGATCGATGGGCTGCACTAAAGGAATCAGGCTCCAAAGGTAGTGATAAAGATATATATGTATTAATAATAAAGACACAAGTGAACACAGCAACCACAAACAAGCAAGAACACAAATAACACAGCAAACCCCCAAGCCCTAATCTAACTAACTAACTAACAATACACTCAAGAAAAATGGAACATATATATATATATACACATATATATACACAAGGCAGGTAGAAGAGACCAAGGGGGAAACAGGAAGCAAGGGAACATCAAGGCAGGAATCAGGGGACGGGTCTCAGGAACCAGGTAAGGGGGACAACATCCAGGACAGGGCAGGAGGCGGATAAAGGGTCAGGTTACAGGTACAGGTTTCGGGTCCAGGATCAGGTTTCAGAACAGGCAAGACAAGGCTACAGAACGGAATACTGAAGCACTGAACCTTAGTGAAGGACAGGCTTATATACCCAGCAGATCCACAACAGGTGTAGCTTGATTCCTAGAATGTCCATCTGCTGGGAGACCCCCGCTGGTGGCCACCAGAACTGCACCCTTTGATGCTGAAGGAAGTAGTGACACCAGCAGGCAATCCAGGTAATAACACTATTCCTGACAATGTCCATCGGCTGGGAGACCCCTGCTGGTGGCCACCGGAACTGCACCCCTTGATGCCGAAGGAAACAGTGACACCAGCAGGCGATCCAGGTAATAGCACCGTTCCTGACATTGAGAGAGAATTGTAATGGGCATCGGGACATCTATTTGGTTGGGAGGGGGAACTGGTGTTTTCCTCAGGTCTCTCCAAACCAACAGAGAGGCTTGGATGGTGGGGGGAAAGTCTCGTAAGGGTAGGGGTTTCCAAATGTCTGAGAGGAGGAGGGATTTTAGGTCTAGAGTCGGGACCAGAGACAGTTCGATGTCTCTCCATATGGAATGAGCCGATGGGTCGATCCAGCTTTTGAGCTGTGTTAGAAGAGAGGCCTGGTAGTAGTCTTGGATGTCAACTAAGCCCATCCCACCCACCAGGCGATGTTTGGTCAGTAGTCGCTTACAGCACCTCGGTCTTTTCGTTTTCCAAATAAAGTTGGCTAGAAGGGCGTTGAGTTTTTGGAGGTATGAATTCAGGAGAGGAATGGGAAGTGTTCTGAACACATAGAGTATTTGGGGGAGGATTAACATTTTAAATGCCGCTAGGCGTCCGGACCATGATAGTTCTACATTTGAAAGTCTGTTAGTTTCTACAGTTAGTTTATTAAGTAAGGCAGAGTAATTGGCTTCTGCTAGATGTAGTGGGTCTGAGATAAGTTTAATGCCTAAGTAGGTGATGTGTGATTTGCTCCATGAATAAGGGAAGGTATTCTGGAGTTGACATTTTAAAGTGTGTTTAATACCTAAGTCAAGTATAATTGATTTTGTGAAATTAACTTTGTAGAAAGATATATTACTGAATTCGGTAAGAGTGTCATGAGCGTAACGTAGGGATGTAGAGGGGGTAGTCAGAAACAAAATTATGTCATCCGCAAATAGATTTAGATCATAAGACTTCCCATGAATAGGGAAGCCTCTGATGTCTGGGTGGGACCTGATCCTCTCGGCCAGTGGCTCAATAAGAAGATTAAAGATGGAGGGGGACAGAGGACACACCTGTCTAGTGCCATTCGAAATTGAAAAGATGTTTGAAAGCATGTTAGAGGTGTACACTTGGGCACAAGGAGAGGAAGAGAGAGCCAATATGGCCGAGACGATGGGCCCCGAAAACCCGAATTTCTGTAGGGCATGATTCATATATCCCCAGTGGATCGGGTTGAACGCCTTCTCCGCATCCAAGGAAAGGAGCAGAGAAGGCGTTCGACAGGATTTGGCACACTGAACAACAGTGTTGGTCATCTTACTTTAAAAAAGTAATTAGTTAAGTTACAAATTACTTCTCCCAAAAAGTAATTGCGTTAGTAACTCAGTTACTACATTGGAAAAGTAATTAGTTACTCAGCAAAGTAACTGACTTTTTTTTTTTAATATTCTATACGTGTAACTAAGGGGCGGGTCTAGTATTACTGTAACCAAGGGGCGCATTTATTATTATTGTTATATATCATGTAACCAAGGGGCTGCTCTATTATTACTCTAACCAAGGGGCAGATCTGTTATAGCGTGTAAGCAAGTGGCGGGTCTATTATTATTATATCGTGTAAGGGGCGGATGGCTACAGAAGAGGGCGAATGTTAAATTAATGGGCAGAGCTCGATATATAACAATAATAATAAATGCGCCCCTTGGTTACAGTAATACTAGACCCGCCCCTTACTTACACAATAGACGCCCCTTGCAGAGTAGCACGAACGGGAGTGTGCGGCATCGCCTCGTACAATTACATGTTAACTGCACCTGCGCGGTGTAGAGTTCACTCAGAGCTGTTTAGTTCGGCAATTTTCGGAAGCTCCGTAGTCCTTCGTACTGAGCAAGCCCTGCGCCTGGGGGTCCTTATCCAGCGGGGGAACTTTTTCGGCAGGACACCGGAATTACACTACTGCCATCTAGTGGCAGGTAGAAGTAATTGGGGTAACTAAGCCAAAGTAATGGGAACTGAGTTACCATGAGGGGAAAAGTAATCAGTTAGATTACTCGTTACCCTCTAAAGTAACTGAGTTAGGTAACTCAGTTTATTTTAACTCAGTTACTTACATCACTGCTGAACAACCCCTAGCACGCGCCTAGTGGCATCCAAAGTTTGTCTCCCCTGCGTGAAGCCTGATTTGTCAGGGCCAATAAGAAGGGGGAGAATAGGTAGTAGTCTATGAGTCAAGATTTTAGCATAAAGCTTAACATCAGTGTTGAGTAAAGATATCGGTCTAAAATTTGCTGGGTTAGTAGATTCTTTACCAGGTTTGGGAATCGTAACTATATATGCCTTAAGCATCTCGGCGGGAAAAGAGGCAGAGGACATTGCAGCACTGAACACTTCCTGGAGAGTTGGTGTTAGATTATTCTGGAAGAATTTATAGTAAGCATTCGGGAGTCCATCAGGACATGGGGATTTATCTAATGGAAGAGTTTTGATAATTTCTTTGATCTCACATTCTGAGATGGGAGAATTAAGGGATTGTAGTTGGGACTGAGATCGGGATGGAAGGTTGATATTTGCCAGAAAGGCTTGAATATCTTCGTCTGTTGGTTGAGGGGTGTTGCAATCATTGTGTAAGTTGTAAAGAGAGGACTAATACTCTGCAAATGAGTTGGCTATATCTTTGGGGTTAAATATCTTGTGTTGATTAGTTGGGTGTAAGAGGAATGGAATTTTTGTTTTAACCCTAGCTGATTTAAGTCTTTGGGCCAGAAATTTGCCCGCCCTGTTGCCCGAGGAATAATGGTTCAGTTTAAAATATTGGAAAAATTTAGCGTGTTGCTCAATGAGAAGAGTTCTGAGCTCAGATCGTTGTTGGGACAGCTGTTGCGCGATATTCGCGTTAGGGGCGGATTTATTCTGTGATTCTAGCGATTTAATACTACTCAGGAGTTGCTCTAGTTTGTGATTCCTCTGCCTCTTTTCCCTTGCACAGATCTGCAAAATTATACCTCTAATAAATGCCTTATGGGCACACCATAACATTGTGGGGTCTGAAACAGAACCAATATTATCTTCAAAAAAGGTAGACAGGCTTTTTGTTATTGTTGCCACATGGTTGGGCATCTGAAAAATTCGAGAATTGGCCTGCCATATGTAGGCAGGGCTAGGTGTGTGCCCCTCCATCACCATGATTGAAACAGGCGCCTGAGCAGACAATGTGATGTCATGGATGGTGGAGGAGGACACCGCCTGTAGAAGTAGCTTGTCTACGAAAATCATGTCTATCCTTGAGTAGGAATTATGCCGGGTGGAGTGGAAGGTGTAGTCCCTCTCATTTGCATGTTGGCATCTCCACACATCAAAGACATCTTCTGAATGAAGTAAGTTTTGAAGCTGAGGGATCGGGCGTTTAGAGTCAGAAGAAGAGTCAATCGTGTGGTCAACAGTTAGGTTGTGGTCACCACATACAATTAAGGAGCCTTGTTTTAGTGTGGCAATCTTGTTGTAAAGCCTCTTCAGGAATCGGAGTTGATGGGAATTTGGGGCGTACAAGTTGACAATGGTAAAAGGCTTGTCGTTGCGTTCGCCAATAAGTATAAGGTATCTTCCTTCTGGGTCGGCATGTGTGGTCTGCAGGGAGAAGGCAACTAAATCTCTGACGGCTATGAGAACTCCCTTCTTTTTGGAGGGAGCTGAGGCTAAGAAATTGTAGGGGAATTGCTTATGGCTATAACGGGGAGGTTTATCTGCAAGGAAGTGAGTCTCTTGAATGCAGAGGACATCAGCCTGGAGTTTAAGTGCCTTCTTCTAGACTGAGGCCCTATTAGCCGGATGGTTGAGACCGTTCACATTAAGAGAGACTATCTTAAGCGACATGTGTGCGCGAAGGGTGCGGGTGATGACAGTACCTTAGTCTCGTTGACAAGGAGCCTTTTCCACGAATCCGAGGATGGCCATGAGGAGATGAGGTGATCTTCCTCAGACGGATGAGATTGAAGGATCTTTGGAGCAAGACCGACCGGTAGTGGGGATGAAAAGGTGAAGTAGGAGTGAAGCAAAAACAAGGGGGAGAAAAGCAAAATGTTAATGTAAAAAAACATGTTCAAACCAGAGGGAAGGTTACTTTCCAAAACTTGCCAGGGGGAAATCAACTTGTGCAAGTCAGTGGGCTACGTGCTCTAGAGCATGTCGGGAACCTTGAAGAAAAAGTGCCTGTGAATGTTGTAAGACAGGTGATCATGAGGCAAGTTTTTTGCTGCTCTTCTTTTTAGACACCGTTTGCCATTAATACTGCATATCAAGCCTTGCAGAGGGTGGAAGCTCTGCAGGGTCTTTCTCAGGGAGGATATCCAGTGACCGTAGTAGGGACAGACCTTCTTCAATGTCTGTGATCACTGTGGATTTTCTATCATGAGTGACTGTTAGCTTGACTGGATATCCCCAGCGGAAGGGGATGTTGTGGTTGCGGAGAGCCTTGGTCACTGGCAGGAGGGATTTGCGCTTCTGCATTGTGAATTGCGATAAGTCCGCAAAGAATTGGATATGAGAGAACTGTTCTTGTTGGGCTTTGCGGAATGCTGTCATTAGCTGTTCTTTTACTTGATAAAAATGGACACGCATCAGGACATCTCTGGGGATGTTGTCTGGGAGGTGGGATGGCTTCGGTAGCCTATGGATGTGGTCCACTTGCATTTCTGCCTCAGGGACTGAGGGAAGGAACTGTTTCAGCAGGTCGCGAGCAAATTGCTGAAGCTGCGGTGGGAGAATGGACTCAGGGACCCCTCTGATTTTGACATTATTTCTCCTTGACCTATCTTCAAGGTCAGCGACCTTTGCCCTGAGCCAGGAGATTTCATCTGAGTGATCAGCATGTGCATCAATCAGAGTGTTGTGGGATGTGGCGAATTCTCCCATTTTCCCCTCAATATGATCCACCCGTCGTGCTAGGTCTCCTATGTCTGTTTTAAAGTTCTGCATAAACTGCATCAAGTCAGTGTGCATAGAGCTGCGGAGGGAGACAAGCATGTCCTGAAGTGTTGTGTCAGAGACAGGCTGGCCTGATGTGGGGAATGAGGTGAAGGGGTCTATCAGTTCCCTCGTGTCCTCCATTGTATTATGTACGGTGCTCACCTGTGTGGTGTTCTCCAGGCGAGGCTTGGACTTCGCTGGGCTGCAGGATAGAGGAGTGGAGGCTGGAGGGGGTGTCTGCGCCATGCTGTGTAGTGATCCTGGGCTTGCTGCTGCTGAGCGTGAGCTGTATAAAGAGGATGGTGAGACATTCCCCGCGTCAGCGCCATCTTGGATAGGCCCATGGCTATTTAAGTGATTGCACCCAGGACTTCTTGCTGTTCGGTCTGCAGCTTCTGTGTATCCTGAAATCCGTTATCTGTGCTGACTTATGATCTCTGACCCGGCTTGCTCTTACTAACCTTGTCTGCTTGATACCCTGACCTTGGCTTGCTTACTGGACTTCCCTTCTGCCTGCTGCTCTGCCTGATCCGCCAGAACTTTACCGACCCGGCCTGCCTGACTCTGCATCTACTCCTCCAGCCTGCTGCATCCCTGCCCTGTGGATTGCACCAGTTCCTGTTCCTGCTGCATTACAGTCCACCACGGTCTTGGTCTACCCAGCTCTACCGGTCTGCCTGCTGCATCTCCAGCCACGAGCATCCAGCCATACCAATCCTGGACTGAACCCAGGCACTCCTGCGTCACCGTGCTTCTGTGGCTACTGTCTCAACCTCAGGGGCCCACAAACCGGTGCAGCGAGAGAGGCTCTCCTCTACACATCAAGTTAACGATCCAGGTACGTGACAGGACCCTACACTGTTTTTTTCTTTTACATTTTGGTGTGGTATGGACTGGGGGGGGACCCACGCCAATTTTTATACTACTGGGAATCAGCAATAAATTACAGCCGCAAGCAAGTTTAATGACTTATTTAATTTAGAAATGTAATTTTGCTGCTGGACTTTAAAACACATCACACAGATGTGCTACTTTACAGGCAGACTAAGGGGACCCACCGGGTACGATATTTAAAATAATATTTAATTTCTATTGTTCCACTTTCTTAAAATCACTGCTCCTGAAAAAAACTGTTGTTTTTAAAACTTTTTTTTTACATTGATATATGTCTCTGGGGCAGTACCCGGGTCCCCATACACTTTTTATGGAAATAACTTGCATATAAGCCTTTATAATGAGCACTTGATTTTTCATGTTTATGTCTCATAGACTTTAACGGTGTTGGCACACATTTTTTGCCTGCAAACCGAACCGGGGGTGTTCGGCTTATCCCTAGTGTTGGGTGTCTTAAGCGTGTGGATGTTGCTGCATTATGTAAATCTATTAGCCTAGTTTTTATATTTTAGAATGTGGTAACTCAAGACTGTCCATAGTTTTAAAGAATGCCTTGAGATTTCCCTCATTACTTTTGGAGGATGCCTCACAATTGTCCATAATTTTAAAGGTTGAGAAACACTGGTCCAGAAAACTGAAAGTAAACAAATGAATGCTTAAAGGGATTGTAAAGACTCAAGGTTTTTTATCTAATGCATTCTATGCAGTAATACCTTCTGTGCTGCATAGCATTAATCTACCCATGGCTGCCGCTGCCACCCCCTATTCAGGCACTGGCCCCTTTTCGGGTGCCGGGTGCCATAATTACAGCGGCGGGGATTTTTTTTTAAGCACCTGATTAGAGCTATAGGCTCTAATAGGCTTCAAAATAGGTGAACTGCTTTAAAATAGGTGAACTGTGAGCGCTCACAGTTCACCCAGGTGTGTTAGAAATGCAAATGAACATTTGCTTTCCTAACACTGACCTTCTTCTCCACCAATCAGGTGCTCAGGTCTGTTACTTGTCATCTGATTGGCTGAAACAACAGGCACCGCTATTGGATGCCTATCAGGAGGAGAGGATGGCAGGAGAGGATGGCAGGAGACGCATGGAGGACCCCGCTCATCGCCGTCACCCACTGCCCCACCGAGACAAGGTAAGTGGAGGGGAGACGACTAGAGGGCGGGGAGGTAAAAAAGCAAGTATTTAATTTAAAAAAACGTCAATTGTTATACAGTGCTTTAGAACACAGAGGGGGTTATTTATGAAAGGCAAATCCACTTTGCACTGCAAGTGCACTTGGAAGTGCAGTCGCTCTAAATCTAAGGGGTAGATCTGAAATGAGTGGAAGCTCTGCTGATTTTATCATCCAATCATGTGCAATCTAAAATGCAGTATTTTCCTTGCATGTCCCCCTCAGATCTACAGCGACTGTACTTTCAAGTGCACTTGCAGTGCAAAGTGGAGTTTCCTTTAGTAAATAACCCTCAAAGTCTTTCACACAAGAGTCATATAAATTTCTCCCAGGATTCACCCATTCTTCAAACTGAATCCAATTAGCAAAGTGTGTAAATGTTGGGTGAAAGTTGTGTGAATCTTGTGTAAAAGAAAATATATGAAAAAAAAATTATAATAATTTGGAGATTTAAAGGTAGTTAAGACCAATAGAATGCTGTATATAGATTTTTTTTTACTTTAAATGCTAATCATTTAGGGCTTATATTTATGTAGCACTAACCCCTGAAGGAGCTGCTGGTTTTATTTTGGCTTACCGTTACCTCACTCTGTCTTAGGGATCCCGTGGAAAGTGGCCCAAAGAATGTGAATTTCCAATACTTAGTTCTTTTTCGATGGTTATTTATTAAAAGTAAAGTCTCTCAATAAAAAGGGTAGAGGGTTAAGGGTGAGTTCAGGCACCTGGTACTGCAGGTTTTTAAGAGCTCCTTTGAATTCCAGAACAATAGTTTCACTCGCTGGATTCAGCCACCACCGGATAAGCCCCTCTCACTGGACCTAGCAGCCGGTGGGGTATTTGACACAGTCTCTGCCACAGACTTGTGAACTTAACTTAAGTGTCACTGAGGTATTAAAGAGTATTTCCATACAATACCAGTCTCTTTCAGCCGAACCGGCGATACTGTACGAGTGGTGATCTGGGTTGCGTCCTCCAACTAAGTCTGCAGGCAATCTCCAGAGATACCACCCTTGAGCTCGGTCCTCCCTTGGAAAAAGTCCTCCCCTGGGTACTCCAGTTTCTGGGCCTCTCTTCACTTGAGACTGCACCGGACCTTCCCTAGATCAATAGGCCCCAAAACTCTTTTCCGGACCTATTCCCTCAGATGCGTAGCATGCCAGCTGGTCCTGAGGCACAGGATGTACAGGCTGCACACCCCAGGCCAGGAGGGCCCTGAGGTTTTGGGGCAGCAGACCCCACGCACAGCCAGGGAAGAACCCCTGAAACGAATCTCCCAAAAACATGGTGTCAGTACCTTAAATACCGTCGCCCAGAGGCCCAGCAGGAAAACACTCCCACTGGGCTGGTTTCGAACAATAGGTGGCAATCAATACATCCAGCTGAACTGCGCTTTTACACCCACCGACGGTGACAGCGACACCTACGGTCAAGGAGAAGCCAGTGCAACCCAGCTGAACTGGTACAGAGACCAGAACTTTAGAATAATTAGCCTAAAACCCAACTGGGGTTTCAGGCAACTTTAATTTGAAAAAAACAATAGCGCCTGCTGCTCAGGAGCCAGCGGTACATTTACTTTAAATAAAAAGATAACCATTGACTTGTTTTTATTTTTTTTTTAATACAATCGTTTTTTTATTGGTGAAAAAAAAATAAGTAAAGTCATGTACATTACACTTCACATGTGATGAGACAAACAGTACAAATGCTGGCAAATGACTTCCAAATATGGTGTAGTGCGTTACACAGATTAAATTCTAAACCATGCATATAAACTAACAAAACAAATAACTAAACTTTGCAGCCGCTATCAACAAAAGAACGTGCGATATGTACCAAGCAATGTTATTTCGTGTATTTACAGGGTCTGTACTCCTATGCCACGAAGGGAAGTACCCAGGGGTTGGAACTCCTCTAGGACTCGGAAGGAGGGTCAGTAAGGGCTTGTAGTAGTTGATCTAGTTGCCAGCTCGACCACTTTTTGTCATAGATTTGCATTGTGTCCATCATAGAGTGGAACAACCTTTCCATCTGACAGATGGCTTCAACGCGATGAAGGATTTGGGACCATGGGAGGGATCTGGATTTCCAATTCAGGGCTATGGACCATTGAATGGCTCCGAATATTGTATAAATCAGATTACTGGTTGACCTAGGTATACCCGGGATAGGTGCGAAGAGAAGGCAAATCTGTGGGGATAGTTCTACTCTGGATCCCGCTAGGGACTCAATCTTAGCGGAAGCCTGATCCCATATCTGCTGGAGTAGAGGGCAGCTCCAGAAGGTGTGCAGCATAGTGCCTATCTCCTGGCAGCCTCTAAAGCAGAATTCAGGGGTGGTGGGATAAAATTTATGAATTCTATCTGGTGTGAGGTACCACCGGGTGTGAACCTTAAGAAGAGTCTCCTTTACCGAGATTGATTTGGAGCATTTGTGTAAATTCCTGAGCATCTCTGCCCAGTCATCGCTAGAAATCTCCATACCCATGTCTGACTCCCATTTTAGCATGGCATAAGATTTCTCAGGGAGGTCAAGGTCTAACAGGTTTTTATATATCTGTGATATTGTGCCTTTATCCCTAGGTCGAGATATACATATTTGTTCGTAAAAGTTCGGGGTATAATGTGCTTCACGTCTATATTGAGAATCAAAATAATGCCTGACTTGAAGGAACTTAAAGAATTCTGTCCTCGGTATCTGATAATTGGTCTGTAGGTCAGTGAAGGAGCAAAAAATCCCTCGGTTCGTGAGGGACTTCAGGGTAACCAGTGAGTGGTGTATCCACCATATGTAGGATCCGGGGGAGTTAAAAGCTAAGGGGAAGTTCCTATCCCCTAGAAATGAAGCTAGGGGGGGGGCTGGGGAAGAGAGTCTGAACTTGGACTTGTACAGTGACCAGATACGGAGGGAGTGACCCACAACAGAGTTCAGGGAGTTGACCTCCCCAGAGTTCAGTGATGGCTGCCATAGCAGTCCTGGGAGGAAGAAGGGGCGTATAGATTGTGTTTCAAATCTTAACCAGGGGATCACTTCGAACTTGGAGTGCCATTGTGCAGTCTGGGCTAATCTGGCTGAGATATAGTACAGCCATATATCCGGCAGGCCTAGGCCCCCCCTGGACATTGGTCTGTGCGCCATGGATTTTCCAAATCTTGGCCTTTTCCTGCACCAAATAAAAGCATTAATGTCTCTTTGGAGAGCCTGAAACATCTGACGGGGTACATAGTTGGGAAGGGCCCTGAAAAAATAAAGGAGCTTGGGGAGAATAGACATCTTGATTGCAATCACCCTGCCGAGAAGTGAGATTTTGAATGTGGACCAGGTTCTCAGCCAATTTCTGGCCATGGTGAATGCCTTGGGGTAGTTTGCTTGGAATATACCTGTGAGGGAGGGGGCTAGATTAATACCGAGATATGAAAGTGTAGAGTTGGAAATGGAAAAGCCGAAGCATTGCTTAAGGGTGGAGAGTAACTGTTGGGGTATGTTGACTGGGAGGGCGGAGCATTTTGATAAGTTCACTCCTAGGCCAGAATATTCGTGAAATTTTTTAAGGGTGGTAAGGAGGTTAGGAAGGGATATTAGGGGGTCTGGAAGGAATGCCAGAACATCGTCAGCATATAGACTAAGCTTGTATTCGTAATCTCCTTTTTTGTATCCCTTAATATCAGTATTAGCAATAATAGCTTTGGCAAGTGGTTCTATTGCCAGAGCGAACACTAAGGGGGAGAGGGGACAGCCCTGGCGGGTGCCTCTGCCCAGGGGAAAGTATGCTGAGGAGCAGCCTGGTAGTCTGATTCTTGTATGGGGGTTGTGGTATAATGCTTTGAAGCCATGGATAAATTCTCCAGCGAACCCAAACTTATCCAGGACTTGGTCTATATAGGGCCATAAGACGCTGTCGAAGGCCTTGTGTATGTCAAGGCCCAGGACAAGAAGCCCTCGGGACGTGGTGTTGGCATCTTGAATAATGTTTGTTGCTAGCCTAATGTTGTCCGTGATTTGTCTATTAGGGATAAAACCAGTCTGTTCAGGGCCTATTAAAGAAGCTACTACAGGGGCAAGTCTATTGGCCAGTATCTTTCCTAGGATCTTCGTGTCATTATTTAAGACTGAGATGGGCCTATAGTTTTGGGGAAGGGTGTGGTCTTTATTTGGTTTCGGGATAAGGGTCATATTGGCGTGAAGCAGTTCTGGGGGGGGTTTGTGTCCTTGAAGGGTGTGATTTACAAATTTACTTAGTTGCGGTGATAATATCTGGGCAAATTTCTTATAGTAAGAGGAAGTGAATCCATCTGGGCCGGGAGCTGTGGATGATTTAAAAGATTTTATTATGAGGGAAACTTCTTGTTCGGTGCAAGGGGCGTTCAGGGACGATAATTGATCTTCAGAGAGCCTAGGGAGGTTTAGGGAGTCCAGCCACTGGGGGAGGCCGTCTGGAATGGGGGAGTTCGGGGCTGAGAGAAGGGATTGATAAAAGGAGGTGAATATCTGGAGAACTTCCTTTGGGTGAGAAACCAGTTGGCCCTTTTCGTTTTTAAGTTTGTAGACATGAGGGGGTTGGAGGGATTGATGTAGTTTACGAGAAAACATACTGGATGCCGAATTGCTATGTAAAAGGAATTTTGCTTTAGACCATCTGAGAGATTTTTCTGTACTGTCAGTCAGAATCGAATCTAGTTCTGCCCTCTTTTGGTTAATTTGAGTTAAAATCTGGGGGGTCTGGTCTCGGGTATGAACGTTATATAGGTCGTGGAGGTCTTTTGTGAGGGAGTTAATTTGGGAGAGACGTTGTCTCTTCCTCCTGACTGCTATTTCTATAAGTTGGCCCCTCAGGACTGCCTTGTGGGCTGACCACAGGGTGTGTGGGGATATGTCAGCAGTGTCATTGAGTCGAAAATATTCTTCTAGGGTGGAAGTGACTTGATTCAGGATTGCTGGATCAGATAGGAGGGAGTCATTTAGCCTCCAGGTGGCTACTGAGGGGGAGATGCCTATGTGAGCAGTTTGAAATGAGACCACATGGTGGTCAGACCAGGGGCAAATCATAATGTCCGCCTTGGGTGCGTTGGCTAGTAAAATTGGGGTGGACAAAATATAATCCAACCTGGCATAGCTTCCATGAGGGCTGGAGAAGTGGGTGAATTCCCTGGAGCCCACGTTTAAGGACCTCCAGGTGTCTATCAGCTGAAGGGAGGTCAGGGCTTTTGTCAGGGATTTTGGGAAAGTTTTTGCATAGTGCGTGGATCTACTTCTGTCCAGTACGGGATGGGCTACAGTATTAAAGTCTCCACCCACAATCATGTGGGGGGAGGTGTACCTATCAAGTATCTGCAGAAATTCTGTGAAGAATCTACTATGTGCAGAGTTGGGAGCATATACATTTGCTATGGTTATAGCTTTGCCCTGGATGTGCCCTTGTAATATAATGAATCTGCTGTTGGGGTCTTTGAAAGAGTGAGATATCTCAAAAGCCACATTGTTCTTAATAAAGATTGCAACCCCCCTGGCCTTGGTCTCAAACTTGGTGTAGTAATTCACTTTAAAGGCTTTATCAAAAAAGCAAGGGTGGGATTTGGAGGAGAAGTGGGTTTCTTGTAGTAGTATTACTTCCGCGCCAATCTGTTTGTAGAATCTAAATGCTTTTCTCCTTTTAGAGGGGGAATTAAAACCTCTCACGTTGTGAGAAATGACGTGCAAACCCATCATGGTGGGAATGTATGATGGATATAGAGTGGTATTGGGTGATTGTAGTGACCTGGATGTGACCAAGACCAGAGGATGCTGCTGGGCAACTTAAGCATTATCAATTTAGCCAAAAAACTTGGGTAGCAGTACAGTGACACAAGTGAAATTCTGCATTCATAACATTCATTGGTAGATGGAGAAAAGGTCAGATAAATAGCAGCTGTAAAAAAACTTATACTACTAACATCGAAAAACTTAGTAACCTCGTGGGGTCTGGAGGAAAACTCCATCCAGACTACCGAAAGTCTTCACCGTGGACCAGTGAAAAAAAAAAACAGGTCCACCAAAACACCTGCTCTTCAACGGGGCTCCCCCGGGAGATCCACAGTCTTGGGGGGGTCGGGAGGGAAACACCGTGCTGAGCAAGTGTGGGGGGGTAATACGCTATCTGTAATAGCAGAGGTCTCCGGGTGGTCGGAGACCAACAACAGGGTGATAGTATATCTTTGCCGACAGGGGGGAACAAGCTGGGAGTAAGCAGGGGGAGAAAAAAGGGGGGGGGGGGGGGGAGAGAGGCCCCTCATTATGGAAAAGAAAAAATTAGAACGGGGTAAAATAAACAGGCAAAAAGGACAGGCTCTCCCCCCCCATCCCCATCCCTAGTTCGTTAAGAGCGGATCAGTGGGTCAGTTGGAATGGAGAGGTAAATGCCGAAAGTCATACGAACATGAGTGATGCTGGGACACGATCTTTCCATCCTAGTTGAGTCTTTGCCATGGATGTACCAGGGAACATCAATGGAGACATCCCTTGTCAATAGTTCTGGTGCAGTGGTGGTCTGCGGGAGCTCCGGTCCCTTTGTGGTGATGGAGTGGCCCAAATTGGTGACATCCTCGGGGTTGACGGCAGGCGGATGGGATGCGGGGGGTCTAGGAGGCCGAGCTTGATTAGGATCTCCCTCCCTTCCGTGATGGTTGTGGCGATGTATGTGGAGCCGTTGTGCGGGATAATAAGTTTAAATGGGAACCCCCATCTATATCTTATGCTGGCCGACTGGAGGACCGATGTGATTTCTTTCATTTTCCTACGCTTTTCGAGCGTAGTAGGAGAGATGTCCGGGTATATCTGCAGGGGGACGCCATCCAGCATGATGCGAGGGGTGTTACGGGAAGCCTTGAGGATTTCCTCTTTTGTGAGATAGTCTTTAAGGCACATTATAACATCTCTCGGTGGTTTTTCTGGAGGGGGTTTGGGTCGGAGAGCGCGGTGCAGCCGATCACAGACAAACGAGTCCAGTGGTTGCTCCGGTAACAGTGAGTGGAATAGTCTGTTAATGGCATCCGTAAGGTCGGTTACTGTCTCTGGGATACCACGGACCCTAACGTTGTTCCTCCTATTACGATTGTCCAAATCTTCAATGTGGTTTTGAAGCTGGACAACCGTATCTGTTAGTGTTTCATGGTCCCTTCTCAGGTCGGTGTATGCTAGGTGCAGTTCGTCGTGTTTTACCTCTAGCACGTCCGTGCGGTTGCCAAGCGAGGATATCTCCTGAGAGAGCGTGCTGGTGGACTTCTGGAGTTCGGCTTGAAACTTTTTAGCTAGGCGCTCGTACATAGTTGCCAGGCTATCTTCCAGGTCGGCTTTGGTGAGGTGAGCCGTTTGGTCTTCTTGCGAAGCTTGGGAGGGGGGCCCGGAGTCCGGCACACGCGAGGGGGATTTCGGATGGGCGCCATTTTGGGTCATCCCGGTCTGTTCGCGGGCTCTGAGAAGATAGTTGGTTAAGGACCGCTGGGCGGTTTTCGGTTTGTTTTTTTTTGCCTGTCGGCATGCACGAAAGGTCCCTCGGGAGGGATAGGGTGCTTTTGAGGCTGTTTGTGGGGTTTAAAGGTCCCGGGGAGTGCTGTTAGTCTCCGATAAGGCCGGAGCTCCTTCTTCTAGCTTCTGCTCTGTTTCGCGCCGCGCATGCGCCCCCGACTTGTTTTTAAAACAGCATTAATATTTTAGCTAGAAGCAATTCGTTATTTACGAAAGGAAAATCTACTTTGCACTACAAGTGCACTTGGAAATGCAGTTGCTGTAAATCCGAGGGGGACATGCAAGGAAAATATTTTAGATCTACCCCTTAGATTTACAACAACTGCACTTGTAGTGCAAAGTGGATTTGCCTTTTGTAAATTACCCCCTATGTTCTAACAATGTTCACTAATCCTTTGCATTATTTATTTTGTTTGATGTTCAGTCTGTATTTATTTTAAACAGTATTCAGTGTGCAAACAGCATAATTGCTACGAGGACATCATTAAACATCCTGGATAATAATCTAGCACACAGTCTACATTGTTTTAATGCTGTAAGTTTATTTTTAAAGGTTTGCTGCACATTCTACTTATTGATTATCCAGTGTCCAGTGTTACAGTTGAGTGACTTTAATCCCACTTTATTTTCAATTTGCAATATTTTATATTTGCTAATGTCAGATGCTCCACTGCTTGTGCAGATCTTTCATCTTATTGCGTACAAGTAAATGCTAAGTATACAGCTTTCTGTAAGTTTATAGATGACAAATGTGCAAAGGACACAGGAAATTCCTTGAAAGCTGAACTCCAGAAAAACAGATATATACTGTGTATATACACAGTATATATATATATATATATATATATATATATATATATATATATGTATATATGTATATATATATATATATAAACTGTTTTACGGGCCAAAGGATTTTAATTCCTGTTTAGTTTTTTACATTCAGCATTGCCCTGCTGCAGTCTAACTTTCAGGTCTCCTCTCCACTAGAGTTGAGCGGACACCTGGATGTTCGGGTTCGGCAGGTTCGGCCGAACTTCAGAAAAAAGTTCGGGTTCGGGACCGAACTTGACCCGAACTTGACCCGAACTTGACCCGAACACCGAACCCCATTGAAGTCAATGGGGACCCGAACGGCTATAATAAAGTGTCGGCTCCCGTCCCCCTTAATACAGAGAACAGTCATTGAAGTCATTTATTTTTAAAAAGTTAGTCATAAAAAGTGTTTGGGGACCTGGGTCCTGCCCCAGGGAACATGTATCAATGCAAAAAAAACTTTTAAAAATGGCCGTTTTTTCGGGAGCAGTGATTTTAATAATGCTTAAAGTGAAACAATAAAAGTGTAATATTCCTTTAAATTTCGTACCTGGGGGGTGTCTATAGTATGCATGTGAAGGGGCGCATGTTTCCAGTGCTTAGAACTGTCTCTGCAAAAAGTGTAATTTTTCCTGGAAAAAAAGCTATTTAAAATCACTTGCGGCTATATGAATTGTCGGATCCTGTAACACAGAGAACAGTCATTCATTGAAAGCCATTCATAAAAAAAAAGTCATTGATAAAAAAAAAAAAAAGCGTGGGGGTCCCCCCAAATTCAATAACCAGGCCCTTCAGGTCTGGGATGGATATTAAGGGGGACCCCAGCCAAAAAAAAAAATGGCGTAGGGTCCCCCTCAAAATCCATACCAGACCCGTGACGTCAGAGGGGAAAGCCATAGGGAAGTCCCCATGACGTCCCCATGCGTTAGAGGGGGCGGGGTCACCAGGTGGCCCCGCCCTCCATTATAAAAGACCTGTCAGCCGAAGCGAAGCCTCACACATCGGGAGCCTCCCATTGCGAGGAGTGGCCCAAGAAGATACCGACGCCCTGGAAGAAGATACCGGAGAGAAGCCTCAGAGACCGACACCGTGGAAGAAGATACCGGAGAGAAGCCTCACACAGCGGGAGCCTCCCATTGCGTGGAGCGGCCCAGAAGAGACACCGATGCTGGACGAGAAGGCCAAGAAGAAGCGGATCGGAGGAAGAAGAAGATGGAAGAAGAAGATGCCGGAAGGAGAAGATGAAGAAACCGAAGGATGAAGAAAGGAAGACCAAAAGAAAGAAGAAAGAAGATTTTAATAAAGGAATTGTCAAAGACCGTCTCCTGTCATTTTTACAATTTTTGACACTTTTCTGGTGAAATGAAGTACCCCCTTACCATTTCACACGGGGGGGGGTGGGATCTGGGGGTCCCCTTGTTAAAGGGGGCTTCCAGATTCCGATAAGCCCCCCGCCCGCAGACCCCCACAACCACCGGCCAGGGTTGTGGGGGACGAGGCCCTTGTCTTCATCAACATGGGGACAAGGTGCTTTGGGGGTCTCAGACCCCCAAAGCATCCTCCCAATGTTGAGGGCATGTGGCCTGGTACGGTTCAGGAGGGAGGGGGGGCGCTCTCGTCCCCCCTTTTTTCCTGCGGCCTGCCAGGTTGCGTGCTCGGATAAGGGTCTGGTATGGATTTTGAGGGGGACCCCACGCCATTTTTTTTGGCTGGGTTTCCCCTTAAAATCCATCCCAGACCTCAAGGGTCTGGTATGGATTTTGAGGGGGACCCTACGCCTTTTTATTTTTATTTTTTGGCTGGGGTCCCCCTTAATATCCATCCCAGACCTGAAGGGCCGGGTTATTGAATTTGGGGGGACCCCCACGCTTTTTTTTTTGTTTTTTTTTATCAATTACTTTTTTTTTTATGAATGGCTTCCAATGAATGACTGTACTCTGTGTTACGGGAGCCGACAATTCATATAGCCGCGAGTGCTTTTAAAAGACATTTTAAAAAGCACCATTACATCGCCGAACACCGGACCCGAACCCGAACATACAGTCAATTGTTCGGGTTCGGGACCCAAACACCCAAAAGTCCGGTACGGACCCGAACTTTACAGTTCGGGTTCACTCAACCCTACTCTCCACCCTAACCCATGACTGAACCATAGTTGTGGGCAGCCTGTTGTGTTAGGGTATGCACCCCAAAGCTCAAACTCTCTCAGTTTTTAGACAGAGAAAGGGACTGAGGACAGACATTCCCTAGTCACTTTCTCTGTAGCCTCAGCTGCACTGGACAGTGAATGAATGGGACATGCTCTGTGCTGAGCAGCTTCCTGTTCATTCACAACCTGAAAAACACAGTTTATTATGCTTTAATTATGTATGAACACAGTAACTGATCAGTACTAATCCCTCATTTTGTTCATTCAGTAAAGGAAAGCGCCGGTAAATGACTGCAGCAAAGGGAATCTGTGTGTCACACACAGAGTTTAGGGTGTGCCCAGGCACACCCAGCAAAACTTGTGCGCATGCCTATGGACTGAACAATGAAAGCAGACACACCACAGTGATGAGCTCATTTCTTTGTCACTCTGCTTTCTCCTCCTATCAGCACGTGTCTTGCACTGCAGCATGCCTGATTGGCTCCTTCTGTCCTCTTCTCTGAGCTTGATATACTGTAGACTGCAAAAGGCTGATACTAAGCAAAATTACCTTGCTGTCAATAGAAAAAATACTGTCTGTATTATTTGTCTTATCACAAATTTAATAGACATGTGCACAACAAAAAAATTCGTTTATTTTCGTTTCGTTTTTTTCGTTTCGGAAAAAAATTCGTTTTTTTTCGTTTCGTTTTTTTCGTTTCCGTTGATTCGTAACGATTCGTACATTCGTAAGTCGTCGGTGTTCGGATTCGTAACGATTTGTACATTCGTAAGTCGTCAGTGTTCATATTCATAACGATTCGTACATTCGTAAGAGTTATTTTTATCATTGATTCGTTTTTTCGTTAGTTAAATTTTCGGACGCATTCGTATTTATTCATACATTCGTAACATTCGTAACATTCGTAGATTCGTAATCGGAGCATAATTCATAATTTTATGTAATGTGTATGCTATTATTACATTTTAATAATTTACGAATCGAAAAAAAAAGTTACGAATCGAAAAAAAAAAGTTACGAATCGAAAAAAAGTTACGAATGTACAAATTTTTTTGTTCAATAGAGATATGGAAATTGCAAATCGAAAAAAAAAAAATTTACAAATGGAAAATGGAAAAAAAAAGTTACGAATCGAAAAAAAAAAGTTACGAATCGAAAAAAAAAAGTTACGAATCGAAAAAAAAGTTACGAATGTACGAATTTTTTTGTTCAATAGAGATACGGAAATTGCAAATCAAAAAAAAAAAATTACGAATCGAAAAAAAAGTTACGAATGTACGAATTTTTTTGTTCAATCCATTCGAAGCACGTTTAGCAGCACCATTGTAAGGGACACAGAAAATTACCAATTCAACAAAAAAAAAGTTACGAATGTACGAATTTTTTTTCGTTCGTTTTCGTTTTTTCGGATTTTCTTCATTAGTACATTCGTTGATTCTAATTAGTTTTTTTCAGATTTTCGTTGTTTTTCGGATTCGTTCGATTCGAATGATTCGTTAATCGGATTTGTACGATTCGAACGATTCGTTACGATTAGTTATTCGGATTCGTACGATTCGAACGATTCGTTCATTCGTACGAAAACGAACGAACGAAAATAACGAAAAAAAAACGAAAAACAAAAAAGAACGAAACGAATTGCACATGTCTAAAATTTAATGTCTGCCTCTTGTATGTGCCTAAAGCCCTGCTTTAAGATTACCTAAAACATATTTTAGAATTTGCCTTCTGTATACATTCTGCTTTTTGTTGTGGATGTGAAACATTGTACTATATCACATTTAATTAACCACTTGCCGCCTGCCATATAGCAAAATGACGGCAGCAAAGTGGTTTCAATATCCTGAAGACGTCATATTGTGATCAGCCTTGTCCAATCACGGCTGATCACGATGTAAACAGGAAGAGCCGGTGATAGGCCTTTCCTCACTTGTGTCTGTCAGATGAAAACAGAAAACCTTCTAAGAAGGGGAGGGGGAAACATGAGGCCACATACCTCTGGGATTTTTTGTAAGTGGTATCTAAGTAGATTAATGTATAGGGACAAATAGAGATGTATATATAAAAAATAGAATTTTATTTTCCCATAGGGGTAGAAGACAACAAGGACACAGATAATACATCCATACTTTACAGACATATAAGTTAAATCAGATGAAGGTGTGGAGCTTCGCCATACTCTACATGTTTCACTCTATGGAGCTTCTTCAGGAGTTTGATAGGTTAAGCTCAAAGGTGTACTGAAATAACAAAGTCGCATGAGAAACGCATCCTTATTCAAAACTGTACAGATCAAGTGTACATATTCATACAGTGTATGGAACAATTGGCTCGAATCAAAATATACATCTAGATGAGCAATTAATACATAGTTACAGGTTCAGTGTAGATATAACAAGGGGCATAGAAAGCAGAGGGAGGGCTTGGAAAGTAGAGCCAGGCAGAACTTACCGCAGATACTTGGATTGGTCTAGAGTATATCTGCATACGTAGATTATAAATTTTTTTGTATAAAAACAAATAGATTACGAAGAGAGATGAAATCGCTTCCAAAATGCCACAGAACAGCACTGTGTCGCTTGCAGAGAGTCACGCTATAAAGTTTAAAGGGATAAGTGGGACTGAATTAGTCAGGTAATAATAGTAGTATGGTTCAGAGTGATGCAATTATATTGATTAATGAAAAATAGCTGAATAAATGAGTAATACCTGTTACAAAGTACGTTGAAAGTAACCGAGCTTATAAAAGTTCAGTATAGTATGCAAGTTTAGTGGTTGCAGTTAGTCCAAAAATTATTTAGGGAGTCATCCTAAGGTCATCCTAAGGTTTATCTGCAATGAACCAGGGTGAAAAAGCACTCCGTTAATTGCTGAATGTAAATGGGGAAAGCAAAATAATGGGTTGTAAATAGGGAATGATGGTCATAAGTATAGAAAAAAGTTTGATGAAGTCTTACCCCATTTAGTGCTGAATATCAGTAGCGGAATTGGCCATTGAGTGGGGGCAGATAAAACCGCCTCTCCCCCTCATGTGCTGAAGATTCCCTGCAGAGATGAAATGGCAGAGGGAACTGCCTTAAATAGCGTCTCTCCGACCCGGCGGCGTCTGACATCACCGCCGGGTCGCGGGCGCCAAAACGGCTGTATGGACGTCCGTGGATGAGTGGTGCGCATGCGTCAGCGACGAACCCTGTCGCCGGCGCATGACGTCAGTCGGCGGCCATCTTGGATTATCCAAGTTTGCCCATACCGCTGAATGGTAGAGTGTGGGCAGAGCCCTCCATAATGGCAGGGAGCCCCTGGATGGCGAGCGTAAGTTGCCACCAGGGGAAAACATTCAGAATGGATGGGGAATAAATCCAGGAAGGCAAGGACGGACCAGGCCAAAGCAAGCCAAAAGATGGGGGGGCCCTCTACGGAAGAAGCTGCAAAACTGATCTAAGTTGCTATGCCTCAAAGGAAAACCACCCCCGGGGCGCCCATACAAGCGACTATAAAGCGTGCGGCAGTGGACATTATTATAGGAAGCATCTCTCTGTAAATACAGTATTAATCACTGTGGCAATCCAAAGCCAAAGTGGTAGAACGGAAAGGGTACCAAGTTCAGATATGTGATAGGTCTGCCCAGCCACATCAGTCCTCCATCTGCTTTTAACAAAATAGAAAGTTTTTTGTATTATTGAAGTCATAAATTGCATATTCATATTAAATGACATGCTGCATTAGTCTATTGCAAATGATAAAGGCAAGAAAGATATAACATGAATAAGATAAAATAAAATAAAATAAAATAAAAAGGGGAGGGGATGGAAAACATACAGAAAAGAGCTAAATAGTGTGAATAATCCCCATAGAGATCTCAAAGTGCACTTGATTAGAGAAATGATTTGTAGCTGAGAGCATCATTCAACCCTGGGTAAATAGTTGCTTTGAGATCAAAGATCCAACGAGCCTCACGTTGGAGTAGGATGCGATCATAATTACCACCTCTTTCACCTGGAGGTACATGCTCGAGTGCGAAAAAATGCATTTTTTGATCATCATGGGCATGAAATAATCCCATGTGACGACTAATTGGAGTTTCCATCTTCTTCCCACGGACAAGATTTACATGATCTCTTATGCGGTGGAAGAATGGACGTTTTGTTTTTCCAATGTAAAAGGCTGTGCATTCGCATAGCATAATGTATACTATGCCAATGGATTGGCAGTTAACCAAAAAATTGGGTTTATAAATGCGTTTATTTGGTAAAGTAATTTGTTTAGATGCATGTACAATAGGGTTGGAACCGTTGTCTTGAACTGAAACATAGTGGCTGCGTACAAGAGTGTCTCGTAGAGATTGAGATCTCCTAAAGGTTATTACTGGGTGATCCTCTACATGTTTAGAAACCAAAGGATCAGCCTTCAGCAAATACCAATATTTGTCAAAGATTTTTCGCACACGAGCATGATGTCCAGAGAAGCGGGTAATAATCCTAATGCCTGAATCATTGGTGGATGTTATGTTTGCGTGAATAAGTTTGGAGCGGTTTTGTTGCTTTGCTTTCAAATATGACTTCCTCAGACAAGACTGAGAATAGCCACGATGTCGTAGACGCTGCTGCAGTTTTTTGGCCTCCACTTTAAAGTCGGAGTCCTGGCTGCAGTTCCGTTTAACCCCGAGGTATTGCCCATAAGGTATACTCGATACCAAGGGGCCAGGGTGAGAGCTGGTTGCATGTAGCAGTGTGTTGGCTGCTGACGGTTTACGATAAAGAGTGTTTCCAACATTCCCCTCCCCATCCACATAAATTGTGATGTCAAGGAAGGTTAGTTGTGACTGACTTCTTTCTATTGTGAAGCCAAGATTATAGGTATTAATCTTTAGTTTTTCATAGAAAGTTAACAGGTCTGATTCGGTGCCTGTCCAGATGAAGAACACATCATCGATGTATCTTCTCCAGACTGGAATTTGGTCTAAGAACATTTGTATGTCCTCTCTTTGGAATAGATGACGCTCCCACCCCCCCAGGTACAGATTGGCGTAGGATGGGGCACATTTGGTCCCCATAGCTACGCCCTGCACCTGGAGGTAGTGGGAGCGCCCAAATAAAAAAATGTTATTACTTAAGATAAATTCAAGCAGCTTCAAAATGAATTCATTGTATTTAGGTGATGACTCGGTGCTCTCGGAAATGAAGCCCTTCACAACTCCAACCCCAAGATCGTGGGGTATGGAGTTGTAGAGGGCCTCAACATCGAGAGCCACGAGCCAGGAATCAGAGGGTATTGAGATACCATCAAGAACCCTTAATAGGTCCCTGGTATCTTGTAAATACGAAACTAAGCCCTCTACATGGGGGCGAAGGAAGTCATCCACCACGGCACTGGCGTTCTCAGTGAGGCATCCATTGCCAGAGACAATCGGGCGACCTGGTGGATTAGTGGCATTCTTATGGATTTTAGGTAAGGCATATAGGGTGGGGGTTTTTGGAAAGGGAGTGTTGAGAAAGTCATATGTTTTTTTCGTGATTAAGTCCTGAAAATAGGCAGAACTTAGTAAATGTCGAAATTTGCCAATGGTGTAATTTACATGGCTTTCTGGTATTTTACGGTACCATTCCCGATTTTGAAGGAGATTATGTACCATCAACTCGTATTGGCATTTATCCATAATAACAAGGTTCCCACCCTTGTCAGCTGGTTTGATTATTATGTTGGTTTCTTGTTGTAAGGAGCGTAGTGCTTGCCTTTGTTGTAAAGTAAGATTGGGTTGCGGTGGATCAAGCCACTTAGTTTTCCGAATTTCATTGGTTACTTGTTGAGTAAATGCCCAAACATTAGGATTGCCTTGTAATGATGGAAAAGTGGTTGATTTCGATTTGTATTCACGAGAGGGTAGCATAGGGGCTGCAGGAGGAGGGGCAGACAGACGAGGGGCACCAGGAAGAAGGGCGTCAGCCTCAGCTAGGTCCAACTCGTCGATGTGCCCCTCATCCCACAGCTCCATTAGCTCCTCCATAGCTTTGATATCATTTAAAGATAATTGATGTGAAGATGGCAAAGGGGACGGAGTTGGCAATGTTGTGGAAATGCCAGCACGAGTTGATGGATTGGATTTGTCAAACATAATCCGAATCATTAATTTCCGTGAAAACAGATGTAGGTCTTTCACTAACTCAAAAGCATCTGTGGATTTGGTGGGGCAAAAAGTCAGCCCCAATTTTAGAAGTGAAATTTGTGTATCAGTGAGTGTATAAGTGGAAAGATTGATTATTTCAAAATGATTTTCGTTTGTTTGATCTGTGTGGTGGTGGGTTCCAAGTTTTTCCTTGGATCTATCACTGGCTGAGTGAAAATTGGTGCTGTCCGAAAACTTGACTCAAGACTGAGAGACCAAAGACTGAGCCGAGGTGAAAGTGAGAGTGTCAAAAGAGGTGAGGGTTTTGGAGCCACCAGCGGCTTTGGCCGCTGAGGCTCTGGTGCTGATCGGTGTACGATTCCGTGTGGGAGAACTTTTTGATTTTCCAATTTGAACATTTACATTACCCTCCTTACGGGAGTGTTGTGGTTGCGATTTCTTTGTGGACGTGAGACGGTCAGGTGCCTGTGAGGAAGAGATGGATGAAAAGGAAGAGGTATCTGAATCAGTTAGTTCAGGAGTTTTTTCAGATTTTTTGCAAGGTTTGGCAACACGCCTCCTATTCTGTAGGGAACCCCAGTTGTAGGCCTGATTATTGTCATAGGATAATTTGTCTCGCAGGAATTTTTTCTCCTTTGTTTTGAGGAGATCAGACACATACTTTTCAAGTCCTTCCTTGAGTGCTGTCTCGCGTTCAGCGAAGAGAGCATCCAGGGAAATTGCCTGATTTTCTTCATAAAGTTTTTCAATTTCCTTATCAACATTGGTCAGTTCAGTGGTGTAATGTAAACATAGAAGTTTCATCATTTGAACTGAACATTGTTGTAAATTGGCTTCCCATTGGGTTTTGAAGTCAGATTCCAATTTTTGTATGGTAGGAAAAATCTGGATTCTTAAACCCCATGGAGACATTTGATCATCTACATATTTAGAAAAATACCATTTATTCCAATATATCCTAGACTTTCTTTCCAACATACGCTGGAGTCGTGCAAAGAAGCGATCCATGGCGATTATGTTTGACAAATCCAATCCATCAACTCGTGCTGGCATTTCCACAACATTGCCAACTCCGTCCCCTTTGCCATCTTCACATCAATTATCTTTAAATGATATCAAAGCTATGGAGGAGCTAATGGAGCTGTGGGATGAGGGGCACATCGACGAGTTGGACCTAGCTGAGGCTGACGCCCTTCTTCCTGGTGCCCCTCGTCTGTCTGCCCCTCCTCCTGCAGCCCCTATGCTACCCTCTCGTGAATACAAATCGAAATCAACCACTTTTCCATCATTACAAGGCAATCCTAATGTTTGGGCATTTACTCAACAAGTAACCAATGAAATTCGGAAAACTAAGTGGCTTGATCCACCGCAACCCAATCTTACTTTACAACAAAGGCAAGCACTGCGCTCCTTACAACAAGAAACCAACATAATAATCAAACCAGCTGACAAGGGTGGGAACCTTGTTATTATGGATAAATGCCAATACGAGTTGATGGTACATAATCTCCTTCAAAATCGGGAATGGTACCGTAAAATACCAGAAAGCCATGTAAATTACACCATTGGCAAATTTCGACATTTACTAAGTTCTGCCTATTTTCAGGACTTAATCACGAAAAAAACATATGACTTTCTCAACACTCCCTTTCCAAAAACCCCCACCCTATATGCCTTACCTAAAATCCATAAGAATGCCACTAATCCACCAGGTCGCCCGATTGTCTCTGGCAATGGATGCCTCACTGAGAACGCCAGTGCCCTGGTGGATGACTTCCTTCGCCCCCATGTAGAGGGCTTAGTTTCGTATTTACAAGATACCAGGGACCTATTAAGGGTTCTTGATGGTATCTCAATACCCTCTGATTCCTGGCTCGTGGCTCTCGATGTTGAGGCCCTCTACAACTCCATACCCCACGATCTTGGGGTTGAAGTTGTGAAGGGCTTTATTTCCGAGAGCACCGAGTCATCACCTAAATACAATGAATTCATTTTGAAGCTGCTTGAATTTATCTTAAGTAATAACATTTTTTTATTTGGGCGCTCCCACTACCTCCAGGTGCAGGGCGTAGCTATGGGGACCAAATGTGCCCCATCCTACGCCAATCTGTACCTGGGGGGGTAGGAGCGTCATCTATTCCAAAGAGAGGACATACAAATGTTCTTAGACCAAATTCCAGTCTGGAGAAGATACATCGATGATGTGTTCTTCATCTGGACAGGCACCGAATCAGACCTGTTAACTTTCTATGAAAAACTAAAGATTAATACCTATAATCTTGGCTTCACAATAGAAAGAAGTCAGTCACAACTAACCTTCCTTGACATCACAATTTATGTGGATGGGGAGGGGAATGTTGGAAACACTCTTTATCGTAAACCGTCAGCAGCCAACACACTGCTACATGCAACCAGCTCTCACCCTGGCCCCTTGGTATCGAGTATACCTTATGGGCAATACCTCAGGGTTAAACGGAACTGCAGCCAGGACTCCGACTTTAAAGTGGAGGCCAAAAAACTGCAGCAGCGTCTACGACATCGTGGCTATTCTCAGTCTTGTCTGAGGAAGTCATATTTGAAAGCAAAGCAACAAAACCGCTCCAAACTTATTCACGCAAACAAAACATCCACCAATGATTCAGGCATTAGGATTATTACCCGCTTCTCTGGACATCATGCTCGTGTGCGAAAAATCTTTGACAAATATTGGTATTTGCTGAAGGCTGATCCTTTGGTTTCTAAACATGTAGAGGATCACCCAGTAATAACCTTTAGGAGATCTCAATCTCTACGAGACACTCTTGTACGCAGCCACTATGTTTCAGTTCAAGACAACGGTTCCAACCCTATTGCCAAAAAAAATGTTGGAACTAAACCTTGTCACAAATGCAATTTTTGTCGCTACGTACATGCATCTAAACAAATTACTTTACCAAATAAACGCATTTATAAACCCAATTTTTTGGTTAACTGCCAATCCATTGGCATAGTATACATTATGCTATGCAAATGCACAGCCTTTTACATTGGAAAAACAAAACGTCCATTCTTCCACCGCATAAGAGATCATGTAAATCTTGTCCGTGGGAAGAAGATGGAAACTCCAATTAGTCGTCACATGGGATTATTTCATGAAAATGCATTTTTTCGCACTCGAGCATGTACCTCCAGGTGAAAGAGGTGGTAATTATGATCGCATCCTACTCCAACGTGAGGCTCGTTGGATCTTTGATCTCAAAGCAACTATTTACCCAGGGTTGAATGATGCTCTCAGCTACAAATCATTTCTCTAATCAAGTGCACTTTGAGATCTCTATGGGGATTATTCACACTATTTAGCTCTTTTCTGTATGTTTTCCATCCCCTCCCCTTTTTATTTTATTTTATTTTATTTTATCTTATTCATGTTATATCTTTCTTGCCTTTATCATTTGCAATAGACTAATGCAGCATGTCATTTAATATGAATATGCAATTTATGACTTCAATAATACAAAAAACTTTCTATTTTGTTAAAAGCAGATGGAGGACTGATGTGGCTGGGCAGACCTATCACATATCTGAACTTGGTACCCTTTCCGTTCTACCACTTTGGCTTTGGATTGCCACAGTGATTAATACTGTATTTACAGAGAGATGCTTCCTATAATAATGTCCACTGCCGCACGCTTTATAGTCGCTTGTATGGGCGCCCCGGGGGTGGTTTTCCTTTGAGGCATAGCAACTTAGATCAGTTTTGCAGCTTCTTCCGTAGAGGGCCCCCCCCATCTTTTGGCTTGCTTTGGCCTGGTCCGTCCTTGCCTTCCTGGATTTATTCCCCATCCATTCTGAATGTTTTCCCCTGGTGGCAACTTACGCTCGCCATCCAGGGGCTCCCTGCCATTATGGAGGGCTCTGCCCACACTCTCCCATTCAGAGGTATGGGCAAACTTGGATAATCCAAGATGGCCGCCGACGCGCCGCCTCCCAGCGACGCGCCGACTGACGTCATGCGCCGGCGACAGGGTTCGTCGCTGACGCATGCGCACCACTCATCCACGGACGTCCATGGCTGGATGCAGCCATTTTGGCGCCCGCGACCCGGCGGTGATGTCAGACGCCGCCGGGTCGGAGAGCCGCTATTTAAGGCAGTTCCCTCTGCCATTTCATCTCTGCAGGGAATCTTCAGCATATGAGGGGGAGAGGCGGTTTTATCTGCCCCCACTCAATGGCCAATTCCGCTACTGATATTCAGCACTAAATGGGGTAAGACTTCATCAAACTTTTTTCTCTATACTTATGACCATCATTCCCTATTTACAACCCATTATTTTGCTTTCCCCATTTACATTCAGCAATTAACGGAGTGCTTTTTCACCCTGGTTCATTGCAGATAAACCTTAGGATGACTCCCTAAATAATTTTTGGGCTAACTGCAACCACCAAACTTGCATACTATACTGAACTTTTATAAGCTCGGTTACTTTCAGCGTACTTTGTAACAGGTATTACTCATTTATTCAGCTATTTTTCATTAATCAATATAATTGCATCACTCTGAACCATACTACTATTATTACCTGACTAATTCAGTCCCACTTATCCCTTTAAACTTTATAGCGTGACTCTCTGCAAGCGACACAGTGCTGTTCTGTGGCATTTTGGAAGCGATTTCATCTCTCTTCGTAATCTATTTGTTTTTATACAAAAAAATTTATAATCTACGTATGCAGATATACTCTAGACCAATCCAAGTATCTGCGGTAAGTTCTGCCTGGCTCTACTTTCCAAGCCCTCCCTCTGCTTTCTATGCCCCTTGTTATATCTACACTGAACCTGTAACTATGTATTAATTGCTCATTCATCTAGATGTATATTTTGATTCGAGCCAATTGTTCCATACACTGTATGAATATGTACACTTGATCTGTACAGTTTTGAATAAGGATGCGTTTCTCATGCGACTTTGTTATTTCAGTACACCTTTGAGCTTAACCTATCAAACTCCTGAAGAAACTCCATAGAGTGAAACATGTCGAGTATGGCGAAGCTCCACACCTTCATCTGATTTAACTTATATGTCTGTAAAGTATGGATGTATTATCTGTGTCCTTGTTGTCTTCTACCCCTATGGGAAAATAAAATTCTATTTTTTATATATACATCTCTATTTGTCCCTATACATTAATCTACTTAGATACCACTTACAAAAAATCCCAGAGGTATGTGGCCTCATGTTTCCCCCTCCCCTTCTTAGAAGGTTTTCTGTTTTCATTTAAATTGGGATTTTGGTATCGCCATTTGTTCAAACTTCTTCATCTAACAAACCAAATTGTGTCTGTCAGATGCGAGTAGAGGAGAGACGATCGGCTGCTCCTCTGACATGGGGGTCTGTGCTGATCGATTATCAGCACAGCCCCCCCCAAGGAAGCCCACACTGGACCATTAGGGATGCCACCAGACCACCAGGTATGCCACCCTAGACCACCAGGAATGCCAATCAGTGCCCACAATGGATGCCAATCAGTGCCCACAATGGGCCTCACTGATTCGCAGGCATTAATGTTTGGCACTGATTGGCATCCATCAATACAATACATTACAGTACATCAGTGCCACCTATTAGTGCCCATCCATGCCCATCCGTGCCACCTATCAGTGCCCATCCATGCCGCATCATATCAGTGACACCTATCAGTGCCCATCTGTGCCGCCTATTCGTGCCCATCCGTGACACCTATCAGTGCCCATCCGTGAAGCCTATCAGTGCCCAACCGTGCTGCATCATATCAGTGCCACCTATCTGTGCCCATCAGTGTTGCCTATCAGTGTCCCATCAGTGCCGCATATTAGTGCCCATCAATGCCACCTCATCGGTGCCCATCAGTGCTGCCTTATCAGTGCCCGTCAGTGCTGCCTTATCAGTGCCCATCAGTGAAGGAGAAAAGTTTTGTAACTGAAACAAAAAAAACATTTTCGGTCTTTTTTTATTTGTTTAGCAGAAAATAAAAATCCCAGAGGTGATTAAATGGCACCAAAATAAAGCTCTATTTGTGGGAACAAAATAATAAAAATGTGGTTAGAGTACAGTGTAGCATGACCACGCAATTGTCATTCAAAGTGCAACAGCGCTAAAAGCTGAAAATTGGTCTGGGCAGGAAGGTTTATAACGGCCCTGTATTGAAGTGGTTAACAGATACGGGGGTTGAACAAAAAATTGGAAACACTACATGATTTTCAGGTGAGACCACATGTTTCATATTGAAAGCAGAGGTAATGTAACATTCTTTTTCTTCCGCTGTTTGATGAGACACCTAGCTAACAGATGAGAAGCCTCACTTTCGTCATACACTGCATAGGCTGCTAGTAATACGGAGTCATGTCAGACATTCCTAAGCTTCAAAGAGGGAAAATTGTTGGTACTCGCTTAATTGGTGCCTCTGTGACTGAAGTTGCCAATTTATTTGTGGTGTCTAGAAGTACAGTATCAAATGTTATGATGGCATATATGGTTTCCAGGAAAATGTTGTCTGATAAGAAAAAGCACAGTCCACATGGTCAACTGACTGAAAAAGTCAAAAGGACAATGTGCAGGATTTTGACCCAGATTTTTGCATGGAAAGTTGTATCAGATTCCATTATTCGCCAACCAAAGGTTTATATTTGTCAAACCCCAGGAGAATGCAGGCTGTCTTGGATATCAAAGGCGGTCCAACACTATATTAGTCAATTATTGTGTTTTTGTCTTACCATTGTTTCCATAATTTTGTCAAACCCCTGTAACTGTACCTAAAGGGATGTCAATCAGTTCCCGCTGGCCATACGCATATATGCAGCCTCTTAGTGGGTGGGCTTTAATGTTGAGTGGCCGCATATATATAATGTAAACACTTTACTGTGCTGAGAGCACGCTCCCTGCATACTCCCTGCACAGTAACTGGTGAGTACCAGAAAGCTCCCGAGAGCTTTCTGATCATGTGACTGCTGTGGCTGCCCTCACAGCGGTCACATGATCAGAATGCCCACCTCTGAATCCCAGAATTTAAAACCTGTCAATGGCTGACAGGCAACAGCAGGAAGGGGTTAAACCCTCAGTTTTTAAGCAATTTCAGCAGTTGGTTTCTCGTTCAATATTTTTATTTTACATGAGAAATACATAACAATCTGTAGGCGTATACATGGGATACAGTCAAATCATGAATAATAAAAAAATGAGTATATAAGTCACTGTATGTTCAACAGGAATTATATCTGAAAATAAGACTTATAATAATATAGATTCACTTAAATAGCCAACATTAGAACCCCAAAAACGTTGGTGTATTTAATGAAACATGCCTCCAGACCACCCATCCACCTCTGATGGACAGAAACTGTGGATGGGTGGGGGCAAAGCTGTATAAATCAATAATATTTACACTAAAGTCATTTTAAATATTGCAAAAGACATAAGGGGGTCTAGGTATTCCAATCATAGATTACACATGCCATTTATATTAGATCAAAAATATAAGAATTAAGAGAAATATCAGAGAAAATAAAAAAAGACAGTGCTTGTCAATTTCAAAATATAAAACCATATGTGTAAGAAGAGAGATTCCCTTATCCATCTGGATAAGAAAAGATAGGAAGAAGAAGTAGAGAGAAAGAGGGAAGAAAGAAAGAGAAGGAAGGGTCTTCCATGTGGTAGTGCGGCCCACACCCAAAAAATGCTTATTGTTAAAAAAAAAATATATATATATATATATATATATATATAAAGGAATTATTGCGGCAACAATATTGAATAATCAAAGTCATGGGGCAAAAAATTATTAACCCAAGGTTTCCAAATTTTGTTGAATTTGTCGATATTATCATTTTCTATGGCCGTCATTTTGGCAAATAGAAAAGCCTTCAACATCCTATGTTTGGCTTCAGACACAATTAAGGTGGGAGATTTCCAAGCCTTGGCTATAGTTTGTTTGGCTGCGGTTGTAAGATTAATGAGAAGTTGAAATTGAGTATGAGTAAGTGCAGCTGGTTTAAGATTTAGGAGGGCCACAGCTGGGTCTGGGAGTATAGAGATGTCCAAGGCTTTAGAAACCATATCAAATATCTTGGAATATCATGGAAATGCGTGCCTGGTGAGGAAAATCCTTGAAAACTATTTTCTGGGTATGCTGGGATAAAATTTGCAATCCTTGCTGGTACCAAATACCAACGTGCCATAACTTTGAAATTGGTTTCTAATGCATAACAATTTGGGGAAGAAGTTTTGGTGGTCAACCAAATATTGGACCAGTCATCTTCGTCAAATGTATGATTCAAATCATGCGACCATTTAGCAACATATGAGGGAAATGAATCGTTAGGTATAGCGGTGAGATTTTGATATAGGAGTGACCTCAGTCCTCTAATAGGTGGGTCACTCTTGCAAATACGTTCAAATTGTGACATTTGGTTAAGAATTGAACCTGTACTAATGAGAAGTGTATAAAAATTCTTGATTTGCAAATAACGAAAAGATTCAGTCCTAGGAAGCCCAAAAGTTTCACAAAGTGTAGGGAATGTTTGAAAATCAGTGGAAGATGTCAATTTGTATAGCCAGGTCAAATTCGTAGTTGACCATGCTGCAAAAGAGTTCGGAAATTTCCAAGCAGGGTAGAAAGCTGGATTCTCAAAGAAAGAAAGGAGGGGATTATGTGGTGATTAAAGATTGTGAGACATTTTAAATTGGTCCCATATAGCCAAGGAATGTTTAGTAATGGGATTGGAAAGGTGGGCTCTAGCTTTGGGTTGAAGCCATAGCAGATTAGCCACAGAAATGGGGTCACTGTCAATGGATTTGACCACCGCCACCCATAAAGGGAATTTATCTAGTAGCATGATACTTAGGAAGCTGTGATAATTGATCCGCGTAATAATAGGAAGCAAAATTTGGCACGCCCAGCCCCCCTTCATTTTTAGGAAGATAAAGTGTTGCAAGAGGTATTCAGGGTTTGGTAGGTCCCCATATAAATGACATAACCCTTCTTTGTACTAGTCTTAATAAATATGATAAAAAATATAATTGCGCTACCAATCAGACAAAAAAACAAATAGAAAAAATTGTAGCAGCCAGCATTAACACCGAAACAAATGTGAACAAAAATAAAAAACAAAACAAAAAATGCAGCGCTGCATTTTTTGTTTTTTAATAAATATGATGGCATTAAAATAGGAAGTACTCTAAATAAATACAGACATTTTGGTAATATTGTCATCTTTATAGCATAAATTCGCCCTAACCACGACAAGGGGAGAGAAGACCACTGTTTTCATTAGTCCGGTGATTTGTTTCAATAATGGAAGGTAGTTTGCTGCAAGTGCAAAGAGATCTGTCAAGAAGTTTGTAAGTTGGACTCCTAAATATAAAAGTTGGTGAGATACCCAGTTTAAAGGTAAAGAAGATTTAGCTTGTGTGTTAAAGAAATATTAAGTGCATTCGATTTTGTAGGGTTAACAAACAGACTGGAAATATGAGCAAATTTATCTAGTAAGTCTAGTAAATTTGGAGCAGAAACATGTGGATGAGTTAGGAAAATTAAAACATCATCTGCAAATAGACAGATCTTATGTTGTAATCCTCCCAACTCAATACCTTTAATATCAGGGTTGGCTCTAATTAATAGTGCCCAGGGTTCTATGAGAAGGGTAAAAATCAATGGGGAGAGGGGACAACCTTGCCTCGTACCTCTCCTAATGTCTATCATTGCTGATTTGTAGCCAGCATATTTAACATATGCCCGTGGATTATCATATAGAGAGGAGATCCAGGTCAAAAAATGATTCCCAAAACCCCATTTATGCAAAATTAATTTGCATGTATGGCCAAGTGACAGAGTCAAATGCCTTCCTGACATCTAAAGAAAGGAGGCAGGTTGGGACGTGTCTATTTTTAGCAGCATGAGTAAGAGGGCCCATGAAATATTATCTCCAGCTTGTCATGTGGGCATAAATTCTGTTTGATCACGATGAATTAGGCGGCCTATAAATGGGATTGAGATGATTCGCTATAATTTTAGCTTAAAGTTTAATGTCCAAATTTAGTAGACATATAGGATGGAAATTGGTCCAAGAGGTGGAGTCTGATCTGGGTTTAGGGAGCATAGTTATAACGTTTCCATTCTAAATGTGTGCCCATTAAGTATAGAATTAAAAGCTCTGGTTAATATTAAATATTAATATCTCATTTCTTGAGGTGCTAAAATGGCAGGGCAGTACAAAACCTCCCCAAATGACCCCATTTTGGAAAGTAGACACCCTAAGGAAATTGCTAAGAGGCATGTTGAGACCATTGAATATTTTATTTTTTCGTCCCAAGTGTTTGAATAATGACAAAAAAAAAGATTCACTCCTCACTACCTATCACAGTTTTGAAGGCAATAAAATGCCAACATGGCAGAAAACCCAGCCAAATGACCCCATTTTGGAAAGTAGACACACCAAGCTATTTGCTAAGAGCCATGTTGAGTCCATGGAATATTTTATATTTTGCCACAAGTTGCAGGAAAATGACAAACTTTTTTTTTTTTGCACAAAGTTGTCACTAAATGATATATTGCTTACACATGTCATGGGCATATGTGGAATTACACCCCAACATAAATTCTGCTGCTTCTCCTGAGTACGGGGATACCACATGTGTGGGACTATTTGGGAGCCTAGCAGCATGCGGGCCCTGAAAACCAATCACCGCCTTCAGGATTTCTAAGGGCATAGATTTTTGAATTCACTCCTCACCACCTATCACCGTTTTGAAGGCCATAAAATGCCAAGATGGCACAAAACCCCCCTCCAAATGATCCCATTTTGGAAATTAGATACCCCAAGCTATTTGCTGAGAGGCATGGTGAGTATTTTGCAGATCTCATTTGTTTTTGAAAATGAAGAAAGAACATTTTTTATTTTTTTTTATTTTTTCAATTTTCAAAACTTTGTGACAAAAAGCGAGATCTGCAAAATACTCACCATACCTCTCAGCAAATAGCTTGGGGTGTCTACTTTCCAAAATGGGGTTATTTGGGGGGATTTTGTGCCATCTGGGCATTCCATAGCCTCCGAAACTGTGATAGGCAGTGAGGAGTGAAATCAAAAATTTACGCCCTTAGAAATCCTGAAGGCGGTGCTTGGTTTTTTGGGTCCCCTACACAGCTAGGCTCCCAAAAAGCCTCACACATGTGGTATCCCCGTACTCAGGAGAAGCAACAGAATGTATTTTGGGGTGTAATTTCACATATGCCCATGGCATGTTTGAGCAATATATAATTTAGTGACAACTTTGTGCAAAAAAAAAAATATATATATATATTTTTCCCGCAACTTGTGTCAAAATATAAAATATTCCATGGACTTGACATGCCTCTCAGCAAATAGCTTGGGGTGTCTACTTTCCAAAATGGGGTCATTTTGGGGGGTTTTGAACTGTTCTGGCATTTTATGCACAACATTTAGAAGCTTATGTCACACATCACCCACTCTTCTAACCACTTGAAGACAAAGTTCTTTCTGACACTTTTTGTTTACATGTTCAAATTATTTTTTTTGCAAGAAAATTACTTTAAACCCCCAAATTATATATTTTGAAGATGAGCTTAGGCTGAGTACATGGATACCAAACACGACATGCTTTAAAATTGCGCAGAAACATGCAGCAACGACAAACTACATACATTTTTTAAAGCCTTTAAGCGCCTTTAAAAGCCTACACTTTAGATTTACGGAGGAGGTCTACTGCTAAAATGAATTCCCTCAATCTGACCTTTGCAGTGATAACTCACATGCATGGTGCAATTGCTGTTTACATATGACGACAGACAGACGCTTGTGTTCGCTTTTGCATAAGAGCAGGGGAGGACATGGGTGCTTTTTTTTTTATTATTATTTATTTTGCTCTTTTATTTTATTTTGAAACTGTTCCTGTCATTTATATATATTTTTTATCATTTTTATTGTTATCTCAGGGAATGTAAATATCCCCTATGATAGCAATAGTTAGTGACAGGTACTCTTTTTTGAAAATCTATTAGACCCTAGATCTCTCCTGGTCTCTGATCAGCTCTATGGTCAACTAGCGGAACCACCGGCTGCATTCTCAGGTTCCCTGTTGGGACAGGAGAGCCAGAGAAAACCATGGAAGACGGTGGGAGAGGGAGCATTCCCTCCCACTGCTTGTAAAAGCAGTCTAGAGGCTAATTAGCTGCTAGGATTGCTTTTACTTGAAAGCCGTCCGCTGGCTGAAAAGAATGATACCAAGATTATACCTAAACCCGCAGGCAGCATTCTGGTATAACCACTCACATTGCTGGTCCTTGTTGGGCATATATTGTAATCTTTTTTTCATGCAGCCCGTGGGCTGAACAAAAAAAAATAGATTGATCAGTGGGTATGCCCATCATTTTGTTTTTAACTGTGGTGGTGAAATCACCTCCTACAGCGCTGGAGTCACGGCTTTATGTATCGTGGGAGCAAACGCTGTTGCTGTCAAGATATATAAATCCACGCTGCAGCCAAATGGCGTACCTGCTAAGCAAATGATGGTTAACAATAAAAAAAAGTAACATTACAGTATAACAGTAAAGCCCCATACACACGGTCGGACTTTTTCATCAATTTGGTCCGATCGGACAAGGTTGTTGAAAAATCAGACCGTGTGTATGCACCATCGGACAGTGTTCGTCGGTTTGTCCGTCGGACAAAGTCTTATCTCCTGCTGGAAAGATTTGCCGTCAACCCGGTCCGATCACACCAAATCCGAGCGTGTGTACGCTTGTCCGACCGGACAAAGTGCTACGCATGCTCAGATCACATTACAAGACCAAAGCTATTGGCTACTAGCCTCTACGTAGTCCCGTCGTAGGCAACAAACGTCACCACGTTCAGAATGATCGGATTTTCCGACAACTTTGTCCGATCGTGTGTACGCAAAACCAACATCAGACAAAGTATGACGGACATGGTCCGACGGACCTGGTCCACGGATTGTCCGCGCGTGTGTATGGGGCTTAAGACTTACCATACCTGCAAAGCAAATACAAAAAAAAACATAGTAAAAAATAAAACATTTTTTAACGCAACCTGTGCCTAAAATTTATATATGCCGAAGCATGGGAGCATCCTCCCGCAAAAGTTAGGAGCAAATCGCTCCTCCGCCCCTGCTGCCCCCATGCTTCGGTATATATGCTCTTTTTTTTAACTGTGGTGGTGAAATCACTTCCGACAGCGCTGGAGTCACGGCGGGAGTGTGGGAAACGCTGTTGCTGTCAAGATAAATAAATCCATGCTGCAGCTGAATGGCATACCTGAAAACAAATAAATGGTTAACAATAAAACACAATAAAACATTGCAGAATAGAATACAGTAAAAAAGAACAGAAAGATAGAGAGAGCGAACAATAAAACAACAACTTTTTTTATTTTATATTTTTTTGTGTTTTTATTTTTATTTTTTACTTTTATTTGTAACTGTAACCGTTCGGTTCCAGGTTGGGGTCTCTCAAAATGCGATGGCATCTTGGGAGACCCTGTGAAAGTGTGCCTAGTCTGTGCAATGCTGTACCCTATGCTAAAACTCCACTAGTGTATGGTAGCGTTCAAAACATTCACTAATAATAACAGGTGTCACGCCTATATACGCGCTTTCTGCAGACATGACATTTTCTTTGGGGGGCTCGTTGGGTAGGGGTACTCGGGAGGACATATGGAAAATGCCTCTCATGCAGCCAGCTTACTGCATTTGGTTGGTGATGGTGAGGTGGAACACCATCTGGAAACAGAAGGGGCTCTGACGATCTCTTCCTGTGATTTAAGGAAGGATACAGTCCGTCCTGAAGCTCTGTATAACACATGAGCGTTCAGCAAAGCCAATTGAAATAAGTATACAGACACTTTCTTGTACCAGCATCTGGCCTTATGGGCAATTAGTTATGGCACCAACAACTGGTCGATGAGGTCCACCCCTCCCATATTTTGGTTATATTCGTGGACACAGTGGGGTTTCTCCACAAAACCAGTCACCGTAGTAATTTGGACCGTAATTTTGGGTCGTGTCTGCATGAAGGGAGGTAAGAACGAAAACATTCTTATTATCCCTCCACTTCATAGCGAGCAAGTTATTACACTTCAAGCAGGCTCTCTCTCCCAGCCTAAGACGGGAATCTACAAGCCGCTGGGGAAAGCCCCGGCGATTAGATTGCACGGTGCCACATGCTCCATTCTGATGATCAAACAAGTGACTAAAAAGTGGCACAAGCACAAATAATTGTCTACGTACAAGTGGTACCCCTTTCCGAATAAGGGTGACACCAAGTCCCACACAATCTTGTTAGCGCTTCCTATGTAGTCAGGGCAGTTTGTCGGCTCTACGTGATTTATAGTCTGTGGCCCTGTCACAGAGCTTATACATCTTGAGCCTGTATCTGGCACGCTTGCTGGGAAGGCACTGTTTGAATGACAAGCGGCCAGAAAACTTAATCGGGGACTCATCAACCCAGACAAATTGATGGGGAGTAAACAAGTCTGCAAAACGTTGGTTGAAGTGGTTTACGAGGGGCCGAATTTTGTAGAGCCGATCGTATACGAGGACGACAGAGTTCATTGTTGTCATTGTTGTTGCATGAACCGCAAAATCTGCTCGTATCATGCTCTGGCCATGGAAGCAGAGAGCACGGGCATATGGTACATTGGCACAGTGGACCAATATGAATGCAACGTACCCATTTTAACTATTCCCATGTCGAGGGATAGACCCAGAAAGGTCTTAAATTCGGATAACGTAATCGGTCTCCAATCTCTGGCAAGGGAGGACTGGGGATTAGCGGTGATGTATTGACCAGCATACAAATTGCTTTGGTCCACAATAGATCTATAGAGATCTTCGGTGAAAAACAGCGAATAGAAATCAAGTGACATAAAATCAACTGTTTCCACCTGAATGCCGGGTTGGCCAGTGAATGGGGGAAGTACGGGTGCTGCAGAAGTGGTGGGTTCCCAATTAGGATTGGCGAATGCCGCAGGAAGGGCACTATGGGCACGACGGGCCTGTCTTTGTCTTCTTGGTGGCAGCAGGACACTACTTGTGCTTGCCACCTCGCCAGCTTGAACTGCACTTACGGGACTCGCCACGTCACCACATGTTACTGCAGTGCTAGATGTACGACCAGGGTGTACTTGCCAGTTCACCAGAAGAAAGAAAGGCACTAGTACTTCTCTGCTCCATATGAGAGACCTGCGGTTCTTGCACCTCAACAACAGAAGAAGAAGATCGGGGTCTGGTATGCCTGACCTTGGCAGGGACCACAACTCCATCGTCAGAGCTATTTGTCATGGAGCCACTGTCCTCTACAGGATTGTATTCCGAGCCTGAATCTGACAGATGAGTGACTTCCTCTTAACTATCTGTCATGCATAGAAACATGTAGGCCTCTTCACTACTGTACCTTCAATTTGCCCTTTTGGGCTCTAAATTTACTGGTACAGTAGTGAGACTCACAGGTAAAAAAGCTCCTGACTGTCAGCAAATGTAACAAACTCTACCAAAAAAACTGTTAGCGATCGCAGGGATCAGGCCTGACTCTGTGAACGCTGCAGTTATGTGTGTTAAGTGTTTTGTAAGTGACAGTGATCAATCGATACTGCACTTGGGTGGGCTGAGGTGGGCTGGGCGGAGGGGCAAAACACAGGTGCTAGCAGGTATCTGGGCTGATCCCGCTAATAATGCATTTTTGGGAACCCTAAACTGCTGAGGACGCTAGTATAGATCTGATCAGATCAGATATTGATCCGTTCAGACACTATACCACTAAGGGAGGTGTATGCAGCATGCGTGGGTGTTAGCAGTACTGGCACTCAGACCCTATCTGACCCTAAAACTTAACTTATATCACCCGCCGGGCGATCCAGGGGTTAAACCCTTATTAGGCCCGCTGGCAGGGGGGGACGTACAGGTACGGCGATATACCTGCCCGTGCCATTCTGCCGACGTACATCGTCGTGCGGCGGTCGGCAAGTGGTTAAAGATATAATATTTAAGGGTGCTATAACATATACAAGACAAGTATCATGTCAGAAAAAGCTAATTCTGAGACAAGAGCCACAACTACCACCAGGGGAGAGGAAGAAGAAAGGGAGGAAAATAGGAAAAAAAAAATGAAAAAAATTGGTCAACCCTAATGGGAATAAAAAATATATATAAATAGTATCTGAACAATAGGGAATGAGAACGACTCAGGGGTACGTTGAATGAACCCCGGAGCGGTTCCAGGGCCACCATCAGAATCCTGCATAACGGTATCAGGAGACTGGGGGTGGTAAAGCAAGACACTCCCAAAGGCTGGACATTACCGGAGAACCACAAACCGTGTAAAAAAAATATGAAAGCAAATACAATCTCAATTATAGATATATTAAAACAAATTTGATTTAGCCAGATTTGACCAAAATTTTTAAATACCTGATAGGTAAAAGAAAAATGTAAATAATAAGACAAAAAAAAACACAAAAACAAAGACAAAAGCATCTTAAGCTGTTAGGATTACAACATTCTAAAGCCCCATACACACGGTCGGATTTTTGCATGGATTCTGTCCGATCGGACAATGTTGTTGAAAAATCAGACCGTGTGTATGCACCATCGGACAGTGTACGTCGGATTGTCCGACGGACAAAGTCCTATCTCCTGCTGGATAGATTTTCCGACAACACGGTCCGATCACACCAAATCCGATCGTGTGTACGGTTGTCCGACGGACAAAGTGCTACGCATGCTCAGAAGAAATTCTGTGACGGAAGCGCTCGGTCAGGTAAAACTACCTTTCCTAATCGACACAGCACATTCGTCACGCTGCAATGTTAAAATTTCTTTAATGCAGCGCATTCTCTTTTTCTTTACAATGCAACAAGAATGACATGTTTTAGCTGCTCCTATTCACCCGCACTTTTCACAAACTTAGTTCTTTATTACTTTTCAGGATTTATACACTGCATGTTTATTTTTACTCAGATCGTAAAAGAATCTTTGTTATATTTTTAGCATGATTTGTCTTTATTTATTTTATTTTTTTGGGAATACATATTTGAAGGAGATTTTTTTTTTTTTGGAGGTGGGTTGTGTGTCTCAACTTAGCAAAACCACATTATTAACATTTGTATTTGTTGCTTAAATTTACTAGGAGTTTGTTGGTTGTTGGTGCCCCTTGTTAATTATACTTTATGATTAGTGAAATGTACCTGCCTACTCAAAGAAAAACTGTCATTGTAGAAAAGTAAAACACAATAGGCAATGATTATTTCAAATCCAAAAAACCTTTATTTAGGTCTCAGCTACAAACCAAAGAGGAACGCAGCCATGGTGAAACTTGGGGAATTTGTAAAGCCTTGGACCCCCACGGCAACCATCATTTTTCAAGCGTTGAAAATCGGGGTGCGTCATCCGGAGAAAGTTCCTGAAATCATCAGGATTATTCTCCCGGATCTCACGAAGCAAAGGCATGTGCGAGAATTGGTCACGCTGAAGCAACCAATTCTTGGTCCACATACTCCTCGTCACTCTGTTCATGGACGGGTCTTGGGTCAAAGCTAAAAGCCCGACACCAATTCCGCGTACAGCACGAACTCGGCGACGAGTACGCATGGGAAACATCGCTCACAAGGTCACAAAAGGTCGGCTGGTCAGATCGGACAAACAGAAAGCACCGATAAACAGCAAGGCCTGAAAGAACGAAATGAATACCAGAAACGAGCAGACAATAAGCAGTGCAAATCAAAGCGTCCTATATCAAGATATAGGCCGCAATGGCCAACAAATGCGAACTGACTACACGCACTAATAAACAGATACGCACGACAAGCACAAACTGAAGAGCAGTAACGATCTGAGTCAGAAAACTGAGAAGCGCGAATCTTAAGTCACCAAACTTCGACTAACTCGCGATAAACACGGGATCAGCAGAAGGAGCCCAACGAGTGCCTGACGTGGTGCTGAACTTCCCTTTTCTAATCTCGTGGAAGACGACTTACTTCACAACGTTTTTGCAGACCGGATATTCCGACAACGTAGTCCGACCGTGTGTACGCAACACCAACATCGGACAAAGTACGACGGACAGGATCCGACCGACCTGGTCCGTGGATAATCCGACCGTGTGTATGGGGCTTTATATTATGAGGGTTAACGAGATCTAATGGGCAACAGGTGTATAGAAAGAAAAAAATACTTGTATCAATAAACCCAAAGGCATATTGATTCTTATTCATGCAGAGACTCTGCATTCAGAGACCAGGTATGAAATAGCAATGTATCTCATCAACCTGGGAAGACCAAAAAATGATTATGGATAAATTACAAGAATAATTAAAATCAAACACATAAAACACACAAAAATAAATAAATAAAAATAAATAAAATAAAAAAGGGGAAAAAGGTCCTGGATAAGTTCCTGGTAAAGGATCAAAATATTAGGTCAAGTCAGGATAAGTATCTAGGCCAGAAAAAGTAGCATTGTTATTTCCGCTTCAGCCCCAGGCGATTTTACCCCCTTCCTTACCAGAGCACTTTTTGCGATTCGATTTAACTGACAATTGCGCGGTCGTGCGACGTTGCACCCAAACAAAATTGACGTCCTTTTTTTCCCACAAATAGAGCTTTCTTTTGGTGGTATTTGATCACCTCTGCGGTTTTTATTTTTTGCGCCATAAACAAAAGAATAGCGACAATTTTGAAAAAAACACAATATTTTTTACTTTTTGCTATAATAAATATCCAATTTAAAAAAAAAAAACTAAATTTTTTACTCAGTTTAGGCCGATACGTATTCTTCTACATATTTTTGGTAAAAAACATCAAAATAAGCGTTTATTGATGGTTTGCGCAAAAGTTATAGCGTTTACAAAATAGGGGATATATTTATTGCATTTTTTTTTTTTTTTTACTAGTAATGGCGGCGATCTGCGATTTTCTTTCGTGACTGCGACTTTGCGGCGGACACTTCGGACACTTTTGACACATTTTTGGGACCATTCACATTTACAAAGCGATCGTTGCTATAAAATTGCACTGATTACTGTGTAAATGTGACTGGCAGGAAAGGGGTTAACACTAGGGGGCGCTGCAGGGGTTAATATATGTTCCTTGCAAGTGATTATAACTGTAGGGGGAGGGGACTCACAAGGGGAGGATACTGATCGGTCTCCTCTCCAGTGACAGGACGTTGAGCTGTGTGTTTACACACACAGCTCCACGGTCTTGCTGTTTTCCAGGGCACCGGGTCCCGATCGACGACGCGGGTGCGTGCGCGCGCCCCCTAGACGGCCGGGAATAGGAGGACGTCATATGACGTACACACAGGATGGGAGATCCACCTTGTGGACGTCATATGACGGTGGCCGGTAATGAAGTGGTTAAAGGCGTATACCAATTGATGTAAATTGTTGTATAATGAAGGCAAACACAAAAAAGAGTTTGAGCAGCAAAACTATTTTCAATCCATCGCATCTTCGTTGGTTGGGGATGAATTATCATAGCGTCCATGCTTATGTCATTTTTGCCGTTTAGAGATGGAAGAACCAGAGTCTGTCATCTTTTGCTGAGAAGGGGAATGAGAGGCTAATCGTCTGTGACTATGATCACTGGGTGAAACTCAATCCACAAAGCCCATTTCTATTAAGGCCAACTGTAGTTCAGCAGGGGTTCGACAAGTGTATTTAGTTTCAAGGTGAGTGAAGCGGAGAGAAAATGGAAAACCCCAATTATATGCAATTTGATTGCGTTGAAGTATTAATAGTTGGGGTTTGAGTGCACCTCTCTTAGCTATAGTCAGAGGGGATAGATTTGCAAAGAGTTCATAAGCGTGACCCTGAAAATTAAGTCCTTCCCTCTGGCTGTGGCAAGCAATTGTTCCTTGCTGCGATAATAATGTAGCTTAACTATTATGTCCCTAGGGGGACCATTAGGCTTACGTGGAGCTAAGACTCTGTGTGCTCTATCCATTTCTAACCTCTCAACAGGTATACCAGGCTTTAATTCCTGAAAGAGTACTAACATGGAGGCTTGAATATCCACAATAGTTTCAGGAATCCCTCTGATTCTCAAGTTGGAACGATGGTCCCTATTTTCTTGGTCCTCAATGCTGGACTGTAGTATTAGATTTTCTTCTTTAACCACTTCCCACCCGGCCACTGCACATGTACGGCCGGGTGGATGCTCTCTCCTTCTGAGTGGATGTTCAGGAACGTCCCTCAGAAGGAGCGAAATCACGCGTGCACGTTCCCGTGCAGCAGCGCGATCCCGATGCGCTCGTGTCACCTGGACACGGCGCATCTTAGATCGGCAGGAGGGCTTTGTGATTGGCCCTTCTGATTACATGACGGCCGTGTTTAATCACGGCCGTCATGTGATGTAAACAAACAGCCTGTTTCTAGGCGATCAACTCTCCTTTCCTCTCCTCACACGGAAGTTGTCGCTGAGGAGAGGAGATAGGATCTCTGCAGCCGGCTGGTGATCAGTGAGTATGAGCTGTTTTTTAGAGCTTTTTACTCACTGATCACCAGTCTAGTGTCCCCACAGTAAAACACACAAAGTAAACACCCAAAGTAAACACACATGTCCCCAAAACACATGTCCCCAAAACACATGTCCTCACATAGTAATGATCCCCAAAACACATGTCCCCCCACATATATAACAGTAAAATCACATGTCCCAATGATCATTTGCACACATATATCCATGATCACCTGCGCACATCTGTACATGATTATTTGCGTACATATGTCCGTGATCACGCAAACCAATTATTATACACCTAACAGGACTTTTTTTTACCAAAAACATGTAGCAGAATACATTTTGGCTTAAATTTATGACAAAATTAGATTTTATTGTATTTCTTTTAAAATAGAATAAAGAAAATATTGTTTTTTTTCCAAATTTCCGCTTATATCGCAAAAAATAAAAAACGGAGTCGTAAATAAATACCACCAAAAGAAAGCTCTATTTGTGCAAAGAAAATAATAAAAAATTAATTTGGGTGCAGCATTGCATGACCGCACAATCCTTATTGAAATTGCCCAGTATTGATGTGGTTAAGATGTTCAATTTCGGAGGCATAGTGTTGTGAATGGTTCTCTAATTCACCCACTCTCACTTCCAATTCTGCTGTTCTCTGCCCCAATTCTTTAATTTCTCTTGTTAATGTGTCAGTAATATGGTCAGACGTTTTTTTCAGGGCTTTCTGTAACATACGTTCAAATTGTTTAAACAATTTAGGGTGAATTGTTGTCTGTGAACTGTCAGCATCTGAATCAGACTCACCAGTGTAACCCTACGGCTTCAGGCTGTGTGACAGGGCTGTGAGAGAGTGCAGTGCACTGGTCTGTGAGGTAGCTGATGCCGCCATCTTAAGCCCCATACACACGGTCGGATTTTCCGATGGTTTCTGTCCTATCGGACAATGTTGTTGGAAATTCCGACCGTGTGTAGGCACCATCGGACAGTTTCCATCGGATTGTCCGACGGACAAAGTTCTATCTCCTGCTGGATAGATTTTTCGGCAACAAAGTCCGATCACACCAATTCCGATCGTGTGTAGCGAATTCCAACGGACAAAGTGCCACGCATGCTCAGATCACATTACAAGACCAAAGCTATTGGCTACTAGCCTCTACGTAGTCCCGTCGGCAACAAACGTCACCACGTTCAGAATGATCGGATTTTCCGACAACTTTGTCCGACCGTGTGTATGCAACACCAGTGTCGGACTAAATCCGTCGGACCAAATCCGATGGATTTGGTGGTCGGATTTTCCGACCGTGTGTATGGGGCTTTAGAGGACAGCCTAGACGGAGCTTCTTTAGGTATACCAACTTTAAACTTTGGTTTAGAGGTCAGCATTTAAGGGGCACAGTGGCAGCATTTAATGGGCACAGTGGCAGTGTTAGATGGGAACAGTGGCAGAATTTAATGGGCACAGTGGCAGCATTTGGGGCACAGTGGCAGCGTTTGATGTCACAGTGAGGCTGCAATTGATGGGGTTTTTTTCTGAATTTTTCAGTTTGTTTGCGCCCCCCCCCCCCCCCCCCCCAAAAAAAATTTTTTTGAGCACCAGCCGCCACTGCCGGTATGTTCCGTGGGCAAAACGGTAGTGATGGGTAATCTTTTTTGAGTGACTGGTGTCCGTGGCTCTCCGGTCCATCCAGCTCAGGAACGGAGCTCTAAGGAGACTTCCCCAGGCACCGTGCATGCTCCCCCCTTTCAGCAGTTGAGTAAATGAATTACTGTGTATACGGCTTCTTTATCTTTTAATCCTTGCCTTTGTTCAAGCTGGTGCAAGGATCATTACTTTCAGGGAGGCTCCTTTCTTTTGCACCATCCTATGGAGACACGCCTGCATGCAGGGACTAGAGCTGTGTGTCCCTTCACTGTGTGCATCAGTAGAAACACACAGCCCCATATCCTACGATGGTAAGGCACTCCCCTACTTCTCCCTCATTCCGCCCCTTTCCTTCACCAAAATAACAATCTGACTATAGACATAACTGTCCACTGTTAACTCTGTCCTGTGCAGCTAGAAGTTCAGGGAAGCAGTGCTGACAGATCAGGAACCAGCAGCATTGTAAACTGCAAGTGTTGGGTTAAGAAGCTTTACAAAACTTTACTGGGGAAAATTTATTTTCAGTGGAGTAACTGTAGGGGTCGCACAGTGATTTCCTGAGTCTGGAAGAATAGACAGTGTCCAGCACCTGAGCGAGTAAAATGTGTGTCTAGGTGTCCTCCAGTCAGGTGCCGGGTGCCTGAATTACAGCGGCGTGGGGTGTTTTTGAAGCACCTGATTAGAGCCATAGGCTCTAATAGGCTTCAAAATAGGTAAACTGCTTCAAAATAGGTGAACTGTGAGCGCCATACTTGGTGCTCGCAGTTCACCCAGGTGTGTTAGAAAAGCAAATGAATATTTGCTTTCCTAACATTGAACCGCCTCTCCACCAATCAGGTGCTCAGGTCTGCAGGCGGGGGGGTCACAGTGGCAGCATTCGATGGCACACTGGCAGCATTTGATGGGCACACTGGCAGCATTTGACGGCACAGTGGCAGGGTTTGATGACACAGTGGTAGCGTTTGATTGGCACAGTGGCAGCGTTTGATGGGCACAGTGGCTGTGTTTGATGGCACAGTGGTTGTGTTTGATGGGCATAGTGGCTGTGTTTGATGGCACAGTGGCAACGTTTGATGGCACAGTGGCAGTGTTTGATGGGCACAGTGACTGCGCTTGATAGGCACAGTGGCTGCGTTTGATGGCACAGTGGCAGTGTTTGATGGGCACAGTGACTGCGCTCGCTAGGTACAATGGCAGCGTTTGATGGCACAGTGGCTGTGTTTGATTGCACAGTGGCTGTGTTTGATGGGCACAGTGGCTGTGTTTGATGGCACAGTGGCAGCGTTTGATGGCACAGTGGCAGCATTTGATGGGCACAGTGGCTGCGTTTTTAATGGCACAGTGGCAGCGTTTTATGGGCACAGTGGCTGCTTTTGATGGGCACAGTGGCTGCGTTTGATGGGCACAGTGGCTGCATTTGATGGACACAGTGAGGCTGCAATTTTGTTTGCGCCTCCCCAAAAATTTTGAGCACCAGCCGGCACTGCTGGGAGATCAGCAGTGCAGGGATACTACACATGATGGAAGAAGAGGTAAGAAAGCAAGTATTTAATTTAAAAAAAAATGGCAATTGTTATACAGTGCTTTAGAACACAGAGGGGGTTATTTACGAAAGGCAAATCCACTTTGCACTACAAGTGCACTTGGAAGTGCAGTCGCTGTAAATCCGAGGGGGACATGCAAGATATTAAACAGCATTTTAGCTTGCACATGATTGGATGATAAAATCAGCAGAGCTTCCACTCATTTCAGATCTACCCCTCAGATTTACAGCGACTGCACTTCCAAGTGCACTTGTAGTGCAAAGTGGATTTGCCTTTTGTAAATTACCCCCTATGTTCTAACAATGTTCACTAATCCTTTGCATTATTTATTTTGTTTGATGTTCAGTCTGTATTTATTTTAAACAGTATTCAGTGTGCAAACAGCATAATTGCTACGAGGACATCATTAAACATCCTGGATAATAATCTAGCACACAGTCTACATTGTTTTAATGCTGTGAGTTTATTTTTAAAGGTTTGCTGCACATTCTACTTATTGATTATCCAGTGCCTATTTACAGTTGAGTGACTTTAATCCCACTTTATTTTCAATTTGCAATATTTATATTTGCAGATGTCAGATGCTCCACTGCCTGTGCAGATCTTTCATCTTATTGCGTACAAGTAAATGCTAAGTAAACAGATTTCTGTAATTTAGATGACAGATGTGCAAAGGACACAGGAAATTCCTTGAAAGCTGAACTTCAGAAACACAGATATATACTGTGTATATACACAGTATATATATATATATATATATATATATATATATATATATATATATATATATATATATACATATATATATATATATATATATATATATATATATGAGCTGTTTTATGGGCCAAAAGATTTTAATTCCTGTTTATTTATTTACATTCAGCATTGCCCTGCTGTAGTCTAACTTTCAGGCCTCCTCTCCACCCCAACCCATGACTGAACCATAGATGCGGGCAGCCTATTGTATTAGGGTATGCACCCCAAAGCTCAAACTCTCTCAGTTTTTAGTGTAGCGGCCATAACTCTTGATGGGGCGGCCTTAACTTTTGGGCTTACCGGTTACCTCAGCTCGGCTTGTTCTTCCAGACCTAAGGATTCCCTGGGTTAGTACCCAACGACTTTGGACGCTGACACCATAAAAGTCCTTTAGTAAGGTTTTTATTTGCAGGGGTAACATCCAACAGACTAGACATGTGCAATTCGTTTTTTTTTTGTTATTTTCGTTCGTTCGTTTTCGTACGAATGAACGAATCGTTAGAATCCGAATAACGAATCGTTCGAATCGTACGAATCCGATTAACGAATCGTTCGAATAGAACAAATCCGAAAAACAACGAAAATCCGAAAAAAACAAATTAGAAACAACGAATGTACGAATGAAGAAAATCCGAAAAAAGGAACAACGAAAATGAACGAAAAAATTCGTACATTCGTAACTTTTTTTTTGTTGAATTGGTAATTTTCCGTGCCCCTTACAATGGTGCTGCTTAACGTGCTTCGAATAGATTGAACGAAAAAATTCGTACATTCGTAACTTTTTTTTTTCGATTCGTAACTTTTTTTTCGATTCGGAGCTTTTTTTTTTTGTTGAATTGGTAATTTTCCGTGTCCCTTACAATGGTGCTGCTTAACGTGCTTCGAATAGATTGAACAAAAAAATTCAGACATTCGTAACTTTTTTTTTTCGATTCGTAAATTTTTAAAATGTAATAATAGCATACACATTACATAAAATTATGAATTATGCTCCAATTACGAATCTACGAATGTTCCGAATGTGCAAATAAATACGAATACGTCCAAATTTCGAATAAACGAAAATTAAACTAACGAAAAAACGAAAAATAACACTTACGAATGTACGAATCGTTACGAATATGAACAGCGACGACTTACGAATGTATGAATCATTACGAATACGAACGCCGACGACTTACGAATGTACGAATCGTTACGAATCAACGGAAACGAAAAAAACGAAATGAAAATAAACACATTTTTTTCAGAAACGAAAAAAAAAAACGAAACGAAAATAAACAAATTTTTTGGTTGTGCACATGTCTACAACAGACACAGTCTCATATAGGAACAGAGGGCAAGGGTAAAGAAACTCAGGCACCTTGAACTTCAGACTATTAGGAAGTCTATAATGCAAACCCAGAGAGTAGCCACTTGCATCTGGGCGCTTCAAAGCTGAACAAATATCTAGCCAGAGATTATGGCAGTCAGCACTTGAATTCGGAACTTGCAAAGTCTCTGACCTTGAAGAAAAGTTGCAATCAAAGTGAACAGGAACCTTTCCTCAGTACATGGAATGTTCTCTGTCTCCTTGGCAGTACTGGGAAAGCGTGGATTCGTCAGTGTCCTTGACAACCCAGCAACCAGGCCCTTCTTGGGATGCCAGCTTGTTGGCCCTCCTCCAAAGAGCCCTCCCCCGGTCGATTTCACGAGCTGCGGTGCCCCTCCAAGTTGAGAGCACACCCGGACGCCTGGAATCCTCCCTCAGTTACTGCGCCTCGGACCAGCCAGTTCCAAGACCCGGGAACAGACGGATCCCTGCCCCAGACCAAGCAGGTCTGTGAAGCTAGTCAAGCTGACCATGTTGCGGGGCGGCCTTCGCTCCGTGACCGGGACCCCTCATGGGGCTACCCTGGTCTAGTTCCAGGAACAGGCAGCTAAGGCCGAACGAACCCCGAACTCCTCAGCGGGGCCAGACGCACACGTCGATTGGGTCCGGAGAATGTGGATACCCAAAACGTACAACTAGGCCTGGTTCTGGGCCTGTCATGACCAGGCAGAACCTCTACACAGCCCAGCCAAACTGATGCCAAAGTTAAACCTACCCAATTAACCCCCAGTCCCCTTTATGTTCACCAGTAAAACCGCGGGTCGAGTAGAACAACATCCCTACCCAGCTCAGTATCATAAGTGGTGATGTAGTAAACAGCACTGTCCTTGTCCGGTCTGCAGATCACAACTTTATCACAATAGATATGCCGACCATAGCTCCAATGCAACAGACATCCCTGGAATCGGTCAAACATTTCCCGGGAGAAAGATTTCTTCCGCAGTGGCTTTGGGACCTTAAGGTAGTCCCAGACATCCTCCGAATACCACTTCTTCCGATTCACTTCCACAATATCCATGACTTCCCTAGGCACGTAAGGGAATTCAAGTCCATACTCTGTTGCCACCCGCTTGTGCAACAGCCTTTGAGACCTGGCCAGTCTCGGTAGATTTCAGGTGACTCCATCCCCAGGGGGTATGCAAGAGTAAGGTGACCTCATCACCAATCCTGTGGCACTGCTCAAAATCACTGGCAGATTTGTGACACCTTACCCCCCCCCCCCCCGGACAGGCAGGCATGGTGGTGAGATCCGTTAAGGTTGAGGGTGAAGCTGTGTCCATCACCTCTGGGGTCGACTCCCCAGCCTGTGCAGCAACAATGTCCTTGTTGGAAATACCGGCAATAGTGGGCGAAACCCCGATCTCCGGCCCTTTAGCTGGAACATAAGCGATGTGTTCCTTAGTGGCCATCCCTGTGGCCCAGTCTATGTGGAAGGCCCGAGGCAGCCCAGTGGGCTGTTCAACTTTAAATACGTACTCGCTGCACCTCCTGCACCTTGCAAAAGGCCGAGGGTTTGTGACCAACCCATCGCATCTTCCATACAACACTCCGAGGGCCTCAACATCCCCGATGGTACACAGAATGAACCGCCCCTGCGGCAGCAAACGAATGCCCGTGTCCATAATTACTGTACCAGGAATCTGTACACTTGCTGGACCCCTTGCTGTGGACATCCTGGGTCCAGGCATCTGCTGCATGTTCGGGAGCCGGTGCATTCTTCCGAGAAGGTAACGGTTTCTCTTCCTTAATCCAAGAAATCAACCACACCTCTTCTCCTTCCGCAACACACTCTCACGCGGTGCCTCGTGCGGGAAAAGATCAGCATAAACTCCTCCCACTGGGTGCTGGCTCCTGTACAATTTTGCGGGCTTTTAGTACAGGCTTCTCCCACGCTTACGCACCTCAGTGAAAAGTCTCTCCAAAATGGCGCTGATCTTAATGGCGCAGTTCAAAATTCTTCACCCTCTGTTCCTAGGCCCTGCGAGGTAACTGTAAATCCCGGACTGCGAGCCCCCACGTGTAGCGGCCATAACCCTCGATTGGGCGGCCTTAACTTTTGGGCTTACCGGTTACCTCCGCTTGGCTTGTTCTTCCAGATCTAAGGGTTCCCAGGGTTAGTACCCAACGACTTTGGACGCTGACACCATAAAAGTCCTTTAGAAAGGTTTTTATTTGCAGGGGTAACATCCAACAGACACAGTCTCATATAGGAACAGAGGGCAAGGGTGAAGAAACCCAGGCACCTTGAACTGCAGACTATTAGGAAGTCTATAATGCAAACCCAGAGAGTAGCCACTCGCATCTGGGCACTTCAAAGCTGAACAAATCTCTAGCCAGAGATTATGGCAGTCAGCACTTGAATTCGGAACTTGCAAAGTCTCTGACCTTGAAGAAAAGTTGCAAACAAAGTGAACACGAACTTTTCCTCAGTACCTGGAAGGTTTCTGTCTCCTTGACAGTACTGGGAAAGCACGGATTCGTCAGAATCCTTGACAACCCAGCAACCAGGCACTTCTTGGGATGCCAGCTTGTTGGCCCTCCTCCGAAGAGTCCTCCCCTGGTCGCTTTCACGAGCTGCGGTTCCCCTCCAAGTTCAGAGCGCACCCGGACGCCTGGAATCCTCCCTCAGTTACTGCACCTCGGACCAGCCGGTTCCGAGACTCAGGAACAGACGGATCCCTACCCCAGACCAAACAGGTCTGTGGGGCTAGTCAAGCTGACCATGTTGCGGGGCGGCCTTCACTCCATGCCCGGGACCCCTCGTGGGGCTACCCCGGTCTGGATCCAGGAACAGGCAGCTAAGGCCGAACGAACCCCGAACACGTGACTCCAGCATCTTAAGTACCCTTCCCCAGACTCCTCAGCCAGACGCACACACTGATTGGCTCCGGGGGAATGTTGATACCCAAAACGTCTAACCAGGCCTGGTTCTGGGCCTGTCATGTGCACCTAAAAGTACACATGACCAGGCAGAACCTCTACACAGCCCAGCCAAACTGATGCCAAAGTTAAACCTACCCAATTAACCTCCAGAACCCCTTTACTGTTCTGAGAGAAAAATACTAAATTTACACATAGCGGACACCTTGCAAAAGTGTCACCGCTACATTAGACAGAGAAAGGGACTGAGGACAGACATTCCCTAGTCACTTTCTCACTAGCCTCAGCTGCACTGGACAGTGAATGGATGGGACATTCATGAAGCTTCCTGTTCATTCACAACCTGAAGAACTGAAAAACACAGTTTATTATGCTTCAATTATTTATGAACACAGCAAGTGATCAGTACTAATCCCTCATTGTGTTCATTCAGTAAAGGAAGGTGCCAGTAAATTACTGCAGCAAGGGAAATCTGTGTCTCACACATACAGGCACACCCAGCACAACTTGTGCACATGCCTATGGACTGAACAATGAAAGCAGAAACACCACAGTGATGAGCTCATTTCTTTGTCACTCTGCTTTCTCCTCCTATCAGCACGTGTCTTGCACTGCAGCATGCATGATTGGCTCCTTCTTTCCTCTTCTCTGAGCTTTATATACTGTAGACTGCAAAAGGCTGATACTAAGCAAAATTACCTTGCTTTCACTAGAGAATACTGTCTGTATTATTGGTCTTATCACAAATTTAATGTGTGCCTCTTGAATGTGCCTAAAGCCCTGCTTTAAGATTACCTAAAACATATTTTAGAATTTGCCTTCTGTATACATTCTGCTTTTTAAGCGTGTTGTGGATGTGAAACATTGTACTATATAACATTTAATTAACCATTTGCCGCCCGCCATATAGCAAAATTACGGCGGCAAATTGGTTTCAATAACCTGACCGGACGTCATATGACGTCTTTAGGATATTAAGCCGCTGCTCGCCCCCGGGGGCACGCATCGCGGCGATCATTGTTGCGGTGTGTCAGTCTGAAACACTGCATCTCCGATCTAGGTAAAGAGTCTCTGACAGAGACTCTTTACCACGTTATCAGCCTTGTCCAATCACGGCTGATCACGATGTAAACAGGAAGAGCTGGTGATAGGCTTTTCCTCACTCATGTCTGTCAGACACGAGTAGAGGAGAGTTGATCGGCTGCTTCTCTGACAGGGGGATCTGTGCTGCGCAGCCCCCCCCCCCCCCGAGGATGCCCACACTGGATCACCAGGGATGCCACCAGACCACCAGGTATGCCCCACTAGACCACCAGGGATGCCAATCAGTGCCCACAATGGATGCCAATCAGTGCCCACAATGGATGCCATACAGTGCCCACAATGGGCCTCACTGATTGGCATGCATTATTGTTTGGCACTGATTGGCATCCATCAGTACAATACATTACAGTACATCAGTGCCACCTATTAGTGCCCATCTATGCCCATCCATGCCACCTATAAGTGCCCATCTGTGCCGCATCATATCAGTGCCACCTATCAGTGCCCATCCGTGCTGTCTATCCGTGCCTATCCATGCTGCCTATCCGTGCCCATCCGTGCCACCTATCAGTGCCCATCCGTGCCGCCTATCAGTGCCCAACTGTGCTGCATCATATTAGTGCCCCCTATCTGTGCCCATCCATGCCGCCTATCAGTGCCCAACCGTGCTGCATCATATCAGTGCCACCTATCTGTGCCCATCAATGCCGCCTATCAGTACCCCATCAGTGCCGCATATTAGTGCCCATCAATGCCACCTCATCAGTGCCCATCAGTGATGCCTTATCAGTGCCCGTCAGTGCAGCCCCATCAGTGCCCATCAGTGAAGGAGAAAACTTACTTATTTACAAAGTTTGTAACTGAAGAAAAAAAAAACTATTTTTTTCTAAATTTTCAGCCTTTTTTCTATTTGTTTAGCAGAAAATAAAAATCCCAGAGGTGATTAAATGCCACCAAAAGAAAGCTTTTGTACAGTGTAGCATGACCGCGCAATTGTCATTCAAAGTGCGACAGCGCCGAAAGCTGAAAATTGATCTGGGCAGGAAGGTGTATAAGTGCCCTGTATTGAAGTGGTTAAAAGATACGGGGGTTGAACAAAAATTTGGAAACACTACATGATTTTCAGGTGTGACCACATGTTTCACATTGAAAGCGGAGGTAATGTAACATTCTTTTGCTTCCGCTGTGTGATGAAACACCTAACTAACAGATGAGAAGCCTCACTTTCGTCATACACTGCATAGGCTGCTAGTAATACGGAGTCATGTCAGACATTACTAAGCTTCAACGAGGGTAAATTGTTGGTACTCGCTTAGCTGGTGCCTCTGTGACCGAAGTTGCCAATTTATTTGTGGTGTCTAGAGGTACAGTATCAAAGGTTATGACGGCATATATGGTTTCCAGGAAAATGTTGTCTGATAAGAAATAGCGCAGTCCACATGGTCAACTGACCGAAAAAGTCAAAAGGACAATGTGCAGGACTTTGACACGGATTTTTGCATGGAAAGTGGTATCAGATTACATTAATCACCAACCAAGAGTTCAACTAGGTGAACATGTGCCTAAAAAATTGCGCTATTAGCGACAAACATGTCTTAGTAAACTCGAAATCGGCGCTAAATGGTGATTCTGCATATCTGCAAGGGAGCCGAGCAGGAAAAATTTTGAAGGCCTATATGCAAGCAATTGGCCATAAAAGGGGTATGGGGGTCCGGGTACTGCCCTGGGGGAAATGTATCAACAAATATCTTTTTTTTTTTTAAAACAACTGTTTTTTCAGGAGCAGTGATTTAAATGATGCTTAAAGTGAAACATTAAAAATGAAAAATTCCTTTAAATATCATGTCTGGGCGGTCCCCTTAGTCTTACAGAAAAGAAGAAAAGTTGGGGGATTAAAGTTTGAACCAAGTACTACTCCAATGCCTATTAAACCGTTAGGTGGTCAGCCCTCTAACCAATCATATACTGCAAAAAGAGGGGGGGGGGGTGCGTGCGGGAAAAAGGTCCCGACACAAGCATCCAAGTGGTTAATTAGGCAGACACAACTTGATGGGTAGTAGGTAATAACTTGTGTTTATTGAAAACGTATATCAATAAAAAAGAGGCTCATTGTTCTTGGTAACGTACAGTGTATTTGCAGAATCACCATTCACCAATAGTTAAAAACAAAAACACAGCACACAGATCCAAATCATGTGACGTATTAGAGGACTGCAGATGCAAATGCAATGCCCAATGGGACATGTATGTGTAGACAATGATAATGTCATAAGTTGTGCATTGACATCTGCAGATCCTAATGCTCCAGGGCTATAACAATATCCTATAATGTTTGCAAATGGCTAAGGTCAGGATGTAAAATAAATTTAAGCAGTAGTTGCTTTTCAAGAAGCTTTAATATTAAATAATTGATTGAATGCAAAAAGGAAGGGAATAATACGGTATAGTCCTATTTACAACCAGCAATCATCAAGCGGGATACAGTTCCACACTATGGAAAAAGCAATGACATGCATCTATCCATATCCGTGTATAATTGCCACAGGTACAACCAGGATATCCAATGTAGGGCACTAGGAAATTGAGGCTTATGAGAGGCAGTCCTATCTTAGCTGGTGTATATCCAACCTTTCCAGCAGAATAGATAGTAAAACAGCGTGAGTCCATCCTTGTCATTAACCACCTGAGATCCACGCTATAGCCGAATGACGGCTACAGCGCGGATCTGATATGCCGGGACGACGTCTATTGACGTCGTCCCGGCAACGAGCTGCCTGCGCGCCACCTGAAGGGCGCGCGCGGCGTGCTCTGTGATCCGCGAGTCTGTGAGACTCGCTGGATCACAGATCCGAGTAAGGGGTCGATCCGACCCCTTACCACGAGATCAGCTGTCAGCCAATGACAGCTGATCATGTGATAATAACCGAGCCGGTAATCGGCTTTTTTTCCTGCTCGCGCTGACAGCGCGAGGAGAAAAAAAAAAAGCCGATCACCGGCGGCAGTGAGAGGGACATCAGTCCCTCTCACTGCAATATGCCCAGGGTCCATGGTGGCCACCTTTGGCTAATAAAAGTGCCCACTAGCTGCAGCTACCAAATGTGCTAATTTATGGGAAATAAATAGTAAAATCCTTCTGAGATGGTACTTAACCCCCAGTAGAGTCGCGGGGTTTCAAACACAAGCCTCGCCACTCTGCTGGCGTCAATGTGGACATAGGGGGACACTTTATCATATACTATGGGACTGCCCAAAATTATGTGATATATGGAACCGATAAGGATGGGCCCGGTGCTCGATGCGAACCCACGTTCGCATCGAGCACCGGGCGTTCGCTCGCTCGGCGTGCCCAGAACTATTTTGGCCGCTCGCATCACGTTCGTGTGATGCGAGCGGCCCCGCAATGCATTGCGGCCGGCGCGGCCGACGCAGTGCATTGCTGGCTGATGATTGGCCAAGCATGCACTGTGACCCCGCATGCTTGGCCAATCACAGCCCCGGAAACTCGAAGAGCCATAATTGGCTACAGGCAGGACGCCTGTAGCCAATTACAGCTCAGGGGCTGTAGTACACGCCCCCCCCTATAAAACGCCGCCACGCCGTCTGCGCCGGTCACATGCTGTTCCGGCGCAGATTGAGCAGGCTGTTCCTGTGACACTCTGCTGCATTTAGATAGATAGAGAGAGAGATTCACTTGCAGAGATTGAGTTAGATAGATTCAGTTACAAAGATTGATTGACAAAGAGGGGCTTGTAGTGTGCTCGTGGCAGGCAGGCAGAGCTCCTATATTTTGTTACCAGAAGCACCTATAGGACTTGTAGTGTGTTCGTGGCAGGCAGGCAGAGCTCCTATATTTTGTTACCAGAAGCACCTATAGGACTTGTAGTGTGTTAGTGGCAGGCAGGCAGAGCTCCTATATTTTGTTACCAGAAGCACCTATAGGACTTGTAGTGTGTTAGTGGCAGGCAGGCAGAGCTCCTATATTTTGTTACCAGAAGCACCTATAGGACTTGTAGTGTGTTAGTGACAGGCAGGCAGAGCTCCTATATTTTGTTACCAGAAGCACCTATAGGACTTGTAGTGTGTTAGTGGCAGGCAGGCAGAGCTCCTATATTTTGTTACCAGAAGCACCTATAGGACTTGTAGTGTGTTAGTGACAGGCAGGCAGAGCTCCTATATTTTGTTACCAGAAGCACCTATAGGACTTGTAGTGTGTTAGTGACAGGCAGGCAGAGCTCCTATATTTTGTTACCAGAAGCACCTATAGGACTTGTAGTGTGTTAGTGGCAGGCAGGCAGAGCTCCTATATTTTGTTACCAGAAGCACCTATAGGACTTGTAGTGTGTTAGTGACAGGCAGGCAGAGCTCCTATATTTTGTTACCAGAAGCACCTATAGGACTTGTAGTGTGTTAGTGGCAGGCAGGCAGAGCTCCTATATTTTGTTACCAGAAGCACCTATAGGACTTGTAGTGTGTTCGTGGCAGGCAGGCAGAGCTCCTATATTTTGTTCCCAGAAGCACCTATAGGACTTGAAGTGTGTTAGTCCCATCACACACACAGAGCTATATATTTTCTTCCCAGAAGCACCTATAGGACTTGAAGTGTGTTAGTCCCATTACACACAAAGAGCTATACTTTGTTCCCAGAAGCACCTATAGGACTTGAAGTGTGTTAGTCCCATTACACACACAGAGCTATATTTTCTTCCCAGAAGCACCTATAGGACTTGAAGTGTGTTAGTCCCATTACACACACAGAGCTATATTTTCTTCCCAGAAGCACCTATAGGACTTGAAGTGTGTTAGTCCCATTACACACACAGAGCTATATTTTCTTCCCAGAAGCACCTATAGGACTTGAAGTGTGTTAGTCCCATTACACACACAGAGCTATATTTTCTTCCCAGAAGCACCTATAGGACTTGAAGTGTGTTAGTCCCATTACACACACAGAGCTATATTTTCTTCCCAGAAGCACCTATAGGACTTGAAGTGTGTTAGTCCCATCACACACACAGAGCTATATTTTGTTCCCAGAAGCACCTATAGGACTTGAAGTGTGTTAGTCCCATTACACACACAGAGCTATATTTTGTTCCCAGAAGCACCTATAGGACTTGAAGTGTGTTAGTCCCATCACACACACAGAGCTATATTTTGTTCCCAGAAGCACCTATAGGACTTGAAGTGTGTTAGTCCCATTACACACACAGAGCTATATTTTGTTCCCAGAAGCACCTATAGGACTTGAAGTGTGTTAGTCCCATCACACACACAGAGCTATATTTTCTTCCCAGAAGCACCTATAGGACTTGAAGTGTGTTAGTCCCATTACACACACAGAGCTATATTTTCTTCCCAGAAGCACCTATAGGACTTGTAGTGTGTTAGTCCCATTACACACACAGAGCTATATTTTCTTCCCAGAAGCACCTATAGGACTTGAAGTGTGTTAGTCCCATCACACACACAGAGCTATATTTTGTTCCCAGAAGCACCTATAGGACTTGAAGTGTGTTAGTCCCATTACACACACAGAGCTATATTTTCTTCCCAGAAGCACCTATAGGACTTGAAGTGTGTTAGTCCCATTACACACACAGAGCTATATTTTCTTCCCAGAAGCACCTATAGGACTTGAAGTGTGTTAGTCCCATCACACACACAGAGCTATATTTTCTTCCCAGAAGCACCTATAGGACTTGAAGTGTGTTAGTCCCATTACACACAAAGAGCTATACTTTGTTCCCAGAAGCACCTATAGGACTTGAAGTGTGTTAGTCCCATTACACACACAGAGCTATATTTTCTTCCCAGAAGCACCTATAGGACTTGTAGTGTGTTCGTGGCAGGCAGGCAGAGCTCCTATATTTTGTTCCCAGAAGCACTTATAGGACTTGAAGTGTGTTAGTCCCATTACACACACAGAGCTATATTTTCTTCCCAGAAGCACCTATAGGACTTGTAGTGTGTTAGTGGCAGGCAGGCAGAGCTCCTATATTTTGTTACCAGAAGCACCTATAGGACTTGTAGTGTGTTCGTGGCAGGCAGGCAGAGCTCCTATATTTTGTTCCCAGAGGCACCTATAGGACTTGAAGTGTGTTAGTCCCATTACACACACAGAGCTATATTTTCTTCCCAGAAGCACCTATAGGACTTGAAGTGTGTTAGTCCCATTACACACACAGAGCAATATTTTCTTCCCAGAAGCACCTATAGGACTTGAAGTGTGTTAGTCCCATCACACAGAGCTCCTCTATTTTCTTTGCATAAGCACCCACAGGACTTCTAGTGTGTTAGTGGCATCACACAGAGCTCCTATATATTCTTCTCAGCAGCACCCACAGGACTTCTAGTGTGTTAGTGGCATCACACAGAGCTCCTCTATTTTCTTTGCAGAAGCACCCACAGGACTTCTAGTGTGTTAGTGGCATCACACAGAGCTCCTCTATTTTCTTTGCAGAAGCACCCACAGGACTTCTAGTGTGTTAGTGGCATCACACAGAGCTCCTCTATTTTCTTTGCAGAAGCACCCACAGGACTTCTAGTGTGTTAGTGGCATCACACAGAGCTCCTCTATTTTCTTTGCAGAAGCACCCATAGGACTTCTAGTGTGTTAGTGGCATCACACAGAGCTCCTCTATTTTCTTTGCAGAAGCACCCACAGGACTTCTAGTGTGTTAGTGGCATCACACAGAGCTCCTCTATTTTCTTTGCAGAAGCACCCACAGGACTTCTAGTGTGTTAGTGGCATCACACAGAGCTCCTCTATTTTCTTTGCAGAAGCACCCATAGGACTTCTAGTGTGTTAGTGGCATCACACAGAGCTCCTATATATTCTTCTCAGCAGCACCCACAGGACTTCTAGTGTGTTAGTGGCATCACACAGAGCTCCTCTATTTTCTTTGCAGAAGCACCCACAGGACTTCTAGTGTGTTAGTGGCATCACACAGAGCTCCTCTATTTTCTTTGCAGAAGCACCCATAGGACTTCTAGTGTGTTAGTGGCATCACACAGAGCTCCTATATATTCTTCTCAGCAGCACCCACAGGACTTCTAGTGTGTTAGTGGCATCACACAGAGCTCCTATATTTTCTTTGCAGAAGCACCTATAGGACTTCTAGTGTGTTAGTGGCATCACACAGAGCTCCTCTATTTTCTTTGCAGAAGCACCCACAGGACTTCTAGTGTGTTAGTGGCATCACACAGAGCTCCTCTATTTTCTTTGCAGAAGCACCCATAGGACTTCTAGTGTGTTAGTGGCATCACACAGAGCTCCTATATATTCTTCTCAGCAGCACCCACAGGACTTCTAGTGTGTTAGTGGCATCACACAGAGCTCCTATATTTTCTTTGCAGAAGCACCTATAGGACTTCTAGTGTGTTAGTGGCATCACACAGAGCTCCTCTATTTTCTTTGCAGAAGCACCCACAGGACTTCTAGTGTGTTAGTGGCATCACACAGAGCTCCTATATTTTCTTCTCAGCAGCACCCACAGGACTTCTAGTGTGTTAGTGGCATCACACAGAGCTCCTATATTTTCTTTGCAGAAGCACCTATAGGACTTCTAGTGTGTTAGTGGCATCACACAGAGCTCCTATATTTTCTTCTCAGCAGCACCCACAGGACTTCTAGTGTGTTAGTGGCATCACACAGAGCTCCTATATTTTCTTTGCAGAAGCACCCATAGGACTTCTAGTGTGTTAGTGGCATCACACAGAGCTCCTATATTTTCTTCTCAGCAGCACCCACAGGACTTCTAGTGTGTTAGTGGCATCACACAGAGCTCCTATATATTCTTCTCAGCAGCACCCACAGGACTTCTAGTGTGTTAGTGGCATCACACAGAGCTCCTATATTTTCTTTGCAGAAGCACCCATAGGACTTCTAGTGTGTTAGTGGCATCACACAGAGCTCCTATATTTTCTTCTCAGCAGCACCCACAGGACTTCTAGTGTGTTAGTGGCATCACACAGAGCTCCTATATTTTCTTTGCAGAAGCACCTATAGGACTTCTAGTGTGTTAGTGGCATCACACAGAGCTCCTATATTTTCTTCTCAGCAGCACCCACAGGACTACCGACTACAATGGCTGGAAGACCGCCAAGGGGAGGCAGAGCGTGCAGAGCCAAGAACACAGGGCAGACAGTCTCTGTTTCTAGTGGACGTGGCCGTGGACGTGGTCGTGCATCGTCATCAGCACGTGGCCATGGGACACGCGCGTCTTTGTTTTCGGCAGCTGGACATGTGGAGCCGCATCATGCTGAAGGCTTGGTAGAATGGATGACCAAGCCCTCCTCATCCTCCTCATCCTCTCTCACCCAGGCTCAGGGTACTGACAGAGCATCATCAGCCACCCCTTCCCTAGACCCACCATGTCCTCCTGAGGAGTCCCCCGAACTCTTTGAGCACAGTGTTGGGTACATGCTCCAGGAGGATGCCCAACGATTCGAAGGCTCGGATGACGATACCCAGCTTGAGGAATCTGGCAGTACAGTTCCACCAGCTGCAGCTTACTGCCAGGTTTGCTCTAGTGGTGAAGAGGGAGGGGATGATGAGGTCACTGACTCCACGTGGGTGCCTCAAGGGAGAGAGGATGAGGAGGAGGACGAGGAGGAGGAGGATGCGGCGTCACATGTCCAACGAGGCAGGATGCCCCCTGGAGGCCAGGTAGAGGCCAGCACAGCAACTGTACAACACCGCAGAGCTCCGCCTGTGCAGGGCGCTGCCTCTGCACGTTATCAGAAAAGTTCTTTGGTGTGGGCCTTTTTTGAGACGAGTGCAGCAGATCGCACCACTGCTATTTGCAATATTTGTCTCAAGCGTATCTCGCGTGGCCAAAACATCAGCCGCTTGGGCACGACAAGCATGACCAGACATATGGCGACCTGCCATGCAGCTCGTTGGCAGGCACACATAAAAGACCCACACCAAAGAACTAAGCGGACCTCTCCTTGCTCCTCCTCAGCTGGGATCTCCATCCCCACTACACCTTCAGTCCTCTCTGAAAGCTGCTCTGAGAGGACTGAAGGTGTAGAATTCGGTGTGTCACAACCAAGTACTTGCAGTACACCGACGTCCGAATGCAGCAGGCAAATTTCCCTGCCCCAGCTGCTGGACCGTAGAAAGAAGTACACTCCCAGCCATCCACATGCCCAGCGGTTGAATGCTAGCCTTGCTAAATTGCTAGCACTTCAACTGCTGCCTTTTCAGTTGGTAGACTCGGCCCCCTTCCGTGAGTTTGTTCAATGTGCGGTTCCTCAGTGGCAGGTTCCCAAACGCCACTTTTTCTCGCGGAAGGCGATTCCGTCTCTCTACCGGCATGTGGAGGGCAATGTCCATGCCTCGCTGGACAGGGCGGTCAGCGGTAAGGTGCATATTACCGCTGACTCATGGTCCAGCAGGCATGGACAGGGACGGTACCTTTCTTTCACGGCCCATTGGGTCACTCTATTGGCAGCTGGGAGGGATGCAGGACAAGGTGCAGTAGTGTTGGAGGTTGTTCCGCCACCACGCCTCCAAAACGCGACTACTGCTACTGGTTGTGACACACCTCTCTCCTCCACCCCCTCCTCTTCTTCTTCCTCCAGTGCTCTGTCCTTGGAACCAGCGGTGCTCCGTAGGCGTACAAGGGGCTACGCAAGTACGCAGGCAAAAAGATGCCATGCCGTGCTTGCGCTGGTGTGTTTGGGGGACAGGAGCCACACTGGGCCAGAGGTTCTGGCAGCTCTGCAGGGGCAGGCCGAGAGGTGGTTGACGCCACGTCAGCTTAAGCCAGGAATGGTCGTTTCTGACAATGGCACCAACCTCCTCTCCGCCCTGCGACAGGGGCAGCTCACCCATGTGCCCTGCATGGCTCACGTCCTCAACCTGGTGGTGCAGCGGTTCTTGGGCAGGTTCCCAGGCTTACAGGATGTCCTGAGGCAGGCCAGGAAAGTCTGTGTGCATTTCCGCCGATCTTATAATGCCAGTGCTCGGCTGACTGAGCTGCAAAAGGAGCTGAACCTGCCCAAGAACCGCCTAATATCTGACATGCCCACCAGGTGGAACTCAACGTTGGCCATGCTGCAGCGACTGCACACGCAGCAGAGGGCCATCAATGAGTACCTTTGCGACTACGGCACCAGGACAGGGTCAGGGGAGCTTGGGTTTTTTTCCCCACGTCAGTGGAGCATGATCAGGGATGCATGCACTGTCCTCTCACCATTTGAGGAGGCCACGAGGATGGTGAGCAGTGACAGTGCATGCATCAGTGACACTGTCCCTCTTGTCCACCTGTTGGAGCATACGCTGCGTGGGATAATGGACAGGGCACTTGAGGCAGAACAGAGGCAGGAAGAGGAGGACTTCCTTGCCTCTCAAGGCCCCCTTTATCCGGACAGTGTTCCTTCTGTCCCACCCATCACACAGGAAGAGGATGAGGAGGAGGAGGAGGAGGAGGAGGATTGTGTGAGCATGGAGGTGGAGCCTGGCACTCAGCATCAGCAGCAGCAGTCTTTTAGGGATGATGTACAGTCCCAACAAGCCAGTGGACTTGTACGTGGCTGGGAGGAGGTGGCTGGCGATCATGTCATCCTCAGTGACCCAGAAGACTCCGGACCGAATGCCTCAGCTAACCTACGCTGCATGGCCTCCCTGATCCTGCAAAGCCTGCGGAAGGATCCTCGTGTTCTTCGGATCAAGGAGAGGGACCATTACTGGCTGGCCACTCTCCTTGATCCGCGGTACAAGGGTAAGGTTGCGGACCTTATCTTGCCGTCGCAGAGGGAGCAGAGGATGAGACATCTCAGGGAGGCCTTGCAGAAAGGTCTGTGCAACGCGTTCCCAGAAACTGGGAGGCTACAAACTCCTGGTCCTGGGCGACGAGTTGCTGAGGCTTCGGTCAGTGGCAGAAGGAGCGGTGGGGAAGGTGGACGTCTGACCGATGCGTTCAGACAATTTTTTAGTCCGCAGCCCCAAGGTATGATCGGTTCCAGCAACCATCGCCAGCGTCTGATATACATGGTGCAGGAATACCTTGGGGCAAGGTCAGACTTGGACACCTTTCCCACCGAAAATCCTCTGGCTTACTGGGTCCTGAGGATGGATCACTGGCCAGAGCTTGCACAGTATGCAATTGAGCTACTGGCCTGTCCTGCCTCCAGCGTTCTTTCCGAACGCACATTCAGTGCTGCTGGAGGATTTGTGACTGATCATAGGGTGCGCCTGTCCACCGCCTCGGTTGATCGACTGACATTCATCAAAATGAATCAGTCTTGGATCACCACCAGCTACCAGGCACCTGAGGCGGATATAACCGAATAATTTTTAATGTCACATCCCTTCAAGACTGCCTATGCTGATGCTGAGTGACTGTCCTCTTATGTTCACTGACTATCCTCTTCCTCCTCCTCAATGATCCATGCCACAGCACCAGTGCCTAAGGCACAATTTTTCAGCCCCTGTTTAACAGGGGCGTGTACTTACAATTTTTTAAAAAAATGCTTCGCAACACGTGTGACTGCTGTGCTCCAAGTACAGTCTCTGTGAGGGCCGTGTTGCAGTGTTGTGGCACCAGCACCAGTGCCTAAGGCACAATTTTTCAGCCCCTGTTTAACAGGGGCGTGTACTTACAATTTTTTAAAAAAATGCTTCGCAACACGTGTGACTGCTGTGCTCCAAGTACAGTCTCTGTGAGGGCCGTGTTGCAGTGTTGTGGCACCAGCACCAGTGCCTAAGGCACAATTTTTCAGCCCCTGTTTAACAGGGGCGTGTACTTACAATTTTTTAAAAAAATGCTTCGCAACACGTGTGACTGCTGTGCTCCAAGTACAGTCTCTGTGAGGGCCGTGTTGCAGTGTTGTGGCACCAGCACCAGTGCCTAAGGCACAATTTTTCAGCCCCTGTTTAACAGGGGCGTGTACTTACAATTTTTTAAAAAAATGCTTCGCAACACGTGTGACTGCTGTGCTCCAAGTACAGTCTCTGTGAGGGCCGTGTTGCAGTGTTGTGGCACCAGCACCAGTGCCTAAGGCACAATTTTTCAGCCCCTGTTTAACAGGGGCGTGTACTTACAATTTTTTAAAAAAATGCTTCGCAACACGTGTGACTGCTGTGCTCCAAGTACAGTCTCTGTGAGGGCCGTGTTGCAGTGTTGTGGCACCAGCACCAGTGCCTAAGGCACAATTTTTCAGCCCCTGTTTAACAGGGGCGTGTACTTACAATTTTTTAAAAAAATGCTTCGCAACACGTGTGACTGCTGTGCTCCAAGTACAGTCTCTGTGAGGGGTTGCAGTGTTGTGGCACCAGCACCAGTGCCTAAGGCACAATTTTTCAGCCCCTGTTTAACAGGGGCGGGTAATTACAAATCTTGATCTAATAGTTCACAGCAGGGCCCATTCCTGCGCCCACCAAGAGTAACTATGAGGGCCTACAGTCTTGTGGCAACACCGTCCACCACCACCGCCAAAGGCCCAATTTTTCTGCCCTGTTCATCAGGTGCTTGCAATTACAAATCTTGATCTAATAACTCACAGCAGGGCCCATTCCTGCGCCCACCAAGAGTAACTGTGAGAGCTTACAGTCTTGTGGCAAAACCGTCCACCACCACCACCCCCAATTTTTCTGCCCTGTTCAACAGGTGCATGCAATTACAAATCTTGATCTATTAACTCACAGCAGGGCCCATTCCTGTGCCCACCAGTCTTGTGGCTACACCAACATCTAATAGGGCAAATTTCTGCAGAGTATATACGCCAGGCCCCTACTTTCAAACATCCAACTTACAAACGACTCCTACTTGCAAATGGAAAGAGAAAACAGGAAGTGAGAGGAAATCTACCCCTAGGAAGGGAAATTCTATCCTGTTAGATTTAATTTGGGAAAAAGGTATCTCCTCTCTACTGATACTTTATCACCAATCCTTGTTTCAATTAAAACCCCACTTTTCCAAAAACATTTATCATTGGGACGGAAAGTGAGGTGACATGTTCTGAACAGATGTGCAAAGACAGCAAATGTTACAGGGGTGATAACCCCTCCCTATGTTCTCCAAAAAGCTTAAAAATAGATTTTTTTGGGATGGAGCTACACTTCATAATGTACCTGTTCAGATTCTACTTAAGATCAAACCTAAAGCCGCAAGTGGTTTTAAATGGCTTCTTTTTTTCCTTTACAAATGTCATTTTGTGCAAGGACAGTTCTAAACACGGGAAACACATGCCACTTCACAGGCATACTTTGGACACCCCCCAGGTACCATATTTAAAGGAAAATGTCACTTTTTTTTTTTTCACTTTATGCATCATTAAAATGACTGCTCCCGAAAAAACGTTAGTTTTTAAAAGTTCTTTTTGCATTGATATATGTCCCCTGGGGCAGGACCCGGGTCCCCAAACCTGTTTTATGACATTAACATGCATATTGGCCGTTGTAATTAGCACTTTTGATTTCGAACGTTCGCGTCCATTATAACGTATAGGGTTCGAAAATTCGCGCGAACTTTCGGTCCGTTCGAAGGTTCTGGTTCGAACCGAACCCGGGGGTGTTCGGCTCATCCCTAGGAACCGAGTCTTTAATTTAATCAGCAACATTACTAATGTAAGCAATAAAGCAGACCCAGCATTGGCTATACTGCTACTAAACATAGAAAAATACCCAAAACAGTTCAGACACATAATATATCATGTCATAACTAGCACTAAACTAGCGATAGTACGTAAATGGAGAACTGTGGCGACGCCATCAATCACTGAAATAACACGTATAACAGATCTACACATAAATTACGAACTGATGTTTGACGCATCTCGTGGGCATTACTTGACAAGCATAAAGAAATGGAGTCCATGGATAGAATGGTATAAGGCTGATAGGTCCAAGTGAATAAAGGGATAAAGCTGATGGAGTTGATTTAAGTTATGTTAAGAATTATCTGAAAAAGAATATATTGGCGGCCTGCATCGTCGGGCGCAGTGTGATCCCTTTGGGGCGCCTGGCGATGCGGGTTGGCCAGTTTCAACTTACCATGCACCAAATGTTTATATGAATATGAATAGGTGATCAAGGTTCTCCAGACACACTCTAGAACTCATTATAACTCGGAGATATGACTTAATGTCTCTGTTACATACTAAAATACGCTTGGGTTACAATCGCCCGACCAGGTATATATGTAAAATTAGTTATACGGTGCATCCCATCTACGCACATGTTTTGTGCTTTTTTTCTGTTTTCTCAATACCTTTATAATATACATAATGGTTCATTGTTTTATATATATGCTTCATAGTGTTCGATGCATAATTGTGCTGCACGCAGTCGTATTGTTTCTGTTTTTGTTTACCTTATTTTTCTTGAATAAAAACTATTGAAATTAAAAGTGCCCACTAGCTCCACCTGTCAGTGCCCACAGTGCCATCTGTCAGTGCCCACAGTGCCATCTGTCAGTGCCCACAGTGCCAGTGCTGCACATCAGTGTCCCCTACCAGTGCTCATCAGTGTCCCCTACCAGTGCCCATCAGTGCCACCTATCAGTGCCACCTATCAGTGCCAATCAGTGCCATCTATCAGTGCCACCTATCAGTGCCATCTATCAGTGCCACCTATCAGTGCCATCCATCAGTGCCCATCGGTGCCACCCATCCGTGCCACCCATCCGTGCCCATCAGTGCCATCTTTGCTGTGCCCATCAGTAACGACTTATCTGTCCCCACCAGTGCAGCCTATCAGTGCTCACCAGTGCAGCCTATCAGAGCCCACCAGTGCAGCATTTTCAGTGCCCACCAGTGCAGCCTATCAGTGCCCACCAGTGCCGCCTCATCAGCGCATATCAATGAAGCAGAAAAATTACCTGTTTGCAAAATTTTATAACAAACTATTAAACATGATTTTATTTTTATTTTACATTTTTCATCTTTTTTTTTATTTGTTTAGCAAAAAATAAAAAACCCCAGCTGTGATTAAATACCACCAAAAGGCAGCTCTATTTGTGGGAAAAAAATGGTAAAAATTTCATTTGGGTACAGTGTTGTATGACCGCGCAATTGTCATTCAACAGTGCGTCAGCGCCGAAAGCTGAAAATTGGTCTGGTCACGAGGGGGGTTATGTGCACAGTAATCAGGTGGTTAATGGCTGTCTAAGTCTGCACTGTTTAAGATTGGTGGATGTACGGCCCGTGTCAGTCAAGATAGCAAGTTAGAGCTGCTAGTGTGGTTTCACGTACTGTCAGCTGTTAGTTGGAATAACCTAATGCCGATCAGCAGGTTGTTTAGGTCATGTCGTCTCATGGATCCGTGACGTGTGCTGTGACATAAACGCGTTTCGCTACGTGCATGCATAGCTTTGTCAGGATAGCCTGACCTCCCTTCTCCCATTCTTAAAAAGGGGATCCTCTCAGGAAGAGGGCTGGCGTCTGGTTTGACGTAAAGTGAAAGTACAGAAAACAAAAACATATTTCATAAATTGTTTGTGAGTGAGTTGACCTTTGAATTCCAACCCTACCTATACTTGCATCACTAGATATATGTAGGGAAATTAAAATGGTTCATTGGTGGATAAGACCATCAATGAGACAAATATTCAATAGAGACTGTCACAGTGTAACTAAAAAGGTAAACATGTAATTCTAAATAACCTTATTCCTCCAGAAAGACTTGGCAATTGAGTTAAGTATTTAATCCTAGTGGTGTTAAAGCTCCCAGTTTAAATATCCACCACTTTTCCTTTTTGAGAAGAACTTTGTCAAAATCACCCCTTCTAGGGGATAGGTTTAGGGTATACATACCCTTGCCTTTCATTCCCTCACATTTTCCTCCATGCATTTTTTGGAAGTGTTTATCTAATGGGCTTTCAGGATCTTTTACTTTGATGTCTCTAATGTGCTCGCCTATCCTGACTCGTAGCTGTCTTTTTGTTTTTCCTATATAGAATTTACTGCAATGGCATAAAATCATATAGATAACCTTAGTTGTGGAGCAGTTTATAAGATCTTTAATTTTATAGGAGTTAATCCGCTCAGAATCCATGAATCCGGAATCCATTGTTTTTAACTATTGGTGAATAGTGATTCTGCGAATACACTGCAGGTCCCCTTAGTCTGCCTGTAAAGTGGCAAATCTGTGCATAGTGTATTACAGTGCCGCAGCTAAATTAAATTTCTAAAGGAAAAAAATATAATTTAAACTTGCTTGCAGCTGTAATGTATTGCCAGTTCCTGGCAATATAGATAAAAAGATCAAGGAAAAAATTGGCGTGGGTTTCCCCCCAATCCATACCAGGCCCCTCCGGTCCCAGCAGGAATTAATTATCAGGAACATTTATTTTTATTTCAACCATTACATAGCAGTTGTAAGTCTAACATGTGAGATTTATTGCGCGTACACACGACCGGACTTTTCGACCAAACTGGTCTGACGGAACAAATCCATCTGATAATTCGACCGTGTCTGGGCTTCATTGGACCTTCAGCGGACCTTTTCTGTCGAAAATCAGACGGACTTTAGATTTAGAACATGTTTCAAATCTTTCCGACGGACTTGAGTCTGGTCGAAAAATCCATTCATCTGTATGCTAGTCCGACAGGCGAAAACCGATGCTAGGGCAGCTATTGGCATCTGGCTACGAACTTCATTATTCTAGTCCGGTCGTACGTCATCACGGTAGAATCCGTAGGACGGAAGTCCGTCGAAAGTCCGTCAAATGTCCATCGAAAGTCAGTCAAAAGTCCGTCAAAAGTCTGTCAAAAGTCCGTCAAAAGTCCATCGAAAGTCAGTCGAAAGTCAGTCGAAAGTCCGTCAAAAGTCTGTCAAAAGTCTGTCAAAAGTCCGTCGAAAAGTCCGACGTCTGGTCGTTTATACACGGCATTAGTTAGAAGCAATCATCAAACAGCCCTAGTAGTTGGGTGAGCAGGGTTAGGAATTATGCACACCCTCAACACCCACAGCTATTTGAAACCAAATGTTTTTAGTTTTTTTTAACCACTTCAGAAAACTCCATCAAGAGACTATTCAGCTTGACGCTCATTCACCGTCTCCAACAAGGTCTTACATCATAGTGGTACAGACTTAATTTTTAATCAACATCCTCCATTTTTTAAACTTCCAGATGCCTTCGGCATCCACGCCCTTTTTTTTATCCAACATGAAAAAAAAATTATAGCTTGCTTACCCATAATCCTATACATTGTTTACTGGCTAACGAAACATTTTTATATACATACAAATTGCGTTCATCCCACAACACTTTCTTTAATGCACATAACACTAACCACAACACTCTATGTTTATCTTTTTCCAGTTTCCCAAAGCCATACATCATCATTTTCCACCCACTCACCTTCACTCCTGTTATTTCTTTCATCAGATCTTGACTTATTGATCAGATCTTTCGCTACACCACACCCGCAGAACACATGCCCACACCCCCACAATTCACTCTTGGACAAATATCAGACACACACAAATTCCTCCTTTTTTATAAATAGCCTTGTAGCTAGACATTATGCAAACTCATTCATACTATCTGTCTCTGCACATTTGTCACCCCATACACACTCATTTTCTTCCATGCTTCCCCAGCCACTGACGCATAAGGTTACACGCATACTCCTTCTCTATCAACCACTTTCTCACCTTCACTTTATCCCTCTCCCCTTCTCCTAAATCTGCTAACTTAATCCTCACTCCATAGTTTGGAAATAGTGTGATTATCTGCCATAATAAATTGTCCTGCCACTAACACAACATGCAAATATTTCTATTTGCAATGATAATGCCTTCACCAGCATTCCTATTGTCCCCAACTGCTGACCATATGTAATCCACCACCCACTCCAGAGGCTTGGGCAGTCCATTAAAAAAAAAACATTTCCGTAGACAGATGATGTCTCCTCCATTGACCCTCAAGTCCTCAAAAATGGCACTCTGTCTAGCAGGAGACCCAAAACCCCTGACATTGAGGGAATGCCAGCTTGATGCTCATTCAAATGAAAATGTGCCTCATTCACCCCCAGTCCTTTCACTTAAGCCAGAAAACTGACATATATTCCTCAGGGCCACAACGCTTTCATCATCCAGAAAATCCTGACTAGGCGACATTGTGGCCAGCTGAAAAATTTCTGGAGTCCCCGGATTTAGTACTGGTGATTCTATCTCCACTCTTTCAACCCACTTTTAACCCACCTCACTCTTCTCACATGGGAGGTGTTTGGGAAAGGATGATAGGCATAGCCCGCAGAATTCTGGACTCCATCTTTTTGCAAGTAGGAACTGCAAGGCTTACCCATGAATGACTAGTGACTTTTATGTCAGAGGTCACAGCCATCATTAATACCAGACCGTTGACATCAATTTCAAGTGACTCTGAGGATCCAGTGACTCTCACACCTGCTAAGTTACTCACTCAAAAGACTGGCCTTGTTTTGTGAAAAAGACCTTTACAAACATCAGTGGAGACAAGTACATACTCTTGCCAATACCTTCTGGAGTCAGCCGAGGAAACAATATATCTCTACTCTGCAATCAAGGAGAAAGTGGCACATTGAAAAACCTAATCTTAAACCTGGTGACGTGCTCATGAGAGATTGCCAGACACAATGGAATGAGTGGCCTTTAGGTCTGGTCACCAGAGTACTGCCAAGTGAGGACAAGCATGTCCGTAAAGTTGAAGTCAAGATCTTCCAGCAGAATAAAGTCAACATTTTTCTAAGACCAGTGGCTTAACTTGTTCTGTTGCTTTCAGCAGAAGACTCTGTTAGTGACATTACCTGACGTCAGACGGGGAGTGTGCTGCCCATCGGGCCTTCTATCCAGTACTTGTGTTATTTGCTTAACTAACATGTTGGTTTTTCTTTGATTTATTCCAAGCTAGTTATATGCAGAGCACAGGTGCCACCTACTGTTCCCTTTCTGGTATAGCTTAGCTGTTACAATTTGTAATTTCTTAGCATGTGTTAAAAAAGTTGTTAGGAACCAGTGTATTGTGGGATAATTCTCTAGAGGAATTTTAAGGACCTTCAGCAAGACATCAGGACTAGAGTTGAGCGGACACCTGGATGTTCGGGTTCGGCGGGTTCAGCGGAACTTCGGAAAAAAGTCTGGGTTCGGGACCGAACTTGACCCGAACTTGACCCCGAACTCCGAACCCCATTGAAGTCAATGGGACCCGGACTTTTGAACACTAAAATGGCTGTAAAAAGGTCATGGAAAGGGCTAGAGGGCTGCAAATGGCAACAAAATGTTGTTAAGAGCATGACAAGTGATCTGCAAACAAATGTGGATAGGGAAATAACTTAAAATAACATAAAAAAATAAAAAATAAAAATAAAATGCTGGAGGCCCCCTTCTCAGCAGAAGAGGTACAGGAAGTCATTAAGAACCTCAGAAACTCAACGGCACGATGCCGCACATATGGTGGGAATACCCCAGAATACGCACTTTCTGGAAAAAATTATTCAATTTAATGGATAAGATAGTGGGAAAATAAAATACTTGGAAATTTAAAAAAATGAAAAAATTATAATCTTGACCTAGGAGGACGAAATTCAAATGGAGTAGGAGGTTGAGGTGGCGGTGGATGTGGCGGTGTAGGTGGAAGCGGCGGTGGAGGAGGACGAGGTAGCCAACACTGGTTCAAAAATACAACAATGGCTGGGTAAGGCTAGTGGTGAATGATGTGTCGAATTCTGTCCCCCGTTGCATAGTGTCCGCCCTGTACTGCGCTTGCTCAGTACGTAGGACAAGGGGATTTTGAAACTCTCCGAAGACGATGCGCGGTGACTCCAGGTTCAAGCCACATCATCCGAGGTTGAAGCCTAGCCAAGCAAGCCCGTGAGGGGCCCTGTTACTATGTGCTACCGTATGTCCACTTGGATGGTCGGGCTTGAACCTGCACTCACTGCGCAGGCGACGTTCATCTTTGGAGATTTTGTGAATCTCCTTTTCCTCCGTGAGCACTGCACCTGCACAGTAAGTGGCCGGACACTATCCGATAGCAAGACAGTTTTCGTCAGAACACCGGTATATGTGTCTATTCTGCACAAGGTACGGACAAGTCCTGTGGGATCCATGCCTGGTTAATCTTAATGAACGTGAGCTTGTCCACATTGGCTCTGGACAGGCGGCTGCGCTTGTCTGTGATAACGCCCCCTGCCGTGCTAAATACACGTTCAGATAATACACTGGCGGCAGGGCAGGCCAGCACCTCCAAGGCGTAAAGGGCAAGCTCAGGCCATGTGCCCAATTTGGAGACCCAGAAGTTGAAGGGGGCAGACCCGTCATGCAGTACGTGTACGCGTGTGCACACATACTGCTCCACCATGTTGGTGAAATGCTGCCTCCTGCTAAGACGTTCCATCTCAGCTGGTGGTGCTGGTTGTTGTGGCGTGCTGATAAAGCTTTTCCACATTCCGGCTATGCTAACCCTGCCTTCCGAGGTGCTGGCGGTGCCCCGGCTGCGTTGGCGACCTCTTCCTCCTCCTCTGCCTTCGCCTTGTGCTTCCACCGTACCCCCGCTTTCAAGTGGGAATGCCACCAGCAGCGCGTCTACCAGCGTGCGCTTGTACTCGCGCATCTTACGATCACGCTCCAGTGAGGTAATTAAGGATGGCATGTTGTCCTTGTAACAGGGATCCAGCAGGGTGGCCACCCAATAATCAGCACCAGTTAAAATGTGGGCAACTCGGCGGTCGTTGCGGAGACACTGCAGCATGTAATCGCTCATGTGTGCCAGGAAACAATATATCTCTACTCTGCAATCAAGGAGAAAGTGGCACATTGAAAAACCTAATCTTAAACCTGGTGACGTGCTCATGAGAGATTGCCAGACACAATGGAATGAGTGGCCTTTAGGTCTGGTCACCAGAGTACTGCCAAGTGAGGACAAGCATGTCCGTAAAGTTGAAGTCAAGATCTTCCAGCAGAATAAAGTCAACATTTTTCTAAGACCAGTGGCTTAACTTGTTCTGTTGCTTTCAGCAGAAGACTCTGTTAGTGACATTACCTGACGTCAGACGGGGAGTGTGCTGCCCATCGGGCCTTCTATCCAGTACTTGTGTTATTTGCTTAACTAACATGTTGGTTTTTCTTTGATTTATTCCAAGCTAGTTATATGCAGAGCACAGGTGCCACCTACTGTTCCCTTTCTGGTATAGCTTAGCTGTTACAATTTGTAATTTCTTAGCATGTGTTAAAAAAGTTGTTAGGAACCAGTGTATTGTGGGATAATTCTCTAGAGGAATTTTAAGGACCTTCAGCAAGACATCAGGACTAGAGTTGAGCGGACACCTGGATGTTCGGGTTCGGCGGGTTCAGCGGAACTTCGGAAAAAAGTCTGGGTTCGGGACCGAACTTGACCCGAACTTGACCCCGAACTCCGAACCCCATTGAAGTCAATGGGACCCGGACTTTTGAACACTAAAATGGCTGTAAAAAGGTCATGGAAAGGGCTAGAGGGCTGCAAATGGCAACAAAATGTTGTTAAGAGCATGACAAGTGATCTGCAAACAAATGTGGATAGGGAAATAACTTAAAATAACATAAAAAAATAAAAAATAAAAATAAAATGCTGGAGGCCCCCTTCTCAGCAGAAGAGGTACAGGAAGTCATTAAGAACCTCAGAAACTCAACGGCACGATGCCGCACATATGGTGGGAATACCCCAGAATACGCACTTTCTGGAAAAAATTATTCAATTTAATGGATAAGATAGTGGGAAAATAAAATACTTGGAAATTTAAAAAAATGAAAAAATTATAATCTTGACCTAGGAGGACGAAATTCAAATGGAGTAGGAGGTTGAGGTGGCGGTGGATGTGGCGGTGTAGGTGGAAGCGGCGGTGGAGGAGGACGAGGTAGCCAACACTGGTTCAAAAATACAACAATGGCTGGGTAAGGCTAGTGGTGAATGATGTGTCGAATTCTGTCCCCCGTCGCATAGTGTCCGCCCTGTACTGCGCTTGCTCAGTACGTAGGACAAGGGGATTTTGAAACTCTCCGAAGACGATGCGCGGTGACTCCAGGTTCAAGCCACATCATCCGAGGTTGAAGCCTAGCCAAGCAAGCCCGTGAGGGGCCCTGTTACTATGTGCTACCGTATGTCCACTTGGATGGTCGGGCTTGAACCTGCACTCACTGCGCAGGCGACGTTCATCTTTGGAGATTTTGTGAATCTCCTTTTCCTCCGTGAGCACTGCACCTGCACAGTAAGTGGCCGGACACTATCCGATAGCAAGACAGTTTTCGTCAGAACACCGGTATATGTGTCTATTCTGCACAAGGTACGGACAAGTCCTGTGGGATCCATGCCTGGTTAATCTTAATGAACGTGAGCTTGTCCACATTGGCTCTGGACAGGCGGCTGCGCTTGTCTGTGATAACGCCCCCTGCCGTGCTAAATACACGTTCAGATAATACACTGGCGGCAGGGCAGGCCAGCACCTCCAAGGCGTAAAGGGCAAGCTCAGGCCATGTGCCCAATTTGGAGACCCAGAAGTTGAAGGGGGCAGACCCGTCATGCAGTACGTGTACGCGTGTGCACACATACTGCTCCACCATGTTGGTGAAATGCTGCCTCCTGCTAAGACGTTCCATCTCAGCTGGTGGTGCTGGTTGTTGTGGCGTGCTGATAAAGCTTTTCCACATTCCGGCTATGCTAACCCTGCCTTCCGAGGTGCTGGCGGTGCCCCGGCTGCGTTGGCGACCTCTTCCTCCTCCTCTGCCTTCGCCTTGTGCTTCCACCGTACCCCCGCTTTCAAGTGGGAATGCCACCAGCAGCGCGTCTACCAGCGTGCGCTTGTACTCGCGCATCTTACGATCACGCTCCAGTGAGGTAATTAAGGATGGCATGTTGTCCTTGTAACAGGGATCCAGCAGGGTGGCCACCCAATAATCAGCACCAGTTAAAATGTGGGCAACTCGGCGGTCGTTGCGGAGACACTGCAGCATGTAATCGCTCATGTGTGCCAGGCTGCCCAGAGGCAAGGAAAAGCTGTCCTCTGTGGGAGGTGTATCGTCTGTGTCCTCTGTATCCCCCCAGCCACGCACCAGTGATGGACATGAGCTGGTCTGGGTGCCACCCTGCTGTGAACATGGTTCCTCCTCTTCCATCTCCTCCTCATCCTCCACCTCGTCATCCTCCAGAACTGTGCCCTTGCTGCCAGACAATTGTGTACCTGGCGCTTGTTGGTGCAGGAACCCACCCTCGTAGCCACTTGTAAATGACTGCCCTGAAAGCCTTGGAAATGAACCCTCTTCCTCCTCCTCATCCTGTGCCACATCCTCTTCCATCATCGCCTGAAGAGTTTTTTCAAGGAGGCATAGAACTGAGATAGTAACGCTGAGAACGGCGTCATCGGCACTGGCCATGTTGGTGGAGTACTCGAAACAGCGCAACAAGGCACAAAGGTCTCGCATGGAGGCCCAGTTATTGGCAGTGAAGTGGTGCTGTTCCGCAGAGCGACTCACGCATGCGTGCTGCAGCTGAAACTCCACTATCGCCTGCTGCTGCTCGCACAGTCTGACAAGCATGTGCAAGGTGGAGTTCCACCTTGTGGGCACGTCACATATGAGACGGTGAGCGGGAAGGCTGAAGTTACGCTGCAGCAATGACAGGCGAGCAGCACCAGGGTGAGAACACTGAAAGTGCGCACTGACGGCCCGCACTTTCTGCAGCAGCTCTGGCATATCGGGGTAATTCTTAAGAAACCTCTGGACCACCAAGTTCTGCACATGCGCCAGGCAAGGGATGTGCGTCAAACCGGCAAGGCCCAGAGCTGCTATGAGATTTCGCCCATTATCGCACACCACCAGGCCGGGCTTGAGGCTCACTGCCACCAACCACTCATCGGTCTGTTGTTCCATGTCCCTCCACAACTCCTGCGCGGTGTGGGGTTTTTCCCCTAAACAGGAAAGTTTTAAAACTGCCTGCTGTCGTTTAGCCCTGGCTGTGCTGAAGTTGGTGGTGAAGGTGTTACGCTGACCGGATGAGGAGGCGGTAGAGGATGAGGAGGCGGAGTAGGAGGAGTTAGCAACAGGAGGCAAACTGAAGTGCCCTGCAATCCTCGGTGGTGGAGGGACATGCGCCAAACTGCTATCCGCCTCAGGCCCAGCCGCCACTACATTTACCCAGTGTGCTGTTAGGGAGATATACGTCTGACCGTGCTTACTGGTCCACGCATCCGTAGTTAGGTGGACCTTGCCACAGATGCGTTGCGCAGTGCACACCTGATTTTGTCCCCCACTTGGTTGTGCAGGGAAGGGATAGCTCGTCTGGAAAAGTAGTGGCGGCTGGGCACGACGTACTGTGGGACAGCCAATGACATCAGGCATTTAAAACTCTGCGTCTCCACCAGACGGAATGACAGCATTTCAAAGGTGAGCAATTTTGAAATGCTGGCATTCAGGGCCAGGGATCGCAGGTGGCTAGGGGGGTACTTCCTCTTCCACTCCAGTGTTTGGGAAATAGAGAGCTGAACGCTTCCATGGGACATTGTGGAGATGTTTGGTGACCCAGGTGGTAGTGTTGCTGGCAGATCCTCTGTTTGCGGGTTGGCAGGTGTCACTGTCACTACAGAGGTGGATGAAGAGTCCGAGACTGCAGCAGAAGAGGAAGCAGGAGGAGCCAGAGACCTTTCTTGGTTTTTGAGGTATCTACTCCACTGCATCTCGTGCTTTGCACTTAGATGCCTGGTCATGCATGTTGTGCTCAGGTTGAGAATGTTTATGCCTCGCTTCAAGCTCTGATTGCACAGCGTGCAAAACACTTGTGTCTTGTCATCAGCACATTGTCTGAAGAACTGCCACGCTAGGGAACTCCTTGGACCTGGCTTTAGTGTGCTCGGTCCCTTGTTGCGTTGGGCAGTAGCAGACGTACTGTCTAGGGGACGGACGCTCCGCTTTTGCACCCTGCTCCCTCTTCTGCTGTGCTGGTGGCTCTGTGCGACCACCGCCTCTTCCTCCGAACTACACTGGTCACCTGCATGACGTTGATTCCATGTGGGGTCAAGGACCTCATCGTCCTCCACATCATCTTCCACCCAAAATTCACCCCTGCCCTCCTTGTCGGTCTGCACAATGGCGAAAGCAGCAGCAGTTGGCACCTGTGTTTCGTCATCATCCGAGACGTGCTGCGATGGTCCTCCCATGTACTCATCATGAAACATAAGTGGTTGGGCATCGGTGCACACAATCTCTTCCACTTCTGGGGCAGGGCTAGGTGGATGGCCCTGGGAAACCCTGCTAACAGAGTCATCAAAAAGCAGAAGAGACTGCTGCATGATTTGGGGCTCAGACTGATTGGCTGATTTGCAAGGGGGTGAGGTGAAAGACTGATGGACATCGGCTGCAGGTGCCAACTCTGAACTTTCATCAGGAGACTGGGTGGGAGACAATGTGAAGGAACCAGAGGCACTGTCAGCAGCAACCCAATCTACTATCGCCTGTACTTGTCCTGGCCTTAACATTCGTACAGCCTCATTAGGCGCGCCAAAATACTGCTGCAGGCTCTGTCGCCTACTCGCACCTGCGGAAGGTGTTTCAACTAGTGCGTGTAGCTGGCACAGATCGACCACATCCTCTCCCTGCAACAGGAGCGCCACCAGCAGCAGCACGACCCGGGCCACGTCCCCTTTTTGATGATCTCCTCATATTTTTAAAATTTATGATCTCGCCCTAAATGGGTGTTTTTTGTATATAGCAGAATACACGTACAGTGTCTAAAGCGTTTATGAAAACGCAGAAAATGCTATTGGGAAGAAAAAAAACACAGCAAAATTTAATTTTTTTGCAATGTTTTTACAATATCAGAATACACGGACAGTATGTAAAGCGTTTATGAAAACGCAGAAAATGCTATTGGGAAGAAAAAAAACACAGCAAAATTAAAATTTTTTGCAATGTTTTTACAATATCAGAATACACGGACAGTATGTAAAACGTTTGTGAAAACGCAGAAAATGCTATTGGGAAGAAAAAAAAACTGCAAAATGTTTTTTTATTTTTTTGCAATGTTTTTCCAATATCAGAATACACGGTTAGTGTCTACAGCGTGTATGTATAAACACGCAGAAAATGCTATTGGGGGAAAAAAAAAAAAAAAGCAAAATTAAATTTTTATGCAATGTTTTTCCAATAGCAGAATACACACAGACTATGGTGTATCTCTTAGTATATGCAGTGTTGGTCCTAATGGTGCACTGAGCTTGCAGGTAAAACTTTTATATTTTGTCTGGCACTGGCCTCATAGCACTGTTAAAAGACTGTGCACTGCACCCCAGCCAGGGTACAATTGATTTAGGAATCTCTTCAATAATTATCTCTGCCTCTTTCTTTTGCTTAATAAAGAAACTCCCTACTCTAGCTATCTAGATCGCTCACTGATCTAACTAATTAGAAGAAAATTCAAGGAATGTGGACTGACTGACTTTATCACACTAACTCCTAAAAATCCTCTCTCTCAGCAGCACAGGAACCTGTCTAAAGCAGAATGACGCTGTGTGCTGTGTGTGTGTACTATATATAGAGGCTGGGTCACATGCTGCACTGGCCTATCACAGCCATGCCATTAGTAGGCATGGCTGTGATGGCTTCTAAGGGCACACTAGTGAAACTAGTGTCGATTGGCTGCCCTGCAGCTGTTAAAAAGGCGCCAATACAGCAACGAACACCGGACCCGAACCCGAACTTACAGCCAATAGTTTGGGTTCGGGTCCGGGTCCCGAACACCTAAAAGTCCGGTACGGACCCGAAATTTACAGTTCGGGTTCGCTCAACCCTAATCAGGACCTGTTCTTCAATCTCTCGCCATCACCCCTCAGCAAGCTTAAAAAGTGAGTTCTTGTTATCTCATTCTGTGTTATAGAGGATTGTTTCTTTATTATATGGAATATTGTACTGATTGATGTTTGTTTTATCAATTTGTAGTTTCACCTGGCTTGGGTTTAGCTCTCTGTCCTAGAGACAGAAAAGTAGCCACTTTGGCAAATTATATGCAAAAAGATATTGTGGTAAGTGTGTATAATGTTGATTCAAATAATCAGTGACAAAACAGCAGCACTCACATATATGTACACATCAAAAGATATGCAATATTTCTCATTTAAATAGAACTAAGGCCCCATGCACACTTGCACGACATGCTTATGTGCTTTTTTCACACTTCTTATTTGCATTTGTCTTGCGACAGAATAGGGCAGCCCATTTACTTGAGTGGACTTAACATGCAACAATGTACCAAAAAAATCAAACAACATATTGTGTTGTCAAACCTTATCTACATAAAGTGCCCCAAGCCCATCAAATAGAATAAAAGTGAAAAAAAGAGAGGAATAATAGTCCAAAATTCCAACTAAAATCCATAAAGTGAACTTGAAAATGTGTTGATCCAACTTCAATCTGTGCAAACACCCAGTGCTCCCCACAGGATAAATAGGGTCTATAGACGCATCAGTGAGCATTCACCCCTCACTACGGGTATAACCACCTTAGTTGTTCAGCCTATTTGGTTGGATTCCAAAGACATGTCCCCCACAGCTATTATCCTTCGAGGGAACTCCAGAGTCTGATCATTCATTAAAACACATGGAAGAATAAGATAGACTCATTGCGCAACATTTGTTTAAAAGCGCACAAGAGTTTATTAAAGGTTGTACTTACAGCAGAAATGATAAAATTAGGCTTCATGGAAAGACTCGTTCGTCAAGCACCCTCCGCGGGTGCTCCGACGTCACTGCTGCTCCCTGCCTCGCCTGACATACATTTCGTACAATGGGACTTCTTCTGTGAGACAGTCAAGAGGACCACTGGGTGTTTGCATCTATTGAAGTTGGATCCACACATTTTCAAGTTCACTTTATGGATTTTAGGTGGAATTTTGGACTCATTTCTCATTTCTCTCATTTCTTCCTTTTTTTCACTTTTACTCTATTTGATGGACTTGGTGCACCTTATGTAGATAAGGTCATGTTTGACAGCGCAACACATTATTTGAATACTTTGGCACATTGTTGCATGTTAAGTCCATTCAAGTTTATGGGCTGCCCTATTCTGTCGCAAGACAAACGCACAAAAGAAGTGCGTAAAAAGCACATAAGCGTGTCGTGCAAGTGTGCATGGGGCCTTAGTTCTATTTAAATGAGAAATATCGCTAAAGCTCTTTTGACCATACTTCTCCTGTGGGTCACAGGAGTGCACTTACCTGTACACTCCTGTGACCCAGAATCAGCCTACAGTGGGCTAAGGCCCAGTTCACATATCACGTAGCAGGAATGTGAGTTCCCAGTCCTGATTTTAAAATTGTGATTTTAACATATTTCCATGTATCTTGCATAGGATAATCCATTTACTTGAATGGGTTTCACTCTGCACTTCTGTCACACCAAAGAAACTCAGGGACCAAATTTTGGCCCTGAGCCATGCACTTTTGCCACAATTCTCCCATGTTCTGTTGCAGGACAATCACAGTAAAATCGCACTGCATTTGTGGTGCCATTCAGGAATCACACTGATTCTGTCCTTGATTCCTAACTGAACAAATGTAAACAGAGCCTTAAGTCCACTGTTGACTGACGTGACTGAGCTCCTCTAGTCTCTGTATGAGTGATTAGCGGTCATGTGATTGATTAGTTCTTGGGGCTAGAGCCAGAGGGGGACAGCTACAGCATCACATACAGTGGTGTGAAAAAGTGTTTGCCCCCTTCCTCATTTCCTGTTCCTTTGCATGTTTGTCACACTTAAGTGTTTCGGAACATCAAACCAATTTAAACAATAGTCAAGGACAACACAAGTAAACACAAAATGCAATTTGTAAATGAAGGTGTTTATTATTAAAGGTGAAAAAAAATCCAAACCATCATGGCCCTGTGTGAAAAAGTGATTGCCCCCTAAACCTAATAACTGGTTGGGCCACCCTTAGCAGCAACAACTGCAACCAAGCGTTTGCGATAACGTGCAATGAGGCTTTTACAGCGTCCTGGAGGAATTTTGGCCCACTCATCTTTGCAGAATTGTCCTAATTCAGTTACATTAGAGGGTTTTCGAGCATGAACAGCCTTTTTAAGGTCATACCACAACATCTCAATAGGATTCAGGTCTGGACTTTGGCTAGGCCACTCCAAAGTCTTCATTTTGTTTTTCTTCAGCCATTCGGTGGTGGACTTGCTGGTGTGTTTAGGATCATTGTCCTGCTGCAGAACCCAAGTTCGTTTCAGCTTGAGTACACGAACAGATGGTCGGACATTCTCCTTCAGGATCTCTTGGTAGACAGCAGAATTCATAGTTCCTTTTATCACGGCAAGTCTTCCAGGTCCTGAAGCAGCAAAACAGCCCCAGACCATCACACTACCACCACCATATTTTACTGTTGGTATAATGTTCTTTTTCTGAAATGCAGTGTTCCTTCTACGCCAGATATACTTGGACACACACCTTCCAAAGAGTTCCACTTTTGTCTCATCGGTCCACAGAATGTTGTCCCAAAAGTCTTGGGGATCATCAAGATGTGTTGTGGAGAAATTGAGACGAGCTTTGATGTTCTTTTTGCTCAGCAGTGGTTTTCTCCTTGGAACTCTGCCATGCAGGCCATTTTTGCCCAGTCTTTTCCTGATGGTGGAGGCATGAACGCTGACCTTAACTGAGGCAAGTGAGGCCTGCAGTTCCTTGGACGTTGTTGTGGGGTCTTTTGTGACCTCTTGGATGAGTCGTCGCTGCGCTCTTGGGGTAATTTTGGGCGGCCGGCCACTCCTGGGAAGGTTCACCACTGTTCCATGTCTTCGCCATTTGTGGATAATGGCTCTCACTGTGGTTCGCTGGATTCCCAAAGCTTTGGAAATGGCTTTATAACCCTTTCCAGACTGATAGATCTCAATTACTTTCTTTCTCAATTGTTCCTGAATTTCTTTGGGTCTCGGCATGATGTGTAGCTTTTAAGGATCTTCTGGTGGACCTTACTGTGTCAAGCAGCTCCTATTTAAGTGATGCCTTGATTGTGAACAGGTGTGGCAATAATCAGGCCTGGGTGTGGCTAGAGAAATTGAACTCAGGTGTGGACAACCACAGTTATAGTATGTTTTAACAAGGGGGGCAATCACTTTTTCACACAGGGCCATGATGGTTTGGATTTTTTTTCACCTTTAATAATAAACACCTTCATTTACAAATTGCATTTTGTGTTTACTTGTGTTGTCCTTGACTATTGTTTAAATTGGTTTGATGTTCCGAAACACTTAAGTGTGACAAACATGCAAAGGAACAGGAAATGAGGAAGGGGGCAAACACTTTTTCACACCACTGTAGATGCTGAAGCCATATAGGTGTTTTAAAAAGAAGAATACATTTTGGTCTTAAATTTATGAAGAAATTTGATTTTATTGGATATATTTTACAGAAAGTAGAAAATATTGTTTTTTTTTTTTCTTTTTAAATTGGTTTATATAGTATAAAATAAAAAACCCAGCGGTGGTCAAATACCACCAAAATAAAACTCTATATTTTTGTGAAAAATGTATATACATTTCAATTGGGTGTAGTGTTGCACGAAGACGCAATTGCCAGTTAACGGAGCACAGTGCTGAAAAATAAAAATTGGCCTGGTCATGAAGGGGGTAAAACATTCAGAAGCTCAGGTGGTTAATGTACATAATGTAAGGGTCTACTGTCCCCTACTATCTGCATTTATAAATAGCTTTTGTTTGTTAATCACCACAGAGTTAATTGGTTATAGACGGTATTTCCTGTTCCTGCTAACTAGATCAGAAACCCTGATTGGAGGACTGTGATATTTTATCTAAAGGAGATTTAAAGGAGATTCTCAGAAAGTAGACACAGAACTGAGCCATGGGACCTTCCACCCAGGATATGCTGCTGTATTCACCCAGACCAGAAGCAGAGACCATTAGGCAAGTATTCCGGTCTTCCAATAGTTTAATTGTAGCTGTTCATAACTTCTTGATCTGAATCCTAACAGCAGACAAGTCTCTGTCCTATTGCTATTATCTCACATGCACACAAGGTCTGTGCTACTGTATGTGTTTAGTGTTCACTTTCTGGTATAATAGTAGCTGAACCTGTTTATTGCAATAGAATTTATATGTATATAATAAAAAACGGTCATCGAATAAAAGCAGCCGGCAACTCCATAACATCAAGCGTATTTATTTTCAAGCCTTCACAGTGAGTACAGTCAGCCGACTGTACTCACTGTGAAGGCTTGAAAATAAATATGCTTAATGTTATGGAGTTGCCGGCTGCTTTTATTCGATGACCGTTTGTCTATTGGTGTGTGAGAGGACACCTTAGCTTGGACACCCTGACTGCAAACTTCCAAAGTAAGACATTGTTTCCCACTGTTCTGAGCCATACAATCTTTGATCAAATCATATAATAGAAAACCCTGCGCTTATCCCACCACCTTTCAAAAAGTGATTGTTGATTCAAAAATAATGAGTGATCTCACAATGTTAAATGGATGGTGCTTGCCCACTCCTCACTTCCAACATGTGTGGAGACACAGGGACACTACAAACTTGCTTTAATATAAGCTTGGATTACAGTTACAATTTTGACGATAAAAACCAGCATAACAAACGCAGTGATGTGCACGGCGGCAGTCAGTACCAGCCTGCTCAAGAGAAATTACGTCACCGAGTTGGCTCTACTGACGCGTTTCCCCCGTATGAGGCGTCAACTGGAAAAGGAGGGTCACTTGGACACTAAGAAGTTTGTTTGAAACTGTTACATATTGTATTGTATATAACTATACATACCTGATTATATGTGCACAATTCCACCAGTACTCGTTTTGGGCCCTTTGCTAATATGTCCAGATTTTACAGTGGATGTACAGTATGTACTATTACTAATCTTTTATTATACAAAGCTCATATTATTTCCATACTGGTGTGCATTTTTATACTTATGGCTAGTTTTACATGCTGGCTGCAGTAGTTCCTCTGTACCCAATTACTTTGATTAAAGTTACTGGTTCATTTCCCAGGAAGGGAATCTCAGTTGTTCACCCTGTCCTGGGTGCTGAATGGAGGCACTACAAACTTTATTATAAAATTCACTCTTCCCTTTTGGTTCTCATATTTTACCTACAGATTTAGTGTAAGATCGTTTTTGGGGAGGGTAATTGAATTGACTATGAGTTTGACCCAAACCCAAGGTATAGCAATGCACCTCCTAGCCTCTAAACTATTGTCAGGTGGCAAAGGGCCCCTCCATTTATAAGTCAGGGCTCACAGCAGCCTTTGCTCATTGCGTATTGTAACAGACATGTAGTAGCTAGGGAAATATCACCGACTGTTTGCAGGGAGAGCTATAGGGGTTAGGCAAAAAAATGGAAACAATACATGATTTGCAGGTGTGAAAGTGACAACATAGTACACCTTGAAAGTGGAAGTGATGAAGATTGGGAATGAGCTCTGCAGTCACTTTTGTAGCAGTTGTTTTCCTATTTCGGGTCACAATCCTGCGCAATGTCATTTTGTCTCTTTCTGTCAGTCGACCATGTTGACCCCACTTATGCTTGTCAGACAACGTTTTCCCAGAAACTGTATATGCCCTCATAACCTTTGATACTGTACCTCATGACACTGCAAATAAATTGGCAACTTCAGTCACAGAGGCACCAGATAAGTGGGCACCAACAGTTTGCCCTCTTCGAAGCTTAGTAATGTCTGACATGACTCTGTGTTATATTACTAGCGGCACATGCAGTGAATGACAAAATTGAGGCTTTCCATCTGTTAGCTCGGTGTCTCATCACACAGCCACATGTTACATCACTTCCACTTTCAACACAAAACATGTCACTTTTACAATTGCAAATCATATAGTGTTTGCATTTTTTTTCTAATCCCCGTAGGTGTTGCTGCTTCTGCTTTCTAAAAATATCTATCCTTACATTGTTACATACACACTCACAATGTGTCAGACAGTCATGTAGTAGATTAGGCACAGATCACATAGTGTGTCCATGGAGTTAGACACCTCTGGTGATTGCTGAAAACATCTATTTTCATATTGGGTCAGAGATACGCTGTGTGTTGGACAGTCAAGTAACAGATTTGGAAAAAAAAATTGTATTTGCTATATATAGATATATTATATATATTTTTGTGTGTGTCAACTCCAGTTGCTGTTTAGCTGCTAGCTGTTTAGCTTTCACACTTTAGTTATTTTTTTTCCAACTTTCAATAATTTTTTAATATTATACACTTCTTCCCAGGGAGGAAAGATGTCTGGACTGCGCCCTCCTGATTCCTGTGTGCGCAGATGTGCCCTATAGCTTTGGGTCCCAACAGCCCTACGCCACATCTACGCATGTGGATGCGCAGATATACATCTGTGCACATGCAGGTTTTTCCTGTGCTTGTGCAAAGATGAGTGGCGCAGAAGTCATAGGACTTCCCCATCTTTACGCAAGTGTGGGAAATACTCTGAGTATGTTTATATGTGCTGAAAGGCTCTGCCAGGACGAAACAGCTGGAAAGAGCCCTTTGGCATATCTACATGTGCCATAATGAGACCCTCTCCCTGCACCTGTTGTCACAATTTAAAAACAAGGTATGGAAGGGATTGGCAGACAACTCTACTGAGATTCTCCAGGAGCCTGACATTGCACCTGCAAAATGCTGATTAAGGGTGCAATGTTCTGCAGGCCCCTAAGGAAAAAAAAAGAAATACAAATTTTTACCTGCAAAAAATGTATGTTTGTTTTATTTATTTTTTTACAAAAGTGAACTTATCCTTTAAGTTAAAAAAAAGAAGCAGGTGGTTGGAGTTTGGTGTTTAGTAAAAGTGTTGTGGACATTCTCTATGCAATATTTAAAATCCACTGATTTTTGGTTTTAAAATGTTGGCTGGTGTAGCTTTTGGTATAAAAGCTAATTATCAAGTGTTTAAATACTGTGGACATACTAATCACAATATTTTGTGGAGCTTTTTTTAAAGCTGGTTGGTGTGGGTCCTGCTGAAAAAGCAGTTTTATAAAGTGTTTAACCACTTCAGCCCCGGAAGGATTTACTCCTTTCCTGACCAGAGCACTTTTTGCGATACGGTATTGCGTCGATTTAACTGACAATTACGTGGCCGTGCGACATTGCACCCAAACAAAATTGACGTCCTTTTTATTTCACAAATATAGAATTATTTTGGTGGTATTTTTGTGCTATAAACCAAAAAAGAGCGACAATTTTGAAAAAAAAGCAATATTTTGGACTTTTTTCTATAATAAATATCCCCCAAAAATATATAAAAAAACTAATTTCTTTCTCAGTTTAGGCCGATATGTATTCTTCTACATATTTTTGATAAAAAAAAAAACGCAATAAGCGTATATTGATTGGTTTGCAGTAGATCCCTGTCACTAGGCAGAACAGGGAAAAGCCTTCTTTACATCTCCCCAATCTGCTCCGTGAGACGATCGCGGGCCCCTGGCAGACATCGAGTCCGTGGGCACGGTCACGGAGTACACATTACACGCGTGCCCACAATGCCGCATTTTAAAGGGGACGTACCTGTATGCTCGTTTGCCCAGCCATGCCATTGTGCCGACGTACATCGTCGGCACGCTGGTCGGCATGTGGTTAAATACTGCACACTTTTTCATGAACATATGTAGATTTTTTTTACTAAAAGCTGGCTGATGTGGGTCCTGTTCAATTTCTAAAGTTTTTAGGAATGTGGCTGCTGTTGTGACTACTATCCCCACAGGTCAATTATTGCCTGTTACCGCTGTTTAACAAAAAAAATAAAAAATCATAAATAATCTACATAAAAAAGCATTTTTTTCAAGTTATATTGAAGCAGATTTGGTTGCTGCTGTTGTATCTAAGCCAAAAATAATGTGAAAGTAAAAGAAATAATATACATGCAAAATAGGTCATGCCAGATTGCAAGATTTGAAAAGCATTTTCAAAGCACGTATTAGAAAGCATTGCTATTTTTTCCATGTCACCTTCAAAGTCACAGAATAAGACAGAAAAAGAAGGACCCTCTCCGTGCTGACAAGTATATATATATATATATATATATATATATATATATATATATATATATATATATATAAAATGCATTGGTACATGGTCCTCCTTGGCATTGCCCAGCTCTCCTTGTGCTTTGATTGACAATCCCTTGCCTGTTAAGCCTCGTACACATGAACAGATTTTCTGATGGAAACAGTGTGATGATAGGCTTTTGGCGGGAAAATCCGACCATGTGTATGCTCCATCGGACAATTGTTGTCAGCTTTTCCGCGGACAAATGTTGGATGGCAGGCTTTCAAATTTGTCGCGGACAAATGTCAGTTGTCGGATTTTCCGAGCGTGTGTACACAAGTCCTTCGGACAAAAGTCCAAAGTACAAACATGCATGCTCAGAAGCAAGGACGAGCCAGAAGCGGCCGGTCTTGTAAACTAGCATTCGTAATGGAGAATTAACATTTGTGACGTGGCAAATTATGAAATCTCGAAATGCACCGCACATTCTCTTTTTCTTTAATGGAATAATAATGTAGCTGCTTTGCTGGTGATACTGATGGAGTTATTGCAAACAAAGGCTTTTTTTTTTTCTAGTGATATCAAGAATAATATTATTATTATATTATTATATTATGATCAAAGATACAACTATGTTGGTGTCCCTTGTTAATTTTACATTGTATTTTTTTAAATGTAACTGCCTACTCCCAAACTGTCATTTGAAGTAAAACACATAGCCAAGCATTATTCTCCACTATTTTTTTATTGTGCATTAAAAAAGAAAACAAATACAATTAGACATGCTATCTGCCAATAGAACTTAACCAAAAAGTGCATTCTATGCATCCAAAAATATAGAAAATCTACCAAATCAAATCATTATTCAACCAAAAAATGTAATAAAAGCCTCATGCATGTGTCCTGCTTCTTAATATAAGGGGTCGACAATGCAACAGATGTCAACAAAGCAGGGGTCCGTCATCAGGAGATAATTCCGAAAATCATCCAGATTATTCTCCTGGAGCTCCCGCAGCAAAGGCATATGACATAATTGGTCATGATTAATCGCTTTCCGACCGGTGCACACAGATGTACTTTGGCAGAATGGCACGGACAGGCATAAGGGCGTATAAGGTATGTCCCTTTGAAAATGCCACCATGCCATCGCGTGCGCACCGCCGGCAGGGCGCGCGCGCCGGTTGGGACCCCCGTGAGTCTGGGTCACGGGTCCCACGGACTAGATTGCCGCGGGGATACCCGCGATCGTCTCACGGGGAGGCTGATCGGGGAGATGCGGAAGTAAACAGCATCTCCCTGTTCTGCCTAGCAACAAGTGACACTGATCTCTGTTCCCTGTGATTAGAGCAGAGATCAGTAATCACTAACACACAGCCACGCCCCCACAGTTATTAACATGCCCCTAGGACACACTTAACCCCTACACTGCCACCCCATGGTTAACCCCTTCACTGCCAGTGTCATTTACACAGGAATCAGTTCATTTGTATAGCACTGATTGCTGTATTAATGATAATGGTCCCAAAAATGTGTCAAAAATGTCTGATGTGTCCGCCATAATGTCGCAGTCACAATAAAAATCGCTGATCGCCGCAATTACTAGTAAAAAAAATAATTATTACTAAAAATGCCACAAAACTATCCCCTATTTTGTAAACGCTATAACTTTTGCGCAAACCAATCAATAATCACTTTTTGTGATTTTTTTTTTACCAAAAATATGTAGAAGAATACGTATCAGCCTAAACTGAGTAAAAAAATGCTTTTATAGATTTTTGGGGGATATTTATTATAGCAAAAAGTAAAAAAGAATGCATTTTTTTCTAAATTGGCGCTTTTTTGTTTATAGCGCAAAAAATAAAAGCCGCAGAGGTGATCAAATACCACCAAAAGAAAGATCCATTTGTGGGGAAAAAAGGACGTTGCAGGACTGCACAATTGTCAGTTAAAGCGACGCAGTGCTAAAGATCTGAAAAACCATGTAGTACATCAGTACTTTCGTGTTTGTTGGCCGACAATTCCTTGCCATTTGTATGCAGGACGCCCTTTGGACAAAAGTCTGAGGTTTTGTCTGCGGAAAATCCGATCGTGTGTACAAGGCTTTAGCCTTGAAAATGGCCAGAATTTATTTTCAAGATTCACCCCTATTGACTTTAATTGGCATAAGTTTGCAAACTTATGGTTTTGATTAATTAGACCCCATACATAGATTTTCTGCAGATTTTTGTCTTCAGATTTACCAAAACCATGTAGTGCAAGGGCCTGCCTGATTGCATACAAATTGAAACTCTTATGCCTCGTAAACACAATCAGATTTTCCGCAGACAAAACCTCAGACTTTTGTCCAAAGGGCGTTGGCCGGGAACTGACAAGGAAACAAATGGCAAGGAATTGTCGGCCAACAAACACGAAAGTACTGATGTACTACATGTTTTTTTTCCAGCTCTTTAGCACCACCCTTTGGGCTCTTTCTGCTAATTTTGTGTTAGTAGAAGTTTGGTTAGTGATTCACGCTTTTCATTTTGCGCTTTTCAGTTAGTTTCTGAATGGTCGTTTGTCAACCAGCCATGTGGCGGAATCGGAGGAGATTGCTTTGACCCAAGTCCAGTCCAGGAACAGGAGGAGGAGGATTTCTTGGACAAAAAATCTGTTGCTTTATTAATCGTGACCAATTATGTAATATGCCTTTGCTGCGGGAGCTCCAGGAGAATAATCTGGATGATTTTCGGAATTATCTCCTGATGACGGACCCCTGCTTTGTTGAAATTTGTTGCATTGTTGACCTCTTATATTAAGAAGCAGGAACACATGCATGAGGCTTTTATTTTATTTTTTGGTTGAATAATGATTTGGTATATTTTCTATATTTTTGGATGCATAGAATGCACTTTTTGGTTAAGTTCTATTGGCAGATAGCATGTCTAATTGTATTTGTTTTCTTTTTTTAATGCACAAGAAAAAAATTGTGGAGAATAATACTTGGCTATGTGTTTTACTTCAAATGACAGTTTGAGAGTAGGCAGTTACATTAAAAAAAAATACATTCTAAAACTGACAAGGGACACCAACATAGTTGTATCTTTGATCTAAAAAGCGACTGGATAATGGTGTTGTGGTAACTTGCCCAAAAAAAAAAAGCATGATAATATTATTCTTGATATCACTATAAAAAAAAGTCTTTGGAAATTTGTTTGCAATAACTCTATCAGTGTCACCAGCAAAGCAGCTTCATTATTATCCCATTAAAGAAGAAGAGAATCGTCCTTGCTTCAGATCATGCATGTTTGTACTTTGGACTTTTGTCCGATGGACTTGTGTACACACGATTGGAAAATCCGACAACACACATTTGTTGGTGGAAAATTTGAAGACATGCTAGCCAACATATGTAGGCGGAAAGTCAGACAAAAATTGTCCGATAGAGCATACACATGCCAACAGCCTGACATCGAACATTTCCCATTGGAAAAATCAGATTGCGTGTACGGGATTTTAAGGTTTTACCTCATATTACATGGTTTTGGTAAATCCGCAGAAAATCGAATAGTGTGTATGGATGGGACTGAACACATGAACCGAGCCCAAACCAGTTCATCCATCCTTAATTATAGCCAAGTAAAAACTACACAATATGTACTTATAAAGAAATTACTATTTTTTTAAATAGCCTGCCCTACTAAACATTATCTAGCTTTTCTGTTTTACTAAGGGCAATACATTTTTAAAATTTGTGATTCATTTCTGCTTTATGAAAGTCATGCTTTACTTTGGAAATAGTATAACCAACCAGGACACATTTCTGCTACATTATGCTAAAGTTTCCCAGAGACCCTCAACACATATATCAAAACACATTACAGTAAGTTAAAGTGCATTGCATTAAGGCAGCCGTTCTGTGCGATGCACATTACTAAACAGAATTTTGATATGTACCTTTTTTTTTTTTTTTTTAAAGCAGAGCAAAGCAGCATATGACATGTGCATTTTGGTGCGCTGCAGTGTAGGTGTGTTTGCCACTATTGTAGAAGGAGCGAATCAAAATGAATAAATGGCACTGCACCTCAGTGCAGTATGTGTATTGCGATGCGATATGGTAATACTTGGCAAAACGCACACTTTGCTGTGCATTACCTTGAGCCAAATCTTCATAACCTTTAGCAATAATCAGAAACACATTAGATGATGCTTAAAAGATAATTTATTGAAAAGTAGACATATATGAATGAAATCAGCAAATCTATTTCTTTATTGTAAATTGATTAGTAAGTAAAATCAGAATTTGTGGTGATATTAAGAAAATGTAGAGTAATTCATTTAAAGCAATAGATCAGTGTGTCCACACAATCCAATGACAGACAGCACCTGCAAGATATACATAAAACGTTACTTTGAAATAATAAATATGTTACAGTGTATTAAGTCAAACGTTGAATGTCTGCCAGTTAATTAAAGAGATATACCGTAATTATGCAGGGTGACTTCAGCAAACAATATAAGGTGACTAATTCCAGCATCCTAGAATGCAAATGCTAAACCAGTGACCGGAAGAGCAGATTTCATTACTTAAATTTAAAGGGATATTTATAAAGCAGTAAATATGACATTTGTCAATCCTGCGAAGATTTGCCTGCAGTGAATCACAGTAACGGCTTTATAAATATGACTATTTATCTCAATTACAGGCAATCATCCCTCCACCCAGACTCCAAGTATTTTAAAAAGTTGTTAAGCCCTTATGAAAGGGTGCACTTTGAACCCCAGAAATACGTTAGCTATGTTTCATAATGTTTGTGACCAATAAACCATTTCTGGATCATAACAATGGTGTGGTGTTTCTCTTCTTGCTATTCCTGAACATGGCACTCCAAAGGCCCAACCATGGCCCCTGCACTTGAGAGAGTTGCCTAATGGAGAACACCCCAAACCCAATTTAGGAATTAAAATATGAGCCAGGGATCCATGTTTCCATTTTGCCTTCTATATATAATTGAAATTGAAGCAATGCCTGTGTGACTGATATCTCATCAGCTATTATGAGTTAGGCAGAGTAGTTGTAGTAGTGTATCTTGTGTCTAGTGGCTGATCTAAAAATTCCTATATTTAAAACAGTAAAAAATACGGCAAAGCAAGTATTAAAATGTGAGAAACTACAAAATACGTGATTAGAGAGAAGAATAAGTACTTCAGTGAATCCTTTTCCCTATTTACATTTGTTTTGTGCTTTTGGCCTTTTTTTTAAATGTATTAATGATCTATTCCCTGGTTTAAACATGTGTGGTTATGATTAATTTTTTTTTCCTAATTAATACATTTATTTAAATAAACTATTAGTCACATCAGGTACTTAGGTAAACCAAGAGTAGAAAAAATTAAAAAGTGTATACTGCACTGTGAACAATGTGAATAACAAAGCAACCAACACTGCTATAGACTGATAGCAACAAATAGATAAGAGAGCAAAAAGTGTAGCGCTGAGTTAAAGTGAAAACATACACAATATTTCTATAAACAAAACAGAAAGTATGAAGTTCGAATGAAAACCTTAAATGTGCAGTAAATATGTAAAATTCATTGCAACTAATAAAGTGATAAGTCCATACAAAGAAAAAAGTCCTGTGTACAATAAAAGTCAAAAAGTGTTCAAATTGTGATCAAACAACTTGGTGTACGAAGCCAGCCAGCCACTAGGGGGACTCTTCTGGACTGATAGCAAAAAGAAACACCACCACCGTGATAATGGGAGGAGGTTTACCAGATGGTATTGACCTGGCAGGGCATAGGCCACCCAGGTCAAGGTTAAGATAAACCAAATGGGAAGATTGGATCATGTGTCCTGTCCTTAAGCCAGCATTAGACCTTCACGTCACCAGTCATAAACATTGGATATCATCCACAAGCCGTCAGAGGGGAGGTAGGTACTTGGCATCAAATGTCATCAACCATGCAATTAAAAAACAGCATAGCGTGATACCGTTTCAAAAAGGAGAAATTTATTCGAAAACAAAAGGCACACTCATATTTCAGTAGAGGATCATAAGCGAACAGATAAATGTGTAGAACGGTGATACCTTGCAGAGGGGTCCACCCAACGCGTTTTGATTAAATAATCGTCATCTGGGGTAAACCAAGAGTACTTTGGTCTTTCCCCCTAGTTACCAGCCCAGAGGTATTTCATAATCAACAGAACAGTGAAAAAATAGGCTCCTCTCTCAAAACACAAGATTGGTGTCATCAGGCTGTTCTGCCCCTCATTGGTACAGAGAGGGTATAAGGATCAGGAGAGTTTAAAGGATTCAACAGATGGGGAAAAATAGGCTGCATATTAACATAGTCTCTAAATTCCCAAATCATCCCTTACAGCATTGAGAGAGTGGAAGATCCCTGGCCCATAAGCACTATGGTGGTGTCTCTAAATGCTTGAGCCTCTCTATTAAAGCAAACATGTGATGCAGGGCTGCATGCAGAGAGTTTTTTTCTCTCTTGCTTTAGGGTTACTGACTTATATGCCCATTGGGCTGGACTAGCAACATTAATGGGAGAGAATCCACATTTTTTATTCCAAAATATGGCAGAAAAGAGTACTGGTTGAATACTAACCCAGAATTGCAAACTGTGGGAGAAGATTGGGTACATTTTTAAGAGAGTGGATTTTCAATAAATTGCACATCACTGCTAATTTTTGCCAAGAAGACTGGCCTAATATATGACGATCCTCCTAACCAGCAGTGTAGTCTATTTTTATTGTACTAAAGACATATAGTCAAATTGTTTTACAGGAAAGTAACAAGGCAAATACAAATGGCCACCACATAGTTCTTATCTATTGTTATTATTATGTAAAATGTACATATTAAGATAATCACTTACCTATATCACATTAACCACCTAGGCCTTCCAGTAAATTGCCAACTATGTTGAGTGGGGCTACAACAACTCCAACAAGTCCAGTTACGGCTCCCAGAACAGTACCAGCAAGGGAGGCAGTAACTGCTGCTAAAGAACCATGCAAAGGGAGTACAACCAAACTTAATGTATTCCCCTTGAAAAAAATTAAAAAATAAAAACACATTAACAGTATGCACTTTTTCTTAAACAGATAATCACAAAAAGTTCCTATCAATCTTTTTGTTCTAGCATAATACAGTAAAATAAAATTCAAAACACATTTACAATAAACAATGGCAGCTAGTGATGGCTACATATTATCAAATACCACTACCTGTCAAAACTCCATTAAAGGTTGGCCATTCCCCCCCTGGCTGTAATGCCATAAAACCCAATAAACAAATACCTGTATGGAAAAAAAAAGTCACAGCAGATAATATACCTACCTACCTTTCGTCCAGCTTCCATAGTGTGTGAGTGTGTGTTTGTGTGTATGCTTTGAGGGTTGGGGGACTTATAACATCATCATGCTGCTATTAAGCAAGTTATTGCAACAGAAATGGCAGGGGGAACTTGGGTACTGTCATGGAAGATATGTATTATTAAAAGCTGAGTTAAAAAACAGAATCAGCTCACCCTAACAACTCCAACACAGAATAACAATACGAATGCTACGTGTTATCCATTCCTTCAACTCTTGGCTCTTGTGACTCTTGTGAGCTGATCAGGGGAAAAGCTAACCTGCAAACATTTGGACCACAAGTATATGATTCGCAATCTTCGTAAATTGTGTGGATTCACTGCAAATGCAGGGGAGCAGAACCTTTTAAATTGAATTTATGCTGAGTTCCCTGGAATGTGTTACACCCAGATTTTACAAGTCATCTGACATGCGATACGAGAGTAGAAGAGTTGCATTTGCTGAAGCTTGTGCTATGCAACTTCTATTCTTTCTCTCTCTCTCTCTCTGCTCCTCACATCACCAATCACATCAAATATTTTTGGCAGGACTAAATTTGATTAATGGTTGTACTACATTCATATTTTACTGTATATAAGAGACACCAATGAGCCTATAGAGGTGATTTAGAGACAGTTATTGACATGTTCCAAGATCACCAGATTACCAAAAAAAGGGAGAAGTCTGGGCTGGTATGTTACAATGCCTGGACGGAGCCTGCTCATCTAAAAGACTCTATTTTCACTGTACCTTTAAAGCTGAATTCCAGGCATATATAATGATATAGGGATCCAGCAATAATAGTACTGCAAATGTGTTGTTTACTGGCTGAATTATTTCTTCAGAGTTCGGGAAACATGATGCTGTTCTGCAAATACTTGTTTAATTCAGAAAACAGTTCTTAATTGTAGTTTTGCAGAATCTTCATTAGTTTCCTGTCCTAGTAGCCCTTGCAGTTAAAGTGGTTGTAAACCACTCTGTGTCACTTTTACCTATAGGTAAGCCTAGAATAAGGCTTACCTTTTAGGTAGTGGAAATATCTTGTGTGCCGTTTAGGAGATATTTGCTGTATACCGTGCCAGTGAGGTCACTGGCGCATGAGCTGTGAACAAAAGGCCCTCCGTGCCGCTTCTTCACTCGCAAGTGCCGTGACTGATGGCTCCCACACGCATGCGCGGGAGTGACATCACATGACTCTAGCCAGTCACAGAGCCAGAGTCCGCGCCCCCTGGAAGGAAGAGGGGAGAAGATGGATGCGGCCACCAGCGAGGACATTGCGAGCTTTCGTTTGCAGGTAAGTGCCACATAATGGGCTAGTATGCGATGCATACTAGCCCATTATGCTTTTACTTTGCAGGGGGAAATAGAGGAAGTACTGTAAAACCCATCAGGGTTTACTTCCTCTTTAATGATGTAAGTAGGTGTGTATAGGTATTGTCTTGTGAATTGAGTTTGAGCAAACTTTCAATTTGACATGTAACTGATCAGACTCTGTGGGGTTGATTTACTAATGGAAAATAGAATGTGCACTTTGCAAAGTGCAGTTCCACTCTGTAGGTTCAGTGGCTCCGGAGCTTTGTATATGAGGTAAAGCTTCACTTTGCAAAGAATACCCAATCACATCATACGCAAGAAAAATAAAAAGAAATGTTTTGCTTCCACACAATCGGATGATGGAAGTCAGCAGAGCTTCTGCTAATTTACTAAGCCCTGGAGCAACTGATCTTGCACTTTGCAAAGTGCAGTCTATTTGCCTTTATTAAATCAACCCCTGTGTATCAATCAATCAATAGACAAAGTTTTTTTTCTGGGCAAACTACACTATGCTTGGCTCTATCCACAAGCAGCATAGGCTTTACAGTCACAATCATTCAGAGGAAAGATGTGTGGGCCAGACATTGCTTTTTATTTGCCTCTCTCCCTCTACTGTGATATTAATCTTGTACTGCACTATCCTCCTCTGGGCAGCAGGGGGAGAGCTAAAGCCAAGCAAGCCCATAGACTTCTAAACAGAGTGCTAAGAACGCTGGGAGTTGTAGTTTGAGACTGCAGCATTATAATGGCTATACTATAATGGTTACATTACAGATCCCAACATGCACTGCACAGTAGGAGTACTGGAGAGAGATTTTTTATTAAACTGCTCTTCATTTTGGCACCAAAGGAGTTAGAGAGAGAGCACCTCTGTTTGGATACCAAAACACCCAGGAGCAGCACAGCACCGCCCACATCACAGCACCTGAACTGCTGCAACAACGAAACTGGAGCATCCATTCACCTTTTGTTTCCCACTGCTAATAACAGGAGGCTTTTGAGGAGAGACCAAGGCCCCCTTTTACAGAAAGAGGTCACCACAGTATCCCAGGAGAGGGGGCTATTAACCCCTTAGTGACACTGCTAGCAGGGGACAGAGATGCTGAGAGTAGGACACCAAGTGTACCTATTCCACACCCCACCTTTACTGCACTCTATACAATACTTATTCCAAGCCTAGACTATATCTATACCAACCCTATATTGCAATATACCTGCAATATACCAAATCTTTACCAAATCTGAACCACATCTACCTTGCACCTGTGCCAAGACTATACTGTACCTATCATGTACATATACTGTGCGCAGGTTAACTGGGACTGTCGTTAATTGCAAAGATGCTTTTAAAGGCCCCAACAATAGCCGACAGAAGAACATCTCAAATGACTGCCTCTCCCATAATAATTATTCTGCAAGCCCCCTTTGTTCCCCTTCCCCCTACACTACCACCCTTCTTTTCTTTTGAGCAGTGCATACCTAGGCAGTCTAGCACCAGCATTTCTGACATAAATGCGCTCTGGTATTATAATTCCAGCACAAATTTACTTCTGCTCACTACTGCATTTGAGGTGGCCTTGCTACTATTTTTGCTGATCTGGTTGCCAAATGCCATTTTATGCCTAGTTCTTACTGTTAATCATGTTGTATGCTAAAAAATATTTATTACCATGGTAATCTATGTAATGCTTGCCTTGTTACCAAGCATATTGAGTAACAATATATTATGTTTGCCTTAACTACCTAGTTTTGTGCCTGTTTTCTTTAATATAGCACTACTATTGGGTACTAAGTATTACTTTCAGTGATTTCCTGTGATATTGTATGTTTGTACACTCAACCTGGTGTGTCAGAGGGACTAAGGCTCTTGAGAAGGTTGAGGCAAAGAATAGAGGACCCGTCCTATCCAGTGGCTCCTACAGGGGTAGTAATACAGAAATGAAAAAGAGAGACACTTTTTTTTAAAAGCTAGAGACGAAGTTTGGTCATCTGACCAGTTGAAATGGGTAGACCTTTCCTCCTATCACAGGAAGAACTCTCTGAATTGCCACAGGCTGTACACTGTGGGCAGCATTTTATGAATGGGACATAAAACACAGGCCATGGTATGGAGTAATACTGCAATTTAAAGCTGTATACACTCTCATCTATAAATATGCTCCTTTTTTATGAGAAAGCCTGTAAGGTTTAGCAGAGCGGAATGTGCTGCAGTTGTTACTATAAAACTATAGTTGCTTTCTAAATGAATAATAACAATATATACTGTACTGTATGTAATATAGCTTATGTAATATATACTGCATATACAGGTATATTACATAAGCAGCAATACAGCACTCAGTTAAGCATATATATACTGTATAACAAGTGATTAAAACATTTACCAATAAGTCGCATAGGGTTGTTAGTTTTGACTTCAGAAGAATGTTAACTTGTGCCAAAAGTCCTTCCTGAAAAATACAAATATGGTACAATTGTTTCTTACAGATCATGCAAAATAACAATAAATATATTATATATATATATAAATATATATAATTATTTTTGACATGATAAAAGTGGTATAAAAATAATAGTCTCATACATCATGTAGCTTCAGTAAATTGGTGTTGTCTGAGATGCAAGTTCATTGCTTACTGACTTCTCAACATATTTAGTAAAATATTTTGAATATCTGAACTTACTGGGTGTGTAGCAAAAAACAAAAGCAGGATAGGTTCCCCATAAACACTGTTCTCCTGAAATATGTTTTTCCTTGTGCTTTTATGTCTTGGCTTACCTGTGCATTTGTGCATTACATCTTAAAGTCAGGTTAACAGGCTTCCTCCCAAACTGGTTCTAGCCAATATGTGTCATGTTAAACTAAGATTGTTAGTTGCATGGGACAAAAACAGGCAATAATTTGTTTCCCCATCCTATGTAAAACATAGTTCCAGAGAAAATTGATGTTTCAGAGAATCAGGATTGTAGAAAGTAGGTCAGGTAATGAGATATTAGGGGGAAAAAAATCCCTAGGGTGAGCAAACTTACAGAATTTTGTATAAATTAAGTGACCTGGTAAACCTCAGAAATTTCCAGTAGGCCAATGACGATACTTCTTTGCTGCTATAGAGATAATGTGGTTCTATCCATGGAATCCTAATGGACACTGGAAATATTGCAGCTATATTTGCAGATGTTAAGAGAAATGGATGCTTCCATATGCCAAAGGTTCTGATTTTGCTGACTGGTAGAGTTAATGATTAACCCTTGTAGGTTTTTAGCTGCATTGTCTGGATTCTAACATTATGAGCATCTATGCAGTGGGCCAAAGAGTTTGATATTAGAGTTTCTGACAGTTTGTTAAGCCAATAGAAGTCAATAAAGAGACAAAAACAAATGTTCCAGGTTTCCCCTGATATACTCTGACATAGTCAAAATAAGTATCTGTCACTTAGCAAATAAAGTCTGAATAAATAAAAAATCCAGGTGTTTTGAAATCCAGGGATGTTCAGTGCAGAAGTTTCATTTCTTAAAAGCAACAAGAGCTTCAAAGAGCATTGTGAGAAAGAGGAATTATTTGGATACGTTTACACAGCCAGGCCCCAGAGCCAGAATTGAGCAAGGGACAGTGAGCCTTAATCACATTAGCACTTTTCCAAACTTAATCTAGCCATAGATAGATCGAAATTCAGAACCGGCACATTTCGATCCAACTAAGGGCAGGCTGGTTGTACCAAAATGGATCTACTGATCGACTTCAGTACAACCAGCCCGTCAGGTTTTTTTCATACGATCACTGTCGCTGTCAATAGCCGGCAGCAGTGATCACTGTATTCTGTTGGTGGAGGAACCTCCCACTGTCGGAATACAATAACGCAGCAGGAGGAACTCCCCCATCAACACAGTCAGTGTTGATCAAGTGATTTTCTTTCCTTTAACCTGTGGTTGAAGGAAAGAAAACAACAAAATGTATGCAGCCATACAATCCCTAATCCTAAAACTATAAAGTGTCCATCCCATTACCTCATATTTCTAAAAGTCCCAGACTAAATAACTCTCCCTCATCTTCAATGTTCCACACCTCCTATAGCAGTGATGGCGAATCTTGGCACCCTAGATGTTTTGGAACTACATTTCCCATGATGCTCATGCACTCTGTAGTGTAGTTGAGCATCATGGGAAATGTAGTTCCAAAACATCTGCCAAGGTTTGCCATCTCTGCCCTATACATTTTTTGTCCTGCATTTACATGAATGTTGGTGGACGGAACCACAGTGTCCTGTAGGGAACACGCTGTTCCACATACTCAGGAGTATTGAATAGCATCATTGCCAGAAGCTTTTCATGAGAGCAAAGTTTCAGCACAGTACCCAACTTAGTTGCTCTAAAGTTTTAGACCCCCAATAGGGTTGCTTCAAGAGCATTAGTTGACAAAAGTTGATGATCCTTACTTTTTCTTTCCTACAGGTTTTGCCCATCACAATGGTAATTATGTATGAAAAGCATGTTAACAAGAGCATTTGTGATTGCCATGGCTTCCTACTGTCATGTCCAGGTTCAAAGGGAAACCAAAATTCCTCTGTAGTTGCTATGGGTAATATATATTTTCCTGTTAGCACACTTTTCATACAACAGCCACTTTAGGTAAATTATTATTATTATTATTATACACGATTTATATAGCGCCAACAGATTACGCAGCGCTTTACAATGTATAGGGGGACAACACAATTACAGTACAGTTCAATACAAAAGGTACAAGAGGGCCCTGCTCATAGAGCTTACATTTTAAAGGGACGGGGTAGTGATACAAAAGGTAATAGCTGCAAAGAATGATTTGATGGGGGTGGCTCTGGGACAGTTGTTGTTAGGTGGGTGTGGGATAGGCTTCCCTGAATTAATGAGGTAAATCTTCAAAAAATTTAAAAAAGAACATTGGAAATACCTAGGTGACAGTAACTGACATTCCTGGAGACAATCATCTTAAAAATTTATTTATTTTCATCTTTAGTTGGATACATTAAATTTAGTGTTATGTGTTGCAATGTGTACAGTCATATAACTTTTTACTCTCCAAAAAAACTTTTAAAAATGTAAGCATGCATGATCACTTCACTGAGATCCAGTAGTATTGTAAAGTTAACTTACCACCAACCGAGTAACGCTGAACAGTAATTTTTCCACATTTATTACATCCAATAGTGATGTAATCTGCCCCAACTGAAAAAATAAAAAGTTATATCTTATTAATATTGCTGTACCACGTATCACATTTTGAATATATGCTTAAACTAAAACTGTGGTCAAACTATGCCCTTAAATGCCCTCCTTCATTTCTGTATCTATAGGCATTATAAAAAAAATTATCTTTACAATTGTTCTTTTACTCTCTATGGATCAGAATCTTTGCAGTCTGTCACCCTTGTATGATCCTGAAAAAGTAGGTGTTTATAAACTGTTAGAATCCAAACGTAGGCCTCGTTTATACTGGTAATGCTGCGTTTAGCCATCTGGGAAGTATAAATAGGTCACTTTTATTGCATTCAGATGTTCGCACAGCAGACAGAAAAGAGTGTGAATCTAACAAGCTCATTGTACAGCTTCCTGATTGCATCCATGCACCCCTGGTACATTGACACCCTCGCATGCACACCCCCATCTTGTTTCCCAAGCTTGACTCTCCCATCTAGAGACCTGGGGACTCCATGATTGGTGCTTTTAGGTAGAGGGGAGGGAGTCCAAAGAATATCAATTAGCTGATCTTTCCTACCTAGTAAGAACTCAGAAGCGATGTGCATTGCATCACATCTGTGTTCGGCAGTCACTTTTCTCAGCTGCTGTGGCCAGGGAAGAAAGTTATGGAGCACAATCTGCATATTATTAGCTTCAAGGGAGGGCAGGTGAGACATCAGGGGTCTCAAAAAAGAGAACCTGTCACAAAAAAATTGTGTTACATAGGGGACTTTTGGTCCCCTGTGTTATATAAATAAGGTTTAGTGAAAAAAAGTGTAAAAAAAAATAGTTAACCCCTTGCACTACATATTACTCTCTTGGGCCTCTGCTGTAAAAAAATATATAGTATTTGAGAGCTTTAACTAATCTTCGGGCCAGAAATTTGTTTTAAACATGTGTGCAATGAAATGCAAGAATGACTTTTGTAGCAAAAGAATTAAAGCAGGTTTAGGCATGCTTAGGCATGTTTAGTTGCATTTCCATGCATTTAAATAGGAAGTAAACTCTGCCACTCTGATGCTTCTTTTCATTTAGTCCATTATAATAAGTAATTATCAAACTATAGCCACTGTAATCCAGCCCAAATCGCATATCACTTACTGTTTAAAGAAACTTTAAAAAAACTTGTTTCCAGGGGTTAGGCAGCGCCATCTTAAGTATTGTTTTCTGAGTCCACAGTAGAGTGTATTTCCGCCCCTACATTGAGCACTTCCTGTACTGTTAACTAAGCCTCCTTCTCAATCCAATGTTTCTATGGCAACCCTGCTTCTCTGCTAATAGCTGACTTGTTGTATTTCATAGTATTTACTTATGCCGATTATCTAGTGTTTGCCTATGTCAGTCTTATCAGCTTCAGCTGATAAGACTGCAGTAATGCTGTCCGGTGGCGAGGTTTACACTTCATGTGATGTCACATGGTCACATGGGGTGTAGTAGGAAGCTCTGAGTGATTATGCAGTCTCGTGGGATTTCAGTGTTGTGCCGTAGGACGTCCTGATAATAGACAGACAAGCACACAGAGTGTCCTGTAAATCAGGTGAGATATGGGCATGCTCAGTGACGTCATTCTACAGAACAAAAAGGATTACATCAATACTAAGCAAGTAAGGAAATATCTACAAGCAGTGTTCATTAGGGTTTTTTATGCTGATTTACATGGGACAAAGTTGTAGGGGACAGTTTACAACCACTTTAAGGCCTTGTTCACACAGGGCATATCATGGCATATCGCTTTATGAGGGTCATGTTTACTGCAAGAGAATGCACAGGTGTTTTATGCATCCCTGTGCAGGCAGTCCCATTGAATTTAATTGGGACACAGCAGCTGAATGGATACATTTGTTGCTCCCAATATGACATCCATGTGCGGATGCATGTCCCCAAAATCTGCATTCAGGGCCATGCATCCACACCCACACAGATGTAATATTGGGAGCAGCAACTGTGCCTGTGCAGCTACTATGTCCCAACACCTGTGTATCACGGTGTGGGTAAACACAGCCCTCACATGGGGTTCACATTGATACACCCCATGGGAATAAGGCCTAAGGCAATTTAGATCCCTTGTAAACAGGATCATCTAGTTGCTGTGCATCCTTCCTGGCATTTTAATGACCCTTGGAGGCACAGGTTCGGCATCCAGCCTCGCTGCCTGCAGCCTGTCAAAGTGTATGGCAAGCTGGGGCTTGGCAGGGCTAAAAGCTGTACCAAGTGGTATGGGTATTTAGGGCCCTATGCATTCACAGTGCCTTAAAAAAGTATTCATATCCCTTGAAATGTTCCACATTTTGCCATGTTACAACCAAAAACGTAAATTAATTTTTTGGGGATTTTATGTGATAGACCAACACAAAATGGCACATAATTGGGAAGTGGAAGGAAAATCTTAAATGGTTTTCAAAGGGGAGCATTAATCATAGAAGCAGCCAAGAGACTCACTGGTAACTCTAGAGGAGCTACAGAGATCCACAGCTCAGGTGGAAAAATCTGTCCACAGGACAACTATTAGTCGTGCACTCCACAAATCTGGCCTTTATGGAAGAGTGGCAAGAAGAAAGAAGTGGCAAGAAGAAAGCCATTGTTGAAAGAAAGCCATAAGAAGTCCCATTTTCAGTCTCTCATCAGATGAAGCTAAATATTATGTGAGGCGGAAAACTAACACGGCACACCACCCTGAACACACCATCCCCACCATGAAACATTGTGGTGGCAACATCATGTTGTGGGGAAGCTTTTCTTCAGCAGGGAAAGGGAAGCTGGTCAGAGTTGATAGGAAGATGGATGTAGCCAAATACAGGGCAATCTTAGAAGAAAATCTGCAAAAGACTTGAGACTGGGGGCGGAGGTTTACCTTTCAGCAGGGAAATTACCCTAAACATACAGCCAGCGCTACAATGGAATGGTTTAGATCAAAGCATATTCATGTGTTAGAATGGCCCATTCAAAATCCAAACCTAAATCTAATTGAAAATCTGTGACAAGGCTTGAAAATTGCTGTTTGATGCTCTCCATTCAATCTGACAGAGCTTGAGCTATTTTGCAAAGAAGAATGGGCAAATATTTCACTCTCTAGATGTGCAAAGCTGGGAGAGACATCCCCAAAAAGACTTGCAGCTGTAACTGCAGCGAAAGGTGGTTCTACAAAGTATTGACTCAGGGGGGCTGAATACAAATAGACGCCACACTGTTCAGATATTTATTTGTAAAAAATGTTGAAAAACATATATCATTTTCCTTCCACTTCACAATTATGTGCCACTTTGTGTTGGTCTATCACATAAAATCCCAATAAAATACATGTATGTTTTTGGTTGTAACATGACAAAATGTGGAAAACTTCAAGGGGTATGAATAATTTAAGGCACAGTATATTAATTGACCAAACTGCTTTAGAGTCTATGATCTTTGCGGATGAAGTACTTCACAGTACATGCAGCTATAGAGCTCAGTGGGGGGCTTATGTTTAAAGCACTTTTAATGCTTGTTAAGAATATGTTAATTCTTTCATGCCCATAGTATAGGCTTTGGGAACAGGTCCTCTTTAATTAGGCTCAGCACAACTAACTATCTCAAAGTTAACAATGTCACATTCTAGTGAGTGTTCACTTAAAAAAAAAGTTTACTTTGCATAGTGATAGATATTAAATAAGGGGATCATGCATTCATTCACTCTGAATACCCAATCATGTGCGAGGGATAAAAACAGGACTAGCAAATGATTGGTTGAGAATGCCTGTATAACACAGGGTGTGTAAACAATTTTAATGATTTAAAAAATGTAATTTAAAAAAGAACCCCTGTCAATGTTTTGGTTTATCCCAACACCTGTCACTTTTGATCTATATGTCAATGTAGGGAAAATGTATACAAATGAAACACATAAAAGAATCTTGGATGTAATAGCGGTCTTTTAATAGAAATAGCATCCAATTTTAGAATTGTGCGGTTCATGCCATATAACTTTCTTCTAACTTAATAGAAGAAGAACATTTAAAATAAATATGTGCTTAGATATACATGTAGACTGCCAATACTGAGCCCTTTCTGAAAATACTATTTTACTATTATACTTTCTCAATCACTGACCCAGAACGAGCACCCAGAATAGAAAGTTAAATTTAAGGCAGAACTCCTCATCTGCATACGTGTTCTAGGTCAGTCTTCATAGGTAATAAAGCTGGTGGATCAGCATGACAGCTAGGTACGTAGCATTTTAATAAGGAGTTTTCTTCAAGGTAAAACAAAAACATTTTCTTTGCATATTGAGACCCACATTTTAAATGATTTCAATTTGTCATGGTGATGAAGTTACCTTTAACAATTCTAGAACATTAAGTGGAAGTTCCTGGAACGAAAAAAAAAAGAAAGCACATAGTGATCCTCTACTCAGAACACATCTGGTGTTTTCATGGTTGCAAAGAAAATATTATTTAAGGGTAGTTTTAGTATATTCTAGCTAGATGTGTTTTTTTTTTAATGAACAAAAAGAATAAAAACATAAAAGTTTATATGTAAAGGTTAGAAATATAGAAATTAAAAAAAAAAACAAACAGAAACAAAAGAAAAGGGTGGAAGGGGGAGAAGGAACTTGGTAGGGTCGATAGGGGAAGCTAAGGGTTAATACAGGCCTATAAAGGAACACATAAAATAAAATACACACTTTTTTACTTGTCACTGTTTACTTGGATTTATCCTTTGATCTGAAGTTACGTTGGGGTGATTTACTAAAACCGGAGAGTGCAAGATCTGGTGCAGCTGTGCATGGTAGCCAATCAGCTTCTAACTTCAGCTTGTTCAATTAAGCTTTGATGAAAAAAAAAAAAAACCCTGCAAGCTGATTGGTTTCTGTGCAGAGCTGCATCAGATTTTGCACTCCCCCTGTTTTAGTAAATCAACCCCTTTGCATCTCTATTTTAGGTCTGAACAGTGTTCTTATTAACGGTGTCAGAAGGTCTGTTTTTTACAGCGGCATCTGTATCATATGCCATATTCAAACAGCAACTCCTGGCTTTTATATGACAGCTGAGAATTGCTGACAGATGCAGGGAAGGGGAGCTAAAGTGGGACTGAAGAAAAGGGCTTACTAGACACATCCTGTATACTTTGATTATGTTTTTTTGGCATGTGTAGGATTCTCAATGTCACCAATTGGTGGATGAGTACACACGCAAGGGTATCCAAAAATGCATTTGTACGACGAGTAGCTGTGCTTTATGAATTAAGAATTGATATGGCCGTGTTAAGACTTTAAAAATTGGCTTGTAAGGCTGGGTTCACACCTATTCGAATTGGATGTGAGGAAATCCACGCATCCAATTTGCATAGCAGGAGAATGTGACTGGCTCTCTATGGAGCCAGTTCCCATATCTCCGCAGCAGCTCTGATGCGTTTTGCAGGAAAAACGTGTGTCTTTTTTGGTCCGTTTCGGGTCCTAATTTAGGCTGAAATCGGACCTGACATGGTGAATAAGAACACACCGGACCCCTGCTGTGCGACGGATCCGTCTTAGGTGTGAACACAGCCTAACTGAAAAAGTAACAGGGCATGAAAAACTCGCATTAAATCATGTTGAAAGTTGATCAAACCAAATTCCATTAATTATACCAGTAGTTCAAGGACATCCTCCACTGTACATTGAAGATCAACGGCTAGCAGTTTCTGAAAAAAAAATACAAAGTGCATGCTTAAAAAGATAAACTATGCATTGTTACACTTTTTTTTATATTCTTTATTTTCACATTTTATAGAATTATACATACATTACACTTTTGCATTCATGCTGAATCAGATCATGAATTCTACCTTACCCCCCCCCCCCCCCCCAAAGGAAAAAAAAAAAAGGAGGAAAAAAAAAACACAATAAGTGATGGGCCTACCCTGTCTCGCTCACTTCCTTCTATTCCCCTCCACACTCTCTTTCCCTCATCCTTAGGAATCCCTCGGTTTTCCTAAAATCCTCCCATTGCTTCCATAACTTATGATGTTTCTCCTCTGTATCCTCTGCCTTGTGGTTTCAGATTTTGTCATGTTTACTTTGAAATTCGATAATTTACCATATTGTTTTAGCTCCTTCAGGACCATAGGGATTGATGTTCTAGGCATCGATATATAAAGAAGCACGTCGTCCGCAAATGCGGACGCCTTGTACTCCCTCTCTCCCACCTGAATATCCTGATTTTTACATATTGCAGCCATCAGGGGTTCTAACGTGATTATAAATAGAGGGGAAAGTGGGCAACCCTGTGTTGTCCCGTTAAATAATTCAAAGGGGCAGGACAGGGTGCCATTAACTCTTATTCTAGCTGTCGGGTGATGGTACAGTGCTTCGATCATCTTCCTCATCTTCTCACCTAATCCTAAGTATCTCAATATTTCAAAGAGGAACTCCCATTTAAACCTGTCAAAAGCCTTTTCGGCATCAATTGAGATAAGGACAGTGGGGGAACCCCTCCTCATAGCTTCTTGAATCAGGAATATCGATTTCAGTGAATTATTCCTTCCTTCCCTTCCCTGTAAAAATCCCACCTGGTCATTGTGGATCCATTTTGGCAGACATGACTTCAATATTTCTGCTATTATTTTTGAAAAAAGCTTTATATCTGAATTTAATAGCGATATTGGCCTGTAACTCTCTACTGCCATGGGGTCTTTCCCCTCTTTTAAGATCAGGGTAATGTGTGCCAAAAGTGTCTCCTCTCTAAAGTTCTCTCCTCCCTTACCATATTGAAGTAATTGCATAATTTCGGTGCTAACTGCTTACAAAACTTTTTGTAATACCATTGTATTGCATTGTTACACTTACAAGTTTTGAAAACATATTTAAACTGGACCTCAACTCAAAAAGTGAATATTTGCTATGTTATAGGGAGCATCTAGAAATGGAAATGCTGCCTAAGCAGTACCTTAAAAAATGTACATTTACATGAAATTTCATATAAAGATAGCAGTTGAAATAGCCTTTGCCTAAGCTTAGAGACAACTTGCAATACAAGTGAATAGTCTTTTGTTCTCTGCTTGCCTTTTTTTGGACACAGTTTTGGTCCTCTTTAAAGAATAAGGTAGTATGAAGCATTGCTAAAGCAGGGGCAGGCAACATGTAAAACCTGGTTACTAGATGGCCTTTCCATCTTCTTTAACATATGCATTATTTTAGTTATATTAGTGTTAGAATGAGCTCCACTTGTTTCTTAAAATCCTATGTTTTATTAAAATACAGTAAAACCTTGGATTACAAACATAATTTGTTCTGGAAACATGCTTGTAATCCAAAGCACTTGTATATCAAAGCAAATTTTCACATAAGAAATAATGGAAACTCAGATGATTCATTCCACAACACTTTATTCATAAGTCCTTTAGTCTAGAGTCCATATAAAAAGATTATAGCAATGTGACTTCAAGGCAACATCAAGGCAACTTTGAGGCAACTTCCATTAAAATCAATGGGCACAAGTTGAATAGAAGTCACCTTGAAGTAGTACAGGAATCTTTTCTAAAGTCGGAGCAACTTCACTAGTGTTAATTTAAATTTAGACAGCTCTCATTGATTAAAATGGGATTTCATATGTCACACGACTTGGAGTCTCACAAGTCGGATCCCAAGTCTTGGCAGTGTGAACAGAGCCTAAATGTTGAACCTTCATTAAATGTAACCATATTGCTACACTTAGAAGTGCCTCACTTTTCTTTTATACTCAGTTGTGACATGACACTACTCATAATTCATATATGCCTCGCTTGTTTATCAAGTTAAAATTTATAAAAAAAGTGTTGCTCTTCTTGTAAAACACTCACAGACCAGGTAACTCGCAATCCAAGGTTTTACTGTAATACCATTTAATAGATAGTTGTTGCTGCTTTAAAAATACCTTATTTATTAAATTAAAGGTCAACTCCACTTATAAACAGTATTTTAGTTTTTGGCCGTCATTTTTGGTCAAATTACCCTATTTTTTGGCAAAGATCTCCTCTCGCAAGTCAAAAAAATGTCACTTTCTCACAGATAGATTCTGCCTTGAGGATGATAAATACATTAGGGAAGCATTAAACTATCATTTGGCTTTTCAATTGCTTTGGAACTTTATTGGAACTATGTATTCTGGTGGAAGAAGATAGCATGGGAATGTAAATATCAGCAACCACACTGAACAGAAATGTTGCATTTAAATGGAAACCAAATGCCGCGTACACACGATTGGAAATTCCGCCAGAAAAAGTCAGATGAGAGCTTTTGGTTGGAAAATACAACCGCGTGTATGCATCCATCGGACTTTTGCTGGCGGAATTCCAGAAAAGATTGAGAGCAGGTTCTCAATTTTTTGGTCGGAAAAAGTTTTATCGGAAATTCCGATCGTCTGTACCAATTCTGACAAGCAAAATTCCTACGCATGCTCGAAAACAATTCGACACATGCTCAGAAGCATTGAACTTAATTTTCTCGGCTCGTCGTAGTGTTGTACGTCACTGCGTTCTTGACGGTCGAAAGTTCATGGAACTTTTGTGTGACCGTGTGTATGCAAGCCAAGCTTGAGCGGAATTCCGTAAAAAAAAAACATCCAAGATTTTTCAGACAGAAAATCCGCTCGTGTGTACGCGGCATTAGGCTAGGTTCGCACTTGTATGGGTCCTGTGCATTTGCCTGGGTACAGCAGCCCGTTCATTTGAATCGGATGCTGTACCTGCAGGAAATGCAGGGAAAAAGCCCCCAACCCTGCAGTTTTGTGCACCTAAAAATGCATTTTTTTTTTAATGCTTGGGGGATGACATTAAAAATGAATGGCACCTCTGCACGTTTCCTAACTCACAGCATGTTTTGCCTGTGAGTTAGGAATGCATGAAATTATGCATGGGTTCCTCACCTGCACAGATGTGAATCTAGCATCATAGTTTATATAAAAAATTAACAAAAATAAAAATAATCCAAATTACCACGGTATGCATTAGGTCTTCCACTAGGCATATTTCTCTTGTTTTCTTTTCATGTTCAGGACATTTCTGTTCAGGACATTTCTGCAAAAAGAAAAACACATTTAAAATAATCTAGAAAACACATGCTGTATATTGGGTATACAGGGCATACTTTTTGAAGATTTTAGTGCTTTAGAACTCTATCAATCTATCTCTCTATCTATCTAGTTTGACTTTACAAGAGTATTCTCTGAGCTTAGTAAATAAGGTGCAACTGTTTTTGCTTCAATCAACCAGTCCTTTACTAGCAAAAATAAAATCCTTTTTTCTTTAACTTGCTAGTATATTCAATGTGGGCATAGACCTTTTTTTCGAACATTCACTATGCAAAGTGAACATACATTTTGAAGGCATTAATTCAAGTAAGCTTTTCATCAAGTCAAATCCCAATATGTCCACAATGGCATGCATCATCCTGCCAATAGTTGTCATTTAAACATTCAGTGGAGTTTGCAAAAGGAAGGGCATGTCTGCATAAAGAGCAGGGTTCTGAGTGCAGGTTGGGGACAAGGGAGATGCAGGTGCCCAGGGTGCAGTGCAGATGCCTACATCCATACTGGATGATCTCCCTGCAAGTGAGAAAGCCGGAGCCACCTACAGTGTGCGAGAGATACTAGAGCCGGCTGGGTGCTTCAGCTTAATACAGCAAAAAAGTATGACACGTGGAAGATGGTGGCGCTTTTAATGAGGGGAAAATATGAGGCATTGGAAGGGGGTTGCATGCAGAGGTCAGAGCTGAGAGAGGGATGAAAGTGAGATGTGGACTAAGGTTGAACTCCGTAATCTGCATGCAGAGCACCCCTGAACTATACACTATGGGCTCTTTCACACGGGGCGGATCAGTGCAGATCCGCCCCGTGGATAGCCGCTTGCTCAGCGGGGATCGCCGGAGTGATCTCCGCTGAGCAGGAAGATGACAGGTCCGTCTCTGCACTCCGTGCAGGGACGGACCTGTCAGAGCGCCGCTCTCTCCTATGGGAGATCGGGTGACGACGGACCGTAGAGTCCGTCTTCATCCGATCCGCTCTGCAGACGGATGAAAAAATGGGGTTTTCCTCCGTCTGCAGAAACGGAGCATAGCGGGCACGGACGAGAGCGGGTGTCAGCGGATGCTCATCCGCTGACACCCGCTATCCCATAGGGATACATGTATGTCCGTTTTTCATCCTAAAATGGAAGGATGAAAAAACGGACATACGGTCCGTCAGTGTGAAAGAGCCCTATGTGTGTAAACCCCCCCCCCCCCCCCATCTCTGCACTTGGTACCTAAAGGGGCACTAAATACCAGGAGTGCATTAAGATCCTCCTACTTTTAGTAAAATTTGACCACACCCACTATTTCGTGCGGTTTGGAGGGTGTGTGGGGGTTTGGGAAGTCGTGGTCGAGTTCCTGCACCTATTTTCTGAGAAAAAAAGCCCTGATAAAGAGTACCAAATAACTGAAATCCTCGCTGAAAACAATGTACATACAACATATATCACCAGGCCATTTTTCATTTGCTTTATAGTTTATAAAGTCATGCACCAACGAGTCTATACATGGGTATTTTAACCAGCTTCAAGCTGCTTTTGCATTCCCATTGACTGGCATGAAAAAGAACCATTTCTGATCTGAACCAATGTTCATGTGCACAGGCTTTTAGAGATTGTTCACATTGTAAAACAGAAATGGAAGGCGCGCACACCTAGTGCATTACCAGAGATAATTTAATAATACATTTTTTTTGCATAAAAGTGGGTACTCACAAAATGCAACTGACAAAAGGCCATAAACACTGTGCATGGACATGCACAGAACACGGGGTACAACGTGTTTCGGGGTGCACCCCCTTCCTCAGAGCTTGGCCAAAGGCAACACTCCACCCATGGCTAACACCTAAAATACAATAAGCAGCTGTGGTCTGTATGCACCATCGCAAAGGAAAGTCATTAGGAAATGTTCTAATGCCCTATTGAGGCAAGTGCGAAACCACAGACTTACAGGAAGAGCGACTGGATTGGGCAACATGAAGCTCCCTCTTCAAAACTCTTGTGGCCCACTGTGTTGTGTTACTATAAGTTGTCGTTGTACACTGTAGTTTCCTTCTAAATCAATGGAACTGCACCAAGTGCCACCTGTTGTGGTAACACATGGTAAACCGTGCTTTCTATTTAATATATATTATTTATAAAAAATGCCATTTACCTTCAAAAACTCATTTTTTTCCACAGCTAACTCCAAGCAACGGACATAGTGATCAGCCTTATTTTTCTGAAAACAAATTGTAAATACATTATATAACAGATTAAGGGAAACAAATAAAAACACAAAAACAATAAAAGATAACTCAGAGGGCTGAAAACATTGTTTGAGATTTCAGTTAATTTCACAGGAAACCTTAAAGTGGTTGTAAAGTCAGAAGGTTTTCTATCTTAATGCATTCTAGGGACTCTCCCTCCTCATTGGCTGAGGCAGAAGTGCGGCGCCATTGGCTCCCACTGCTGTCAATTAAAGTCAGTGAGCCAATGAAAAGAGAGGGGGCAGGGACACACAGAGCAGTGGCTCAGCTCAAGTGCCCCCATAGAAAGCAGCAGGGGGAGGGGCCAGAAGTTCTGGCAAGGGACATGAGAAGAGAAGGATTGGGGCTGCTCTGTGAAAAAACGCTGCACAGAAAAGGTAAGTATAACATGTTTGTAATTTAAAAAAATAAAACTGAGACTTTAGTATCACTTTAAAGGCCTGTTCATACTTGACTAAATTTCTAATGCTTCACAAATTCTCATATAGCTTTTAGGATGAGTGTTAGACTCGCGTTAATGAGCTTTAGTATGGGTGTTAGACTGGCATCAATGAGCATTAGTATGGGCGTTAAACTGGCATCAATGAGTTTTAGTATGAGCGTTAGACTGGCATTTTAGAAGCATTAATGACGAATTAAAAACGCTCCTTATGCACAAGTTTAAAGCCTTTGATGAGCATTAAAGAGGAAGTAAACCCCCCCAAAAAATTCTATTTTTTCAATAATTGCATGTGTTGCAACATACGCAATCATGCTAGCTGTTCTAAAGCGAAAAACGAGCGCTCCAAGTACCTTTTTTTTAGTTGTATTTTTCATTTTCCTCTTGTTCTAGGCTGCTCCATTTTTAGTAAGGATTCCAGGCAGAGATGCGGACGTCATTTCCGCCCTTACTGCGCGGCCCTGTCAATCTCGCGCATGCACTGTACCGCCGTGTCTCTCTCTCTCTCCTCTAATTCACTCCCCTGTGTGACGTCTTGTTCAGTCACAAGGGGGAGTGTCAGGAAGAGGGGAATGAGTTTTACATCGCGAGACTTCTCCTCGATGCCGTTCAGAGGAGAATGTCTCTCAGTTCAGGAGGCATAATAGCCGGACATTGAAAAACGGCATTGACATATGCCGATCTATAAACTACAGACTGCGCAAGCGCGCATGACGTCATACCTGATGAAAACAGGCATATCTTGGAAACTAAGCAAGTAAGTGCAGTTTCACAGGCAGCAATCAGCTGCCTGTGTTATCTACTATAAGAAGAGATTAAGTTGTCTCTGAGGGTTTACTTCCTCTTTAATGCATGTTGAAACTGCTCCACAATGGAAAGTGACATTACAGGAAATAAACAAATTTGAACGCACCGCAACCGCGCCGCAAATGCCTGCCAGAGCGCTTACTATAGACTTGATCGGGAAGCATTAAAAGGCTTCAAACGCCTCCTGACTCGACATATGGCTTAAATTTTGAAGCAAATTGACTCTTCATGCTTTGATAATGTGAACAACAGTGTGTGCTGTAAATTGTATCATTTGCATAGGCATTTGAGGTACATTTTTAACGCCCCTCAAATGCCTGCTTTTAATGCCAGTATAAACTTAGCCTAAAGCAGAACTTCACCCAAAAGGGAAAATTGTGCTCTTCCTTCTCCCCCCCCCAACTTCTTTAACATACGTGGCACATTTTTTTGGGGGAGAGGGGGATCGGGCACCTGGCTTTGACAGATACCTGCTCCCACTTCTGCACTGTGCAGTTGCTTGGGGAGCAAGCTGAATTATCCCACCCTCACCTTGCCCACAGAATTCTAGGACAAATCTGAGGTCCCAGAAGACTGTGGACAAAGCACGGTGCAGCTCGCACATGCACAGTTGGTAGCTGGCTGTGAAGCCACAAGGAGTCTGCCAGTTAAGATGCCAGCGCCGGGGACTAAAGACCAGTGAAAAAAAATGGCTCAGGTGAGGACAGCAATGGATCCCTGGACAGGCAGTGTCTGTTTATTAAAAGTCAACAGCTACAGTTTTTGTAGTTGCTGACTTTTAATTTTCATACATATGACTAAAGCTCTTCTTTAAAGTGGTTGTAAAGGCTGAGGGTATTTTAACCTTCATGCATTCTTTGCATGAAGGTAAAAAAAACTTCAGTGTGCAGCTCCCAACTCAGCCCCCCTTAATACTTATCTAAGCCCAATCTCAATCAAACGATGTGCATGAGAGCCAAGGCTCTCCCGGATCTTTCTCTCCTCATTGGTTGAGATGCAGCAACAGGACCCATGGGCTCCTCCCGATGTTAATCACAGCCAGTGAGGGGGAATAATGGGGTGTGACTGAGCTGCGCTTTCCGTGTCTTATGGGCCCGGGAGCAGGCACGCACAATTCCCCCATAGCAAGCTGCTTGGGGGCACTTCGCAGGGGGGGGGACCAAAGCGCCATGGAGGACCCGAGAAAAGGTGGATTGAGGCTGCTCTGAGCTAAGATATTGCACAGAGAAGGTAAGTATGACACGTTTGTTATATTATGTTTACTTTACAAACACTTTAAGGACTCTAGATTTCTAGTAGGAACAAAGGGTATTTTTCTGTACCTAGCCTAAAAAAAGTAATACATCCTCCACATCTTAGGACTGGAATATATTATATTTTTAAACAAATTATATTATATTATACTTTTGTTCTTGGGTTTCGATATACTTTAATGACAATGCCTCAAGCAGCGCCACATGCTTCTGAACTTTATATACATCTTAACCATATAAATATAAATAAATAAAAATAAAAAAACTGATCGCCCACATCCTCTATAATATGATTTTAAGAGCATTAATAGTTTTGATCCTACCCCTAGATACAATATATTTGCATTTTCATAAATCACTCCTGGGTTGACAAAAAATATCAAGGAATTACAATTATCATATAGTATAAGAATTAAAAAATATGGACTGATAAATACTATTTTTTTTAAATATATACATGTTTTTTTTCTTGACTAAAATATTAAATCTTTTCTTTATTTTAATGTACATTTTTTAGTGGCATAAAAGATTTATAATATTTTTTTTTTTTACTTTCCTGTCAGTCATAGCCATTGAATGAAAAAGACCCTGAACACTTGTGATAAGGAGAAGAAGATGATGAGGTAAGAGTGTCTTTTTATTACAATAGTTGCCTCTTCACTCGCAGAATGCTGGCAAATAAATTAAAAGGGGCAACTGATAAGTGTTAAAAAATAATGTTAACTTTACAATGTAAAAAGCTATTGGTGAACACTACAGTATCGTACAGTGGCTACACTATGGAACTTTGTAATATGGCACCCACAGTGATGGAGGGCAAGCCACAAAGAACTTGATCATTCTTTTACCAGCCAGACAATATTAGAGGATAAGTGGTTCTAAAGGCTCTACCTTCTCTGTTCAATACCTCATACAACCAGGCAGTTATGCAATGACAGGAAGAAACAATGAACTACCTAGAGCGATTAACAGCGCCCTGGCAGATCACTGAGAACTAAAAGCCGACAGCCACAAAGGACGACGGTACTCGCAGTTACTACTTTCACAGAACTCTTTGAATGGATGACGCGGCCGGGTGGGAAGAGCCCAGGGAGAGCGCATGTTTTTAAAATTGTGCAAGGAGAAGAACCCACACTCGCTGTCACAATGGGGGATTGAGGGGGGGTGGTCTGGGAGGTGCAGAAGTTGCTGCAACAGTAACATGTTACATGTTACACCCTGAACACAGGTGTAACATGTAACATGTTAAAAAATGTGAACTTATTCTTGAACAATGCTTGAGGCAAATATTGATTTTAGGTTTAATTAGGGTGCATTTAATAAATCAAAAAAGACTCTAGTGCATCTTCTAATGTAATGTTGGGGGCATGCTTAAGTGGATGCAAATATTAGCTTTCAGAATGTCAGCTTTTACATGGGAATTTTGAGTTTGTCTGGTGGGACATCGGGAAACAGTTTATAATTTTTTTTTGTCTGGTGTTGAAAACCAAGAAACCATCTTAAACTTGAAGTAAAGCCTCCTATCGTTTTTAGCCAAGGAAGCTGCCATTTTGACCTATGTTTAATCTACAACTGCCATGATGCTGCACATGTGATCAGTTTTGACACTAGCCATTGGATGGTTTGACAGTCTGGTTGAGAACACAACCAATGGGAGGGTTACATTCACGCAACATGCCAGAAAGGTAACATATTTGAAACGGTTAAATGGATGGGTTTACTTCCGCTTTAAGTATTTATTACAAAATACTTATGAGCACTCATTAGAATTCACCCAGCAAATGACAATTCTTCAGTTCAGGAGGATGAATGTTCTTTGATACTTAGAAGTATTAAGCATGAACACTCTAAATAAAAACCATACAATATACTATACAATACCAAAGCACAATAATATACAGGTTTCTTACGTCCAACGGATTCAGTTTAGAGACATGACCATTACTTGTTTCTAAAAAAGAAATATTGGAAGATGTATTAATAGTGGAAAACCTACTAAGAAAACGTTTTAATCAATATCTAATATGGGCAGCATAGTGACACAGTGGTTAGCACACCTGCCTTGCAGCAGTGTGAATCCTATACTCCTTGTGCTTTCATTGGTTTCCTTCAGGTACTCCAATTTCCTCCCACTCTCTAAAGACTTGTTGATAGTTTAAATGGCTCCTATCTAAATTTGCCCTTATATATTTGTGCTTGTGAGATAGTGTCTTGTTTCATGTGAATAAACAGTATGTAAGCACTGCATAAATTAATGGGGATATATAAATACCTGTAATAATTTAAATAAGCATTACAGCTTTTATGAATCAAACGAGATCTATGAATAGAGGATAGGGAATGATTGAAATGTTTACCCCCTCCATTCATAGACCCTGTTTCATTCATAGAAGCTGTAGTAACGGCTTCTATGAAAGGAGGAGCTAGGTGGAAAGGGTGAGCATAGTCGGGTACTCTTGATGAGTGCCTGTCATAGCTCCCTCAGTTCAGTTAAGCTCTGCTGCACCAGCAGATTGTGGCGGCAAGGGTGAAGGAAGTATTGGTGTAGAAAGATTTCTGCTAAACCTTGACACAGCAGCACAAGGGACACATCTCACTGAAGGTAAGTAACAACTCTTGTGTCAATTTTAATTTTTTTTAATCAAACTTAGGCTTTAAATGTTAACACACAGTAGTGAAATTATTTATATTTAGACCCTGAGGTACAGTTAAAGAATGTAAACCCAACATATTCATGATAAGTGACTGCTGTACCATGCACTTGTATTAACAAGAATCCTGTACTCTTTATATTGTTTCCTTTGTGTGAAATTCACAAGGTACATGGTGCTCAAAACTCAGCCTGGTCTCCTCCAATGATCAGACTTGTACTGACATGCCCCCCTCCCCCCTCCACCACCATTTATTGGGAAGTGCAGTGGGAATTTGATCACTTATAAAAAAGGGAAAACAGTTATTTATAATGCATTTATGTATATGTATGTATACACAAATATTTTGCCTTTCATTTCTATTTTAAACTGATAGGTTGTTTTACAAGGTGAGGATTTACATATACTTTAAGCATTAGACCAAAACGATCATTCATGTAGTTATACTCCCTTATTAGTTTTTGACCTGCGATCTTTGAGAAAAGCAGGAATACATGCATTGTTTGTAATACCATACATAGATTTGAAAAACATTTTTATTGACTTATATGTTAACCCAACCACTAAAATCTCATACAAGATTTCAAAAGTATTTTTTTTTTTTCAGCTTAGCTTTCTTTAAAATAATATCTTGTGATTTTTGCCATCAAGACACTGTTATAGGTTAACAATGGCCTGTCCCTGTCTCCCAGTTCTGCTTCTGCATTGTCACCCTATCAGAGCTTCTTCTTAAGAGGAATATATGCAGCTCTGTACATTGCAAAGGCATCTTCTACTGTTGTTACCATTAGTAAAGTCATTTAGAGAAATGGCATTCAGTAGTTGAATCCTTGCAGACAGGCAGTAGCATCAAATGAGCTGCAGGAACTCAGCAGTGCTGATGTGCAAAAAAAAAAAAAAAAACAATGCACAGTGATTTAGCAGATTTGTCATATATTCCCCAGATTCAAATATTAAAATATTAAAAGATACATTATCAAGAGCTGCTCTTACCAATAAAGCTGGAGATGCCCAAAAGAAGGAGAATCACAGCAATCTTCATGATGGTGCAAAATGTGCGTAAAGCTATTAAACTTAACAGAATGTAATTGCTCTCTGAAGTCTAAAGCATTTACCATCCCCTTTATATACATCCAGAATGATGCTTAAGGCAGAACTTGTCCTCTTCCTTGTTTGTTGATTGGCAAGGAATCAATGATTGTCAGAATTCCAGCATCCTATGACAAGGATGTTGTGACATATATATGTATTATTCAGAGAACATGCATTTGTTCTAATTTTGTAGGATCTAATTATTTAAACCAACATTCATTTTTATACACAATGATTATGAAACTGAACAAATAGGCTTGCTTTGTATCCCACAAGGTCCATGATGGGAATAGTATAGCAAGGAAAAAAACTGCGCTGGACAAAAATATTACCAAACAATAATAGCTGCATCACCAAGTGAGATACACACAATAAACATAAATTTGAAGAAAAAGTTGCGCTGTGAAAGAAAAGTTAAATTTAAAGAATATGTTTTTTTAGCAAAATCAAATATATTTTTGTGATTCCACAAATGTTAGAAAAAACCCTGTGAAAGGATTTTTTCTTTCACAGGGTTTTTTCTAACATTTGTGGAATCACAAAAATATATTTGATTTTGCTAAAAAAAACATATTCTTTAAATTTAACTTTTCTTTCACAGCGCAACTTTTTCTTCGAATCCATGATGAGAATAGGTCCACAAAAAGAAAAGTAGAGTTAAAGTGACTGCGGTAGAGTCTCATAACATAGCCATCAATGTATATTGAGAAGGTTTAAGTATTACCCTTTTATTGTCTAATTAACTATCCAAGTTTCAGGACTTATTCAGGTTTTGTAGAAGCTACATCTACGATATTAATATAATTTTAAGGGAGAACCACAAATACGGTCTTGTTTTTTAAGTTTCTGAAAAAGCAATTGTGATAAAAAAAAGTCCAAACATAAAAAAGTGTGGAATGAACTAAGAATTATTGCACTCCTTTTATATGTGCACTTATTTGTGATTTCAGATGTTAGCACATATACATTGTGTTTTTACATTTTTTTTATTTGCTCTTATTTAGGAATTTGTTTAAAATGCTACTACCCCCCCCCCCCCCTAAAAATGTAGCTAGAGGTATCACTGGGGTTCACAGTAAATTTCTGGCCACCAATACAAAGGCTAATGCCGCGTACACGCAACCTGTTTTTCCATTGTAATAAACTCTGAAGGTTTTTCCAACAGAGTTCCAACGGAGTTCCAACGGAGTTCCAACGGAATTCTGACGGAGTACGGACGCAGTTCTGACGGAGTTCCGCTGAAACTGTCCTACGTACACACGATCACACCAAAGTCCGACCATCAAGAACGTGGTGATGTACAACACGTACAATGGGACTAGAAAAAGGAAGTTCAATAGCCAGTAGCCAATAGCTGCCATCTTGTACTTTCTTCAGAGCATGCGTCGTTTTTGATCCGTCGAAACAGCATACAGATGAGCCGTTTTCCTGATAGGAACTGGTTCCGTCGGAAATATTTATAACATGTTCTATTTCTACGTCCGTCAGAATTTTCAAAAAAAAAAAAGTCAAATGAGGCCCACACACGATCGGAATATACGATGAAAAGATTCCACTTTTTCCACTCTGACTTTTTCTGTCGGACATTCCGCTCATGTGTACGCGGCATAAGTGTTGCAGAAATAAGTTAATGCAGAAAGGGGTTCAATTAGAGAGCCTATTAAAAACTGGTATGGGGCCCCATCCCCCTGTGTGCAGGAAACTATTTCATGCTGGCAAGTGACAGATGAACATGTGTATATACATTATCTACAGCAGTGTACACATACATTACCTCTATAACATCCTTTAACCCCCCCCCCTAAAAAAAAAAAAAAGATATCAGGGTATAAAAAAATAAGAAAAAGGGAGTCAGCAGGTCAATTAAAACAGTGGTTATGGCATTGAGAAGAACTTTGTGAGCACATGCAACACCACTCTCCTTTATAGCCTATGGCATTGAGTGCTACAGAAAGGCAGACCTCTCACGCTACCAGCCTAGTTCTGACACATTGTAGGAGTACATGTACAGTTTATTATGCCCAATTGAGGCAGGTTGCTATCTGTTCCTACTGTCACAGAAAAAAGATAATAAAAATACACACCTACGTTTTATTAAAAAAATTTTTTTTTTTAATAATCTCCCCATCACTACCACCATTTCTTCCTTCAACCTTTGTTAGCAAGGCCTTTCCTTCATAACTGGGGCTTCTAGCATACTGTAAGTATGAATGAATATGATACAAACTATGTGTAGTAAATGGAGCAAAAAGCTTACCACACTCTGATTCTTAAATTGTCATAAAAGTAAGTCATAAAATCAATATTGAAGACAAAAAAGTGTTGACAGGGCTCAGGAACTGAGCTGAAATGGATGGGTAATGGCTGCAATGAACCACATGTATACTCAAAAAGGTTACTGGCTATTTATTCCAAAAATTAAAACAGTACAAATGTGAATGACAATGTTACCACAAGGCTGTAAGGCTGGCTCAGGCACTGATGGATCACTAGGACTGACCGGGTTAACCAACCAAGGGACAACGAAAAACTAAAGCCACAAAAGGACATGCCAGCTGCAGTGTGTGGTGTGTATAACTGGACCTGTCGGCAAGGGAAGATGGTGTCACTGACACTGGTGATGTAAATAGAGCCAAGACTTGACAAAGCGTGCAAAATCAGTAGTCACTGCATCAGAGATGCCCTGCTCCACGTTGGCCGTGGCTGGTTCCTTCCCTGACACCTCCGTTCCGGCTTGTCTTCGGTTATGCCCCCTTCTTCGACACTCACCATGGAGCTTTTCCCCTGGACACAGTGAGCTGCTTATAATATAAAATGATAAAAAATGGTGTTTACTGCGCTACCCCAATATTAACCATTAACATACCACTATTTTTACTCGTGGAATAAACCGCTTAATTCCCTAAAATATATATATGTATAAATGGAAAATCCAAATAATATATGAATAACAATTGTGCATGATAATATGTGATATTATCACACACTATCGTATAGGTATTATCGTATAGGTGTAACTGTGGGCTGCAATACGTGGGTAGGACCACAAGGGCACTTTCGGTCAGAATAGGGGAACATGTCAGGAACATTAAGAAAGGATATAAGTACCATAGCGTGTCGAAGCCTTTTAGGGACATACATAAGAGGGACCACCAATGTTTGAAGTTCTTTGCAATAGATAGGATAGAAAAAAACTGGAGGAATTCGAATATGAGAAGAGAAGTATCCAAGAATGAAACGTACTGCATTTTTAAACTAAATACAATGAAGCCGTTGGGGTTGAATATTGAACTAGATGTGAATAGTTTTATAGAGGATTATTAGATTAACTTTACTTTCAATTTATTTCTATTTTTATATTTATTTTTATTTTTATTTTTATTATTTATTATTTATTTTTATTTTTATTTATACTTTCATTATTTATTTATTTTTATTTTTATTTAAATACATTTTTTTATTATTATTATTTTTATTTTATTTTTATTTTTATCCTCTATAATCATTACATCCATTATTAGATATTACATTTAAACTGATATGCTAATATTTGTATGTAGATCGAAATCTAAGTAAAGAGATTTTAAAAGTTTTTAGATTAAAAAGTGTAAAGTGTTGATACTATTTTTAAGATGTGAAACTTGTAAAAGCCATTTTCAGCCGCTTGTACGGGTAACCATAGTGACAGGAAGGGGTAAAATGTAACAAATGCACCTTTATGAAACTTAAGAAATTATAAGTGGGGGACCAATGAAAAACATAAGGACTTGGGTGTGGGCAAATCGCCATTAGGTAAAATGGCGGCGAGTTTATTTCCGGTACAGGGGAATTTATTGAACTAAACTCAAGCTCCGGGATATCAATAGAGTGGTGTGGGCAAAACGCCATTAGGTAAAATGGCGGTGAGTCCATTTCCGGTACAGGGGAACTAATTGAAGTAAACTCAGCTCCGGGATATAAATAGAGTGGCACATTAACCATAAGCAGCTTCCTGATGATGCAAATACCATTGCGAAACGCATAGAGGCTGCTGGGAAAATCCTGCCACGTCATTACGTAATTTCAGGTCCGAGCAAAAGCGAGGTTTGAGTTGCAAGCCGGGCGAAAATGAGGCTTGCAACGCACACGCCGGAACAGGGAACACGCAGTGACATCTATACACCCATACGAACGGCTGGATGAGCTTGGTGCCGGCCTAAGGGCACCATAAAATGTGAGTGGAAAGTCTCTTTTTTAAACAAATTTTAAATAAACAGTGTAAGATGTTTGCGCAATGATTGCTGTTTGTTTTTTATGAGGATAACACTGCATGCATATAGTGTCGGGAGGAGAGTCATTTTGACCGCGTGAAGCCTGCCCAGCCAGGATAGACCACATTTAGACCACCCATTCATATCACCTTTACATTTATTTATCATAGCGGGGTAGTTTGCTCTAAACAGACTATTCATATCTGATGTTAGTTGTACGCCTAGATATGGGATCTTCGAAGTGGCCCAGGAGAAGGTAAAATTGGAGGAGGTTTGTTTAAGGAGGTCTGGGGGACTGTTATGTTTAATGCTATCGACTTGGACATATTGACTCGGAGGCCGGAAACCCTACTAAACTCAGAAAGGGTGCGCAGAATCAGGGGCATAGAAGTCAGGGGAGAGGAGACAAAGAGAAGGAGGTCGTCTGCATAGAGCGCGCATTTATGTTCCTGCGAACCGCAGAAAACCCCCTTGATGTCCGGGTTAGATCTCAGTGCGATTGCCAGCGTTTCGATCGCTATCGCAAAAAGGAGAGGCGATAGTGGGCATCCCTGTCTGGTACCTCTACCTATGGGGAAAGATTCGGAGTATCTGCCCATCAGGCGAACTTGTGCAGAGGGGTTAGAGTAGAGCGAATTGATAATGTTAAGAAAATGTGAACCACATCCCCATCTCTGCAGAATATCAGACAGGTATGCCCAATCGATGGAATCAAACGCTTTGTGTAGGTCGATGGAAAGAAGGAATCCTTTTTGGGGTGGGTTGCCGTCCCATTGCGATTTGAGTAGCGAAACAATGTCAATAGCTCTCCTAATTTGGTCTGTTCCCTGCCTCCCAGGAATGAAGCCCACCTGATCTTTATGGATATACGAGGAGATGAAACCTGACATCCTATTAGCCATAATCTTAGTCATAATTTTTATATCGTTGTTTATAAGCGAGATGGGCCGATAGTTGCAAACCTCACTAGTGTCCTTTCCGGGTTTCGGAATGACCGAAATATATGCTGAATTTAAGTCCGGCTCTAACGGGGCTCCATTCCTGAGAGAGTTGAACAGTTTAGTGAGATGAGGGGCTAGACAGTGTCCAAATTTTTTATAGTACCCAGTGGAGAATCCGTCCGGGCCCGGAGAGGAGCCCAATTTAAGATGCTTAATGGTATCAAGGACTTCAGTTTGGGTGAACGGAGTCTCCAAAAGGTCACTGTGTTCTTTACTTAACAATGGCAAAGGGAGGCCCTTGAGAAACCTTTCCCTGTGAGCAGATGTGGTGTCAGTGTTCTTTTTATATAAATCTGAGTAAAAGTGTAGGAAGGCTTGCATAATTTTGGACGGATTCTGCGAGAGATCCCCAGAAGCTATCTTGAGTTTAGGGAAAGCATACGTACGCTGTTTGGGGTTTAGTTTGGTTGCTAGACGGGACCCAATTTTATCTTTTTGAGCATAAAATTTTGCCCCCGTCCAGTGGAGATGTTGTGCTGCAGCTGTGGTCAGAGATAAGTTCAGAAGGGCGCGGGCCGAGTCAAGCTTTGCTAGGGAGGTAGATGTGGGGTTGCGTTTGTGCGCTTTCGCCTTCATGTGAAAGTCCTCTGAAAGTTTCAATGTGTCCGCTTTGTGGGCCGCTTTAAGTTTAGAAGCCAACTGTATCAATTTCCCCCTAATAACTGATTTATGGGCAGCCCAGATAGTGGAGGGGGTAACTTCCTCAGAAGTATTGAGGAGAAAGTATTCCTTGCGCTTTCGCCTTCATGTGACTGGGGACAGCAAGGATAAAACTTCAAAAAGTGGAGTGGTTATCCCTTCTTAAATGAACCAAAGGTGCATTTACACCAATCTCTGGTGAGTGGCCAATTCATGTGGTGGTGGTGTTATCACTGAAGTGGTGGAATAATCATAAGTAATCACGAAAGAAAAAGAAAAACATGAGAACACAAAAAAAAAAAAAATTTTAAAAAAGGGAGAAAGGAGTCCCGTACAAAACTGCGAGTCCAGTAACATCTGATAGACCTACGGTAATCGGATCTCACGTATGAGGCTGAATAAAATAGCCAACTTCTCAATTGGGGTAAGGGGGGGCTGCCCCAATCACTCCCTCAGAACAAAGAGGGGGAACTGAGAGCCCACAACTGTCACCCTACCCCAAAAGGGTGGGCCAAAGAATAAAAGGAAACAATTAACAGGTGCTGTGCCATCAGGCTTTCAAGGTGGTAAATTTTCTTTAGGTCGCTTCGGTCCTTGCTTCAGCCAGGTGTGTTGCAGAGGGCTTGCTGGCGGAGGTCGTTTCGTGGAGGTTGGAGTTCCCCTGGTGGCTTGAGAGGCATGAGGCTCCAGTTGTATCAAACCGAGATGCATCAGGAGACGTTCCCCTTCTGGGAAGGAGGAAAAACCGAAGCTTTTGTTTTTGTATGAAAAGTTCAGGCGTAGAGGGAATGACCAACGGTATGTGATTGCCTTATCCAAAAGGACTTGCAGTAGCGGTTTGAGAGAGCGTCTTTTTTGTACCGTATAAGGTGATAGGTCAGCAAAAATCTGGATTTTGTGGCCCTGGAAAGAGAGATTGTCCGCATATCTGGATTTACGCATGACCTCTTCTTTGGTAGAGTAATAATGAGGTTTAACAATGATGTCGCGGGGCAGACCATCCGAGCGGGGTGCTTGAAGTGCTCTGTGGGCCCTATCCAGCTCCATGCGGTGCTCTGGGATGTCAGGGATTAGGTTTTTTATTAGTGTTTTCACTGCTTTCTGTACCTCCTTTTCGGATTCTGGAATACCTCTGATTCTGAAGTTATACCTGCGTGACCTATTCTCGAGGTCATCGATCTTAGCAAACGCAGTTTCCAGTTGCTCCTGCATTTCTTGTAATCTGTTAGAATTCTGATTAATCTGTGTTGCAGCCTGGTCAGCTTTTTGCTCAATAGTGTCCATCCTCATTCCAATTTGCTGCAGATCAGCATGTAATGAGCTAGTAATCTGTGCAGCATTCATTGCTAGGCCTTTGGACAGCATCTGTGAGAAAGCAGCCATCATAGAGGGAAAGTCAGTGGGGGTTGTGATTTCCTCCTGTGCTTCACTAACTGTGAGAAGTAGGCCTGTGTGGGGATCCATCATTGGGGTAGTGGGATAGCTAGTGCTCAGGCCGTTCAGCAGGGATTCTGTGGAGGAGGGGGAGTGAGCAGGCTGTAGTGGTCCTGGTCTGCTATTGAGGAATCCTGCAGCTCCGTGTCCTGTGTGCCTCGTGAAACCGCCGCCATTTTGGCATAGCTGAGGGGGCCGGGAGCCGCCGTCATCTGGCGTGATTTTATATACACAGAGGATAGCTTGCACGGGGATCACCAGTGGAAACTGGCATGCTGCACATTAAATTGGACAATATAAAATAGAATTAAATGCATGAATATTTGACATTTATACTGATGTTATGTTAATACATGTTGATTGATAGTGGTTGATAATACCTATACGATAGTGTGTGATAATATCACATATTATCATGCACAATTGTTATTCATATATTATTTGGATTTTTCATTTATACATATATATATATATATATATATATATATATATATATATATATATATATATATATATATTTTTAGAGGATTAAGCGGTTTGTTCCACGAGTAAAAATAGTGGTGTGTTAATGGTTAATATTGGGGTAGCACAGTAAACACCATTTTTTATTATATTTTCTACATCCACCAATTGGAAGTACATATTTTGACTGCAGCAACCAGTTATATTATACGTTTGAAATTGTAGACACATTAAGGGTTTTTTTGGCGCCGGTGACTCACATAGATTTATTTGAATACAGTCAGCTGCTTGGCTCTATTTACATCGCCAGTGTTAGTGACACCATCTTCCCTTCCCTTGCTGGTGGATATGTCTCTATACACCACACACTGAAGTTGGCGTGTCCTTGTGGCTTTCCACGGTCGGTGTCCCCCGCTTGGTTGTCCGGGTCAGTCCTAGTGATCCATCAGTGCCTGAGCCAGCCTTACAGCCTTGTGGTAGCATTGTCATTCAAATTTGTACTGTTTTAATTCTTGGAATAAATCGCCAGTAACCTTTTTGAGTATACATGTGGTTCATTGCAGCCATTACCCATCCATTCCAGCTCAGTTCCTGAGCGCTGTAAACCCTTTTTGTCTTCAGCATTTCAACATCTGATCCTTTGCCATTAGACAGCAGCACGGTTCAGCTGAACATATATTGCATTATGTGTTTTTTCCAGTGATTAGATCTAGATAATCTAGATCAGTGATGGCGAACCTTGGCACCCCAGATGTTTTGGAACTACATTTCCCATGATGCTCATGCACTCTGGGAAATGTAGTTCCAAAACATCTGGGGTGTCAAGGTTCGCCATCACTGATCTAGATGTTAACCATAGAAAATGAGTGAAAATATTTTTTGTACTTTTATTTGAAGTCACACGGCCACTTGGTTCCCTCTTCCACTCCCATTTCTTGGTGGGTGGGGGCGAAGACTCACAAAAACAATCAGCAACCTCCACCAATGTTACAGGTCCCAGAGGCTTTTTCACTCCATGGAAAATTGTGAGGCATCCCTATGCTGTGGACATCCCTTGACACTCCTTTCTTGTGACAGGCTGACCAGGTTAGCCAGGGTGTGTGGCAGTAGCAATCTGACTTCAGGACTACAGGCATGCCATGTGTCAGCACGGCATCATGTAGATCTGAACTAGGAAGAAAAACAAACTTGACCACGCTAGGATGGATCTGCCATCATGCCTACCACAGTGTACCAGCCCTGGCCCTCCCCTTTCAATGGCCCACCACATTTCACTGGTTTCAGAATTTAAACCTGGCCTAGACATAAGACTGCTGTTCCACAAGGTTGGATCAAGAGACAAGCATCCAGGTAAGCACTCTCCCTCGGGGACAAGCTGCATAGGGTGATTTGATTAAACAGCTTTTTGGTTTGTGGTGCTCAGATTCAGTGTAATTATGCTTTTGAGAAGAACTTCAGAACTATAAAATGTACTTAGAGTGCAGTGGTTGGGAGTAAGTGATATAAAGTCCAGTGTACAGAGTGCAGAGTGCAGAGTGCAGGAGTATAAAATGTACAACACAGTGTCTATCATGCAGGGCTCAGGTGAGCATAACATACACAGTGCAGGCATCATGAGAACATAACATGCAGGGGGTCAGAAGTGAGTAACAAAGAGAGTTCAGGAGTCTATAGTGCATATCGCAAAGACCACATGACAAAAGAGTGTGTACTGCATAGAGTGCAAGGGTTTGGAGTACATAATACACAGGCTGTAGGGTTCAGAAGTGTGTAATACAGACTGCAGGGGCCAGGAGTGCAAGACGCAGCAAGTGCAGGGGTCAGGGATATGTAATCCAGAGAATTCAAGGTTCAGAAGCAAACATAGGCTAGTGTACAACCAAAAATTACCCATCCCACCCTGCCTCCCCACCTCATCCAATCAAAGGACGCTTCGCATTCATTCAACTCGACAGTTAAAGATCTGACATGCAGTGGCAGAGCAAAGTCTTCTCTTCAGCTCTGGATGTGATAGGAGTGGAGGAGTAGTCGCCTTTGTCTTTGCAAATGAAAGAGCTCAATATGCAAGCCCCACCATTAGATCATTTACATGCAAACCACAAAGTGATTATATTCATATGCAAATGATTTGCATATGAATGCACTATGGGCACAATGCGGGCAGAGCTTTTGCAGAACCCATACACAGGACGGTCCCCATACACAAGACAGCTGGATTGAGCTGAAAAGGCAGGACAGTTACACAAAATCCAGGACTGATGGGCAGTGTAGCATAGTGCTACTCCAGCAGGGGCCACATGTAATAGCTGGCTCTTCCCCAACAGTGCAGAGGCTGCCCACCCCCACAAGTACTGGCTCCAATAACTCAGTCTAGGGGATGTCTTTTTAAAATGTATTGCTTGAGAACTTTGAACAGGGAGAGGGGTTAGGGCATAGAATTACTCCAAAATGCTGGACCATAAACAGGAGAGCACTCTTCTCCATGCTCACGGTCCAGGATTCTGCTGAGAACAGGGGAAAAGGCCAGTATTCCGAGCCCCTAAAAGAGCTGTCTCAGTCCATAGCTATCTCTGGCACTTATATCCCAAAAGTACACAGTCACCAGAAATCAATTCAGGGTCATTATTCACAAGTCCCCAGGACAGCCACATGCCTTCCATCTTCCTCCAGACAAGCCCCTGAGGCTTTGGAAACCTTCCTCCCGAGGAAAGAACCAGGGCTTAATGCTATTTAACCCCCCCCCCCCCAGACACCTTCTGGGCATTCCTCTCCAGGTATAGGCTAGGCCATGATAAATAATCTAGCTGATCATTTGAATCCCCCATCCTATGTTCTGGAAGCTTTCTCCAGAGGCAGGGAGAATCAATCAAATACCCAGCCTGTGGAACCCTGAACAGACCAGAACAAACAATCACTGCTCCCTTGACTACAGAAGGAGTCAAAAACTAAATGTGTCTACTATCCTATACTAGCTGGGTGCTACAACACGTGTAAGCCCCTGTACACATGGTTGGAAATTCCAACCACAAAATCCGTCGTAATTTTTCCGACGGATTTTGTCCGACACTGGTGTTGCATACACACAGTCGGACAAAGTTGACGGAAAATCTGATCATTCTGAACGTGGTGACGTTCGTTGCGTATGACGGAACTATGTAGAGGCTAGTAGCCAATAGCTTTGATCTCGTAATTTGATCTGAGCATGCGTGGCACTTTGTCCGTCGGAATTCTCTACACACGATCGGAAAAAGTCTGATTGGATTTTGTTGTTGGAAAATTTGAGAGCAGGATCTCAAACTTTTTCAATCGGAAATTCCGACAGAAAAAGCCTGATGGAGCCCACACATTTTCTGTCAGAATTTCCGACCGTGTGTACGGGGCATAAGAGTAGACAAGTAATACAATTGCACTGTAAAGTTATTGGAGAGTAACTAGCCAGTTTTCTAGATAGTGTCTCATCCTGGACACAAAGACATAGCTTTTAATATTACATGCTTATATTTACTAATCATGCTTTTGGTCCATTTTTTAAATATTGCAAGAACATGTGTTTACTGTATATCACAAGAAAACTCCAATGGCTAATCTGGGCTCTGTTATTAACCCCTTCTCGCCAATGTAACACATACAGTATATGCAACCTCATGGAAGTGGACTTTTTTCCGTGAGCCTGGAAAAATGCGTATCTGGGATCTCTGGGATCTCACGAGAGCCCTGGACCACGTACTAATGATGGGGACCTGGAACTCCCAATTCAGGGCATCTGATTGCTGTGGTAACCTCTGATTGGCTACCACAGTGATCAGTCATTGTAAAGCCCGTCCCTATGTTTTGCTCTCTGTGAATGGAGAAGCAAGATACAATGTATCTTTCTCTTTCCTTGCAGAGAGGAATAAAAAAAAAGTGTGTGCAATAAATAAATAATAAAAAACAATGAAAAAATACCTAGATCAAGGTTTGATCTAGGATAGTGCCAGGGTTAGTGTTTGGGTCAAGTAAGGGTCAAAGGGGGGGGGGGGGCAAGGATTGGATTGCAATGTGGACGGCCGTGACTGAGCTCCGGGATTCTGTGAGGCCTGGGACCTGCTAACACCGCCTAAACTACTAATATGTCCACACAGCTTAAGAGGGGGACTCACGGACACATCCTCCGCTCTTTTGTGACCCCAAAGAGGAGGAATTTGGCCGTAAATCTGAGTAAATACAGATATAGCAGCGGAGGGAGGTCAGCTAAAATGGCGCCAACACACAGGCTCAGCATGGAGGAGGACATAGAAGATGAGGTGTCCCTTCCAGCATCCGAGGACTCGTTAGCAGGTAACACTGACAAAGACAGACCTCTTACATATGCCACCATGACTGACGTAGCTGCAGATATCAAGAGATCATTTGCCTCAGCCATAACTGACATAAAAACGGAGCTGATAAAACTCTCAGAACAAATGGCGGTTTCAGAGAGGGCTGGGAAAAGGAGAGACAGAGCCTTAATCAGACTAGATGACGTTGCCATCTCACACACCCAGTACCTGATCGAAATGAACAGACATTTAGAGGACTTGGACAACCGATGGAGAAGGCACAACATCAGAGTCAGAGGTGTCCCAAAGTCTGTACCAGCCGACCAAATTAAACCAGCACTGACTACCATTTTTAACAGCCTGCTGACTAGGCCAGAACACTCCCCCATTGATTTTGACAGAGCTCACAGGGCTCTGAGGCCCAGAGCACCATATGACAACCCACCCAGGGACATTATATGCTGCCTCCCTAACTTCTGCCTGAAGGAAGAAGTACTGCAAAAAGCAAGATCTAATGATCAAATCATATTCAATGAAGCCACAATCCAACTGTTTCAAGATTTATCCCCCATCACCTTAAAGAACAGGAGAGCTCTAAAACTCCTATTGGCATAAATTATAGGTGGAAATTCCCTTTTGCCCTGCAAGCCTCTTTCATGGGGAAGCAACATGTGCTCAAAATCCCTGAGGAACTTCAAAGATTCTGCGATAACCTCCAAATCGCACCAGTAGATCTTCCTGATTGGTACGCAGAATTCATACTGCCGCCTGAGATCAATAACCCACACTTTGGTCTGGGACCATCACCCATGCACTCACCCCTTCAACAAGGAAAGCCAAGAAGGAACAGCAGCAGAAGTAATTATGACTCACCCTCGTCCTCTAAAAGCGCTAAAAGCTAAAGAATCAAATAGCTGATTTAAACCTTAGTTTTTATACAAAGCTTCCAAACTCAATCTATGCTTAATCACCAAGTTAATATTTCTCTCTGAAATAACTTTGTTTTGTTCCACCTTTATTTTTTACCTGTTAGGCTTTCATGTTCAAGCTCACAAGACCAGCAGAATTGCATAGCTGCGGAGACAAGACTGGAGCAGCGCACTTTCCGTGATCCACCACCGGAGGGTGTAATTACACTAGTTTCTACCAATATACAACACAAAAAGGAAAGAAGGAGAATTTTCCTTTCTTCTGTACTTTTATTTCTTGTTCTTTTTCTTCTCTCTGCTTGGAAATGAATGCTGAGACAAGAAATTCTCACACAAACAGGTGTGACAGCTGTGAAAATTATACCCCATTGATATACCCACATCGAAACACCTGCTGAAATCTCATGCGCACAATCTCTTTAATGCTACCAACCAAAGACTGTCACTACGGGTCAGATCCCCCCCAATCTGTAAACAAGTTCGTAACTTGGACTCACATCCAAATGACCTCTCTGACCAGGTCTGACATCAAACAACCAACAGATGGACCTGAACCACCTAATCTTGGTTGTGAAGTGTGCACCCACTCGCCCTTTTATTTTTCGCTCCCCTTTTTGTTTTTTGACCCTTCCTGCCAACTATAAAGCGTGGCCCTTGTTGAGGACTATAGATGGCACAACCAAGTGTTCACCCATGCTTTGACCTTTATCAACCTCCGGACGGACGAGATTGAACTTAATCTCTATTCACTTCAAGCAGAAAACTGTACATGTATGCCCTATCAGAAGTAACTTTTGTAACAAATAAGATCACATAATAAGGATATTGAATGATCACCACACCTATGTTCAGTATAAGGGAAGAAAAGAGGAACTCATCAACTACCATTGTTTGATTTGCATTCCTTATAACCTATTAGCTAAGAAGTGATTTATTTTAGGTTGTAGCCGGCTCACTCCATGCACATGGAAACTGGGGGCATCCGAGATCCTGTCTTAATACCCAACTATCAGAAGCTGGAAAACCTCAGCTACGATGACCTCTGAAAGCGGTCTGAATCACCGACCTATCTTGGTTCATACCAGCACTGAGGCCCAGCAAATGGAACTGTAACAAGTCCTTCAAGTATTCTCGAGGTACACGTGACAGGCCCGTGAGATGCCCCTACTTCCTAAAAGTGAACTTGAGACAAATAACTGCATATACAACTAAAGTTTTAAGCTACTGAAGTGCTTTATTACTTATGTTTCTTACGCCCTTTCCTTTTCACCATTACCCTTTTTTCTCTCTCCAGCAAATGGCAAATATCTCCTTTACTTCACTCCCCTTCCTACCTCATGCAGAGACTAAAAAATATTAAGTATATCAATGGAAATGAAGGGGCTGACCCTATTAAGGTCATAGGCAACAACTCAACCTTAACCTTTTTGACCCCCCAGGTGAAACGTGGCTTGTTACCGCCATACTGTTTATTGTTTATTGTTTATTGTTGACAATTAACTTGTCTGGTTTTCTCCCTACACCTATATATTGTAGACGGTTTAAGTTCATGAATAAAGGTTACAAACACACACCCCCCGGGCCTCCCGGTGTCACTGGAGATAGACCCTAAAATCTAAATGACACCAACAACTCATTTAAAGTAAATACCACAATAGTGACAAACGTCCACCACCGCACCCCCCCCCCCCCCCGCCAGAGTATAACTTAGTGCCTGATTCTCTAGGTTACTAACTAGCTCCACACCCTAAAGGTGTGATTTGAGCATCCACTCAACAGTTTTTTCCTTATCTCCCCAACCACTGTAATCCTTCCCCCCACATTACTAACCTCCTTCCCCACCCCCGCTTTACCCAACTTACTCACCATTGCCTATCACCCCACATACTTGACCCTTGGAGCACAATTGAAAACAGCAGAACATCCCATAAATCGAAATCCGACTAGCCAATACTCCACTGACTTTAAGCTTAGCTTACTAAGTCACCAGGTAAACTCGGGGGCTCGGGGGGGCAGGGCGGTCTGCTGACCCGGTGCATGTAAAGGCACCTTTTCCACAAATTTGAAACAATCTGCAAGGAGGGGGAGGAGAAGAGGATCCATTCTTGAGTTCAGTGCCCTGGACTGCACCAGAAACTATAGGTCAGTGCATCGCATAACAGTTCCATACCACAGACAGACTGCCCTGCCACTGCCATCTGCTGAAAAGAATCTGCAGGGGAGACTGATGTAAGAGGGGGGTAGGGACCCTACGATAACGGGAACACTGATATAAAAGTCCTCACTCCCCTCTTACATCAGTGTCCTTCCTTACCATAGTGTATGCTGATGTAAGGAGGCCGGCTCCGGTGACCGTATACCCCCCACATCAGAGTTTCCCTTTACACCACATTAGAGTTCCCCTTTAAATTACATTGTGCAGAACTTCCCCGTGCCGTGCCCTTACACTGTGAACTCTGATGCTGCAGACTTTGATGGAAGGGGGCTCTGGTGAACAGAGACCACCTTACATCAGAGTTCCCCTTTACACCAGCCTTTCCGTATACTACACTAGCCTGTCTATATACTACCCTAGCCTGTCTGTATACTGCCCTAGCCTGTCTGTATACTGCCCTAGCCTGTCTGTATACTGCCCTACCCTTTTTTTGTGCAATTGCGTATAGTTTATATACTGTTTTTGTGCATGTTTACAAAATTAAAGTGGGCTGGTCTGGATAAAGTCCAAGGCCAAATGTTAGTCCCAGTCCAGCCCTGTGCACATGTCTATTAATTATAGGATGCAGAAGAAATTGCTAATTGTCATGCACTGTTCATGTTAAATTAGTTTGCAATGACCAAAGGAAGCTGATTTTATTTATGCGATTTAAGTGTCTCGACATACCAGTGAGATAACACACAGAAGAAAATAGAATGAGATGAAAAATAACATTTACTTAACTCATAACAGATTACCGGTTACAGAAACTATCAGTAATTTCCATTATTCAGCAGTAGCCCAAACTTACAGACATCTTGCAAGTTGCTGAATTTCGATGGCCATGATGGCATTTCTCGTATCACATTGTCCTCTTTTTTTCAGCTGGGTCTTATGCCCCGTACACACGGTCGGAAAATCCGACCACAAAATCCATCAGATTTTTTCCGACGGATTTAGTCCGACACTGGTGTTGCATACACACGGTCAGACAAAGTTGTCGGAAAATCCGATCATTCTGAACGTGGTGACGTTTGTTGCCTACGACGGGACTACGTAGAGGCTAGCTTTGGTCTTGTAATGTGATCTGAGCATGCGTGGCACTTTGTCCGTCGGAATTCGCTACACACGATCGGAAAAAGTCCGATAGGACTTTTTTTGTTGGAAAATTTGAGAGCAGGAGATAAAACTTTGTCCGACGGAAAATCCGACGGAAAAAGTCAGATGGAGCCTACACACGGTCGGAATTTCCGACAACATTGTCCGATAGGACATTTTCCGTCGGAAAATCCGACCGTGTGTACGGGGCATTACAGTGTTAAATAACAACATTTTGGAACTCCAGCAGCAGCTCCACTCTAGACACTTAAAAAGGGAAGTTCTGCTATTTTTCCTCCTCCACTCCTCCTTTAACACTTTTGGACAGGTACGCGCTCCACTTCTGCTCGGATCACCTAAGTGATCTGAGTGGAAGTTTGACTCCCATCCCATAACCACCTGCAACTTTTGGAAACACATGAGAGGCAGTTGTGGGCAGTGAAAAACTGGCCCAGATGAGGACAGCACTGGATCCCTGGACTAGTATGTGCATGTTTATTAAATGTCAGCGGCTACAATATTTGTAGCCGCTGACTTTTACTTTTTTTCCCCAGACCAAAGATCCTCTTTAACCTCCCTGGCGGTATGATTCTGGCTGGAATTTTGTGCTGAAAGCAGTACAATTATTTTGCATGGAAATTTGGCGTTTTTATATTGTAGGCATGCAATTCTTATGAATAACTCACTTAAATCTGTCCGAACCAGAGTCTAGTAGACATCCCGGGTATGATAAAGTTTGAAACACAAAATAATAAATTATAATATAATAAAAATATATATAAAAATGATTCAATAATGTAATCAAATCAAAAACACTGAAATTTGCTCAGTTGCAGAATAGTCGCTGTCATTAAATTTATTGTTTGATGATAAATTGTGATTCTAATTTTTTATCGGTGTTTTCTAGCTGGTCTAAAACCACTTTTGACATAAAGGGACACTTTTTGGTTGCTATGGACAATCTCCAGTTTCCAGGCAGAAAAAATATATTTTTATTATATAAAATGACATGCAGGGCACTGGGCAGACCACTAGGGACAAAGGGGATGTGTATTTTTTGTATACAGTACTGTAATCTGTAAGATTACAGTACTGTATGTGTTGTGTGTTTTTTAACTTTTTTTAATTTGGCGCCGATCTCTGCTCCCGTGCGTCGGAACGTCGCAGGGAACGGAGATCAGCGGCACTCGGGCACTGTGTGAATCGAGCGAGCGGACGGCTCGCTCACACAGCGGGGAGACATCGCAGGATCCAGGGGAAAAGGTAAGTAACTTCCCCCCTGTATCCTGCAATGCAGCCCGAGTCTGGCAGAAAAAACTGAACCCGAGCCAGACTCGGGAACACCGCCAAGGAGGTTAAAGAGGAACTGCAGTCTGCTCACATAGTTTTGTAATTTGTGCCATTCTGAAGCTTCCCACCACTTTGCATTTTATTTTATATAAACTGTGATTCTGTATTTGCCAAATATGCTGCAAAATTCTCCATCCACTAAGTCTGGCTGCAACCATTTTAACTGTGGGCAGCTGAAGCTGCTGTCTGTTCACTTCCTGGATTTACACAGATATACAAAGGCACACCTCCAGCTCTGCAGCCCTGCAGCTCTCATTGGCCCTCTTATGACTCCTCCCCCTTCCTTTCCTGGCAAACTCTCACAAGAGTGAGAAAGAGAGAGAGAGCTGTGCATGATGTCATAAGCCTAGGCTTTTTACCATTAATCCAATAAGACAATCCACCCAAATTCATATAGCTAAATGTCTAACTGAAAATATCAAGTGTTTTAAGCAAATTGTTGAATGAGAGATGAATGTTAACCACTTCCCGACCGCCTCATGTAGATATACGTCTACAGAATGGCACGGGCAGGCAAAAGCACGTACGGGTACGTCCCCTTTAATTTGTGGATTTTTAGTACCTCATAATAGATGGGATTTTTAGGGCAATGTAGTCAACGACTAAACAATGTATATTTAAAAATATTAGTAAATTTATTCATATATCAAATGAATACAAAAAACAAACAAAAAATATCCCAACAGATATCTACAAATAATAAAGGTGTTTACACAGTAGCTGCATACATATCATACATCATATGTGAGTGGCCATTTCATGCTACAAAAAAATACAGTACAGAGACATGAGAGAACATTGGCTCTGGATGTACAGTAGTCTGAAAACCCAACGCGTTTCGAAATGTGCATATGTATGTAATTTCTTCCTCAGGGAAGCCACTCTTTCTACAAATAGAATATGACATCAGTATAGTGCAGCAGCAAAAAATGAATGTGAAATTTATTGAAAACACAAAAATGTAATCATAATACAATAAATATGAAAATCTACCTATGTATCCGCTCAAAAATTCAAAGGGTTGATGTGTACACTCTTTCGCCACCAGGCACCACCAATGGAGACCAAACTTATTATCACCGCACAAGGAGCGCTAAAGAACCAAAGCTTAATGTCGATGCACCACATTCTCCACCCATTGCATCCTATTATTACCCCAAAAGAATCTGGGTATAATGGGAGAAAGGACCTATGAAAAATAGTAAAAATAGAAAATATAAATAAATAATTGGGTATGGGGGGGCCCATTTATTAAGAGGAGGCCCTATTCCCAAATTTGTAGTCCATATACTTACAAGGGTTTTAATGCTTAAATGACCAAAGTTCAATTCTCTGATCATCCAAGATGTTATTGAGGATAAAAAATCGAATCTTGGAAAGCCAAGGTAGAGATGATATCGTAGGTCCTGCAGGCAGGTAAGGAGCGTGCATACTAAGTGCTCCTGGTGTTTGTCTTTTTATATATGACCCTCTGTGTTCAAAAACGGCGCCAAATGAAAGTGTAGTGGGGGATTTAAAACAGCTGGGAGAAACTGGCATGAATGTGTATTGCTGAATGAACCATTTCGTCAGGAAAAAAGGGGAGTGGATTGAAACCAAAAGACCAATCAGAGGAGGTTTCCTCTCTCTGGGTGTTTTGGAGGGGAAAGATGCGTCTCCGCTGTCATGACAACGGCGTCTCCGCCGTCCCGACAGCGGCGTCGTCACTGCCCTCTAATTGGTGATATTGGGAACTAATTCGGATATGAGCGCCGACGTAACCATGACGTCGGCGCTCCTGCTATTGGCTCAGGAAGGCAGCGCCTCCATCACTCTGGAAGCTGCGCCTGCCTCCACTGTGCGTAAAGCGAGAGGAGGGCGCCGCAAACAGAAAGGCGGCGTCCTCATCTCCAAGGTAACCATCTCAAGAGACGGCGCCCCCGCCCACCCAGAAGCCGCACCTCTTCCGCTGTAAGTCAGCAAGGGGGAGACGCTGCTACTGAGGCGGAGGCATCGTGATCACCTAGGTAACAGCGGGAACACAGTAACCTAAAAAAGGGGAATGCTTCAGATCCGTTGAAACGGCGGATCCCATGTATATAGTTGACTGTTATTTAAGCGGTGCCATTGTCAGTGCCAATCTACAGTTGGTTAAAAAAAATCCAAAAGATGGAGCCGTAAAGGAACTAACCAGAGGGAGGGGGTAGATGGTGAACCTCCAAATTTGCCACACATCACATCACATAAAGGACCCAAAATATGCCAGTCTAGTGTGATAAGTGCAATAAGACAGAAAACTAAAAAACACCCGACACAGTATATGACCCTGTTGTGCAGTTCATTGGAAAAAATGAGGATCACTATTGGAGAACCCCCATTCAAATCCAAAGATGCAAAAAAACAGGGATGCCCATTCCTGAATATAGAGTGGGCTTACGTGTGCCGGGAATGCGATGAAAGTTGGTCCACCATTGAGGTATATCTGGAAGTTTACGAGCGCCACCCAACCTATAGGAAAAAAATGAACGGTGAAAAGATATATAAACCATACAAGTATAATAACATAATTAAACAACAATCAAAAAATAGAAAGTAAAATAAAAACCCCTTATATAATTTAGAGACACTAGGACGGATGCTCCCCGCCCAGTCGGGTCCAAGACCCAGGGAGGGGTGAGAGAGAGGGGAGAGAGAACTGAATAGATGACCGATGTAGTGGTCCGAATGAACTCATGAATCGAAACAACCATTCGATGTGGTTTATATAGGTATTGGGGTCTTTAGGTGGTCCAGTCAATGTATTCAGTCGGTTTTGCCTGAGCTGAAGCCATCAAGAAATGGTCTGAAACTTTCCGTTTCATTCAATCCTGGAGGGGTCGTGGCGTCTAAATGCCTAATCCAGCGCATTTCGCTCTGTAGGAGCGTTTTGTTCCAGTCCCCTCCTCGCATTGGTATATGTATATGGTCTATTACAGTGAAATTAATGGAGGGCATTCTGTAGTCATGTCGTTTGGCCACATGTCTCCCTAATGGGAGATAGAGATTGCAAATCTTCATGCTGAAGAGATGTTTACTGACCCGCTGGCCCAGTTCTTGTCTAGTCTTCCCAATGTAGAAGGCTCCACATTCGCTTTGGAGTAGATACACCACTCCTTTGGTCTTGCAATTAGCGAAGTGTTTGAGTTGGAAGTCTTCCCCATTGGGTAGCTTGAAAGATGTACGTTTGCCTATCACCCCACAGAAGGAACATGAGCCACAAGGGTATGTACCCCAGGTTTTGCAGGGGTCTATACGCGAACTGCCTTTATATTCGCTTTGAGTCAAAAGCCCCCCAATGGAGCCAGCCTTTCTAAAGGTAATTTGTGGGGTAGTAGTGATTAGATCTGACAATGCTGGATCATTCATTAATATTGGCCAATGTTTGGCAAGAATTTGCCTTATTTTTTTATGTTCGTTAGAATAACGTACAATAATTCTGGTGGTATCATCGGCCTTCTTCATTTTCTTCCTGAAAAGTAGTTCATGTCTATCTTGATTTTTTACCCTGTTAAATGCCTTTCTGAGGCATGATTTTGTGTAACCTCTACTGAGTAATCTTGTGCTTAGTTTATCCGCCTCCAATTGAAAGGCTTCGTCTGTTGTACAGTTCCGTTTAATTCGGAGCAGTTGACTATAGGGTATGGATCTTTTCAGGGATTCAGGATGGAAACTTCCAGCATGCAATAACGTGTTGCCAGCGGTTTCCTTCCTGTATAGCTGAGAAGTTATTCTACCAGAAATATCCTTTATGATGGAGACATCGAGGAAATTAATTTTACAATGATCATAGGCCATGGTGAAAAAAAGATTATAAGTATTTTTGTTCATTGTTGCCAAACATTGTTTCAGCATTGTTTCTGAACCATTCCATACTAGAAACACATCGTCTATGTAGCGTTGCCACAGAACGATGTGTTCAGTGAAGCACGTTAATTGGTCATTGGATAAAAAGTTTGTCTCCCACTCCCCCAGGTACAAGTTGGAATATGAGGGTGCGCAGCACGTCCCCATAGCCACACCTTGCACCTGGAGGTAGTGGGATCCTTTGTTTTAAATCTTACTTTATTTCCATTTTCACATTTTAACAAACATTGAACTTTGCGGTTGCATATATTATACAGGCATTTACAGTTGTATCTGTTTATAGTTTTGTAGTTTTTTACTCCTGTACCTATGCGTGTTAGTTATATATTGTTGATATTACATTCATTCCTTCTTCCCATCATATATCATTAAAACTTATCTAGCAATCTATTGTACTCTCTTCATTCATATTAGCATCCAACAGAGAGGGAGAGAGAGAAAAAGAAAAAAGAAAGAAGAAAAAAAAAAAAAAAAAAAAACCCCGAAAAAGGTTTTAACCAGGTCTCATTCTCCTTCCCTCCCCCTCCCCCTCATATCGTCCGCAATAGTAAGGACGACATCCTATAGTCTCTCCATTTTTGCCAGGTTTCATTTATATGATCTTTAGGATCTTCCTCTTTTATGATCCTCTCTTCCAGCGAACGCATATCATCCATTTCTATTATCCATTCCTCAATTGAGGGTGCTATAATGTTTTTCCACTTCCTTGCTATTATTGTTCTAGCTGCGGTTAAGCAGTGTTTTAGTATCCCTTTTCTTATCTTTTTGATCGTACCTGGTATCATTGATAGAATAGCGATCTTTATATCTGGTTGTATATTTGTATCTGTCATCTCGCTATATATTTTAAATATTTTTTCCCAGAATATATATACCTTTGGACATAAAAACCAGATATGTGACATGTTGCGATGTGATATGTGTCCCGGTTGCTTTTTGACATCTCCAACAGGTGCTATAGTTTTCTATATTCATTTTATATAAGTCAATTGGGCATTTATACCATCTCACTAATAATTTGTAGTTTCTTTCCTGGTGCCTATTGGATAAAGACATTTTGTGTGTTAATAGGATTGCTTTATCCCATTTCTCTCTGGGTATAGCCTCTTTTATCTCTTGTTCCCATTTTCTTACATATTTTAACTCTTGTGTGTTACTATTTGAGATTAAATACTTGTATATATTGGATAGATTATGTGTGGGTCTTTGTTCTTGTAGTAATAATGTCTCCAATGTTGTGGGTGTTCTATCCAGTATTCCTGTTTTCTCAAGAGTGTTTATATATTCCTGAAGCTGTCTATGTTGTATCCATTTGTGTGCATGTTCTCTACCCATGTCTTCTAGTCGAATAAGTTTTTTATTCTCCATTGTTTGTATTATTCTGGTGCTATCTTTTTTCTCCCATTTTAAAAAGGTTTTGGTTTCGTTTGCTGGGGGGAAATCAGGATTGCAGAAGAGGGGTGTCATTGGGCCTATATATGATGACCCTATTCCTCTCTTCATCAGTCTGTCCCATGTTTTCAATGTTGCTTCAATCAGAAATGGCATTTCTTGTCTTAATGGTCTATTCTCTTTTTTTATCCATGGTAGTATTTTTAAATTTGTGTTCATAATTTCTTCCTCTAGTTTCACCCATTGTTTGGTTCCTTTATTATGAAACCAATCCAAAATCCTAGTGATCAGGGATGCCTTAAGGTATGTGGATAAATCTGGAAGAGCCAAACCCCCATCTTTTTTAGATCTTATAAGGGTTTCCCTGCTGACTCTTGCCGGTTTACCCGCCCAGATGAAGCTGCCGATCAGTTTTCGTAGGGTGTTTAATATGTTTTTTAGGGGAAATATTGGGACTGTTTGGAATATATATAGTATTTTGGGAAGTATGTCCATTTTTATAATATTTATACGCCCTGTCCAAGAGAAAATCCCTTTGTTGTAGTTTTGGAGTAGTTTCGTTATTTTTTGTGTTAGTGGGGTATAGTTGTTTTCTTGGAGTTTTCTGATGTCATTGGGAATAAATATTCCTAGATATTTAATAGTGTTATTTTGCCATTTAAAAGAGAAATTCCTTTTGAGGGTATCAACAGTGTTTGTAGGAAGTGAAATGTTTAAAGCTTCCGTTTTATTATAGTTAACTTTGAAGTTACTAACTTCAGCAAAACGTTTAAATTCTTTTATTAGATTGGGTAGTGTCACTATGGGGTTTGTAATATATAGTAATAAGTCATCTGCGTATCCTGACAGTTTATATTCCTGATCTTTTATTCTGATTCCCTGTATATCTTTATTTATCCGGATTGCTGTCATCAGGTGTTCCATAGTTAGAACATATATCAGTGGGGATAAAGGACATCCCTGTCTGGTTCCATTTAGTATTGTTATCGTGTCTGATAGTTCCCCATTTGCTCGAATTTTGGCCGTTGGGTTCTGATATAAGACCAGAATTTTTTCTAACAATCTAGGGCCCAGTCCCCATTGTTTCAGTGTCTCTTCAAAGAATCGCCATCCCACCCTGTCAAACGCTTTTTCAGCGTCTACTGCCAATAGACAGGATGGGATGGCGTGTCTCTTAGCGTATTCAACTAATGTCAACGTTTTAAAGGTGTTGTCTCTTGCCTCTCTTCCCTCCACGAATCCTACTTGGTCTAAATGTATCGTTGTTGGTAGTTTAGGGGTAAGCCTATTGACTATAACTTTAGAGTAGATTCGGAGATCTATGTTCGTCAGGGAGATCGGTCTATAATTTCCACATAGTGTATGGTCTTTGTCGGGTTTGGGTATGAGAGATATATATGCCTGCATACTTTGTGATACAAATGGCTGAGCTATAGATACAGAGTTAAATGTGTGTTTTAAAATTGGGATAAGCAGATCTTTGTATGTTTTATAAAACCGTGGAGTGAATCCGTCAGGTCCTGGGCTTTTACCTATTGTCAATGAGTCTATTACTATCTGTATTTCAGTTTCTGAGAATTCGTTCTCAAGTTGTTCTATATCACTATCTGGTAGCGGTGGTATCGGGGTTTCTGTTATATATTGTTTTATCTTTTGGTCAAAGTCTTCTGAGTTCTGTTTTGTTAATTGATTGGGTAAGTTATATAAACCAGAATAGAATGTATGGAAAGTTTCCATAATCTTCTTTGGATCATACGTCAATTCCCCTGAGTCTGTTTTAATTTTGGGGATTGATGTAATTCTTGCTTGTTGTTTTAAAGCTCTAGCTAATATTTTACCTGGTTTATTATCTTGATGGTAATATAAGGTGCGATTTTTGTCTCTAATTCGAAGTGATCTGAAGCATTCCCCTTTTTTAGGTTACTGTGTTCCCGCTGTTACCTAGGTGATCACGATGCCTCCGCCTCAGTAGCAGCGTCTCCCCCTTGCTGACTTACAGCGGAAGAGGTGCGGCTTCCGGGTGGGCGGGGGCGCCGTCTCTTGAGATGGTTACCTTGGAGATGAGGACGCCGCCTTTCTGTTTGCGGCGCCCTCCTCTCGCTTTACGCACAGTGGAGGCAGACGCAGCTTCCAGAGTGATGGAGGCGCTGCCTTCCTGAGCCAATAGCAGGAGCGCCGACGTCATGGTTACGTCGGCGCTCATATTCAAATTAGTTCCCAATATCACCAATTAGAGGGCAGTGACGACGCCGCTGTCGGGACGGCGGAGACGCCGTTGTCATGACAGCGGAGACGCATCTTTCCCCTCCAAAACACCCAGAGAGAGGAAACCTCATCTGATTGGTCTTTTGGTTTCAATCCACTCCCCTTTTTTCCTGACGAAGTGGTTCATTCACCAATACACATTCATGCCAGTTTCTCCCAGCTGTTTTAAATCCCCCACTACACTTTCATTTGGCGTCGTTTTTGAACACAGACAAACATATATATATATAAAAAGACAAACACCAGGAGCACTTAGTATGCACGCTCCTTACCTGCCTGCAGGACCTACGATATCATCTCTACCTTGGCTTTCCAAGATTCGATTTTTTATCCTCAATAACATCTTGGATGATCAGAGAATTGAACTTTGGTCGTTTAAGCATTAAAACCCTTGTAAGTATATGGACTACAAATTTGGGAATAGGGCCTCCTCTTAAAAAATGGGCCCCCCCATACCCAATTATTTATTTATATTTTCTATTTTTACTATTTTTCATAGGTCCTTTCTCCCATTATACCCAGATTCTTTTGGGGTAATAATAGGATGAAATGGGTGGAGCATGTGGTGCATCGACATTAAGCTTTGGTTCTTTAGCGCTCCTTGTGCGGTGATAATAAGTTTGGTCTCCATTGGTGGTGCCTGGTGGCGAAAGAGTGTACACATCAACCCTTTGAATTTTTGAGCGGATACATAGGTAGATTTTCATATTTATTGTATTATGATTACATTTTTGTGTTTTCAATAAATTTCACATTCATTTTTTGCTGCTGCACTATACTGATGTCATATTCTATTTGTAGAAAGAGTGGCTTCCCTGAGGAAGAAATTACATACATATGCACATTTCGAAACGCGTTGGATTTTCAGACTACTGTACATCCAGAGCCAATGTTCTCTCATGTCTCTGTACTGTATTTTTTTGTAGCATGAAATGGCCACTCACATATGATGTATGATATGTATGCAGCTACTGTGTAAACACCTTTATTATTTGTAGATATCTGTTGGGATATTTTTTGTTTGTTTTTTGTATTCGTTTGATATATGAATACATTTACTAATATTTTTAAATATACATTGTTTAGTCGTTGACTACATTGCCCTAAAAATCCCATCTATTATGAGGTACTAAAAATCCACAAATTAAAGGGGACGTACCCGTACGTGCTTTTGCCTGCCCGTGCCATTCTGTAGACGTATATCTACATGAGGCGGTCGGGAAGTGGTTAACATTCATCTCTCATTCAACAATTTGCTTAAAACACTTGATATTTTCAGTTAGACATTTAGCTATATGAATTTGGGTGGATTGTCTTATGCACAGCTCTCTCTCTCTTTCTCACTCTTGTGAGAGTTTGCCAGGAAAGGAAGGGGGAGGAGTCATAAGAGGGCCAATGAGAGCTGCAGGGCTGCAGAGCTGGAGGTGTGCCTTTGTATATCTGTGTAAATCCAGGAAGTGAACAGACAGCAGCTTCAGCTGCCCACAGTTAAAATGGTTGCAGCCAGACTTAGTGGATGGAGAATTTTGCAGCATATTTGGCAAATACAGAATCACAGTTTATATAAAATAAAATGCAAAGTGGTGGGAAGCTTCAGAATGGCACAAATTACAAAACTATGTGAGCAGACTGCAGTTCCTCTTTAACCTCCTTGGCGGTGTTCCCGAGTCTGGCTCGGGTTCAGTTTTTTCTGCCAGACTCGGGCTGCATTGCAGGATACAGGGGGGAAGTTACTTACCTTTTCCCCTGGATCCTGCGATGTCTCCCCGCTGTGTGAGCGAGCCGTCCGCTCGCTCGATTCACACAGTGCCCGAGTGCCGCTGATCTCCGTTCCCTGCGACGTTCCGATGCACGGGAGCGGAGATCGGCGCCAAATTAAAAAAAGTTAAAAAACACACAACACATACAGTACTGTAATCTTACAGATTACAGTACTGTATACAAAAAATACACATCCCCTTTGTCCCTAGTGGTCTGCCCAGTGCCCTGCATGTCATTTTATATAATAAAAATATTTTTTTTCTGCCTGGAAACTGGAGATTGTCCATAGCAACCAAAAAGTGTCCCTTTATGTCAAAAGTGGTTTTAGACCAGCTAGAAAACACCGATAAAAAATTAGAATCACAATTTATCATCAAACAATAAATTTAATGACAGCGACTATTCTGCAACTGAGCAAATTTCAGTGTTTTTGATTTGATTACATTATTGAATCATTTTTATATATATTTTTATTATATTATAATTTATTATTTTGTGTTTCAAACTTTATCATACCCGGGATGTCTACTAGACTCTGGTTCGGACAGATTTAAGTGAGTTATTCATAAGAATTGCATGCCTACAATATAAAAACGCCAAATTTCCATGCAAAATAATTGTACTGCTTTCAGCACAAAATTCCAGCCAGAATCATACCGCCAGGGAGGTTAAAGAGAATCTTTGGTCTGGGGAAAAAAAGTAAAAGTCAGCGGCTACAAATATTGTAGCCGCTGACATTTAATAAACATGCACATACTAGTCCAGGGATCCAGTGCTGTCCTCATCTGGGCCAGTTTTTCACTGCCCACAACTGCCTCTCATGTGTTTCCAAAAGTTGCAGGTGGTTATGGGATGGGAGTCAAACTTCCACTCAGATCACTTAGGTGATCCGAGCAGAAGTGGAGCGCGTACCTGTCCAAAAGTGTTAAAGGAGGAGTGGAGGAGGAAAAATAGCAGAACTTCCCTTTTTAAGTGTCTAGAGTGGAGCTGCTGCTGGAGTTCCAAAATGTTGTTATTTAACACTGTAATGCCCCGTACACACGGTCGGATTTTCCGACGGAAAATGTCCTATCGGACAATGTTGTCGGAAATTCCGACCGTGTGTAGGCTCCATCTGACTTTTTCCGTCGGATTTTCCGACGGACAAAGTTTTATCTCCTGCTCTCAAATTTTCCAACAAAAAAAGTCCTATCGGACTTTTTCCGATCGTGTGTAGCGAATTCCGACGGACAAAGTGCCACGCATGCTCAGATCACATTACAAGACCAAAGCTATTGGCTACTAGCCTCTACGTAGTCCCGTCGTAGGCAACAAACGTCACCACGTTCAGAATGATCGGATTTTCCGACAACTTTGTCTGACCGTGTGTATGCAACACCAGTGTCGGACTAAATCCGTCGGAAAAAATCCGATGGATTTTGTGGTCGGATTTTCCAACCGTGTGTACGGGGCATAAGACCCAGCTGAAAAAAAGAGGACAATGTGATACGAGAAATGCCATCATGGCCATCGAAATTCAGCAACTTGCAAGATGTCTGTAAGTTTGGGCTACTGCTGAATAATGGAAATTACTGATAGTTTCTGTAACCGGTAATCTGTTATGAGTTAAGTAAATGTTATTTTTCATCTCATTCTATTTTCTTCTGTGTGTTATCTCACTGGTATGTCGAGACACTTAAATCGCATAAATAAAATCAGCTTCCTTTGGTCATTGCAAACTAATTTAACATGAACAGTGCATGACAATTAGCAATTTCTTCTGCATCCTATAATTAATAGACATGTGCACAGGGCTGGACTGGGACTAACATTTGGCCTTGGACTTTATCCAGACCAGCCCACTTTAATTTTGTAAACACGCACAAAAACAGTATATAAACTATACGCAATTGCACAAAAAAAGGGTAGGGCAGTATACAGACAGGCTAGGGCAGTATACAGACAGGCTAGGGCAGTATACAGACAGGCTAGGGTAGTATATAGACAGGCTAGTGTAGTATACGGAAAGGCTGGTGTAAAGGGGAACACTGATGTAAGGTGGTCTCTGTTCACCAGAGCCCCCTTCCATCAAAGTCTGCAGCATCAGAGTTCACAGTGTAAGGGCACGGCACGGGGAAGTTCTGCACAATGTAATTTAAAGGGGAACTCTAATGTGGTGTAAAGGGAAACTCTGATGTGGGGGGTATACGGTCACCGGAGCCGGCCTCCTTACATCAGCATACACTATGGTAAGGAAGGCCACTGATGTAAGAGGGGAGTGAGGACTTTTATATCAGTGTTCCCGTTATCGTAGGGTCCCTACCCCCCTCTTACATCAGTCTCCCCTGCAGATTCTTTTCAGCAGATGGCAGTGGCAGGGCAGTCTGTCTGTGGTATGGAACTGTTATGCGATGCACTGACCTAGAGTTTCTGGTGCAGTCCAGGGCACTGAACTCAAGAATGGATCCTCTTCTCCTGCCCCTCCTTGCAGATTGTTTCAAATTTGTGGAAAAGGTGCCTTTACATGCACCGGGTCAGCAGACCGCCCTGCCCGCCGAGCCAAGCTGAGCTGAGCCCTTCAGTGGACCGCCTGCCCCTATAGCCGAGCCGAGCCCTTCAGTGGACCCCCGAGCCGAGCTGAGCCAAGCTCTTCAGTGTACTGAAATGTGTGGGAAAATACTGCGCCAAACCTAGTTTTTATCAAGCTCCAACACAACAATTAGACAAAATTGTATCAAAGGTATATAATGGATAGTGAAGCGCTAAGAGAGACAGATAAATGTCCCTGCTTCACATGAAGCTACGCAAGAGATTAAAACCTGAGAGCAGCCATGTGTTGCAGGAAAATTGTTGCAATAAAACACTCTTCACCTGAGTGAAATATCCAGACACATCAAACGGACTGTCTGGTAATGGTCTCAAAAAACTGTTTTTTGAGACCAAAAAGTTGACATGCGTGTACTAACACAACCCCTAACTGTCTCGCTAGAAGAACGTGTGTAGTGTGCAAAAGAGATTTTGCTTGAACTCAAAAGATCCAAACAACTTTGTGTATAGTGCCTGTGACAACCTCTAAAATGAATTCAGAGAAATTTAGGCAAGAAGAAACATAAATGTGGTATATGCGATTCATTAAAAAATCCCATGAACATAAATATAATCAATTGTGTTTTTTTCCCTGTGAAAATATGCCTGTAAGGCAACAGCACTTAGCCTCATCAATGTGAGCTCTTTAACACAAAATATAGTACACAGTAAGGTTCTAAATATAAATCCTGAATAGGAATTGAATGAATCACTTGAATTTAACAAAACGAAATAACTAGATTTATGAATCTAAACAATACGAAACAAAACAAATGTTTTCGTCATGCACATGTCTAATAATCAAATTAAAATTCTAAGCCCAAGCATTACAATGCTGGCAAAGAGAGGGATGCCACCGCTTCAGGCAAGTCAGCCGAAACATAGCACAGGAGCTATGAGTAAGCACTATCTTTAGTGTGAAACGCGTCAGTACCTTTGTATCGCTTTGCAGTTTTTGTGATCCTGATTTTTTTAATAAAAGGCAAATTAGTTTTTTTCGGAGTGCAGCTGTCCAGAACTTTTTCTTCCTTTTTGCTGCATTACAATGCTGGCAGTGGTGATATTTTTTATTTCAATCATAAATCATCAAGCGCTACATTCAATATCTGTCTTTAGATGGCTGCTCAACTCTTGGAGGGACATCAGAAAATAGTCCTTCAGGAATGCAACATTTACAGTGTGTACATAATAGAGACAGAGGGAAAACCTTGAAAGTCTTTGGGGCCATAAAAAAACGTGAAGTTGTATAATAGGTGTATTTTTGCTGTTGCTGGAACTTAGTCATATCACCAAGTAAAATGCACATATAGTCATTATCAGCATAATATTGCTAATAAAATCTGTTTCTGCTTTCTATTTTGCCCTTGCTTAGTGTAACCAATGGACAACAAACAAATTGCAGCTTACTGCCCCTAGATGTGGTGGCTTCATTAGCTTCATTTTTTCAAGTGAAAAACTTGTTCTGCAAGTATGGAATACCTGTTGATCTTGATAGAAATACAATGGCATATCTTCCTATACACTGAACCAAAATCTCAAACAATATTATCAGCCTTTCTTATCGTATGTGAACTACAAAACACTTCCCATTTCTATGGAAGAGTAGGAAATGTTTGTCAAATCAGAAAAGCAGCCCAGGGCGATAACACTAATCCTCCATAGCCACTATACATTGAGTGAGCGTTGTCTCCCTAGGACAGAAATTGTGTTACTGGCAGGGTCACCAGGTGAAAATAAAGGAAAAAAAAAAAGAAAAAAAATGCAGTCACATTGAAAAGTGACGGCAGAAAAAAAGATGTTGTAGTCCATTGAGTGCCCTTTTTTTCTTTTCATTTTTTAATACATGTTTTATCATTTTTTTTGTTTGTTTTTGTTTTTCTGTTTTGTCCAACTATAGATCTAGGTTTGTCCCAAGCATGTTTTCAGCCATTAAGCTATTAAGTCAAGCATGTTTAGATACTCTTTAAATGGGCCTATAATTAAATGTCTACCTTCAAAAAATAATAGAGTATATGTCAGGGTTACTACATTACCATGTTAAGCAGGGGTCCTCAAACTTTCTAAACAAGGGCCAGTTTACTGACCTTTAGACCTGAGAGAATACCAGACTGTGGTCAGTGGGTTTGGAATTTGCACTGGCATCAGTAGTCAATGGGGGCAAACAATGCCCCAGGGTCAGTTTGCTTTAACAAATGCCCAGGGGTTAGTGAGCAGTTAGAATAAAAACAGCCTAGAGCCTGTGGTTAGTGGGAATAATGCTTCAACATTGGTGTCAATGGGAAGAATGATGCACCATTGTTGATGCCAGTGGGATGATTAGTAAAAAAAAAAAAAAATTAGAATTGCAGAATATTAACCATTGTTCATATTATTACCATCCTGGAAATCTACAATGAATTTAAATACAATGTGACACCTGCCAGATATGACTGAAACCTGTCCAATATTTACAGTGTGTAATTGCAAGGGGAAATGTATTCTCTAACAATATAATTAGTGCCAAAACATATCCGTGATCAGAACATGATGTAGAAGTGTCTCAAATAGATCTGACCCAGGGTTCCCATACCTGCATGACATTTTTTCTGACAAAACATGAAATATTTACAGACAGAGCACATTTTTTACTGACACTTTCCAAACAAGTCCAGTTCCAGCAACAACAAAAATACACCTATTATACAACTTCACGTTTTTTTATGGCCCCAAAGACTTTCATGAAGATTTGCCACAATTCCTCTCACTGACACCAATAATGGTACACTATTATTGCACTAATTATTCTACTAACACCAATGGTGAAGCATAATTCCTTCCACTGAAACCAATGATGGGGCACTAATCATCCCACTTTCTAATTTATTGCTGATGCCAGTGGGATGATTAGTGCCCCATCATTGGTTTCAGTGGAAGGAATTATGCTTCACCATTGGTGTTAGTAGAATAATTAGTGCAATAATAGTGTACCATTATTGGTGTCAGTGAGAGGAATTGTGGCAAATCTTGGGTATCAGTGGGAGATTCAGCGTCCCAACTGCAAGCCTGATTTTGAGCAAAGTAGTATCTATTTTTTGCCATCAATAAAAGCTGTTCTAACTCATAACCTAGGTAGCATATATCACATAGTTATTGGCTACCAATCCTTACTTCAGACAGTATGCTTTGAGATCAGAATTAGTTATATTAATGCACATTGACACAATTGTTTGTATTCGGTTGATAACCCTCTAAGGTACATTATAGAAACAATTATAAAAAAAAATACTCTCATTTTAAGCCCCCTGATATCTTTACTACCCCTTTACTACTTTTTTAGGGGCAACAATGGTTTGGAAAAGCCTAATGCCTATCAGCAACAATGTTTTAGATGGCATCCAATTGTTTTGCTCATCTCTTGAAGTAACCATAGTGTTAAAATAAACATGCTGCTATCAACATTGTGGGACATTAAGACTTACTAACACATCAGCCTGTGGGGATGCCAACCCATTTATTTTTTACATAATTTGTTTTGTAACAGAAATCATAATCAAGATTACAGATCTGAATGTGTTGTGTAGATGTAGGTGAGGCTGATTTTTTAAAGGATTTAAAAATGTGCACACAATAAATTATATAAAGATTCACTTAAATTTTCCAGTCATATAAAAAAAAAAGAAAAAAATCATGTCATCTACATATGGTTGGATACGTCTTTGGAATATAAAAAAAATGTATTGTGTGAACCTTCCCAAATTTAACCACTTGACGTCCGCGCTATACCTGAATGATGGCTACAGCGCAGACCTGAATTTCCGGGAGGCAGTCATAGAACGTCCTCCCCTTTGTGCGCGCTGTGATCACCAAGTCACAGAGACTCAGGTGATCACCAATCCGAGTAAGGGGGGCGATCCTGGCCCCTTACCACGTGATCAGCTGTCAGCCAATGACAGCTGATCACATGATCAAAACAAAAGCTCGGAAATTGTGACAGCGTGAGGAGAAAAAAAAGCTGATCACCAGCATATGTTCAAGGGACATCGGTCCCAAAGAGGAGGGAGGCACATCTGCCTCCTCCTCTGCCTCCTCTGTGCCAATCAGTACCACCTGCCATTGCCACCTGCCATTGCCCACAGTGCCCACCAGTGCCACCTATCAATGCCCATAAGTGCCACCTATCAATGCCCACAACTGCCACCTATCAATGCCCACCAGTGGTGCCAATCAGTGCCATCTAGCAGTGTTGCCTTTCAGTGTAACCTACCAGTGCTGATCAGTGCCCATCACTGCCACCCATCAGTGCTCATCACTGCCACCCATCAGTGCCACCTATCAGTGCCCATCACTGCCAGCTATCGGTGCCACCTATCAGTGAGACCTATTAGTGCCACTTCTCAGTGCCCACCAATGCCACCTATCAATGCCCTTCAGTCCCACCCATCAGTGCTACCCATCAGTGTCACCTCTCAGTGTCACCTCTCAGTGTCACCTCTCAGTGCACACCAGTGCCACCTATCAGTGCCACCTATCAGTGCATACCAGTGCCGCCCTATCGGTGCCCATCAGTGCAGCCCATCAGTGCCCATCAGTGCAGCCTATCAGTGCCCATTAGTACAGCCTCATCAGCGTATGACAGCTGATCACATGATCAAAACAAAAGCTCGGAAATTGTGACAGCGTGAGGAGAAAAAAAAGCTGATCACCAGCTTATGTTCAAGGGACATCGGTCCCAAAGAGGAGGGAGGCACATCTGCCTCCTCCTCTGCCTCCTCTGTGCCAATCAGTACCACCTGCCATTGCCACCTGCCATTGCCCACAGTGCCCACCAGTGCCACCTATCAATGCCCATAAGTGCCACCTATCAATGCCCACAACTGCCACCTATCAATGCCCACCAGTGGTGCCAATCAGTGCCACCTATCAGTGCCCATCACTGCCAGCTATCGGTGCCACCTATCAGTGAGACCTATTAGTGCCACTTCTCAGTGCCCACCAATGCCACCTATCAATGCCCTTCAGTCCCACCCATCAGTCCCACCCATCAGTGCCACCCATCAGTGTCACCTCTCAGTGTCACCTCTCAGTGTCACCTCTCAGTGCACACCAGTGCCACCTATCAGTGCCACCTATCAGTGCATACCAGTGCCGCCCTATCGGTGCCCATCAGTGCAGCCCATCAGTGCCCATCAGTGCAGCCTATCGGTGCCCATTAGTACAGCCTCATCAGCGTACATCAAAGAAGGAGAAAAATTACCTGTTTGCAAAATTTTATAACAAAATATATAAAAAAAAAAAAATTATTATTATTTTTAAATTCAGTCTTTTTAAAAAACTTTACCAAAAAAATAAAAACCGAAGAGGTGATCAATAACCACCAAAAGCAAACTCTATTTGTGGGAAAAAAAATGTGGGTACAGTGTTGTATGAACGCGCAATTGTCATTCAAAGTGCGACAGCGCTGAAAGCTGAAAATTGGTCTGGACAGGAGGGGGGTTTAAGTGCCCAGTAAGCAAGTGGTTGATAAATCAGCCTTAACACATTCAGGTTATGGGAAGCCTCATCCATTTGTATGAATTAACTCATAACTCTTCTGAGAGAAATAGCAAACAATTGACAACTTTCTAAATACAAATTCCCAGATTAGCCCTTACCTCCTTTACATACAATATCTCATACTGAAAATTGAATGTCAGAAACGTTTTAGCCAAATCTACCATGGCATACACTTTTCCATGTCATTGGAATAGGAATGAGTAGTCGGTTCGATCAAAATCAATGTTTGGACTAAATTTTGTTTGTTCAGAGTTTCAGCAAATGGCCAAACTAAATGGGTGTTCAGTTGAGCGTAAGCTCCAGCTGTAGTGTGAAGTAAAGCATTTAGAAGCAGTATTACTTTCACTGCTAAACATCACACCTACTTGCTCAGGGGACCTAGTTATTAGGGATCCGGCAGCCCCCCTCATCCTAACAACCAGTGATATATCCCATTCCCCACCCAGGCCATTTAGCAGTCAGTAGGGGAAAATTAATTTTAAGCCAGCGGTCACCAGTGTCCTAAAAAACAGTGACATATCCATGCCCAGCCCACTCAGCTGTCAGCTAGGGATTCCTGTATGACAGGGGTCCCCCTGCCAAGCACCTTGTCCTCATGTCAATGAGGAAAGGGGTTTCTGATGAGGTCTGCAGCCAGGGGGGGCTTATCAGAATCTTGAAGCCCCATTTACTACTAAGGGGGCCCTCAGATACTGCCCCTCCATGTGAATGAATCTGAATTAGATAGTACCCCACTCATTCCTCAAATGAATGAAAGAAGTAGATGAAGGCGCAGTTTTTAACAAGTCACCTAAAATAGGTTCACAATGTAAGCCTATTGTCAATCACATCATCCTGCAATGCAGATCATTAGTAATCACATATATATATATATGTAGCGGGGTTCTACCCCTTTTAGGCTTAGAGACTACATCTCCCATGATTCCCCAGGCCCCAGGGCTGCTGACTTCCGCCCGGGAGGCTGCTGGGGGAGGCTATAAAAAGGAAGAGCGGAGACCGCCTCTTCCTCTTGGGACACTTCCTCTTCTGAGGCCTGACAGGACTGGCCTGCCTCTGCTGACAGAGCGTGTGACGCGAAGACTGCAGCCAGCAGAGACACCTGTGCGGACCGGAGCTGAAGGCCTGAAGCCTGGGCCTTGCAGCCGATGGAGTGAGACTCTCACCCCTCAGAGTCCACAGCAGCGGAGCGGAGACTTCCCCTTACTGTCGGTCGGACGGAGCTGATGACCGGAGAGCAGGGCTGTGACTGAGGAGACCGGACGCCGCCATTGAAGAGACCAGAGCCGCCATTAGAGGGACCGGATCGGAGGACGGTACCTCAAGGATTGGTGAGAGAGCCGGAAGGCTCATCCTGCATTGACACACACGTTTTATGCCTACTGAACTGCCTAGGCGCAATTTACCTCAGAGCAGCAATGTTACTTTTTGTGGATTACAAATGACACCATTTAAAGCTACATGTGCACCACCTCTACAGATTTATTGCCGGTGAAGAACACTGTACTAGTACAAGGACTGAGCTCTATTGCTAGGGATCAGGCCTGGTCCATTAGGTAGGCGCAGATAGATTTATTGCACCCCAGGGGTGTATAGCAGACGGTCGCCATACTGGGCGCTCCGTTTCCCCATTGTTAGATTGATATACCTGTGTACATGTTAAAGTGCATATTGCAGGGACCTGCTAAAGTATTGTAAGATATATGTTCAAATGCATGTTGCTATTCTTTTTCCTTACTGACAAAAGTAAAGCCAGTTATTCTTATCTCAGCAGTCTGCTTGTGAGTTCATACAAATTACACTTAGAGTATAAGCTAAGTTTTATGTGCATAGGGACGTACCCCTTTACTAACTGTGCCAGAGCGGGTAGAGCCAAATTGCCGGGGGTTGGTGGAGCTGTACTCAGGGACCCAAAACAAACCAGCGGCTCTCTTAACTGGGGGTAGCGCTACACGTGGGGGCTCGTAATCCGGGATCCTGAGTCAGCGGGAAAAGCCGCCAGAAGGTACCGGCATGGACCCAATAGAAGTGGGACGGTGGTCCGCAACATGGGCCGCTGACCCAGCCGCAGCAGCAGTCATTGAACTGCCAGGGATATGGCAGAGAGAGGCAGTCAAGCAGCTCATAATGTCATTATCCCCATGCCAGAAGTCATGGATAATGGACATGAGAAATGATGCTGGGTACACATACGCCTTAATAGAATGGAAGGAAGAGACTCCAGAGCAGTTCAGGAGCCAGAGCATACAGGCACCGAATGGTCAGGCCTACCAATTGCTGCATGCGCTGCCGCGCAAGGGAGAAGGTTCTCCTATGAAAGCCATTCTATCCCCAAAGAAGGAGGAGCAGAAGGGCGCAGAAAGTCCCGCACCCGCACACACTACTCTTAGTGCAGAACTGTGTGCTGTCCTAGGGGAAATTGTGACCCAGTGCAGAAGAGACCCCGGGGATTACCCAATGTCGGGATACAGGAAACTCCGGATGTTTTCAGGGAGGACACCTGTACCCTCGGGAGAAGAGGGATTTGAAGAGTGGTTAGATGGTGCCACGCAGGCCCTAGAAGAATGGGAGGTCTCAGAAGGCAGAAAGAAGCAAAGGATTGTTGAAAGCCTAAAAGGACCTGCCTTAGAGGCCATACGCAATCTGAAGACCAGCAAAAAGGATTGCACTGCCCAGGACTACATAGACATCCTGGAAGGTGTGTTTGGTGGGACAGAAAAAGTCACAGAACTTACCTATCAACTGGAACACTGTTACCAGAAGACAGGGGAGAAGCTGTCAGAGTACATGGGACGCATAGACAAGATCCTGCATAGGATTATCCTGAAGAAGGGGATAGATCCAGGGAAGGTAGATGAAGCCCGTGCCCAGCAGGTGATGAGGGGAGCCCAACCCTTGGACCCTGTCGCACTAATTCTACGCACCCGGCAGGATGGGAAGAGCCTGGACTACCCTGACCTCATCCGAATGGTCAGAGAAGAAGAGGCCATGTTGGAAGAGAAAAGGGAAAAGCAAGTGATGGGGTCTACAAAGCCTCCAGTGGCCACGGTCAGGTCGGCCTTAACCCTGAAAGAGACACAGAGGTAGATGCCCTGAAGTTGCAGATGTCCCAGATGATGGAGATACTGACGTCTCTAGTGGCGAAAGAGACGCCCAGTCCCAAGAAAGAAACAGGCAGGAAGGAATTGTTTCCAGCTGTTTCAGCACCAGCATCCTCACCTGACCACGGTGAGGTGATTTGCTTTAATTGTGGAGGAATTGGTCATATTGCAGCTGTATGTTCCAGTCCCAAGAAGAAGAAGGCAGAAAGCCGCCAGCCGGCGGGAAACGCCAAAGGGCCCCGGTGAAGGAGTCAACCGGGTGCCCATCACCTTCAGTGAGCTCCAAGAAGCACAACAGGAAGAGAAAGCGAGGAGACCAAACCCCTCAGAAGGGGCCCAGGGATCCTCAACCAAGGTGCACTCCAGAGAAAGGGGGCAAGACCCCTCTGAAGAGACACAGCACCCCAAAGCAAGAACCCTTAAAAGTGAGAGATAACAATGTCCCTCAACGGGTTCACACTCCCACTAAGAGGGAGAAAATCAATGCATACCAGGCTCAAGAAAGGAGCAAGTGCAAATCAAGTGCTGGTAAAGCAAAGAGTCCAAAGAAGAGGACAGCATCAACTAGGCCCTACCCAGAGGAGCTAGTTGGTCCATCTCCTACTGTACCCATCCAGGTGGAAGGAGTGTACACGAAGGCCCTCCTAGACACTGGAGCACAAGTGACCCTGTTGTACAGGGACTTCTATGACAGATACCTGAGTCATCTGCCAATACAGAAGATAGAAGAGTTGGAGATAAGGGGATTGGGAACTCAGAGTTTCCCCTATGATGGATACTTACCCATCAGATTGACGTTTGACCCATCCGTAGCTGGGAAGTCTGAAGTGTTCGACACCTTAGCAGTGGTGTGTCCCCGCCCACCAGGAACCAGCAAGACGTCCCTGATCATAGGGACGAACACGGACCTAGTCAGAAGGCTTCTGACCCCCTGGTGAAGAAAGAGAATCTTTCAACTCCCAAGATCCATCCCATGCTGAAGGCAGCCTATCAGCGGTTGGTCCTAGAGCAGAAGACCCCAAGTGAGGGGATAGGAAGGGTATGGAGGCTTGGAAAAGAAGGAGCAGTGTTACAGCCTGGAGAGGTGACCTGCATGAGAGCCACGGTGAAACTTACCTGGGAGCAGCCTGGCCCCTTTGTGATGTTGGAACCCGACCCAATGGAGGGTCACTCAGGTCTGGAGGTGATACCAGAAGTAATTTCACTGAAGGACCTGAAGAAGGCTAGAGGAAGAGTCCCTGTCAGTGTGAGGAACCCCACGGAGCGGCCCGTGGAGATCCCTGCCAGGATGCTTCTGGGACAGGTGAGTCCTGCTGTCCCAGTTGGCTGGTCAGAAGTGAAGGGGACGGGTGAAGGAGAAGATGTTTGGAAGAAACTCTCCATGGAAAACCCAAACCTACCTGGAGCTTGGAAAGAGAGAGCCAAGGCCCAGCTGACCAGATGGGAGAAGATTTTCTCCAAAGATGAGTTTGATGTGGGGTGTGCGAGGAGTGCCACCCATCGAATCCGCATGCAAGAGGACAAGCCTTTCAGAGAGAGAGTGAGGCGAGTCCCGCTAGCAGATCTGGAGGATCTGAGGGAGCAGCTTGCGGAATTGAAGAAGACGGGAGTGATTAGGGAGTCCAGAAGCCCCTACGCCTCCCCAATTGTGGTAGTCAGGAAGAAGAATGGGTCATTGAGGCTCTGCATTGACTACAGAACTCTCAACAGGAGGACCATTCCTGACCAGTACACCACGCCAAGGATAGAGGCTGCCTTGCAGAGTTTATCTGGAGCTAAGTGGTTCAGTGTGATGGACCTCAAGAGTGGGTATTACCAAATCCCCATGCATCCAGAAGATAGAGAAAAGACTGCCTTCATAACCCCAGTGGGATTCTTTGAGTTCAACAGGATGCCCCAGGGCCTATCTGGAGCTCCTGCTACGTTTCAACGCCTAATGGAAAGGACTGTTGGAGACATGAACCTCATAGAAGTCCTGGTGTATCTGGACGATGTCATTGTCTTTGGAAAGACTTTGGAAGAGCATGAAGCCAGATTGGAGAAAGTACTGAAGAGGCTCAGTGAAGAGGGACTTAAACTTTCTCCAGAGAAGTGTCGGTTCTATCAGTCTTCTGTGAACTATCTGGGACACATAGTGTCTGAAAAAGGAGTGTCTACAGACCCTGAGAAGCTGGAGGCAGTTACTTCGTGGCCAAGGCCCACAACAGTTACAGAACTTCGGTCTTTCTTGGGGTTCTGCTCCTACTACCGCAGGTTTGTGGATGGATTTGCCCGCATTGCCAAACCCCTCAACGAGCTGCTGAAGACAGAAGGAGAGGAGGATGGAATGGGGCCTAGGAGGTCCAGTGAGTCGGTCCAAGACCAGTGGAATTCAAGGTGTGAAGAGGCTTTCAGAACCTTGAAGAGAAGTCTCACCACAGCCCCAGTTTTGGCCTACGCTGATCCCACTAGACCATATGAGCTACACGTTGATGCCAGCCATGAGGGCCTAGGTGGAGTACTCTACCAGGAGTATGAAGACCAGCTACGACCAGTGGCCTATGTGAGCCGGAGCCTGACCCCCTCCGAGAAGAACTATCCCACCCACAAGTTGGAGTTCTTAGCCCTAAAGTGGGCAGTTGTTGACAAGTTGAGAGACTACTTGTATGGGGCCGAGTTTACTGTAAAGACAGATAACAACCCCTTGACCTATCTATTCACCACCGCCAAGCTGGATGCAACTGGACACAGATGGTTGGCGGCGTTGTCTGGATTCAATTTCAGTCTCAAGTACAGACCAGGGGCTGGAAATAGGGATGCAGATGCCCTGTCCCGAAGATCCCATGTCATGGTCGATGACTGGGAAGACTGGACCCAAGTGGCACCAGATGGAGTGCGAGCCCTTTGTCAGGGGGCTGAACTCCAAGCCAGAGGAGGATCCAGAGCTGAAGAAATAGGAGTTACCACAGTGGGAGTCCCAAAGTGTTACTGTGGGGTAACTCAACTGGCAGAGGAGTGTCTGCCGAAGCTGTCCAAGAAGGAGCTAAGGTGTGACCAATTGGAAGATCCCATGGGGAGATTGGTCCTGGAAGCCCTGGAAGACAAGAGTCCAGAGGGACTTCGCCTTCACCCTTCTAAAGAAGCTCGCCTATTGAGGAGAGAATTGGACAAGTTACAGGTGCATCAGGGGGTAGTCTACCGAAGGGGCCCCTCTGATGGACCAGAAGACAAGTGGCAGTTGTTTCTCCCAGAGAAGCATCGAGAGACTGTGCTGATTGCCTTACATGACCAGCATGGTCACTTGGGAGCAGAGAGAACCTTCCAACTTGTCAGAGACCGGTTTTACTGGCCCTGCATGAGGGCCGAAGTGGAGGAGTATTGCCATTCCTGTGCAAGATGCATTCAGAGAAAGACTTTACCCCATCAAGCTGCCCCAATGGGCCACCTACAGAGTGAAGGCCCAATGGATCTGGTATGCATTGATTTTCTCTGCCTTGAACCCGATTTGAGCGGATTGGGAAATGTTCTGGTGGTAACCGACCATTTCACTCGTTATGCTCAGGCTTTCCCAACCAAGGACCAGAAGGCCTCTACAGTAGCCAAGGTACTTTTGGAGAAGTACTTTGTTCACTATGGACTGCCACAGAGAATCCATTCAGACCAAGGAAGGGACTTTGAGAGTCGCCTGATCAGGAAGCTACTAGATTCTCTGGGAGTAGAGAAGACTAGGACCACACCGTATCACCCTCAAGGTGATGCCCAGCCTGAAAGGTTCAACAGGACCCTATTGAACATGTTGGGAACTTTGGAAACAGAGAAGAAGCAACATTGGAGTCAACACATATCAGCTCTGGTGCATGCCTACAACTGCACCACAAGTGATGTGACAGGTTTTCTCCCCTTACCGACTTATGTTTGGGAGAGAAGCAAGATTGCCAGTGGATTTGGCCTTTGGCATTTCCCTAGACCATGCCTCTGCTGCCTCCCACAAAGGATATGTGGACAGACTGAGGCGCAGTCTGAAGATAGCTTATGAGAAAGCTCAAGCGGCCTCTGACCGGAGAGGGGCCCGAAATAAGAGGAACTTTGATTTGAAAGTTAGAGTACAGGACCTACAGCCTGGGGACCGTGTACTGTTACGCAATCTAGGGATCCCTGGGAAGCACAAGATTGCTGATAGATGGAGATCAGAGCCATATATCATCTGTAGGAAACTTCCAGGATTGCCTGTCTACAAGTTGAAACCAGAAGGAAGGTTGGGGCCTTTGAAGACCTGGCATAGGAATCATTTGCTCCCACTCACTGAAGCAGTCAGAATGCCTCCAGTAAGAGACGTACCTGAATCTGTTTCCATTCTGGATACCCCCAGGCCTAATACTAGGTCTCAGACGTCCCAAGTTAGGGGTGGTGAGGACCCCCAACCTGAAGAAGAAAGAGGAGAACTGGAATGGCTATGGCCTTCCTCAACTCCAGGAAATTCGGCCATAGATCTTCCACCTACTGGAGATGTGGAAGATAACACATTGAACCCAGAAGCCACAGAGTTTGTGCCATTCAGTGATGTGCCTGAGTGCTGGGAAGATATCCCTGGTCTCTACCCAGAACAAGAAGAAGATGTTCCAGAACCAGAGATGTTGCCAGAATGTGTTCCTGAAGAAGTTCCAAGAGAACAGAGAGCTCGCAGAGTTGTGAAGCCTCCCAAGAAGTTAACTTACCCCAAGATGGGAGAAAGTTCAGAGGACTCTGTTACTACAGCAAGGAGAAGTGCTGAAAGCCCTGACCCTTCTGCTGTTCATTTAGTGGAGGGCAACCCCAGCTCACTCTCTGGCACAGTTAAACAGGTCGCCCACACTGAAGTGACCTGTGGACAGGACAGCTCCCCATCTTATGCCAATTGGTGGGAGGCTCCTCTGTCCAAATTATGTGAAAATGTTGTTCCCGAGAAAGTTTGTAGTTTGAACACTGTCTTTGGGGACCAAAGATTCAAAGTGGGGGGAGTGTGTAGCGGGGTTCTACCCCTTTTAGGCTTAGAGACTACATCTCCCATGATTCCCCAGGCCCCAGGGCTGCTGACTTCCGCCCGGGAGGCTGCTGGGGGAGGCTATAAAAAGGAAGAGCGGAGACCGCCTCTTCCTCTTGGGACACTTCCTCTTCTGAGGCCTGACAGGACTGGCCTGCCTCTGCTGACAGAGCGTGTGACGCGAAGACTGCAGCCAGCAGAGACACCTGTGCGGACCGGAGCTGAAGGCCTGAAGCCTGGGCCTTGCAGCCGATGGAGTGAGACTCTCACCCCTCAGAGTCCACAGCAGCGGAGCGGAGACTTCCCCTTACTGTCGGTCGGACGGAGCTGATGACCGGAGTGCAGGGCTGTGACTGAGGAGACCGGACGCCGCCATTGAAGAGACCAGAGCCGCCATTAGAGGGACCGGATCGGAGGACGGTACCTCAAGGATTGGTGAGAGAGCCGGAAGGCTCATCCTGCATTGACACACACGTTTTATGCCTACTGAACTGCCTAGGCGCAATTTACCTCAGAGCAGCAATGTTACTTTTTGTGGATTACAAATGACACCATTTAAAGCTACATGTGCACCACCTCTACAGATTTATTGCCGGTGAAGAACACTGTACTAGTACAAGGACTGAGCTCTATTGCTAGGGATCAGGCCTGGTCCATTAGGTAGGCGCAGATAGATTTATTGCACCCCAGGGGTGTATAGCAGACGGTCGCCATACTGGGCGCTCCGTTTCCCCATTGTTAGATTGATATACCTGTGTACATGTTAAAGTGCATATTGCAGGGACCTGCTAAAGTATTGTAAGATATATGTTCAAATGCATGTTGCTATTCTTTTTCCTTACTGACAAAAGTAAAGCCAGTTATTCTTATCTCAGCAGTCTGCTTGTGAGTTCATACAAATTACACTTAGAGTATAAGCTAAGTTTTATGTGCATAGGGACGTACCCCTTTACTAACTGTGCCAGAGCGGGTAGAGCCAAAGTGCCGGGGGTTGGTGGAGCTGTACTCAGGGACCCAAAACAAACCAGCGGCTCTCTTAACTGGGGGTAGCGCTACATTAAAAAAAAGTTATTAAATAAAAAAGTATCATGTGCCAAAACATATCCGTGATCAGAACATGATGTAGAAGTGTCTCAAATAGATCTGACCCAGGGTTCCCATACCTGCATGACATTTTTTCTGACAAAACATGGAATATTTACAGACAGAGCACATTTTTTACTGACATCTTGAAAAATGACAGAAACTCCTATTATAAGACAATTGATATTAAGCGGTATAAACAATATGTAAACATTAATAATACTCATAACAAGTAATCTGATGGCTTTATAATGAAAAACACAAAATGTGAGACTGACTAGGATTATGAAAGGACTGGGGCTCCCTGCAGCAATCAGTATGCATGGCCAGATTTTGGCTAATGGTAAAAGGGGCTTAAAGGGATTGTAAAGGCAGAAGGTTTTTTATCTTAATACATTCTATGCATTAAGATAAAAAGCCTTCTGTGTGCAGCAGCCCCCCTCAGCACCCCTAATACTTACCTGAGATCCCTCTGTTTCCAGCCATGTCCACGAGTGTTTTAGCCATCCGAGATTCTCCTTCCTGATTGGCTGAGACACAGCAGTGGCACCATTGGCTCCCGCTGCGGCCAATCAAAGTCAGCTAGCCAATCAGGGGAGAGAGGGGCCGGGGCCAGGGCAGGGCTCCATGTCTGAGTGGACACAGGGAGCTGTGACTCAGCTTGGGTGCCCCCATAGCAAGCGGCTTGCTGTGGGGGCACTAAACAGGAGGGACGGCCCGGGAGCAGAGAAGGGGGACCTGAGAAGAGGAGGATTGGGGCTGTTCTGTGCAAATCCACTGCAACAGAGCAGGTGAGTATGACAGCTTTATTATTTTTATAGGAACAAAATCTGTGTCTAGTTGTTATATACACTGCCCACATATAACAGTCTTTTTACCCACAAAATATTCCTAATTACTGTACCACAAATGACAGCCTCACAAAAACACAAATAAACCTCAGGACAAATAATCAATTAAAGTGGATCTTTACTGCATCTGAGCACCACAAACCAATAACACTATTTAACTCATGTTAAACTAATTTAACTCATGATTAGTATTTAAAGCAAACCCCCCCACCCATCAACATCTCTTTGCTTTATTTTATTGAGAAATTACTTTGAAAAACACCCCCTAGAATTTCTGGCCATGGCCATCTTGACTGGGGCAAATGATTCATGTAACATTTTCTTCCTGGAATCCATCTGCCCTTAGATCAGGCATGCAGGCAGGAGAGTTTGCTTAGCTGAGAAAACCCCCCTCCCCTCCTGAAGACTCCTAGGTTACCTAAAAAGTAAACCAGTTATTGACCGTCCTGAAGACTCCTGTGATGTATGACATCGTTTGCCTAGGCAACAAACCAGGAAGTAGCTGTAGAAATGTAAAAACAAAGTAAATATGATATACATTCCTATCTATTTACTGCTAGAAGCATGAGGATTAAAAATAATCAATGTTGATTGAGAGAGTAAAGTTCCACTTTAAACATTTCTATTACATATGCTTTCATGCACACAAAAAACATATTATTCTGACTGAGCCTACCTTAAAGAAGAATTTCATTAAAACCAGCAACTGTTGGGACAATGAACACCTTGGTCAGGAATATGGAATGTATAACAATGTATAGAGGGCAGGGGTCAGGAGAAGGTAACATATAAAACAACATATAGAGTGCAGCAGTCAGAATAAACCCTCTGTTCACATCAGAATCCTCCCTTATATCAAAGTGTGCAGCATTCCCCTATACATCAGGGTTCCAAGAGTCCCTCCTTACATCAGAGTCCCCAGTGTTCTCCCTTACACCAGAGTGTCCCCTTACATCACAGGCCAAACAGTTCCCCCTAACATTCGAATTTACAGAGCCCCCCTTACATCAGAGTCCACAGAGTTTCCCCCCACATCAGAGTCTACAGGGTTCTTCCTTTCAGTGCAAGGGGTAACTCTGTAGACCCTAATGTAAAGGGGAACACTGCAGACCATGATGTATTCGGAAATGCTGCAGATTCTGGTGCAAAGGGGAACTCTGATGTTAGGTGGTCTCTGGTCACCAGAGCCCCCTCCCCCCCCCTTATTTCAGAGTCCACAGAGTTTACCCTAGCACTGTAAGGGGAAACCTGCTTTGCAGGCTCGGCTTATTACTAATAGGCCAGCTCCGGAACTGTGCTAGGAACTCTGATGTGGGGGGGGGGGGGGACTCTGGTGGGGGGGGAACCTTTATATCAGTGTCCCCCCTTATCTTAGTGTATTCACTCCCCCCTTACATCAGTGACCCCCACATAATCTATGTGGCCTGGAGCTATCACACTGACCTCCTCCTCTAGCAGTAATGGCCTGATTCCTTGCAGGACACTAAGGGCAGGCATAGACTTCTTTTGATCCTCTTCTCCTCCCGCTCTCCCTCCCTGTGGTCTCTTTTATATTTCAGGTAAGGTGCCAAGCGCCATGACATCACTGGCCATGCACCTGCAGCCCACCCTCTGCCCGAGCTGAGCCAAAGTTGACCTGAGGTGGAGGCCAAGCCTAGCCAAGCTCACTCCATTGCTAATAAGCCAGGGACAATTACAATTTTTATTGGGCACATTTCTGCTGTTCACAGACATTTATGGACAGCAAAAAAGTGCCATTATTTTACAAACTGTCTGTAAATTTATGAACTGTTGGCAACCCGGATTTAACATCAAATCTCTAAAATTTGATATTTACATTTTAACATGTTAATGTAATTTGAAAGTTACTTTGTAATGTATAATTATGTAGCTTTCATTAAAATACTACCTAGTGATCTCTGCCATCCAAAATCAGACACTTCCTGTTATGAGGAGCCACGCTCCACTGCTAATGATTGAAGATCACACAAGATTTTGTAAAATTTTGCCGTTTGACCATGAGAACTCCCTGGAAGGCTCTGATGACGTTGCCTGCCCCAGGGCAGCATGAAGGTACTGGCTACTTCACCACTGCCTCAGAAAACCAAGAAGTAGAAGTAAGGTAAGTTTAAAAAAATATATATAATGTTCATTAACTTCCCTGGCGGTATTCCCGAGTGTGGCTCGGGGTTGATTTTCAGTAGCAATAGCAGTAACCCCGAGCCACACTAGGGTTTGCATCACAGTATCCAGTTACAGGTACTTACCTTGTCCCTAGGATCCCGCAATGTACTCCTGCTGTGCCCTCCGGCCGAATCATCCGCCCGATGCATCACTGTTCCTTTCCGGGTTCCGCTCCCTGCGAGCATTGCGACGCATTGGGGCGGAATCAGTGGCATATTCAAGTACAAAACATAACACACACACAATACATTGTAATCTGTTAGACACAGTTCAACAGTTGAACAGGGAACATTTATTTATTTTGCTGCAGCATGTTGTATATCGGTGATGCAAGAAAGTATGGGCTGCGGTTCTTGGGCAGGTTGCATTCCTTTTGGAGGTCAGCCAGCCGAGCACTGGCATTATATGACCGGCGGAAATGCTCACAGACTTTCCTGGCCTGCTTCAGGAGATCCTGTAAGCCCGGGTACCTGCACAAGAACCGCTGCACCACCAAATTAAGGATGTGAGCCAAACTGGGAACATGGGTGAAGTGTCCCTGTCGGAGGGCGGAGAGGAGGTTGGTGCCATTGTCGCAAACCACCATTCCTGGCTGAAGCTGGCATGGCGTCAACCACCTCTGAGCCTGCCCCTGCAGAGCTGACAGAATCTCTTCCCCAGTGTGGCTCCTGTCCCCTAAGCAGACCAACTCAAGCACTGCATGGCATCTTTTTGCCTGAGGGCTTGCGTAGCCCCTAGAACGCCTACGGAGCACCGTTGGTTCCGAGGACAAATCTGCACAGGATGAGGTCATAGAGGAAGAAGAAGAGGAGGGGTTGGAGGAGAGAGGTGTGGCAGAATCACCACTACCAGCATTTTGGAAGCGTGGTGGTGTAACAAGCTAACAATACTGCACCCTGTCCTGCATCCTTCCCAACTGCCAGCAGTGTTACCCAGTGCGCCGTGAAAGAAAGGCAACGTCCCTGTCCATGCCTGCTGGACCATGAGTCAGCGGTAATATGCACCTTACCGCTGACTGCCCTGTCCAACGAGGCCAAGACATTGCCTTCCACATGTCGGTAGAGAGCCGGAATGGCCATCCGAGAAAAAAATTGGCATTTGGGAACCTGCCACTGAAGTACCACACATTCCACAAATTTTCGAAAGTGGGCAGAGTCTACCAGCTGAAAAGGCAGCAGTTGGAGTGCTAGCAATTTAGCCAAACTAGCATTCAGCCGCTGAGCATGTGGATGGCTGGGACCAAATTTCTTTTGCCGGTTTAGCAACTGCCTGCCACAATCGGATGTTGGTGTACTGCTAGCAGATTGCCCGGAAGTGCTTGGGACACCTAATTCTACACCTTCATTCCTGTCAGTGCAGGTCTCTGAGAGGACTGAAGTTATAGTGGGGTTGGAGATCCCAGCTGATTAGGAGCAAGGAGAGGTCTGCCTTGTTCTTTGGTGTGGGTCTTTTAAGTAGTGTTGCCAACGGACTGCATGGGAGCTCGACATATGTCTGGTCAAGCATGTGGTGCCCAAGCCACTGCTGTTTTGGCCACGCTTGATACGCTTCAGTCATATGTTGCAAACAGCAATGGTGCGATCTGCTGCACACGTCTCAATAAAGGCCCACACCAAAGAACTTTTGGAAAAACGCGCAGAGTCAGCAGTGCCCTGCACATCCGGAGCTCTGCAGTGTGATGCAGTCGGTTGCCTGCCCTTAAGCTGGCCCCTGGAGGGCATCCTGCCTCGTTGGAGATGTGCCTCCTCCTCCTCCTTCTCTTCCTCCTCCTCTCTTCTATCTGGCACCCACGTAGAGTCAGTGACCTCATCATCCCCTCCCTCCTCACCAATGAAGCAAACCTGGCAGTATGCTGCAGCTGGGGGAACATGACTTCCAGTTTATTATCCTTCTTGGGCACCCCCTCTCTCTGGGCTCACGTTGCTGCCTTCATCCTCAACCTGGGTACCATCATTAGAGCCTTCAAAACGCTGCGCATCCTCCTGCAGCATGGACCCTACACTGTGGTCGAACAGTTCGGGGGACTCCTCAGGGCATGATGATGGGGCTAGGGAAGAAGTGACTGATGACATTGAGCAGATGGAAGAGGCCACTTTGGCAGATGCATTGGCAGTACCCTGAGCCTGGGTGACAGAGGATGAGGAGAATGAGGACGGCTTGGTCATCCACTCTACCAACTCTTCTGCATGTTGTGGCTCAGCACAGCCAGCTGCCGAACAAAAGGACAAGCGTGCCCCACGGCCACGTGCTGAGGATGCATGCTGTGAGCATCTGCCTCTCCTTGGTGGCCTTCCAGACATACTGTACAATTAGATTAGCAAAACAATGCCTGAAGTTTACTAAAAACAGTACACCAGGAATGGTCTACAGTCAGATAAAGGCTTGGCTAGGCTATATATATATATATATATAATTTTAAATGAACTGCAGCTCACTGAGTCACCTGCCTGAAAGTGTCTTTAACCACTTCCCGACCGCCCCATGTATATATACGTCGGCAGAATGGCACGTACAGGCAAAATCACATACCTGTACGTGACATTCTTCCGGCGGTTGGGGTGTCCGATCGGAACCCCCTCCGCCGGCGGGGACGGTCGGGATGGCTCCAGAAGCGATGCGGGACGAGGGGACGGCCAGTGGTTTCTGGCCACCCCCTCGCGATCGCTCTGGCCAATGAGATGCTTCCCCTTCCTGTGTAATTGTAAACACAGACAAGGGGAAGTGATGTCACGCTCCTCGTGTCGGTCTTTCTGACCGGGACGCCGAGCGGAGAAGACATCAGGTTAGTGCACCAACACTACACTGACACCAGGCACACATAGGCACATATTTCACCCCCCTGTCACCCCCTGATCACCCCCCAGATCACCCCCTGCACCCCCAGTCACAGTGTCACTGATTGCAGTGATCATTTATTTTACTGATCACTGCATTTAGTGTCAGTGTGACTGCAATAACTGTCAGGGCAGTTAGTTTTAGGCCTCTTTAGGTCTAAGGTAGCCCCCTACCCCCCCCCCCCCCAATAAAGGTTTAACCCCTTGATTGCCCCCTAGGTAACCCTTTCACCCCCTTTTGCCAGTGTCACTAAGCGATCGTTTTTCTGATCGCTGTATTAGTGTCACTGGTGTCGCTAGGTAGCCAGTTTTTTTTTTAGATAACCGCCAGGTTTATATAGGTTTATAAATAGGTTTATAGACTAGGTACCCCCATATTACAACCTAAATAAAGGTTTTAACCCCTTGATTGCCCCTAGAGTTAACTCTTTCACCAGTGATCACTGTATAAGTGTCACTGGTGACGCTGGTTAGCCAGTTAGTTATTTAGTTATTTAGGTTCCCCGTCAGGTTTTTATATAGCGTCAGGTACCCCCATATATTACCTAATAAAGGTTTTAACCCCTCGATTGCCCCTAGTTAACCCTTTCACCAGTGATCACCGTATAACTGTTACGGGTGACGCTGGTTAGATAGTTTGTTTTTTTATACTGTCAGGGCACCCGCCATTTATTACCCAACTATCGGTTTAACCCCCTGATCGCCCGGCGGGTGATATCAATTAGGTTTTAGGGTCAAATAAGGTCTGCGTCGCCCCAGGTTAGTGCCAGTACCGCAAACACCCACGCGCAAAGCATACACCTCCCTTAGTGGTATAGTATCTGAACAGATCAATATCTGATCTGATCAGATCTATACTAGCGTCCCAGCAGTTTAGGGTTCCAAAAAACGCATTGTTAGCGGGATCAGCCCAGATACCTGCTAGAACCTGCGTTTTCCCCCTCCGCCCAGCCTAGCCCAGCCCACCCAAGTGCAGTATCGATCGATCACTGTCACTTACAAAACACTAAGCACACATAACTGCAGCGTTCGCAGAGTCAGGCCTGATCCCTGCGATCGCTAACAGTTTTTTTGGTAGCGTTTTGATTCAGTCACCAGCAGCCTAGGTGCTTTTTTTCCTGTGAATCTCACTAGTGTACTACTAAATTTAGAGCCCAAAATGGCAAATCGCAAGTACACTAGTGAACAGGCCTACTTGTTTCTGAGTATGTCAGATAGTGAAGAGGAGGTCACTCATCTGTCAGAATCAGGCTCAGAATACGATCCAGTAGACAGCGGCTCCATGACAGATAGCTCTGGCAACGGAGGTGAGGTCCCTGCTAAGGTCAGGCGTACCCGATCCCGATCTTCTGCTGTTGTTGAGGTGCAGGAACCGCAGGTCTCTCGTATGGAGCAGAGAAGTACTAGCGCCGCTATTCCTTCTGGTGAACTGGCAAGCACCAGCGGCCTAGTACACCCTGGACGTAGTCAAACCAGCACTGCAGTAACACTTGGTGACGTGGCGAGTCACCAGTTCAAGCTGGCGAGGTGGCAAGCACAAGTAGTGTCCCGCTGCCACCAAGAAGAAGACAAAGGCAGGCCCGTCGATCACATAGTGTCCTTCCTGCAGAATTCGCCAATCCTGATTGGGTGCCCACCACTTCTGCAGGACCCGTACTTCCCCCATTCACTGGCCAACCCAGTATTCAGGTGGAAACAGCTGATTTTAAGCCATCCGATTTTTATTCGCTGTTTTTCACGGAAGATCTCTATAGATCTATTGTGGACCAAAGTAATATATACGCTGGTCAATACATCGCCGCTAATCCCCAGTTGCCTTCCTTTGCCAGAGATTGGAAACCAATTACGGTTTCCGAATTTAAGTCCTTTCTGGGCCTTTCCCTCAACATGGGCATACATAAATTCCCGACTCTGAGGTCTTATTGGTCCACCTCACCGCACCACCAAATGCCCGTGTTCTCTTGCTCCATGTCCAGGGCACGATACGAACAGATCTTGCGGTTCATGCACTTCAGTGACAATGAACTCTGTCGTCCTCGTGGAGACCCTGAATTTGATCGGCTCTACAAAATTCGGCCCCTCATAAACCACTTCAACCAATGTTTTGCAGCCTTGTTTACGCCCAATCAAGTTGTCTGCGTTGACGAGTCCCTGATTAAGTTTTCTGGCCGCTTGTCTTTCAAACAGTTCCTTCCCAGCAAGAGTGCCAGATACGGGGTCAAGCTCTACAAGCTCTGTGACAGGGCAACAGGCTATACGTGGAGCTTTTCGGTTTATGAGGGAAAAGATAGTTACGTAGAGCCGGAGAACTGTCCAGATTACATAGGGAGCGCTGGCAAGATAGTGTGGAACTTGGTGTCACCCTTATTCGGAAAGGGGTACCACTTGTACGTGGACAATTATTACACGAGCGTGCCACTGTTTAGTCACTTGTTTGATCAGCAGATTGGAGCATGTGGCACCGTGCGACCTAATCGCCGGGGCTTTCCCCAGCGGCTTGTAGATTCCCGTCTTAGACTGTGGGAGAGAGCGTGCTTGAAGTGTAATAATTTGCTCGCTGTGAAGTGGAGGGATAATAAGAATGTTTTCGTTCTTACCTCCCTTCATGCAGACACGACAGTCCAAATTCGTACGGCGGCTGGTGTTGTGACAAAACCCCTCTGTGTCCACGAGTATAACCTTAATATGGGAGGGGTGGACCTCAACGACCAGTTGTTGGCGCCGTACCTAGTTGCCCGTAAGGCTAGACGCTGGTACAAAAAAGTGTCTATTTATTTGTTCCAATTGGCTTTGCTGAATGCTCATGTGCTATACGGAGCTTCAGGCGGGACGTTACCCTTCCTTGAATTCCAGGGAGCGGTTGTCATGGAACTCCTGTATCCAGGCGATTCCACACCTCAACATCCCCTACCAAATGCAGTAAGCCAGCTGCATGAGAGGCATTTTCCTTATGCCCTCCAGAGTACCCCTACCCAACGAGCCCCCCAAAGAAGATGTCGTGTCTGTAGCAAGCGCGGATGTAGGCGTGACACCCGTTATTATTGTCCACGCTGTCCTGACAATCCTGGTCTCTGCATTGGTGAATAGGGATGAGCCGAACACCCCCGGGTTCGGTTCGAACCAGAACCTTCGAACGGACCGAAAGTTCGCGCGAATTTTCGAACCCTATACGTTATAATGGACGCGAACGTTCGAAATCAAAAGTGCTAATTACAACGGCCAATATGCATGTTAATGTCATAAAACAGGTTTGGGGACCCGGGTCCTGCCCCAGGGGACATATATCAATGCAAAAAGAACTTTTAAAAAACTAACGTTTTTTCGGGAGCAGTCATTTTAATGATGCATAAAGTGAAAAAAAAAAAGTGAAATTTTCCTTTAAATATGGTACCTGGGGGGTGTCTAAAGTATGCCTGTGAAGTGGCATGTGTTTCCCGTGTTTAGAACTGTCCTTGCACAAAATGACATTTGTAAAGGAAAAAAAGAAGCCATTTAAAACCACTTGCGGCTTTAGGTTTGTTCTTAAGTAGAATCTGAACAGGTACATTATGAAGTGTAGCTCCATCCCAAAAAAATCTATTTTTAAGCTTTTTGGAGAACATAGGGAGGGGTTATCACCCCTGTAACATTTGCTGTCTTTGCACATCTGTTCAGAACATGTCACCTCACTTTCCGTCCCAATGACAAATGTTTTTGGAAAAGTGGGGTTTTAATTGAAACAAGGATTGGTGATAAAGTATCAGTAGAGAGGAGATACCTTTTTCCCAAATTAAATCTAACAGGATAGAATTTCCCTTCCTAGGGGTAGATTTCCTCTCACTTCCTGTTTTATCTTTCCATTTGCAAGTAGGAGTCGTTTGTAAGTTGGATGTTTGAAAGTAGGGGCCTGGCGTATATACTCTGCAGAAATTTGCCCTATTAGATGTTGGTGTAGCCACAAGACTGGTGGGCACAGGAATGGGCCCTGCTATGAGTTAATAGATCAAGATTTGTAATTGCATGCACCTGTTGAACAGGGCAGAAAAATTGGGGGTGGTGGTGGTGGTGGACGGTGTTGCCACAAGACTGTAAGCTCTCACAGTTACTCTTGGTGGGCGCAGGAATGGGCCCTGCTGTGAGTTATTAGATCAAGATTTGTAATTGCAAGCACCTGATGAACAGGGCAGAAAAATTGGGCCTTTGGCGGTGGTGGTGGACGGTGTTGCCACAAGACTGTAGGCCCTCATAGTTACTCTTGGTGGGCGCAGGAATGGGCCCTGCTGTGAGTTATTAGATCAAGATTTGTAATTGCAAGCACCTGATGAACAGGGCAGAAAAATTGGGCCTTTGGCGGTGGTGGTGGACGGTGTTGTCACAAGACTGTAGGCCCTCACAGTTACTCTTGGTGGGCGCAGGAATGGGCCCTGTTGTGAGTTATTAGATCAAGATTTGTAATTGCAAGCACCTGATGAACAGGGCAGAAAAATTGGGCCTTTGGCGGTGGTGGTGGACGGTGTTGCCACAAGACTGCAGGCCCTCATAGTTACTCTTGGTGGGCGCAGGAATGGGCCCTGCTGTGAACTATTAGATCAAGATTTGTAATTACCCGCCCCTGTTAAACAGGGGCTGAAAAATTGTGCCTTAGGCACTGGTGCTGGTGCCACAACACTGCAACCCCTCACAGAGACTGTACTTGGAGCACAGCAGTCACACGTGTTGCGAAGCATTTTTTTAAAAAATTGTAAGTACCCGCCCCTGTTAAACAGGGGCTGAAAAATTGTGCCTTAGGCACTGGTGCTGGTGCCACAACACTGCAACCCGGCCCTCACAGATACTGTACTTGGAGCACAGCAGTCACACGTGTTGCGAAGCATTTTTTTAAAAAATTGTAAGTACACGCCCCTGTTAAACAGGGGCTGAAAAATTGTGCCTTAGGCACTGGTGCTGGTGCCACAACACTGCAACCCGGCCCTCACAGATACTGTACTTGGAGCACAGCAGTCACACGTGTTGCGAAGCATTTTTTTAAAAAATTGTAAGTACCCGCCCCTGTTAAACAGGGGCTGAAAAATTGTGCCTTAGGCACTGGTGCTGGTGCCACAACACTGCAACCCGGCCCTCACAGATACTGTACTTGGAGCACAGCAGTCACACGTGTTGCGAAGCATTTTTTTAAAAAATTGTAAGTACCCGCCCCTGTTAAACAGGGGCTGAAAAAATTGTGCCTTAGGCACTGGTGCTGGTGCCACAACACTGCAACACGGCCCTCACAGAGACTGTACTTGGAGCACAGCAGTCACACGTGTTGCGAAGCATTTTTTTTAAAAAATTGTAAGTACACGCCCCTGTTAAACAGGGGCTGAAAAATTGTGCCTTAGGCACTGGTGTGGTGGCATGGATCATTGAGGAGGAGGAAGAGGATGGTCAGTGAACATAAGAGGACAGTCACTCAGCATCAGCATAGGCAGTCTTGAAGGGATGTGACATTAAAAATTATTCGGTTATATCCGCCTCAGGTGCCTGGTAGCTGGTGGTGATCCAAGACTGATTCATTTTGATGAATGTCAGTCGATCAACCGAGGCGGTGGACAGGCGCACCCTATGATCAGTCACAAATCCTCCAGCAGCACTGAATGTGCGTTCGGAAAGAACGCTGGAGGCAGGACAGGCCAGTAGCTCAATTGCATACTGTGCAAGCTCTGGCCAGTGATCCATCCTCAGGACCCAGTAAGCCAGAGGATTTTCGGTGGGAAAGGTGTCCAAGTCTGACCTTGCCCCAAGGTATTCCTGCACCATGTATATCAGACGCTGGCGATGGTTGCTGGAACCGATCATACCTTGGGGCTGCGGACTAAAAAATTGTCTGAACGCATCGGTCAGACGTCCACCTTCCCCACCACTCCTTCTGCCACTGACCGAAGCCTCAGCAACTCGTCGCCCAGGACCAGGAGTTTGTAGCCTCCCAGTTTCTGGGAATGCGTTGCACAGACCTTTCTGCAAGGCCTCCCTGAGATGTCTCATCCTCTGCTCCCTCTGCGACGGCAAGATAAGGTCCGCAACCTTACCCTTGTACCGCGGATCAAGGAGAGTGGCCAGCCAGTAATGGTCCCTCTCCTTGATCCGAAGAACACGAGGATCCTTCCGCAGGCTTTGCAGGATCAGGGAGGCCATGCAGCGTAGGTTAGCTGAGGCATTCGGTCCGGAGTCTTCTGGGTCACTGAGGATGACATGATCGCCAGCCACCTCCTCCCAGCCACGTACAAGTCCACTGGTTTGTTGGGACTGTACATCATCCCTAAAAGACTGCTGCTGCTGATGCTGAGTGCCAGGCTCCACCTCCATGCTCACACAATCCTCCTCCTCCTCCTCCTCCTCCTCCTCATCCTCTTCCTGTGTGATGGGTGGGACAGAAGGAACACTGTCCGGATAAAGGGGGCCTTGAGAGGCAAGGAAGTCCTCCTCTTCCTGCCTCTGTTCTGCCTCAAGTGCCCTGTCCATTATCCCACGCAGCGTATGCTCCAACAGGTGGACAAGAGGGACAGTGTCACTGATGCATGCACTGTCACTGCTCACCATCCTCGTGGCCTCCTCAAATGGTGAGAGGACAGTGCATGCATCCCTGATCATGCTCCACTGACGTGGGGAAAAAAAACCAAGCTCCCCTGACCCTGTCCTGGTGCCGTAGTCGCAAAGGTACTCATTGATGGCCCTCTGCTGCGTGTGCAGTCGCTGCAGCATGGCCAACGTTGAGTTCCACCTGGTGGGCATGTCACATATTAGGCGGTTCTTGGGCAGGTTCAGCTCCTTTTGCAGCTCAGTCAGCCGAGCACTGGCATTATAAGATCGGCGGAAATGCACACAGACTTTCCTGGCCTGCCTCAGGACATCCTGTAAGCCTGGGAACCTGCCCAAGAACCGCTGCACCACCAGGTTGAGGACGTGAGCCATGCAGGGCACATGGGTGAGCTGCCCCTGTCGCAGGGCGGAGAGGAGGTTGGTGCCATTGTCAGAAACGACCATTCCTGGCTTAAGCTGACGTGGCGTCAACCACCTCTCGGCCTGCCCCTGCAGAGCTGCCAGAACCTCTGGCCCAGTGTGGCTCCTGTCCCCCAAACACACCAGCGCAAGCACGGCATGGCATCTTTTTGCCTGCGTACTTGCGTAGCCCCTTGTACGCCTACGGAGCACCGCTGGTTCCAAGGACAGAGCACTGGAGGAAGAAGAAGAGGAGGGGGTGGAGGAGAGAGGTGTGTCACAACCAGTAGCAGTAGTCGCGTTTTGGAGGCGTGGTGGCGGAACAACCTCCAACACTACTGCACCTTGTCCTGCATCCCTCCCAGCTGCCAATAGAGTGACCCAATGGGCCGTGAAAGAAAGGTACCGTCCCTGTCCATGCCTGCTGGACCATGAGTCAGCGGTAATATGCACCTTACCGCTGACCGCCCTGTCCAGCGAGGCATGGACATTGCCCTCCACATGCCGGTAGAGAGACGGAATCGCCTTCCGCGAGAAAAAGTGGCGTTTGGGAACCTGCCACTGAGGAACCGCACATTGAACAAACTCACGGAAGGGGGCCGAGTCTACCAACTGAAAAGGCAGCAGTTGAAGTGCTAGCAATTTAGCAAGGCTAGCATTCAACCGCTGGGCATGTGGATGGCTGGGAGTGTACTTCTTTCTACGGTCCAGCAGCTGGGGCAGGGAAATTTGCCTGCTGCAATCGGACGTCGGTGTACTGCAAGTACTTGGTTGTGACACACCGAATTCTACACCTTCAGTCCTCTCAGAGCAGCTTTCAGAGAGGACTGAAGGTGTAGTGGGGATGGAGATCCCAGCTGAGGAGGAGCAAGGAGAGGTCCGCTTAGTTCTTTGGTGTGGGTCTTTTATGTGTGCCTGCCAACGAGCTGCATGGCAGGTCGCCATATGTCTGGTCATGCTTGTCGTGCCCAAGCGGCTGATGTTTTGGCCACGCGAGATACGCTTGAGACAAATATTGCAAATAGCAGTGGTGCGATCTGCTGCACTCGTCTCAAAAAAGGCCCACACCAAAGAACTTTTCTGATAACGTGCAGAGGCAGCGCCCTGCACAGGCGGAGCTCTGCGGTGTTGTACAGTTGCTGTGCTGGCCTCTACCTGGCCTCCAGGGGGCATCCTGCCTCGTTGGACATGTGACGCCGCATCCTCCTCCTCCTCGTCCTCCTCCTCATCCTCTCTCCCTTGAGGCACCCACGTGGAGTCAGTGACCTCATCATCCCCTCCCTCTTCACCACTAGAGCAAACCTGGCAGTAAGCTGCAGCTGGTGGAACAGTACTGCCAGATTCCTCAAGCTGGGTATCGTCATCCGTGCCTTCGAATCGTTGGGCATCCTCCTGGAGCATGTACCCAACACTGTGCTCAAAGAGTTCGGGGGACTCCTCAGGAGGACATACTTTACCTTCAATTATATTTCAAATTATTTGACATGCAAATATTGATGTGTCTGGCCAACAGCAAAGTGCCCTGGATGTTTTGTTGAAATACTATCGTATCTAGCAATGCAGAATTTACAGAACATGTCTGCCTACTGTTGCCAAGAACATACTTAGTCAATAAGGAAGAACTTATGGATTGTTTGCTTGTAAAAAAAAAAAATTTGAATTGCGAAATATTAACCATTGTTCATATTATTACCATCCTGGAAATCTACAATGAATTTAAATACAATGTGACACCTGCCAGATATGACTGAAACCTGTCCAATATTAACAGTGTGTAATTGCAAGGGGAAATATATTCTCTAACAATATAATTAGGCCATAGTTATTAAAAAAAAGTTATTAAATAAAAAAAGTATCATGTGCCAAAACATATCCGTGATCAGAACATGATGTAGAAGTGTCTCAAATAGATCTGACCCAGGGTTCCCATACCTGCATGACATTTTTTCTGACAAAACATGGAATATTTACAGACAGAGCACATTTTTTACTGACATCTTGAAAAATTACAGAAACTCCTATTATAAGACAATTGATATTAAGCGGTATAAACAATATGTAAACATTAATAATACTCATAACAAGTAATCTGATGGCTTTATAATGAAAAACACAAAATGTGAGACTGACTAGGATTATGAAAGGACTGGGGCTCCCTGCAGCAATCAGTATGCATGGCCAGATTTTGGCTAATGGTAAAAGGGGCTTAAAGGGATTGTAAAGGCAGAAGGTTTTTTATCTTAATACATTCTATGCATTAAGATAAAAAGCCTTATGTGTGCAGCAGCTCCCCTCAGCACCCCTAATACTTACCTGAGATCCCTCTGTTTCCAGCCATGTCCACGAGTGTTTTAGCCATCCGAGATTCTCCTTCCTGATTGGCTGAGACACAGCAGTGGCACCATTGGCTCCCGCTGCGGCCAATCAAAGTCAGCTAGCCAATCAGGGGAGATAGGGGCCGGGGCCAGGGCAGGGCTCCATGTCTGAGTGGACACAGGGAGCTGTGACTCAGCTTGGGTGCCCCCATAGCAAGCGGCTTGCTGTGGGGGCACCAAACAGGAGGGACGGCCCGGGAGCAGAGAAGGGGGACCTGAGAAGAGGAGGATTGGGGCTGTTCTGTGCAAATCCACTGCAACAGAGCAGGTGAGTATGACAGCTTTATTATTTTTATAGGAACAAAATCTGTGTCTAGTTGTTATATACACTGCACACATATAACAGTCTTTTTACCCACAAAATATTCCTAATTACTGTACCACAAATGACAGCCTCACAAAAACACAAATAAACCTCAGGACAAATAATCAATTAAAGTGGATCTTTACTGCATCTGAGCACCACAAACCAATAACACTATTTAACTCATGTTAAACTAATTTAACTCATGATTAGTATTTAAAGCAAACCCCCCCACCCATCAACATCTCTTTGCTTTATTTTATTGAGAAATTACTTTGAAAAACAACCCCTAGAATTTCTGGCCATGGCCATCTTGACTGGGGCAAATGATTCATGTAACATTTTCTTCCTGGAATCCATCTGCCCTTAGATCAGGCATGCAGGCAGGAGAGTTTGCTTAGCTGAGAAAACCCCCCTCCCCTCCTGAAGACTCCTAGGTTACCTAAAAAGTAACCCAGTTATTGACCGTCCTGAAGACTCCTGTGATGTATGACATCGTTTGCCTAGGCAACAAACCAGGAAGTAGCTGTAGAAATGTAAAAACAAAGTAAATATGATATACATTCCTATCTATTTACTGCTAGAAGCATGAGGATTAAAAATAATCAATGTTGATTGAGAGAGTAAAGTTCCACTTTAAACATTTCTATTACATATGCTTTCATGCACACAAAAAACATATTATTCTGACTGAGCCTACCTTAAAGAAGAATTTCATTAAAACCAGCAACTGTTGGGACAATGAACACCTTGGTCAGGAATATGGAATGTATAACAATGTATAGAGTGCAGGGGTCAGGAGAAGGTAACATATAAAACAACATATAGAGTGCAGCAGTCAGAATAAACCCTCTGTTCACATCAGAATCCTCCCTTATATCAAAGTGTGCAGCATTCCCCTATACATCAGGGTTCCAAGAGTCCCTCCTTACATCAGAGTCCCCAGTGTTCTCCCTTACACCAGAGTGTCCCCCTTACATCACAGGCCAAACAGTTCCCCCTAACATTCGAATTTACAGAGCCCCCCTTACATCAGAGTCCACAGAGTTTCCCCCCCACATCAGAGTCTACAGGGTTCTTCCTTTCAGTGCAAGGGGTAACTCTGTAGACCCTAATGTAAAGGGGAACACTGCAGACCATGATGTATTCGGAAATGCTGCAGATTCTGGTGCAAAGGGGAACTCTGATGTTAGGTGGTCTCTGGTCACCAGAGCCCCCTCCCCCCCCCCCTTATTTCAGAGTCCACAGAGTTTACCCTAGCACTGTAAGGGGAAACCTGCTTTGCAGGCTCGGCTTATTACTAATAGGCCAGCTCCGGAACTGTGCTAGAAACTCTGATGTGGGGGGGGGGGAACTCTGGTGGGGGGGAACCTTTATATCAGTGTCCCCCCTTATCTTAGTGTATTCACTCCCCCCTTACATCAGTGACCCCCACATAATCTATGTGGCCTGGAGCTATCACATTGACCTCCTCCTCTAGCAGTAATGGCCTGATTCCTTGCAGGACACTAAGGGCAGGCATAGACTTCTTTTGATCCTCTTCTCCTCCCGCTCTCCCTCCCTGTGGTCTCTTTTATATTTCAGGTAAGGTGCCAAGCGCCATGACATCACTGGCCATGCACCTGCAGCCCACCCTCTGCCCGAGCTGAGCCAAAGTTGACCTGAGGTGGAGGCCAAGCCTAGCCAAGCTCACTCCATTGCTAATAAGCCAGGGACAATTACAATTTTTATTGGGCACATTTCTGCTGTTCACAGACATTTATGGACAGCAAAAAAGTGCCATTATTTTACAAACTGTCTGTAAATTTATGAACTGTTGGCAACCCGGATTTAACATCAAATCTCTAAAATTTGATATTTACATTTTAACATGTTAATGTAATTTGAAAGTTACTTTGTAATGTATAATTATGTCGCTTTCATTAAAATACTACCTAGTGATCTCTGCCATCCAAAATCAGACACTTCCTGTTATGAGGAGCCACGCTCCACTGCTAATGATTGAAGATCACACAAGATTTTGTAAAACCTTGCAAGCTTTTGCCGTTTGACCATGAGAACTCTCTGGAAGGCTCTGATGACGTTGCCTGCCCCAGGGCAGCATGAAGGTACTGGCTACTTCACCACTGCCTCAGAAAACCAAGAAGTAGAAGTAAGGTAAGTTTAAAAAAAAAATATAATGTTCATTAACTTCCCTGGCGGTATTCCCGAGTGTGGCTCGGGGTTGATTTTCAGTAGCAATAGCAGTAACCCCGAGCCACACTAGGGATTGCATCACAGTATCCAGTTACAGGTACTTACCTTGTCCCTAGGATCCCGCAATGTACTCCTGCTGTGCCCTCCGGCCGAATCATCCGCCCGATGCATCACTGTTCCTTTCCGGGTTCCGCTCCCTGCGAGCATTGCGACGCATTGGGGCGGAATCAGTGGCATATTCAAGTACAAAACATAACACACACACAATACATTGTAATCTGTTAGACACAGTTCAACAGTTGAACAGGGAACATTTATTTATTTTGCTGCAGCGTGTTGTATATCGGTGATGCAAGAAAGTATGGGCTGCGGTTCTTGGGCAGGTTGCATTCCTTTTGGAGGTCAGCCAGCCGAGCACTGGCATTATATGACCGGCGGAAATGCTCACAGACTTTCCTGGCCTGCTTCAGGAGATCCTGTAAGCCCGGGTACCTGCACAAGAACCGCTGCACCACCAAATTAAGGATGTGAGCCAAACTGGGAACATGGGTGAAGTGTCCCTGTCGGAGGGCGGAGAGGAGGTTGGTGCCATTGTCGCAAACCACCATTCCTGGCTGAAGCTGGCATGGCGTCAACCACCTCTGAGCCTGCCCCTGCAGAGCTGACAGAATCTCTTCCCCAGTGTGGCTCCTGTCCCCTAAGCAGACCAACTCAAGCACTGCATGGCATCTTTTTGCCTGAGGGCTTGCGTAGCCCCTAGAACGCCTACGGAGCACCGTTGGTTCCGAGGACAAATCTGCACAGGATGAGGTCATAGAGGAAGAAGAAGAGGAGGGGTTGGAGGAGAGAGGTGTGGCAGAATCACCACTACCAGCATTTTGGAAGCGTGGTGGTGGAACAAGCTAACAATACTGCACCCTGTCCTGCATCCTTCCCAACTGCCAGCAGTGTTACCCAGTGCGCCGTGAAAGAAAGGCAACGTCCCTGTCCATGCCTGCTGGACCATGAGTCAGCGGTAATATGCACCTTACCGCTGACTGCCCTGTCCAACGAGGCCAAGACATTGCCTTCCACATGTCGGTAGAGAGCCGGAATGGCCATCCGAGAAAAAAATTGGCATTTGGGAACCTGCCACTGAAGTACCACACATTCCACAAATTTTCAAAAGTGGGCAGAGTCTACCAGCTGAAAAGGCAGCAGTTGGAGTGCTAGCAATTTAGCCAAACTAGCATTCAGCCGCTGAGCATGTGGGACCAAATTTATTTTGCCGGTTTAGCAACTGCCTGCCACAATCGGATGTTGGTGTACTGCTAGCAGATTGCCCGGAAGTGCTTGGGACACCTAATTCTACACCTTCATTCCTGTCAGTGCAGGTCTCTGAGAGGACTGAAGTTATAGTGGGGTTGGAGATCCCAGCTGATTAGGAGCAAGGAGAGGTCTGCCTTGTTCTTTGGTGTGGGTCTTTTAAGTAGTGTTGCCAATGGACTGCATGGGAGCTCGACATATGTCTGGTCAAGCATGTGGTGCCCAAGCCACTGCTGTTTTGGCCACGCTTGATACGCTTCAGTCATATGTTGCAAACAGCAATGGTGCGATCTGCTGCACACGTCTCAATAAAGGCCCACACCAAAGAACTTTTGGAAAAACGCGCAGAGTCAGCAGTGCCCTGCACATCCGGAGCTCTGCAGTGTGATGCAGTCGGTTGCCTGCCCTTAAGCTGGCCCCTGGAGGGCATCCTGCCTCGTTGGAGATGTGCCTCCTCCTCCTCCTTCTCTCTCCTCCTCCTCTCTTCTTTTAACCACTTCCCGACCGCCCCATGTATATATACGTCGGCAGAATGGCACGTACAGGCAAAATCACGTACCTGTACGTGACATTCTTCCGGCGGTTGGGGTGTCCGATCGGAACCCCCTCCGCCGGCGGGGACGGTCGGGATGGCTCCAGAAGCGATGCGGCACGAGGGGACGGCCAGTGGTTTCTGGCCACCCCCTCGCGATCGCTCTGGCCAATGAGATGCTTCCCCTTCCTGTGTAATTGTAAACACAGGCAAGGGGAAGTGATGTCACGCTCCTCGTGTCGGTCTTTCTGACCGGGACGCCGAGCGGAGAAGACATCAGGTTAGTGCACCAACACTACACTGACACCAGGCACACATAGGCACATATTTCACCCCCCTGTCACCCCCTGATCACCCCCCAGATCACCCCCTGCACCCCCAGTCACAGTGTCACTGATTGCAGTGATCATTTATTTTACTGATCACTGCATTTAGTGTCAGTGTGACTGCAATAACTGTCAGGGCAGTTAGTTTTAGGCCCCTTTAGGTCTAAGGTAGCCCCCTACCCCCCCCCCCCCCAATAAAGGTTTAACCCCTTGATTGCCCCCTAGGTAACCCTTTCACCCCCTTTTGCCAGTGTCACTAAGCGATCGTTTTTCTGATCGCTGTATTAGTGTCACTGGTGTCGCTAGGTAGCCAGTTTTTTTTTTTAGGTAACCGCCAGGTTTATATAGGTTTATAAATAGGTTTATAGGCTAGGTACCCCCATATTACAACCTAAATAAAGGTTTTAACCCCTTGATTGCCCCTAGAGTTAACTCTTTCACCAGTGATCACTGTATAAGTGTCACTGGTGACGCTGGTTAGCCAGTTAGTTATTTAGTTATTTAGGTTCCCCGTCAGGTTTTTATATAGCGTCAGGTACCCCCATATATTACCTAATAAAGGTTTTAACCCCTCGATTGCCCCTAGTTAACCCTTTCACCAGTGATCACCGTATAACTGTTACGGGTGACGCTGGTTAGTTAGCTTGTTTTTTTATACTGTCAGGGCACCCGCCATTTATTACCCAACTATCGGTTTAACCCCCTGATCGCCCGGCGGGTGATATCAATTAGGTTTTAGGGTCAAATAAGGTCTGCGTCGCCCCAGGTTAGTGCCAGTACCGCAAACACCCACGCGCAAAGCATACACCTCCCTTAGTGGTATAGTATCTGAACAGATCAATATCTGATCTGATCAGATCTATACTAGCGTCCCAGCAGTTTAGGGTTCCAAAAAACGCATTGTTAGCGGGATCAGCCCAGATACCTGCTAGCACCTGCGTTTTCCCCCTCCGCCCAGCCCAGCCCAGCCCAGCCCACCCAAGTGCAGTATCGATCGATCACTGTCACTTACAAAACACTAAGCACACATAACTGCAGCGTTCGCAGAGTCAGGCCTGATCCCTGCGATCGCTAACAGTTTTTTTGGTAGCGTTTTGATTCAGTCACCAGCAGCCTAGGAGCTTTTTTTTCCTGTGAATCTCACTAGTGTACTACTAAATTTAGAGCCCAAAATGGCAAATCGCAAGTACACTAGTGAACAGGCCTACTTGTTTCTGAGTATGTCAGATAGTGAAGAGGAGGTCACTCATCTGTCAGAATCAGGCTCAGAATACGATCCAGTAGACGACAGCGGCTCCATGACAGATAGCTCTGGCGACGGAGGTGAGGTCCCTGCTAAGGTCAGGCGTACCCGATCCCGATCTTCTGCTGTTGTTGAGGTGCAGGAACCGCAGGTCTCTCGTATGGAGCAGAGAAGTACTAGCGCCGCTATTCCTTCTGGTGAACTGGCAAGCACCAGCGGCCTAGTACACCCTGGACGTAGTCAAACCAGCACTGCAGTAACACTTGGTGACGTGGCGAGTCCCATAAGTGCAGTTCAAGCTGGCGAGGTGGCAAGCACAAGTAGTGTCCCGCTGCCACCAAGAAGAAGACAAAGGCAGGCCCGTCGATCACATAGTGTCCTTCCTGCAGAATTCGCCAATCCTGATTGGGTGCCCACCACTTCTGCAGGACCCGTACTTCCCCCATTCACTGGCCAACCCGGTATTCAGGTGGAAACAGCTGATTTTAAGCCATCCGATTTTTATTCGCTGTTTTTCACGGAAGATCTCTATAGATCTATTGTGGACCAAAGTAATATATACGCTGGTCAATACATCGCCGCTAATCCCCAGTTGCCTTCCCTTGCCAGAGATTGGAAACCAATTACGGTTTCCGAATTTAAGTCCTTTCTGGGCCTTTCCCTCAACATGGGCATACATAAATTCCCGACTCTGAGGTCTTATTGGTCCACCTCACCGCACCACCAAATGCCCGTGTTCTCTTGCTCCATGTCCAGGGCACGATACGAACAGATCTTGCGGTTCATGCACTTCAGTGACAATGAACTCTGTCGTCCTCGTGGAGACCCTGAATTTGATCGGCTCTACAAAATTCGGCCCCTCATAAACCACTTCAACCAATGTTTTGCAGCCTTGTTTACGCCCAATCAAGTTGTCTGCGTTGACGAGTCCCTGATTAAGTTTTCTGGCCGCTTGTCTTTCAAACAGTTCCTTCCCAGCAAGCGTGCCAGATACGGGGTCAAGCTCTACAAGCTCTGTGACAGGGCAACAGGCTATACGTGGAGCTTTTCGGTTTATGAGGGAAAAGATAGTTACGTAGAGCCGGAGAACTGTCCAGATTACATAGGGAGCGCTGGCAAGATAGTGTGGAACTTGGTGTCACCCTTATTCGGAAAGGGGTACCACTTGTACGTGGACAATTATTACACGAGCGTGCCACTGTTTAGTCACTTGTTTGATCAGCAGATTGGAGCATGTGGCACCGTGCGACCTAATCGCCGGGGCTTTCCCCAGCGGCTTGTAGATTCCCGTCTTAGGCTGGGGGAGAGAGCCTGCTTGAAGTGTAATAATTTGCTCGCTGTGAAGTGGAGGGATAATAAGAATGTTTTCCTTCTTACCTCCCTTCATGCAGACACGACAGTCCAAATTCGTACGGCGGCTGGTGTTGTGACGAAACCCCTCTGTGTCCACGAGTATAACCTTAATATGGGAGGGGTGGACCTCAACGACCAGTTGTTGGCGCCGTACCTAGTTGCCCGTAAGGCTAGACGCTGGTACAAAAAAGTGTCTATTTATTTGTTCCAATTGGCTTTGCTGAATGCTCATGTGCTATACGGAGCTTCAGGCGGGACGTTACCCTTCCTTGAATTCCAGGGAGCGGTTGTCATGGAACTCCTGTATCCAGGCGATTCCACACCTCAACATCCCCTACCAAATGCAGTAAGCCGGCTGCATGAGAGGCATTTTCCTTATGCCCTCCAGAGTACCCCTACCCAACGAGCCCCCCAAAGAAGATGTCGTGTCTGTAGCAAGCGCGGATGTAGGCGTGACACCCGTTATTATTGTCCACGCTGTCCTGACAATCCTGGTCTCTGCATTGGTGAATGTTTTGAACGCTACCACTCACTAGTGAAGTATTAGCGTAGGGTACAGCATTTCACAGGCTAGGATACACTTTCACAGGGTCTCAAGAATGCCATCGCATTTTGAGACCCGACCGTTGCAGTTAAAATTATAGTTACAGGGTCTCAAGAATGCCATCGCATTTTGAGACCCGACCGTTACAGTTAAAATTATAGTTATAGTTTAAAAAAAAAGTGTAAAAAATAAAAATAAAAAAAAAAGTACAAAAAAAAAAACCCCCCAAAAAAATATAAAATAAAAAAACCAAAAATAGTTGTCGTTTTATTGTTCTCTCTCTCTCTCTCTCTCTCTCTCTCTCTCTCTCTCTCTCTATTGTTGCTCTTTTTTACTCTATTCTATTCTGCAATGTTTTATTATGTTTTATCATGCTTGCTTTTCAGGTATGTTTTATTGTTAACCATTTTTTTGTTTTCAGGTGCGCCATTCAGTTGCAGCGCGGATTTATTTATCTTGACAGCAACAGCGTTTGCTCCCACGATACATAAAGCCGCGACTCCAACGCTGTAGGAGGTGATTTCACCACCACAGTTAAAAAAAAGAGCATATATGCCGAAGCATGGGGGCAGCAGAGGGCGGAGGAGCGATTTTGCTCCTAATGCCACGTACATACGGTCGAAAAAAGTCCGACCATGTGTACGTGGCATAACTTTTTTGCGGGAGGATGCCCCCATGCTTCGGCATATATATATTTTAGGCACCGGTTGCGTTAACAAAATGTTTTATTTTTTACTATTTTTTTTTTTTGGTATTTGCTTTGCAGGTATGGTAAGGTCTTACTGTTATACTGTAATGTTACTTTGTTTTAATGTTAACCATTATTTGCTTAGCAGGTACGCCATTCAGTTGCAGCGTGGATTTATTTATCTTGACAGCAACAGCGTTTGCTCCCACGATACATAAAGCCGCGACTCCAACGCTGTAGGAGGTGATTTCACCACCACAGTTAAAAAAAAGAGCATATATGCCAAAGCATGGGGGCAGCAGAGGGCGGAGGAGCGATTTTGCTCCTAATGCCACGTACATACGGTCGAAAAAAGTCCGACCATGTGTACGTGGCATAACTTTTTTGCGGGAGGATGCCCCCATGCTTCGGCATATATAAATGGTGCATGTATGCCCATCATTAGAAGTGGGTGGATGAAGGGAGGTGTTCTAATGGTGGGCATACCCACCGCGCCATTGGGAAATTGGGAAAGCATTTTATCACACCGATCTTGGTGTGGTCAGATGCTTTGAGGGCAGAGGAAAGATCTAGGGTCTAATAGACCCCAATTTTTTCAAAAAAAGAGTACCTGTCACTGCCTATTGCTATCATAGGGGATATTTACATTCCCTGCGATAACAATAAAAATGACAACTAAGAAAAAAAAATGGAAGGAACAGTTTAAAAATAAAATAAAAAAGCTAAATAAAAAGAAAAACTAAAAAAAAAAAAAAAAAAAAAAAGCACCCCTGCCCCCCCCTTCTCTTGCGCAAAGGCGAACACAAGCGTTGGTCTGGCGTCATATGTAAACAGCAATTGCACCATGCATGTGAGGTATCACCGCGAAGGTCAGATCGAGGGCAGTAATTTTAGCAGTAGACCTCCTCCGTGAATCTAATGTGGTAACCTGTAAAGGCTTTTAAAGGCTTTTAAAAATGTATGTAGTTTGTCGCCACTGCGTGTTTGTGCGCAATTTTAAAGCATGTCGTATTTGGTATCCATGTACTCGGCCTAAGATCATATTTTTTATTTCATCAAAAATTTGAGCAATATAGTGTGTTTAAGTGCATTAAAATAAAAAAAAGTGTATTTTTTCCACAAAAAATGCGTTTGAAAAATCGCTGCGCAAATACTGTGTGGAAAAAAAAATGCAACACCCACCATTTTAATCTGTAGGGCCTTTGCTTTAACAATATATATAGTGTTTGGGGGTTCAACGTAATTTTCTTGCAAAAAAAAAAATATGTTTTCATGTAAACAAAAAGTGTCAGAAAGGGCTTTATCTTCAAGTGGTTAGAAGAGTGGGTGACGTGTGACATAGGCTTCTAAATGTTGTGCATAAAATGCCAGGACAGTTCAAACCCCCCCCCCCCCAAATGACCCCATTTTGGAAAGTAGACACCCCAAGCTATTTGCTGAGAGCAATGTTGAGCCCATTAAATATTTTTTTTTTTTGGTCCCAAGAGATTGAATAATGAAAAAAAAAAAAAATTATAATTTTTTTTACAAAAAGTTGTCACTAAATGATATATTGCTCAAACATGCCATGGGCATATGTGGAAATACACCCCAAAATACATTCTGTTGCTTCTCCTGAGTACGGGGATACCACATGTGTGGGACTTTTTGGGAGCCTAGCCGCGTACGGGACCCCAAAATCCAAGCACCGCCTTCAGGCTTTCTAAGGGTGTAATTTTTTTATTTCACTCCTCACTGCCAATCACAGTTTCGGAGGCCATGGAATGCCCAGATGGCACAAACCACCCCCAAATGACCCCATTTTGGAAAGTAGACACCCCAAGCTATTTGCTGAGAGGTATGGTGAGTATTTTGCAGATCTCGCTTTTTGTCACAAACTTTTGAAAATTGAAAAAAAAAAAAAAAAAAAATTTTTTTTCTTTACTTTCTTCATTTTCAAAAACACATGAGAGCTGGAAAATACTCACCATGCCTCTCAACAAATAGCTTGGGGTGTCTACTTTCCAAAATGGGGTCATTTGGGGGGGGGTTTTGTGCTATTTTGGCATTTTATGGCCTTCGAAACTGTGATGGGTAGTGAGGAGTGAAATCAAAAATTTGCACCCTTAGAAATCCTGAAGGCGGTGCTTGGGTTTCGGGGCCCCGTACGCGGCTAGGCTCCCAAAAAGTCCCACACATGTGGTATCCCCGTACTCAGGAGAAGCAGCAGAATGTATTTTGGGGTGCAATTCCACATATAACCATGGCATGTGTGAGCAATATATCATTTAGTGACAACTTTTTGAATACATTTTTTTTATTTATTTTTTTTGTCTTTATTCAATCACTTGGGACTAAAAAAAAAAATATTCAACGGGCTCAACATGCCTCTCAGCAAATAGCTTGGGGTGTCTACTTTCCAAAATGGGGTCATTTGGGGGGGTTTTGTGCCATCTTGGCATTTTATGGTCTTCAAAACTGTGATAGGTAGTGAGGAGTGAAATCAAAAATTTATGCCCTTAGAAATCCTGAAAGCGGTGCTTGGTTTTCGGGGTCCCGTATGCGGATAGGCTCCCAAAAAGTCCCACACATGTGGTATCCCCGTACTCAGGAGAAGCAGCAGAATGTATTTTGGGGTGTAATTCCACATATGCCCATGGCATGTGTGGGCAATATATCATTTAGTGACAACTTTGGGCAAAAAAAAAAAAAAGTTTGTAATATTCCCGCAACTTGTGGCAAAATATAAAATATTCCATGTACTCAACATGCCTCTCAGCAAAATAGCTTGGGGTGTCTACTTTCCAAAATGGGGTCATTTGGGGGGGGGGTTTTGTGCTATTTTGGCATTTTATGGCCTTCGAAACTGTGATAGGTAGTGAGGAGTGAAATCAAAAATTTGCACCCTTAGAAATGCTGAAGGCGGTGCTTGGGTTTCGGGGCCCCGTACGCGGCTAGGCTCCCAAAAAGTCCCACACATGTGGTATCCCCATACTCAGGAGAAGCAGCAAAATGTATTTTGGGGTGCAATTCCACATATAACCATGGCATGTGTGAGCAATATATCATTTCGTGACAACTTTTTGAATCATTTTTTTTTTTTGTCTTTATTCAATCACTTGGGACTAAAAAAAAAAATATTCAATGGGCTCAACATGCCTCTCAGCAAATAGCTTGGGGTGTCTACTTTCCAAAATGGGGTCATTTGGGGGGGGGGGTTTTGTGCCATCTTGGCATTTTATGGCCTTCAAAACTGTGATAGGTAGTGATAGGTGGTGAGGAGTGAAATCAAAAATTTATGCCCTTAGAAATCCTGAAGGCGGTGCTTGGTTTTCGGGGTCCCGTATGCGGATAGGCTCCCAAAAAGTCCCACACATGTGGTATCCCCGTACTCAGGAGAAGCAGCAGAATGTATTTTGGGGTGTAATTCCACATATGCCCATGGCATGTGTGGGCAATATATCATTTAGTGACAACTTTGGGCAAAAAAAAAAAAAAAGTTTGTAATATTCCCGCAACTTGTGGCAAAATATAAAATATTCCATGTACTCAACATGCCTCTCAGCAAATAGCTTGGGGTGTCTACTTTCCAAAATGGGGTCATTTGGGGGGGTTTTGTGCTATTTTGGCATTTTATGGCCTTCGAAACTGTGATAGGTAGTGAGGAGTGAAATCAAAAATTTGCACCCTTAGAAAGCCTGAAGGCGTTGCTTGGGTTTCGGGGCCCCGTGCGCGGCTAGGCTCCCAAAAAGTCCCACACATGTGGTATCCCCATACTCAGGAGAAGCAGCAAAATGTATTTTGGGGTGCATCTCCACATATAACCATGGCATGTGTGAGCAATATATCATTTCGTGACAACTTTTTGAATCATTTTTTTTTTTTTGTCTTTATTCAATCACTTGGGACTAAAAAAAAAAAAATATTCAATGGGCTCAACATGCCTCTCAGCAAATAGCTTGGGGTGTCTACTTTCCAAAATGGGGTCATTTGGGGGGGTTTTGTACTTCCCTGCCATTTTAGCACCTCAAGAAATGAGATAGGCAGTCATAAATTAAAAGCGGTGTAAATTCCAGAAAATGTACTCTAGTTTGTAGACGCTATAACTTTTGCACAAACCAATAAATATACGCTTATTGGCATTTTTTTTTACTAAAGACATGTGGCTGAATACATTTTGGCCCAAATGTTTGACTAAAATTGAGCTTTAGATTTTTCTTTTAACAAAAAGTAGAAAATCTCATTTTTTTTCAAAATTTTCGCTCTTTTTCCGTTTATATCGCAAAAAATAAAAATCACAGAGGCAATCAAATACCATCAAAAGAAAGCTCTATTTGTGGGAAGAAAAGGACGCAAATTTCGTTTGGTTACAAAATTGCATGACCGCGCAATTACCAGTTAAAGTAGTGCAGTGCGAAATTGAAAAAAGACCTCTGGTCCTTAAGCTGACAATTGGTCCGGGGCTGAAGTGGTTAAACACGTACTCCAGGAATGGCCTACAGTCAGGTATAGGCTTGGCTGGACTACAATGCAGTGGATATATATTTTATGAACTGCAGCTCACTGAGTCATTTGCCTGCCTGCCTGCCTGAAAGTGTCTTTGAACACGCACTCCAGGAATGGCCTACAGTCAGGTATAGGCTTGGCTAGACTATATATATATATACACAAGCCTGCAAGCCTGAAGCTAAACGGTATACAGTGTATATATATATATATATACAAAGCCGGAATGTGTATAGGTGTATATATATATATATATATATATATATATATATATATATATATATATATATATATATATATATATATATTATATATATATATTTTTTTTTTTTTTATATTTTATTATCAGGGACTGTACAAATGATCACTAAAGAGTCAAAAATATAAAAAACATTTTTAGAGAAAGACAAAGAATATAACAAATACAAAAAATACAACTATACATTTTAAAATTCATTTTCTGGTTTCTCAAGAATTGAGCGACAACAAAACTTAGGTCAATAGATTACCTGTATATTCAAAGAGTAAATAAAACAGATGTCCACTAATGATCCATCTATGGGGAAAGTCAAGGCATAATCAATATGGGATATCAAGGATAAAGATCCACTAATCCAAAAATAGGGCAGAAAAGCCTACCTGAGGCTAAGGTGTTGATTTACTAAAGGAACATAGACTGTGCACTTTGCAAAGTGCAGTTGCACTCTGCGAGAGCAGTTGTTCCAGGGCTTAGTAAATGAGGAAAAGCTCTACTGAATTCCATCATCCAATCATATGCAAGCAAAAAGGCTGTTTTTTTTTTTATTTTCCTTGCACGTGATTGGGTATTCTTTGCAAAGTGAAGCTTTACCTCATTTAATAAGATCTGGAGCAACTGCACTTGCAGAGTGCAATTGCACTTTGCAAAGCGCACAGTCTATTTGCCTTTAGTAAATCAACCCCTAAAAGTCTTGATGACAAATTCCAAAGGTTTAGATAGTTCCCATCATTTCCTTCTCGGATAGGTATAGAAACCCAGAGGGGAATGGAGGAGAGAAATAAAGAGGGTTTTTTCCTTAGAGCTCCAACACTTCAGAGGCCACCTTTTAAATCAAGAACAAATAACCAAATTAACACAAATAAATCCCTCATCAATCAAGAATAAGAGCCGATAACCATTACCTCCAAGGTAGCTTAGTTACCTGCCATGAAAAACCACCACAATATTTTCTCCCCCTCCTATGCTGGACCATCAAAACTAACTGTGAATGGCATCCTTTTATATCCCCCTCCATCCCCCTGTGGAAACAATTTGTCACCAACAGGGGGGTGAGGATGCCTTATTGCATCAGTGCGCATGCCAAGGTCACGGCCGAAAAGACGCTGTGACGCCAAGGACGCACCAGAAATTACGTCAGAGCATCAAGGATGCACCGGAAATGACGCCAAAAACGTTGAGAACATGAGCGTCAAAAAACACCCGACGTCATGTACCAGAAATGATGCCAAGCGTTAGAGACGTCAGGCATCAAGAAAATTGGATGTTAAAAATAAACAGCGCTGACGTAGGCCCCCTTTTGGCATCAGATGTCCCACGTAAAAACGTGGAGGCGGTGCCATGATATCAAATTGATTTATTAGGGATTGGATCTTGATTAGGTGACCATATGGACGCCCCAGGGCATCATTTTTTGTGGTGTCTGCTTCTTTGGACTCCCCTAGATGGTGCCATTTGCCAGTTACCCATTCCGTGATCTTCAGCACATCCTGTGGCTCTTATCATCTTGCGCGCGGTTGTGTAGGGCAGCAGTTTAGGTTTCTCCTGATCAGGCCTCCCTCTGGACATTGGTGTCATCATTGCACCAGCTCCACGTTTTTACGTGGAACGTCTGATGCCAATAGGGCGCCTATGTCAGCGTTGTTTATTTCTGATGTCCGATTTTCTTGATGCCCGACATCTCTAACGCTTGGCATCATTTCCGGTGTGTGACGTTGGCTGTTTTTTGACACTCCTGTTCTCAACGTTTTTGACGTCATTTCCGGTGCGTCCTTGACGCTCTGACGCAATTTCCAGTGCGTCCTTGGCGTCTCAACGTCATTTCCAGTGCGACCTCGGCATGCGCACTGGCGCAATAAGGCATCCTCACCCCCCTTTTGTTGACAAATTGTCTCCACAGGGGTGTGGAGGGGGATATAAAAGGATGCCAGTCACAGTTAGTTTTAATGGTCCAGCATAGGAGGTGGAGAAAATATCATGGTGGTTTTTCATGGCAGATAACTAAACTACCTTGAAGGTAATGGTTATAGGCTCTTATCCTTGATTGATGGGAGACTATTTATTTCTCCCCTCCATTCCCCTCCTGGTTTCTCCACCTATCTGAGAAGGGAACTATGGGAACTATCTAAACCTTTGGAATTTGTCGTCGAGACTTTTAGCCTCAGGTAGGCTTTTCTGCCCTATTTTTGGATTAATGGATCTTTATCCTTGATATTTATTATCCCTTGTCTTACGCCATAGATGGACCATTAGTGGGCATCTGTTTATACATATATAGCTCTCTCTATGGTTTCACCAATTGATCCAAATTGATTCATCCCTATGACTCTGGAGCCTTCAAAATCTTTTAAATTTACTCGTTGAATACGCAGGTAATCTTTTGACCTACATTTTGTTGTCGCTCAATTCTTGCAAACCCAGGAAATTACATTTAAAATGTATAGTTGTATATTTTGTATTTGATATATTTTTTGTCCTTCTCTAAAAAAATTAATGTTTTCTATTTTTGACTCTTTAGGCCCCTTTCACACGGGGCGGATCCGTATTGATCCCCGTGAAGATCCGCTGCTCAGCGGGGATCGCACAGCTGTTCCCCGCTGAGCCGGCTGATGACAGGGCGGTCCCTGCACACTGTGCAGGGATCGCCCTGTCAGTTCTCCGCTATCCTCTATGGGGGATCGGATGAAACACAGACCGTCTGTCCGTGTTCATCCGATCCGCTCTGCAGACGGATGAAAAAATAGGGTTTTCCTCCGTCTGCAGAATCGGACAATTGCGGAGGCGGACAATAGCGGGTGTCAGCGGATGCTCATCCGCTGACACCCGCTATCCCATAGACATGCATGTATGTCCGTTTTTCATCCAAAAACGGATGGATGAAAAACGGACATACGGTCCGCATGTGTGAAAGGGGCCTAAGTGATCACTTGTACAGTGCCTGATAACAATTCTCCTGAAGAAGCCATTGGTATGCCGAAAAATGTAGAGATTCAATCAGTTTGCACCTGTTTATGTATTGTATGATCATTTTGGACAAGGATCATGGACAAGATTCATGTCTTCATATTGCTTTTAATGTTTTTCAAAAAAAATATATTGTTCTACGTTGTATTTGCGCACCTTAAAAATCCCCACATTCTTCTCTGATATGCTTTGCTTATACATAATAAATAATAAAGGAAAGCACTTGAATCCACTCAGAGATCTAATTCAGTTTAAAGGATAGTTCCGTCAATATGGCGGGCTTCCTTCCCAGGAGCAAAAACGTATTATAGAAGCAAACAAAGAGGGAAGATGTGAGACCACAGCGGACTCACGAATGCTCACATCGGGACAAGAAAGCTAAGAAATATAATGAATGAAAAAAAGGTAAACTTTATTAGAAAATTCACGCAAACATCTTAAACAGTAAAAATAGACTCCACAGGTGAATCACCCATCAAAACCTGTGGGGTCCTTTCTATGACAATACCAAATATGCACAGGTGAAATAGATGGCTGTAGAAAAATGTATGAAAAAAGAGAATCACAACAGAAAGACAAAAAAACAAGACATGTGGTATAAAAACAATGCTGAACACTGCTATTAAAGATGTGGGGTCCTCCCCTCCTATGTTCCCTCCCGTCTGCCCTATAGACCCAGCTGAAGCTGATAGTAGATGAATGTGGGCCAGGCAAAAAATGCACACAGTTCTATCCAAAAATGTCCTTTTTGTAGGCCATATCAGGCTCAATGAACACGCAGTCAGGAATAAGTTCCACAGATTATGGCATATAATATATGTGGTCGGAGATCCAAATGATCAGGTATATGTCCGTAGCTGTAACAAATTACCTGAAAGTGCAAGTATCATCCATCATCTGGTGGTGCAGTCATATAGAATAACAGAGACGCAGTGTGTACCGCTGGTGTCAAGCTCTTCTTGGTTGAATATACAGCGCTCACTGGTATTCAAAAATGTTCTTTTTATAAGCCGTATCAGGCTCAATGAACATGCAGTCAGGAATAAGTTCCACAGATTCTGGCATATGATATATAAAGTCAAAGATCCAAATGATCAAGTATATGTCCTTAGCTGTAACAAGTTTACCTGAAAGTGCAAGTATCATCCATCATCTGGTGGTGCAATCATATAGGATACCAGAGACCCAGTATGTGCCCACTGATGCCACACTCTTCTAGTTCGAATGTACAACGCTCACTGGTGTGACTTCAATGGAGATGCTGGCGGAACGATACCGCTATCAGCTCAGACACCATCCAGAGTCAAACGGGCGGATTCCGAGTAGAGCAGAGCAGTAGTCGGTCACACAAAGGTTATGCAGCATGGATCTCATGGAACACACATCCTGAGTCTATCCGGGTCTGCCATTAAGGGACCTCTGGAGAAAACTGGCAAGTACATTGATTCCCTTATAAAAGAAATGGTTGAAAGTCTCCCCTCATATGTCCGAGACACAGGGGATGTGCTCAATAAGATCTTGGATCTAGATGTTCCTGCAGGGGCACTCCTCGTGGGGGTGGACGTAGAGTCATTATATACGTCCATCCCCCATGAGTGGGGCATTCTGGCGGTACATCATTTCTTGGAACAACACTTCCCCAATATGGGGGCACAAAATTAATTTATTTTGGAACTTTTAGAGATGGCCCTTAACCACTATAGACCCGCGCTATAGCCAAATGACGGCTACAGCGCGGATCTATTGTGCCGGGACTACGTCTATTGACGTTGTCCCGGGCACGAGCTTCCTGCGCGGCCCCTGAAGGGCGCGCGCGGCGCGCTCTGTGATCAGCGAGTCTGTGAGACTCGCTGGATCACAGATCCGAGTAAGGGGTGGATCCCGACCCCTTACCACGTGATCAGCCGGCAGCCAATGACAGCTGATCATGTGATACTAACAGAGCCGGTAATCCGGTAAGCCGGTAAGCCGGTAAGCTTTTTTTCCTCCTCGCGCTGACAGTGTGAGGAGAAAAAAAAAAAAGGCGATCACCGGCGGCAGTGAGAGGGACATCAGTCCCTCTCACTGCAATGTGCCCAGCGATGTGCCCAATATATTGTGCCCACCTTTGCCCCATTAAAGTTCCCCTACCAGTGCCCACACTGCCATCTCTCAGTGCCCACAGTGCCAGTGCCCACAGTGCCATCTCTCAGTGCCCACAGTGCCATCTCTCAGTACCCACAGTGCCATCTCTCAGTGCCCACAGTGCCAGTGCTGCACATCAGTGTCACCTGCCAGTGCTCATCTGTGTCACCTACCAGTGCTCATCTGTGTCACCTACCAGTGCCCATCAGTGCCCATCAGTGCCACCTATCAGTGCCCATCAGTGCCACCCATCAGTGCCACCCATCAGTGTCATCCATCAGTGCCCATAGGTGCCACCCATCCGTGCTACCCATCCGTGCCACCCATCCGTGCCACCCATCCGTGCCACCCATCCGTGCCCATCAGTGCCATCTTTGCTGTCCCCATCAGTACGACTTATCTGTCCCCACCAGTGCAGCCTATCAGTGCCCACCAGTGCAGCCTATCAGTGCCCACCTGTGCCGCCTCATCAGCGCATATCAATGAAGCAGAAAAATTACCTGTTTGCAAAATTTTATAACAAACTATTAAACATGTTTTGTTTTTTTTTTTACATTTTCCATCTTTTTTTTTGTTTGTTTAGCAAAAAATAAAAACCCCAGCTGTGATTAAATACCACCAAAATAAAGCTCTATTTGTGGGAAAAAAATGATTAAAAATTCATTTGGGTACAGTGTTGTATGACCGCGCAATTGTCATTTAAAGTGCGACAGCGCCAAAAGCTGAAAATTGGTCTGGTCACGAGGGGGGTTTAAGTGCAAAGTAATCAGGTGGTTAAGCACAATTATTTCATGTTCGCAGACCACTATTATCAGCAATTTAGAGGGATGGCCATGGGAGCCCCGTGGGCACCATCATATGGATGGTGGGAGGAGGACACTGTGTATGCCTCGTCGATGTACCACAGCCATGTGCATATTTGGCTGTGGTACTTCGATGATGTTTTCATGGTGTGGACCGGTACACATTCGGAACTTCTGACATTTATGGAGCAACTTGGGACTAATACACGTAACATTAAATTGACTTATGTGGTAGACCCTGTGGTAATTTCCTTCCTTGATCTATCCATTAGAATTGAAGAAGGTAAAAGAACATTTTTGAATACCAGTGAGCGCTGTATATTCAACCAAGAAGAGCTTGACACCAGCGGTACACACTGGGTCTCTGTTATTCTATATGACTGCACCACCAGATGATATTTGCACTTTCAGGTAATTTGTTACAGCTACGGACATATACCTGATCATTTGGATCTCCGACCACATATATTATATGCCATAATCTGTGGAACTTATTCCTGACTGCATGTTCATTGAGCCTTATACGGCTTACAAAAAGGACATTTTTGGATAGAACTGTGTGCATTTTTTGCCTGGCCCACATTCATCTACTATCAGCTTCAGCTGGGTCTATAGGGCAGACGGGAGGGAACATAGGAGGGGAGGACCCCACATCTTTAATAGCAGTGTTCAGCATTGTTTTTATACCACATGTCTTGTTTTTTTGTCTTTCTGTTGTGATTCTCTTTTTTTTATACATTTTTCTACAGCCATCTATTTCACCTGTGCATATTTGGTATTGTCATAGAAAGGACCCCACAGGTTTTGATGGGTGATTCACCTGTGGAGTCTATTTTTACTGTTTAAGATGTTTGCGTGAATTTTCTAATAAAGTTTACCTTTTTTTCATTCATTATATTTTTTAGCTTTCTTGTCCCAATGTGAGCATTCGTGAGTCCGCTATGGTCTCACATCTTCCCTCTTTGTTTGCTTTGCTTATACACCCTGTTCCAAATTATTATGCAAATTCTATTTCAGCGTCACAAAGATTAAATATTTTGTTTTTCAGTTTAACTCATGGATGGCGTTGTGTCTCAGGACTCTTTTGATCACTGAAAATAATCTCGGACACCTGTGATAATTAGATTGCCAGGTGAGTCAAATTAACCACTTCAGCCCCAGACCAATTGGCAGCCAAAGGACCAGGCCCCTTTTTGCTATTCGGCACTGCGTCGCTTTAACTGACAATTGCGCGGTCGTGCGGCGTGGCTCCCAAACAAAATTGGCGTCCTTTTTTTCCCCACAAATAGAGCTTTCTTTTTGATCGCCCCTGCGGTTTTTAGTTTTTGCACTATAAACAAAAATAGAGCTATCATTTTGAAAACAATGCAATATTTTTTGCTTTTTGCTATAATAAATATCCCCAAAAAATAGATAAAAACACATCTTTTTTCCTCAGTTTAGGCCGATACGTATTCTTCTACATATTTTTGGTAAAAAAAATCGCAATTAGCGATTATTGATTGGTTTGCGCAAAAGTTATAGCGTTTACAAAATAGGGGATAGTTTTATAGCATTTTTATTAATATTTTTTTTTACTAGTAATGGCGGCGATCAGCGATTTTTATTGTGACTGCGACATTATGGCGGACACATCGGACATTTTTGACACATTTTTGGGACCATTGTCATTTATACAGCAATCAATGCTATTTAAATGCATTGATTCCTGTATAAATGACAGTTGTAGTGAAGGGGTTAACCACTAGGGGGAGGGGAGGGGTTATGGGCTGTGACGTGTGTGTGTTTTTTTTACATTAGGGGGCGGGGCTGACGTCTGACGTCATTGATCTGCTTTCCCGATGACCGGGAACAGCCGATCAATGACAGGCAGTGTAGGAAGCATGGGGAGAGGTTTGTTTACACAAACCTCTCCCCGTTCTTCAGCTCTGTGACCCGATAGCGGGACACCAGCGGCGATCGGGTCCGCTGGTCCCGCGGCCGGGGTCACGGAGCTCCCGACCGGGTCGCGAGCGCTACCCACGGGCAGGCAATTGCAAAATCACGTTTATATACGGGATTTTGCCTGCCCGCTCCATTCTGCTGCAGTATATGTACATGGCGTGGTCGGGAAGTGGTTAAAGGTAAAACTACTAAAGGAGGGTGTTCCACATTATTAAGCAGAGCACCATTTTCAAGCAATATGGGGAAGAAAAAGGATCTCTCTGCTGCCGAAAAGAGTGAAATAGTTCAATGCCTTGGACGAGGTATGAAAACATTAGATATTTCAAGAAAACCTAAGCGTGATCGTCGCACTATTAAGAGATTTGTGGCTGATTCAGAGCACAGACGGGTTTCGTGCGGATAAAGGCACATTGAGGAAGATTTCTGCCAGATCCATGCATCGGATCAAGAGAGCAGCTGCTAAAACACCATTATATAGCAGCAAACAGATATTTGAAGCTGCTGGTGCCTCTGGAGTCCCACGGACATCAAGGTGTAGAGTCCTCCAGAGTCTTGCAACTGTGCATAAACCTTCCATTCGGCCACCACTAACCAATGCTCACAAGCAGAAACGGCTGCATTGGGCAGAAAAATACACGAAAACGAATTTTCAAACAATCCTGTTTACTGATGAGTGCCGTGCAACCATAGGTGTGCGCAGCCTATTGCATTAGGGTGTGCACCCCAAACTTTACATACATACATACAAACACAGACACACACTATTATAAATGAATGTATTAAAACAAAAATGTAATAAAACATGGACAATGTCCTTAGAGCAGTAGACAGTATCAGTAGGGCAGTGGATGGTGTCAGTAGTTTTTTATTTTTTATTATTATTTTTTACAATTATTTTTTATATTTTTTATTTTTTTTATTAGTATTTTAGCAGTCCTTATGGGGGACTTTGGTGAAATGGCAGGGGTCTAAACAGACTCCTGATGCCTCACTTTTCAGACAGAGGACAGAGATTCCCTAGTACCTTTCTCTGCAGCCTCAGCTGTACTAGACAGTGAATGAATGGGAAGTGCTCTGAAGTGCTCTGTTCATTCTCAAACAGTTTACTATGCTTCAGTTATGAATAGTTACAGGAGGGATCAGTACTGATCACTCACTGTATTCATTCAGAAAATGAAGAGGGTGGTAAATTACATATTTACCAGCCCCTTCCCCCACTCTCCATCCTGACAAATCCCCTGCAGCATCTGGCAAGAGAGGAGAGGAGGGGAACTGGCAGCGCTGTGGGGGGTGGGACACAGGGCCTGGGCAGCAGGGGGAACAGGTGGGGCACAAAATGATTAGGGTGTGCCCAGGAACACCTGGCACACCCCCTGCGCACACCTATGCGTGCAACCCTGGATGGTCCAGGTGGATGGACTAGTGGATGGTTGGTAGACGGCCACCCTGTTCCAACAAGGCTGCAACGTCAGCAAAGCAGTGTTGGAATCATGTTTTGGGCCGGAATCATGGGAAGAGAGCTGGTTGGCCCCTTTAGGGTCCCAGAAGGTGTAAAGATGGCCTCTGAAAAATATGTGTAGTTCCTGACTGACCACTTCCTTCCCTGGTACAGAAGGAGGAACTATGCTTTCCGTAATAAAATCATCTTCATGCATGACAATGCACCATCTCATGCTGCAAAGAATAGCTCTGCATCATTGGCTGCTATGGGGATAAAAGGAGAGAAAGTCATGGTGTGGCCTCCATCCTCCTCTGACCTCAATGCTATTGAGAACCTTTGGAGCATCCTCAAGTAAAAGATCTACGAGGGTGGGAGGCAGTTTACATCCAAACAGCAGCTCTGGGAGGCTATTCTGACATCTTGCAAACAAATTCAAGCAGAAACTGTCCAAAAACTCACAAGTTCAATGGATGCAAGACTTTGTGAAGCTGCTATCAAATAAGGGGTCCTATGTTAAAATGTAACGTGACCTGGTAAAATGTTTAAAAAGTTAAAATGTTGTTCAAAGTTTGATTGAAATAGCTTTTGTAATTGTATTGTAAATATGCTGCCAACACAAGTGACAATTTTCAGTTCTTTACAACCTATAAAGTGTTTTGAAACTTACTGTGCGTAATAATTTGGAACAGTGCATTGTACGTTTTTTATTTTGAAAAAAACAAAACTGTTATCATTAGGAGGTTTGTTCAATAAAATTTGAATTGTACTCTTAATAGTTGATAACATGAGAATTATGCTGACTGTTGTTTACATCAATTATTTAGGTAAATGAGGAAAATATCATTGGCATAATAATTTGTAACAATAATTTGCTACATGATTCTCAGAAAAAAAAAATGTCTCTCCTTTAACCACTTCCCACCGGCCACTGCATATGTACGGCGGGGTAGGCGCTCTCTCCTTCTAAATGGACGTTCAGGAACATCCCTCAGAAGGAGGGGGATTGCGCGCGCGTGTTGCCGCGCGCGTTTTCCCATGCAGCGGCGTGATCCCAATGCGCTTGTGTCACCCTGACGCGGCGCATCTCAGATCGGCAGAAGGGCTCTGTGGTTGGCCCTCCTGATCACATGACGGCCGCGTCCAATCACAGCCGCCATGTGATGTAAACAGAGAGCTGGTTGCTAGGTGATCAGCTCTCCTCTCCTCACACAAAAGTTGTCGCGAGGAAAGGAGAGCGGATCTCTGCAGCCGGCTGGTGATCAGTGAGTATGAGTTGTTTTTTACAGCTTTTTACTTACTGATCACCAACCTAGTGTCCCCACAATGTAAAACACACAAAGTAAACACACATGTCCCCAAAACACATGTTCCCACATAGTAATGATCCCCAAAACACATGTCCCCCACATATATAACAGTAAAATCACATGTCCCAATGATCATTTGCACACATATGTCCGTGATTGCCTGCGCACATCTGTACATGTTTATTTGCGTACATATGTCCGTGATCACACAAACCAATTATTATACACTTATACAACGGGATTTTTTTTTTACCAAAACATGTAGCAGAATACATTTTGGCTTAAAATTATGACAAAATTTGATTTTATTGTATTTCTTTTAAGATAGAATAAAGAAAATATAGTTTTTTTTTCCAAATTTCCGAATATAACGAAAAAAATAAAAAACAGAGTCGTGAATAAATACCACCAAAAGAAAGCTCTATTTGTGCGAACAAAGTGCTAAAAATTTAATTTGGGTACCATGTAGCATGACCGCGCAATTCTTATTGAAAGTGCGAGAGTGCTGAAAGCTGAAAATTGGTCTGGGAAGGAAGGGGGCGAAAGTGCCCAGTATTGATGTGGTTAATATATAACATTTCTTAGGTGGCTGTTAACAGTAATGTGCATTTCCTTTATATAATTAAAGTAAAATCTAGTTAAAATGTGACAATGCTGTGTAGCAGTGTGACATTTTAACTATATTTTACTTCTCAATGACATCAATAAATTACCTGTATACATGGATTGCATTTATGCAGGTACAGGTACCCAGATACCCTGATTTTCATGTATAAATGCCTGGTTTCTAATTGTTGGTTTACAGTTGTTCATGTTCTTCATAGTTTACTATTACAGATCTGGTCATTTTTATGACACTTCTCACCTGTTCTTTTTTCACCCAGATGTACACTGATATAAGACTTGAGATCAAACTCTGTTCCCATGCATTATCACCAGATTGTAAGGCGACAACAAACACCTGGTGGTTTCCTATCTTTGAATGTTAAAGATAGATTGTAAAAGATAGCATAAAATATCCCCACAAGCCATGGTTGCAGTGGTTTGACCACTCCTGTCATTCCCCAGGGGTGTCTTCTTATTAGTTTAGAAACCTGTTTAATGTGATTGCGTTAAACCAAAATATGATTCAGAGAGCAACTACCATTTTGTTTTTTTTCCACTACCTATTCTGTACCTGTGTATATATATGACTGGTTTCCCCACTCCTGAACAGCCAGGCGACCAGCATTTTCCACTCTCACCCAGACAGAAGGAACAGTCTTTGAACTTGGTTTTTGTTGTTTAACCACATGCCGACCGCGCTATAGTCGAAAGACGTCTACAGCACTTGGGAACATCCGTGACCGCCGGGTCCCGAGGACCCGGCGCATCACGGATCACGGTAAACAGATAGCGGCCGTTTACCACGTGATCGCTCCGTCAAATGACGGAGCGATCACATGTACACAAACCGGCGTCACGTCATGACGCCGGTTCCTCCCTCCCCTCTCTGTACCGATCGGTTCAGAGAAGGGAGAAGCGGAGAGGGGGAGAGACGGGACCACCGCTGTGCAATGCTCTGCCACAGCTGTGCAATACTCTGCCACCACTGTGCAATGCTCTGCCACCACTGTGCAATGCTCTGCCACCACTGTTCAATGTTCTGCCACCACTGTTCAATGCTCTGCCACCACTGCAATGCTCTGCAACCACTGTGCAATACTCTACCAATACTGTGCAACACTGTAATACTCTGCCAATACTTGCCAATACTCACCAATACTCGCCAATACTCGCCAATACTCTGCAATAAATTTTTAATAGAAACAAAGATTTTTTTTTTTTTTTTTACCGTTTTTTCAGTATTTTTTGATTTATAGCGCAAAAAAATGAAAAACCCAGCGGTGATTAAATACCACAAAAGAAAGCTCTGTTTGTGTGAAAAAAAGGACACAAAATTCCTTTGAGTACAGTGTTGCATGACGGAGTAATTGTCATTCAAAATGTGAGAGCACCGAAAGCTGAAAATTGGTCTGGTTAGGAAGGGGGTTTAACTGCCCAGTGGTCAAGTGGTTAATTTGGGCTGATAACTTGGGTGGGGAATGAGATTTATGGGATTCCCAGCTTGACTGAAACAATAACCAGGAACAACTTGCTTCCTACATACAAGATCCAGTGGTGGACCTACCACCATAGTGCTATGGGGCCCACAGCCGAGTGGGGCCCGGTCATAGTTGCCAATAGATATCAATTTTTTCACGATTTTTCCCTGCCTACCGCCACCGCAAGAGGTCCATGGCCAGCGGAGATAATGTCTCCGCCAGCCACCATTTTCCAGAAGACCAGACAAGTTAGAAAGAGATAGAGCTGCGGCACTGCCCCCCGGTCTGTCTGTAATCTGTGAACTGTTGTGGAAAGGGGTGGGGGGTTGGTGGTGCCGCAGCTCAATTTCTATTGTAGCCAGCCGGCTGGGATATAGAAGGGCTCCAATAGGGGGGGGGGGGGGTACACTAGGGATGAAGGAAGCACTGCTCTGGCTGGGGACTCTGGTGGCTGGGGACAGTGACACCTGAGATGTAAGAAGCACTCCGCTGGCTGGGGACAGGGGCACCTGTGAAGTAAGGAAGCACTTTGCTGGCTGGGGACAGTGACACCTGAGATGTAAGGAATCACTCCACTGGCTGGGGACACCTGAGATGTAAGAAAGCACTCTGCTGGGGACACCTGATGGCATCTGGTGGCAGGCGACGTGGCAAGTGACATGATCAGAGCTCTCACTGATTCTGATTCTGCATTATGGCGAGTTGAACTATTTCATTTTATATTACAATGTAATAATAGAAATAATGCAGGAGTCAAGGATTGGTTAAACAGAGTACAATATATCTACAAAATGGAAGAAATTGTGGCTATGAAGAGAGAAAACAGCACAAACTTCAATAAAACATGGCAACCTTGGTTGGTATTCACTCTCTCTCCTGAATACCGATCACTCATCATGTGAAATACCAACTCTGCTTATTTTTAACATTGCTGTATTGTAGAAAATAACTGAGATTTGTATATTTACCTTAATTAAGAGACCTTACGCACTGAGGGTCCCTTCCCTCCCCCCATTTCCCTGTCCCTATCAGTGCCACCCATCAGTGCCACCCATTCGTGCCACCCATCTGTGCCATCTTATCTGTGCCCATCAGTGCCGCCTTATCTGTGCCCATCAGTACTGCCTTATTTGTCCCCATCAGTGCCACCTTATCTGTGCCTATCAGTGCCGCCTTAACTGTCTATTGATGTAGTCCCGTGCACGAGCGGCCTGCGCACCCCCTGAAGGGCGCGCACAGCGCGCTCTGTGATCAGCGGATCTGTGAGACTCGCTGGATCACAGATCCAAGTAAGGGGTCGTTCCCGACCCTTTACCACGTGATCAGCTGTCAGACAATGACAGCTGATCATGTGATGACAACAGAGCCGGTAATCTGCTATTTTTCCTCCTCGCGCTGATAGCGCGAGGAGAAAAAAAAGCCGATCATGCTGGCGCCAGCTTATCAGTGCCCACCTGTGCCCCCTGCTAGTGCCAACTTAGAAAAGTCAACAGTGCCGCCTATCAGTGCCCACAGTGCCACCCATCAGTGCCCATAGTGCCACCTATTAGTGCCCATAGTGCCACCCATCAGTGCCCACAATCTGCCTCAACAACAGTGCTGCACCTCAGTGCCACCTACCAGTGCCCATCAGTGTCACCTACCAGTGCCCATCAGTGCTGCCCATCATTGCCACCTATCATTGCCACCTATCAGTGCCACCTATCAGTGCCACCCATCAGTGCCACCCATTCGTGCCACCCATCAGTGCCATCTTATCTGTGCCCATCAGTGCCGCCTTATCTGTGCCCATCAGCACTGCCTTATGTGTCCCCATCAGTGCCACCTTATCTGTGCCTATAAGTGCCGCCTTAACTGTGCCTACCGGTGCCCATCAGTGCAGCCTATCAGTGCCCACCAGTGCAGCCTATCAGTGCCTACCAGTGCCGCCTCATCAGCGCATATCAATGAAGGAGAAAAATGACCTGTTTGCAAAATTTTATAAAAAACTATTTTTTTGTTTGTTAAGCAAAAAATAAAAACCCCAGCTGTGATTAAATACCACCAAAAGAAAGCTCTATTTGTGGGGAAAAAATAAAAAAATTTTTATTTGGGTACAGTGTTGTATGACCGCGCAATTGTCATTCAAAGTGCATCAGCGCTGAAAGCTGAAAATTGGTCTGGGCAGGAGAGGGGTTTAAGTGCCCAGTAAGCAAGTGGTTAAGGTCTAGGAGCTCTCAGTCCCTTTAGAAAGTAGCACACTGTATGGTAAGCTGCATACAGGAGTATCTCCTACTTCAATGTAGACCTTGATTCCAGCTCTACTACCTGCAGGAACTACCAGCCTGCCTGGCAGCTTCTACACCAGCCTACCTGGCTGCTCCAAAGATCTCTCAGGGTAAGGGATAGGAAGGATTAAGCACAATGCTGTCTTTCTGAAAGGCTTGCTACATGTGGCAGTCTCTCTCCTTGTGATTTCCTGAGTTTGCTGATGTACTGTACTTACACTGTCCTCCTTGCTCCCTGCTGCTCCTTAGGCAAGATTCTTTTTAAACCACACTGCTGTCAGGATCTTCCCAAGCCAGCCCGAGCTCAGCCTGGAGGCAGAGCCCCCCCAGACTTATGAGTCCCCTCCTAGTCCACCGACAGTTTCCTCCAACTTCCACCTGACTCTTTGCTGGCATGGCTCTCCCATATTTGATTTTATGTTGGGAAATGCTAAAACTTTAAATATATTGGTATAGCTTAAATGACAAGAGGTATCTTTGACCATTGTTCACGTCTCCTACTTCAAGCCTTCCATTTGGCTTGCATCAAGCCTAAGTGAAAACTCCACCCCTTTTGGTCCAATCTGATATGGCATAATGACTGCATCCTAGAACTACAATGATTCTAAAGCCCCATACACACGGTCGGAAAATCCTACCACCAAATCCATCTGATTTGGTCCGACGGATTTAGTCCGACACTGGTGTTGCATACACACGGTCGGACAATGTTGTCGGAAAATCCGATCATTCTTAAGCCCCATACACACGGTCGGACTTTTTCATGGATTCTGTCCGATCGGACAATGTTGTTGAAAAATCAGACCGTGTGTATGCACCATCGGACAGTGTACGTCGGTTTGTCCGACGGACAAAGTCTTATCTCCTGCTGGAAAGATTTGCCGTCAACACGGTCCGATCACACCAAATCCGATCGTGTGTACGGTTGTCCGACGGACAAAGTGCTACGCATGCTCAGAAGAAATTCTGTGACGGAAGCGCTCGGTCAGGTAAAACTACCTTTCCTAATCGACACAGCACATTCGTCACGCTGCAATGTTAAAATGTCTTTAATGCAGCGCATTCTCTTTTTCTTTACAATGCAACAAGAATGACATGTTTTAGCTGCTCCTATTCACCCGCACTTCTCACAAACTTAGTTCTTTATTACTTTTCAGCATTTATACACTACATGTTTATTTTTACTCAGATCGTAAAAGAATCTTTGTGATATTTTTAGCATGATTTGTCTTTTTTTTTTTTTTTTTGGGAATACATATTTGAAGGAGATTATTTTTTTTTTTTGGAGGGGGGTTGTGTGTCTCAACTTAGCAAAACCACATTATTAACATTTGTATTTCTTGCTTAAATTTACTAGGAGTTTGTTGGTTGTTGGTGCCCCTTGTTAATTCTACTTTAGGATTAGTGAAATGTACCTGCCTACTCAAAGAAAAACTGTCATTGTAGAAAAGTAAAACACAATAGTCAATGCTTATTTCAAATCAAAAAAAAATTTATTTAGGTCTCAGCAACAAACCAAAGAGGAACGCAGCCATGGTGAAACTTGGGTAATTTGCAAAGCCTTGGACACCCATGGCAACCATCATTTTTCACGCTTAAAAAATTGGGGGCCTGAAGAGTACTTATCTAAATAATAAGGGAGTGCAATCTGGTCCTGAAGTCCAAAACATCCGGAACTGCAGCAGATTCCATCTAGGTCCCCAGGCTCTGGTCCTACGAGAGGCTCCATCTTCTCTCAGACCAGACATAATCAAGGTCATCACTCTCTTGTCTTCCTTGTACGCTTCCTTCCACGCCGTGGTGCTGGTGCTGGTGGGGTGGCAGAAGGAGGAGGAGGAGGCGGAGCAAGGTCACTCTCGCAAACATGTGTGAGTGGGGTCATCTCCCCAGCCATCCCCTCATTTAGTATTTTGAGGATGACATCCTCACACATGCTGCGTTGCCCCGCCTCCATACCCGTCATTTTACTGCCAACCAAGGAGGCAAAGGCCTCCTCGTAGGTGGGTGTGGCATATAGGGAGGCTGAGGCATCTCGTATCAGCTGGAGCGCTGACTCTCCCACCTCCCCCATGCTTTTCGCCCTTCTGTAGGGAAGGCGGAGTGGAGGGACTTGGGAGACAGTCAGGCTCCTACGCCTACCCCCCTGTTGGCTGCCACTAACCCCTGCCTCCTCCTGACTGCCACCTTCCACAGCCACCTCCTGGCTGAGGTCTTCCTGTGTCTGAAAAAGGGACATAGTTTCAGTTATTTGTTCATCAAACACACACAATTCTCATCTAGTGACTGTTGCAAAATGTTTACAAATAGAAAACCATACAATTCTCAGCCCTGCAGTTTAGATTCTTCCCAAAAATGTCTCCAACACCACTATCTGTTGATATGTCAATCACGTTAGGAACTAAGCAATTGGGGATCCTGAATTAACTGAACATCATTCCTTATTCCCCAAAATGGTTACAAAACTACTATACCTGGAACAAGCTGGGCACCTGCACATATTCCAGACTGGAAGGCCCAGGTTGGTCCTCGGAAGCCTCATCAGGGGTGGCGTGCGTGGAAGGACGCGTGCAAGGAAGAGTCGAGAGTGACTTCCTGACAGTAGCCTGGTCTTTCAGAAAGTGGAGCCTCTCATAGTACCAGAGCGTGGGGACATGGACATCAGCTGCTGCAGCTCCAGATGCTAGGGACTTCCGGACCTTATTGCGCTCCCGGAAATAGGTACTCTTCATGTTGTTAATCTTCACTTTTAAGTTTGCCACGGTTGCCATGGGCAGGGTTGGCTTTACAAATGCCACAAGTTTCAGCATGGCTGCGTACCTCTTTGGTCTGTTGCTGTAGTCACGGTGCTTTGGTAGCCATAAAAGGGGAAATTCCCTGTATTTATCAATGAAGAGGGGGAGAAAACTCACGTCGTAGAAGGCCTCCATCACCTCTGCAAGACACAACACCACACAGAACAATATAAATAATGTCAGCCTAAACTCTCCTAATCTTCTCCATAAAGAAGCCTCAAGTTCTAATCAGTCTAGGCTAGTTATGTACCAACGTCAAATTGTACCTTCGTTTCTAGCGATCGTCTCGTGCGTGAGCTTTCTCTCCCTTCGTCTCCCAGATCGTGGCTACGACACAGGCGTGTGACGTTTTATATACAGTGCGCATGCGTCAAACTCCGCCCGCCCCTGACGATCTTTCTCGTCTATTCCCCACCCCTTCTCTTTACGGCGCAGTGGGGAGAGCACATGGCGGGGACACAGCAGGTGCGCCACAAATATCCCACCAACGAGGAGGACGAGGAAAGTCCGGAGGCAGAAACGTCCCGATCCCGGAGCCTGAAATTCAAGGCCTCCAATATGTCATTTGGAGAAATGTTGGAGATGGTGGACATATTAAAGAGGAGCGACTATGATGGGAAGTATGGACCTTACCTCAACCCCAATGTCCGCAAGGCCAAGATCATGTCTAAAGTTGTGAGGAGGCTGTACAATAATTTTGGGGTACAACGATCCAAGGAGCAACTGAGGAAACGCTGGTCAGACCTGAAACTGAGGGAGGCCGATCAGTACAGAAAGATCAAGCGAATTCTTCAAAAAAGTAAGTAGTTGTGTTTTGTGTTTTATTTCTTGCTTGCATACTGCTCCATGTGGTTTGATTTTTACAAAGTTGTACATTCCAAAATGGCCACTTTCATGTTCGTCTGTGCATTCGATCGTACTCAGCCTCGATCTTTCTGCCACTGTCATGGTCGTGTGTGTGTGTCCATTCGATCGTACGCAAGGATCGGCCACTTATAATACGATGTTTGGTGTTTTTTTTGTGGAAAGGAAGTTTGTTCTCACTAGAAATGTCATCAAGAATGTAAAGCCAATTTATTCAATGTAAAGGAGAGGTCACCCAGTAGCTGTTTACCCATCTGGACTCTAGAGCACTAGTGCTGGGACACCCAAACCCCCTTTTTATTAGGCTTTTCCACACATGTGCTCCAGTGGATACTAGAGGGGGGTCTCCATCACACAAACTTCTACCAAAAAGCTAGTCAGTTTAGCACCTTTACAAAGTGACTACATTCATGTAGTTGGCATTTGTAACTGGCCAAACAAAAATTGTGTCCGTCACTTTCAAGCAATGTTTGTCATTTCCTATTTCTGCCCTCAATAGATTGTGTTGCTAAATCTTCCTTTTGTACATTCTCATAGGGGAGCGAAAACTTGGCCCGTCTGAGGAAACCCCAAAACCAACACCTCCCAAAAAAGGTGAAACAGCAGAAGCAGAGGAGGAGGAGGAGGAAGGAGAGATCATCGAACTTGGAGAAATTGTCACCACAACAGGTGAGTGTGGTAGAACACAGCTACTGGTAAGCTAATCAATGTATGGCTGCCTCATTTTCAACACCCGATTTTTGTTTGTTTGTGGTTTTTAGGTGACGTGGATGTTGTGGAAGAAAAATCGCACTTTACCACAGAGAGTGCCCACGTACTCATCGGGGAGATAATGGTCTGCAATAGAGATCTCGATTACATAAAGCAAAACATCAATGATGTTCAACAAAAATTGAAGAACATCATTGATGTTTTAGGAAAAATATGAAAACGCACCAAGTAATTAACACACATTTGTGCCAGCTTCTGAACACATTTGCAACTTAAGAACTGTGTGAAATTTGGAACATGCACACATTGTGTCCACATGTGCTAGCTCCCATCATGGTGGATGAATGCCAACGTTTTTTTGGGGGTGCAACCACTTTACGAACTACGAAAGTGGTTGTGGTGAAGGGGTTGCACCCCCAAAAAACGTGTGTTTTACCATCTAATGACCATTTTCAGACCCAAATTGTGTGCATGTTCTAAATTTCCACTTTCCAGGGGTGACCCCCCCATGTGATGAAGGCAAGATCAAACACACTTTGAACATATAGTCATGTCTGATCTTGTCTTCACTTTACAAAGTTGAACTTTCCAAGTTCATAGGTTCTGTTTTGCTCCGTGCCTGGTTTTACCAATTGCGTAATGTTTCTAAACAATGCTGTAAATAACCAAGATGTTGTCAGTTTGGGCGTGAAGATTGTAAACGCACTTGTGAATGTTTTCCAAGTAAACTTTTTTATTTTTCTAAATGTGTGGCTTCCTTATTTAAAAAACACAATGCATTATGTATGTCAAATGGAAAGGATATGGGGGGCAATTGGTGTTATTTACTAAAGGCAAGTCCACTTTGCACTGCAAGTTTCTTTTCCAGGGCACTTTTTCACTGCACTTGTAGAGCATAGTGGATTTGACTTATGTAAATGACACCCACAGTGCTTTGTACGAAAACACGGAGCACAGCATTTTTGAGAATACACACATGTCTGACCTGGTGATGAAAAGGAGTATTTTGGGTGTCAGTTATGCAGTACAAACCTTATCTAGACCAAAGATTAGGTAGCAAACACACAACATGAGACTAATCTTTTTGGGAAGAAGAGACTGTTACCTCCTTTTGCCCAGAAAGTGCATTCCCACTGTCGAAGGCAAAGGGAAAAAATTTCAAGGTAAAATAAGCTAAAAAGAATAGTGAAATGACAAGAAATCATAGGTTGGTTGAAATATCAGATTTATTAAAAAATGCCTCTCACACATCGTCAGGCAGAGCAATGGCCCCCCTACCACAATATGGAGTACAAAGTACTCCATATATTGCTCGCGGACCGCGCAGGCATTTAGAGGGGGCAAGCCTGGACGTGCCACTTGAAGGGCTGTGAGGTCCGCATTTGGAGGGCCCTCCACATCTGGGCCAACGGGCACAACATAGTTCCTGTTATGTCTTTTGAGGAAGTTGTGCAATATGCAACAGGCAAGAACTATGTGGTTCAGTTTGTATTCCGCCAAGTTAATTGCCGTCAAGAACAGGCGGAAGCGGCTGGCCAGGATGCCAAAAGTGTTCTCCACAATTCTTCTGGCTCTGGACAGCCTGTAGTTGAAGACCCTCTGGTCTGGGGTGAGGGTCCTCATCGGGAACGGCCTCATCACATGGGGAGTCAACGCAAACGCTTCATCTGCGACAAAGACGAAGGGGAGTCCTTCAGCATTCTCCTCTGGAGGTGGCAAGCACAGACTGCCACTTTGGAGACGCCAGTAGAACTCCGTGTGCGTAATGGCACCACCATCCGAGATCCGGCCGTTCATCCCCACGTCCACATACATAAATTCATATGTTGCCGACACCACCGCCAACATCACTACACTATTAAACCCTTTATAATTATAATAGTGGGACCCCGAGTTGGGCGGTGGGACGATGCGGACGTGTTTCCCATCAATTGCCCCTCCGCAGTTAGGAAAGTCCCAATGGCTGGCAAAGTGGGAGGCCACAGTCTGCCATTCCTGTGGCGTTGAAGGGAACTGTGGAGTGAAACAAGAAAAAAAAATTTGTCACTTTGCACATAAACATTGCAAGCAGATTAGACAATCAACATCTTGGAACAAGAGCATTGTATAAAATTGGAGGCTGGAAAGTATTTGCACAGAAAAGTAGAGGCTCCCCTTCACAGATTACTCACCCCCCATCAACCCCCACACTTCTGATGGGCCATTGGCAATAACTAGGGTTTTTGGGGGGGGGGGGTTGTTGGACAGGTAACCCTCTGCACTTAATTGATTGGCAAATGGCTCAATAATGTGTGCTAGTTTGGCCAGACCCTCTGTACTTAACACTATTGGCAGCCCCCAGGAAAGCTAAACTAACATTTCAACCCCCCCCCCCCCAAAAAAAAGGAAAGCACTTTGTGACATTATGAAATTACCAAGCAAGCTAATAGGAGGGAAAGAACACAAAAAAATAGGAAATGGAAAGTATGGAGGCAGCCCCTTGCACTACATGCTTTGCAGAATTCATCCCTAAAGATGCCCACTATAAAGAGGTAGGTATATAGTGTGTATTGACCTTGGGAAAGCCAGCAGATAGAGGATTGGTACCATCTGACAGAGCAGTTGGGGGAGGGGGTTCCTAATGAGTTTGCCCCCCCCCCACCAAAAACAAGAAAAAAAGGGGCTCTACATGAAGTAAACCACACAGCAAACATTTGTGCATATTTTAGGGGGTGTTTGGGGGCAAAAAATCCTATGCAGCAGACAAAATACATTGCTTAAGTGACTAGGCCATAGGTGTCTATTGGGGCAGAAGAGCATGCTGGGGAGGTAAGTGAAGGGAAAAATGCATGAAGGAGAAAAGGGGCACAGCATATTAGAACATATTGCAATCATGGTAATTAGGGAAGGAGGTCAAAAATAGAAGACATTAGCAAAAAGAACATACATAGAAGGGAATAGTAAAGGAGAAATGTTACCTTAATATAGTCCTCCTGCAGGACCTCGATGATGGCAGAACAGGTCTCTGGAATAATGATTCCCAGGGCCTGGGGAGAGATACCTGAAGAGAACTTCAAATCCTGAAGACTTCTCCCTGTCGCCAAGTACCTCAACGTGGCAACAAGCCTCTGCTCCGGAGTAATGGCTTGTCTCATGCAGGTATCCTGCCGGCTGATAAAGGGGGTCAGCAAAGCCAAAAGACGGTGAAAATCGGGGTCCGTCATCCTGAGAAAGTTCCTGAAATCATCAGGATTATTCTCCTGGATCTCACGAAGCAAAGGCATGTGCGAGAATTGGTCACGCTGAAGCAACCAATTCTTGGTCCACATACTCCTCGTCACTCTGTTCATGGACGGGTCTTGGCTCAAAGCTAGAAGCCCGACACCAATTCCGCGTACAGCACGAACTCGGCGACGAGTACGCACGGGAAACATCGCTCACAAGGTCACAAAAGGTCGGCTGGTCAGAACGGACAAACAGAAAGCACCGATAAACAGCAAGGCCTGAAAGAACGAAATGAATACCAGAAACGAGCAGACAATAAGCAGTGCAAATCAAAGCGTCCTATATCAAGATATAGGCCGCAATGACCAACAAATGCGAACTGACTACACGCACTAATAAACAGATACGCACGACAAGCACAAACTGAAGAGCAGTAACGATCTGAGTCAGAAAACTGAGAAGCGCGAATCTTAAGTCACCAAACTTCGACTAACTCGCGATAAACACGGGATCAGCAGAAGGAGCCCAACGGGTGCCTGACGTGGTGCTGAACTTCCCTTTTCTAATCTCGTGGACGACGACTTACGTCACGACGTTCTTGCAGACCGGATATTCCGACAACGTAGTCCGACCGTGTGTACGCAACACCAACATCGGACAAAGTACGACGGACAGAATCCGACCGACCTGGTCCGCGGATTGTCCGACCGTGTGTATGGGGCTTTAACGTGGTGACGTTTGTTGCCTACGGCGGGACTACGTAGAGGCTAGTAGCCAATAGCTTTGGTCTTGTAATGTGATCTGAGCATGCGTGGCACTTTGTCCGTCGGAATTCGCTACACACGATCGGAATTGGTGTGATCGGACTTTGTTGTCGGAAAATTTTTAGAGCAGGAGATACAACTTTGTCCGTCGGACAATCCGATGGAAAATGTCCGATGGTGCCTACACACGGTCGGAATTTCCGACAACATTGTCCGATCGGATTTTCCGATGGATTCTGTCCTACCGTGTGTATGGGGCTTTAGAGTCCCATGAAGACCCTACTACTAATAATACCTTTTGAGACTCATCAAAGGCATTTATTTGGGTTCCACTTAAATCCACAATTTTCTTTATTGTATCGATATAGAAACTAGTCAGGGCCTGTGATGATAATGATGTACGAGGTGTGTCTATTAAATAACGAGACTGACTAAATAACTCACCTTTATATATATGTATTACAAATTTAATACTTGTCACCGTCAATATATTCCCCATTTCCACTAATACATTGCTGCAGTCTTGTTTTCATGAAGAAAATCAATTTCTGTCAGCTGTTTCAGCACATCTGCAGTTTTCTTCTTAACAGCATTAACTGACTCAAAACGTGTCCCTTTAACCACTTCAATATCGCCCATTGTCATATGATGTCCACAGATGGGATCTCCCATCCTGGGTGGGTGTCATATGACATCCTGGGCTTCGTGCGCACGCCACGTCACAGAGGAGCCGATGCGCGTGCTCGACGCAGCTGCGATGTCCGCCGGGGACTCGCGATTGCTCATGACAGAGCAGGAACGTGGATCTTTGTGTGTAAACACACAGATCCATGTCCTGTCAGGGGGGAGGAGACAGACTAATATATAGGAACGCTGATCGGTCTCCTCCCCTAGGCAGTCCCATCCCCCCACAGTTAGAATCACTCCCTAGGTTACACATTTAACCCCTTGATCGCCCCTAGTGTTAAGGTGGACGCAGTGCAACTGGATGTGGGGCTTATTAGACAAGATATGGACAGACTAACTACTGCTGAGCAGCACCTGGGACATGTGAAGGACACAGTGGAGAGTCATGGCGTTGACCTCCGCTCCGCTGACCTCCGCGCCCTTCATACCAAAATCAGGGCCCTGGAGTATAAGACCAAGGATGATGAAAACCAGAATAGGAGGAAAAACCACCGCACTGTGGGCATGGCCGAGGTGGTAGAGGGTCAGCGCCCGACAGAGTTTGTGGAGGAACTACTATGCACCCTCCTGCCATCGGCCCAGTTTTCACCCTTCTATGTGGTTGAGAGATCCCACCTAAGCTGGGTCCGCCGGGTGCACCACTTCGCACATTTATCCTTAAGTTTCTGAACTTTAGAGATAGGGATGAGGTGCTCAGGGCAGCCAGAGTGAAAGGTGAATTACTATACCAAAACAACAAGCTCCTCATCTTTCCCGTCTACTCAGTTGAAACCCAAAAGTTGAGGCGCTCCTTTGACCACGTTAAAGCAGCCATGCGTGTCAAGGGCATCCGTTACAGCATTTTATTCCCTGCACGTTTGAAGGTCCAGGATGGCGAAACAACCAGATTCCTCACCTCCCCCCGAGATGCATCTGCATGGCTGGAGACGCTCCCCCCGCATCGCTGAGTGTTGGCATCCTGTTCCTGTTGTTCATCATCTCTATGATGCCGCGGGATGGCTGTATCTCCCTGCCAGTGAGTCTTTGTTTTGCACCTGTTGTGCCAATGTTTGATTGCCTATTTGCAACGGTTCAAGCTCTTTGCCCCTGGTAAGACCAGGTGATCTCTGGCCGCAAAACTTTCTATGTACTCAAGGGTAAATTGTACCCTCATCATTACTACCAGCACCCATCTAACAGCTTTACTGGGAAGTGATATACAGGCATACCTCGATTTTAAGTACACAAATGGCTTTATTTACTAAAGCTGGAAAGTGCAATATCAGGCTCACTTCTGCATAGAAACCAATGAGCTTCTAGGTTTTATTACCAAAGCTTAATTGAACAAGCTAAGGTTAGAAGCTCATTGGTTTCTATGAAGAAGCGAGCCTGATATTGCACTTTCCAACTTTAGTAAATGAACCCCATTGTGTACCTAAAAGTGGGGTATGCCTGTACTTGTGTTACTTGCTATCTTTACACACAACTGCCTTGCTACAGTAATTTCAGTGTGAAGTCTCCCATCTACTACGATTCCCATGGCTCTGCTGACGGTCCATTGGCGGACTCTAGTGGTCGTTCCCTGCAATACACGGACTCCTTCTATCACTTTGGCTGCTGTTCCATTTGATGATACTTTCCATCTGATTCACCCAATGCTCATGTGTGGATTGTTACCCTGTTAGGGATGGTACTGATGTCCCCTTCCCAGTCGATCAGGTGCCTCCTGCACCTGTCAGATTTCCATCTTGCTGGATTGCATTTTTGCACTTACTGGTACCTCTGTTTATTATTATTATTTTAAAAAATTTCTTTTTCTCCGGTTGGTAATTTTGAAAAAGCCCCATGATTTTTTCTATTTTCCCTTTTTCCTTTTGGCGGTGGAGCCTCTCATCATTGTATGCAGACAGACCAACTCCACTAAGTGACTACATACACCCACTGGTTCACGCACCCTGGCATTGGGTGTTTGATGTTTGGGGATCTAAGCATTCCTTGGTTGGGGTGGGGGAGGGGATGCAGTTTATTGTTTTGTTTGTTAACTGTTTTTTCACAGGTGCTTTGTTTTGTCTGTACACAATTACCTTTGACATGAGACTGCATGTGATGCTGGACCGTTTGCGGTCGGGGTTGGGTTGCTTCCCCCACGAGCGTGGTCCCCCTGAAGTTATTCTGTCCCTGATCCCCAGATGTCTGAGTTTACAGTAATTTCATGCAACGTTCGAGGTCTCAACCCAGCGGTTAAACGTTCCCTGGTGTTCCGTTTCCTCCAGAAGCACAGTCCACAGATCTGTGTCCTTCAGGAGACGCACCTCTGGGGACAAAAGACCGTCTGCCTTAAAAAAGCTTGGGTGGGCCTGAACTACCATTCCACTTACTCTACCTATGCTCGTGGGGTCAGCGTCCTAGTTCGAAAAATCCTGCCATTTCGGCTCCTTGAGGTCAGAACTGACAGGGAAGGGAGATTTCTTATAATACATGCTAATATACAGTATATGATAAAAATGTGGTGTTAGGCTTCGGCCCAGATCCTGCACGAGATCATAAAAATTGTGATACAATTCGATACAGCACTAGTTTTCCTCCTGGGTGACTTAAATATGGTCCCCTCTACGGATCTAGACAGTCTGAGCTTGTTGGCTTGTGACTTTCCTGACCTCAGGCTATGGGCTGACACCTTTGCCCTTACTGATGTATTGAGACAAATGCACCTGACGTTGAGGGAATACACTTGCCATTCCTCCTCCTACAAGACCCTGTCTAGGATTGATCTAGTATATGCTTCTAGCTTTGCTCTACAACATGTCCAGGGCCTGACTGTGCATCCCAGGGGTATATCCGATCACGCACCCTTATGTCTAACTCTAGCTTTGACCTCTCCCCCTGAGTCCTGTCTCTGGCGGCTGTCCAGATTCTGGGCAAATGATTTGCACTTACAGGAGCCCCTCACTGCCTCTATTTGTAACTTTTGGACAGACAATTCTGACACTGCCACCCCACCGATTCTCTGGGACTCCTTTAAGGCCGGGGCTAGGGGGGAGTTCATGACAAATATCTCTTGCCTTAAGCGAGAGTCTGCCTGATCCCTGGAGGAGTTGGAAGCGAAGGCTACTGCACTAGAGGCTGAGTTTGTCTCTGCCCCAGGTGATGAGCAGTATAAGACGTGGCAACAAGCGCTACGGAGTCTCTCCACTACCAGGGTGGCCCAGACTGATAAGGCTCTCCTATATTCGGCCCAGCGGGTCTTGGAGCATAGTGGAAAAAACAGGAGACTCCTGGCCTGGTTAGCCAAGGGTAACATACCATCTACTCCCAAAGGTTCCATCAGGGATAGCCGTGACCAGCTGCTCACTGCGTCAGACAGCATCAATCGTCGCTTCCGAGAATATTTTAAAGAGGTATACACCTTCCAGGCCAATTTCTCTGATTCTGCTCTTTCCTCCTTTCTAGATCCCCTGTCTATCCCCATCCTGTCCACAGAGGCTAGAGAGGGTTTGGAGGCGGATATTACTCTGGAACAGTGATGTAAGTAACTGAGTTAAAATAAACTGAGTTACGTAACTCAGTTACTTTAGAGGGTAACTAGTAATCTAACTGATTACTTTTCCCCTCATGGTAACTCAGTTCCCATTACTTTGGCTTAGTTACTCCAATTACATCTACCGTCACTAGATGGCAGTAGTGCAATTCCGGTGTCCTGCCAAAAAAGTTCCCCCGCCGGATAAGGACCCCCTGTACTGCGCAGGCGCAGCGCTTGCGCAGTACGAAGGACTACGGAGCTTCCGAAAATTGCCGAACCTAAACAGCTCTGAGTGAACTCTACACAGCGCAGGCGCAGTTAACATGTAATTGTACGAGGCGATGCCGCGCGCTCATGATGCTCGTGCTACTCTGCAAGGGGCGTCTATCGTGTAACTAAGGGGCGAGTCTAGTGTTACTGTAACCAAGGGGCGCATTTATTATTATTGTTATATATCGAGCTCTGCCCATTAATTTAACATTCGCCCTCTTCTGTAGCCATCCGCCCCTTACACGATATAATAATAATAGACCCGCCCCTTGCTTACACGCTATAACAGATCTGCCCCTTGGTTAGAGTAATAATAGAGCAGCCCCTTGGTTACACGATATATAACAATAATAATAAATGCGCCCCTTGGTTACAGTAATACTAGACCCGCCCCTTAGTTACACGTATAGAATATTAAAAAAAAAAGTCAGTTACTTTGCTGAGTAACTAATTACTTTTCCAATGTAGTAACTGAGTTACTAACGCAATTACTTTTTGGGAGAAGTAATTTGTAACTTAACTAAATTACTTTTTTAAAGTAAGATGACCAACACTGCTCTGGAAGAGGTACAGATAGCTATAGGACATCTCCGAGGGGGAAAGGCCCCGGGGCAGATGGACTACCGTCTGAATTCTACACAAATTTTTACGGAAATCTTGGCCCCTAAGTTGACTTTGCTCCTCACTAACTTTGAAACTTTGGAGGCCCTACCCGATTCGATGAATGAGGCTATAGTTGTGTTAGTGCCCAAGCCTGGCAAGGATCCACTGGACTGTGCATCCTACAGACCCATATCCTTGCTGAACGTGGATGCCAAGATTTTTGCGAAGGTCTTGGCCATCAGACTATCCCAAGTTATTGAAGACTTTATTGGAATAGACCAAACTGGGTTTATGCCGGGTAAGGGGACTGACATAAATATTAGACGCCTTTTCCTGGACCTCACCCTCCCACATGACAACCCAGGTACCAGAGTTATTGCCTCCCTCGATGCCGAGAAGGCATTCGATTCTGTTGAGTGGACCTATTTGTGGGAGCTTCTACATCGCTTTGGGTTTTTGCCCCAAGTTTATCCACAGAATTCGGCTTATACTATGCACCTAGAGCTCGGGTCCGTACAGGGGTGGAATCACAACTCATGGGGCCCCCGGGCAATAGAAGATCATGGGGCCCCTTGTGTCCCCACACACACGCAAGCCCCACCTACACAAAGCCTCACCTACATAAATCATGGGGGCACACAGCAGGGACATCACAGGGCACATCATTAGAAACAGGGCACATTTGGCGGTACACAGCAGGGCACCTAACAGGGCATGGAGCACACAGTAGTGTAAATCAGGGGGTGCACAGCAAAGCACGGGGCACATCAGGGAGTACACAGCAGGGCACAGAGCACATTACAGGGCATTGGGCACACAGTAGGTCACATCACAGTGCACATAGTAGGGAACATCATGGTTCACAGGGCACATTAGGCCGTACACAGCAGGGCACATCACAGGGCATGGGACACACAGTAGGTCACAACAGGGAGTACAAAAACATCACAGGGCATGGGGCACACGGTAGGGCACATCAGGGAGTACACAGCACATCATAGGGCATGGGGCACACAGTAGAGCACATCACAAGGCACACAGTAGGTCACATCAGGCAGTACACAGCAGGGCATGGGGCACATAGCAGGGCAAAGGACACATCACAGGGCATGTGACACACAGTATGGCACATCGCAGGCCACGGGGCACACAGTAGGGAAAATAGCAGGGCACAAACTAAAACACAGGGCACACAGCAGAGCACTGGGATCCTCCAGACTTGATGGTGAGTGGGTGGAGGGCACATGGGGACACTGTGGGTGAGTGGAGGACACAGGGGGACACTGTGGGGGGTGGAGAACACAGGGGGACACTGTGGGGGTGGAGAACACAGTGGGTGGGTGGAGAACACCAGGGGACACCGTGGGTGGAGGACACTGTGGATGGGTGGAGGACACAGGGGGACACTATGGATGGAGTGGAGAACACAGGGGGACACTGGGGGGGGGGGGGGTGGAGGACACAGGGCGACACTGTGGGTGGACACAAGGGGACACTGATAGTGGGTGGGTGGAGGACACAGGGGGACACTGATGGTGGGTGGAGGACACAGGGGTACACTGATGGTGGGTGTAGGACACGGTGGGTAGAGGACACAGGGGGCCACTGTGGGCGGGTGGAAGACACTGTGGGTGGGTTGTGGACACAGGGGGACACTGTAGGTTGGTGGAGGACACAGGGGGACACTGTGGGTGGGTGGAGGACACAGGGGGACACTGTGGGTGGGTGGAGGACACAGGGGGACAATGGGGGTGGAGGACACTGTGGGTGGGTGGAGGACACAGGGGGACACTGTGGGTGGAGGACACTGTGGGTGGATGGAGGACACAGGGGGACACTGTGAGTGGGTGGTGGACACAGGGGGACACTATAGGTGGGTGGAGGACACAGGGGGACACTGTGGGGGGGAGTGGAGGACACAGGGAGGAAACCGTGGGTGGACACAGGGGGACACTGATAGTGGGTGGGTGGAGGACACAGGGGGACACTGATGGTGGGTGGGGGACACAAGGGGCCACTGATGGTGGGTGGAGGACACTGTGTGTAGAGGACATAGGTGGCCACTGTGGGTGGGTGGAAGACACTGTGGGTGGGTGGAGGACACAGGGGGACACTGTGGGTGGAGGACACTGTGGGTGGGTGGAGGACACAGGGGGACACTGTGGGTGGAGGACACTGTGGGTGGGTAGAGGACACAGGGGGACACCGTGGGTAAACATAGGTGGACACTGTGGGTAAGTGGAGGACACAGGGGGACACCGTGGGTGGAGGACACAGAGGGACACCGTGAGTAAGTGGAGGACACAGTGGGGACACCGTGGATGGGTGGAAGACACAGGGGGACACCTTGGGTAAGTGGAGGACACAGGGGGACACCGTGGGTGGGTGGAGGACACAGGGGGTGGGTGGAGGACACAGGGGGACACTGTGGGTGGAGGACACTGTGGGTGGGTGGAGGACACAGGGGGACACTGTGAGTGGGTGGAGGACACAGGGGGACACTGTGGGTGGGTGAAGGACACAGGGGGTACACCAGGGTTGGACATAGGAGGACACCGTGGGTGGACATAGGGGGGCACCGTGGGTGGACACCATGGGTAAGTGGAGGACACAGGGGGACACCGTGGGTGGGTGGAGGACACAGGGGGACACCGTGGATGGACATAGGTGGACATCGTGGGTGAAGGACACAGAGGGACACTGTGGGGGGTGGAGAACACAGTGGGTGGAGGACACAGGGGGACACTGTGGGTGGGTGGAGGACACAGGGGGACACTGTGGGTGGAGGACACTGTGGGTGGGTGGAGGACACAAGTGGACACTGTGGGTGGAGGACACTGTGGGTGGATGGAGGACACAGGGGGACACTGTGAGTGGGTGGTGGACACAGGGGGACACTATGGGTGGGTGGAGGACACAGGGGGACACTGTTGGGGGGTGGAGGACACAGGAAGGAAACCATGGGTGGACACAGGGGGACACTGATAGTGGGTGGGTGGAGGACACAGGGGGACACTGATGGTGGGTGGGGGACACAAGGGGACACTGATGGTGGGTGGAGGACACTGTGTGTAGAGGACATAGGTGGCCACTGTGGGTGGGTGAAAGACACTGTGGGTGGGTGGAGGACACAGGGGGACACTGTGGGTGGAGGACACTGTGGGTGGGTAGAGGACACAGGGGGACACCGTGGGTAAACATAGGTGGACACTGTGGGTAAGTGGAGGACACAGGGGGACACCGTGGGTGGGTGGAGGACACAGAGTGACACCGTGAGTAAGTGGAGGACACAGGGGGGACACCGTGGATGGGTGGAAGACACAGGGGGACACCTTGGGTAAGTGGAGGACACAGGGGGACACTGTGGGTGGGTGGAGGACACAGGGGGTGGGTGGAGGACACAGGGGGACACTGTGGGTGGAGGACACTGTGGGTGGGTGGAGGACACAGGGGGACACTGTGGGTGGAGGACACTGTGGGGGGGGTGGAGGACACAGGGGGACACTGTGGGTGGGTAGAGGACACAGGGGGTCACTGTGGGTGGGTGGAGGACACCGTGGATGGACATAGGGGGACACCGTGGGTGGACACCATGGGTAAGTGGAGGACACAGGGGGACACCGTGGGTGAAGGACACAGGGGGACACTGTGGATAGACATAGGTGGACACTGTGGGTAAGTGGAGGACACAGGGGGGCACCGTGGGTGGAGGACACAGGGGGACACAGTGGATGGACATAGGTGGACACTGTGGGTAAGTGGAGGACACAGGGGGACACCGTGGGTGGGTAGAGGACACAGTGGGTGAAAGACACAGGGGAACACTGTGGGTGGGTGGAGGACACAGGGGGACACTGTGGGTGGGTAGAGGACACAGGGGGGACACTGTGGGTGGACATAGGAGGACACAGTGGGTGGACACATGGGGACACCATGGGTGGACACCGTGGGTAAGTGGAGGACACACGGGGACACCGTGGGTGGGTGAAGGACACAGGGGGACACCGTGGGTAGACATAGGTGGACACCGTGGGTAAGTGGAGGACACAGGGGGACACCGTGGGTGGTTGGAGAACACAGAGGGACACCGTGAGTAAGTGGAGGACACAGGGGGGACACCGTGGATGGGTGGAGGACACAGGGGGACACCGTGGGTAAGTGGAGGACACAGGGGGACATCGTGGGTGGGTGGAGGACACAGGGGGCCACCGTGGGTGGGTGGAGGACACATGGGGACACCGTGGATGGGTGGAGGACACCGTGGATGGGTGGAGGACACAGGGGGACACCGTGGGTAAGTGGAGGACACAGGGGGACATCGTGGGTAGGTGGAGGACACAGGGGGACACCATAGGTGGGTGGAGAACACAGGGGGACACTGTGGGTGGGTGGAGGACACAGTGGGTGGGTGGAGGACACATGGGGACACCGTGGATGGGTGGAGGACACAGGGGGACACCATGGATGGGTGGAGGACACAGGGGGAAACTGTGGGTGGAGGAAAAAGGGGGACACTGTTGGTGGGTGGAGGACACAGGGGGACACTGTGGGTGGGTGGAGGACACTGTGGGGGGTGGGTTGACCGGAGGACACTGTGGGGGTGGGTGAACCGGAGGACACAACGGGACACTGTGGGGGAGGACCGGGAGAATATCCTGGGGCCTCCTGCGTTCCTGTTGGGGCCCGGGCTGCGGGTCCCCTACACCACCTGTACTGTCTGCCTCACCGTCACCCGATGCCTGCAGCCTGAATACCTCTCACATTGCGCCACTCGTTGCCGGCCCCTCCTCTCTTCTCGTCTGTCCCAGGTGATGTCATATACAAGCACCTGGGGTGGATGGGAGGGAAGGAGGAGCCGGCAACGAGCAGCACGCTGTGAGAAGTATCAGAGATGTGTCCTGAATCCCCTTCTCCTTGCAGATGCAGAGGCTCTCACGGGCCCCCTAGCAGCACAGGCCCTCGGTCCATGGCCGAATGCCTGATGGGTCAGTCCCCCCCTGGGTCCGTACGAACAACTGGAGTTGTTGTTGTAGGAGTGCTACGGATGTCCTGGGCTTGCGGGTGGGTAAGATGGAGGAACGGTTGTCCCTGTATGCTGTAGGCGCGTTGCTATACTTAAATTACGCGGGTCCCTCACTTCCGGCTGCCCTACAAAACGTTGATGAATTTGGGGGGTTCTCATTAACTGGGCTAAGTCGGTATTGTTCCCCATTGATGAAGGTGCAGCTTCCGCCCCCCCAATCCCCCCCCCACCCCCGCGGAAATGGGTGGAGGAATTCAGGTATCTTTGGGTCTTGGTTACCAAAAATCCCTCTAACTATGTAGAAAAGAAGCCCTGGTTTCAGGGTTCCAGATCCAATGCAGCGGTCTGTCTAGAGGCGAACTGCCTAGGCTCGCTGGCTGACCTCCGTAACTTTCCCTGTAGAGGCCCGGGGGCGTATGCTGAGATCCCGGGGCCTACACGGATTACGTGGAGGGTGTGAACGACTGCTAGGCAACGTTATTTACGACAGGATCAATGGTTATTTACGACAGGATCAATGGTCCCCTGCCCATCCGCTGTGGGGTTATCCCTCTTTGCCACACTTCCGCACCATCCCGGACCCTCAGGTGTGGTCCCGATATGGTATCACAACTTTGAGTCAGGTTATGCCCTGGGTAAGTTGATGCCTCTCTTAGACTTGATGATCAAATACCAGCTGCCCCAGTGGACAGAGGCGGCTCTCTAATAGGCAAATTACCGGCCTTTTCGGTATCTACAGCTTAAACATGCTGCTAGGGCCCAGTTTCCTCAAACGCCCCTCCTTCAAGCTGATCCTATTGAGGAGCTCCTGACCCCTGGGGACCTTGCTAAACCTCTCTCTACCCAATACGGTGCACTCCTGGGCAAAGACTCCCCCAAGATAGAGAGACTGTGGGACGCATGGCATAGAGACATACCATCTTTAGACAGGGAGGGATGGGAAGACTGCCTTGACTACGGCCCCAAGCTGGTAATAGCATCCAAGGACAAACTCATCCAGGGTAAATTCCTCCATAGGATCTACTACACTCCCAAAAAACTCCATTGCATATTTCCAGACAGGGACCCCATATGCCCCAAATGCAAAACTCAAGTTGGTACCTTCTTCCACATGTTTTGGGACTGCCCCATCATAGCGACCTATTGGTCAGTGGTCTTTAATTAAATTAATATGAGGCTACAACTGTTTATTCAGGCTCTACCTGAACTTGCCCTGCTGGGGGTACACAAGGATACACAACGCACTCACCATCAGAAATTACTGATCTCCTATCTTTTTTTTTTAGGCTAAGAAATAGATTCTCCTGAAATGGATCGTCTCTTCCCCACCATCCCTCTCCTCCTGGGAGGCACAGATCGAGGCTGCCTTACCCATGTATAGGATCACATACATAAATCGGGGTTGTCCTTGGAAGTATGAGAAGGTATGGGCTCCATGGATATCCTCCTAATATCCCTGGTGCCTTATCCTCTGTGGTCACCGGGGAGGTTGGGATGGGGGTATAGATGTTGGGGGAACTACCCTCCAGTTATAATTGTTTCAAAAATACATATGTTCTTGGAATTCACCCCCTCTGGAACAATAAGAATTTACAGGAGCTGTTGCCAATAGGAAAGGTTAAATAGTGGGAAATGCAGTGTATAAATAGACTGATTCAGCTATACGAAGGGAACATTTTAAAAACTTTCTTGGAATTAAAAAGGGAATATAACATACCATATCACACATTTTATAGATATTTACAGATTAGGCACGCTTTAGAAGCCCAATTAAAGACTCAAGTGTTAATATGGAGCAAAACTCTGTTTTTCCAAAAGTTATTTAAAACGGAGACAACCAAGGGCTTATTTCCAAAATATATAGGCAGTTGCGTAAAGGAGATACGGCCAGGATGGATCTTCGTGATAACAATAGGGAGAGATGGGAAGTGGATATTGGAGAAATTACGGAAGAACCGTGGAAGAGAATATTGGAGATGGGTTCTAAGATATCGGTATCACCCTCACAGAAGGTTTCTCACTTAATGCTGATACACAGAGCTACTATACCCCCAATAAGTTATTTATGTATGGCAGGAGACCGGATACGAAATGCCTCAGATGGGAACCTCATACATATGATGTGGAGATGCCCAAAGCTGTTTCGATACTGGGAGGGGGTTGTGGATATCATAAATGGGGTTTATGGCATATCCTTGGACCAGGGGGTTAAGCTCTGTGTGTTGGGATACAGGGAGAAACTAGATGAGGGTCAGAGTATGACAGTTGCAATAATAAGGTGCATATTCCAGGCCAGAAAACTGATAGTACTGAGATGGCAGTCGAGGAAACCCCCAGCAGTGAGCGAATGGATCAATACAATAAATTAAACTATAATGAAAGAATAAGTAACTTACATAAAGAGGGGAAATCATAAAGAATTTAAAAGGATGTGGAGAGCTTGGCAGGTGAGAATGGGCTCCCCCTCCCTAGTGGCCTAAACTTAGAGTAAGAGCTGCGTAATATCAAACAGGACAAATTTTGAAAAAAATTCTATAAAATAACACTAGTAGATGGGAACACTGAATAATAACAAAGCTTAAAAATGAAGACAAGACTGGGTGTAATATAGCAGTGAAATATAGGTAAATTAGAAAACCAGCACGGTTGTTTATAAACAGTGAGTATTTCTCTAATGGGGAGGGGAAGGGGGGAAAGCTTGCTGAAATGTATAACAATGCTGGGGATAGAAACTATGTTGGACAAATAGCATGTTTGGAATACATGAATTGCTCTTTTTTAAGATATTTTGTAATGGAAGAAAATAATGAATAAAGAATAAATGGTTAAAGTAAAAAAAATACATGTTCTAATGATGTCACGTGATTGTGAGACAATATCCATTCTCTCTTGGAATATACAGTACCTCAACTAAATTCAAGTGGGCGTTCTTATTGCAATATGTCAAGGCTCATAACCCCCAAGAGACACACCTGATGGGCAAAAAATTGATGGCCCTTAAGAAGCCAGAGTCCAAAAAGCCTTCCATGCTTCGTACTCTACTTACGCCAGGGGGGTTTCCATATTGATAAAAAAGTCCCTTCCCTGTGTGGTCGAGGCTGTCCATACGGGTCCCCAAGGGAAGGGTGTAATATTAGTGCTTACATTATGGCACCAACATTATGTCTTTGCTGGTATATACTGTATATTTCCTTACCATTTAAGCCTGAGCTGTTCTATGTCATTCTGGAGAGGATTACCCCTTACTGCCCTGCAAAGTTCCTGCTATTGGGGGACTTTAACTCTATTTTACCCCACGATCTAGACAAACCTATGTCCTCAAAGTCCTTTGCAGGAGACCTGCCGAATGAATCCCTCTCTGCGGGTCTGGCAGATGTCTGGAGCTGGAAACACCCCTCTATCAGGGCATTCTCTTGCTTTTCCACCTCTTATAAAACCTCCTCCAGAATTGATCATGCATTCGCTAACCCCTCCATGTAGGCGGATGTTGTGTCTGCTAACTATCTACCCAGTAGTTTGCCTGACCACAGCCCACTAGCAATAAAGTTACGGTCTCACTTTTCCCATTGGATTTCCAATTCAGGTAAAACCCCACTGATTTTGAAGGAATACTGGAAGATTAACCCAGGGTCAGCCTCTCCAGAATGTGTATGGGACGCCTTTAAGGCCTTAACTAGGGCCCCTATATCTCTGCCATTAAAGCAGTCAAGCTGTATCAGGGGGCCACTACAACATCCTTACAGACTGACGTGATGGACCAGTCTGCCCGCTATGGACTGGACCCCTCAGAATCAAATTTTGACCTTTTACAGGCTTCTAAGCAGCTCTACATCTTCACCTAGAGGAGGTCACCAGGAGAGGAGAGGTTCCACTTAGTACATCAGATCACTCCCGAGCAGGTTCTTTGTGTAATCGTGAGTACGGTAATGTAATGTAGTCTTCCCAATAGAATTCTATAAGACTCATGGTGAAATGTTGGCTCTACAACTTACTTCCCTGTATACACATTGCATCAGAATGCGCCCTTCCTCCATCCATGTCTGAAGCACATGTAATTCTTATTTATAAATATACAAAGGATCCCAAATTGTGTGCCTCCTATAGGCCTATTGCGCTTCTTAATAATGACCTCAAAATGCTAACTAAACTCCTCACTAATAGGCTTGACCACTTGTTGCCTTTGATTATTGATGCAGACCAATGGCCCATAAATCTGCAGATAATAACCTAAATAGATTATTCATGAATATTCATGCTAACCACAAAAACCAGGGATCCAGAGTTATTTCCTCTCTTGACATCGAGAAGGCATTGGATACTGTGGAGTGGTCTTTCTTGTGGGAGATTAGATTTCCCCCCGCTCTTCATTACCTGGCTACAGACACTATATTGTTCTCTAACAGCTGCCATTCACATGGGGGGCCTTCTCTTTTCGCCATAGTGATGGAACCTGTGGCTGAAGTGTATCACCTCTAATTAAAGGCCTAAAGCTAGCATGGCTGAAGAAGAGGGGAGCCCTGTATGCGGGCGACCTCCTGATGTTTCTCAATGATGTTGGCCCCTCCTTGCTGAGTGTGTTACATGTCTTGAATGCATTTTCAGAGAAAACCTGGACTTAGGGTAAATTGGTCCAAATCCCAACTGTTTGCTGTCGATCCTGCTACTAAACTTACTGCGCCAACAGATCTTCAATTACAATGGGTGGATGAATTTATTACCCAGGGGTGCATGTCTCTCATGATGTAACTTTTTATAGTAAGAAATAGAAAATCCACCTGGGCCCGGGGCCTTAGAGGATTTTAAAGACGAGATAATAGAGGCAATTTAGTCTTCCCTGCAAGGGGCATTCAGGATTTTTATTTGATCTTCTGTGAGTTTAGGTAGAGGTATGGCATCAAGCCAAGCCTGGAAAGTGGGGCAAGACCGTGTTTGGGGCGTAGAAAGAAGGTTTTGGTAGTATGAGAAAAAGATTTTTTAGGACTTCCTTAGGGTGAGAAATAATATTTCCATTAGAATTCCTAAGCTTATATGTGTGGGAACATTGGAGGAATTGATTTCATTTTCTAGCAAACATGGCAGAGGCCGAGTTACTGTGCAGAAGACGGACCTTAGACCATTGCAGAGGTTTTTCTGTTTGTTCTGAGAATAAGGTATCTAAAGCAACCCTCTTCACATTTATTTGAGTCAATAGATCCGTAGATGGTGTTTAAACATTAAGATGGTACCGTTTTTTCTAATTCTAGGGTAAGGGAAGGTATCTCTTTAAGCTTCTGTCTTTTCCTAGTGGTGGCTATTTCTATTAGGTGACCTCTCATGACGGCCTTGTGGGCTTCCCATAGGGTCACAGGCAAAATCTCATCCACATCATTTAGAGTGAAATATTCTGTTAGATGGTCAGAAATCTGGGTAACTAGTGATAAGTCAGTAAGTAAGGATTCATTAAGACACCAGGTCACAGCTGTAGGGGAGAGACCAATATGTGAAATATGAGAGGTAGCTATTTGATGGTCAGATGTGAATATTAGCTGAAGATGAGTTTGCCAATAGGACTTGGGTACAGTATATGTAGTCCAACCTAGAGTAGCTTTCATGAGGATGGGAATAAAAGGTATAATCATGTGCCTCTGCATTATGGGCTCATCAGGTATCGATTAATTAATGAGATCTAAGTAAATGTTGGAGGGACTTCGGGAAGGCATTAGCCAAAGTTACTGTTCGGTTCCTGTCTAGCCTTGAGTGAGCTACTAAGTTTTTTTTTAACCTGGAGAGAACCTTTAACAATTATAAACCTACTGTCAGGATCTTTATATACATGTTTTTACATCAAATGTGGTAAAATAGTATTGTTTAACCACCTGATTACTGGGCACTTAAACCCCCCTCGTGACCAGACCAATTTTCAGCTTTTGGCGCTGACGTACTTTGAATGACAATTGCGCGGTCATACAACACTGTACCCAAATTACATTTTTATCATTTTTTTCCCACAAATAGAGCTTTCTTTTGGTGGTATTTAATCACAGCTGGGGTTTTTATTTTTTGCTAAACAAACAAAAAAAGATGGAAAATTAAAAAAATAAATAAATCATGTTTAATAGTTTGTTATAAAATTTTGCAAACAAGTAATTTTTCTGCTTCATTGATATGCGCTGATGAGGCGGCACAGGTGGGCACTGATAGGCTGCACTGGTTGGCACTGATAGGCTGCACTGGTGGGCACTGATAGACTGCACTGGTGGGCACTGATAGGCTGCACTGGTGGGGACAGATAAGTCGGTACTGATGGGGACAGCAAAGATGGCACTGATGGGCATGGGTGGGTGGCACCGATGGGCACTGATGGATGACACTGATGGGCACTGATAGATGGGCACTGATAGATGGCACTGATGGTTGGGACTGATGGTTGGCACTGATGGGCACTGATAGGTGGCACTGATGGGCACTGATGGGCACTGATAGGGGACACTGATGAGCACTGGTAGGTGACACTGATGAGCACTGGTAGGTGACACAGATGAGCACTGGTAGGTGACACTGATGTGCAGCACTGGCACTGTGGGCACTGACAGATGGCACTGTGGGCACTGACAGATGGCACTGTGGGCACTGACCAATGGCACTGTGGGCACTGATAGATGGGCACTGATAGATGGCACTGATGGTTGGCACTAATGGTTGGCACTGATGGGCACTGATAGGTGGCACTGATGGGCACTGGTAGGGGACACTGATGAGCACTGGTAGGTGACACTGATGAGCACTGGTAGGTGACACAGATGAGCACTGGTAGGTGACACTGATTTGCAGCACCGGCACTGTGGGCACTGACAGATGGCACTGTGGGCACTGACAGATGGCACTGTGGGCACTGACCGATGGCACTGTGGGCACTGGTAGGCAGCACTTTAATTAGGCAAAGGTGGGCACCATGGATTGGGCACATTGCTGGGCACATTGCAGTGAGAGGGACTGATGTGCCTCTCACTGCCGCCGGTGATCGGCTTTTTATTTTTCTCCTCGCGCTGTCAGCGCGAGGAGGAAAAAAAGCCGATTACTGGCTCTGTTATTATCACATGATCAGCTGTCAGCTGATCACACTGTAAGGGGTCGGGGGGGGGGCGTGCAGGCAGCTCGTGGCCGGGATGACGTCAATAGACGTCGTCCCGGCATCTTAGATCTGCGCTGTAGCCGTCATTCGGCTACATTTTTCTCCTTTTATGTGGGTAATTAAATCCCTTGAGGTTGTGGGATATTATTGTATATGAAGGCCCATGTGAATTTAGGGGGGGGGGGGGGGGGCAGCAAATAAAAGCACATTCATGCAACACAAAAACAACCGTTATCCAACCAGATAGAAATATTGCTAGGTGTAAGAGAGTTGTGCATTGCCATTAGTTAGGTAGCCAGTTGCAAATTGTACAGGGACCAAAAGGTCTGTAGCCTACAAAAAAAAACAATGAAAAAGAAACAAGAAGCAAAATAAACCAATATACTGATCAAAATGGATTGGGAATAGTAGATTGGGATCTAAGAGAACATTTGAGAGCACTTCCTACAAACAAAGACATTCAATTACTTATAACTGCTGTTGAATCATCCTGAAAACAGGCTGTGGAGGGGTTAAGGGAGAAAATAGGGGCACTGGGACACAGACTAGAGGAAATGGAGATGGGCCAGGATGATATTCGACAAGGAGTGACTGATAATCAAGATATGACAAAACATCATGAGGAAGTGTTGAATTCTCTGTTAGATCAAATGGATAATAATCAAGAAAATAGAGATTGTATATGTAGAAAATATACCGTAACAACAAATTTCTATCAGCGCAAATGTATGTGTAAATACTCTAAATAGACTAGTGAATAATAAATGACAGTGAGTGATATCGCAAGGATACCACAAAAACTTAAATACCAAAAAATAACCCCCCAGCTGGCTGCTGCAAACACAGAAAATGCATTCACTTCACATAGATAATATACATAACCAAACAGTGTTGCGCTGCCTAAATACCAAAATAGCTAAAAGAAAATCCGAACAAGAATAAATGATAAGCTTGCAAAATAGCAAGATACTTGGTGCACAATCAAATATTCGTGTTCCCTGGCTGGGAATAATACACACTAAAATGGTCCTCAAAATCTTCTAAACGGAATTGGCTTTCAAACGAACCAACACCAGTAGTGAAAATAATAGAAAGTCCTAGTGCTCTCCTCCACCTCAGTATTCTAGCCGCTCACCTCAAATTCGGACCTCTGTTTTACCAGCAGGTCAGAAAAAGCAGATTCCCTCTCAGGGACACAAACAGTTCAGCTGAACATGAAACTCCTATTCCATCCATGCTGCCACAGGCTAATTATCAGCCTGTGAAAGTCCCTCAGTTGGGTCTGGTAAATGTAGGAATCAAAAAAGGCAGATCTAGTGCTCTCTGTATACCAAAAGGGTTTATTTCATTGATAAAATATTAAAATGTTACTCACAAACGCAGCACTTAAAGCGGGATTGTACTGAAAAAAAAAAAATTTAAAAGCCAGCAGCTACAAATACTGCAGCTGCTGACTTTTAAAAAATGGACACTTACCTGTTCCAGGGTCCAGCGGTGTCGGCAGCAGAGGCCGATCGATCGCTCGGCTCCCTGCTGTAGCCGGCGCCATTCTCGGTGAGGGAATCAGGAAGTGGCTTCACTTCCCGATTCCCTACTGCGCATGCGCGAGTCGCGCGGCGCAATGAGAATCTTCAGCGCCGTCTTCCGGGTCACGTGTGTGTCCCGGCAGACAGCGCGCCGGGACAGGAGGTGACGTAAACTCCCGTGGGAGTTTATGCCCGGAAGTGGGTGCAGATACCTGTCTTAGACAGGTATCTGCACCCCCCTCCCCCCTGAAAGGTGCCAAATGTGACACCGGAGGGGGGAGGGTTCCGAAAAGCGGGAGTTCCACTTTAGGGTGGAATCCCCCTTTAAGCAGTGCAGGCTCAGGATGCATAAAAACAGCAAGATGCTTGCGGGATGACGTCACCACTGCGACTCCTCCCCCTATATGCGTTACATCAAATGGGCGTGAATTCTTCAGTAAGGGTGTTACATTTTTGTGTGTATTATTCCCAGCCAGGGAACACAAATATTTGATTGTGCACCAATTATCTTGCTATTTTGCAAGCTTATCGTGTATTCTTGTTGGGATTTTCTTTAAGCTATTTTGGTATTTAGGCAGCGCAACACTGTTTTGGTTATGTATATAAGGGGCCTGCCTGAAATAAAACAACACTTTGAATTGCTTCTAAAGGTGTTTCAGTCTGTTCCAGTTAATTCTGGGGCCATCTGCACCGGATAAGATTGATCCATCGTGCCCTTGCCCCTACCCCTCAAAATGCAGAACAAAAATGCAGAAAAACCAAGAGATGTCATTTGTAAACGACATAGATATCCAGTGAAAGAAGCCATCATAAAAACAGCCCGAAATAAATCCATTTGACTCTTATGCAATGCAGAATGATTAAATATCGCTGGGGATATCCCTTTAAGGAATGGGAAAACCCGGAATGGGAAAACAGCAACACTTAAAAAGAAAGATGACTTGCAACACTCTATAGAGGTGCTGGAGCTCCCCTGGTTTGACTTTACGGATTGGAGATTGAATAACTACAAACCATCACTACAACGACAGGAACAATGGCAACAAGTGCCAGTTAAAATTGATGTGGATGTGGATAAGACAGGACTATAATTCGGTCATAGAAAGAAATGAATGAGTAGTGGTGTAAAGTGAAAAAGGCAAAGAGGAAAGAAGCAGATTGCCTAGAGTTGATTGCGGGGGATGTTTTGTGTGGTGAGTGGAGGGGGGAGAGGTTGTTTTTTCCCTCTGTTCTCTCTTAATCCCTCCCCCCCCCCCCGGTAGGAATTTTTGAGGCAATGCGCTGAAATACAGCAAAAAAAATTATATAAAAATATAAATGGAAGCCCGGGGTTCATGAGGTACACTGTTCATGTTTTTATTCATCTTTTCCCCAATAGGTCAGTCCCGAGACAAGGGTTTTCTGCCAAAAGGCGGAAGGGGAGGGGGGCGCCGGGCACAGGTGGTGCACCTCTGCCCGGATTCACCCTCCCTTTAGGGGGATGTGCCACAGACAGTGGCATAGTAGGTTATGGTTTTTAGATGGTTTTGTGTGTTTTTTTTTTTTTTGTTTTGTTTTTTCTCCTCCTTCTTCTCATCAGATGCATCCAGGGCGAGAGAGCTCAGAAGGCACCGATCAGGCACAGCAGTACAATAAGAGACTCATGGAAGTAATGAGAGAATGGCAGGTAGAATGAAGATTGTATCATATAATGTGAGAGGGCTTTGTTCGATTGGCCGCCTCTGGCATGAACTGTGTCACATAAAGGCAGAGATAGTTTTTTTGCAAGAGACACACAAGAGATAGCTATACACAAACAATGTCCCCTAGTACCTAAAGAAATACGAGTAGTTCCTGAGGGCTGCTTTTTTTTTTTTGTTAAAGGAAAGATTCAGGGCCAGTGTTATACCCTAGCTACTATATATGCCCCCAATAGCCATACAGTTCCATTTTTATCTAAAACTTTGGATATTTTGGGGAAGTTTCGGGAAGGTTTACTGGTTATGGGAGGGGATTTTTTTTTTTTTTTTGTTTCATAAATTTTTATTGAAAAAAGTATGAACAGGTAATACAATGTCATGTCAATAGAAAAACGTGAGCATATTACATTTTATGATGTTTAGAGATGACTAACAGCACTCACAAAATATATTAACAATGAGTTCTTAACATAATTCTAGGCCTATAGAATTTAAAGGTAAATACATTCTTACATATAAAAGTGGTTCAGATATATTTTCTTATATATTTTTGGTGTGGTCATACCACACTATACCATGGGAGTGTGGAAGGGGAGAGAAGAGAGGGGGGTGGGAAAAATAATAAAAAATAATAGATAGGTAGGGAGGGGGGGAGGAGGAGATAAGGGAGTATGCATTAACGTGAGACATTATTGTTTCATTATTATCACGGATAGTCTTAAGAAGTTCCTTTCCAGTCGAAATATATCTTTCTTAAGTGATAGTATCTTTATATTCTTGTGTGCTTTTAAACTCCAGCCAGTTGTACCATACAGATGTGAAATTGGTTATTTTTTCTTGGGAGATACTGATAAGTTCTTCTATTTTTTCTATAAAATTTATTCTCCTGAACCATTCTTTTTTTGTAGGGACTATATCCGTGCGCCAGTGACAGGGGATACAGTGTCTTGCTGCGTTTATCATGATCATGGATAATGATTTCAGATATTTTTGTTTGGGTAAAGAGTTGTGGTGTAACAAGTATTGCGCAGGGGAATACCCCACGTCTTCTGAAGTGATTGATGTTATGGTGTCATGCACCGCCCTCCAGAAGTCCTGGATTGCGGAGCAGGACCACCATATATGTATCATCGAGCCTTCCCCATCTCCACACCTCCAACATCTATCAGATATCTGGGGGTAAAATTTATGTAGAAGCGTGGGGGTTCTATACCACCTTGTGATTATTTTGAAGCCGCACTCTTGAGTGGCTACATTTAAAGATCCTTTGTGTGCAAAAGTGTGTATTTTTTCCCAGTCTTCTTCTGATATGTTTGTTTCAAGGTCTTTTTCCCACGCCTGACACGACACACTGGAGAACTCTGCATTATCACCAAATAATGAATAGTATATGGACGATATAATATGTCTTTGTGGGGATTTTTTTGTGCATAGGGTTTCTAGTGTTGTAGGAAGTCTTGTCCAGTATTGGGCGGTCTCACTGTTTGTCAGGAAGTGTCGGATTTGCATGTAATTCCATTGCGATATCGTATTTGGATCGGTTTCCGTTTAAATTTCTTCCTTGGTTAAGAGATTACCTCTTTTAAAGAAATGTTTCACTTGTATGTCCTCATGAGGCCAGTCGTTGGTCAGGAAGTGTTGATCCTGACCAGGGGGAAAGTCAGGATTGTCTCTGATCGGAGTGAGGGGGCTAAGCCAAGGGAAAGGACGAGTCTGTTTAAAGGTATTTTGGAAGTTTTCTAAGGTAGGTCCTATGAGGGGATGAGCTTTGAGATTTTTAGAATGGTGCTTTGGGTTTAACCACGGTAGTACTTTTATCTTTTCGGAGAATTGAATTTGTTCCAGGGCTACCCAGTCTTTAACTGCCTGATGAATGTTCCAATCTACTATTCTGGCTAGGAGGGCTGCTTGATGATATTTTTTTAAGTCGGGTAGGGCTAACCCCCCTTTATTTTTGGGTAAGTTCAATTTGGTAAATTTAACTCTGGGCGGTTTACCTCTCCAAATAAATCCCGAGCATGCTTTGCGGAAGGATGCAAAGAATGATGATGGGAGACGGATGGGAATAGTTTGCATAGTGTATAAAAATCTTGGTAGTATTGTCATTTTTATTAGGGATGCTCTACCGAACCAGGAGACATTGAGGGAATTCCATCTTTTTAGGTCTTCTTGGGTTTCCTTCAAGATGGGAAGGAAGTTGATTTGAAAAAGTTCTTCTAAGTTTGTGGGGATCTCTATTCCTAGGTAAGTTATTTTTTGTTTGGCCCACGCAAAGGGGAAATTTTGTTTACATAAATCTACTGAGTTTTGGGGTAGAGTGATGTTGAGGGCGTTGGATTTTGAATTGGGGATTTTGAATTGGGGATTTTAACATTACCTTGGACCCTAGTCTATACACCTCTTCAGGGAAAACCTTTGTGTCTCATAAGGCATAAAGATACGTTAAACAGCGCCTTCGCTCTCTGCATTTGGTGGACAGTTGGAGGGTACTGCATGAGCAGGACAAGGATTTCAGTTATTACTCCAAAATACACAATGTATATTCAAGGATCGATATGTGGAAGCACATGCATTAAATCGATAGATGAGAGGCAGGTGGCCTGGAGGAAGCCCAATCCCCCTTAAAGGACCAGGAGCACACTGGACACCCAGCAAGAGCACAGTGGCAGCAAAGGTGTACAGTGTGTCCCTGGACCACATTTTACACCAGTAACAAACCAAAGGGCCCCTATAACTGGCCTTCACAGCAAGGAGCACGTGGAAGAGCAAACACGTGAAAGACAAAAACAGAACATACCATAGCTCAACTTACCAACCAGATTGCCAACTGACCAAATTAACCTGTCCAACAGTCTGCGTTAAAAACAGGGGTTTAGTTAGCACACATTTGCAAATGCATGCATAAGCTGCAAGGCCTCTTCACGGCACCCTGTGTATGCTTGCAGTCCTAACGCTAATGAATTTATAAACATCTCCACAATGAAAGCACATGCATTAAATGGATAGATGAGGGGCAGGTGGCCTGGAGGAAGCCCAATCCCCCTTAACTGCTTCCCGACCGGTGCACGACGATGTACGTCAGCAGAATGGCACAGAGAGGCATACGGGCATACAGGTACGTCCCTATGAATTTGCCGGCGTGCCATCACGTGCGCGCCGCGACCTCCGTGAGTCCGATCGCGGATCCAGCGGACTCGATCGCCACAGAGATACCCGCGATCGTCTCACGGGGAGGACGAACGGGGGAGATGCTGAAGTAAACATGCATCTCCCGGTTCTGCCTAGCAACAAGTGATACTGATCTCTGCTCCCTGGGATTGGAGCAGAGATCAGTGACTGTCACACACAGCCACGCCCCCCACAGTTAGCAAAACGCCCCTAGGACACACATAACCCCTACACTGCCACCTCCTGGTTAACCCCTTCACTGCCAGTGTCATTCACACAGGAATCAGTGCATTTGTATAGCACTTATTGCTGTGTAAATGACAATGGTCCCAAAAATGTCCGATGTGTCCGCCATAATGTCGCAGTCACAATAAAAATCGATGATCGCCGCCATTACTAGTAAATAAATGGAATTCATAAATTAATTTATAAGTGTCTCCACAATGGAAGCACATGCATTAAATGGATAGATGAGGGGCAAGTGGCCTGGAGGAAGCCCAATCCCCCTTAAAGGACCAGGAGCACACTGGACACCCAGAAAAAGCACAATGGCAGCAAAGGTCTACAGTATGTCCCCGGACCATATTTTACACCAGTAACAAACCAAAGGGCCCCTGCCCCCACCTATAACTGGCCTTCCCAACAAGGAGCACATGTAAGGGCAAACACATGAAATACAAAAACAGAACATACCATAGCTCAACTAACCAACCAGTTTGCCAACTGACCAAATTAACCTGTCCAACCGTCTGCGTTAAAAACAGGGATTTAGTTAGCAAACATTTGCAAATGCATGCATAAGCTACAAGGCCTCTTCACTGCACCCTGTGTATGCTTGCAGTCCTAATGCTAATGAATTTATAAGCATCTTAACAATGGAAGCACATGCATTAAATGGATAGATGAGGGGCAGGTGGCCTGGAGGAAGCCCAATCCTCCTTAAAGGACCAGGAGCACACTGGACACACAGCAAGAGCACAGTGGCAGCAAAGGTGTACAGTGTGTCCCCGGACCATATTTTACACCAATAACAAACCTTGCTGTGAAGGCCAGTTGTAGGCCAGTTATAGGTGGGGGCAGGGGCCCTTTGGTTTGTTACAAGAACATATAGTTAAATTGATTCACCCAGATCAAACAGGGATTATGAAGGGCCGAGAGGCTAGAGAGAATACTACTCGGGCCCTGCATGTATTGCATTGGATGCATAATGTACCGAACCAGACTGTAGTAATTTCAATAGATGCTGAAAAAGCATTCAATAGGGTGGGGTGGGAGTTTATGGTCAGAGTTTTGAGGGGGATGGGTCTGAGAGAGCAGATGATAGGATGGGTGATGGCACTGTATGCATATCCTAGAGCAAGGGTTAAAGTTAATGGTAGACTATCAGATTATTTTGAGATATAGAATAAGACTAGGCAGGGATGCCCACTGTCCATTGTTATTTGCTATGGTGCTGGAGCCCTTTCTGCGTATGATTAGGGGAAATAGGAAGATCAAGGGGATTTGTATTGGATCAACGGAACATAAGATCTCAGCTTACGCAGATGATCTACTGTTGTACCTCTCCTCTCCTCAAGAGTCTTTGACAGAAATGATGTTGGAAATAGACAGGTTTGGCCTTATATCTAATTTAAAAATAAATATTGAGAAATCAGTGTTGATGGTGAGCCATGTGCCTCTGAGGATGAAGACCACCTTGCAACAATCTTTTCCTTTTGTTTGGTGCCTTGATTCTATATTCTATTTAGGGATCTATATCTCTTCAGATCTAAAGCGCCTATATGATTTAAACTATGGACCCTTGATGGTATCCATAATAAAAGACTTGCAAAAGGGGAGAAGTCATACTCTGACATGGTTTGGCAGGGTAAACACGCTTAAAATTAGTGTAATTCCCAGGATTATTTACGTTTTACATACCATACCCATAACACTCCCACAGACATTCTTTAAAAAAATACAAAGGGCCTTTATGACCTTTGTGTGGGGAGATAAACATCCCAGGTTGGCACACAAGATTTTGAGTAGACAAAAACGGGAGGGTTTGGTGGGACTCCCGGATATAGCGTTTTATTACAAAGCCATGGCCCTGGTTCGTATAATGAACTACACTATCCATTTGGGATAGAATGACTATTACAGTAAAGTTTGCCCCTATAACATCATTGGAAGGATTTCTCTGTTTTTCCCCGGCGGAAGAGATGGGAGTTTAGATAGCTGGGGAATGGACATGAAGGGTAATTGCGCTGGCATGGCCCCACAGGGTAAAATGCTTTCATTGGTGTATTTGGTTCGAATACTGGGGGAAGTACCAATGGCTGTATGGAAATACCGTCAACTGACAGACTTGTTCAATAAGTGGAAGCACCAGATTAGGCCAGCGAACCCGCTTACTACTTTTGAGGAATAGTGTGTAAACTTATCAGAGCCGGGTCATATGTTGTCTCAAATGTATAGGCTGGTTCTGAGCGCCTTAAATATGACAACTCCCTATTTCATTTGAGAAGTCGGACAATCCGCGGACCAGGTCGGTCGGACTTTGTCCGACGTACTTTGTCCGATGTTGGCGTTGCGTACACACGGTCGGACTACGTTGTCGGAATATCCGGTCCGGAAGAACGTGACGTAAGTCGTCGTCCACGAGATTACAAAGGGAAGTTCAGCACCACGTCAGGCACCCGTTGGGCTCCTTCTGCTGATCCCGTGTTTATCGAGAGTTAGTGGAAGTTGGTGACTTAAGATTCGCGCTTCTCAGTTTTCTTCAGATCGTTACTGCTCTTCAGTTTGTGCTTGTCGTGCGTATCTGTTTATTAGTGCGTGTAGTCAGTTCGCATTAGTCTTGATATAGGACGCTTTGATTTGCACTGCTTATTGTCTGCTCGTTGCTGGTATTCACTTCGTTCTTTCAGGCCTTGCTGTTTATCGGTGCTTTCTGTTTGTCCGTTCTGACAGCCGACCTTTTGTGACCTTCTGAGCGATGTTTCCCGTGCGTACTCGTCGCCGAGTTTGTGCTGTACGCGGAATTGGTGTCGGGCTTTTAGCTTTGACCCAAGACCCGTCCATATACAGAAGATGTCTTATAAGTTCCTGCTTCGGGAGAATAATCCTGATGATTTCAGGAACTTTTCAGGATGACGGACCCCGTTTTCACCGTCTTTTGGTTTGATTGGCTCAGGTATATCCATTGGCTTGGATGTTGAACTCAGCTCAGGAATGAGGGGATGTGAAGGTCCTGCAGATGAGGAAATTGGGTTAATTTTTGCATTGATGGTGGCATTGCCCAAAGATTAAAGTTTGCTGTGTGGTTTACTTCATGTAGAGCCCCCTTTTTTTGTTCTTTTGGTGGGGGGGGGGCCACTTGGATTAAGAAAATGACACTTATGCCGCATACACACACACGGTCGGAATTCATGTAGTGCAAGGGACTGCCTCCATACATTCCATTCCTATTTTTTTTGTCTTCTTTCCCTCCTATTAGCTTGCTTGGTAATTTAATAATGTCACACTGTGCCTGCCTTTTTTGGGGGGGGGGGGGGGGAAATGTTATTTGATCTTTCCTGTGGCCTGCCAATAGTGTTAAGTACAGAGGGTCTGGCCAAACTAGGCCACATTATTGAGCCATTTGCCAATCAATGAAGTGCAGAGGGTTACCTGTCCACCACCCCCCCCCCAAAACCATAGTTATTGCCAATGTCCCATCAGAAGTGGGGGGATTGATGGGGGGTGAGTAATCTGTGAAGGGGAGCCTCTACTTTTCTGTGTAATTTTTTTTTCTTGTTTCACTCCACAGTTCCCTTCAGGAATGGCAGACTGTGGCCTCCCACTTTGCCAGCCGTTGGGACTTTCCTAACTGCGGAGGGGCAATTGATGGGAAACACGTCCGCATCGTCCCACCGCCCAACTCGGGGTCCTACTATTATAATTATAAAGGGTTTAATAGTGTAGTGATGTTGGCGGTGGTGTCGGCAACATACGAGTTTATGTATGTGGACGTGGGGATGAACGGCCGGATATCGGATGGTGGGGCCATTACGCACACGGAGTTCTACTGGCGTCTCCAAAGTGGCAGTCTGTGCTTGCCACCTCCAGAGGAGAATGCCGAAGGACTCCCCTTCGTCTTTGTCGCAGATGAAGCGTTTGCGCTGACTCCCCATGTGATGAGGCCGTTCCCGATGAGGACCCTCACCCCGGACCAGAGGGTCTTCAACTACAGGCTGTCCAGAGCCAGAAGAGTGGTGGAGAACGCTTTTGGCATCCTGGCCAGCCGCTTCCGCCTGTTCCTGACGGCATTTAACTTGGCGGAATACAAACTGAACCACATAGTTCTTGCCTGTTGCATATTGCACAACTTCCTCAAAAGACATAACAGGAACTATGTGGTGCCCGTTGGCCCAGATGTGGAGGCCCTCCAAATGCGGACCTCACAGCCCTTCGAGTGGCACGTCCAGGCTTGCCCCCTCTCAATGCCCGCGTGGTCCGGGACCAATATATGGAATACTTTGTGGGTAGGGGGGCCATTGCTCTGCCTGACGATGTGTGAGAGGCATTTTTTAATAAATCTGATATTTTAACCAACCTCTGATTTCTTGTCATTTCAGTCTTCTTTTTAGCTTATTTTACTTTGACATTTTTTCCCTTTGCCTTCGACAGTGGTAATGCACTTTCTGGGCAAAAGGAGGTAACAGTCTCTTCTTCCCAAAAAGATTATTCTCATGTGTGTTTGCTACCTAATCTTTGGTCTAGAGAAGGTTTGTCCTGCATAACTGACACCCAAAATACTCCTTTTCAGCACCAGGTGTGACATGTGTGTATTCTCCAAAATGCTGTGCTCCGTGTTTTCGTACAAAGCACTGTGGGTGTCATTTACATAAGTCAAATCCGCTATGCTCTACAAGTGCATTGAAAAAGTTCCCTGGGAAAGGAAATTGCAGTGCAAAGTGGATTTGCCTTTAGTAAATAACACCCATTGCCCCCCATATCCTTTACATTTTACATACATAATGCATTGTTTTAGTTAAATAAGGAAGCCACACATTTTGAAAAGTAAAAAAGTTTACTTGGAAAACATTCACAAGTGCGTTTACAATCTTCACGCCAAAACTGACAACATCTTGGTTATTTACAACATTATTTACAAAGATTACGCAATTTGTAAAACCAGGCATGGAGCTAAGCAGAACCTATGAAGTAGGAAAGTTCAACTTTGTAAAGTGAAGACAAGATCAGACATGACTATATGTTCAAAGTGTGTTTGATCTTGCCTTCATCACATGGGGGGGTCACCCCCGAAAAGTGGAAATTTGGAACATGCACACAATTTGGTTCTGAAAATGGTCATTAGATGGTAAAACACATGCCTAGAAGCTTCAAAAGTGCCATTTTCCATCATGGGGATGAATGGACGTTTTTTGGGGGTGCAACCCCTTCACCACAACCACTTTCGTAGTTCGTAAAGTGTTTGCACCCCCAAAAAAACGTTGCCATTCATCCACCATGATGGGAGCTAGCACATGTGGACACAATGTGTGCATGTTCCAAATTTCACACAGTTTTTAAGTTGCAAATGTGTTCAGAAGCTGGCACAAATGTGTGTAAATTACTTGGTGCTTTTTCATATTTTTCCTAAAACATCAATGATGTTCTTCAATTTTTGTTGAACATCATTGATGTTTTGCTTTATGTAATCTAGATCTCGATTGCAGACCATTATCTCTCCGATGAGTACGTGGGCACTCTCTGTGGTAAAGTGCGATTTTTCTTCCACAACATCCACGTCACCTAAAAACCACAAACAAAAAAAATGGGGTGTTGGAAATGAGGCAGCCATACATGGATTAGCTTACCAGTAGCTGTGTTCTCCCACACTCACCTGTTGTGGTGACAATTTCTCCAAGTTCGATGATCTCTCCTTCCTCCTCCTCCTCCTCTGCTTCTGCTCTTTCCCCTTTTTTGGGAGGTGTTGGTTTGGGGGTTTCCTCAGACGGCCCAAGTTTTCGCTCCCCTATGAGAATGTCCAAAAGGAAGATTTAGCAACACAAACTATTGAGGGCAGAAATAGGAAATGACAAACATTGCTTGAAAGTGACGGACACTATTTTAGTTTGGCCAGTTACAAATGTCAACTACATGAATGTAGTCACTTTGTAAAGGTGCTAAACTGACTAGCTTTTTGGTAGAAGTTTGTGTGATGGAGACCCCCCTCTAGTATCCACTGGAGCACATGTGTGGAAAAGGCTAATAAAAAGGGGGTTTGGGTGTCCCAGCACTAGTGCTCTCGAGTCCAGATGGGTAAACACCTACTGGGTGACCTCTCCTTTACATTGAATAAATTGCCTTTACATTCTGGATGACATTTCTAGGGAGAACAAACTTCCTTTCCCCCAAAAAAACACCAAACATCGTATTATAAGTGGCCGCACGATCGAGGTTGCGTACGATCGAATGGACACACACACGACCATGACAGTGGCAGAAAGATCGAGGCTGAGTACGATCGAATGCACAGACGAACATGAAAGTGGCCATTTTGGAATGTACAACTTTGTAAAAATCAAACCACATGGAGCAGTATGCAAGCAAGAAATCAAACACAAAACACAACTACTTACTTTTTAGAAGAATTCTCTTGATCTTTCTGTACTGATCGGCCTCCCTCAGTTTCAGGTCTGACCAGCGTTTCCTCAGTTGCTCCTTGGATCGTTGTACCCAAAATGATTGTACAGCCTCCTCACAACTTTAGACATGATCTTGGCCTTGCGGACATTGGGGTTGAGGTAAGGCCCATACTTCCCATCATAGTCGCTCCTCTTTAATATGTCCACCATCTCCAACATTTCTCCAAATGACATATTGGAGGCCTTGAATTTCAGGCTCCGGGATCGGGACGTTTCTGCCTCCGGCCTTTCCTCGTCCTCCTCCTCGTTGGGGGGATATTTGGGGCGCACCTGCTGTGTCCCCGCCATGTGCTCTCCCCACTGCGCCATAAAGAGAAGGGGTGGGGAATAGACGAGAAAGATCGTCAGGGGCGGGCGGAGTTTGACGCATGCGCAGTGTATATAAAACGTCACACGCCTGTGTCGTAGCCACGATCTGGGAGACGAGGGGAGAGAAAGCTCACGCACGAGACGATCGCTACAAACGAAGGTACAATTTGACGTTGGTACATAACTAGCCTAGACTGATTAGAACTTGAGGCTTCTTTATGGAGAAGATTAGGAGTGTTTAGGCTGACATTATTTATATTGTTTTGTGTGGCGTTGTGTCTTGCAGAGGTGATGGAGGCGTTCTACAACGTGAGCTTTCTCCCACACTTCATTGATAAATACCGGCAATTCCCCCTCTTATGGCAGGCAAAACACAGGGATTATAGCAACAGACCAAAGAGGTACGCAGCCCTGCTGAAACTGGTGGCATTTGTAAAGCCTACCCTGCCCATGGCAACCGTCGCAAACTTAAAAGTGAAGATAAACAACATGAAGACTACCTATTTCCGGGAGCGCAATAAGGTCCTGAAGTCACAAGCATCTGGAGCTGCAGCAGCTGATGTCCATGTCCCCACGCTCTGGTACTATGAGAGGCTCCACTTTCTCAAAGACCAGGCTACTGTCAGGAAGTCACTCTCGACTCTTCCTTGCACGCGTCCTTCCACGCACGCCACCCCTGATGAGGCTTCCGAGGACCAACCTGGGCCTTCCAGTCAGGAATATGTGCAGGTGCCCAGCTTGTTCCAGGTATAGTAGTTTTGGAACCAGTTTGTTGAATAATGAATGATGTTCAGTTAATTCAGGATCCCCAATTGCTTATTTCCTAACGTGATTGACATATCAACAGACAGTGGTGTGGGAGACATTTTTGGGAAGAATCTAAACTGCAGGGCTGAGAATTGTATGGTTTTGTATTTGAAAACATTTTGCAACAGTCACTAGATGAGAATTGTGTGTGTTTGATGAACAAATAACTGAAACTATGTCCCTTTTTCAGACACAGGAAGACCTCAGCCAGGAGGTGGCTGTGGAAGGTGGCAGTCAGGAGGAGGCAGGGGGTAGTGGCAGCCAAGAGGGGGGTAGGCGTAGGAGCCTGACTGTCTCCCAAGTCTCTCCCTCCGCCTTCCCTACAGAAGGGCGAAAAACATGGGGGAGGTGGGAGAGTCAGCGCTCCAGCTGATAAAAGATGCCTCAGCCTCCCTCTATGCCACACCCACCTACGAGGAGGCCTTTGCCTCCTTGGTTACAAGTAAATTTACGGGTATGGAGGCGGGGCAACGCAGCATGTGTGAGGAGGTCATCCTCAAAATCCTAAATGAGGGCATGGCTGGGGAGATGACTCCCCTCACACATGTTTGCGAGAGTGACCTTGCTCCGCCTCCTCCTCCTCCTTCTGCCACCCCACCAGCACCAGCACCACGGCGTGGAAGGAAGCGTACAAGGAAGACAAGAGAGTGACAACCTGGACTCAGTCTGGTCTGAGAGAAGATGGAGCCTCTCGTAGTACCAGAGCCTGGGACCTAGATGGCATCTGCTGCAGTTCCGGATGTTTTGGACTTCAGGACCAGATTGCGCTCCCTTATTATTTAGATAGGTAGTCTTCATGCCCCCAATTGTTTAAGTCTGTAAAATGATGGTTGCCATGGGTGTCCAAGGCTTTGCAAATTCCCCAAGTTTCACCATGGCTGCGTTCCTCTTTGGTCTGTTGCTGAGACCTAAATAAAGGTTTTTTTGATTTGAAATAATCATTGACTATTGTGTTTTACTTTTCTACAATGACAGTTTTTCTTTGAGTAGGCAGGTACATTTCACTAATCCTAGAATTAACAAGGGGCACCAACAACCAACAAACTCCTAGTAAATGTAAGCAAGAAATACAAATGTTAATAATGTGGTTTTGCTAAGTTGAGACATACAAACCCCCTCCAAAAAAAAAAAAACCTCCTTCAAATATGTATTCCCCCAAAAAAAAAAAATCTGGTTAAAAAAATAAGAAAGATTGTATTACGATCTGAGTAAAAATAAACATGTAGTGTATAAATGCTGCAAAGTAATAAAGAAGTAAGTTTGTGAGAAGTGCGGGTGAATAGGAGCAGCTAAAAGATGTCATTCTTGTTGCATTTTAAAGAAAAAGAGAATGCGCTGCATTAAAGACATTTTAACATTGCAGCGTGACGAATGTGCTGTGTCGATTAGGAAAGGTAGTTTTACCTGACCGAGCGCTTCCGTCACAGAATTTCTCTGAGCATGCGTAGCACTTTGTCCGTCGGACAAGCGTACACACGCTCGGATTTGGTGTGATCGGACCGGGTTGACGGCAAATCTTTCCAGCAGGAGATAAGACTTTGTCCGACGGACAAACCGACGAACACTGTCCGATGGTGCATACACACGGTCTGATTTTTCAACAACCTTGTCCGATCGGACCAAATTGATGAAAAAGTCCGACCGTGTGTATGGGGCTTTATAAGTTCCTGGTATTGTACATTGGTTTGATTGGCTCAGGTATATCCATTGGCGGATGTTAACTGCTGGATGGGATGTAACCAAATGGGTTAATTTTTGCATTGATGGTGGCATTGCCCAAAGATTAAAGTTTTCTGGGATAGCCACTTGGATTAAGAAAATGACACTTATGCCGCATACACACGGTCGGAATTCTCGTCGGAAAAAGCTCTGATGGTTTTCCCGTCGGAATTTCGCTCAAACAGTCTTGCCTACACACGGTCACACCAAATTCCGACGGTCAATAACACCACGCCTTAAAACACGTTTGACTGCACTATAAAAGGGAAGTTTAATGCTTCTGAGCATGCGTCAAATTGTTTCTGAGCATGCGTCGGTATTTTGTGTGTCGGAATTGCGTACACACGATCGGAAAATCCGATAGAAAGGTTTTCCGTCAGAAAAATTAAGAACAGGTTCTCAATCCAATGTCCGTCAGAAATTCCGACAGAAAAAGACCGATGGGCATACACACGGTAGGAAACTCCGATTAAAAGCTCCCATCGGACTGTTTCCATCGGAAATTCTGACCATGTGTATGCGGCATTAGACCTATAGAATTCTCTCCATTACATTTTCTTTTTCATGGGATGCAATCATCTACTAGGTTTTATAAGAGAAGCGTAATGCCGTGTAAACACGATCTGAAATCCCGCCAGCAAACGTCCGATGTGCAGTTTTGGTTGGAAAATGCGACTGTGTGTATGCTCCATCGGACTTTTGCTGGCGGAATTCCCACCAGCAAAATATTGAGAGCAGGTTCTCTATTTTCCCATCGGAAAAAGTTCCAATCGGAAATTCAGATCGTCTGTAGCAATTCCGACGCGCAAAATTCCTACGCATGCTCGGAAACAATTCGGCGCATGCTCGGAAGCATTGAACTTAATTTTCTCGGCTCGTCATAGTGTTGTACGGCATTGTTGGTTGTTTGACACACGTAATAGGGCACTGTAAAGCCCGCTTATTAATCATACCTTGATTAAGAGGGGCATCATGCTGCCAAGCTGTGTGAGGGCCTATCCAGAAGTAAGAGGGCAGCGCAGGGTTGGGACTGCGGCTTGCAGTCCAAACAAAAGTGACTGTTCTGCCGGCCGGAGAATCTGTCAGTGATCGGAGGTAGAAGGGAAGCTGTCGCCACAAAGGGACCGATCGCCTTTACCAGGGACAACGGTGAGTAACTGAAGCAAGTACCGGAGCAGTATTCTCACAAACGGGCATGGTGGAGAATTGGGAAACTTCAGGCGTGATCAAGTCAGGGACCCAACCAGTGAAGGTGATGCTTGCAGAGCAGCCTTGTGTATCAAGCTAGGGACCGAGCCGGTCAGCAGGGGTGAAGCTTCAAGGTATCCGAAGTGCCAAGCTAGGGACCCAGCAGGGGGAAGCGTTTGTGACGCTTGAGGGAGATACCACCGCAAAAGCCTTGAGGAGCTCAGGGGATTCAGTTAGTGAATCAGAGTCCAGTGAGAGACCATGAGCTCAAGGGGCTAAAGAACTACAAGAAGAAGTTGTAGTACAGTTGACAGAACTGTTAATTTGAGTTAGGAACTGTTTAAGTACTGTTGCCATAGGAGACAGCAATCCTGCACGTGCAGAAGTGGCACCTTGCTGGGGCCTTTCCCTGTACGGCTGTCCTCCTGTTGAAGTCTCGGAGTCTGACATTTGAAATTGCAAATACTTAAGGGTGTCCTGGCCCTAACCCTCTTTCCCCTACAAAATATAAAAAGGACTGTCAAATAAATAAAACCTCTTTTACGTCCAAGAAGTGTCTGGTGCCCAAAGACGTTTACCTTCTTTGCACCCACTATGCCTCACAACCCACCACTTATTGAAGGATGTCAGCTATCTGTGGGCTTGAAGGTTCCCATTAGACTGGAAGAGGTCAGAGATTCTGCTACATACTGTTGTATGTTTTGTACTGCACTTTAAAACTAATAAAAAGCTTTATATAAAAAGAAAAATACATGTTCTAAATATGCTTTTATTCTAATTACAGGAGTGTTACAAACCAAGCTAAGAGCTAAAAAAAAAAAAAAAAAAAAAAATCAATAGTAAATGTGTTTGTGTAACTCGCTTTGCAGCTTATGGAGTTAAAACTAAAGAATAGAAGAGCTTTTATATCACTTAAAGCGGAAGTAAACCCATCGATTTAACAGTCTAAAAAAAAAAAGGCATGCCGGGAATGCTAACTGCACATTGGCTGTGCTCTCAACCAAACAGTCAAACCATCCAATGGCTGGTGTCATAACGGATCACATGTGCAGCACTGTGGCAGTTGAAGATTAAACAGAGGCAAAGATGGCAGCTTCCTTGGCTGAAAAGGATAGGGGGGTTTACTTCCACTTTAACCACTTCAGCTTTGGAAGGTTTACCCCCTTCATGACCAAGCCGTTTTTTGGGATATGGCATTGCGCTATTTTAACTGACAATTGCGCGGTCATGCGATGCTGTATCCAAATAAAATGTATGTCCCTTTTTCCCCACAAATAGAGCTTTCTTTTGGTGCTATTTAGTCACCTCTGTGGTTTTTATTTATTTAATTTTGAAAAAAAAAAAACTATATTTTGTACTTTTTGCTATAAAACACGCCCAACAAAAAAATTTTAAAAATCGAATTTCTTCATCATTTTAGGCCAATATGTATATATTGATTGGTTTGCTCAAAATTTATAGCGTCTACAAACTATAGGATAGATTTATGGATTTTTTTTTTTTTTTTTTTTACTAGTAAGGCTGGCAATCAGCGATTTTTAGCGGGACTGCGAAATTGCGGGCAGACAAATCTGAAACTAATGTGGCACTTTTTAAAGACCAGTGACACCAATACAGTGATCAGTGCTAAAAAAATGCACTGTCACTGTACTAATGACACTGGCAGGGAAGGGATTATCATCAGGGGTGATCAAAGGGTTTACTAGGGAGTGCTTTCCAACTGTGGGGGCAGGGGGTGTTTTGGCTGTGGGAAGACAGATATCCATGTTCCTGCTTAGCATAAACACAGGATCTCTGTCTCCCCTACTAGCAGAACAGCGATCTGCCTTGTTTACATAGACAGACCACTGTTCTGCATCTCTCTGAATGATCGGCAGGTCCCAGCGGACATCAAATCTGCTGGACCCACTGATTGGCTCCCGCTGTGCCAAATCACAGTGGGAGCTGGTCGCTGGCCACAGACCCAAAGGTGCAAAATCACCTACCTGTACGCGATTTGACGCAGGAGAGCAGCTGCCACGCAGTATATGTACATGGGGCAGTCGGCAAGTGGCTAATGTAGCATGTCAGAAAAATGCTCACTTAAAGTAGAACTATAGGCACAACTTTTTTTTCAGCTTTGGATAGAGTAAAGAAGGGTTATTACCCCTACCATATTTGTTTTCCCCATTTGTTTCCGATCAGAGAGATTTCCCTTCACTTCCTCTCTCGTAGCCAAAACAGGTAGTGAGAGGAAATGCGAGGCAATCCCTGGTTGTCACCGGGGTCAACAGAACTGGTCAACTTGACAATGCAATATTTGGATTTTTTTTTTTTACTTTCACATTTGATGATAACAGTAAACATGACAAAGAGAGAGAGTGAATCTACCTGGGCACAGACAGCAATAAAACCTGACAGGTGTACTAATTACTCTCCACTCTATCCAAAACTAAAAGGAAGATACTGCCTTTAGTTATACTTTAACAAAACGAGGGATAGGCAGAGTGAGAAAATTCCTATACTGTAAATAAGAGAATAACCTTATTTCAGTCAAGAATCAGCGGAGCCTGCGATATGGATTTTCACCACAAGATGTCTCTGTTAACAACATCTTAACAGAAGCAGCTGTGTTTAGTGCAAACTCCTTCTACACAAATATACAGGGACCTCATAACCATATACTTTCTAATCCCTCAAATTAATCATATTTCAATAAATGATGATATCCTCTAATTCCAAATGTATTTTAAACTAAGTTTCTTGGTATTTTTTATTTTTTTTCTATTCTGTGTTTTAAGATAGTTGTTCCACTTTTCATCAAGATATCATATAATCCTTAATACAATAAGATTTTCTTAGAAACCATAGGAAGGCTTTAGACTACACATATCCACAAACATTTATTACACATCTAACAAATAAAGCAGAGCTTTTTGGAGGATTAACTAATCTTTAAAAAAAAGGTATTATTACACACTTTAAAGCAGTAGTAAACCACTGGACGTTTTTTTTTTTTTTGTACCCTGCAAAGTAATGTCATAATGTGCTAGTATGCATCACTTTTCACTGCTTTCACTGCTTAAGCCTATCAGGGCTTGCAATGCACTGTTCACCTCCGCAATGCACTGTGGTCGGTTCGGGGGACTGAACAGTCGAACAACGCGTTTGTTCGGCTGTTCGCCGAACGTCCGAACGGCGAAAGTTCCGAACCGTTCGCCCATCCCTAGTGAGAAGCAACTGAAGATGAGTCACATGGCTGCAGTGGACTGGAGGAATTTTATAATCCAAGTGTACATCAGGGAACTGTTTTGGAAGGCTGAGTGTAGAAAAAGATGAGACTTTCACAAAGAGGAAAAATAATGCAAGTAGTAAGCACTGACAACCATGGATTTTTAAGGGAATTTGCAGAGAATTGGCAGAGTGCTTCTTTGTTAAAGTCCCTGACAAATCCCTAGCTAACTTTCTACATCCTATAACTGAAAATATTAAAGTGGGATCTACTCACAGAAGGCTAAGTCTGTGGCTCCCAGTTAATGGAAAAGCAACTCAGCCTCTTGTAATCCCCTATACAGTTGATTTTACATTGTAATAGACAGTAGAGGGGTTTCGTGCTAAGCCAATCAGCTCTGATGTGTGCATATGTGCTAGCAAGTAGAACAAGTCAAAGAGAAAAAGTACCCAAAAAGAATGTTGGTGCTCCTTTACTGTCCAATCAGAGGGCAGGGGAAGGACCAAGCTGTATTGCTTATCTTCAGTAGAGAGAAGTACGATCACCAGTTTAGCAATGCAGTTTGGTAGTGTAAATCTCAGGATTTGCTGGACAAAACTTTCAGTTCTTTAGTTTGTAAAAAAAAACATATGTGAATTTAACTATGTTTATAGATGTTTACCTTGAGTTCCGCTTTTATTTTCACCTTCACAATATGCACAATGCTATTTTAGTACTTAATTTCATCATGCATCATTTATAGGTATTATATTAGGTATTATATCAAATATGGTGATGACACCAGTGATGTTAGAGAAACAGCAGGGAGACATTCCACAGGTTCACAAGATTCTTTGCATCCTGCTATATGTTGACTGGGATCCTCCTCACATCCAATCAAGCCTCCTGACCATAGAACTGAAGATAGAAAGCACTACAAGCCATATAAATGTGTCTCAAAAGCCAATGCAAACCCAGCCATTACCATATAAAAGCAGTGGTAGCATAATTTCAGAGCTGCACATACTGTAACTTGAGCAGTGAGCTAAGATGTGGGAAGTAGCCAGAATTACCCAGCATTCCTCCCTACTATATGCGCTGCCTTACAGATAACTACAGTAGGGGTACAAGAGCAGACATTCTGCACAAAGAGAAAAAGCAGCAGTGACTGGTCTTTATTACAGGAAGCTCCTGCACAGAGGCAACGGTTCATGCTGGAATACTGCATATACTGTATCTTGAAGAAATACACAATGTACACTTTTAAGTAAAAATCCCTCCAATATTCACTTTATTTGCTTATGCTGGAGTTCAGTGTAAGGTTCAGTCTGTAACTTGTGTGATGCTTTATGTTTTTAACCTTTCATATTTGAAACCTTTCTACCAGGCATGTGTACCCATGCATTAAAGTGATTCTTTTTTTTAAAATAACATGGGTGACAGGTGTGGTGGAGAGTTTGAATATTTAAAATGGAATTGGATTGCCATGCCCCATATGTGTATATATATATTTATATATATTTTTATGACAGGCAAGCTAGGTTTTTTTACATTGGTTCCAAAAATGCCCCTTCCCCAGTCTCAATGTTCATTGGCTCCCGGGGGTCTTTGGGTCTAAAGGCAAAACCCCTGTCAGGTGGTCTCCAAGATCTATGAGTCATCAGTTCTACCTAGGTAAAAGGGAGGGACTGGTGACTCACAGATCCTGATAAGCAGGTATGACAATAGTATGTTAATGACCCCTGGGGAGAAGGAGCCACATCTATTGTAAGAGAACAAGAGATATTCAATTAACACCTGGGCACAGCCCATCTATGGAACCAATGTAAAAAAACCTAGCTTGCCTGTCATAAAAATATATATAAATATATATATACACATATGGGGCATGGCAATCCAATTCCATTTTAAATATTCAAACTCTCCACCACAGTTCCCCCTGAAGTTCATTCTTGAACTTAAGTAGTCCTTCAATGATTTTGTATCCACCCACAACAGCCCAGAAGTCCCAACCCTTCCCCACCACCACCACGGCCTCCTCTTCCTTCCTTTCTTGAACACGCTGGAACTCCTCAAGGTAGGAACAAATCCAGGTGCCCTTGAGGCTTCACATCTAAACCATGAGTGTCTGTACTGCAATGTTTCATTGCCCCTCTGCCTTGGAAGAGCGGAACTCCAACATTGATGGCGGGATCCTGGCATATCTAGTCCTGTAACTTGGTGAGACCGTGTAATGGTTTCTCTGCTTGGATCGGACCGCGAGACAGCACTTTTCAGCATGGTGAAGAACAGTTCAGGGTAGTCTTACTTGTCACATTTGTCTCAAGAGATGACTTGATTGTCTTCAGGTGGTGGTTGGGTGGGCCTCCAGACCGTCGTGCATGAATACATAAAACAAACAAAAAAAGGAGAATGTCAGTGTACAGATATTGGAGGAATGCCAGACAGGAGCAACGGTCATCAAGACTTAATACTTATAAGGGGTGCAATGGGGATGAGTAAAGTGGGCTCCCCACAGGGAACGGAGTCCAAGCAACAGACAGTATTATCCATGGCCCTTGATGGTAGGGATAGTCAATACTGCCTGTCATTGCAAGGTCCCGGGGTCCACCACACCTGCTCACGGGGCTCAGGTTAAAGCAGTAGGTAGACTAAGGGGGTAGCATTACATTAAGACATAAAAACACGGGATGTCCAGGGATACTTTTGGTTCAAAAATATGGTACACTACTGGCGGGCAGGGAAAATCCTTTTAAACAGATACATTATCTTGAGAAGATGGATGATGAAAACCCAGAGAAAAAATTAGAATGAAGCAAAAGCAACGGAAGAGAGGTGAGTAATGAAATTAATAATGGAAAGGGAAGGAAAAAAAAACCTACAGATTTAATGCTACTCCAACCAAGACGGTTAAAGAGCATGGAATCTGGGTTAGACAAAAAAAAAACAAATATAATGGTTGGAAAAAAACTAAAAAAGAAATAAAAAATAAAAATGAAAAATAAAAAATAGCACCAAAAAAAAAATCATAATAAAAAAATCAAAAACAAAATATAGTTTCTAAGAAAAAAAATTCTCCCATACTAGCAATTAGCAGTATTTTTTTCCCAGGTCAGGTACACAGATATTAATAATGAGGGGGAGGAAAAAAATAAAATAAAAAATGATCAAAACCTTTTTTTTGGAATTTAGGTAAAACCTGACCGCATATTATTACTATAAATTGAAAAGGCTTATCCCCAGAACAGCAAAGAACAAAAAGGAAAAATATAGTTCTAGGGTCCTCTTTTAAATGCACACAATCCCCTACGTTGGTCTCCAATAGTTACCCATATTAGGACGGCAACAGGGTGGAGTTTACTAAAGCTGTGGCCCTAAGACTGTACCTGAATTAACTTTTTCCACTAAGAAACTCAACCTTAGAGATATCTGGATTGACCTCTTTTGATCTTGAGATCACCCAAATCGTCCACTTCACTCCTCCCATGTTCAACATTAGGACCGCTCTGGAACTCCTCCACCCCAATATGTCCAGCCAGCCCCTACCCTGACCACCACTAGGTGATCCCTAGAAACTCTTTTAATGTTACCTCAGCCAGCTCCATATCAGATAATTCCCAACCGCTATTATTTTGCACCACTCTCCTCTCCTTGGATCATAAACCCCTGAGTAGGGCCCTTCTATTCACGCCCTACACAAACTGTTGTCATTATCAGATCCTGTTGCACAAACCACCCAACTACCAAATTTTTAACTCCTCCCCGAACCCCAACAGAAGTTTCAGTAGGTGTAAGGGGAGGTCAGGTTTTCCATAAAAACCTTCCTTCAGGGGTGATTGGGGTACAACCCGGGGTTCCTGCTATATCCATGCCAAGGGCAAGAGGAGATGTACAATAGACTCCCCGAGGTAGTGTACCCTGCTGATTACCATTTAACCTGATGCTGAAAACAGTGCATCATTAGACATGTGATACCAGCACCAGTACCCTGGTAACTTTGTTTAGGGCCAGTTGGGACACTACCCCGGCCTCCATTAGACACGACCCCCTCCTGTGCCAGCATTGTTGCCTTTTCCCATAGCACCACCCCTTCCTTTCTCCAGCACTCATTCGTACCAGTCATCTGAGGCTGTCCGGACTCAAACCATCAGAACAAGATGGACTGCAGGGTGTAACCCAGTAGAGTCTGTTAAAGGCTAGTACCCAGATTGACTGAAATATCTGCACAATGCTCCATCCCTGTCATTAGGGATGAGACCAGTGCAAGTTAGATTTTGATGATCCTGGAACTGAGTTATATACCAATCTATTATGATTCATAGGCAACCTGGATACTACCCTCACCTACCCGGTGCCCCCCCTCCAGCTCCAACGGCCATCTCCATTAAGCCTCTCTTTATCCTAAGTATGGGAAATAGTCTGAAAACCCGTATTGAAAACCACCTGCCAACAGGTACACTCGATTCTTTATAGAGGCTGCACACCTTCTCCCTCCTTTATCAATTCGGTAATCAGACCATGTTATCCTTCACCCATACAAAATTAACTGCCTATACTATTCAGACAGGACTCACATGAATGACAGGGGCATAGCATCACTGGGGCACTGGGCTTCCTGGCCTGCAGGACACAGATTAACTGAGGAGAATACGACATGCCTATACATCCTGCACAACTTTTTCTCCAGATTCAACCAAAACTATACAATACGAGGCCAGACCTATACACTTTCAACTTGTATGCAATCCGGCAGGCCCTCGTACTTCACCTCTGCAGATAAATCTAAAGAAAATTAAAAAAAAAAAATAATATAAAAATTGCATAATGTATATCCAGCTCGAGAAACTCCTGTTACCAAACACCACTGGCCAAAGGGCAAAGAAAAAAAATCCCTTGCAGCACTGAGACCGCTGAACAGTCGGGGGTACAATTCGAGCCAACCTGTGTACTTTGAAACCCCCCAGATATTAGCGACAGATATGCCACAGACACATTGGACAATTCATAACACATCGTCACGTAAATATAGTGACACTGGACAGGATGTGGGTTGAATCTTTACTTGGGGACAAAGGTTGCTTAAGGGACATTAACATACCTTAGCCTGAGGCAATGAGCAGAGCTGGAACAGCTAGGTAACTAATTACCATAACCGCAGGGGGGGGGGTGAAACAGTCCTAAACAGTATTTTTTTCCCCCCACAAGTAATCAGTGGAGCACAGAAACTCGTTCTTTATACAGGTTGGATTAGAAAATACCACACCCACTTAGGTAGTCCAAAACACAGCTGAATGGGCTGACAAATAGGAGCACAAACCACATAATGGTGCTGAACCCAGGGAAAATAATAAAAAAATTGTCTACGATTTCCTTCTGGTTCTGCACGCCGTGAAACCCAATTATCATCTGAAAAACATCAATAAAATTTAGTAATAAACATTCAATTTTTCGCCTGAAAAAAATAATGGTTATATATCTGTAACAAGACATTAGCATATGAAACAAATATACATTTACATTACATAAACAGTGCACCTGATTTTATAATAGCAAAAATTGTTGAGCTCAACTTATTATTAATATGTATTTACTTAATACATATTAATACCACGTGGATTTTTGTTTTATGGTATACCAATAATTCCCCAAAAAAAAATATTCACCATGGTGAGGGAGAAAAAAATTAGCAACTCGCAATAAAACGTTTTTTCAATTTTTCAACAAATCATACTTCACCAGAAAATCTCTTGCCGAACTGTCTTCTGGAAAACAAACTGAGTTTAGTAAAGCACCTTTCAATTCATTATTACATATAGTTATCTTGGCTCGGGTAATTTGCATGTCAATACAGTTTGCTTTACACTCACTGACCTGGTCAGGAAGAAGGGGGGGTCATTTGGGTTGGCTGTCAGCAGCTGCGACAACAGAAATCACAGGACACAAAATATATATGGCATATTCCACACACGCACACAATTAGCTGGGTCAAAGATGAACTCTAGACGTCACACATATTTCATATTTTCTATAATAAAAACGCCCACCTTCCAGGGATTTATCCTTGCAAAAACACCAGGAATGACACATTGTTGGTGACAACTGGATTAGTAGCATTATTGGTACATACCTTAGGTGTGGAGGCTGTTCCCCTGATCATCACCGCCACTACTCTGGGGATGTGGTTCTATTGGCCCTGTTTGTCCCTACTTCTCAGCATTTGGTGCGCTTTCTCCTTACCTCCCACCATAAAAATATTCACCTCATCAGTTCTATGCATTGATTCTACCATCCATGCGTTCCATGCATCTCTTTATTGTACCAACGGGCTTCCTAAGCTTTTGGTTTAAAAGTACCTTTTTTAGAATAAATTCTGTCAGTCCAGCAATCCCACTCTTGCATATTTCACAGTCCAAGGCCCATATTTATCTATCATTTCTTCCTTCGGGGTCAAGTGGTATGGTTCCCCACGGTTAGACACCCTCTTTCAAGCGATTCGATTACCCATCCTTTACGGACAATGGACCTTGAACTGATCCCCCAACCTCTTTAGAGGTTGCCTACTTCAGAGGTAGCGACCCTCTGGACAAGAAGTGGGTAGATAGGCCCCTCCCCTATCAACGTTGCTGCCTTTTTTTCACTACTTGCCAGAGCAATATTCTCTGCCCGGCTATAGTCCTTCAAAAAATTAGCCTAGAGATTTCCTGAACCAAATAATAGTCCAATCCCTTCCGTGGACTTTTCAGAAATATTCCAAAAACAAAAAGCTTATTACTTCTGTTATCTCAAGAATGTTTAGCACAAACTTGGATAATCCGGACCCTATGCGTATTATTACAGGAGGTAGTCAACTGATGCACACCTTTGCAATATGATTTATAGTAGTAACAACATCGCCAGTGTTTACAGATCTAATTACAAAACTTACGATTCACAGTTAGCAGTTTATAAAGAGAAAGATTCATACTAGGGCTGAAACAACTACTCGACCATAAAATCAATCGACTACTACCTTCACAATTGATCAATCGGCCCATAACACATTGGGATTAAAAGACAAAATGAGCCCTCTATTGTACAAAAAAAACAACAATCACAAATGTAAAATATAGCTTCCACAGTTCTACAGTAAAACTGAACCCCATACAGTAGTGACTATCTGCTCCCCAAATTACCCTCTTGAAATGTATCGATAAATTCCATTTAGAAATGTCTGTTTAGAGTCTTTACTAGTTTGTCACAACTCCTCATCCAATATGCCTAAATATCATACACCGCTGTCATCACTAGAGCTCCGTGGAGACTCAGAGTAGACCCAACCATGTGTCCTGTTCACTTTCTTAGCTAGTTGGAAAATACACTTTAAACATATAAATAAAGATACTTCTCTTCCTTGTTGTCTTGTTCATCAATCTTCTCTGTAACGTCCGAGTCACTTGTCACCTGTCACCTGTCACCTGTCACAAACTTGGCTAGAATTAGAGTGGTTAGTATCATTGGTTTGGAAAATTGTCACTCAGCTCATCCTCTTCACCCCCTTTTTCCTCATCTTTACAAAGTGGAGGAAAACATACAGGATTTAGAATGGTGCAGAGCCTCAGAAACTCCTTGGACCTGAAAAGATACTTATACACACAAGCTATTAATGTGTCATTCATAAACAATACAACATTCGTAAATTGTCAATGACATTCCTCATAACCGATAATACTTTTTTTTTTTTTTTTACTAAAATACAACACCCACAACACGACTGTCGCGGTAGGTTCAGACTTATTCTTGTTACCACATAGAACTTGACACAACTAAAACTTTAGACACACATTTTGATACAAATGTGGGGGAGATATTTCATAGTTCCTAAATCAAAAATTTTTATTAAAACCAACCAGATGGAATTCTGCCTTCACTCTTAGCAATAAAAAACTACATACAATGGGACAGACATGAGAACATCTATGAATATTGTATGGACCAGCCACACCAAGTTCTGGAATGGGCATCTGGATTTTAAGCACAGTTCCTCCTCTGAGAATCACAAAAGCATGTACTACACATCCATCATCCCACTCATCATTACAGATTTCTGAAGCCACAACTGAACTACTTCCAAGATATTTTTTATTCTGGGGTCTACCACCAGACATCAAAAATACCCTCCACAGCTTTAAGGGGTCTCATGTCCGGAGCCCCAAACCCAGATCTCATGTGTAAGGCAGCTGTCTGACTGGTTTGGGGCCTCATCCAGGGCACCCATGCACTAATCAGATCAGTACTGCTTAGCGACTCATTTTTACAGTACTGGCACCCAGCGTTTTCCGATTATTATACACGGCCTACTAGTGTGCTAGCGTACTAATCCTCACATTTACTCTACTACCGGTTAAATGTGTTGTCAGACAAACTACAAAACACCATGAAATCCTCCACTATTCAAAACAAATATTATGGCTTCTCTCTGTACCTTGATATTACAATAATTTGAATGCCTCCCCAAAACAGTATTACAATATAAACCTTAATTTACTTTAAAAATCAAAAAGATTTTGTCCTACTTCAAAAGACCCCAGGCCCCTCCCATCAACTTCCTGTTGCACACCTGAACAGGAAGAGGGAGGGGGAGGGGGAGTCTTGAATAGCGTCATATTTTGTCTATCAAGACATTAGAAAAATCTATGGCTAGCATCAGCCAATAAAAATCCCCCTTGACTCATATATCCCCTGGGAAGTTAAACCACCAGTTTTAAAACCAGAATACCACACAACAGTGCAACAAAACTCCTGCAAAAAGACGGCTGAAAAAGGTCAATCAAAGCCCTTCCCTTCCACTGTAGGCCACAAACAATCAAAAGCCCCTCCCCTCCTGTGGATACATCAAAACTCATCAAACTGGTTAATTTAAATATCAATGAAGAGGAAAGAGGGAGGGAGGCTAGATTTTCAAGTGCAGGCTTAAACAATACAAGCCTAAAAAGGAACAATGCATTACCCATCTGAGACACTCCCATACACTTGCAAAGCTAGTTTCACTATACACAAACCCAGTCTAGATTCAAATGGAAATCAAAATTCAATACAGAAAACGCAAAAGCTTTACTTAAAAAAAAATATAAAAAGTACAAAAATAGAGATCACTTAAAAAGGAGATGATGCCTGCACAGAACATGGCTACACACAAAGGAATCAGAGCTCTGGGATGATTCACAAGCTTGAAATGGCCGCCGTCTGCACCCTCATGGTGCTTACAAACAAATCGTAGGCCATCATAACAATGGGATTTTCCCGCCAAACAAAACTTCTTCGCTAGCTACACAAACTTCTCCCCACAAAATTACACATTTGAAATACCAAATGAACACTTACAAGCATTTCCCTCTATATACCACTAGAGACCTTGGGAGGCCTCAAACACAGGTTCTCCATCTCCACAAAGCCACCCACCTGAGACACCACATGAACACTTAAACCATAGACACATTTTAGGAACAGTTCGACTGAAAAGCATGTCATCTCACCGCACAATTGAGCCCGTACACTTAGGAACACACGCTATCCAATGAAACAACAACTCCAAAACCACAATATAACACGGCTCAAACATAAGTTCACATTCCATTCTGAAAGATCACAAGATACAGTAACAACCATTTTGCATTGTAAGCCTGGCTGCCCTTCCCCCAAGGCACATGGCTCAAACATGCAGTTACCAACTGCTCAGCCAGCCACATTGTAAGTTGCAACTAAAGCCACATTCGCACGTACAATTTATTTCATATATACCCATTATTCAAAATCAGTCTCATCACAGTATTATTGCAGACAAAAGGTAAACAGTAAAGTTCTGATAAGTTTTTTTAGTCTGGGTATTCACATGGGAGACACAAACCCAGCTTTGTCTTCCATACAAGAAATCGCATTCACCCCAAACATTAAACTTTCTCACACAGGGGGCACCATCTGTTAATGTCTCTTTATTATGTTTCTGGACGTATAAATAAATTGTAATTGTTTATCCTGTTCGCACGGTTATCGTACGTTTATATGCTTATACAGACAAAGGTTTAATTGCGTTATTCACTTTATCATTTTTATATCTATAATGATTTTAACTAAGCTAGAAAATTCAGCTTTAACACAGGGTACAGCGGTACAGGGTACAGCGTATACGTCAGCCAAGACGGCATGTCAGGTTAGCAAGATGGGTGTTATCCCTAGATTGACTAACTGTACCAACACTCTTCTAGGGTGAACCTTTAATGAGGTACAACCCACCAACCATTCCGCTGGTGTCACAGGGTTCTTGCAGGGTTCTACCATAATGGTGTGTGCCCCACCTGCCCTTTGCTTCAGGGGTGTGCCCCACCTGCCCTTTTTGGCCCTTTGTTGCTCTGTGTTGGGCATCATAAGCCTGAAGTACCCTGCGTCACTCTGCTCGCAGGCCGCAGCCACGGGCCCATAGGCCCAAATGTTCATATTTGGCTAGCAGGCAGGGCAAATCCAGGTCTTTAAAAACATTCATGCCCAGCACCACAGGCACTGCAGGGTTAACTGGGCCATGGGTCACAACTACTCTGACCTTCTCTACCACCTGGTCCTCAATTTGAATTCTTACCCAGGTGATGCCCTTGACCAGGATGGGTAGTTTATTGGCTGCTCAGAGGGACGCCCAGCAGAGTTCTAGTTTCCATGCTCCAAGTTTTTGCACGTAGAAATGATATTCCATGACGGTCACCTCCGACCTGGTGTCAACCAAACATGAATACTCTTATGACTATGACCAAGACTACTGGGCTTGGAGCAACCATACCTTCAGACTTGTTGGGACTTTGAGTCATCTGTCCCATCGTTTGTGACTCTGCCCCTGAGAGTCAGTACTTTTTTGATGTGTGTATATAATCACCACAATGCCAGCATTTTGAGTCTTTGCGTGCATGGGCCTGGCAGAAATTCTCACCTAGGCAAGAATTGTGGATGTGCTGGCTTGCAGCACAAATAATCACTTTAAAAAAAATCATTTTGTAAGAGAGGGAGGGGTGAGGAGGCAGGGCAGCACAATATGCCCTTTAGGATGAAGGTCCTCTTTAAGTATGTGTAGATAGTGAGACCCCATGCCCATGGCTTCTGATGTGGAGAATAAGTAGTCCAAGGAAAGACTTGTTACCATCTTAATGTAGGTCAAGGGAAAAAAAGCATTGCATCTCTGGGGGTTGAGAAGTCCTAATTAAAGTGCAAGGCCGATAGTAGGGATAATGTTTTGCCTGTTTGGTCAGGGGCCTGTCTAATGTGAATATAGTCTATTTGGTCATAATGCATGTATTGCTCTAGGAAAGATTGCATTCATATAGATAAAACTTTAATAACACTAATGCATGCTTTATTATTTTGTTTTCAAGGATAGCTTCCCTCAATCATGCAAATTTGGTATAGAAAATCTGCTAAATTGTGGCTTCCTTTTTGAGTATTTTTATTAGTTGGTGTAATAGTTTTGTCTAGCATAAGATCTAAGGCTAAGTTAGAGTCTCCTGATATTATAAGAGCTCCTTATGTTCCGGGGTGGAGGTTCCAAAATATATTCGGAGAAGGATTGTAGTTGCCCTAAATTGGATGCATAATAAATTATTAATATGGCAGGGTTTGTCGAACAAACATCCCTTCACTAAGAGATAGCATTCTTTAGATCACATATTACTTTTGTATCCATAAAAGGCATGTGTTGGGACAGACAAAGAGCTACCCTCTCTTTTCTGTAAAATTGTAATAGTAGCATGTGGGGATATTTTTTGTTTGAAAATATTTTGCAATGAAATGAGCTGTAAAATGTGTTTCTTGGTCTGTAAGAAGTTTGCCTTTCATTAGGGGTGTTTTTTAATCTAAAGAAAAAAAAAAACTCCTCAAATCTGGTGATGACAGATGGCTACATTACCAATGTGAGACTGATACTTCACTGCTTACTACAATTTAAAGCAAAACATTCAAATAATCCATTCAGGTGGCACAGTGGTGTAGTGGTTGGGGGCAGTAAAAAGGGTCGCTGGTTCAAATGCCAACCACGACACTACCTGCCTGGAGTTTGCATGTTCTCCCTGTGCCTGCGTGGGTTTCCTCCTGTTACTCTGGTTTCCGTCCACACTCCAAAGACATGCTGGTAGGTTAATTGGCTTCTGTCCAAAAAATGTTCCCTAGTATATGAATGTGAGTTGGGGACCTACCTTGGATTGTGGGCTCCTTGAGGGTAGAGACCAACGTGAGTGTGTGATGTATGTGTGGAGTGCTGCGTAAATTGACAGTGCTATATGGGTACCTTAAATAAAAAAATATAAAAGATGAGCATCATAATGTATAGGGATAGGGACAATGGCAGACACTCACTCAGGATGGACTGGTGTCTTTATTCAACCTTACTAACTATGTAGATATGTAAAATGAAGACTGATGTGGCTTTTGCTTCACAAATGCAAGTTTTTATTGAAAAAGTACAAATAGAAATTTTAGCAAAAAAGTACCAGTCTGAGTAATATACAATATTTGTACCAGTAATAGTATTGGTATCAATTGCCATTATTAGTTTTGAGGCCAGTAAAATCAGCTCATTTTGCATATTTTGCAGCAATAGCATGCAGTTAATTTTAAATTAATCTTAAATTAAGTTTAATCTCAAAATCTATTCATCCTACTTTCTCTCACGTAAGACAAACAAACAATGTACTTAGCTACTTCTGAATGTCATAATGTGCCCTAAAGTTATTTGATGTTCTCTTCACACACCAAACAAATGCGGGATCGGGTTGGGATGGGGGGAAGGGAAGAAGGGATATTAAGGTGCCTTACAGTCTCCGCCATTGTTCCCAAGGGAATAGTGTGGGATGGGTTAAAGCGCCAGGACTGGGGTTATTAGGGTGTTTGCTTATAAGGTCTTGAACGGTCCTCCATCAATCTTCCCTTGTGTAGGGGAGGGAGGGTCATCCTCTCATGTTTTAATGGGGTCTGTCTTTGAACTATTGAGTCGGATCGTTAAGGAGTGCAAATGTCTTGGGGTGTTTGGTTCATCTGGGTTTGGTTTGTCAGTAGTTTAAATTTGGCTGTGGTGCGAAAGTGGGACCAACAGGCCCATGTATGTGAAAATTTAGTAGGACAGTCTTTGGCTATGGAGATTAGCTCTTCCATTACCGCAATTTTTTCTACTCGTCTGAGCCATTCAGAGACAGTTGGAGCCTGGGTTGAACCCCAATAAAGAGAGATGCACATTTTGGCCGTATTTAACAGGGGTGGTATTAGTGTTTTGCGGTAGTGATGTGTCGGTAGGCATGAATGGTGGATGAGGAGTTGAGATGGGGTGTGTTCCAGGGTGTATGTTGAAATTTGTGACGTCTGTTCTCGGACTTGAGTCCAGAACAGCTGAATTAAGGGACAGTACCACCAAATATGCACTAAAGTACCTGTGTCCTTCGAGCATCTCCAGCATTTTTCAGAGTGGGCAGGATTATATTTGTTGAGAATTACTGGGGCTCTATACCAGCGCATTAGAATTTTATAATTGTTTTCCTGGATCGAGACATTGAGTGAGCCTTTCTGTGCTATTGTAGCTATGTGTTCCAATTGTGCATCTGTCATCTCTATTTGCAGGTCTCTTTCCCAGTTTAAACATGCTTTGTTAGTTTTCATCAAGCTTTCAGAGGAGAGTAAGTTGTATATGATTGAGATTACATGCTGTTGGGGTGTAGAGAGAGAGCATAGCTGTTCGAAAGGAGTGAGCTGGCGAGAGACGGAGGAGGCATGATCTGCTTCTTGTAGGAAATGTCTGACCTGGAAATATGTCCAGAGGGGAAAGAGATTGTTATCCCTATTAGCTAGTAGGGAAGAGCGCTCTGTAATATGGCCAAGTCGAAAGAAATGGTAAGATAGAACCTCTGAGTGTTGCCAGATGTCTGCTAAAAAGTGTGTGGACATACCAGGTGGGAATGCGGGGTTGAGTCTTACAGGTGTAAGAGGTCCAGGGTTAGAGGAGATGTGTAGTTTTCTACAGGCGTTTTCAAAGCACCGGAGTGTCCGTTCAATGAGGGGGTGGTCTTTCAGGGTCCGTGGGGTGTGTCGGGACGAGGTCCAAGGGAGAGATCGTAGTGGTAAAGGGGAGAACGTGTATTCGAGAGCCACTCAGTCTTTATTATAACTTTTTATGACATACATAGAAAGCTAAGAATGATTCATTTATATAAATAAATGTGAAAAACCCAAAAATATGTGGCAGCTTTTAGATACAGGTAGTATAACAAACCCAAATCAACATAAAAAAAACAAAAAAATGTGTAGCACCACTTTAAGATGAATGTGCAAATTGCATACATATGTCAAACATGTGCAAAATATATCAGTTGTATAAAGCAGTAGAAATGTCCCAGTGAAACATTGTTCTCAGTAAATGTAAACTGAGGAAACTGAGGAAACAATCCACCACCTTCAAATGTGAAAATCACTCTTCTTTAAGTGTTCGAAGACCAGCTACTATCTCCCTATGAAGGTAACACTCACTAGAACGGGTGGTTGCCCTTACAACAGCATATGTGCATGTGATTCATGTCAGAACTCCCCAGAGTGCGTGCAAGACTTCCTAATAATCTGCATCCAATGGCACCTCTCAACGTTGATTGTTTTTTTTACTGTATTTTAATAAACCACCACATTATTGGAGATTATTCATGGCTACTAGCGAGATGTATTTATCTTAGCTCGATTCCATCTGGAGGTGCTATAGTTCGTCATTAAAGTCTGAGGGATTGTAGGGCATTGTAGTCTCCTTTAGCATTATGTTCCAATCTGAGGACTGAGGGTGTAAAAGGTGAGAGAGGTGGAGTCTGGTTGGTTGGTGGTGTCTTGAATAACATTTTAAAAAGGACTCCAATCTTTTGGGGAAAGGGCAAAGAGGGGGGGGGGGATGTATATCTCCATATACTGGGACTTTAAATAAAACGCACAAGGAAGGGGGGGGTAGTGCGTTTCCATCCCTAAAATAAATTAAAAGGACAAAATGAGTGTGGGACTTTAAATGAGGCAGGCTCAAAAGCAATGTAAGAATAGAATTTAACAATTATACAGAAAATGTCAATGAGCGTCTATATGTGACAACTGAGTATTCAATGCATGTACAAAAAGTGTGGCGTTGATACGCATGAGGTAAGCCACCCCCACGTCACCTGGTCAGGCCAATGGGTGACGGGGGTGGCGCCTGGTGCGAATCGCAACTCCCGGGGAAGAAAAGACGGCAGCCAAAGCAAAGCAGGCACAGTGAACAGCATCCACAAGGGGTACGAGAGCTACGGAACATAAATATATAAAAAATAGGTCACATGTAGATAGAAGATATATACGTATAGCAAATATGTATAATTATTAAATGCCATCTGGAGGGAAGGAATCATAGAATGAGATCCCATTCATCCCTGAGGGAAATATATAAATAATAAAGGTATATATTAACTACCCATTGTGTTTGAGCTCTGCCTCCATCCCGGTTACAACATGCAAAGAGGGGGGGGAATGTATATCTCCATATACTGGGACTTTAAATAAAACGCACAAGGAAGGGGGGGTAGTGCGTTTCCATCCCTATAATAAATTCAAAGGACAAAACGAGTGTGGGACTTTAAATGAGGCAGGCTCGAAAGCAATGTAAGAATAGAAATTTTATTACCAATTATACAGAAAATGTCAATGAGCGTCTATGTGTGACAACTGAGTATTCAATGCATGTACAAACATGACATCTTAGTAAACATAATATAGAACCTAATTGTCATAGCAGGGAAAGAAAAATAAATTCATACAGATTACATAGGAATAATACAGTACTGATATACAATAAAATTCATAGAAGTGTTATAAAATTGATGGAAAATATGAGGGGTTACATCCTCAATAGCTCGACTCGTTTTGTCGGTGTGCCGACTCATCAGGAACCAATATGTAATGTCTGTAAGTAGTAAAGGGTGTATTAAATTAAGAAACCCATGGTATGAAAGGTATTGTGTACAAAAAATTATATAAAAAGGTTGATAAGTCCATCAAACTTACACCCCACGGGAATTCCTAACACCGATTATCCTGGTATGCACAGGCCGCTACATCAAGCCTCCCCCGGGAGCTGAGGCGCAGAAGGTCTGCCCAGAACCCCGGACCCAAAGTGAGAAGCCCCCAGCCAGCAAACAATACGAGTAGTTTGAGCATTGTGCCAATAATGGCCGTAAAATCTATAAATTAAATAGAAAGTATTATTTATAATGGACCCGGTAGCACTGCCAAACACCAAAGAAGTAGAGTGCATAAAGAGAAGAAGAAGTAGGGTGAAGTGATGATATGAAAATAGAGTAAGGAGGAGAAGCAAACCAACAAGATGTGCACAGAAAATAACATAAAAACAGTACAGAGTGAAAGAAAATAGTGAACCAAGAAAAGTAGGGAATGAACAAGTGACCATGTAAAGTCATGTTGAGTGGTGATCGTAATCGATCAGCATGAGTGTAAGTGAAAAAGTGCTGGTGGGAGGAGAAATATGGAAAAACCATATAGAAGTACCCTTAGGTAGCAGATATTGAGTCTAGACGTGATCTAAGGCAGGCAGTGCGAGCCGGTCATCTGGTCAGTTGTTAATGGGGGCCCCCAATCGGGCCGGTGAAATATGGCGGGCATGCGCCAACGTCACAAGCGGGAGTCGCCCAGCCGCCAATGGCGCCAAAACCAACATCCGACAAACAACAGCTAGATGGAAAAACTGCGTAATTGCAGAGTGGCGCTTCCAAGAAACGTCACTGATATGACATAATTGATGGAAAATATGAGGGGTTGCATCCTCAATAGCTCGACACATTTCGTCGGTGTACCGACTCATCAGGAGCCAATATGTAATGTCTGTAAGTAGTAAAGGGTGTATTATTAGGGTGGGTTGTGCTGCGCTCGGCCGCAAGGGGAGCCCTCCCGGCATTTCAGCCTCCTACCAAGTTCCTGACAGTTTTCTTGTCACGTACCTGGTGGTGCGAGCCCGAGATTGCAGGGAGAGGCCTCCCTTGCGTCTCCCACTCCTGGTCCCCTGGTGTGGGAACAGGAGAGCCAGGAGTGAGGAGGAGCACGGGTGCCTGGCAGGATCAACAGACCGGTGGGAAGGAAACAGGTTAGCTGAGCTGGCGGGATCTCTGGAAGCAGGCTCACAGGTAAACGGGATAGCAGAGCTGGCAGGATCACTGGAAAGCAGGCTCACAGGTAAACTGGATCGCAGAGCTGGCAGGATCACTGGAAAGCAGGCTCACAGGTAAACCTGGATGGAGCTGCTGGCAGGATCACTGGAAAGCAGGCTCACACCGGATAGCAGAGCTGGCAGGATCACAGGAAAGCAGGCTCACAGGTAAACCGGATAGCAGAGCTGGCAGGATCACAGGAAAGCAGGGTCACAGGTAAACCGGATAGCAGAGCTGGCAGGATCACAGGAAAGCAGGCTCACAGGTAAACCGGATAGCAGAGCTGGCAGGATCACAGGAAAGCAGGCTCACAGGTAAACTGGATAGCAGAGCTGGCAGGATCACAGGAAAGAGGCTCACAGGTAAACTGGATATAATAGCAGAGCTGGCAGGATCGCTGGCAAGCAGGTTCACAGGTAAACTGGATAGCAGAGCTGGCAGGATCACAGGAAAGCAGGCTCACAGGTAAACTGGATAGCAGAGCTGGCAGGATCACAGGAAAGCAGAGCTACAGGATCACAGGAAAGCAGGCTCACAGGTAAACTGGATAGCAGGGCTGACAGGAACCGGTCCACGGCTTGGCACGCAAGTTCACAGGTAAACTGGATAGCTATTTAATTTATACCCTACTTCTTCTCTTTATGCACTCTACTTCTTTGGTGTTTGGCAGTGCTACCGGGTCCATTATAAATAATACTTTCTATTTAATTTATAGATTTTACTGCCATTATTGGCACAATACTCAAACTACTCGTATTGTACCTTTCATACCATGGGTTTCTTAATTTAATACACCCTTTACTACTTGATCAACCTTTTTATATAATTTTTTTTTTTTATACATAATACCTTTCATACCATGGGTTTCTTAATTTAATACACCCTTTACTACTTACAGACATTACATATTGGCTCCTGATGAGTCGGCACACCGACGAAATGTGTCGAGCTATTGAGGATGCAACCCCTCATATTTTCCATCAATTTTATAACACTTCTAAGAATGTTATTGTATATCAGTACTGTATTATTCCTATGTAATCTGTATGAATTTATTTTTCTTTCCCTCCTATGACAATTAAGTTCTATATTATGTTTACTAAGATGTCATGTTTGTACATGCATTGAATACTCAGTTGTCACATATAGACGCTCATTGACATTTTCTGTATAATTGTTAATAAAGTTTCTACTCTTACATTGCTTTCGAGCCTGCCTCATTTAAAGTCCCACACTCGTTTTGTCCTTTGAATTTGGGGAAAGGGCAGCTTTATCACTTTTTGAGTGGGAAAGGTGTGGACACTCCCTTTTGGAAAAATGAGGGCCTTTCCCCCCTGTAAACTGGGGACTGAGGTTGCAGTTATGCTCTGGATTATCGCGCAAAAAGACAGAGAGCGTTATTTGTGCTAAACTGTAATGGACACTGAGGTTCTTCTAATGGATCTCTTGTGTAGAAATAATGCGTGTTTATTTTGTTACTAAAAACCCGACTGTCAGGATTTCAGGTCTAAACCCAAGAATTTTCGGGAAGACTCTTTTGTGTAGTTGTCATCACCAAGCCCCAAAAAATAAGAAATGTAAAATTGAAGAGAAATCCTTCAAAAACCAGACAGCAAATATAAGCGGATAGGGATTAAAACCATACCTGCCATATCTGAAACAAAACCAAAACATTTTGGCTGTAAATACACTTTAAAAAAAAAGCACAAGCCTGCCAGTTACCATGTGTTCTTACGATAGTTCATACTGTAGTAAATATATTCATGCTATAGTAAAAATAAAAAAGGATGCATGCTTAACTTCTACTGTTTTGTTTTGTCTAAAACGTGGAGAAGAGAATGTTCACCAAGATTACCATCTGTTGAACCTATGGATGTTGCATTCCTTTATAAATAGAGATGAGTGAACAGGACAAAGTTCAATTTGTGGGCTATTGGTCAACAATGTTACCCTGGAACACTGTCACAATATGTACACATACAGTGGTGTGAAAAAGTGTTTGCCCCCTTCCTCATTTCCTGTTCCTTTGCATGTTTGTCACACTTAAGTGTTTCGGAACATCAAACCAATTTAAACAATAGTCGAGGACAACACAAGTAAACACAAAATGCAATTTGTAAATGAAGGTGTTTATTATTAAAGGTGAAAAAAAATCCAAACCATCATGGCCCTGTGTGAAAAAGTGATTGCCCCCTAAACCTAATAACTGGTTGGGCCACCCTTAGCAGCAACAACTGCAACCAAGCGTTTGCGATAACGTGCAATGAGGCTTTTACAGCGTCCTGGAGGAATTTTGGCCCACTCATCTTTGCAGAATTGTCCTAATTTAGTTACATTAGAGGGTTTTCGAGCATGAACGGCCTTTTTAAGGTCATACCACAACATCTCAATAGGATTCAGGTCAGGACTTTGGCTAGGCCACTCCAAAGTCTTCATTTTGTTTTTCTTCAGCCATTCGGTGGTGGACTTGCTGGTGTGTTTAGGATCATTGTCCTGCTGCAGAACCCAAGTTCGTTTCAGCTTGAGTACACAAACAGATGGTCGGACATTCTCCTTCAGGATCTCTTGGTAGACAGCAGAATTCATAGTTCCTTTTATCACGGCAAGTCTTCCAGGTCCTGAAGCAGCAAAACAGCCCCATACCATCACACTACCACCACCATATTTTAATGTTGGTATAATGTTCTTTTTCTGAAATGCAGTGTTCCTTCTACGCCAGATATACTTGGACACACACCTTCCAAAGAGTTCCACTTTTGTCTCATCGGTCCACAGAATGTTGTCCCAAAAGTCTTGGGGATCATCAAGATGTGTTGTGGAGAAATTGAGACGAGCTTTGATGTTCTTTTTGCTCAGCAGTGGTTTTCTCCTTGGAACTCTGCCATGCAGGCCATTTTTGCCCAGTCTTTTCCTGATGGTGGAGGCATGAACGCTGACCTTAACTGAGGCAAGTGAGGCCTGCAGTTCCTTGGACGTTGTTGTGGGGTCTTTTGTGACCTCTTGGATGAGTCGTCGCTGCGCTCTTGGGGTAATTTTGGGCGGCCGGCCACTCCTGGGAAGGTTCACCACTGTTCCATGTCTTCGCCATTTGTGGATAATGGCTCTCACTGTGGTTCGCTGGATTCCCAAAGCTTTGGAAATGGCTTTATAACCCTTTCCAGACTGATAGATCTCAATTACTTTCTTTCTCAATTGTTCCTGAATTTCTTTGGGTCTCGGCATGATGTGTAGCTTTTAAGGATCTTCTGGTGGACCTTACTGTGTCAAGCAGCTCCTATTTAAGTGATGCCTTGATTGTGAACAGGTGTGGCAATAATCAGGCCTGGGTGTGGCTAGAGAAATTGAACTCAGGTGTGGACAACCACAGTTATAGTATGTTTTAACAAGGGGGGCAATCACTTTTTCACACAGGGCCATGATGGTTTGGATTTTTTTTCACCTTTAATAATAAACACCTTCATTTACAAATTGCATTTTGTGTTTACTTGTGTTGTCCTTGACTATTGTTTAAATTGGTTTGATGTTCCGAAACACTTAAGTGTGACAAACATGCAAAGGAACAGGAAATGAGGAAGGGAGCAAACACTTTTTCACACCACTGTATGTACACATACCATGGAGCTCTCATTTACCAATGAGCTTTCATTAGGTTAACATTGTCGGACAGCAGGTCATCGTGGCTGCTGGACACTGATTTATGATAGATTTCCAAATTTTTTTTAAGAAAAAGTGAACACTATGGCCTTGTTTAGACTTGCTTTGCTGTCTGAACAGCGGTCCGCATTCAGATCACTCTACAGACAGCAGTATACAGGCGGTAAGGAGGCATTCACATGTATGGGTCACGTTCGGCGGGTGGCACCACCCACTGAGTGCAACATAGGGTATAGTTCCTCCCATGCTTGTGAAGCAAAGCATCATGGCTGCAGCATGTGTACACCCCAAGCCGTTGCCTCAGCAGTGATAGAGAGAGTGATTGAGGAGTAGTAAAAATTACCCCTCAGTTGTAAGTTTAAACGAGGTCTTATTTAAAAAAGTGTTAGATTCCACTTATTGTTCCAACCACACCCCTATCCAGGCATGTAGCCTGGGTAGCCAGGAAAAGGAGGGTAGAAAGCATGTGCCAGGTACCAGTACCAGGTTATTGCTATGGAGATCTATTGCAGGCTTCTAGCAAGAGATAACTAATAGCAGTGATTTAATGCTGCAAAGCTGCATGGGTAGTCTAGATTAGATCTCCACTGTTCAGATCCACACACCTTCAAGAAGAAAGTAAAGTTAATAAAATAAAAAAAAGAGTATAAAATAAGTATATAAAATATTGATAAAAATTAAAAATATACAAAATATAATATAATATAAATACAATATGTACTGTAAATGTTATGTTTAAAGACAAAAAAATTATAAATAATAGTGTCAACATATATCGACATACAACCACGCACAGCCATTCTTTTATGTGGGCATGCCCTATGTGGAAAAATGCCCGCATTTTACTTTGCATGGACAATGTGCATGAGACCAAATAAGTATATTTCCTTTTCAGAATAATTCCTAAATTGCAACAATTAGGTCATATGACCTAGATGATATCTGTGTCTGCACAAACATCCAATACTCATATAACTGAATGTTACGTCATTCAAACTGTTAGTAATTGCATACTTGTGAAAAGTTGTCTACATGAAAATTTGTGACCTCACCAACCTGACGTAATGTTATTGAAATGATATAAACTGTTTTTTTTTTTTTGTTGTTTCCTGCATACGCCACAATGTAGCATTGGAAAGGGAATAAAGGGGGACATATAAATTCAATTTGAGCTTTAGCATTCCACTACTTTACATAAAAAAATCACTATAATGGAATGTTTTAATTAGCAGACTTTGTTGATTATATTTTGGGGTAAAATTATTCCAAAAAAATGCAAGGAAATAAAAGTATATGTATCCATATTTGCTACATTTGTTGTTTATATTTTAGAGTAAATGTATTTGCGCACCGCAAATTACGGAAATCTTGGGGCAAATTACAGAAAATTGCCATTTTCTTTTTCGTACATCACAGGACACAGAGCACCACAGTAATAACTGTATGGGTTATACACCACCTTCAGGTGATGGACACTGGCATAATTACAGACACTAAGTTCCCCTCCCTATATAACCCCTCCCACACAGGGAGTACCTCATTTTTTTTGCCAGTGTCTAAGGTGCTGGTCACGGTTAAAGTTTGTGCTAAGAAGCTCCCTAGAATGGCCTGTCGGGGTCAAGGAGCTGCACAATTGGATCCATTCAAAAGGCCAGAATCAAAGGCAGGGCGCTATACAGGCCCAAGGTGATGGATAAAGACTGAGTCACTGTCAGTATTCCAGTTAGTACCCTGCGGCGAGAATGGTAAGTTAAAAGAAGATCCTGGGACATTGCTATGGACTTCTTTTCTTTGAGTAGATGTTGTCTTGCCTGTTTTTATTTGTTCAACCACTAGAGGGTGAAAATGACATATGTAGTGTTAAACATCCCATGCTAGCCTCTATGGATAGTTGTATCAAGCAGTACCTGTGGAGGGGTCTGCTTTCCCAGGCTCCTATCAGCAGCCACTCGAAGGGGGAAGAAGGGGGGAGAATCCAGGCATCAGTATACTTACCCCCTTCCCCCTCCCCCCCCGGGATTTCCGATGTGTGTCGCCACGCGCGAATGCCTCCACAGTATTATCCTCTCCTGAAAGTCCTGAAGCGGCTGACCAAGCTGAGCCATTGGAACTGTCAGGCACTGTAGCTACCTCCAACACTCCAGCCTCTGCATGCGTCACTAAGGATGATTTGGCTACAACCTTGGCTGGTCTGGAGGGAAAGATAGCTAGTTTGTTTGCATCCGCCTCCCAGGCTGGGATCCCCTTCCCCTGTCTTGGCCCGGCATCTGTGGATCAGGAGTGGGTAGAGGATTTGGATGTGCCCTGGGGGGGCCACTAGAGGGGCAGGAGGATGGTTCCTCATTTGAGGATTTTAGCCCAGAGGAATCTGTTTCAGCTTCACAGTCACAAAGATTGCTAGTTCTATCACTCACTGAAACAGTGTGTTTTGGTTATAAATTACCTTTAGCAGAGGCGAATTAAGCTCCCTTCTCCTCTTTGGTTTCTCTAAAACCTCTCCAGGATTCACACGCTTTTCCTATGCATCCGTTTCTGGAACAGTCTATTTATGCTGACTGGGATCATCCAGGCATTTTATCTCTCCTAAAAGATTTTCTCAGATCTAACCTATGGAGGAGAAATTTACTAAGAAATGGAGTGTGTCAGCAGTAGATGCGGCTGTTTCTTCTCTGAATAATGCCTCGTACACACGTACGGACTTTTGCCGGCGGACCTAAGTCCAGCGGACAATCCGCTGGACTTTCCGGCTAGGTCCGCTGGACTTTCCGAGGGTGTGGACTTGCCCACACACGCACGGACTTGTCCAGCGGATAATCCGCCGGCCAAAAGTCCGCGGGACTTTTGAAAATGAACGGACTTGCCCACACACGGAGCAGTCCGTTCATTTCGAACGTAACTTCAGGTTACGTAGCTAGCGTAGGCAGTAAATGCCGCCGCGCTAGCTCCGCAAGCTGGCATGGATTTAAAGGGAATCCCCACGCCGAAAAAAAACGGCGTGGGGGTTCCCCCCAAATCCATGTCAGACCCTCATCCGAGCACGCAGCCTGGCAGGCCAGGAAAGGGGTGGGGACGAACGAGCGCCCCCCCCCCTCCTGAGCCGTACCAGGCCGCGTGCCCTCAACATGGGGGGTGCCCTGGGGAAAGGGGGGCCGTGCGGCCCCCCCACCCCAAAGCACCTTGTCCCCATGTTGATGAGGACAAGGGCCTCTTCCCGACAACCCTGGCCGTTGGTTGTCGGGGTCTGCGGGCGGGGGCTTATCGGAATCTGGGAACCCCCTTTAATAAGGGGGCCCCCAGATCCCGGCCCCCCACCCTATGTGAATGAGTATGGGGTACGATGTACCCCTACCCATTCACCTAAGGTGTAAAATGTAAAGTAAAAAAAAAAACACCCACACTTTTGAAAAAATAGTTTATTGCACTGCTCCGGGGTCTTCTTCCGTCTTGGGGGTCTTCTCGCCGGACTCCCCCGCCATTTACCAAGCTCTTTTACCGAGCGAGGGGAGTCCGGCTACCTTCTTCGTCGTCGCCGCCGTCTGGGGGTCTCGATCCGCCTTCGGGGGTCTTCTTCCGTCTTGGGGGTCTTCTCGCCGGACTCCTCCCCTCTCTTCTGCTCTTTTACCTAGCTCTTTCACGAGGGGAGGTGTCCGGCTACCTTCTTCGTCGTCGCCGCCGTCGTCTGGGGGTCTCGATCCGCCTTCGGGGGTCTTCCGGGGGTCTCTTCTGTTCTTGCGGCGGTCGTCGTCTTCCGCGCCGCCGGCGCCTTGTCCTTCTTCTTGTCCTTCTTGTTCTTCTTGTTCTTCTTCTTCTTCCGATGTTGACCCGACGCTCTCTCTGCCCGGAATGCCTGTGCCGCTCTGAGCTCGGACTTATATAGGGACAAGGGGACAGGGTCACATGCACATGTCACACGGCCGCACGGCCCCCCTTTCCCCAGGGCACCCCCCATGTTGAGGGCACGCGGCCTGGTACGGCTCAGGAGGGGGGGGGCGCTCGTTCGTCCCCACCCCTTTCCTGGCCTGCCAGGCTGCGTGCTCGGATGAGGGTCTGACATGGATTTGGGGGGAACCCCCACGCCGTTTTTTCGGCGTGGGGATTCCCTTTAAATCCATGCCAGGTCACGGAGCTAGCGCGGCGGCAGTAACTGCCTACGCTAGCTACGTAACCTGAAGTCACGTGCTAAATGAACGGACTTGCCGATGAGCGGCAAGTCCGTTCATTTCAAAAGTCCCGCGGACTTGCCCACTAACGGCGGGATTGTCCGCTGGACTTCCAAGTCCAGCGGATAATTTGAGAACAAAACCTGAAACTTTAGTCCGCCGTACTTTGGCGCCAAAAAGTCCGCCGGCGCCCACACACGAGGGGATTATCCTCTGGACTTCAGTCCAGAGGATAATCCCGCGGGATTGTCCCTTCGTGTGTACGCGGCCTAAGTCTTACTTGTCCAGTAGTTCAGTTGTTTAAGGACCCAGCAGATAAGAGACTGGAGACATTGCTTAAAGCCTCGTTTGCCATGGCAGATGCAGTTGCACAGCCTGCAGTGGCGGCAATCGGCGTCTGTCAATCCCTTAAAGACAAAGTAAAACAAGTCATCAAAGGGGTAGAGGTCCCGGATCTGGCAGAACTGCCTAGAGCCCTTTGTTTTGCAGTTGACGCTATTAAAGATTCCATTCATCAGACGTCTCACCTTGCCCTTCTGTTGGTTCATATGCGCAGGGTTTTGTGTCTTAAGCTTTGGTCAGCAGAGTTGCCTTGTAAGAAGCTGCTGACTGGTTTTCCCTTTCATGGGGAACGTTTGTTTGGGGATGACCTGGATAAATACATCCAGAAAATCTCAGGTGGAAAGAGTACACTTCTTCCAGTAAAAAGAAAGAGTAAGCGTTTCTCTTTCAAACCTGCTGCCTCTCCAATTACCAGGGATGGCCTCCAGGCAGTTACAACAGCCTCCGCCATCAACTCCAAGAGGAAGCCCTCAGAACCAAACGCAGGGCCAGAAAAAAACCTGGGGGAATAAATCTGCAAAGTAGAGTCCCAAGGCCTCCCTATAAAGGGGCGCCCCTGCTTGATCGAGTGGGTGGAAGGCTTCGACAGTTTTCAGGAGTCTGGCTGGAGGAAATCCAGGACAGATGGGTCATCTCCACAGTGTCTCTGGGATGCAAACTAGAGTTTCGGGAGTTTCCACTGTCTCATTTCCTAAGATCGAGCGTTCCCAAGGACCTAATAAAAAGAAGGTCTTTATTCCAGGCACTAGACCAACTGCTGTCTCAAGGGGTGATCATAGAGACTCCCTTAGGAGAACATGTGTTGGGGTTTTATTCAAACCCCTTCATGGTGCCAAAGCTGAACAGAGATGTCAGACCTATTTTGGATCTCAAGGGTCTGAACCAGCTCCTAAACATTCACTTGTTTTGCATGGAGTCAATTTACTCTGTAGTGTCCACTCTAAGGGGAGGAGAACTCCTAGCATCAATAAACATCAAGGATGCTTATCTCTATGTTCCAATATTCCCTGCTCACCAGAGATTCCTGCGATTCGCAGTGAAACAGCAACATTTTCAGTTTGTGGCCTTGCCCTTCGGGTTGGCCACCGCATCTCGGGTATTTACAAAAGTCCTGGCTACTCTTTTTGCAAGATTAAGAGCCCAGGGTATAACGGTAGTGGCATACCTAGATGACCTGCTGCTGATAGATCAGTCTGTAACAGGGCTAGATCAGAGTGTGATAAGCACGTTCAAATACCTGGAGCATTTAGGTTGGATTCTCAACCTAGAAAAATCATCCCTATGGCCAGTAAGAAGGCTGGAGTACTTGGGTCTAGTTATAGACACAACCCACAAGAGAGTGTTTTTACCCCAGGCAAAAGTTTGCGCTATAAGAGAACTGGTTCACACGATGAGAACAAGGGTGAGTCATTCCATTCGCCTTTGCATGAGGTTGTTAGGGAAGATGGTAGCATCATTTGAGGCAGTTCCCTATGCCCAATTTCATTCAAGGTTACTGCAAAACAGTATTCTATCTGTTTGGAGCAGAAAAAAACAGGATTTGGATTGCCCGATAAGCTTGACTCCAAGCGAGCGCCACAGTCTCAATTGGTGGTTGTTAACCAAGAACTTGCAGAAGGGAAAAACCTTCATGCCGGTTACCTGGAGAGTAGTGACGACCAATGCCAGCCTCTTAGGCTGGGGAGCTGTCTTAGAAGGGAACTCTGTCCAGGGGAGATGGTCAGAGTCCGAAAAGGCCTTGCCTATCAACATTCTAGAAATTTGGGCAGCACGTCTGGCCCTAAGGGCTTGGACAAACAGATTACAAAACTGTCCTGTCCGGATTCAGTCTGACAATGCCATGGCCGTAGCCTATATCAATCACCAAGGTGGCACCAAAAGTCATGCCGCCAGAAAGAGGTAAGCCATATTCTGGCTTGGGCAGAAGAGCATGTTCCTTGCCTGTCTGCGGTGTTCATCCCAGGAGTGGAGAATTGGCAGGCAGATTTCTTGAGTCGCCAGCAATTGCTTCCAAGAGAATGGTCTGTGCATCCCGAAAATTTTTCTGGCCATATGTCAGAAGTGGGGTGCCCCGGATGTGGACTTATTAGCATCCAGGTCCAACAAAAAACTTGACAACTTTGTGTCAAGGACAAGGGATCCACTCGCTTGCGGGACAGATGCCTTAGTGACTCCATGGGATCAATTCTCACTGATTTATGCATTTCCTCCAGTTCACTTGCTTCTGCGTCTTCTATGCAGGTTAAAAGGGGAGTAGAAGCTAATAATCCTAGTGGCTCTGGATTGGCCCAGGAGATCCTGGTATACGGAGATCATGGGGATGACAGTAGGGGATCCTTGTACTCTTCTGTCCTGCCCGGACCTTCTTTCTCAAGGGCCAGTGTTCCACCCTGCCTTACAAGGATTAACTACCCTGATTAATGCAAGGAACTCAGCCTCTGGGCTATTTACTATAGGGTCTGGAAGGCCTATGTCTCTTGGTGCGAAAACAAGTGTTGACATCCTCGCAAGTATGTCATAAGTAGAGTTGTCGCCTTCCTACATTTAGGAGTGGAAATAAAACTAGCCTTGAGTACTATCAAGGGTCAAGTCAGTTATTACTGTGGTGCTCTGTGTCCCGTGATTAACTTCCAAGAAAAGGATTTTACAGGTAAGCTGTTATAAAAATCCTATTTTATTTTAAGGTTTTTTTTTTTTTTGCTATTTTTTCCCAACAAATAATAAGGAAATAAACATACTATATATGTACCCAAATGTGCTACCAAATTAAATCCCTATCTGTCCCAAAAATGGTGATGTATACTACTTTAGGGTAGACTGCAAAACCTAAAAGATGCAATGTACGATACTGAAACATCAATGAAACAGGATGCTGCCTCTTCGGAGTACAGTAGGGGCCGAACACCCCATAGTTCAGTTTGTGCCAGAACTCTCAAACATCGCAAAAGTTCGGACCCGAACTGCGAACCCTAATAAAGTCTATGGGACCCAAACTCAAAAAATCAAGAATACAAATTTTTAAGGCTTATATGCAAGTTATCGGCCATAAAAAGGGTATGGAGGCCGGGTTCTGCCCAGGGGGACATGTATTAATGCAATTTTTTTCATTTTTTAAAAGATCGTTTTTAAAGAAGCAGTGATTTTAATAATGCTTAAAGTGCAACAATAAAAATGAAAAATTCCTTTTAAATATAGTGCCTGAGGGTCCCCTTTGTCTGCCTGTAAAGTGTCACATTTGTACCATGTATAGAACCTACTGCAGCAATAATGACATTTAAGTTGATTTTCCCTGCAAGCTTTCTTTATTTAGTAAAAAACGGCTTGGGGAGCCAGTCTGTATGATGAGGCCACAATTTAATGCATTTGGAACAAGATTAGAGATGTTTTGGATAAATTCTGATGTCTCTTTGGCAGACTTTGGATGGAAATACCAAAGTTTTGCACCACAGTGAACAAGCCTTATATGAAGAAGCCAAATTATAGTACACTCAGGCCCAAGTTGATGGGGAAACATGATTTTGTTTATCAGTTTTCTCCTCTCTCTGTAGGCTCATGTTACTCCCTTACTCAACCTCAAAACCAACATCAGAATCAAGTAATGCCTGTGCACCCTCAAGAAGCAAGTAGCTGATGCTGTGTTCAAATAATTCAGCTAACTCCTCCATGCATGATGCTGGGGCTATGGCAGGAGTAGCTGTGGACAAGGAGGCAGAATAAGCCGCTCTGGCAGCTGTGGTGAACTGTGCACTAGTCTTAGCTTGGGTGATAGAGAATGAGGAGGATGAGGAAGATGAGGAGGATAAGGATGGTTTAGTAAGCCAGTCCACCACCTCCTCTGCATGCTGTGGCTGGATAGCACTGGCAACATCACTAGACAGAGAAAAACATGCCCTGCCTGAGGACGGACCACGTCCACATTTGCCTGTGGACACAGTCAAAGCTGGCCCCCTTTTAGTGGCATGGAAACGTCTGCCTCTCCTTGTTGGCCTCCCAGAAATGATGGGGGGAGTTTATTACACAAATTTAATAGATACTGGGAAATGTGTAATTGGATGCATTTTATTCAATGAAAAATGGCATTTGGTGCACTTTAAATTGAGGACTGCCTCGGACAGAAATGTAAAAACTATAAAAAAGGGGGAACAACAGCATCACAGTCAGAAAAACTGCGGCTGACAATTTATAAAAGGGGGCAGGCATGGGACAAAAAAAAACACAAAATGCAGCAACAAAAATGTTTATGTAATTCTGTGTTAAGCACTGCACTACACTAATGCCCCGTACACACGGTTGCATATTCTGATGGAAAAAGTCTGATCGGATTATGTTGTCGGAAAACCCGATCATGTGTGGGCTCTAGCGGGCTTTTTCCATCAGAATTTCCAATGGAAAAAATTTGAGAGCAGGATCTAAAATTTTCCAACAACGAAATCCAATCAGACTTTTTCCGGAAATTCGACACACAAAGTGCTACGCATGCTCAGAAGAATTTTGGAGACGAAAGCTATTGGCTACTGGCCTCTACGTAGTCCCGTCATACATTTTATACGTCACCTCATTTGGAACGATCGGATTTTCCGACAACTTTGTCTGACCGTGTGTGTGCAACACAAGTTTTGGACAAAATCCATCGGAAAAAATCAGACGGATTTTGTGGTCGGAATGTCCGACCGTGTGTACGGGGCACTGACACACAATACGCACACTATACTCACACTACACTGACACACTACACTATACTAACACTACAGTACAATATACTCTATACTCACACTATACTCACACTACACTACAATAAGGAATCAACCGGTATTGGAAAATTCACAGCTTTATTGATAAATCTGATTTCAAAAATAAATGTAAACTTCTACCATATCAAAAAGTTTAAATGACAACATTATCATCACAAACCAAGCAGCTGCTGCAGTCATACCTCCATTCATACTTACACACACACCCAATCAAAGGAATAAATCATATAAGGCAAGGTCATAAAAGTTGCAAGGATAAAGGTTATATATCCAGGTCCATGGAATACAATTCTGTATCCAGTGGAAGAAGGATCTTGAATCCTATGTACAAATGACTCAGTGGAATTCCTGACCTTGATTACATAGGGTGTATGATGAGTAGGAAGTCCCACCTAGATAGGTAAAGCTGGATGTTAATGTAAATGGGCTAAACTGTCAGTCCATAGAGATGGTAAGGGCAGTCTTTGCAAATCAGTGGTAAGGTTTAAACCCAATAGCTTCCCATGCTAACTGGGGCCGGTCACAACTCAGGGGCACATCAATAGATGCCCCATGGGCCCCTGCCTATGCCTGCTTACATCTGGGCCATTTGGAGGAGGAGGTGGTATACCAGTCCCATCTGTACATAAATGATATCCTGATGATTTGGGGGGGGGGGGGGGGGTCACCGGTGAACAACTATCCACATTCCTGGATGAACTCAATCTAAATGACAGGAATAACAGATTGACCCATATTACCTACCATGAAAATTCATTATCCTTCCTGGATATGCAAATTAGGGTACACAACAGTAGATTGGTGACTAAAAACTTCTGCAAGGAGACAGTGGTGAATACACTATTACAGGCTAGAAGCCATTATGCACATTCTCTGATCCAGGGAATATCGTGGGACATGTCCTTTGGTTAGAAGGAGCTGCTCACAGGTGGAAGACTTTGACATGTATGACCGATTCAGAGAGAGGGGATACTCACATAAATGTTTTAGGAAGGCAAAAAAAATGGCCTTTGGTATGATATGGTGGAGGTTTACATTTATTTTTGAAGTTGGAATAATTAATAAAGCTGTGACTTTTCCAATACCGGTTGATTCCTTATTGAAGATAATCTTGGGATCTTTAATCCTCTTATTTATATGCACGTCGCACATTGCCTTGCTTAATAAAGAAATGTATTGTTATCCATTATGATGACCTACTTTTCCTCACACAAGACTAACAATCAATTAGCTTGGCAACCTCTGTATGTCATAGTGTGCCCTAAAGATATTTGATGTTCTAGTAATACAATAAATACAAAATCTGCCAAGTCAAATGCAGTACTTCGAAGAGGTTCTTTTAAAACGTCTTTGCAGGAATATTGGGTAGAACATGCACGTTAGGAATATGTCTTGACCTTTTCTGTATATTAGCAACATGCTGTTTTACTTTTTTTTTGTCAAGTATATGGGCATTTTTTTTTTCTGAATACATAGGATATTAAAAATAATTGGTTGCTCTGAAGTAGTGGCAAGCTTTGCTGTTTTAGGGTAAGTGGTACATAGCCCACCTACAGCTCAGTGACATCTAAAAATAGGTCAAAGGAGTGCAGAACGAACTGCACTTCTGTGACCCATTTTCAGATGTCACTTAGATGGTCTAAGCTCAGGAAAGATCCCCAATTTACAGTCTGATCCACCCAGAGGCCTGGTCTGGCAGCTGGCTCAGCCTCTCAGTAAGTCGCTCCTGCTAGCGCCACAACTCAGCATTCCAGTGAGGGCTGGAGGGGCAGAGCAGAGTGCCAGCAACTGACAGTCATTGGCCCTCTGCACAGTGAAGTCTAAGAACCAAGCAATCAGCACTCAGTTCTCAGTCTTATGCCCCGTACACACGGTCGGAAATTCTGACCACAAAATCCGTCTGATTTTTTCTGACACTGGTGTTGCATACACACGGTTGGACAAAGTTGTTGGAAAATCTGATCATCCTGAACGTGGTGACGTTCGTTGCATACAACGGGACTACATAGAGGCTAGTAGCCAATAGCTTTGGTCTTGTAATCTGATCTGAGCATGCATGGCACTTTGTCCGTCAGAATTCGCTACACACGATCGGAAAAAGTCCGATAGGACTTTGTTGTCGGAAAATTTGAGAGCAGGATCTCAAACTTTTTCCGGCGGAAATTCCGACGGAAAAAGTCCGATGGAGCCCACACGCGGTCGGAATTTCCGACAACATGGTCCGATAGGACATTTTCCGTCGGAAAATCCGACCGTGTGTACGGGGCATTAGAAGTAGCGATGGGCAGATAGGTAGGTAGATTTATTTACTTTAAAAAGTGAATATATTATCTTGGCTTTTTCTGTATATTAACAACATGCTTTTTCAATTTTGTTTTTCAATGAAGCCTTTGGACTATTTTATACATTTTTCTGACTACACACCATGTTACAAATGATAGGTTGCTTACTTTTGCTTTGTAACCCTGTCACTAAAAAAATAATATCAACAGCAATATTCCTATAAGATTATATGTGCATTAAACATATTGTGGTAGTGTGGTACCCCACCAGTGCATGTACCCAGAATTCTCAACCAGATGGGTTGAGGGGCTCCAGGGTAGTTGCTTGTTTGAGAGGAAACTGGCTTTTCAGTTTCCTCATTATATAGTAAAGTCTGCTTTGGGACCTGGAGCCTGGGAAATCCCCAGTCCTGGGTCCGGAATTTGAGACTCACCAGCACACTGATTGTTCAGGTGTGTGTTGGCCTGATAGTAGAGTCAGGACCATGGTTCTGGGCTCCACCCTCCTGAGGAGTCCAGGCTTGCAAGGGAGAACACAGAGGGTGCCGGTGTGCACTGAAATAGCCAGAGAGTGCAGGTGTGCACTGAAATAGCCAGAGACCTGAGTCTGAGGTTGCTGACAGTAGTCAGGAGAGCTCCATGTGGGAGCCTGAGCAGTGGGGCATCTGCTGCTGAAGATAGCCAGGTGGCTCTGTATTTTTGCAAGGCTGCATGTATAAGCCAGGAGGCTGAATATCCTTTTATTTGTTGTTGGCAGTGAAACCCCCCCTGCGAGGGAAACCACTTTTGTTTTCATTTATGGAACTTTGTTTGATTTTCTTTAATAAAAGTGGGCCAACAAGCCCTGAAAAGGAATGGACTGTTCTCGCTAGCGGGTGCTACTCATGTTGTTTACCTAGAAAAGCCTCCCCTATTAGGCAGCCAAAAGGCCTGAGAATGTTGCTGATTTTGAATGAGATGTCAGTGGCCCCAGCAGATTAAGGGCTGTCACTCAAGTCCCACTCTACAATATTCCCCTTTACTACTTCAACAAATAATATACTGTAGTTGGTAAGGTTGAATAAAGACACCAGTTCATCTAGTTCATCCTGTGTGGGTGTGTGTGTACATGTTAAAAACCATTTCCCGTATCATTACTATCCGCTGACACCACCTATTGTGGATGGGAGTTCCACATTTGTTCCACTCTGACAGTAAACCCTCTACGCAGTTTAAAGTTAACCCAATTAGAAAAAAAATAAAAAATAGACATGCTATCTGCCACTAGAACTTAACCAAAAAGTGCATTTTATGTATCCAAAAATATAGAAAATACACCAAATCAAATCATTATTCAACCAAAAAAATAATAACAAAGCAATAACTCCAAGACCACAGTTTTTGACAATTTCTTCACTAAAAAAAACGAAAAACGATTTTCCCCAACAATGTAGCTCCCTCATCAATCATGACACCATCGCCAGACCCAAAAAAAAAAAAAAAAACGTTCCACTCATTAGGGAAGGCTGACTGCTGAATGCCTGTCCTGCCGTTTGACAGTTCTTAAATAGGTAAGGGTGATGTCACGACTGGTGCATGCTGGGTCAGGGACATCACAAAGAGAAGCCTCAATCAGGTGATGTCACCATGTGGCCCGTCCCTTACCTATATAAGAACTGCCACCCGATGGAGCAGCCATTCGGCAGTTAGCCTTCCTCATGAGCGGAGCGTTTTTTTTTTTTGTGTGGCAGTGTGGCACGATGAAGCTATATCAGGGGACATTGTTTTTTCATTATTTATTTATTTTTTTAAATAAAAAGAAAAGGTTAAAAACTGTCCCGCCCCCTTGTGACATTACCAACACAACAGGCACCTGTTGACACTTCTTTTTGGTGAATAAGTACAATATACCCCTACTCATTTACATAGGAGGGAGAGACTCCAATAAGCCCCCTGCCCGCAGACCCCCACAACCATCGCCCAAGGTTGTTGGGAAGAAGCCCTTGTCCCCATCAACATGGAGGTAAGGGGCTTTTTGGGTGAGTGGCAGAGCCCCCTGCCTCAATACACCCCCCCATGTTGAGGGCATGTGGCGTAGTATGGTTCAGGAGGGGGGGCGCATGCTCATCTACCCCCCTTTCCTGAGATGCTGGGCTGAATGCTCAGATAAGGGTCTGGGGGTCAATTGTTCTAGGTCTTTTACTGTGGCATCAGTTTGGCTGGGCTGTACTGGAGTTCTGCCTGGTCATGGGTGAGATGAGCACCTGTGACAGGCTGAGAACGCAGCCTGGTTGGACGCATTAGGTACCAATCTTTCTCGGAGCCAATCAGTGGGCGCGTCTGGCCCTGCTATGTATTCCGGGAAGGGGTATTTAAGATGCTGAAGTCACGTGTTCAGGGTTCGGCTTGCTCTTTGGTTCCGGTCCAGACCAACCCTGCAAAGGGGTCCCGGGCCCAGGAGTGTCTGCTGCCCCCGTAAGCTGGTCTTCCTGACCAGCCCCAGAGGCTCCAATTAGGAAAAAAAAAAAAATAGACATGCTATCTGCCAATAGAACTTAACCAAAAAGTGCATTCTATGCATCCAAAAATATAGAAAATATATACCAAATCAAATCATTATTCAACCAAAAAAATAATGTCAGAGGAATAACTCCAAGACCACAGTTTTTGACAATTTCTTCACTAAAAAAAACAAAAAACTATTTCCCCCAACAATGTAGCTCCCTCATCAATCATGACGCCCGCCACCACCGCCAGACCCAAAAAAAGAAAAAAAACGTTCCACTCATTAGGGAAGGCTGAATGCCTGTCCTGCCGTTTGACAGTTCTTAAATAGGTAAGGGTGATGTCACGACTGGTGCATGCTGGGTCAGGGACATCACAAAGGGAAGCCTCAACCAGGTGATGTCACCATGTGGCCCCGTCCCTTACCTATATAAGAACTGCCACCCGGTGGAGCAGCCATTTGGCAGTTAGCCTTCCTCATGAGCGGAGCGTTTTTTTTGTGTGGCGGTGTGGCACGATGAAGCTATATCAGGGGACATTGTTTTTTCATTATTTTTTTTTTTTAATAAAAGGAATTGTTAAAAACTGTCCCCGCCCCCTTGTGACATCACCAACACAACAGGCACCTGTTGACACTTTTTTTTTGGTGAATGAGTACAATATACCCCTACTCATTTACATAAGAGGGAGAGATTCCAATAAGCCCCCTGCCCGCAGACCCCCACAACCATCGCCCAAGGTTGTTGGGAAGAAGCCCTTTACCCCATCAACATGGAGGTAAGGGGCTTTTTGGGTGAGTGGCAGAGCCCCCTGCCTCAATACACCCCCCCATTGAGGGCATGTGGCGTAGTATGGTTCAGGAGGGGGGGCGCATGCTCATCTACCCCCCTTTCCTGAGATGCTGGGCTGCATGCTCAGATAAGGGTCTGGTATAGATTTTGTGCACGTCTGGCCCTGCTGTGTATTCCGGGAAGGGGTATTTAAGATGCTGAAGTCACGTGTTTAGGGTTTTGTCTTGCTCTTTGATGCCTGGTTCCGGTCCAGACCAACCCCGCGAGGGGTCCCAGGCCCAGGAGTGTCTGCTGCCCCCATAAGCTGGTCTTCCTGACCAGCCCCAGAGGCCCTCATGGTCTGGGGTGGGGATCCATGCGTTTCTGAGCCTCAGAACTGGCTAGTTCGAGGCGCAGTAACTGAAGGAGGATTCTGAAGTGTCCGGGGTCCTCTCAGGATTGGAGAGGTACAGCAACTCAGACAAGCGACCAGGGGAGGACTCTTCGGAGGAGGGCCATGAAGCTGGCTACTCGGTAAGAGCCTGGGAGCTGAGATGTATGGACACTAGTTGAATCCGCATTTCCTACAGTATCACCGAAACGGCTGAAAGATACAGGTACCATAGGAAAAGTTCCTAACTCAACCTTCGGTTACAACCTAGTCTGTGGCAGAAACTTTTACATTGTTCACTTGAAGTTTCACAACCTAGTCTGTGGCAGAGACTTGGCAAATTCCAAATCACTTGTTGGCTGCTAGATCTACAAAACAAGGGTTTATCCAACAGTGAGTCCAGTTGCGAGTGGCTACTCCCTGGGCTATCTAGAGAGACATTTATTTGGATGTCAGCAGTTCTACAGTGCCTAAGCTTTATCACCCATACCCTCTTTTCCCAACTGAGAGACTGTGTTTATGTTTAAACGTTTTTTTGCAAATAAAAATCCTCAAAAGGACTTGGAGTGTCAGTCTCAACAATTACTGGGTACGAACCCTGGGAACCCCTAGACAACGAACGACGAGCTACAAGGAGGAGGTAATCGGTAAGCCCAGAAAAATGCTAGGCCGCTCCTTCGGGGGGAAAGCTGTTACAATTATATTTAGGAATTTTTAATTTTTATTGTTTCACTTTAAGCATCATTAAAATCACTGCTCCACTAAAAATTATTGTTTTTAAAAAACATTTTTGCATTGATGCATGTCCCCAGGGCATACACTATTTATGGCCAATAATTTGCATATAGGCCTTCAAAATGGGGGCTTTTGATTTTTCATGTTCAGGTCCCCATAGCCTATAATAGAGTTTGTGGCTCAGGGCCAAACTTTTTCCCTGTTTGGGAGTTCTGGTGCGAACCAAACAGGGGGGTGTTAAGCCCATCTCTAGCAGGCACTGGTACTGGCTGTAATCTGGCTCTGGTACTGACTGTAAGCAGACATTGGTCTTAATTGTAGACAGGCACTGGCATTGATTGTAATCGGGCAATGGTATACTGTCTGTAATCAAATAATAGTATACTGGCTGTAATCAGCCATTGGGACACTGGTTGTAATTAGACAATGAAAAAATGGCTTCAATCAGCAACTCATTTCTCTTCCTTTGAGCACAGGTAGGAGAAAGGGGAGCTGACTGCAAATTTCAGGAGGAAAAGAGAATGGACTGCAAATTTATAGCCACTATCATTGGCTTTGTGTCTTTTGACTGTGATCTGCTGTGTCCAATCACTGAGCTATCACAAGTGTGTGGATATGTATATGCATGCACACCTCAAACAAAAAAAAGGACGTATAGGTATGTACGCCCAAAACAATAAGGGGCATCAATCAGCTGTATAATTACAATTATACTGGGGCTGGTCGGTGAGAAGTAAAAATAAAATTGTCAATCTTCATACAGCCTTTGTAATAAATGTATTGATTCTGAGCTATATCACTTAATGTGAAGCCACACTGACCATAAAGGATTAAGCGTTGTGACATCATCTGATGCTCGATCCTGTACAGTCAGTGCGGCTTCTCAGCAAGTGCTATTGCACAGTAACAACACATTTCATACAAAGGCTGGATATATTTAGTGCAACTGAGCACCAATGGAATGTGAGTGTGTATTTTATTTGCTTTTAACCATAAATAAATTATATAAAGGATGAAGCACTATCTGTAGCATTCTTATTTACATGCTGATGAGCTAAGGTAAAGGAGGAGGAAAAATGTTAATTGAGGAAAACTGTCACTAAGCACATCGAGGAGGACAGATCAGAGTATATTTAAGAACACAAAGGTAGGATCTACCCTGGGGATAACACACCTAGGGTATATTTTGAGGATTCACAAAGGCATAGCATAGCATAGCAGCTGGTATTTTTTGAAATATATTCATGTTGGAAAATCTTAGATGAGCCAGTGTATCGCTATCTTATGGTGTCTAATATGACTAGTTATGTTAGCTATGTTAGTCTAAACATTACTTCCTTATGATAGTTCCTAATGACAATGTTCCAGGTAGGTTTGATTTATTACAAACTGCAAACACCCAGTAAGAAAACAGTCTATCTTTAGCCAAAATCTGTTGCAAATGTTTACCTGTGCCTCTGTGACTCTCTGGTTGATATATGAAACTAGGAATTGCTCAGAAATCAGTGAGTATGATGTGTCTACACCCATAAAAATAAATTTACAAAAGAAAATATTGCTAAATCAGATGCAAGTTGATCCTAAACAAGGTAAACCATAGACTAGCTCAAACATTTTAAAATCCAATACATATATTTAAAAAAAGAAAACAATGTTTAAGAAATACAATACATACAAGAGACCAATGTGTTTGAATACTTATTAGGAATGAATTAACCTGCCAGAGATTGTTTTGTGAACAGTTTTGTGAATCCTTTGCAACAAACCCCAATGAAATCTATGGTCTATGATGACAAATCCTGTCATTCAATTCTGGCTATTTGTATGGCTAATAAGCAAAGTATTTTCAAACAAAAGGCATGAATAGCTGGGCCTGGAGGGCGAGGTACAAATGTCAGATTAAAAAAAAAAAAAAGAAGGAAAAAGAAAAAAAAATTCTTTCCCTACACAGAATTCTTAGATCACCCTAACAGGTCCAACACACCCTTTTATATAAAAGGGGTTAGGGTTATACATCCCTTCACATTATTGACTCAGCTGAACAGGGCAAAGGCTATGCACTGTATTAAAGGTTGTTGTATTTCTGGTAGCAAACTTGCAAAGTGGTTGGCTAAAAGTGGTCAATTGTCATTCTTTAATTAGAGGAGTAAAGAATGTTCACTTAGCAATGTGAATGCTTGGTTGATTTACTAAAAGAAATCGACTGTTCACTTTCCAAAGGAAATTGCACTATGCAAGGCATGTTCCAATCATGTGCAAGCAAAAATGCTGGGTATTTTTGTTCCTTTTTTTCCGCTTACACGCTCCTGTTATTAAACAGCTGCTGGTCTCATTCCAGCATCCTGGTTTTGGCTATGATGCATCCCTGTCTGTCTGTCCATCTGCAAGGCAATTGATGTGGTCAATCTCTAGGTGAAGACCAAACCTGGTTAAGGCCAGCCAAGTTTGCAGTCTCATACTTGTTAGCGCTTGTTACATATGCTCAAGCTGCCAAATTGCATGTCCTGCTCTGCTGTTTGGATTCCCTTGTTGATCACCGTGGATTGGATATCAGACTATTCTTTGAACTCTGTCAAAAAGTTCATGTTTCTTCACAGTGTATTGGTTGTAGTGTGCCACCTTTCCATTTTGTATAAACAAAATAGGTGCTTTGAGTACACTGAAGATTGTTGGAGTAAAATAAACCAAATTGGGAGAGCAATAATAACCCTCTGCAAGTGTCAGGGTCAGCAATAACCCCCAGGAAGTTTCAGGGTCGCCAGTAATAAACCACCAACATATGTCACGGCCAGCAGTAACCCCCAAAACATGCTGCAATAATTAACCTCAGCACCACACAATAATAGATCCCCAGCATGGCTCAATTAACACCCAGAACAGCACAATAATTAACCCCATCACAGAACAATAATCAACCGCCTGCAAAGCATAATTCTAAAAACCCAAACATGGCACAATAACCACTTTCTAACCGCCTACCGCATATTTACTGCAGCAGGTTGGTTCTTTTGCACAAAATTACGTACCTGTACATCATTTCATGCAATAGCCACTGGGTAGCGAGGCACGTTTGCATGCTGATTGGACACAAGGATGCCAATTAGCGGGTCCTCCTCAGAGTGACAGTGACAGTGCATATTTTTTAGCTCTGATCACTGTAATAATGTCACTGGTCCCCCCAAAAAAATTCAAAAGTGTCAGTTAGGTGTCCAATTTGTCTGCTGCAGTGTTGCAGTCCCACTATAAATCGTTGATTGTCACCATTACTAGTAAAAACAATCAATATATGCTAATTGGGATTTTTTTTTACCAAAAATATGTAGCTAAATACATATTGGCCTAAATTCATAAAGACATTAGATTTTACATGTTTTTATTGAATATGTTTTATAGTATGAAGTGGTTAATAAACCCCCAGCATGGCCCAATAATTAACTGCCAACATTGCACAATAATTCCCCCCCCCCCCCCCCCCAGCCTAGCACTATAATAAACTCCCAGGACTGCACAATAAACAAGCTCATCTCCAGTTGTGTCCATAAGTGTGTGATCTGCAGGAAGTTGAGGGGAAGGCTGCAGGAATGGAAAATGTCAGATCTCCTAACAGACAGGCTCACTGTAGCTCCCCCATTCTCACATGTAGGGCTTGAAGTTTTCGGACCTTGGAATGTAATGTCTCGTTATACTAGAGGACACTCTACAGAGAGTAAGAGATGGGCTGTTACGTTCACTTGTTTAAATACTAGAGCGGTTCATTTGGAGGTGATTGAATCCATGTCATCTTCAAGTTTTATTAATGCCTTGAGAAGATTTTTGTGTTTTCGAGGATCAGTCATGCAATTCCTATCTGACCAAGGGACAAACTTTGTAGGAGCCTATAAGGAACTACAAATTAACTGGGTCAGGGATGCACTTGGACCTTCAATGCTCCCCACTCATCTCATATGAAAGGAGTGTGGGAGAAAAGGATTTATATTGCTAGGCCTATTTAGACTCAATGTTGATGCAAAATAAAAACACTTGACTGTCACATGATGGCCTTACTACCCTGATGGCTGAAGTTACAGCTATAATAAACTCTAGACCATTGATTTCCATTTCAACAGAAAGAGACCTGAAATTCTTATGCCAGCAATGCTCTTGCTTCAAAAAACTTGTGCATCGTCATCTCCTCCTGGTAAGTTCACCTTAAAAGATCTTTACAAGTGTCAGTTCAGAACCTTGCTGACACCTTTTGGAAACATTGGAGGCAAGAGTATTTATCATCACTCCAAGCAAGAAGAAATTGAAAACAGGCAAATGTTGAAGAAGGAGATCTTTTGTTGTTGAAAGACCTTCAAGCAAAGCACAATGATTGGCCAATGGGTCTTGTCGTGAAAACCATTTCCAGCGATGATGGTAGAATTTGAAAAGTAGAGGTCAAAATCAATAAACAAGGAATTGCTAAAGCATATCTTAGGCCTGTATCAGATTTGATTGTTCTTGTCCAAAAGATAGAATCACCTGTTTGAATAGTACAGTAATTCATAGATTATATAGATTATATAGTAGCGGTATATATTTATACCAGGCGGGGCGTGTGCTGTCTATTATAGGATTATCTTTATAGGATTGTCATTTTGAGGACACCTGGTGGTTGCCTGTTGCAATTGCAGTTCAGTTCCTCACAGGAAGAAAAAAGGAAGTCTTGCCTTTGCTAATAAAGGTTCTTATTGAACAACATAAAGTTTTTACCTAGGTTACAGAAGCCATTTCTGATGCAGACAAGTAAAGGTCTTCAAATTTGCCTTTAGATACACATGTAGCAGCCATAACCCTCAGAGGGGCGGCCTTGACTTTTGGGCTTACTGGTGAATATCCAGGGGTTCCCAGGGTTAGTACCCAAACACTTTGGATGCTGACACAATAAAAGTCCTTTTGAAGGTTTTTATTCTTGCAGTGGTAACATCCAACAAAACACAGTCTCAAACAGGAATAGAGGGCAAGGGTGAAGAAACTCAGGCACCTTGAACTGCTGACATCCACAAATGTCCTTAATTAAACCCAGAGAGTAGCCACTCGCAGCTGGGTACTTCAAAGTCAGATATGCCTCTAGCCAGAGGTATAGCAGCTGACTTGGTAAAAGTCTCTGACACAGAATGAACTTGCAACCGAAGGTGAATAAGAACCTTTCCCACAGTACCTGGAAATTTCTCTGTCTCCTTGGCAGTACTGTGGAAGTGTGGATTCTTTAGTGTCCATACAACTCAGCAACCAGGCTCCTCTTGAGATGCCAGCTTGTTGGCCCTCCTCCGAAGAGTCCTTCCCCAGTCACCTACACGAGATGTGGTACCCCTCCAATAATGAGAGCACACCAGGACGCCTTGAATCCTCCTTCAGTTACTGGGCCTCGGGCTAACGGGCTCTGAGACTCTGGAACGGACAGATTCTTGCCCCAGACCATGCGGGTCTGTGGGGCTAGTCAAACTGACCATGTTTGCGGGACGGCTTGTGCTCCCAGGCCCGGGACCGCTCGCGGGGCTACCCCAGTCCAGAATCAGGAAAAAGGACTGCGGCCGACACCGAACACGCAACTTCAGCACCTTAAGTACCCTTCCCCAGACTACCCAGCAGGGCCAGGTGCACCCACTGATTGGCTACGGGGAAGACTGATACCTAAGACGTCCGACCAGGCCTGGTTCTAGGCCTGTCATGTGTACACTACTGTGCCCATGACCAGGCAGAACCCTAGTAAAGCCCAGCCAAACTGATGCCAAAATTAACCTGCACAATTAACCCTCAGAACCCATTACTGTTCTGAGGGAAAAAACTAAATTTCGACATATAGCACACACTTGTGAAAGTGTGACCGCTACACACAAATGCCTGTAAGTCTATTTATTATTTCCTAAAGTTCATTTTACACTTGGACTGCACTGTTATGTGTTTGATTTGATATATGATTTAAATATAAGCTTTTCTGTGTAGTAATATTTAATGTTATACTTATTTGCAAAGTGTAATACATATTGTAATTCTAAGTTTCTCTGATTGTATTGCAGTTTACAGAACTATTGATAGAAGTGAATTCAGTTTTGGAATAAAACGCACTATTTCTGTCCGTTTTGTTAACTGACTGTCAGCCAAGGGATAGTAGGACAGCAGCCCCTCCAGTCTCACAATAAAATGGGCTTTGGAGACACCCCGATACTACTTGTTGGGCCGACTCTTCAAGTTAGTTTTGGATCATGCACCCCTTACCTGGATTTCCCAAAATAAATACAAGAACTCCAGAATCACCCGGTGGTTCCTTGCTCTACAGGACTTCAAGATTGTAGTGGTACATAGACTAGGAAAGGTACATCAGGCCCGGGACTGCTCGCGGGGCTACCCCGGTCCAGAATCAGGAAAAAGGACTGCGGCCGACCCCGAACACGCAACTTCAGCACCTTAAGTACCCTTCCCCAGACTACCCAGCAGGGCCAGGTGCACCCACTGATTGGCTCTGGGGAAGACTGATACCTAAGACGTCCAACCAGGCCTGGTTCTAGGCCTGTCATGTGTACCTCACTGTGCCCATGACCAGGCAGAACCCTAGTACAGCCCAGCCAAACTGATGCCAAAGTTAACCTGCACAATTAACCCTCAGAACCTTATTACTGTTCTGAGGGAAAAAACTAAATTTCAACATATAGCACACACTTGTGAAAGTGTGACCGCTACACACAAATGCCTGTAAGTCTATTTATTATTTCCTAAAGTTCATTTTACACTTGGACTGCACTGTTATGTGTTTGATTTGATATATGATTTAAATATAAGCTTTTCTGTGTAGTAATATTTAATGTCATACGTATTTGCAAAGTGTAATACATATTGTAATTCTAAGTTTCTCTGATTGTATTGCAGTTTACAGAACTATTGATAGAAGTGAATTCAGTTTTGGAATAAAACACACTATTTCTGTCTGTTTTGTTAACTGGCTGTCAGCCAAGGGATAGTAGGACAGCAGCCCCTCCAGTCTCACAATAAAATGGGATTTGGAGACACCCCGCTACTACTTGTTGGGCCGACTCTTCAAGTTAGTTTTGGATCATGCACCCCTTACCTGGATTTCCCAAAATAAAGACAAGAACTACAGAATCACCCGGTGGTTCCTTGCTCTACAGGACTTCAAGTTTGTAGTGGTACATAGACCAGGAAAGGTACATCAGAATGCGGATGCTCTTTCCTGGGTCTATTGTCACTTGGTTTGTGGGGTCCAGACCCCTGGCCTGGAACGGGGGGGATGTAGAGGGTCAGCCTGGGGCAGGGTTAAGAAGGGGTTAATTGAAGAGGGCAGGTACTTCCCCTTCAGACCTGCTTATTGCCAGCTGAGCTGAAAATGTTAGAGAGGAGCAGTGTGTTTGGAGAGAGAGAGACACAGCAGCATGCTGTGTGAGAGGATCCATTGCTGGATTGTGTACCTGCTGGGGTGAGCAAAACCGTATCAGAGACTGTAGCTCTGGCTATAGCTGCAAAGTACTTTGCCTATATATCAACCTATTGGCTGGAGAGACTGAACTTTTCCTATAACTGCACCTGTGTAACAAGACAAGCCTGTCGTTTCTTCTGTTTGTTTTGCTGAATAAAGCCATTTTTATTGTACTGAACTGTTTGAGCCGTATTTTCACCCCTCTGATCCCCTAATAAATATATATATACAAACACACACACACACACAAATCTATTCATATACAGTAAGTGCTCATTTCATGCTGAGCCACCATTTTCTGCATCTGTAACCACTTCAGAGCTGCACACAGGGAGCCTGTAGAAGTGGATGCAGAGACAGCAGCTGTACTGGCGCAGCCGCGTGTCAAATCTTGACATGCATACAGGAACAGGTGCACAGATTTGAATGCAGACATTAATGGAGGGTGGAATGGGAATAGATGGGGGGAGGGTTATGGCAGGTGACAGGACATTTCCCATGTTGCAAACTGCCATTGGAAACTATAGTGCCATTTGTACTACTAAAAATGAAATGGAAAGGTGGCGGGGTCTGTCTCTATGTGAGAAGTGATCTCAAAGCAAGCGTGAAAGAGGACCTGGTTGATGGAGAGTGTGATGAGTCTGAAGCATTATGGGTGGAACTGCATATAGATGTGCGTAGTTCATCATTGGGGTTTGTTATAGACCACCCAATGTTCACGAGGAGGTGGAGACTCAGCTCCTTGCACAGATGGAAAGGGCTGCAATGGCTGGGACGGTGATAATAATGGGGGGATTTTAACTACCCAGAAATTGACTTGAGTAATGGCACTGCTGGGACAGTTAAAGGGCAAAAATTTATAAACCTATTACAGGACAATTTTATGGTCCAGTTTATTGAGGCCCCAACTAGGAATGATGCTCTGCTGGATCTGGTAATCTCAAACCATGCAGAGCTTATTACTAATGTTCAGATAAAGGAACACCTGGGTAACAGTGATCATAACATGATTTCATTTGACGTTAGCTGTAAGTAAGAAATACATACGATAAAAACGCTCAACTTCAAGAGAGCAAATTTTCCAAGGATGAGGGCTGTTCTCCAGGACTTAGACTGGGAGGGAATATTGGCATCAGTGAGCACAGAACAGAAATGGTAATTCTTCAAAAAGACTGTCTGGGACCTCACTGCAAAGTATATTCCCATGGGCAATAAGTTTAAAAGGCTTAAAATAAAACCTATGTGGCTCACGGTCAAAGTTAAAAAAGCTATGAACAGTAAGAAAAGAGCTTTTAAAAAATATAAAAGTGAAGGAACACTAGTGTTGTTTAAATGTTACAAAGAATTTAACAGAATATGTAAAAAGGAAAGCAAGGATGCAAAAATTCAAAACGAACGACAGATTGCAAAAGATAGTAGGACAAACCCAAAAAAATTCTTCAAATATATTAATAGTAAAAAGGTCAGGTCCGAGCATGTAGGCCCTTTACAAAATAATGTAGAGTGGGTGACTGGGGACAAAGAGAAGGCTAATTTATTAAATACGGTACTTTCTTCAGCTCTGTGTATACAAAGGAGCATGGGGGAGCTCATGTCCATAATGGGGCTGGTATTTACAGAGCCCCGAATGATCCACAATGGCTCAAAAGTGATATGATCCAGAAATATTTAGACAGAATAAAGGTGGATAAAGCACCTGAACCTGATGGCATCCACCCACGGATCCTAAAAGAATTGAGCTCTGCCATTTCAAAGCCATTGTATTTAATTTTTGGGGACTCATTAATGACGGGAATAGTACCACTGGATTGGCGCAGGGCGAACGTGGTGCCTATATTTAACCGCTTCCCGACCGCCCACTGCATATATACGTCAGCAGAATGTCACAGCCAGGCAAAACCACGTACCGGTACATGGCCCTTTAATTGCCTGGCCGCGGGTCGCGCGCGCGCGCGCGACCCGGTCGGGAGCTCCGTGACCCCGGCCCCGGGACCAGCGGACCCGATCGCCGCTGGTGTCCCGCAATCGGGTCACAGAGCTGAAGAACGGGGAGAGGTCTGTGTAAACAAACCTCTCCCCGCGCTTCCTACTCTGCCTGTCATTGATCGGCTGTTCCCTGTCATCGGAAAAGCCGATCAATGACGTCAGCCCCGCCCCCCAATGTAAAATAACACACACACACATCACAGCCCATATTCACTCTTTCACTGCATGTGTCATTTATACAGGAATCAATGCATTTAAATAGCATTGATTGCTGTATAAATGACAATGGTCCCAAAAATGTCTCAAAAATGTCCGATGTGTCCACCATAATGTCGCAGTCACAATAAAAATCGCTGATCGCCGCCATTACTAGTAAAAAAAAAATATTAATAAAAATGCTATAAAACTATCCTCTATTTTGTAAACGCTATAACTTTTGCACAAACCAATCAATAATCGCTAATTGCGATTTTTTTTTTACCAAAAATATGTAGAAGAATACGTATCGGCCTAAACTGAGGAAAAAAAAATAAATTTTATATATGTTTTGGGGATATTTATTTTAGCAAAAAGCAAAAAATATTGCATTTTTTTCAAAATTGTCGCTCTATTTTTGTTTATAGCGCAAAAAATAAAAACCGCAGGGGCGATAAAATACCACCAAAAGAAAGCTCTATTTGTGGGAAAAAAGGACGCCAATTTTGTTTGGGAGCCATGTCGCACGACCACGCAATTGTCAGTTAAAGCGACGCAGTGCCGAATCGCAAAAAGGGGCCTGGTCCTTTGGCTGCCAATTGGTCCGGGGCTGAAGTGGTTAAAAAGGGAACAAAGTCTTTACCATGTAACTATAGACCTGTTCGTTTAACTTTTATAGTTGGGAAGATACTGGAGAGATTAATAAAAGACCACATAGACGAGTTCTTGCTGGAAAAAAACATTTTAAGCAACAGACAGCATGGGTTCATGAAAGACAGAAGTTGTCAGACAAACCTGATTCCTTTTTCGAAGAGGTAAGTAAAACCTTGGACAGAGGCGTTGCTGTGGACGTGGAATACTTGGATTTTGCAAAAGCGTTTGATACAGTTCCCTACACAAGGCTCATGTGTAAGGTAAGGTCTACAGGCTTGGAAATACCGGTTTGTAAATGGATAGAAAACTAGCTAAAAGACAGAATTCAGAGAGTAGTTGTTAATGATTCATACTCTGAATGGTCTAAGGTTATCAGTGGTGTACCCCAAGGTTCAGTGCTGGGACCCTTACTTTTTAATATCTTTATAAATGATATTGGGTCTGGGATCAAAAGTAACATTTCTGTCTTTGCAGATGACACCAAGCTATGCAGTGGAATAACGTCCTTACAGGAGGTCTCCAATTTACAAGCCAACATAAATGCTCTGTCTAATTGGGCGACTATGTGGCAGATGAGGTTTAATGTTGATAAATGTAAAGTTATGCACTTGGGGGCTAAGAATATGCATGCATCATACATGCTAGGGGGAGTAAAACTGGGGGAATCCGTAGTGGAGAAGGATATGGGGGTTTTGGTAGATCATAAGCTCAATAATAGCATGCAATGCCAAGCTGCGGTTTCCAAAGTGAGCAAAGTTCTTTCTTGTATTAAGAGAGGTATGGACTCCAGAGAGAGAGATATAATTTTGCCCCTGTTCAAATCATTAGTAAGACCTCATCTGGAATATGCAGTTCAGTTTTGGGCACCAGTTCTCAAAAAGGATATTGGGGAACTGGAGAAAGTGCAGAGAAGGGCAACCAAACTGATAAGAGGCATGGAGGAGCTCAGCTATAAGGAAAGATTAGAGGAACTGAATTTATTCACTCTTGAGAAGAGGAGAATAAGGGGGTATATGATCAACATGTACAAATATGTAAGGGGTCCATATAGTGAACTTGGTGTTGAGTTATTCACTTTACGGTCAACACAGAGGACAAGGGGGCACTCCTTACGTCTAGAGGAAAAGAGATTTAATCTCCAAATACGGAAAGGTTTCTTCACAGTAAAGCCCCATACACACGCGCGGATTATCCGAGGACCAGGTCCGTCGGACCATGTCCGTCATACTTTGTCTGATGTTGGTTTTGCGTACACACGGTCAGACAAAGTTGTCGGAAAATCCAATCATTCTGAACGTGGTGACGTTTGTTGCCTATGACGGGACTACGTAGAGGCTAGTAGCCAATAGCTTTGGTCTTGTAATGTGATCTGAGCATGCGTAGCACTTTGTCCGGTCGGACAACCGTACACACGATCGGATTTGGTGTGATCGGACCGTGTTGTCGGCAAATCTATCCAGCAGGAGATAGGACTTTGTCCGTCGGACAATCCGACGTACACTGTCCGATGGTGCATACACACGGTCTGATTTTTCAACAACATTGTCCGATCGGACAGAATCCATGAAAAAATCCGACCGTGTGTATGGGGCTTAAGAGCTGTGAAAATATGGAATAGACTCCCTCCAGAGGTGGTTCTGGCTAACTCAGTAGATTGCTTTAAGAAAGGCCTGGATACTTTCCTAAATGTACATAATATAACTGGGTACTGACATTTATAGGTGAAGTTGATCCAGGGAAAATCCGATTGCCTCTAGGGGGATCAGGAAGTGATTTTTTTCCCCTGCTGTAGCAGATTGGAGCATGCTCTTTTGGGTTTGTTTTTTTGCCTTCCTCTGGATCAACTGTGGGTATAGAATGGGGGTTTATTGGATTGTACGATATATTTTATTTTTATTTATTATTTTTTTTTTTTATGGTTGAACTGGATGGACTTGTGTCTTTTTTCGGCCTAGCTAACTATGTAACTATGTAACAGTGTGTGTTTGGATCTCTGCATGAGCCCCTGCATGCATATAAAATTTTGACATGCCACAGAAACCTGCATCTCAGCACACGATGGGTGCCAGCACACTTTTTTTAAGTGAGGGGTTTTTAAAAGGCTAGAGTCATCTTTTGTCAAAAATGTGCATTTATATATTTTTTTACCATGGAACCTGCAAAGCATTGCACCTGCAATCAGCAGATTGTGGGTGCAATGTCAGGGTCCTGTAGACATTACTGACAACCATCTGCCCATATCTCCATACAGATAAACAGTTACTCAGCTGCAGGAAGTGTCAGAGAACTATGAGGGTGCTGATGAGTGCCATGGTAGTTCATGAGAACTATAAGCAGTGTGCCGTGGTGGCAAATGGGACTTCTAGTTCATTTATTCACAGATATAGTGAACAGATAAGGCAGCTGTGTGGGTGGAGCACAGTTTTTAAAATGTGACAGAGGGTGCAGAGTGAGGATCCCCCATCCGCTTTTACAATGGGTTTGATTTACTAAAACTGAAGAGTGTCACTAAACCCACTTCATAAACAAATATCAACAAATGCTGTATTACATGCTGTTTATACTCACCAAGTTACTATGAGATTCATTTTCTGTATTCTGCAAAAAAACCTGGTTGATCCTGCTGTTCTCTATCTCCCCCTTCTGTCCAAGTCCCCAATGCAGCTAGGGATTTTGCAGAGCAGTGTTGGCAGCTCTGCACATGTTCAGTTTTCAGTGAGTTTCTATGCTGAGAATTTCCTCCATATTACATCTGAGCAGCCCATGTTACTATAGAGTCACACATGTGGGTGTACTGTATACACACTGGTAAATGACAGTCCACTCCCTCCCTCCACCTCTATGCCCACTAGCCAGCTAAACACAATGGGGGTGGGATATTATATATTGATGGATGGAGGCTTCCCCTCCCTCCTAGTCTAAGGCATAGAATGGAGGGGCGTGACAAGGCCTGTGATTGGCAGAAATCCACTCACACCCTGCCAAAAAATATTAACGATTTAATTTGATAAATATATTTGTATGAAAATTTTAAACAGTTTACTGATATTAATTATTTATATTTGCTCTGTTTTCCAAAGGTTCATTTTTTATTTATTTTTTAACATGTGACCAGTGGCAGAGGATTAGAAGTGCCTCCTGCTTTTGTTTCTCTGCAGACAGACTGAGAAAAATCTGGGTCATGTGACAGCTGTATATCGATTAGGTACTTTTTTTTGTAATTAAAATAATTACAGTGCCATCATCTTTATTTATTTATTTATTAAAATGCTTAACCTACGCAGTCTTACCCAAAGGCCTCAATGCACAAAAACAAAAAGACATTGACATTAACAGACCTTAAGAAAACCAACAAACCAGCATAGCAAGATACAGAATAAAAGCCAGGGAGTCTGTCTATATAAAGAAAGAGAATGAACAATGTAAATTAAACATTTAGGGCACTGATCGCCATCAATATTTCCATCTCTCTCATAATGACACTAAACCACCTAGTCAGTTTCACAAAACATGTTATTGAAGAGTCTCTGTGCTCTCAACATGTTATAAATTGAGTCCACAATTCGATTCAATGGCATTAAAACATTCCAGGATAATCTTCTCCCTCTATGTGATGCCACCAGCAGGCGATTTACATTCCCCGATATCCTGTTGGATTTCATAATAAACAGAAGCCTTTTCTAAGGTATTTTCTGCCCAAGCCATCCCAATGTGCTTATCTCTCACTTACCTAGTCAATGGCAACTTTGAAGTTTCATCTACTTGGTTCAAAATTAAAACATACTTTCTAGGCCCATCACTTCTTGTATCATCATGTGGTCTTCCAAGAAATGTAATATCCTATCATGCACTACCTTACTGCATCACAGAATAGAGCATTTTTTACTTCTGTGGACCACACCTTCCTACTCTTCAACCTCTTTTTTTATTTCCACCCATTTTTTCTACTTTTTCCTTTAAGGTGGCCAGACAACATACAATCTATCTGTGCAATCTCCTTTAGATCTACCATTAGCTATGTAATGCAAGGGACTGTCTGATTTCATACAAATTGAATGGATTGTTCAGGTGGGTTCTCAAATCAGACAGGCCTTTGCATTACATAAAAAAATCCAAAAAATGTGTAAGTAATATTGCACTAGTTTTTTTAACAAATGAACAATTAGTAAAAAGAAGCTGCAACATTGATTGTGAGACATAAACACAAAAACATTTTTTTGAAAGTTAAATATGTTGCGCTCCCATCTCCTGCTAGCCTAACATTCGATCCTCCAGGTTAATCCAGCAGCACACCCAATAAAGAAAAAGGGGCTCCAATAGTGTAAGACCTCTCATGGATAGTTTATTAGACTAAAATAATGCACTTATATGTTCTCAAAACAATGTAGGCAAATGGTATCAAAAACAGCAAGCATTGGTAAGATCAAATAGTGCGGTGACAGATCTGTGAATCCCAGCCCCAGGCGCGCTATGTGATCTTACCAATGCTTGCTGTTTTCAGGAGGTGCAGGTTCATTTTCTTGCCTAAAATCACAGATTTTTGAAAAGTGGATAAACTGTCTATTTGTGAAACAGATTTTGGGACCGTCAAGTTCAATTGGGGCAATGTAAATTTATATAACAAAAACAACCTGTCTCCATACCATTGTACTGGCTTTACAATTCCCGAAAGCACTATGATGAATTGCTTCCTTAGTGCCTAAGGCATTTAATAATTCATCAGTTAAATTGTGTTTACTTCTGGGCTTAGTGAACACATAAGATGGTATAGTAGCCTTCCGGGAATTATATAGAGTGGCAATATTCACATCAAAGACACCCTTATTAAGACGTAAGTTAAAAAAAAAAAAACAGTGCTTGGGTACTATAACTACTTCAAACAGCAGATGACAGTTTATATATACTTTAATTCAAGTTTAATTAAATAAAGCTGTCTTTTCCATCTTAAGTTTATATGTACCTTCTCAAATTGATCAATCCTGATCATGACCTCTACAGCAGTGGTCCCCAACTTTAGTTGGGTTTAGTGCTTCAATCATGCTGATACCATGGTTAATATGGTATCAGGATGATTGAAGTGCAATATTTATGTACCTTGTCACTATAGCCTGCCACCAGATACATTGTATCACTAACTGGCCGCAGCTATCAGATGCAAAGTGTCACTAGCCAGCCACAGCCACCAGATGCAGAGTGTTACTAGCCACATGCACAGTACAGACAGGGATCTGCTACTATCAGAATTCAGAATGTGTGGAGGCGGTCCCAAGAGCATTGATTCAGGAGGTGATGTAGTCTTTTTGCTCTCCCATGGTCCAGCTTCAAACAGGGCACGGACCGGCACCAGTCAGAGGCCGGGAATCAGGACCCCTGCGCTACAAGATCATTAGTTATGCTAATATGCCCTAGTCCCTTACTGAGAGTGTAAATGTCTGTGATGAATAGAGGGGTGGAGTAGAGATAAACTTTGGTATGTTCGGATCCTAGTTCTATTTTACCTAAGTGAGCCCACCAGGACACTATCATTGTAATGAGCCAATCATAAGCAGCACCAGAACTGCTTGTTTCCCCCCTCCCTTCCATTTGTTTGGAATGAGCATTGCACATTAATTGCAGTCATGTGCACTGTTCTATGCACACTGCAAGTATCATTGTCTCTAGTCCATCTTGGAGAGGGTGGCTACATTCCTACATACAGTGGGATTATGGAGAATGAACATAGCAACCCACTAACAGAAAGTCAGATAACAGCAGCAAAAACAAAGGAATTTGGAGATTTTGGGGAGGCTGAGAGCATCAGAAGGTAATTTTTTAAGTTTAGAATACAATACAAAGTTGTTCCAGGGAATATCAGATTGCCTCTTAGGGGATCAGGAAGGATTTTTTTCCCCTGCTGGATCATGCTTTGCTGGGTTTTTTGCCTTCCTCTGGATCAACTGTGGGTATAGGAGTGTGTATATGGGACTATGATTTTTTATTTATTTTTTCCTTTTTATTGGTTGTACTAGATGGACTTGTGGACTTGTGTCTTTTTTCAACTAGACTAACTATGTAACTTGGAATATAACGTTTAGTGTCACTTTAAAGTATGTTAGCGCTGAACACAAAATGCATTTTTTTCCAACTTCTATGTAAGAAATTATTAAAAATAATGTAAACTTTGGGAGCGTGTCTGAGCCACTGAGCCATATGGCAGCCTGAGCCAGGAGCTCTGTCAATCCCTGCCTCATTACAGCGACCCACAGCGCTGATAGCCATGCTGACACTTGCCACTACTGCGGGTACAGACTCCCGACACAGAGAGGAACCTGCCAAGGGGAAACCCGTTCTCAATCATCTACGAAAACTGACTGATTTCTTCCCCAGAACGGCCACAGGGGGGAGACACACAGACCATGCAGCTCCCAGCAGCACAGCCATCCATTCTCCTCACAGACACAGAGCTGCAGGCTGAGCTGGAATCAGATGGGGACATTGCTGACCGGTCCTCCCCACAGAGGGTCCTAATAAATGACCTGCTTCCTCTCCACTACAATCTCCACAAAATAAGGCACCAGTAAGTAAAAAGCTCTTTATTTCTTGTGCCCACAATTTACCTCAGATTGATGAAAATCCTACCCTGTTAGATGAGCATCCAGCCTGTGACAAACCTGCTTCAGCATTGAACTTAAAGCAATGCTGCAATCACTTTACAGAGACATACAATCTGATCTGAACAAAGCAGTCTCCCATACACAGAAATCTCTGAATGCACAGAAGGGCTAGAAAGTAAGGTGGAAGAGATAGTAACAGCCCACAATGATTTAGTGGACACATACCAGGAACAATCCTGAGAAATGCAGAAACTGAAAGTGTGAGGTTTGAGGGTTGTTTAACTCAAGTGTAGCACCTGCTAGCGAGAACAGTCCATACAGATGATTCCTTTTCAGGGCTTTTTGGCCAACTTTTATTAAAGAAAAACAAAAATCCAGAAATGAAAACAGAAGTGGTTTCCCCCTCGCAGGGGGTTTTCACCATCAGCTTTAAATAAAAGGATATATGCAGCCACCTGGCTTACACATGCAGCATTGCAAACAAAAATACAGAGCCACCTGGCCCTCTTCAGCAGTACTGCTGCTATAGGTACTTGCCCCTCAAACCAGCTGCTTGGCTGCACACAGTCTTAGGCTCCTTGGCCACACACAGCTTCAAGCCCTTCAGTGCACACAGCCTTAGGCTCCTTGGATGCACACAGCTTCAAGCCCTTCAATGCACACAGCTTTAGGCTCCTTGGACACACACAGCTTCAAGCCCTTCAATGCACACAGCTTTCCTGACTACTGTTAGCAACCTCAGACTCAGGTCTCTGGCTTTTACAGTGCAGCCTGCACCCTCTGGCTATTTCAGTGCACACTTGCACTCTCTGGGTTCTCCCTTGCAATCCTGGACTCCTCGGGAGGGTGGAGCCCAGAACCATGGTCCTGACTCTACTATCAGGCCAACACACACCTGAACAATCAGTGCGGTGAGTCTCAAATCCCGGACCCAGGACTGGGGATTTCATCCCACCCGGATCTCTAAGAAATCCCCAGGCTCCAGGTTTACTAAATAATGAGGAAACTGAAAAGCCAGTTTCCTCTCAAACAAGCAACTACCCTCGAGCCCCTCAACCTGCCTGGTTGAGAATCCTGGACCAATACACTGGGGGGGTACCACACTACCACAAAAGACAAACTCATAGATCTCGAGGACAGATTGAGAAGGAAAAATGTTAAAATCCGAGGAATTCCTGAATCTGTATCTCAATCGGAACTGGTTAGCTATTTGCAAACCCTCTTTAAAAAGATTCTACCCTCAGTATCTAAACAAGAGCTTCTCATCGACCGTGCACACCGGCTGGTAAAAGCGGCATACCTCTCAGCGTCAGTCCCACGCAACGTTATCCCACGGGTGGATTTCTTTCATATTAAGCATATGCTGATATCTACCACTAGGGATGAGCTTCGTGTTCTAGTCGAACCCATGTTCGACTCGAACATCGCCTGTTCGGCGAATTCCGAACGTTATGGGCCGTTCGCGCCAAATTCGAGTGGCTCGTCACAGCCCATAATTCACTGCGGCATCGCAGTGCATTGCTGGCTGATGATTGGCCAAGCATGCACTATGACCCGCTTGCTTGGCCAATCACAGCGCCATCTGTCTAGCGAGCCGTAATTGGACAAAGCCAGGGTGGCTTTGGCCAATTATGGCTCAGGGGGTTTAGTACACGCCCCACACTATATAAGGCCGCCTGGAAGTCGGCCTTGTGTAGTGTGTTCCGGCGTGGTGATAGAGAGAGAGAGATAGACAGTGTCATTTCACTTCAATTGAGTTAGATAGAGCAGGAAGGAGGCTAGTCAGTTAGCTGCAGTCAGTGTATTGTGTATATATATGCATCCTAGGTGTTGTGTGTGTGTATATATATATATATATATATATATATATATATATATATATACACTGTATTCAGTTTAGCTAGATTTGTTCCTGTGTACTGTGTCCTTTGCACAGTGTGCAGTTAAAGCTACCCAATTGCTGGTGTTCTGCTGATCCTATCCACAGGCAGCTGTAGCAATTACAGTTAGTGTATTGTGTCATCTGCACAGTGTGCACCTAAAGCTACCCTAATTGCTGGTGTTCTGCTCATCCTATCCGCAGGCAGCTGTAGCAATTACAGTTGGTGTATTGTGTCATCTGCACAGTGTGCACCTAAAGCTACCCCAATTGCTGGTGTTCTGCTGATCCTATCCGCAGGCAGCTGTAGCAATTACAGTTGGTGTATTGTGTCATCTGCACAGTGTGCACCTAAAGCTACCCCAATTGCTGGTGTACTTCTGATCCTATCCGCAGGCAGCTGTAGCAATTACAGTTGGTGTATTGTGTCAGCTTCACAGTGTGCACCTAAAGCTACCCCAATTGCTGGTGTTCTGCTAATCCTATCCGCAGGCAGCTGTAGCAATTACAGTTGATGTACTGTGTACTCTGCACAGTGTGCACTTAAAGCTACCCCAATTGCTGGTGTTCTTCTGATCCTATACCACAGGCAGGCAGCTGCAGTAATTACAGTTGGTGTACTGTGTACTCTGCACAGTGTGCACATAAAGCTACCCCAATTGCTGATGTTCTCATACTAATAATACTACAGGCAGGCAGTTGATTCTGCTAGCTGCAGTATAATCAGTTTAAACGTCCCAGCTTTGTGCAGCTACATCTCCCTGCAGGCCATTAGTATGTCTGAAAGACCAACAAGGAGAGGCAGACAGTCACGAGCCAATAAAAGAGGGCAAGCAGGCTCTGTGTCTAGAGGCAACTGTCAGGAAAGCCCCTCCAGCAGATCTCCCAACATTCCCAGGAACAGGAGAATCCCCCGGTTCAGAATGGGCCCTCTGCGCCCACACAGGCGCAATAGCGCGGCTGACAGCACGCACGGACGCGCGGGAGCGCGCACGAGCGCACACGGGAACATGCACGCGAGGCCATCCTGACGCTGTTTGGCGCCAAGAGCGCTATTTAAACCGGATCCAGTCATTGCTGCCTTGCTGCCCGATCAACAGTGTTTCCTGTGTATACCCTGTGACCTGTAGAACCTGACCTATCTGATCCGTGCTGAAACTTGGCTTGCCTCTGACTCTTCTGATCTCTGCCTGCCCCGATCCCGGCTCTGGACTTTGACTACTCTCTTGGATATCCCCCCTGTGTCTGATCTGCCCGTCTGTGTCTGCTGCACATTACCTGTTGCTTCCTGCTGCTGGACTACAGAACACCTCCTTGTGTCTGCTGCACATTACCTGTTTGCTTCCTGCTGCTGGACTACAGAACACCTCCTTGTGTCTGCTGCACATTACCTGTTTTCTTCCTGCTGCTGGACTACAGGACACCTCCTTGTGTCTGCTACACATTACCTGTTTGCTTCCTGCTGCTGGACTACAGGACACCTCCTTGTGTCTGCTGCACATTACCTGTTTGCTTCCTGCTCCCGGACTACAGGACTTCTCCTGGTTCCAGCTCTGCACAGACCTCCAGCCCTCTACTCAGCTTACCAGCCAGGCGCTTGTGCTCCTCTGTGTTCCCGAGCCCCTGTCATACCTACCAGGGGTTCCCGAACCAGGGGTTTACGAGGGGCCGCTCCCTGCACTTCGGGCTCTGCCTTAAGGTACGTGACAGCAACAGTGCTGATCGTGGACACTGTGCATCCTCATCAGCACGTGGCCGTGGGACACGCTTGTCCTTTTGTTTGCTAGCTGGCCATGTTGAGCTGCAACATGCCGAAGACTTGGTAGAGTGGATGACCAAGCCATCCTCATCCTCCTCATCCTCTCTCACCCAGGCTCAGGGTACTTTGTCTGGCAAAGCAGCTGCCAACGCGGCCTCTTCCCTCAGCTCAATGGCATCAGTCACTCCTTCCCTAGCCCCACCATGTCCTCCTGAGAAGTCCCCGAACTGTTTGAGCACACTGTTGGGTACATGCTCCAGGAGGATGCCCAGCGTTTTTAAGGCTCTGATGATGATACCCAGCTAGAGGAAGGCAGTAACGTGAGCCCAGAGAGAGGGGATGCCCTAGAAGGACAGCAATCTGGCAGTCATGTTCCCTCAGCTGCAGCATACTGCCAGGTTTGCTCCAGTGATGAGGAGGGAGGGGATGATGAGGTCACTGACTCCACCGGGGTGCCTGATAGGAAAGAGGAGGAGGAGCAGGCACATCTCCAACGAGGCAGGATGCCCTCCAGGGGCCAGCTTAAGGGCAGCACACCGACTGCATCACACCGCAGACATCCGCATTTGCATTGCGCTGCCTCTGCGCGTTATTTCAAAAGTTCTTTGGTGTGGGCCTTTTTTGAGACGAGTGCATCAGATCACACCACTGCTATTTGCAACATATGTCTCAAGCATATCTCGCGTGGCCAAAACATCAGCCGCTTGGGCACCACATGCTTGACCAGACATATGTCGACCTGCCATGCAGTTCGTTGGCAAGCGTACCTAAAATACCCACACCAAAGAACAAAGCGGACCTCTCCTTGCTCCTCATCAGCTGGGATCTCCAACCCCACTATACCTTCAGTCCTCTCTGAAAGCTGCACTGAGAGGAATGAAGGTGTAGAATTTGGTGTGTCACAGCCAAGTACTTGCGGGCAATCTGCTATCCATACACCGATGTCCGATTGTACCAGGCAAATTTCCCTGCCCCAGCTGCTACACCGCCGAAAGAAGTTTACTCCTAGCCACCCACATGCCCAGCGGTTGAATGCTAGCTTGGCTAAATTGCTAGCACTTCAACTGCTGCCTTTTCAGTTGGTAGACTCTACCCCCTTCCGTGAGTTTGTGGAAGGGGGCACCTCCATGGGAGGCACCCACCGTAATAACCGTTTTCTTTTAGGTGACAGCTCTTTTATAACTGAGGGCCACACGTGACCCCGCCCCCTCTGACGCACAGGGACTTCAATGGCTACCCCAAAGCACCCTCCCCATGTTGAGGGCATGTGGCCTGGTACAGTTCAGGAGGGGGGGCGCTCTCGTCCCCCCCTCTTTTCCTGCAGCCTGCCAGGTTGCGTGCTCGGATAAGGGTCTGGTATGGATTTTTGGGGGGACCCCCACGCCATTTTTTTTTTCATTTTCATGAGTGGGGTTCCCTTAAAATCTATACCAGACCTGAAGGGTCTGGTATGGATTTTGAGGGAGACCCCTACGCCATTTTAAAAAAAAAATTGGGGCAGGGTTCCCCTTAATATCCATACCAGACCTGAAGGGCCTGGTATGGATTTTTGGGGGGACCCCCGTGCCATTTTTTTCAATGACTTTTATCTGTATTGCCGAGACCCAACAACTCATTATAGCCGCAAGTAGTTTTAAATGACTTTTTTTTCCTTTAGAAATGTAATTTTGTGCAGGGACTGTTATAAACACGGGAAAAATGTGCCACTTAACATGTATACTATAGACACCCCCAGGTACGAAATTTAAAGCAATGTTTCACTTTAAGCATTATTAAAATCACAGGGATGTCGGGCGTGAAGGAGAGAGCGTGCTAGTCAGGCTCCGGGCTTCCGCAGTGATCCAGACTCAGCTGATGATCATGATGAGGCTATGATGCTCACCTGAAGCTCACGCTAACCGCTGATGCCTGTCTGCACTCGCACTCGCACTCGCAACTCAACATCACCCTGGAGAGCTGATCGTAAGACTGTCCGTCTCGTGCAGCAGCAAGATCTGGTGACAATAGCAGTAACGGTTGGAGGACTTACCGGCTATCCTGCACCAATGCCTTAATACCTGGATACTTGATCGCTGGTCCGGTATATCCCCCGGTTGTACTGCTCTATCTATCTGCAACCTGCTATCTGCTTTACCGGCTATTGTCTCCCAGCTTACTGATTACGATGCTGTCAGAGCGGTTAACGGCGGGACTTATTCTGACTTATTGAGCAATCTTCTGAGCAACCCTCTGAGCAATCTTCCCGCTTGCTCCCCGCTGCTCCCGCTGCTCCCCGTTGTATCCCGCTGTCATCCCGCTGGCTGTCCCATGGGCTGTCCCCTGCTGGCTGTCCCATAGGCTGTCCCCCGCTGGTCCCCCGCTTGGCTGCTTGTCCGCTGCTTGTCCGCTGTGGTCCGCTGTGGTTCTGTTGGTTCCACCGGTTCCTCCGGTCTCCCCGCTGGATTACATCAGATCGGATTACATCAGAGTGTTTTTTTTTTTTTTTTTTACTGGTCTCATACTGGTCTCTTACTGGTCTCCTACTGGTCTCTTACTGGTTCTCTTACACTGGTCTCGGGATCTTTTGATGGGACGGAGAAAAAGAGGAGCAGCAGTGCGGATATCATCAGCGCCAACAACGCCATCAGCGCCATTAGCACCATTAGCGCCATTAGCACCATTAGCGCCATTAGCGCCATTAGCGCCATTAGCTCCAGCAACGCTATCAACGTTATCAACGCTATCAACGCTACCAACGCTTGGTTCTTCTCTCAGTAGTCAGTCTATAGCCTCTTCAGCCCGTGGAGCAAAAGGTCAGCAAGGGATAACAGAGTTTTTTCCTATTGGAGGACGGACTCGTTCTCGCACCTCCAAACCTGTGTCGGAACTGAATTTAGGAGCTCTTGGAGGTACTGCTGTCTGTGTTTCCTCTCATTTTGATAATAGCAGGGGTAATCCAGCTAACCAAGCACAGCGATTAGTGAACAGTGAAAACCCTACTACAGCAATTCCTGAGTCACTGTCTCCTATATCCCTACTTGCTATATCACCAGCAGCAACAACAGCAACAACAGTACTCACACCAGTACGATTAATACCTTCAGTATCTCCAGCATCTCCTGCATCTCCTGCTTTTCCTGTTTTTTCTTTACTGGCACCTGAATCTGCATCTACATCTGCACCTGAACCTCCGCCCGCACCTACGCCAGTACCTGCGGTTGCAACTGTACCTACACCTGCACCACTCTTATCACTGTCACCATCCCCACCATCCCCACCGTCCCCACCTCTGCCACAGCATCTGGTGGTAGTTTCTTCATTGCCTCTGTTGCCATTGGTGCCATTGTTGACACCGTCGCCATTGATGATGCTACCTGCTATTAAAATGGGGGAGAGAGGGGCCATTAAGAATGTTGATTCTAAGGAAGAAAAGCTAGCTGGCACGGTTCCCCCGGGCGCACAGATCGCCGGGCTAAAATCCACTGGACCTGCTGACTGGATTACAGATCTTGAACTTCACAAATCAACAAATTATACGGACCCTACAGAACACACAAAATCTACAGAGCCGGCTATTTCAGGTACGATAAATAGAAATGTGAATGTGAAGGGGCAAGACACTGCAATATACTACTCATCACCCCTCAACACTATTGAGGGGGGGTGTGTGGAAACAGTAGGGGAGGTGATTGGTGACAGTATGACCAAAGAAACTGGACAGGAGGCGGGTGGTCTATGGGACTTCCTTAGAGCCTTACCAACCCGTAATGAGATGGAGGCTTTTGTACAACGATTAGAACATGGTTTTCATAAAGAGCTTCACACTGTAAACTCAGAACTACAGGCTACCGGGCTGAAAATAACAGAAGTAGAGCATTCTGTAGATATGCTAGCAGACCATGTGCATCTCCAGGAAAAACGTATAGACGCACAAGAATCACAAATACATACATTGTTTGAGTTAATGGAGAATCAAGATAACCGTAATAGACGAAATAATATTAGGATCAGGGGATTGTCTGAGACAGTCGGGGCAGAAGAATTAACTTTAACAGTTAACAAAATTTTTACATCATTATTGGCGAGACCAGAAGAAACAACTTTAGAGTTAGACAGAGTCCACCGTTCCCTAGGACCACGTAACACAGATCCAGATAAACCAAGGGACATCATTTGCCGTGTTAATTTTTTTAGAGACAAGGAGGAAATTATGAGGAAATGTAGAGAGAAGGGGCAGATTAAAGTCAAGGAGAACTCCATTCAATTATTACAAGATTTATGCCCATTTACATTGGAGAAGAGGAAGGCATTAAGGCCTTTACTTAAAATGTTGCAAGATCGCAATATTGTTTATCGCTGGAATTTTCCCTTTCAATTGCAAATTAAAAAGGAGGGCAGGTGGTATAACCTACGTGACCCATCAGACATTCCGACAATACAATCTGCTATAGGACTACCAGATCTTCCACCAATAGTCTGGCCCCAGACATATACATCGTTTAGAAGGACTGAACGTTGGGGGGGGGGGGGTGAGGCAACAAAACACCCAGAGAATAGCAAAGATTAATCAGCTAATAAAAGCAAGGAAACAAGAATTGTATACAGAATGGCTCAGCTGGAGAGTTTCAGTTGAAGGGGACCTGCTCTTCCCCCTCTATTTCTCTGTCTCTTTCTCTTTCTTTACTCTCTCTCTTCCTACCCTTCCCTCTCCCCTCTTCCTCTCTCTTTTTTTTTTTTTTTTCCTGTCTTTTTTATTTTACTTTAGCTTCCCATTTTCTCTTCTTCCCCCCCTATATGAGTCAATACTAAAATAGAAATATAAACTACAGAGCCGAAATACCCGTATGATTATAAACCTTCGGAAATGAAAATATACAGAGTGACTTTTTTTGCGATTTCATCGCATGGGATATATGAGGGGTGGCATCAATCAGAGCCTTGGACATACGGTAGAAGGCTCAAGATTTATGATTCATAGCCTACAGTTTACAGTTTTGAATATAGATGTGATTTTAGCGCAGACTAACTGTAGGTGTATATATGGTCTTTTTTTTTTTTTTTTTTTTTTTTTTTTTATAGTTTATTACACCTGGAGGTATATGGTTTGCACAAGTGGCACGTGAGGGTGAGGGGAGGTGGGGGAGGGAGGGGGCTGAAGTCGGGGGAGATTGTTATAGATGTATCCTAATATATAAATCTTCAAATGCATTATAAATGATTGATAGTCCGGATTTACTGCGGAGAGGCACCCTCCGCGCCCGCCAAGTTTTTCCCCCCTAATAGGTACCCTAGCCCTCTGGTAGGGCTAGGTGTTTTTCTTTCTTGGATAAAATCCAAAATCTTAGGGGACCGTTTTTCCTTTTTTTTTTTCCCTTTTTTCTCCCCGAAGAATATTAGTGAGCATTTCCCAGAGTATTCTAGGGATCTGCGAGAGGGATCCTCTCAAAATTTGTTCGTGTGTGTTTTTCTTATTTAAATTTTTTATTTTTTTTATTTATTTTTTTCCCTCTCCTCCCTTTCTTCCTCTCTCTCCCCTTAGGTCTACCTTCCTTATATTATGGCAGTAAATCTATCCTCTCCAGTTGCGTTGAAGCTCTGTACCTATAATGCTAAAGGATTAAATAACAAATCAAAAAGAGGTCAAATTTTTTATAGTATGCATAAAGCAAAGGTAGACGTAATATTGCTCCAGGAGACTCATTTCCGCTCAGACAGCATTCCAGTGTGTTCACGTAAACATTATTCCCAATGGTTCCATAGCACTATGCCGGGCTCTAAAGCAAGAGGGGTATCCATTGCGTTCCATAAACATTTGCCGATACATTATTTGAATCATAAAGCGGATCGAAATGGTAGATATCTTTTCCTAAAAATCAAAATATGGAACAAAACTTTCACAATTGCAAACTTCTATATCCCAAACCAAGCCCAAACTACAACAATTTCGAGGTATCTTAACCTTCTAGATGATTTTGCAGAAGGTACTGTTCTTGTAGGGGGAGATTTTAACCTTGCTCTAGATCCTACACTAGATACCTCAGCACAAAGATCAAACACTTCGTACCCTCGTTTGAGAGCACTTAAGAAAAAACTTTTTGAACATAGGCTAATTGACATATGGCGGATATTAAATCCTAATGATCGTAATTATACTTATTTTTCCTTAGCTCATAAAACATACAGCAGGTTAGATTATTTTTTAACAGGTTCTAATTTACTAGAATGGCACCCGCAGATGGAAATAGGATCACTTATTTGGTCCGACCACTCCCCAGTATTCTTAACAATAACCCCTCCCCAGACGCAGGGGACAAATTGGTCCTGGCGCCTGAATGATAAACTTATGACATATCAAATTTGTCACAGGGCAATTCTAGCCGCAATCGAGAACTTTACTATAGACCACGAACAAGACGAAACCGCACTCCCAATAAAATGGGAAGCTCTCAAAGCGGTACTTCGGGGGGTGTTTATCCAACATGGCTCACGTATCAAGAAAGAAAAGGCCAAAAACATTGAAATAACTATGTCAAAACTCAGTTCACTAGAAACTCAACACAAAACCCACCCATCGGCAGAATTATTAGCTGACATAACTCATACAAGGTCATCCTTATTACAGATTTATGATACATACCACAGTTCGTATCAACAGAGACGAGCCTTGGGTAGGTATAGACACGAGAATAAATGTGGGAGACTTTTAGCTAATAAATTGCATCCACGACCTTCCCAAGCTTTTATACCATGTATAAAAAAACCATCGGGGGAGCTTATATCAGACCCATTAATTCTTCAACAAATTTTTAAGGAATATTTTTCGGCTTTATATAATTTGCCTATCTCACCCTCCTTAAAAGAGAACGATATTGAAAGTTATGTACGAGAAAATGCAATACCAAAAATAGATGATGCTAATAAGGTCTCTCTGGACTCACCTTTCTCACAAAAGGAACTACTAGATGTAATTACTAATATACCAACAGATAAAAGCCCTGGCCCGGATGGTTTCACCCCAAAATTTTATAAAACTTATAAAGAACAGTTGTCCCCATTTATGCTTCAGGTATTTAATTCTATCTCCCCCAACAACCAATTCCCATTACAGTCCCTAGAATCGCATATAACTTTGATTCCAAAACCAGACAAGGATCCAAGACTATGCTCGAGTAATCGACCGATATCTTTGATTGGGGTAGATATAAAAATTTATGCTAAAATGGTAGCGCTTCGTCTCCAACCTCTCCTGCCTGGTCTAGTACATACAGACCAGGTAGGATTTGTTCAAGAAAGAGAAGCACGCGATAACACGATTAAAACTTTTTTACTAATGAATCACGCCAAAACAGCTAAAATACCCGTATGCCTTTTCTCAGTCGATGCAGAAAAGGCATTCGACCGGGTAGGATGGCCTTTTCTCAAACAAGCATTAATACAAACAGGTTTGGGGGTAAATTTATTTAATACAATTATGGCGCTTTATACAAGTCCAGCGGCCAGGATAAAGATTAATGGATCACTGACACCAAGTTTTAGTATACAAAATGGCACACGCCAGGGATGCCCACTTTCTCCTCTACTTTATGTTTTAGTGATAGAATACTTGGCAACAGCAATTAGACAAAACCCACTCATAACCGGCATAAAAATTAAGCAAAAAGAAGTAAAGCTAGCCCTATTTGCTGATGATCTATTACTTTATGTTACTAACCCTCATACTACATTACCTCCTATAATATCTGAATTCCAGCGTTTTGGAACTTTGAGTAATTTTAAAGTAAACATTCAGAAATCAGAAATCCTTAATATATCACTCACTCCAAAACAAATTACAACTATAAGAAACAATTTTTCGTTAAAAATTTGTTCATCAGCTTTGAAATATTTAGGTATTAAGATTCCCTCAGACCCATCTCACCTATATCTAATGAATTATATTCCTCTCCTGCAACGTACTTTACTAGACTTGAAAAAATATGACGCTAAACAACATTCATGGTTTGGGAGGATTAATATACTAAAAATGGATATAATACCGCGCTTTCTATATCTTTTCCAAACTATCCCGGTGTCTATCCCTAGATCTTTCTTCTCAAATCTACAAACAGCTTTTTTAAAATTTATGCAAGAAACCTAGATTACACAAGAAACTATTATTAGCCCCAAAAAATAAAGGAGGAGTAGGAGCCCCTGATTTGTACTATTACTACGCCTCAGCAGTTTTGACTAGACTAGTGAACTGGTTCCATCATTCTAAAACTAAACAATGGGTATCAATAGAGGAAAGGCTGAACCAATTGGACCTTAAGGTGTTACCTTGGCTGAATTTATCTACCGGAGATATTGGTCGGGAGGTACAAAAAAATATACCCCCCCCTTACATCCAACTTATTGAAAATTTGGGCAAAAACAGTGGTGCAGCTAGAACTGTCCTCATTAGTTGGACCAATGACCCCGTTATTTGGCAATCCCAACTTCCCGCCGGCAGTAAATCGTACACATTTTCTGATTTGGAACAAAGAGTCCCATCCTAGACTGGGTCAGATTCTCTATCAAGGAAGAATCCCCCCCTTTACAAAACTTATTCCCCATACAACAACCATCATGTATACAAAGATTAGAATACTGGCAATTAATGTCATTTTGGTCCTCTATTTCATTTAATAGATCCTTATATAGAGAGCTAACCCAAGTTGAAAGTCTCCTGCTACAAGAATCCAAACCAAAACACGTTCTTTCAATGATATATAAGATGCTTATCACAAAATACTACTTTGAGCCACCGGAATTTATAAATAAGTGGGTGAAGGAGATGTTCAAATTGAGGCTGAAGAATGGGAGAAGTCATTTAATTTAACCCACAGTTTATCAACAGCAGTTAAAGCACAGGAAACAAGCTATAAGCTTCTTTCAAGGTGGTACTGGAGTCCAGTAGCATTACAGCGTATATATCCAGATAAATCAGACATATGCTGGCGCTGCCATAGGGATAGGGGCTCACTACTCCATATATGGTGGGAATGCCCCCAAATTCATCGTTTTTGGGAAGAGGTTACACAAATGCCGCGTACACACGAAGGGACTATCCCCGGGATTATCCGCTGGACCGAAGTCTAGCGGATAATCCCCTCGTGTGTGGGCGCCGGCGGACTTTTTTTGGCCAAAGTACGGCGGACTAAAGTTTCAGGTTTTGTTCTCAAAAAGGACGCATGCTCAGTAGCTATTATGTCACGGACTCGCTCGGTCTGGTAAAACTAGCCTTCGTTTTGAAGCTAATCTGCTGAAATTTTTTTTTTTTTTTTTTCAACTTGGTGGTACTTGTATATTCACGCAGAGTACTCCCGAACGTTTTTTCTTCAGCATTCTTTAGTGAAGTTATATATTTGTATATATATATATATATATATATATATATATTATATATATATATATATATATATATATATATATATATATATAGATATATATATATATATATATATATATATATATATATATAGATATAGATATAGATATCCAAATCACCAAATAAGAAATATATATATACATATATATATATATATATATTAATATATATAGATATATACAGTATAAATATATATATATATATATATATATATATATATATATATATATATATATATATCTATATATTATATATGTACATATATCTCTATATAGATATTTTTTATTATTTGTTGGTTATCAAAAGGATTAGTTATTACACATGATACAATTGTGGAGTCAGCAGAGCTTGCCCTTAATTCAGATCTTAACCCTCACATTTCTAAAGAAACTATGTTTTTGAATAACAAGCACGTATATCATTATTTGATGAAAATTAAATGACCATTTATTCTGGTTAAAACAAACAAGGCAAAACAAAATAGGAAGGCAACACTGGAGCCACTTGTAGATTTTGTGAAGACTTTTTGCCCCAAAAATTAAGCTTGGGCACATTTCATACAATATAGGGAGCACACCAGGAACAGCAGCAGATGACATCTATGTCCACTTCCGACTCTTCCCACCACGCTGCCCTGCACTCTTCCCTGCAGTCTTCCCTGCACGCTTCCTTGTGGTAGGAGGAGGAGTAGAAGACGAGGAGGAGGAGGAGGAGAAGTTGGTGTCGGGCCTTCATGGGTCAGGCGGGTGGATTCTCGTAATTCACCCCTCAAACCCCCCCTAATTGCCTCAGAAATGAGGCCCTCACACAGGTGCCGTTGGCCCCTCTCCATTTCCAGCAACCTGCTGGACACGTAGCTGGCATAGGCCTCTTCTGGAAGGGGGGTTTGTCGAGAATCGCACTCGCCTTCCGAATCAGTTGCAGTGATTCCTCCTCAACAATGGTCATCCTCCTGGGCCTTCTTGGGGGTAAGGGCAGGGGTGGAGGTAGACTTCTTAATTGGGTCTGGCTGTCACTCTGGCTCGTGCTGGGCCCAGCCACCTCCTGGCTCTCGCTGGTCATGTCCTCCTCCTCCTCCATACCACTTGTCCCGGCATCATCCTGGGTCAGCTCATCCTGTGTGCAAATAAAAACAAAAATCAAACACCTGTTTTGTGGTTTCTGGCCTCCTCAATCATCCAATTGTAAACTTAGGAACGAGCATCTAAATTTTCCAAAAGATCCAAAAGGCTATCATTTGGACCCCTGCATTTTCCAAGCAGATCACCAATGTTGTCTAACGCTTTTTTTGCCACTACTGGATGTATGTATACACTATATATGTATCGATATGTTGCACCAACACTTTTTAGAAGTGTGCATAATTTTTGTCATTTTTTTTCACAATTCTGAGTTCAGGGTGTTAATTGTTTCACATTTTAACGTTTACAGCATTAATATTCACACAATCACAATTTAGGCTACTAAATATATACCTGGCTCCAGCTGGGCGCATCAGCCTGCTCCAAGGTGGAGGGGTCTTCTCCTTCCGTGGAAGCCTCAGCTGGGGTGGAGGGAAGAGTGGAGGGAAGAGTGGAGGGAAGGGTGGAGGGAAGAGTCGACAGTGATTGCCTGGGTTCCATCTGGTCACCTATAAAAGTCAGTTGGTTGTAGTACCACAGCTTGGGTACATAAACATTCTCTGCTGCTGCTCCTGATCTGACTGATTCCTCAATCTTCTTGCGCTCCCGCTTGTACATGTGCCTTAAACTTGCAATTCTGGCTTCCACAAACTTGGTGTTTGCGTTGGGGACTTTAGTCTTCACAAAAGCCACAAGTGGCCCCAGTGTTTTCGCAGCAACACATCCACACAGGCAACAACCCCTACACACAGGCAGCAACCCCTACACACAGGCAGAATGCCCCCAACAGGCAGCAACCCCTACACACAGGCAGCAACACATCCACACAGGCAGCAACACATCCACACAGGCAGCAACCCCTACACACAGGCAGCAACCCCTACACACATGCAGCACAGGCAGCACGTCACAATGGGGGGAGGCGTCGAAAGTAAGTCAAGCACGTGCGCTACTATGGTTATACTGGATATGTCTAATCTTGCGCAGATGTAATTACCATTCGTCCGTGAAACTTGCGCAGATTTAATTACCATTCGGCCGTCGTCCGTGAAACTTGCGCAGATGTAATTACCATTCGTCCGTGAAACTTGCGCAGATTTAATTACCATTCGTCCGTGAAACTTGCGCAGATGTAATTACCATTCGTCCTGAAACTTGCGCAGATGTAATTACATTCGTCCGTGAAACTTGCGCAGATGTAATTACCATTCGTACCTGAAACTTGCGCAGATGTAATTAACATTCGTACCTGAAACTTGCGCAGATTTAATTACCATTCGTCCGTGAAACTTGCGCAGATGTTATTACCATTCGTCCGTGAAACTTGCGCAGATTTAATTACCATTCGTCCGTGAAACTTGCGCAGATGTAATTACCATTCGTACCTGAAACTTGCGCAGATGTAATTACCATTCGTACCTGAAACTTGCGCAGATTTAATTACCATTCGTCCGTGAAACTTGCGCAGATGTTATTACCATTCGTCCGTGAAACTTGCGCAGATGTAATTACCATTCGTACCTGAAACTTGCGCAGATTTAATTACCATTCGTCCGTGAAACTTGCGCAGATGTTATTACCATTCGTCCGTGAAACTTGCGCAGATTTAATTACCATTCGTACCTGAAACTTGCGCAGATGTAATTAACATTCGTACCTGAAACTTGCGCAGATGTAATTACCATTCGTACCTGAAACTTGCGCAGATTTAATTACCATTCGTCCGTGAAACTTGCGCAGATGTTATTACCATTCGTCCGTGAAACTTGCGCAGATTTAATTACCATTCGTCCGTGAAACTTGCGCAGATGTAATTACCATTCGTACCTGAAACTTGCGCAGATGTAATTACCATTCGTACCTGAAACTTGCGCATATTTGATGAAAGTTCCGTTTGTCTTCATAACGTTTATTGAGTTTACCTGGCTTTGGGTTGTTGGAGTTGTAAGGTTGTTTATTATTGTCACTATCTATACAATTCCTGCTGTAGTAAGGGTTTTAGGGGTAACTTACACAGGGACTCCAGAGGCTGTTTTGGGGGGGGGGGGATAAATATGTTAAGCAGGGTCTCATGCTCACAATTCCCAAAAAATGCTCATCATCTCTAAATACTGTAGGTGGTGACTTTTCAAAGAAGTACACTCACCTGTCCCTTGGATGGTGCAGCTACAATCTCTGATCTTGCAATCATGAAATTAATGTTTGCGGCTTCACTTCCCGGGTCACTATTGGGCATGCGCCAGTTGCGCAATGCAATAGGACTGGTCCGCGCGAGCTCGGGGACCCCTGTGTGTCCCAGCAGACAGCACGGTGGGACGGGATGTGGCGTATACTTCTGTGGGAGTCTAGGGCCGGATGTGTGTGCAAATACCTGCCTTACACAGGTATCTGCAACCCATCCCCCCTAAAAGGTTCAAAATAAGACACCACAGGGGTGCAGGGATCCAATGAGCGGAAGTTCAAATTTAGGGTTGAAGGGCGGTTTAAGTATTGGAGTTTCATTAGATAGACATTTCAATTCTGTCTTCAAGTAGGATCTTCTAACAAACTGCTAATAATTGGCAAGACTTTTAAACAATGTTTACTAATCCTATTGTGGCACTCAAATATCAGTGTGATTCAAAAGTGTACCTTTTTGTGTTCCATTACCATAGGGGGCAAAAGACTCAGACGTCAGTCCGAACCTACGAGGACCTCCCGGCATCACCAGACTAATTGGGCAGTTAGCCCAAGCCCGCGCGTGGATGTGGCGGAACAGGTCGTTGAAGTCGATCAAATCTGCACCCCACCAAGTGAGTGTCTCAGAACACAGATTGAGGTAATAAATTAAGGTCTGCATGTTTTTGACACTTTTTTTCTTGTGTTTTATCTACCCAACTTTTAGGTGATGCTGATCTGTTTGTGGAAGGACAAGCTGCGGAGCCATTTTCCACTGACAGTGCCCACAGGCTTATTGGCCAGATCATGGCCTGGAATCTGCAGCTGGAAAATATGCAGAAGGAGATGGCCACCATGCAGCAGGGAATGAAGGACATGATTGATGTTTTGGGGAGAATCTAAAGACCCCTTTTACATTTCTTAACATCAATCATGTCCTTCATTCCCCTTTTGATGCGCTGTTTAACTAATTGTAGAGGCCAAATTTTTAATATGCACACGGTATGTCAACATGTGCTATGTGCCATCAGGGGATCTCAATGGACGCATTTGGTGTTTGCAACCCCTAATGCTAGTAGGTGAGAGGGAAGGGGTTTCACACACAAAACACGTCCATTGATTCCCCATGATGGAACATAGCACATGTTGACATTACCATTTTCCAGTTAAATTAGTGTGCATATTCAAAATTTGGCTTCTTGTGTTCATGGGTTACCTGTTGAACTTTGTAAGTTCTGGACTTTTACATTGTGTAAATAATTTCAAATGCTAAGCCTAAATTTTTTAACAATTTTAAACATGTTTTTATGTTTGTTTTAAAAAATCAATCCCAAAAAAAAATATGTTGTGAGAAAAACACCAAAAAAAATGTCAAAAAGATAACATAAAAAAAAAAAAAAAAAATCAGGTTAAAAAAAAAAAAAAAAAAAAAAAAAAAAAACCAAAAATACCAAAACAACAAAAAAAAAAAAAAAAAAAAAGTTTTGGATGTGCACTATAATAAAAAAAATAATGTTTGCACAAATTCAAAAATGTGTGGCTTCTTCTTTTAAATACTACCAGTTTGACAAAAACATGTTGTGGTTCATTGACAAAGGGGCTTATTTACTAAACGCTAAACAAGTTTGCCATTATTAAGATGTGCACTAGGACAACATATAAAACAGGCCAAATTAAAAGCAAAACAATACGAAACTACCAATATTTCAAACATAAATAACTGTATTTATTCTTTGTAAATCAAAAAGATGGTTTAAGGGTCTGCTGCCATTTCAATGGCCCCCTACCATTAAAATACTGTAAATAAAGGTCCCGCACTTGCTGGGCTGATTGTGGTGCGGAACCAAGAGGGCGATTATCCAGCCCTGTCATGTTGCCTTCCACTCCGGCCTCAGGGCCAATTGGTAAGGAGTATGTTCCTGAATGTTTCCGTAAATAATTGTGCATGACACAGCATGCAAGAATAATAGTATTGAGTTTGTACTCTGCCAGATGTAGGGATGTAAGGAGCAATCTGAAACGGTTGGCCATAATACCAAAGGCATTTTCCACCACCCTTCTTGCTCTGGCCAACCGATAATTAAAAATCCTCCTCTCAGGGGTGAGGGATCGTTGGGGAAATGGCCTCATCAGATGGTCACCCAGACCGAACGCCTCGTCGGCAATGAAGACGAAGGGGAGTCCCTCCACATTATCTTCATCTGGTGGCAGCTCCAGCCCACCAGTTTGGAGACGATGACCGAACTCCGTGTGGTTGAAGACTCCTCCGTCCGACATCCGGCCGTTTTTCCCCACATCCACATACAGAAAGTCATATTGTGCCGACACCACCGCCATCAACACGATACTATGGAACCCCTTATAATTCCAATAGTATGACCCCGAATGGGGTGGGGGCACAATTCGCACGTGTTTGCCGTCAATCGCCCCTCCGCAGTTGGGAAAGTCCCAACGGGCAGCAAACTGGGAAGCCACAGTCTGCCATTCCTGTGGCGTGGAGGGACACTGTGAAGTCAAACAGAAAGATACAATTTAAATTATAAACCAGGCAAAACACCAAACTAAATGCAACAAATTAACAAACAATTTGGAAGAACATATGTATTTATTTAGTAAATCCTTGAAATAAAGCCAAAAGATTAAGGATAAAAGGGACAAATCTCTGATTGATGACCCCTCTGATGGACCAGAGAAGATAATAATGGGGATGTGGGTGGGGAGTAAATAATTGTAAGGTCACACAATACACATGCAATTAATTAAAGGTGTGTGTGGGGGGGGGGATAATTACAAGCTGACCAAAACCACATGATATTAATTATCAGGGGGTGTGGGGGGGGGGGGGATAATTACAAGCTGACCAAAACCACATGATATTAATTATCAGGGGGTGTGGGGGGGGGATAATTACAAGCTGACCAAAACCACATGATATTAATTATCAGGGGGTGTGGGGGGGATAATTACAAGCTGACCAAAACCACATGATATTAATTATCAGGGGGTGTGGGGGGGGGGATAATTACAAGCTGACCAAAACCACATGATATTAATTATCAGGGGGTGTGGGGGGGGGATAATTACAAGCTGACCAAAACCACATGATATTAATTATCAGGGGGTGTGGGGGGGATAATTACAAGCTGACCAAAACCACATGATATTAATTATCAGGGGGTGTGGGGGGGGATAATTACAAGCTGACCAAAACCACATGATATTAATTATCAGGGGGTGTGGGGGGGGGATAATTACAAGCTGACCAAAACCACATGCAATCAATTTAAAATTGAGGGTCAAGGGGGGTGAAAGGGGGGGGTGAGTAAAGCTGTACAATGGAGCTGGTAATATACATTTTTAAACAAAGAAAGTGACTAGGCTAGGGGTGTTTAGGGGCCAAGCTTCCATGCTGGGGAGGTTGGTGCAAGCAAATATGCATGTGACCCACTAAATAATACATTCTTAAAACTATTTCGATAAGTCAACCATAAAATACTAGACAAAAAAACAAAATCCAAAAATAAAAGGAATAGGGGACATTCATAGAATAGTCCTATCATGGTAATTAGCTAATGATGACATTGATGCACTACATTAGCAAACATACAAGACATAGGTAATTTTAAAAGAGAAGACTTACCTTAATGTATTCCTCCTGCAGGACGTGGATAATGGCAGAACAGGTCTCTGGAATAATGAGCCCCAGAGCCTGGGGGGAGATGCCTGTCGTGAACTTGAGGTCCTGCAAGCTTCTCCCCGTCGCCAAGTAACGCAACGTGGCGACTAGCCTCTGCTCCGCACTGATGGCTTGCCGCATGCAGGTATTCTGCCTGGTAATATAAGGGGACAGCGAAGCCAACAGACGGTGAAAAATGGGGTCCGTCATCCGGAGATAATTCCTGAAATCATCAGGATTATTCTCACGGATCTCACGGAGCAAAGGCATATGCGAGAATTGGTCACGCTGGCGCAACCAATTCTTGGTCCATGAACTCCTCCTCACCCTGTTCATGGACCGGGCTCGTGCCAAGGTGTTAACCGCAACACCGAGCCCCTGCACAGCACGAACTCGTTCCCGAGTACGTCCACACTCCATGGCTTCAAAACGGTCGGCTGATCAAACAAACAACTTAACAGAACGCACTGAAGAACAGCAAGGCCTATGAAGAACGACCTGAAAAACAGGAACGAGCGGACCAGAACGGCCTGAGAACAGGTAGGAACTGATCCACACGCACTGAAAGCCAGATACAAACCTCACAAGCACAAACTGAACGGCAGAAGCGAACGAATTAAGCAGAAGTCTGAGAAGCGCGAATCGTCTCTAACCAAACGTCAACTAACACGCGATACACACGAGATTAGCTGACGGGGCCCAAAGGGTGTCGTTTGGGATCTCGAGCTTCCTTTTTCTAGTCCCGTCGTACGTGCGTACGTCATCGCGTGAACCGCTGGACTTTTTGCGTGATCGTGTGTGGTCAAGTCCGTTCGCTTTTTAGTCCAGCGTACCTAGCGGGAAAGTCCAGCGGATTGTCCGCTGGACTTAGGTCCGCCGGGAAAAGTCCGTACGTGTGTACGAGGCAAAATGTATACTACAATTACAGGGGAGGTAATACTTAATACGCCTCAAGTTACTCTCCTCTCTATCTTACCAGGTACATATAAAAACATTAAAAAAAGCCTTCTTTGTCACTGGTTGACAGCAGCAAGACTGGTGATACCGAGGCATTGGCGTTCAACTCAGTCCCCGCTAATAACGGAATGGGCTATAGAAATGGACAATATAGAAAGATTAGAAAAACTTTTAGCATATGAATTAGACACACAGGAGGAATGTATGCGGATATGGGCCCCTTGGAGGATTCATAGAGAAACATAGAGAAATTAAATTGTATGATATGGATCGAGGCAATAGTGGCTAGAGCTTTAGCGCAAGGAAGGAGAGGAGGGGGGGGGGGTGACTCGGGGGGGGGGGGGAGGAGGGAGCGGGGAGAGAGGGAATGTTTATGAGTAAACTTGTGTAACCTTTTTCTCCCCCCTTTCCCTTTTTTTTTTTTCTTTTCCCCTTTTTTTTTTTCTTTGTTGTGTGTGTTGGTTTATTATCTTTATTGTCATGTTTAGTGTAGTAATGTTAGTTATATGTAGTACTGTTAGGTATGTGTAAAGAAATTTAAAAGAAACATGTTGGACTATTTAATCAACTCAACTTTTGAGCGATTATGTAACGGTTAAAAATGTTTCAGTTTGTATAATTAATTTACAATAAAATAAGATTGAATTATAAAATCACTGCTCACGAAAAAACGGCCGTTTTTTTAAAACTTTTTTTGCATTGATACATGTCCCCTGTGGCAGGACCCAGGTCTCCAAACACTTTTTATGACAATACCATGCATATAAGCCTTTAAAATGAGCACTTTTGATTTCTCCCATAGACTTTTAAAGGGTGTTCCGCGGCTTTTGAATTTGCCGCGAACACCCCAAATTGTTCACTATTCAGTGAACAGGCGAACACCCAATGTTCGAGACGAACTTACATTCAACTCAAACATCGGGCTCACCCCAACTATCTAATACAATTTCCATTAACCGCTTGCTGACCAGCCGCCGCAGTTGTACTGCGGCAACATGGCTCGGCTTCGCAAATCGCCGTCATGTTACTTTGCTTCCATATTAGGCCACTAGGGGCACGCGCGTGCTGCCAGAGTTGCGATTACTGCCGGGCTCCTGCGATCGCTCTGGGCACACTGAGAACTGGGATCTGTGTGTGTAAACACAGTTTACGGTTCTCTGAGGGGAGAAGAGACAGATCATCTGTTCATACAGAGTATGAACAGCGATCTGTCATCTCCCCTACACAGTCCCTTCTCCCTTCAGTTAGAACACACACTAGGGAACACAATTAACCCCTTGATCATTGTACTGTATCATTTATACAGTAATCAATGCATTTTTATAGCACTGATCGCTGTATAAATGCCAATGTTCCCAAAAATGTCTCAAAATTGTCTGACGTGTCCATCCTAATGTTGCAGTCCCGATAAAAATCACAGATCGCCGCCATTACTAGTAAAAAAAAATTAATAATAAAAATGCCATAAACTATCCCCTATTTTGTAGACGCTATAACTTTTGTGCAAACCAATCAATATACGCTTATTGGGATATTTTTTTACCAAAAATAAGTAGAATACATATCAGCCTAAACTGAGGAAAAAACATTTTTTTTTATATATATTTTTGGGGGATATTTATTATAGCAAAAATTAAAAAATATTGAATTTTTTTCAAAATTGTCGCTCTTTTTTTGTTTATAGCGCAAAAAATAAAAACTGCAGGGGTTATCAAATACCACCAAAAGAAAGCTCTACTTGTGGGAAAAAAAGGACATCAATTTTGTTTCGGTGCAACGCCGCATGATCGCGCAATTGTTAGTCGCAGTGCTTAATCGCATAACTTGCTCTGGTCATGAAGGGGGTAAATCTTCTGGGGCTGAAGCGGTTAATATACCATACATGGTTGGAGTAGTTTGTTAGGTTACGTTACTCGATACCAATATAGTATTATTCAAAAGTTTAATTTTATTCTATGTAAATTCCTGATTTTTCCTCTCCTTTGTCTTTCCCTGCCCTCCACCCCTTCACCTTTCCCCACCCCTGGACCTTCCCACCCTACTCCCTACCTACTATACACATATGGTCTAAAATTCATAATGCCTTATTGGATCTATCTATTGTACCCTTATTGATGAGTGAATGGCATTATGGGATAGTCTTTGCTACTCATATTGTATTGTACAAACTTTCATTAAAAAATAATTCATAAAAAAATAATAATGTAAACCTTAATAAAAAAATATCTGAAACATTAAAGAACTTATTTTTCTACCTAATTAAACACACATCACAAACTGTAGGTTAACCACTTGCCGACCACCGCACATCGATATACGTCGGCACAATGGCAGCTGTGGGCAAATAGGCATACCTGTATGTCCCCTTAAATTTGTGGGGCTAGTGGGCGCGCATGACTTGATGTCTGCCGGTGTCCCACGATCGTGTCACGGAGATGCTTATGTATACAAGGCATTTCCCCGTTCTGCCTAGTGACATGGCAGATATCACTGCTCCCTGTCATCGGGAGCAGTGATTGCTGTCATGTTAGTGGTACCCCATCCCCCCCACAGTTAGGATCACTCTCTAGGACACACTTAACCCCTTGATCACCAGGATTGGACGGGTGATCATCTATCAAAGTGCCCGGACAAAGAGGAGGAGCTGTATGTGACGGCGTGCGACAGGGAGCACACAGCTATTGAAATGAAAGCTGTTAGGTTCCCTGGGCTCTGATCATCCGGTCGCCCCTCCCCCCCCCCCCCCCCCCCCGTGCGCGCTCCCAGGCAGCCATAGCTCGCCAGCCCTTAAAATTCACTCACAAAATGCGAGCAGGCAAGTGGAATTTTTGAGGGCTGTACTAAAGTGTTTACCAAAGCTGATGGAAAGAGGATCTATTGCATAAAGAGCTTCCATTACATTGGCAAAATAAAACTTCAGCTCCGTGTCCACGTCGGTGAATATTTTAGGGACATCAACAAAAAGAAAAGAGAGCCTGAGACTTCCTTGGCCCAGTATTTTAGAACTTGAAATTGAAATTATCTGCAAGACATGGTAAATTTAACACTGTTCTCCTTAGGAAGGAGAAATAGTGGATTTATAGGTTGGGGACATTGGCAACTCAACTAAGGATCTGAACACTAAATTAAACCTTTATAGTTTTTTTTGAACCATAGATTGGCCTCAGTTTTTGTAGAACATTATATATTTCCAAGGTTGTAAATACTTCAGGGGGATTGTATAATGTATATTATCTTATATGTCTTTTTCGCTCACTTTCAACCTCTTGGTGGGGGGCCCCAGCAGCTTAAACTCCACTTACGTTATTTAAAGTTACGGATATTGTGAATGGATCCCTTGTTGAGTTTTAAGGGGATCATTGGGGGTCATTGTTTGGCCTCTGTGTACACTGAATGCCATTCCTCTGATTTAGCCTAATTATGTGAAACATGGATAGTATGGGTTAACAGTAAATGTACTTGTTATGGATATTAGGTGGACTGGTTCACTTTTAGAAATTTAGTGGGAGGAGCTTGGAGCCACATATAGTTTGACTGTACGTCAGGTACCCCCATGTCTTGTTGAAGCAATTTGTCCCAACAGTGAAATGCGTTGATGTCATGGAGGTGGTTTTTTGACACTTCAGAATGTGCCTCTGCCTGGCTCCAGAATAACTCCAACTGGCAAGCTGCCATTGATTTTTGTGGAGGGGGGTTGGCAAGTGACAGAGGGAATCTCAGCAACAGGTATTAAGTGACAGCAGTGGTGTGCGACCGTATGTTAGCAGGCATCAGGAGGAACCATGAAGCACTCAGTGGACAGTAAGACCAGACAACTTGACCTGTAACAGTTTCATTGTGACTGGTGCACCCTGTGTTGAAGAGCTGTGTGCTGTGAGCACCAGGTTCCATTACTTGGAGGTTGCGAGCTACAAAATATGAGTGGCAGCGCGTGACTTTACTCTGGAGTAATCATCAGTAAACTAAGTTACATTATGATTTACTGCGCTCTACCTGCTTCTTCTTTGCTTGCCTGCGCTATGCTTAAAATGTTCAATACATGTAGACTAACTGCTTAATTAATATGCCGCTTTACTTGCTTAAAGCGGGACTGTACTGAAAAAAATAAATTTAAAAGCCAGCAGCTACAAATACTGCAGCTGCTGACTTTTAAAAAAAACGGACACTTACCTGTTCCAGGGTCCAGCGGTGTCGGCAGCAGAGGCCGATCGATCGCTCGGCTCTCTGCTGTAGCCGGCGCCATTCTCGGTGAGGGGAATCAGGAAGTGGCTTCACTTCCCGATTCCCTACTGCGCATGCGCGAGTCGCGCGGCGCAATGAGAATCTTCAGCGCGCCGGGACAGGAACTTGCGTAAACTCCCGTGGGAGTTTATGCCAGAAGTGGGTGCAGATACCTGTCTTAGACAGGTATCTGCACCCCCCTCCCCCCTGAAAGGTGCCAAATGTGACACCGGAGGGGGGAGGGTTCCGAAAAGGGGGAGTTCCACTTTAGGGTGGAATCCCGCTTTAACTGTCTGGGATAGCTCCACTGCTTTGCTGTAAATAGATGTACTTCCCTACTGGCATGCTGCTTTAAACCGTTCCCGACCGGCTCATGCAGATATACTGCGGCAGAATGGCTCCTCTGGGCGAAATCCTGTACGGGTACGTTCTTCCCCTTTTCAGCCACCAGAGGGCGCGCGCCCGCTGCATGGCGGGGGTGTGATCGTGCCCACCCCAATCGCGTGCAAGAGTGACAGCACGGGGATTTGTGTGTGTAAACACACAAATCCCTGTGCTGTCAGGGAAGAGGAAACATATTGTTTGTTCCTACTAAGTAGGAAAAACAATATGTCTCCTCTCCTAGTCACTCCCATCCCCACACAGTTAGAACACACTAAGGGAACACACAGTTAACCCCTTGATCGCCCCCTAGTATTAAACCAGTGACATTTACACAGTAATAAGTGCATATTTGTAGCACTGATCGCTGTGTAATTGTCAATGGTCCCAAAAAAGTGTCAAAAGTGTCCAATCTGTCCATCGCAATGTTGCAGTACTGCTAAAATAATAAAAATGCCATAAAAATGCCATAAATCTTTCCCATAGTTTGTAGATGCTTTAACTTTTGTGCAAACCAATCAATATACGCGTATTGCTATTTTTTTTTTTTACTAAAAATATGTAGAAGAATATAAACTGGCCTAATCTGATGAAGAATTTTTTTTTTTTCAAAATTGTCATAATTTTTTTGTTTATAGCGCAAAAAATAAAAGCCGCAGAGGTGATCAAATACCACCAAAAGAAAAAAAGACGCAAATTGTCAGTTAAAGTGATTGTAGAATTTGATAATAATTGTAGAAAACGATATACCACTACAATCTAGATATTATCTCATCTATGTACTTTGTCTAGTCTCTGTAGAGTAGTCAGTCTGTTAAAACTATGAGCGCATGCTACTGTTAGTATCACAATAATACATTTGGTTATGAAACCAAACACACGGCTTAAAAATAATCAAATCTTATTTATTTCCCAAGGAAATAAGAAAGCTAACGTGTATTAAAAGGGGGTTACACAATTACATAACATACAGCAAGGCTACAATACAATGATATACTATACAGTTAAAATACAATATAATGATCTACTTAACGCATCCTTCCTTGTGGCTGTCCTTCTCGATGGGATAAGAGAAATGTCCATGTGGCTAGGCCTCAACTCCAACGTAGGCCTCAAAGATGGCCGCTTAGCAGAGAGACATCTCCATGACATGCTCCTCAACCAGCCTACAGACACAGAGAGAGTGTCCTTCCTGTGTGTGCGACCCTAACATTCAGACACACACGTCCACTCATTCAAATCTCCCCCCCTTGCCAGTCCCATTTGCTTTGCATCCAATGAACACCAGAAAAGGAAGCATACTGTATTCTCCATTTAGATGCAGTGTTTCTCTTAGCCTGGAGCTGTCTTCACAGCAGGTGGGCCTGAGCCAAGTTATTGTTCCTTTGACTTAGGCAACCTGGCTTGCAGCAGCCAGGAAGTGAATCGCAGAAGCATGACATGAGCTCACTTCGAATCCAACAGTGATGCAGTGGCAAATTGTAAAGTGCTTTGGTCAGGAAGGGGGTAAAATCTTCCGGGGCTAAAGCGGTTAATATGTCCTATTTACTGACTGTCCTGCTCGTTTGCTTTGTGATTTCAGCCACCTCTGCAAATTTTCCTTTAATCGGAGCTTGCTGCCTGCATGTCTTTTGGACACACAAATATAATTAATTCCTTTGGGAACTAGGCAGAGCTTTCCGAAGCGAGGCTGATTAACTCATTATTATTTTATAGGAGGAGATATTTTGTGAGCTAATTTCTTGGATTGATTAAAGGATTGATGTGATTGTGCATAATACCCTTTGGCAGGGGTTTTATGCCTGAATCAGACTATTTCATTGGTGGAGCCTATAGACCCATTGGGGGTTATTTACGAAAGGCAAATCCACTTTGCACTGAAAGTGCACTTGTCAGTGCAGTCACTCTGAATCTAAGGGGTAGATCTGAAATTAGTGGAAGCTCTGCTGATTTTATCATACAATCATGTGCAAGCTAAAATGCTGTTTTTTATTTTGCTTGTATGTCCCCCTCGGATCTACAGTGACTTTACTTTCAAGTGCACTTGCAGTACAAAGTGGATTTTCCTTTAGTAAATAACCCCCCATGTCTTTTATTTTGGGACATACCATATCATGAGTGTCTGGACGTAGTACATTTTGGTCAAGTCACCATTGTCTTTTATTTGGGGACAGTATAACTTGCTTTTGTACTTTAATGTTCTTGTATTGCTGCAAATGTAATAAAATGCATTACTTCCTATTTATAAACTGTTTTAAAGGTATGAATCTGGCTGGTGAAATTACCCATGGTCCTTTGGTTTGGTGACCACCTTCTTTGGAGTGTCTTTGCCCTAATTTGAATTTACTATAATTGTAGCAGCAAAAATATAAATCCACATATAGTCAAAAGGTTTTGTTTTTAACAAGGCTTTTAATCGCAAATCACAGTGGGGACAGTAGCTGTAGACCGCCACTGGTCCCTTAAGTCAGAAAATCTGCACAAGTGTCACAAAGGTGGAAAAGAAAAGGGGGTTATGGTAAGTAACATACCAGCATCCCAGTTGTAATAAGTATCCTCAATGCAGTCATTTGTATCTCCTCTGACGCTGGGAGGTGAGTTGAACACCTCCCTTTATATAGCTCTGACCCAGCACACCAGATGCTGGATAAAACCGGGGTCTGACGTCACCAAGCCTGGTCTCTCAACTGAGCATGCGCATGTTCAATCAGAAGTAAAGCAACTGAAGCTGTCATTTGCTAGCCATTTTTTTCTAGCTACATTTTTATTTGTAAATATCAGTATTTCTGTAGTAGGTTATCTACATCATACTGGCATGCTACTTCACAGGCAGATGATTAAAGGCATTGGTTATTTATGTTATTTAACCACTTGCCTACCAGGTACGAACACCCCCTTCCTGACCAAGCCATTTTTCAGCTTTCAGCGCTGTCGCATTTTGAATGAAAATTGCGCGGTCATGCAAGGATGTACCCAAATACATTTTTTATAATTTTTTCCCCACAAATAGAGCTTTATTTTGGTGGTATTTGATCACCTCTGTGTTTTTTATTTCTTGCGCTATAAACAAATTAAGAGGGACAAGTTTGAAAAAACGCAATATTTTTTACTTTTTATTATAATAAATATCCATTTTTTTTTTAAACAAATTTTTTCCTCAGTTTCGACCGATATGTATTCTTCTACATATTTTTGGTAAAAAAAAAAATCGCAATAAGCGTCTATTGATTGGTTTGCGCAAAAGTTATAGCGTCTACAAAATAGGGGATAGATTTATAGCATTTTTATTATTATTTATTTTTTTACTAGTAATGGCGGCGATTTGCGATTTTTATCGTGACTGGGACATTGCGGCGGACATATCGGACACTTTTGACACATTTTTGGGACCATTCACATTTATACAGCGATCCGTGCTATAAAAATGCATTGATTACTGTATAAATGTGACTGGCAGGGAAGGGGTTAACACTAGGGGGCACTGCAGGGGTTAATATGTTCCCTATATGAGTGATTCCAACTGTGGGGGGAGGGGACTGACTGGGGGAGGGGACCGATCGGTGTCCCTATGTACAAGGGACACACCATCGGTCTCCTCTCCTCTGACAGGACGTGGATCTGTGTGTTTACACACACAGATCCACGTCCTGCTCAGTTACCGGGCAATCGCGGGTGCCTGGCGGACATCGCGGCCACCGGGCATGCGCATCGGGTCCCCAGCTACGCAGCGGGCGCGCCCCCTAGTGGCCAAAAAGCGAGCGCCATCATATGACGGCGGCCTGCCACAATAGCTGCACCGCTCCGCCGTCATTTGACAGTGGGAGCGGTCAGCTACAGGTTAAAGGAATTTTTTTTTTTTTATGTCTCACTTAAAGCATTACACAGCCCAACAAAGAAAAAAAAATCATTTTTATTGGTGCCTTGCTTTTCAGATCTGTTGTTGGGCTTATTTGGGACACTTATTCAGAAAATTGTATTGGCTAGACGGCATTAGCTCTAGAGTCTTAGATAAGTAAAGATCTTGCTTATCAACTTGTTCTTCTGTTACCTAGTTTGTGTTTTTGCTTACAAGTTAGCAGATATAGGGGGTTATTTACCAAAGGCAAATCCACTTTGCACTACAAGTGCACTTGGAAGTGCAGTCGCTGTAAATCCGAGGGGGACATGCAAGGAAAATAAAAAAAACAGCATTTTTGCTTGCACATGATTGGATTATAAAAACGATAGAGCTCCCCATCATTTCAGAGCTTTTCCTCAGATCTACAGCGACTGCACTTCCAAGTGAACTTGTAGTGCAAAGTGGATTTGCCTTTCTTAAATAACCCCCACAGTGTTCACATACTTCCAACTGTAATTTTACATCAAAAACATTGGATTCTAAAGTATAAGTTATTAATGGTATAATAGTTATGATCATAGAGTGTATATACTGCCACCCAAGACGTTTCATTTTTGCAGATCGAGCTCCATAGAGGTTATGGCTTATTTTTTATGTTTTCTTTTATGCTACAAGGTGACTAAATAAAACGCTACATTAAATTATCCTGATTTTTGATGGGTGACCAGAGTGAAGAGTGGTATGCTGTATTTCAAAAACTAGAGCTGATAGGGGAAAAATTGTGCAATTTTTTATAATAATCAGGTCAAATAATAGGAACAGGTTTAAAATTCAAGGCATCATAATGTGGGTGGGCAACTACATGGCAAATAAGGTTTAATGTAGAAAAATGTAAAATAATGCATTTGGATGGCAAAAATATAAATTCCCTCTATACACTAGGGCAGGGGTGTCAAACTCAATTTCATTGTGGGCCGCATCAGCATTATGATTGTCCTCAAAAGGGCCGGTTGTATCTGTAAGATTAGATGTCCAGCACATCCCCTCCCCTTACATTAGATGTCAAGAGCCACCCCACCATCAGAAGTTGAGTCCCCTACTCTCCCTAACATCACAGTGCACCCCCCTTTCCTTATTCTGCTGCTGGGAAGAAGCTGGATGCTTTGTTTGAAAGCAGAAATTAGGGGTCTGGAGGAGGACCAGAGGAGGGCTAGAGCTCTCCTGCAGCTGCAGGAGAGGTGCGAGGGCCACATGAAATGGCCTGGAAGGCCGGATTCGGCCCGCGGGCCTTGTGTTTGACACCTGTGCACTAGGGGTAGAACCTCTGGGGGAATCTAGGATGGAAAAGGACCTTGGGGTCCTAGTAGATGATAGACTCAGCAATGGCATGCAATGCCAAGATGTTGCTAATAAAGCAAACAGAATATTGGCATGCATTAAAAGGGGATCAACTCCATAAAGAAAATGATAATTCTCCCGCTCTACAAGACTCTGGTCCGGATGCACCTAGAGTATGATGTCCAGTTCCGGTGCTCCAGTCCTTAGGAAGGATGTACTGGAAATGGAGCGAGTACAAAGAAGGGCAACTAAGCTAATAAAGAGTCTGGAGGATAGTAGTTATGAGAAAAGGTTGCGAGCACTGAACTTATTCTCTCTGGAGAAGAGAAGCTTGAGAGGGGATATGAATTCAATTTACAAATACCGTACTGGTGACCCCACAATACGGATAAAACTTTTTTGCGGAAGGGAGTTTAACAAGACATGTGGCCACTCATTAAATTTTGAAGAAAAGAGGTTTAACCTTAAACTACATAGAGGGTTCTTTACTGTTAGAGCGGCAAGGATGTGGAATTCCCTTCCACAATCAGTGGTCTCAGCGGTGGGCATAGATAGTTTCAAAAAACTATTAGATAAGCACCTGAATGACCGCAACATACAGGGATATACAATGTAATACTGACATATAATCACACACATGGTGTGTACTTGATGGACTTGTGTCTTTTGTCAGACCCACCTACTATGTAACTATGTAACTATGGGCGTTATTTACTAAAGTTGGATAGTGCAAAATCTGGTGTAACTCTGCATAGAAACCAATCAGCTTCCAGGTTTTATTGTCAAAGCCTAATTAAATAAGATAAAGTTAGATGCTGATTGGCTACCATGCACCGCTTCACCAGATTCTGAGTGCACTGGTTTTAGTAAATCTCCCCCTATGTGTTGTAAACTCTCTGCTGCCTGCTGAACGGAAATTTTTCAACTATTTTTGCCTTGGTACATGTCCAACAGGGAATTGTCCAGCCCCGATGCTGTTTGTTTGGCAATCACTTGTCTATTTACCTAGAAAATTGCTATTATTCTTTTTTTAACATTTGATTCCCATTGACTTCAATGGGGTTCAAATTGCAAACTGCAAACTTGCCTTGAACCAACACCAGGTACATTTGGTTCATTCCTAGCCCTGAACATGAAAGGGCTAACTGGTTGTGTTTGTCTCCCAGGATGAATATTCCTTGTCTTTCCCTGAATTTAATTCATAGAGAAATAATGGCATAGATATTTATCAAGAGTATTTTTTCTACCCAAAATCAGTTGCATGAGTGTGTCTGAGGCTGGGATCACACTTGTACAATCACAGACATTGCATGTGATTCTCACCGCATTGCTGTGCAGATGGCATGCCATGCGGTGCGAATCGATGCAAATTCAACCATACAAACTGTATGGCTGAAAGTACATTCACACCAAAATGGTGTAGGACCCTTTTTTTGGTCTGCACTGGAATCTGATTGCATGGGTGTTCACACCTTTTCGATCCGATTCCTGCACCATTCCATAGTTCACACTGCGATCTGTGAATTGATCTGGGGGTGTCATTAACTTTTTACATTGACACCCGCAGCAGTTCGCAGATGATAGTGTGAACCAACCCGATTCAGGTCCAATGCTGGAACCCGCACAGGATTGGCAGGGTTTCCCGCATTGCAACAGTGTGAACCCAGGCTGAGGCATTCTGCACCCATAAACGTATTGGTCATCTCCCAAATGCAGTTGATGGTAATCTCATGTCTATGGGTTCTTAAACAGATTTGTATATCATTAAAGTGGTTCTAAAGCAGGGGTGCCAAACCAGTGGCCCAGGGGCCACATGTGGCCCGTGGAGCGCTCTGATGTGGCCCGCGACCTCCTGCTCTGGGAAAGAATAGAAAGAATACTGTTATTAAAGGTCAGTTTATTACTAAAATCACAGTGTATATATGGGCATATCTTTTCTGCAGTGGTTACTGGGCTGCTTTCAAACTGATCTGCAGGTGCAGAGCAGTTTACCTGCGGGTTACCTGCACTGAGCCATAGACTTCTATTATTACCTGCAAGTTTGGTGAGCTTTCTGAAAGTGCACCAAACCTGCAGAATATAATAGAAGTCTATTACAAACTGCAGGAAAGCCAAAGGTACACTGTGTTGCACACGTGGTACTGGTAAACCGCAGCGCATCAGTGTGAAAGCAGCCTTGGACCTCTTTCACATGGTCTGACCAATTGGACCCTCCATTCACCTCTAGTAGTGGCAGACATAAACTGACTTGTGTTCTATCTCCAATACGATCCGCTAAAATGTATTGTGGGCTGCGTCCGTGTCCGCTCTGCAAATGTAGAGTGGACACGGACATGCCATCCACCCGCTCCGCTCATTGTGGCCCGCGACCGGATTACCAAGTCGCTTAAGTGGCCCTCGCTCTTCAAAAGGTTGGGCATCCCTGTTCTAAAGCCTAAAATATTTTTTAGCCCTAATGCATTGCTTGCATTAAGATAAAAAAAAGTTGAGGTGTCAGTATCCCCCCTTTATCCTCCCCCTTTTACTTACCTGAGCCCTCATATGATCCAGCTGTGCACATTTGCAGTTCTTCCTTCCCTCACTTCCTGGTCACATTGGCTTTCCTGAGGCCAATAGCTACCGCTGCTGTCAATTAAAGCCAACAATGATCTATGGATTACATAGGGGGTTTACGAAAGGCAAATCCACTTTGCACTACAAGTGCACTTGGAAGTGCAGTCACTGTAGATCTCAGGGGGACATGCAAGGAAAATTAAAAACAGCATTTTAGCTTGCACACAATTGGATGATAAAATCAGCAGAGCTTCCCCTAATTTCAGATCTACCCCTCAGATTTACAGCAACTGCACTTTCAGTGCACTTGTAGTGCAAAGTGGATTTGCCTTTCGTAAATAACCCCCATTGTGTCAGTCTAGTTGGTAACCTATATACCGTATATTCTCGAGAATAGGCCGTCCCGATTATAAGCCGAGGCCCCTAAATCACCACAAAAAATGGGGAAAACGTATTGACCCGTGTATAAGCCGAGGGGCAAAAATGCAGCAGCTACTGCAACGCCCATCTGCAGCTGCATGTCCCCTGTACAGACCCCTGTGTCCCTATTGCACCCCGTGTCCCCATTGCAGCCTACCTGTGCCGATCTGCGCTGATCCGCGGGTCCGGGGATCCGGGGTCCTGGGTCCTGGGTCCTGTGTCCTGGGTCCTGGGTCCTGGGTCCTATGTCCTGTGTCAGGGGTCCTGTGTCCGGGGTCCTGTGTCCGGGGTCCGGTGTCCATTCCGTGCAGCTGATGAGGTCCCGCTCTGTCCCCCCGTGTAAGGCACCATTCCACTCTTACAAAAACCGCGCCTCCTCCTCCTCCTCGTCCGTGATAGGAGGAACACTTTTTTCCCAGCAGTCAGTGTGCAGTGTTCCGCCTATCACGGACATTCTCTCATCCTCGTCCATGAGATGAGAATGACAGGACATCCGTGATAGGCGGAACACTATACTGCTGGGAAAATTAGTGTCCGCCTATCACGGACGGGCGGGAGGAGGCGGCGTGGCTTTTGAAAACTGCTGTCTGTCTGCATGACACGCTGTTCATGTAGGCAGACGGCGGTGTCTCGAATATAAGCCGAGGGGTAGACTTTCAGCCCTAAAAAAGGGTCTGAAAATCTCGGGTTATATTCGAGTATATACGGTACTTTTCCTTTTCTATTTCCTACAATCTCTCTATCCTTTCCCTTTTTTTTTTTTTTGTAACATTTATAAGATGCTTACTTGAAATGGTTCATTGTAACATGTGGCAATTGTGATGCTCTTTTGTACCTTTTGATAATTGATACACTATTTTCTTTTTTTGTGCCCTCATGATTTTCATATGCTGAAAAAAAAAAAAACTATACAACCTAAAGCCAATAATGAGGGAGTAGGAGGTGGTGCCAAATCCCATTGTCTGTGTGAGTAAACAGCAGGACTCAGCCCCACCCCCTACTCCTCATACAAAGCGGGTTGCTATGGGGGCACTCGGCAAAGGGGAGGAGCCAGGACCCGAGAAGAGGAGGTTTAAGGTCAGGCTGTGCAATTCCATTGCACGGAGCAGGTAAATATAAACCTGTTTGTTATTTAACCACTTGCTGACTGGCTAACGCCGATATCCGTCGGCAAAGTAGTTAATTCCCGCAAATCGCTGTATGGGTACATCTGTACCTTTAAGGGCGATAGCAGGCACGCGCCTGCTGCACAGCCCGCCACCCACGAACGCATGCACAAGAGCAGGAACAGGGTATTGTGTGTGTAAACACACAAATCCCTGCTTTGTCAAGGGACAGTCCTATCCCCATACAGTTAGAAACAATAACTGGGAACACATTTAACCCCTTGATCGCCCCCTAGTGTTAACCCCTTCCCTGCCAGTGACATTTATACAGGTAATCAGTGCATTTTTATAGCACTGATCACTGTATAAATGTCAATGGTCCCAAAAATGTGTCAAAAGTGTCCAATCTGTCCGCTATAACTTTTGCGCAAACCAATCAATATACTCCAATTGTGATTTTTCTTTTACCAAAAATATGTAGAAGATTATATATTGGCCTAAACTGAGGAAGAAATTTGTTTTTTTAAAAACATTTTGGGAATACTTATAATAGCAAAAAATATTGTTTTTTTTTTTTCAAAATCGTTAGCGCAAAAAATAAAAACTGCAGAGGTGATCAAATACCACCAAAAGAAAGCTCTATTTGTGGGAAAAAAAGGCCATCAATTTTGTGTGGGTACAGCGCCGCACGTTAGTTAAAACGACGCAGCGACGTATCGCAAAAAATGGCCTGATCATTAAGCAGCCAAATCTTCCAGTCTGTAAGTGGTTAAAAAAAAAAAAAACATTTACATTCACTTTAATTGGGAGAATTAGGGACGTGTTTATGTTGACTAGCTGACATGTGTACTCAATACCTGGTGGAAAAAAGTAGCAAACATGGGCTGTGCTCTGAGCTCTTGCCAACAGCAACAAACTGCGTCATGATCTATGTGCAGTAACACATGACTGTGACATGTCACTGTGTATTTAAAGTAAGAAAAGATGAACCACAATCAAAGGTATCTTCACCATCAGAGAACATCACCCTGAGTTACAAACTGAAAGGCGTCACCATGAAGACTGGTGTTTACTCTTTGCTGTTTGCTATAAACTTTCTCTATGAATCTGGTAAGCAAAGTATAATATTTAAAATGTATATAAATACTGTATAAGCAAAAACATGTCCATTTCTTAAATGTTAGAATTAAAGATAGGATGTTTTGTAATGTTAAATTAACTTGATGTAACTTTTTTCACCATAAATATGTAATGGGGATGTTGTGCATAAATGAGTAAGAAATAGAAAAACTGTCCCTTTGTTTATAAATATTTGTTCACTTAATTTATGATCTTCTGGTCACAAAATGATTTTCTTTGTATATGTGCATGCATTATTTTTTTTCATTTTATATTTTTGTGATTTTCATTTAAAAACGCTATCACTTTTTCTATTTTATTTTATTAACTGACCTTTCAAAATCCTGTTAACTATAATAATGTGAGTATGTTTTCATATTATAATATATACTTTAAGAGTTGTGTGAAGGTGCTCCCGACATACAGTAGCTTCTACTGTTTAGACAGAAAAAGCCTCCAGGCTTAATTACATAAAGCTGCCTTATCCACCACATAAAGCATTTAGGTAACAAGACTGTACAGAACAATGTTTTATAAGAGCGAGAATTAGACTTTGTACTTATTACTCCACTTCGCTCTGCTCAAGAGGTCAATTTTGACCATGTATATACAGGAGAATTCTTTACTGAATGATAAATACGTTTGATGTCTTACTTTCAACGTTAAATAGTTTATGTGCATTAGGTAGTACAAAATGTGTGATGGACATCAATTAAAGATTATGCAGAGTAAAGAATGCTTCCCAGCCCCTTCCACTGGAGTGCATAAGCCCAGTTCTGAAGAATTTGGGGAAAACTGTTTAGTTGTTTGTCTAATAACATAACATTTTAATGTAACTGAATCACATACAGTATGAGGAATCTAACAAAACAAGTGCAAAGTTTAATGATTATGGAGTTGATTTTCTTTAGACAAATACAATGGACTGTGCACTTTGCAAGTGCAGTTGCACAAATTTTCCCCAGAGCTTAGTGAATATGGTGACGTTTTTCTTTGTAAAGAATACCCTATTAGGTGCAAGGAAAATGTAAAAAAAAACAGCATTTTTTCTTGCAAATGATTGGATGATGTAAATCAACAGCACTTTACCACATTCACTAAGCACTGGGGGAAAATGAATGCAACTAAACTTGCAAAGTAAGCAATCTATTTCCATTTAGTACATTAACTACTATGAGTGCAGTGCAGAATAATGCATAGTATAGTGCAATTCATATCTTAATGAGTGCACTTTGTTAGTGTATATTAATTTGTGGCCAAAACATTTATTTTTCCGCTTGTTTTTTTTTTTTTTGGGCTTTATAGACCTTAGTGATTATTAATTTGAGGCAAAACATTTTTTTTTCTTTTTTTTTTTCATTTATTTATTTTTTATTTATTTTAAATTTCTGGGCTTTATATTCTTTCAGATTTGGAAGGGATTTTACTGCAATCATTGCTGCACACTGAAATTTGGTTGCTCTATACAGCCTGATTGAATCCGTGCACACTGGAAGTTAAAACCTGCATTTATATGCAATTAGAGGATATTTCTAAACTCATAAACAGTAAATGCAGGCAATCATTTTTCATAGGTGCCATTCATACTGAGCATTTAGGTGCAGTAAATATAGCTGCATTTAGAGAAAATAAAATGTTGTGCATTTATGATTTCGATTAACCACTCTAAAAGTAGCTAAATGAAACAAATAGTTGAGTGCACGGAAAGAAAGGATCTAGGTTCTGCTGTTGGAGGAGTACCTAATAAAAAGCAATAAAAAAAAAAAAAAGTAGCTAAAAGCATGTAAAGGGGACTAAATACCGCTAAACCTACTTTAAAGCAAGAACATCTAAAAGTAGAAAAAAGTTGTTTATACTTCCAAGATGACTTCTCCTCCATTTAGAAAAGCTAAATGCAGGAGTGCCAGTATGAACTAATCAGGGTTTGTGTTGACACCCTATGCACCATTCAGAGGTGTAAAAGTATCATCTGCGAAAGGAAGGAACATCACTCACCAACCAAGTGCATGAATATATGAATGAGTGTGGCCTCAGCCAGTGCCGCTCCAGCCATGCCCTCTGACATGTTTAACCTCACACACCCGGGCTTGGTCACAGAGGTCACCTTCCTTTCTCTGATGAATGCATGTAGTTGTATTAAAATGGAAAATGCATCTTTTATTTTTCATCATTAAATAATTTTTATTGAGATTTTCATACAAATAACAGAAAAATTAAAGGCAGATGGTTCTGGTATATAACAATATAGCAGTAAAACATTTACATACTAATCTTAATCAAAGTAATGGACAATAGTCATACAAATGATCAAATAAAGCATACATAAACAGTATAGTAAAATCCCTGTGTACCCCCATTGGGTCCTAGCTGTAAACAGGCTCTAGCTAATATAATGACAACATTATCATGGTCAATTCAAGAAATTAGAAAAGGAGAGAACTGTAAAACCTTGATATTACTCCTGGAATAATACTGAAATATGGTTTAAGAACTGCAGCTCATGTCTTTGAGTGAGGTAGAAGATCTAGGTAACTAGTCCATGTTTGCCATAGTTTCTCAAACTTGACTGTGTTGTAATTTTTATACGCTAACATCAACTCGTATTGAGCTTGTGTATTCAACTGTATAACATCAGATAAGGTTGGTGCTTCATTGTATTTCAATAGTTTTGTTATATTCAACCTCGCTGCTCTTAATGCACTTGCTACTACAGTGCTGTTATATACTCTAAAGAGTAAAGATCCAGATTTATTCCTAAAAGGGCCATTGCGGGAGTAAAGGGAAGTAAATTACCATTGAGGTTAGAAATAAATGTTGAAATCGATTTCCAGAAACTGCTAAGATTTTTGCAACTCCATAACATATGATAAAGGGAACCAGTTTGTTAATTGCATTGCCAACAAGCTGAGGAGAGTGATGGGTAGATTTTGGAAAATGTATATGGTGTAAGGTACCATCTGTTTAATATCTGTGTTCAATGCAGGATGATGCCTTAGTGCTCAGAATTATGGCCTTATTACATTGTACCCAAGAAATAGATAGATAAGACCCCTTTCCCATTTCAGCATATTATTGGTTTTAACAGATTTAGGGAATTCTGAGAGAATGAGAATTCTTTGAATTTTACATATTTTCGTCAATATTTTCCACAAGAATCAGTGAGGATGTGTGTTGGGTGCATAGACATTGGCAATTGTATATGTTATGTTGTCTATGGAAAATGCATCTTTTGACAAGAAAAGCAGTAACAAACAGTACCATTCAGGGTGGATTTGTAGCTTCACCACCAGCCATGGGAGTCATGGTTACAAGGGGCCCATCCTAACCCTAGAGATACAAGCTGGTAATAGAAGCCACATAATTTCTACATACATTTGTTCTTCGGGGGGGGGGGGGGTGTAAACAGCACTGATTAGTACCTTCCAGGGTGTAAAGCCTTGGAGGAAGAAAAACAGGGTCTGGTGGGTAGAAAGGATTAAAAAAAAAAGGATTTGGCATTGATGTGGCTTTTTTTTATTACTGGCTTGACAAGAAATGGCTGTTTAAGCTGCTTTCCATACAGTTCAAATGCACCACAATATGCATACCTCCCAACTTTCTAAGATGGGAATGAGGGACACCTATTAGCATAAGTATGTAGGCATAGGACACAACCCTTGCCACACATCCCTTAACCAGTTCAGCCCCAGAAGGATTTGCCCCCTTAATGACCAGGCCATTTTTTGCGATACTGCACTGCTTTGCTTTAACCACTTCAGCCCCGGACCAATTGGCAGCCAAAGGACCAGGCCCCTTTTTGCGATTCGGCACTGCGTCGTTTTAACTGACAATTGCGCGGTCGTGCGACATGGCTCCCAAACAAAATTGGCGTCCTTTTTTTCCCACAAATAGAGCTTTCTTTTGGTGGTATTTGATCGCCCCTGCGGTTTTTATTTTTTGCGCTATAAACAAAAATAGAGCGACAATTTTGAAAAAAATGCAATATTTTTTACTTTTGCTATAATAAATATCCCCAAAAAATGGTAAAAAAAATCGCAATTAGCGATTATTGATTGGTTTGCGCAAAAGTTATAGCGTTTACAAAATAGGGGATAGTTTTTATAGCATTTTTATTAATATTTTTTTTTTTTACTAGTAATGGCGGCGATCAGCGATTTTTATTGTGACTGCGACATTATGGCGGACACATCGGACATTTTTGACACATTTTTGGGACATTTGTCATTTATATAGAATTCAGTGCTATTTAAATAGCACTGATTCCTATGTAAATGTCAGTTGTAGTGAAGGGGTTAACCACTAGGGGGCGGGGATGAGTCAGTGTGACGTGTTGTGTTTATTTTACTGTAGGGGGGCTTGGCTGTACGTGTGACGTCATTGATCGGCGTTCCCGATGACAGGGAACCGCCGATCACTGACAGTCAGTGTAGGAAGCGCGGGGAGAGGTTTGTTTACACAAACCTCTCCCCGTTCTTCAGCTCCGTAACCCGATCGCGACCCACAGGCAGGCACATGCACGATCACGTACAGGTACGTGATTCTGCCTGCCCATGCCATTTTGCCGACGTATATCGGCGTTAGGCGGTCGGGAAGCGGTTAACTGACAATTGTGTGGTCGAGTGATGCTGCACCCAAACAAAATTGACATCCTTTTTTACTCACAAATCAAGCTTTCCTTTGGTGGTATTTGATCACCTCTGCGTTTTTTTTTTTTTTTTGCGCTATAAACAAATAAAGACCAACAATTTAAAAAAAAAATCATATTTTTTTTTACTATAATACAAATGCAATATATATATATATATATATATATATATATATATATATATATATATATATATATATATATATATATATATATATATAAATAAATATTATATATATATATATATATATATATATATAAATAAATATATATATATATATATATATATATATATATATATATATATATATATATATATATATAAATAAATATTATATATATATATATATATATATATAATATCTATATATATATATATAATATTATAGTTTAGGCCATTAATTTATATTCTTCTACATATTTTTGGTAAAATAAATTGCAATTGGCTTATATTGATTGGTTTGTGCAAAAGTTAGCGCGTCTACAAACTACGGGATAGATTTAGGGACTTTTATTTTTTTATTGTTTTTACTGGTAATGGTTGTGATCTGCGATTTTAAACGGGACTGCGACATTGCGGCGGACAAATCTGACCCCAAATTACACTTTTTGGGGACCAGTGACATTATTGCATTGATCGGTGTTATAAAAATGCACTGATCAATGTAAAAATTACACTGGCAGGGAAGAGGTTAACACTAGGGGTGATCAAGGGGTTAAGTGTGTTCCCTAGGTGTGTTCTAACTGTAGGGAGCATGGGCTTACTGGAACATGACAGAAATCACTGTTCCCGATCACTGGGAACAGTAGATCACTGTCATGTCGTCTGGCAGAATGGGAAAATCGCCAGTTTACTGTTCTGCCTCTTCTGCCTCTCCTCCCCACGATTGCGGGTCGGCGTACAAGTACGTCGGTTCGCGCAGGAGAGCCAACCTGCCGCAGTATATCTGCGTGAGCTGGTCGGCTAGTGGTTAAAGGAGAATTATACAAAAAATGAATGGTTAAATGGACAAGTACTTTTTTTTTAACTCTAATATTCCCTTATATTGGCTTTTGAAAATTACAAATGCAGCAATTTAGAAATTGCGTGAAATATTTAGAACTATAAAACCTTTTGATAGAAAAAGTATTACATTTTATATACAGCTCTATGGATCAGACCAAAATGAGGGACAAATGTGGAGGAAGGAGGGACAGAGGGACTTTGTTGCAAATCAGGGACAGTCCTTCAAAATCAGGAACAGTTGGGAGCTATGTCAATAGCTGCATCCAAAGAAATACAGAGCAATGCAAAGCAGGTCAAATGCTGACTCTGAAATCTCACGTGTACTGCTCAATCAAAGTCAAATGATTTTGCCGATGTGCATTCCAAATGTTAAATGCAGGAAAATAACACCCATCCACACAAGTCCTATTAGTGTCTATATCTAAATGGTAGCTGTTTCCTATAACACTTCTTTTAACCTGAATTTTTTAGATGGACTTTGCGACATGTGACAGAGTTTTTTTTTTGTTTTTTTTATAAAAATGTAATGCAACAATATTTTTGGAGAAAAGCTGTACTGTATTGAATAAATGTGCTGTAACACAGGAACATTTTTTCTTTAGTTATTAAAGCGGTGCTCCACCTGAAAAAAAATGTAAAAGTCATCAGCTACAAATACTGCAGCTGCTGACTTTTAATAACTGGACACTTACCTGTTCCAGGTCCCAGCGGTGTCGGCAGAAGATGACGAGCGATCGATCATCTCTCGGCTGCCCCGCCGCCATCCTCTGTCAGGGAATCAGGAAGTGAAGACGCAACGTCTTCACTGCCCGGTTCCCTACTGCGCATGCGCGAGTCGCGCCGCATGCCTCTATTGGTCCCTGCTGTGTCCTGGGAACTGTGTTTCCCAAGACACAACGGGGCATCCTCGGATAATCCTCGGATAGAGGCGGGGATGCTAGTCCCGGAAGTGGGTGCAGATACCTGTATTATACAGGTATCTGCACCCCCCTCCCCCCTGAAAGGTGCCAGCCAATTGTGGCACCGGAGGGGGGGAGGAATCCGATAAGCGGAAGTTCCACTTTAGGGTGGAACTCCGCTTTAAAGAAGCCCTATCATTAAAAACCACACTTGACATAAATAAATATAGTGCGTGTCAGAGCGACAAAACACATTGTTATTTTGTGTGCAAATGTACCATTTGCTTTTCATAACAAAGATTTAGATCAATAAAAAAAGCCCTAGTCATTATGGACTACAGAGAGTCTATTGTGCTCAGTAAGGTCAACCCTGCCTAGTAATTTGCAGGTAGATAAGAAGATTAATATATTTGTGTCTGTAAGGGGTAATTATTACTGCTGTCATTTGTAGCATTACAAACTATGTGTAGAAGCAAGATTTTTAATACATTAACAAGCACTGATGAGCTTACATATATTAAAGTGGTACTAAACCCAAAGGCAAACATTTATTATGATGTGGAGGCTGCTGTTGTTTTCTTAGGCTTTTTTTTTCCTTTATTTTCATCTGGTTGTTTTTCAACAGAACAAGCTGTCCTGTAGAGGTTAGAGGGTTGGGACAAACCATTTACCACTGGCAGGAGTGCTTACAACAATCAGTGTTTATTATTTATGTAAAACCTTTATCCAAAAGAGAAAAACTGTTTGCTGTAACTGTTTGTGCAACTGTAGTGTAAGCTGGAGTTTGCTTCAGTTTGTTAAGAGTATCCAAACCTGCTAGTACATCTAACACCCCCCCAGGCTAAAAATGCTGCTGTACAAAGGTGCCCCTGTGCTCCTTTATCCAGAGGGAGGGCACTTTATTACAGGATGTGCGTTACTAGTCAGATCACTAGGTGAAAACAGAGGGAAAAAAGCCTAAAACAAACAAAAAAAAAAAAACGATTGCAACCACCAGTCATACTTTGAATCGAAATTACTCAGTCATGCAACACTGCACCCAAATTAAATTTGTAATATTTTTTGAGACAGATAGAGCATTCTTTTGGTGGTATTTAATCATCACTCATTTTTTTTTGCTATAGAAACATTTTTCTTAGGTTCTGTTATAAAATTTCGCAAATAAACAATATTTATTCATAAATTTGTGCCAAAATGTATTCTGCTACATTTCTTTGGTAAGATACTCCAAATCAGTGTATATTAGGCATGGTGAGTTTTTCAAAGTTGAAATTGTTTGTTTTTTTCACATTTTATTTTACATACTGTCACCAGAGCAGTACACCAGTTATCATATGACTGGTGTGGCAACGATCATGGGACACTGGTTACAAATATGTAAGAAAATAATTATAACTTATTTTACATTTTTTTTTTTTTACTTTTTTTCTACAACTCATTCACATACTGTAGCCAGAGTGGTATAGTGTCACTGTACACTATGATTGCTTATTACAATGATGATCACTGTTATGAGCAATTTTTTTTATGAATGAAAAAGAGACACTGTTTCTCAAGCGCTAAGAGCTATGAATCAAAATCTGTGAATCAAAAGCTGTGAATCAAAATCTGTATAGGCAGGGGAGAAAGGTTTATCTGCTCCAGGGCTAGTGCAGCTGACAGTTCGCATTTGGAAAATGAAGCATAAAGTCAAACTAAGCAGGTAGACAGCGCTCAATAACCTTGATGGCCAGAGATGAAGAAACCAGTGAACCAAACCATAGATAAAACCATAATGTTTATTGTCCACAATCTAAAAAGTAGAAGGAAAGCAAACAATACCACACTGGTGACCTAGGTGTTGAGGGGTTAATGTCATCCAGACCAATGACCAAACAAGAATGGGGGGGCGCCAATAACCATGTTGTAGGGAGATGGATGCCTGTTGTCCGGGAAGCCAAGCTGGATGGCGTCACTGCAGGGCGGCAGTAAGAAGCGTGGAGTGAACTGGGAAGCCACTGACCTGGGTAAGATAGGGGGATTCATCTTCATTTTGGCTTTCGTGATGTATACAATTGTTCCAAGTCAATGGCTCAGAAAGTAGCATGTTCAGATGGAAGTCTGCAAAGGCAGCCACTGCTATTCTCCCTTTGAAAAGATTACAGTTCACTTTTTTTCATTATAATTCACTCTACAATTTCAGGTTCTCTTCCACCTGTGAATGGCCTCCTTGGTGGTTCCATTGATAGTAAGCCTTCTGCTCCAGAAGTCCCTGCTGTTGGTGTTCCAGAGGTTCCAGATGCCCCTACTGTTCCAGAGCTCCCATCCTTGTGTATAATTAACTCATTAACAGTTATGTATTATTGCTTGTTTTACTATTTATATAAAGAAAATATATGATGCATCACAAACATATGTACACACATTCATCGCTTGTTGCTGCTGCAGTTTCTTAAACGTTTAAAGTAAACCTGTCACATGGGACATGAATACAATTGGAGCTGTTAAACATAGGCATTGGCAGATGTCTGCATATACTTTTGGTTATCTTTCTTGGCCTTCAGGGAACCACCAGATCTTAATGGACAGATCTTGACTTTTAGTCAAAGTCAGAAATTAGCCACACCCACCATGCAAGGCATACCTCTCCGATGGTCAGGGGAATGCCAGAGCTTTTGGAATATAAGGCTGGGTTTTTAGGGTTTTCAATGAGCTCCCAAAGCTAACCAAAGATGCATGCAGACAGGGTCAGGTTTCCATCACAGACGTCTGTAGGCACATGGCCTTTGACATCCGAAGCAACACTTCTTTTACACAGATTTTTTTATCATATTACTGCTGCTAACCTAGCTTATAATGTGGTGGAAATAAGCTTCTGCGAGATGGCCAAAAAAATAATCTGTAGTACTGGCTCTAGTCAGGTGGGAGAGGTAGATATGGAATTAAATTAAACTATACTGAACATTGCAGCAAGGTGAAAAAGTCCAGACTGGGGGAGGTCCACAAATCCTCAGAAATTTAAAGGCAAACACTGGGCACTTGGAATCAAATTGTTACAAATTAAATAAAGAAAGACCCACAGTATCAAGTGTAATAGTAGAGGAATGTAATTAAAAGATCACATCTGCTATCATGTTGATCTGGCAATGTATCGGCTTGAGTTTCTAGTAAGCCTCTGAATGAATGATAACAGGCTAAAAGAGAAGCTGACAGGTGAATAGCTATAAATGAGGAAGGAAGAGAAGTCCCAGGAGCCGCACATCACACAAAATTCTCATGTAAAGAGTGGAAGCAGCCTTAGCCTAGACTCCATCCAGGTCAAACCCCTGAGATGTTTCGCCCCACCCATGACATATTCCCATTACTGGGCCTGTGGGTGGGGCAAAACATGTCCGGTGTGTGGCCTGGATGGAGTCTAGGCTGAGGCTGCTTCTACTCTTTATATGAGAGTTTTGTGTGGTGCGTGGCTCCTGGAACTTCTCTTCCTTCCTCATTGACTTCTATGAAGCTGAGACAAGCTCTTTCTCTGCCTGAACTCCCAGTGGTTGTCAGCATATAAAGACCTACTAGAGGCATCCTATATTTCCTTTGTATGGGGTCACAGTTGAACAGCTGCACACACATCTTGTGTACGTGTTTCTCTATGCTCTCGATGAGCTGTAAAAATGTGAATATTTCATAAGCAGAGATCAAATGGGAATAGCTATGGATGCTGCAGGATCTGGCTTGTGTACTTGTCAGAAGTACAGTGGTGAAGGAATGGAGCCAGCACTCACATCTTGCAATTCAGAAATCAACTATCTGTAGGTGATTTTGAGAGACATTGCTGGAGGTTATTTAATCTGTTAATCTGCAGATCCAGGTTCTAGCATACGCAATAAAGCAGATGGTGGGCTCAAGTGTATGCTGTACTGATGTATGCAATACAGAAGCTGACAGGTACAGGAATATCATGTGCTGTTCTGCCAATCCAAGTATTGGTTCAGATTAGGGATGGGCCCGGTGTTCGTTTCGAACCCATGTTCGAATCGAACATCGGGCGTTCGACCGCTCGTCGAGCCCAGAACTATTTGGGCCGTTCGCATCAAATTCGTGCGATGCGAACAGCCCACAATGCACTGCGCCAGTCGCAGTGCATTGCTGGCTGATGATTGGCCAAGCATGCACTGTGACCCCACATGCTTGGCCAATCATAGAGCCAGCGGCGAGGAGAGTAATAATTATAGCTCAGGGGGTTTAGTACACGCCCCACAATATATAAGGCCGCCGCGCCGGCGGCCTCATGTAGTGTGTGCCAGAGTGTCAGTGACATTATCTGCTGTGATCCATTCTGCAGTGCTGCTGAGTCTGACATTATCTGTGCTGTGATTATTCTGCTGAGTGCTGCTGACTGCTGACATTATCTGCTGTGATTCTGGGGATTAGTGTGTGCGTGCTGTTAGTACAGCATTGCAGTATCACATTAAACCACCTTTACCCTTCTGGCCTGTTGTGTCATCTAAGGCAGCCATCAGCGGCTAATGAAGTGCCGGTTCCCGTAACACAGAGAACAGTCATTTATTGAAAGTCATTGATAAAAAAAAAGTCATTGATAAAAAAAAAAAAAAAAAAAGCGTGGGTGTCCCCCCAAATTCAATTACCAGGCCCTTCAGGTCTGCTATGGATATTAAGGGGAACCCCGGCCAAAAAAAAAATAAATGGCGTGGGGTCCCCCTCAAAATCCATACCAGACCCTTGAGGTCTGGGATGGATTTTACCACTTCAGCCCCGGACCAATTGGCAGCCAAAGGACCAGGCCCCTTTTTGCGATTCGGCACTGTGTCGCTTTAACTGACAATTGCGCGGTCGTGCGACGTGGCTCCCAAACAAAATTGGCGTCCTTTTTTTCCCACAAATAGAGCTTTCTTTTGGTGGTATTTGATTGCCCCTGCGGTTTTTATTTTTTGCGCTATAAACAAAAATAGAGCGACAATTTTGAAAACATGCAATATTTTTTGCTTTTTGCTATAATAAATATCCCCCAAAAAATATATCAAAAAACATTTTTTTTCCTCAGTTTAGGCCGATACGTATTCTTCTACATATTTTTGGTAAAAAAAAAATCACAATTAGCGATTATTGATTGGTTTGCGCAAAAGTTATAGCGTTTACAAAATAGGGGATAGTTTTATAGCATTTTTATTAATATTTTTTTTTTACTAGTAATGGTGGCGATCAGCGATTGTGACTGCGACATTATGGAGGACACATCGGACATTTTTGACACATTTTTGGGACCATTGTCATTTATACAGCAATCAATGCTATTTAAATGCATTGATTCCTGTATAAATGACAGTTGTAGTGAAAGAGTTAACCACTAGGGGGAGGGGAGGGGTTATGCGCTGTGACGTGTGTTGTGTTTTTTACATTAGGGGCGGGGCTGACATCTGACGTCATTGATCGGCTTTCCCGATGACCGGGAACAGCCAATCAATGACAGGCAGAGTAGGAAGCGCGGGGAGAGGTTTGTCTTCAGCTCCGTGACCCGATCGCGGGACACCAGCGGCGATCGGGTCTGCTGGTCCCGCGGCCGTGGTCACGGAGCTCCCGACCGGGTCGCGAGCGAGCCGCTGGCGGCGCACACACGACCCACTGGCAGGCATTTAAAGGATCACGTACAGGTACGTGATTTTGCCTGCCAGTGCCATTCTGCTGACGTATATATGCAGTGGGCGGTCGGGAAGCGGTTAAGGGGAACCCCGGCCAAAAAAAAAAAATGGCGTGGGGTCCCCCTTTAAAATCCATACCAGACCCTTATCCAGTGTTGGTCATCTTACTTTAAAAAGGTAATTAGTTACATTACAAATTACTTCTCCCAAAAAAGTAATTGAGTTAGTAACTCAGTTACTACATTGGAAAAGTAATTAGTTACTCAGAAAAGTAACTGTGATTTTTTTTTTTTTTTTTATATTCTTAGGGGCGGGTCTAGTATTACTGTAAGCAAGGGGTGCGTTCCCCCCTGCACATCTATTTCCCCTCTGTACCCCCCTGCACGTCTGTTCCCCCCCAACACATATATCTGTTCCCCCTCTGTACCCCACTACACATCTGTCCCCCCCACACACGTATATCTGTTCCCCCTCTGTACCCCACTACACGTCTGTCCCCCCCACACACATATATCTGTTCCCCCTCTGTACATCTGTCCCCCCCAAACTCACGGATCGGATCGTTGCTCGGATCAGAGTCACGGATCGGATCATTTTTCGGATCAGCAAATAATAATTGAATTTGCAAAAACCTGTAAAAATTCCACCACCATAAAGCCCCCACTGTAATATCCATAATCTCACCCACTGTAATATCCACGTAATATCCTCAACTGTAATATTGGCTGGGTACGGCTGGGTATCGCCGAGTATGGCTGGGTATTACCGTGTATTGCAGAGTATGGCTGGGTATTACCGAGTATTGCAGAGTATGGCTGGGTATGGCAGAGTATTGGCAGGGTGTTGCAGAGTATTGGCAGGGTGTTGCAGAGTATTGGCAGGGTGTTGCAGAGTATTGGCAGGGTGTTGCAGAGTATTGGCTGGGTATCGCAGAGTATTGGCTGGGTATTACCGAGTATTGCAGAGTATGGCTGGGTATTACCGAGTATTGCAGAGTATGGCTGGGGTATTACCGAGTATTGCAGAGTATGGCTGGGTATTACCGAGTATTGCAGAGTATGGCTGGGTATTACCGAATATTGCAGAGTATGGCTGGGTATTACCGAATATTGCAGAGTATGGCTGGGTATTACCGAGTATTGCAGAGTATGGCTGGGTATTACCGAGTATTGCAGAGTATGGCTGGGTATTACAGAGTATTGCAGAGTATGGCTGGGTATTACGGGGTATTGCAGAGTATGGCTGGGTATGGCAGAGTATTGCAGAGTATAGCTAGGTATTACGGGTATTGCAGAGTATGGCTGGGTATGCAGAGTATGGATGGGTATTACGGGGTATTGCGGGGTATTGCAGAGTATGGCAGAGTATGGCTGGGTATGGCAGGGTGTTGCAGAGTATTGGCAGGGTGTTGCAGAGTATTGACAGGGTGTTTCAGAGTATTGGCAGGGTGTTTCAGAGTATTGGCAGGGTGTTTCAGAGTATTGGCAGAGTGCAGAGTATTGGCAGAGTATTGGCAGGGTATTGGCAGGGTATTGGCAGAGTATTGCAGAGTATTACCTGGGTATTGGCAGAGTATTGCAGAGTATTACCTGGGTATTGGCTAGTATTGCAGAGTATTACCTGGGTATTGGCTAGTATTGCAGAGTATTACCTGGGTATTGGCTAGTATTGCAGAGTATTGGCAGGGTCTTGTGCTGGCATCCGATCTCTCCCCTCCACTGTACAGATCTGTACACAGAGGGGAGAGAGGAACCGGCGTCATCTTGACGCCGGTTTGTTTACAAGTGATCGCTCCGTCATTTGACGGAGCAATCACATTGTAAACGGCCGACGGGTGCACCAAGATGGCCGCCGCTCCGGAGCTAGGCCGGAGCCGCGGCCATCTTGGTACACCAAGATGGCCGCCGCTCCGGAGCTAGGCCGAAGCCGCGGCCTTTCCTAAGGCCGCGGACGGCTCCGTGGATCGCGGCGAGTAATTGCGGTAACGCCGCCCCAGTAATGGGAACGGCGTTACCGCAAGGGGAAGAGTAATCAGTTAGTTTACTTTAATCGCATTACTTACAACACTGCCCTTATCCGAGCACGCAACCTGGCAGGCCGCAGGAAAAGAGGGGGGATGAGAGCGCCCCCCCCTCCCTCCTGAACCGTACCAGGCCACATGCCCTCAACATTGGGACGGTGCTTTGGGGGTCTGTGACCCCTCAAAGCACCTTGTCCCCATGTTGATGAGGACAAGGGCCTCTTCCCCACAACCCTGGCCATTGGTTGTGGGGGTCTGTGGGCGGGGGGCTTATCGGAATCTGGAAGCCCCCTTTAACAAGGGGACCCCCATATCCCACCCCCCCCCCCCTGTGTGAAATGGTAAGGGAGTACAAAAGTACCCCTACCATTTCACCAAAAAAGTGACATAAATGGTAAAAATTACAGGAGACGGTCTTTGACGATTCCTTTATTAAAATCTTCTTTCATCTTCTTTTTTCTGGTCTTCTTCCTTCTTCCTTTCTTCATCCTTCGGTTTCTTCATCTTCTCCTTCCGGCATCTTCTTCCATCTTCTTCTTCCATCTTCTTCTTCCTCCGATCCGCTTCTTCTTGCTCTGGTCTTCTCGTCCAGCATCTTCTTCCACGGCGTCGGCGTCTCTTCTTGGGCCGCTCAGCGCAATGGGAGGCTCCCGCTGTGTGAGGCTTCGCTGCGTCTGACAGGTATTTTATAACGGAGGGCGGGGCCACCTGGTGACCCCACCCCCTCTGACGCACGGGGACGTCATGGGGACTTCCCTATGGCTTTCCCCATGACGTCAGAGGGGGGCGGGGTCACCAGGTGGCCCCGCCCTCCGTTATAAAAGACCTGTCTACCAGCGTGCGCTTGTACTCGCGCATCTTACGATCACTCTCCAGTGAGGGAATTAAGGACGGTACGTTGTCCTTGTAACGGGGATCCAGCAGCGTGGACACCCAGTAATCAGCACCAGTTAGAATGTGGGCAATTCGGCGGTCGAGATACTGCAGCATGTAATCGCTCACGTGTGCCAGGCTGCCCAGAGGCAACAAAAAGCTGTCCTCTGTGGGAGGTGTATCGTCTGTGTCCTCTGTATCTCCCCCAGCCACACACCAGTGATGGCCATGAGCTGGTCTGGGTGCCACCCTGCTGTGAACATGGTTCCTCCTCCTCCATCTTCTCCTCCTCGTACTCCACCTCTTCATCCTCCAGAACTGTGCCCTTGCTGGACAATTGTGTACCTGATGTTTGTTGGTGCAGGAACCCACCCTCGTAGCCACTTGTGAATGACTGCCCTGAAAGCCTTGGAAATGATCCCTCTTCCTCCTCCTCCTCCTCCTGTGCCAAATCCTCTTCCATCATCGCCCGAAGCGTTCTTTCAAGGAGGCATTTAACTGGGATAGTAACTCTGAGAACGGCGTCATCGGCACTGGCCATGTTGATGGAGTACTCGAAACAGCGCAACAAGGCACACAGGTCTCGCATGGAGGCCCAGTTATTGGTGGTGAAGTGGTGCTGTTCCGCAGATGCGTGCTGCAGCTGAAACTCCATTATCGCCTGCTGCTGCTCACACGGCCAGCATGTGCAAGGTGGAGTTCCACCTTGTGGGCACGTCACATATGAGGCGGTGAGCGGGAAGGCCGAAGTAACGCTGCAGTGCTGAAAGGCGAGCCGCAGCAGGGTGAGAATGCCAAAAGTGCGCACAGACGGCCCGCACATTCTGCAGCAGCTCTGGCATATCGGGGTAATTTTTAAGGAACCTCTGGACCACCAAGTTCAGCACATGCGCCAGGCAAGGGATGTGCGTCAAACCAGCTAGGCCCAGAGCTGCTATGAGATTTCGCCCATTATCGCACACCACCAGGCCGGGCTTGAGGCTCACTGCCACCAACCACTCATTAGTCTGTTGTTCCATGTCCCTCCACAACTTCTGCGTGGTGTGTTTTTTTTTCCCCCAAACAGGAAAGTTTTAAAACTGCCTGCTGTTGTTTACCCCTGGCTGTGCTGAAGTTGGTGAAGGTGTTACGCTGACCGGATGAGGAGGCGGTAGAGGATGAGGAAGAGGAGTAGGAGGAGTTAGCAACAGGAGGCAAACTGAAGCGCCCTGCAATCCTCGGTGGTGGAAGGACATGCGACAAACTGCTATCCGCCTCAGGCCCAGCCACCACTGCATTTACCCAGTGTGCTGTTAGGGAGATATAACGTCCCTGACCGTGCTTACTGGTCCACGCATCCGTAGTTAGGTGGACCTTGCCACAGATGGCGTTGCGCAGTGCACACCTGATTTTGTCCCCCACTTGGTTGTGCAGGGAAGGGATGGCTCGTCTGGAAAAGTAGTGGCGGCTGGGCACGACGTACTGTGGGACAGCCAATGACATCAGCCTTTTAAAACTCTGCGTCTCCACCATACGGAATGACAGCATTTCAAAGGCCAGGAATTTTGAAATGCTGGCATTCAGGGCCAGAGATCGCGGGTGGGTAGGGGGTACTTCCTCTTCTGCTCCAGTGTTTGGGAGATAGAGAGCTGAACTCTTCCATGGGACATTGTGGAGATGGTTGGTGACCCAGTGGTAGTGTTGCTGGAAGATCCTCTGTTTGTGGGTTGGCAGGTGCCACTGTCACTACAGAGGTGGATGAAGACCCACAGAGACCTTTCTTGGTTTTTGAGGTGTCTACTCCACTGCAGCTCGTGCTTTGCACTTAGATGCCTGGTCATGCAGGTTGTGCTCAGTTTGAGAATGTTTATGACTCACTTCAGGCTCTGATTGCACAGCGTGCAAACCACTCGTGTCTTGTCATCAGCACATTGTCTGAAGAACTGCCACGCTAGGGAACTCCTTGGACCTGGCTTTGTTGTGCTCGGTCCTTTGCTGCGTTGGGCAGTAGCAGGCGTCCTCATTGTCCTCCACATAATCTTCCACCCAGTCTTTACCCCTGCCCTCCTTGTCGGTCTGCACAATTGCGAAAGCAGCAGCAGTTGGCACCTGTGTTTCGTCATCATCCGAGACATGCTGCGATGGTCCTCCCATGTACTCATCATGAAACATAAGTGGTTGGGCATCGGTGCACACAATCTCTTCCACTTCTGGGGCAGGGCTAGGTGGATGGCCCTGGGAAACCCTGCTAACAGAGTCATCAAAAAGCAGAAGAGACTGCTGCATGATTTGGGTCTCAGACTGCTTGGCTGATTTGCAAGGGGGTGAGGTGAAAGACTGATGGACATCGGCTGCAGGTGCCAACTCTGATCTTTCAGCAGGAGACTGGGTGGGAGACAATGCGAAGGAACTGGGACAATGCCCGCAACCCAATCTACTATTGCCTGTACTTGTCCTGGCCTCAACATTCATAGAGCCGCATTAGGCCCGACCAAATACTGCTGCAGGCTCTGTCGCCTACTCGCACCTGATGAAGGTGTTTCACTTATGCATGTAGTTGGCACAGATCGACCACGTCCTCTCCCTGCAACAGGAGCTCCACCAGCAGCACCACAACCGGGGCCACGTCCCTTCTTTGACGTTCTCCTCATATTTCTCAAATTTAGGATCTTGCCCTAAATGGGTGTTTTTTGAATAGCAGAATAGAAGAACAGTATCTAAAGTGTGTATCTCACACGTACAGATATGCAGGAAACACTGTAAAATATTTTTTATGGCCCTAAATGGGTGTTTTTAGAATAGCAGAATAGAGCAACAGTATCGAAAGGGTGTATCTCACACGTACAGATCTGCAGAAAATGCAATTAAAAAAAATATATATTTTTGCCTTAAATTTTTATTTTTATGAATAGAGGAACAGTATCTAAAGTGTGTATCTCACATGTACAGATATGCAGGAAACACTGCAAAATATTTTTTTTGCCCTAAATGGGTGTTTTTAGAATAGCAGAATAGACCAACAGTATCTAAAGGGTGTATCTCACAGTAACATATGCAGTGCTGGTGCACTGAGCTTGCATAAAATGCCCGCCAACGCCAACCTAACTAACAGACAGATAAAAGTTATCTTTTCTCTGGCACTGGGCTCAGGGCAGTGTAAAAAGATTGTGCACTGCACCCACACAAGAAAATCAAGGTAGATCGCTGAGTAATTCAATTTCTGAATCAGGACTCCTATCTAATTCTCTCCCTCAGAGCAGCAGCAGCAACCTTTCCCTACACTATCTAAAGTGGAGTGATGTGCTGTGCTATGTGCCTCTAGCTTATATAGAGGCTGGGTCACATGCTTCACTGGCCAATCACAGCCATGCCATTAGAGGCATGGCTGTGATGGCTTCTAAGGGCACCCCATATTAAACAAATGTTGATTAGCTGCCCTGCAGCATTTTAAAAAGCGCCATTACATTGCCGAACACCGAACTCGAACCCAAACATACAGTAAATTATTCAAATTCGGGTCCGGGTACCAAAAACCCAAAAGTCCGGTATAAACCCGAACCCAAACATACAGTAAATTATTCAAATACATTTTTTTATTTGTATATCCAATATGTTTCCTGATTACATAATCTTCTAAATCTCTCTGCTTGGGGTATGGGGTCAGAAATATACTCAATGGCAAAAAGTGACCCACATTCCACCTCTTTTCCACTTTTACAGTAACGGGGATTCTTTCTTTATTTATTTCATTTATAACAGTTTGATTCCAAGTACCCGGTGTTTGCCTTCATATTTCTACAGATGACAAGCGTACGCAACATGACAATGACACGCAACAAAAACAATTGAGTACTCTCCGTAATACTTTTTTATGTGCACTAACTTTCATATTTTTACCCCGAAAGCTTGTCCTGAAAATTTGAATGTTAATGCAAATTTAAAAAAGTTTCACGAACAGAACTAGTGAACTTATTTACATAGTTTATTTATTTCACGGACAGAACTCAACTGTTATTGTTATAAGCCGCAGAGAAAAACTGAACAAAGGTAAGGCAGATGTAGCATTTGCAATCCTACTCTTAGCGACAACTCACCACTTGCAAGTGCTGTGAAAATCTGTTTTTGCAGGTTGCTCTGTTGCTAGCCAGATGAGTGAGGTACAGCTTCCTCCTTTTCAGAAGTTATGCTGCTGTATGTCTCTCACCACTAAGAGAGCAATGCTTTGCTCATTCAACCAGCAAGAATGTGATTGTTGCAAAAGGGTTGCAAGTGTGACATCAGTCTAAGTAATGATGACCTGCATGAAAAAAAAGAGAGCCTGCTCAAATACATGACAACCCTTTTTTTTAAAGAAGCATTTGACCTCTGACCCCAAAACATAATAGCTTCCTTTCCTTTAACATGAGTACCCCTAGTGTTAGAATGTACTTTGAAAGTAGAGTTGAAGACATTATTTTTTTTGTATTCTTTTTTTTACAGAGTTCAAGTGAATTACTTCTAAGAACTGGCATGTTGGTTTGTCAGTATGACCAAGGATTGGTAATTATTACAGAAGCCATTAGCACAAACATTTTTTCACATACTTATTTCATCATAGGTTAAAGTGGTACCCAAAAACAAAAATGTAATATTTTTAGCTTAGCAATCATAAGATGTGGTAGCTGCATTCCTCTTCTTTTTTTAGGCTTTTTTCACCTGGTGAACTGGCCAGTAACACGCCTCCTGCATAAGATTATCCATACTCTGGAGGAAGGAGAAAAGCAACACCTTTGGACAGCAGCATTCTCAGTCTGAGGGAAGGAGAGTGTTAGATGTGCTAGCAGATTTTAAAATAACAAAGGCTAACACTTTATAAGGAGTTGCAGAAAACTGTTTTGTTCTGGGGATAAAGGTTTTAAACAAATAATTAAAAGATGATCAATGTAATCCCTCCTGTTAGCGGTAATTGGTTTGCCTGAACCCACTAACTGCTACATCTGCAGGGAAGCTTGTTTTGTTGAAAAACTACAAACTTGCTAACAGAATCACCAGGAAAAAAAAAGAAAGAAACTAATGCAGCCACCACATCTAAGAATTGGTAAGTTGCAAGCATACATAATAAATGTAATGTCATTTAATTTGTTTGTTCAATTGTAACTATTCTAGACTTTTTGACCATCAGTGGCAGTCCTTCAGATTCTCTAAATCACTATGTTTCTTTTTCTTGTGTAACATTTTAGGGTTGGGTTTGCTCAGACTTTATATTGTAGTTATAGGTCAAGCCTTGAGTAATGAGCGAGTCTTTGTATTCAAATTTTTTTAGGGTTTTAAGCCCTGTCCACCTAGTAGTTTTGGGGGTTCCCACCCATCTTTATATGTTCCAGCTCATCCTGTTCTATTCTACATCTTTAAAAAAAAAAAATATCAAACAGTATAAAATTAAAATAAATATAAATATAAAATAAAAAATGTAAAAAAGACAGCGCTGTGCCCAGGTGTGGGTTAAACAAATCAAATCCAAAATTAAAAGAACATAAAACACAACACAATCCTATAATAGCTGTCCAATACTTCATAATGTTACTAATATAACAGTGGTAATTATATCTAAAAAATGTGACAGCGAAACAAAAATAAAAATGAAAAATTGTGATGTGTAACCGCACCAACACGTAATAAAGGAGTGGGTAACTAAACCCTTCATAAGCATCTACTTAAATCTGTGTATGTATATATATATATATATATATATATATATATATACCAAACCAAAAAACAAAGCACAATAGTCCATAAAGTGTCCCAAAATAAAGTGCCAAAAAATACCAATTTGTATCAAAAAAAGTTCAATAAAAATTGTGCAATCCCACATGTGTAAATAGCAATTTCTTCATGATATAAACACCATGCCAAGTGATGTATCCTCCACCACTTATCATCAAGATCACTCACCGATGTTGGTGGCTGGTGATAAAGAACCAGCAAACACGCATTCTCCCTTAACAGGGTGCAATACTCTGCAGATCCGTAATTGATTATCTCAAATCTCCTCGGTTGTAACTAATCAATCTTGACATCCAACGGGTAGGTTTCCTTTCCTTTTCAAGGTGCAATAATTTGCAGATCCAAAAACAGCCACTCCCGACTCTCCTCCACTCCTAAATAATCGATCTCTCCAGAGAGGTAAAACTCAAAATAATAAAGAAGCACAGCATAGAATAAAATTCTTTAAAAAAGGTTTCTCATTTTATTTAAACCACATAGCACCCACATTTAAACGTGTCTCCCAACACTGGTAAAACAGGCATAAGTTATATGTGTCTATCCCGGATCTTACGATACTGCGAACAGACATCCAATGTAGTGTGGTAACGATGCCTCCAACAGCTATATATATTTTAAGCATATTTTCCATGCTGAGTTCCTGTCCAATCTTTTTTAACCCGTGTGTAAAAAATATAAATATACATTGTTTTGAAAATAAAGTTTGTTTACTCAAATCTAATTTATTTACATTTTTTTTACTTTATGCTTGTCTAGCTATTTTTCTGTCACTCACAATCTGTAATTACAAGAGGTTGATTTACTAAAACTGGTGCACTCAAAAGTGCAGATGTGCATAGTAACCAATCATCTTCTATCTTTAGCTTGTTCAATTAAGCTTTTGGTAATATAACCTTGAAGCTGATTGGTTTCTATGCACAGCTTCACCAGATTTTGAACCCTCAAGTTTTAGTAAATAACCCTCACAGTCTAATAGTACAGTATTTTTAGTTGTCATGGTATGATACGTTTGTTACATGTCGATTTGAGTAAAGTTTTAAAATTGTATTTAGTTTAAAAATATAACATAATATTAATATTATTAAATGTTTGATTTATAATAGGGAACACAACTTAATGACGACAATTTTGAAGCTCTTTATAAAGCATGTAAAGAATCTTTGGTATGTTTTATTTTTATTTTTAATCTCTGTTCTTGAGTATTTGTGTCTGTGTGATTCACACTGTGTATATATACATATGATATATAGATATATATATATATATATATATATATATATATATATATATATATATATATATATATATATATATATATATATATATATATATATTAGGGCTGTTACTGATTAAAAATTTTTTTAAAATCGACTAATTTCGATTAATTATAACACACATACAGATCCAACTACTTTTAGCTCCTTGCATTGCAACTCTGAATTAGTCAGTGGTAAATGTAGTATACACTATATACAATCACCCGACACTAGTTAGTTTCCACAATCCATGACTTAAATTCACAGTTCACACAAATACGTTTTAAATGCAAACTACTAGTACTGACGTAAGTAAAAAATTTTCCCACAGTAGCGTGACAATCCCTCCACCTCCGGTCTAACTAATCACTCTCACCTTATGGCATGGACCCCTGTGCAAACAGGTGGTCATGCAAGCGGGTATCAAAAGGGTTAACACAGACCATAAACTTCTCTCACGTCTCCTTAGATCTCAGCAAGGACGCCATGTCATGGGTAGAAAGAAAAGATCTAAGTGATCACCACTTAAGTATAAGATTACATTTTGGCGTTCAAACACAAACTACTGTACTCATATAAAGATGATAAAAACACACCATGTAAAGCCGACAATTGAGTTCCGTAGGGCAGCAGCGGGTGACGTCATGCGTAGCTCCTTCCCATACGCGTTACGTTCAATCAGAACTTCAACGTCACCAGACTCCTCCCCCCTTCACTTTGTTAGCAGACGGAGGCACTTGTGGAAGGGGGAGGAGTCCGGTGACTTCACCGGATCTCCGACGGAACTCCCTGAAGACCAGGAAGCTGGCGGAGAGGTGAGTACTGATCAAAAGAATTTTGAACGATCAAAAAAATTAACGATTAATCGAGGAATTAATCTTTAACTTCCACAGCCCTAATATATATATATATATATATATATAAATATATAAAAAATGATAATAAAAATAAAATGTAAGTAGTAATTTTTGGCCATATGAAATTTCAGTGTACGTTTCTTTTTTGTAAATATGCTCAATCTGAACTATGTTTTTACAGACGAATACTTTGTGTGCTGTTGATGATGTTCTGAAAACGCATGATACACTGGTAAATATAAATTATCTGCAATTACATGTGTATTCTTAAATTTGTATGTATTATGTGTTAATATTATTGTTTTTAAAATTTTTTACTTTTCCTTGATATTTATAATTTAGCCCTTAGATCACTTTTATAGTAAAGGTGGCTAGAGATGGATTGAAATTTGGCTCAGCAGGGACCAGCTGAATTTTGATCCACAAATTCCATTAGATAAAAGGCACTTGTTCAGTGGCTATAGGCCTAATCTGTGTATTTAGATGGTGGGGGAGTCTCTCGTATGTCAGAATACAATAGCGCAGCAAGGGGGATTTCCCCACCCCCTTGAGTGTGTAGATGGGGAATCGTTTTTGTTTTTTCGCTCTGAACTGAGTATGGCCGGCTTAAGTGTGGAATCAAAAATATATATCATATAACTTTTCACATTGGTATTTTATCTAGTTAGAATAAGGCCGCGTACACACGAAGGGACAATCCCGCGGGATTATCCTCTGGACTGAAGTCCAGCGGATAATCCCCTCGTGTGTGGGCGCCGGCGGACTTTTTGGCGCCAAAGTACGGCGGACTAAAGTTTCAGGTTTTGTTTTCAAATTATCCGCTGGACTTGGAAGTCCAGCGGACAATCCCGCCGTTAGTGGGCAAGTCCGCGGGACTTTTGAAATGAACGGACTTGCCGCTCATCGGCAAGTCCGTTCATTTAGCACGTGACTTCAGGTTACGTAGCTAGCGTAGGCAGTTACTGCCGCCGCGCTAGCTCCGTGACCTGGCATGGATTTAAAGGGAATCCCCACGCCGAAAAAACGGCGTGGGGGTTCCCCCCAAATCCATGTCAGACCCTCATCCGAGCACGCAGCCTGGCAGGCCAGGAAAGGGGTGGGGACGAACGAGCGCCCCCCCCCCCCTCCTGAGCCGTACCAGGCCGCGTGCCCTCAACATGGGGGGTGCCCTGGGGAAAGGGGGGCCGTGCGGCCCCCCCACCCCAAAGCACCTTGTCCCCATGTTGATGAGGACAAGGGCCTCTTCCCGACAACCCTGGCCGTTGGTTGTCGGGGTCTGCGGGCGGGGGCTTATCGGAATCTGGGAGCCCCCTTTAATAAGGGGGCCCCCAGATACCGGCCCCCCACCCTATGTGAATGAGTATGGGGTACGATGTACCCCTACCCATTCACCTAAGGTGTAAAATGTAAAGTAAAAAAAAAACACCCACACTTTTGAAAAAATACTTTATTGCACTGCTCCGGGGGTCTTCTTCCGTCTTGGGGGTCTTCTCGCCGGACTCCCCCGCCATTTACCAAGCTCTTTTACCGAGCGAGGGGAGTCCGGCTACCTTCTTCGTCGTCGCCGCCGTCTGGGGGTCTCGATCCGCCTTCGGGGGTCTTCTTCCGTCTTGGGGGTCTTCTCGCCGGACTCCTCCCCTCTCTTCTGCTCTTTTACCTAGCTCTTTCACGAGGGGAGGAGTCCGGCTACCTTCTTCGTCGTCGCCGCCGTCGTCTGGGGTCTCGATCCGCCTTCGGGGGTCTTCCGGGGGTCTCTTCTGTTCTTGCGGCGGTCGTCGTCTTCCGCGCCGCCGGCGCCTTGTCATTCTTATTCTTGTCCTTCTTGTTCTTCTTCTTCTTCCGATGTTGACCCGTCGCTGTCTCTGCCCGGAATGCCTGTGCCGATCTGCGCTCGGACTTATATAGGGACATGGGGGACAGGGTCACATGTTCATGTCACATGGTGACCCCGCCCCCTTGTGTTGTCACAGTCCCGGAGGATGCTGGGACTGTGACATCGCAAGGGGGCGGGGTCACCATGTGACATGAACATGTGACCCTGTCCCCCATGTCCCTATATAAGTCCGAGCGCAGATCGGCACAGGCATTCCGGGCAGAGACAGCGACGGGTCAACATCGGAAGAAGAAGAAGAACAAGAAGGACAAGAAGAAGAAGGACAAGGCGCCGGCGGCGCGGAAGACGACGACCGCCGCAAGAACAGAAGAGACCCCCGGAAGACCCCCGAAGGCGGATCGAGACCCCCAGACGACGGCGGCGACGACGAAGAAGGTAGCCGGACTCCTCCCCTCGTGAAAGAGCTAGGTAAAAGAGCAGAAGAGAGGGGAGGAGTCCGGCGAGAAGACCCCCAAGACGGAAGAAGACCCCCGAAGGCGGATCGAGACCCCCAGACGGCGGCGACGACGAAGAAGGTAGCCGGACTCCCCTCGCTCGGTAAAAGAGCTTGGTAAATGGCGGGGGAGTCCGGCGAGAAGACCCCCAAGACGGAAGAAGACCCCCGGAGCAGTGCAATAAAGTATTTTTTCAAAAGTGTGGGTGTTTTTTTTTTACTTTACATTTTACACCTTAGGTGAATGGGTAGGGGTACATCGTACCCCATACTCATTCACATAGGGTGGGGGGCCGGTATCTGGGGGCCCCCTTATTAAAGGGGGCTCCCAGATTCCGATAAGCCCCCGCCCGCAGACCCCGACAACCAACGGCCAGGGTTGTCGGGAAGAGGCCCTTGTCCTCATCAACATGGGGACAAGGTGCTTTGGGGTGGGGGGGCCGCACGGCCCCCCTTTCCCCAGGGCACCCCCCATGTTGAGGGCACGCGGCCTGGTACGGCTCAGGAGGGGGGGGGGCGCTCGTTCGTCCCCACCCCTTTCCTGGCCTGCCAGGCTGCGTGCTCGGATGAGGGTCTGACATGGATTTGGGGGGAACCCCCACGCCGTTTTTTCGGCGTGGGGATTCCCTTTAAATCCATGCCAGCTTGCGGAGCTAGCGCGGCGGCATTTACTGCCTACGCTAGCTACGTAACCTGAAGTTACGTTCAAAATGAACGGACTGCTCCGTGTGTGGGCAAGTCCGTTCATTTTCAAAAGTCCCGCGGACTTTTGGCCGGCGGATTATCCGCTGGACAAGTCCGTGCGTGTGTGGGCAAGTCCACACCCTCGGAAAGTCCAGCGGACCTAGCCGGAAAGTCCAGCGGATTGTCCGCTGGACTTAGGTCCGCCGGGAAAAGTCCGTACGTGTGTACGAGGCATAAGAATTACTGAATCAGTTCATTATAAATCAATTTCTATATCCTATGAATATTTTATATAATCCATATTTGCGACAGCAAGACTTTAGTAGTGTGTTAGTAGTGCACTGATCAGCTTCAATACTAATAAAAAGTAAAAAAGCTGCGCTAAGAACTAGCGCTAAATATGAAAAGTGAATGGTTGGTCCATACAATAAGTAGTGTATACTGAAACTACTAAACTAAAATAGATTAGAGCAATGATCCACTAAGCAGATTAGTATAAATATAATAAATGTCCAGCAAAATCCTATGATTTAACTGAACAAGTGCTTCAAAAATTATTAATTAGTCCACAGTATAGGTTGAAAGGTGGTTCCTCAGCCCTCTGTAGTGACACCAGCTTTGGCCAGCTTAATAAGTTAGCCAAACCGGGGGCCGTGTTTTGCCCCCATGACCACGCCACATAGTTGTTGGTAATACTGATGTTCAAACCAAAAGTAATTGTGGTTTTAACATCAGTATTACCAACAATTACATGGCTTGGCCATGGGGGCAAAATATGCCCCCAGTTTTGCCAACTTTTTTATGGCCAAGTGGGAGGAGGACATCGTCTATAAGGATCGAAGCCCATTTATCTATAAGGATCGAAGCCCATTTTTGATCTTTTGGGCCAGGTATATACATGACGTCTATGCTCTCAAGGATGGGAAGGGGAAAATATGGGTGGGGGTTGATTGTTCCGGAAAAAATATTGTTTTTTGAATAATAGAGGTATATGCAATATAATTTGAACTAATAATATTTTTTCTCTTTTATAAACATGGTAATACATTTTATCATGTTAATTTTATATTTTTATTTATTAGAATTGGATAATATTGCAATGTTTCATCATGTAGTGGGGTATTCCTGCGCTACCGTGGAAGGGGGAGGGTAAGGGCAGGTGCTGGGGACTGACTGTGGGGGGACGGCACCTGGTGTAGGTCAAACCGTACCTACCAAACTAGATATATAGAAGTGGGGGTGGTGCTGCGCTGTTCCCCAGGGAGGTGGCCAAATCTACCACAAGGTGGCAGTAATGGGATAAAATGTAGCAATCATATGAGACAATAATAGTTGATTATGCGACTATTAAGTCAAAGTAATGCGAGCTGAGATAGCTAATTCCCTTACTATACAAGATAAGGGGTATGGTGTGACCAGTACAGGTTAATAAAATTTGCTATTGGTGAACCCAGGTAAAGATATATATAATAATAGAATTGTAAATAGTACTAATGAACCCTGATGAAGTCACATGACGCCACGCGTAGGGACAGGAGAGGCATTCAATACAAACAAGGAAACAGAGGAAACAAGCTCGGCGCTCGTCTAAGATAAGAGAAAATATTTATTGTTATTCTGTGAGTTCTATTGTGAGTACTAGGTACTATATTAACCGCTTCCCGACCGCCCACTGCATATATACGTCAGCAGAATGGCACGGGCAGGCAAAAGCACGTACCTGTACGTCCCCTTTAAATGCCTGCCCGTGGGTCGCGCGAGCGCGACCCGGTCGGGAGCTCCGTGACCCCGGCCGAGGGACCAGCGGACCCGATCGCCGCTGGTGTCCCGCGATCGGGTCACGGAGCTGAAGAACGGGGAGAGGTATGTGTAAACAAACCTCTACCCGCGCTTCCTACTCTGCCTGTCATTGATTGGCTGTTCCCGGTCATCGGGAAAGCCGATCAATGAAGTCAGACGTCAGCCTCGCTCCCTAATGTAAAAAAAACACACACACGTCACAGCCCATAACCCCTCCCCCTAGTGGTTAACTCTTTCACTACAACTGTCATTTATACTGGAATCAATGCATTTAAATAGCATTGATTGCTGTATAAATGACAATGGTCCCAAAAATGTGTCAAAAATGTCCGATGTGTCCGCCATAATGTCGCAGTCACAAAAAAAATCGCTGATCGCCGCCATTACTAGTAAAAAAAAAAAAAAATATTAATAAAAATGCTATAAAACTATCCCCTATTTTGTAAACGCTATAACTTTTGCGCAAACCAATCAATAATCGCTAATTGCGATTTTTTTTTTACCAAAAATATGTAGAAGAATACGTATCGGCCTAAAGTGAGGAAAAAAAATGTTTTTTTATATATTTTTTGGAGATATTTCTTATAGCAAAAAGCAAAAAATGTTGCATTTTTTTCAAAATTGTCGCTCTATTTTTGTTTATAGCGCAAAAAATAAAAACCGCAGGGGCGATCAAATACCACCAAAAAAAAAGCTCTATTTGTGGGAAAAAAAGGACACCAATTTTGTTTGGGAGACCGCGCAATTGTCAGTTAAATCGACGCAGTGCCGAATCGCAAAAAGGGGCCTGGTCCTTTGGCTGGCAATTGGTCCGGGGCTGAAGTGGTTAAACAGTTTTTATTGAGCAAATACATTTTAAACATTCTACACTATACGGTCCCCCCCTCATCTTTTACCTATCACTCCGGCATCTGCCGTGAGCTACAAAGGCTAGATATACCTGGAACCAGGGAAAAGGAATACGCACCTACCCAGGCAGACCACCGTGAGGGAAGGAGAAGAAAGCAGACCCCTTTACATCATTTATATGCGGTTAACCCTTTGCTGCAAGGTAAGGGTCCATTGCTCACTTTAGTGTATCACACACGAAGAGGAGTGACCCCCGCTGTATAAGACATGCCACTGCACGGATATCACCTTTGACCCAAGGATCACATCACTACCCTCACCTTCTTACCACAAGAAATGATTATATACTTATAAACTATTGAGGATTGACTTATTTATCACAGACTTATATGCATGCAACATAGTCGCAGATGACTATTTTATACACATCCTGCACTATGCGATTTTAGTCGCATATGACTATGCGATTTTAGTCGCATATAACTATTTTTTACGCATCCTGCATTATGCGATTTTACCTATAGGATATCTGTGTGTGCACTTTGCGTCTGCACCTAGCATTTCGTTATATTTTATATTTCAAAATTTATTCTACTGCACTTTGTTTACTGGTAGCTTTATATTTTGCCAGGGAATTTTTTATCTATAGTCACGCTGACTAGTTTCATCCAGCTTATACATTATTTTGTTTGCTCGCATACTTTGCACCTTATATTTATTGTTCTACTGTTCACTCCAGTGCAACTTTTCTGCACATACCTCTACTCATCACATATCTCCAATGTGATTATATGTATCGTTTTATCCATCACCCAATCACTCAGTCGCTTTTTTAGCCTGTGCACACTTGCACTAGCACTTTAAGGATTTTATATTTTGTTCACCATCTACTATGCACTTTGGAATTGTTTATCTATAGACACATTGTTACCATATGTTCACTTATATGATTTTATATGTATATCTGATTTTTTTATTACCTGCTTATGGTGTTTTATTAGTAGTTTTATTTAGGTGCTATTGGTTCAATTTACACTCTCGCACCTTAGTACTATTTACAATTCTATTATTATATATATCTTTACCTGGGTTCACCAATAGCAATTTTTATTAACCTGTATTGGTCACACCATACCCCTTATCTTGTATAGTAAGGGAATTAGCTAATGTTTCATCATGATTGGAGAAAAGGGAAAGAAAACATTTTTCTTTTCTTTTTTTCTTTTTTCTTTTTGTTTTTCTGAGATGGTCAGGATATCTGTCACCCAGGAAAAGAACCATGGTGGGACACAGTGATTTGGTATCTGGTGATGGCACATGGAGTTCATACATGAATAATTGAGGTTTCCCTTTTGCTTTTTATAAGAAATCAAAAAAACTTTTTAACAAATATTATTATTCCCATCCCATGCTAGTAGCCGTTTGATATGGCTATCAGCTGGGTCCAATGGTGGAGTGTTAGTTTGTGTATTTTTAGCATTTTTAGCTTATTTTAGGTATGGCATTTGCCCTATTTCAAAATGGTGAACTTGCGGAGGGACTCCAGGAGCTCAGAGCTCCTGGTGTCAACACTTTGTTGTTTTACTGAGTGGAGCATTTGGAAACATCTTGCTATCCTGATACAGAGACCCGGGCTGGGGATAAGCCATAGGCATATTAGATCTCCTTAAACAAGAGATCTAGCCAGCTGGTAAGCGGCAGTATTTTTATTGGTGGAGGATTTTTTCCTGTTGTAACCTGTCACATCTACTTGGGTGTCGTGTGTGGTGTCACTACAGTGGGCTGAGGAACCATCTTTCAACCTATACTGTGGACTAATTAATCATTTTTGAAGCACTTGTTCAGTTACATCATAGGATTTTGCTGGACATTTATTATATCTGCGTAGTGGATCATTGCATAATCTATTTTAGTTTAGTAGTTTCAGTATACACTACTTATTGTATGGACCAACCATTCACTTTTCATATTAAGCACTAGTTCTTGGCGCAGCTTTTTTACTTTATATTTTGTTCATTGTGTGTATCTCAGATTAAGTTGCAGCAGAATTTTTTATTTTTTATTTTGTATTTTAGATTTCACTTTTCGGGTGATAATTAGCGCTGTAATACCACTTTTTTACTTCAATACTAATACGCCAAAGAGTTAGTGGAGTAGCTTTAATAATTGCAAATAGTTAGTTCACTTTGCAAGGGAATTTTCCCCAGAGCTTAGTACAGTTCTTTACTTTGCAAAGAATACTTATGCACATCCAAGGAAAAAAAAAATGCATTTTGCTTGTACATGATTGGATGATAGAAGTCAGTAGAACTTAATCTCATTCACTGAGCTGTGAGGAAAATTCCCTTGCAAAGTGAAACTTCCCTCACAAGGTTAATAGTCTGTTTGCCTTTAGTAAACTAAGCCTTAGGATGTCCTAGGACAACTATAGAAGCTTGGCTTGGAAACTGAACAGGTACTTGTTGATTTTCTCTGTGGTTTCATCATAAGGAACAAGGTGATCTAAAGAGCCATCCTAATTATACTAATTATACTTATAACACTGACTACATACCTCCTACATATGAATTTTAAAAAGAACAAAACAAAGACCCTATCACATATACACACCCGCATCTATGCACAAATTGTGTTTAGCTTATGGCTCCTGACATTTATCATCTAAAGAATGTATTAGTACTGCAATGAATAGTTTCAATAAATGTAGGCCTTGCATCACTGACTTACGATATCTTATGCTTGAGATGATTGTAACTATATTAGTGTACTTGCAGCAAATATAATTGAGTATTGTCCGTGATACTTTTTTATTTACTCACTAGCATCTAAATTTTCAGGACAAGGTTTCAGGATGTGCCCCCTTCTTCAAGGTACAAGCAGTACTAATACACAAAGTTTTAGCAGTATGCTAAAGTGTTTGTAAAGTCTCGTTTTTTTTATATATAAAAAAAAAAAAAAAATGTTATATTTACCTGCTCTGTTGCATTGGATTTGCACAGAGCAGCCTGGATCTTCCTCTTCTCAGATGCCTCTTCTGCGCTCCTGGCCCCTCCCTCCTGTTCAGTGCCCCCACAGAAAGCAGCTTGCTATGGGGCACCAAGCTGAGTCTCAGCTGCCTGTGTCCATTTGGACACTGAGCCCCGCCCCCTCTCTTCCCTGATTGACTAGCTGACTTTGGTTGACAGCAGCGGGAGACAATGGTGCCGCTGCTGTGTCTCAGCCAATCAGGAAGGAGAATCCCAAATGGTTGAGACACTCTTGGACATTGATGGACAGAGATGAACCTCAGGTAAGTATTAGGGGGGCTGAGGCAGGCGGAGGGGGGCTGCTTCACACAGAAAGCTTTTTATCCTAATGCATTGAATGCATTAAGATTAAATACCTTCTGCCTTTACAACCTCTTTAAGTAAAATGATCTCTCAGGGAAAAAAACTCTCCAAGTTTAACCCCTTCCCACCTAAGGGTAAAACAAATGGTAATGCCTAAGCACAATTTTGCAACCTTGACATGCGTTAGTAAAACTGTACATATTGTCATACTACTTTTTGCATCCAGATGGATTATCCCTAGTTTCTTTCAGGGCAAATTGGGCTTTCATTTGGTGGTAAATGGTAATAGATATCTCCTGATTTTTTTATTATCAAAGGAAAACTAGCCCAAAATAATAAAAAAAGATAAATCTTTTTTAATTTAGCTGTATTTTTCTTGATACTACCATAGCCTACCAACAAAAATAAAATGTTCTGCTACCGATGATCGCAGCGATACCACATAGGTGTATGTAAGTTGTTGTATGTGCCCGTAGTACAGCCCAGAAACAATAGTGTGCATGTTGCTTTTTTTATTCTAAAATAAACTGACACTGATATGATTTTTTTTTTAAACCTGCCCAAAATATGCTGATAATGACATTTGACCCTGACCTTTGACCCTTACTTGACCCAAACACTAACCCTGACCCTGACCTAGATCACACCTTGATCTAGGTAATTTTTCTTTATTTTTTATTTTAAATTCAATCAGAGGCTATCACAGTATCAGGTTAGTATGGGACCAGGTGCGCTGTGCGGGGCACTCTCAGCACAAAGAAAATTACAAATATATGTAGCTCAGCGGGAAAAAATCCCAGTTCAATGAGGCCACAAGAAAAAAAAACAAGAAAAAGAGGCGCCTCTGGGTGCAGACTGTAAAACAACTTTAATCCTGTGAAGTACACAGTAGTAGAAGCACTCACATTTAACTGGAGAATGTCAGGCATGTAAGGTGTCCCATGCAATACAGGTTTGTCCTTGTGATGTCAGTCTCTGGGGATGGATGTATTCAGTGGTTCCTCGTCCTCTGTAATGACAGATGATCCTCCAACCGATCGCGGTGTGTGGGCGGCCAAAACGAGGTTTGGGACACAAACAGGGATCCAGGTGCAGAGATGATGACGTCTCAACGTGTGACGCATTTCCTGAGCTGACTCGCCGTGAATCACGTGACGACCGCGCTCCTTTGTCAAGCTTGATTGACAGGACATCTTAGACTTGGCTAGATAGAAGCGAGCTGGGAAGGGGAGGGGCTGGGCGGGACAGCAATGTATATGTAGTGTATGATCACCGCAGTGACAACACTTGTATAGGGGCTATCGTACACAATAAGAATGGGGGTAAACTGTATTTATATATACTCAATAAGGGAATTGTTAATAAACACATGAGAATTTTAAACACAGGCAAATATAACAAGAAAAGAACACAGAAGAAAACAGCTGGAATAAAAATCATAAAATACAAAAAATACACATATATACATATATAAACAGCCAATGTGAACGGTGTGTTAGTCAATGTGGTGAGATCTGTAGGATGGGGGATCATATACCATATACCATATATGGGGAATCATATACCATATATTAATGTGTCTGAGGAATGGAAAAATTTACCTAAAGTGAAAGGTGGACTAGGGACCGGATTAAAACAGTATATAATTAATAAAATATATAGATATATAAAGAATGAGATTATATTTTAAAGGAATCAATTCAAATATGGGCAGAGGAGGAATGGGATGAAGATTATATATAAAAACATAAATTGTAATATGAGTAAATAATAATGATAATTGGTTATCTATGATAAGATGGGGGGGGGGGGGGGGGCGGGGACGGAGCTAAAAGTTAATAGAAAAATTAAAAATTTTTAAAATTAATATAAAAATTAAAAAATGTATTCACTTCTATGTGTGTGTATATTGTACACATACCTAGGATAGAGGATGTATAGGATAGAGGGAGGAACTGAATGTGGGGAAAGGAAAAAAAGGAAGAGGGAAGAGTTTAAAATATATATATATATATATATATATATATATATATATATATACACACACATCTATCTTTGAAAAATGATAATATTAATAAAGAATAATAATAATAAAGGGGAAGGGAGGCTGGGAGTAGCTATTATGGGTAGGATAGAGGAGGGGGAGGGGGAGGAGATTGATTACTAACAAGGGGGGGGTGGAAAAGGGAGGGGGAAAGAGGAGAGATGATGATATATAATTAAACTAATTGTAAATAAGATTAGTAGAAGACATTTAAATAGAATTAATATAAAGTGGATTGATTATACATGAAGGTAATGGTGATAAATCAGAGGGGGGAGGGGGAGGGGGGTTTTGTAGGGGAGGGGAAAAATAGAGGAGTAGGGGAGGGAGGGGAGGCGGAAAAAGGAAGAGGGAGGGGGGGAGTTTGTGGGGGGGATGGGAAAAGGCACGGTGGGGGGTAGAGGGTGGAAGGGGGGGGTTTATGTGATGCAAATACTCACGTTGGCCCAAGCATGACGCCATGAAGGGAGTGAGTAGGTGGATATAACATGAACCTATGGACAATGTAGTGAAAATTATGTTAAACCATGAACTTATGGATAATATAGAGGAAAATATGTGGTTACATATCATAAGGTCAAACGTTAAATGGCGCATAATGGCAATAACATAAAATATGTGTTGGGGCATAGACATACGACCAATAAAAATAGTTATACTATAGTTAAAATTCTTTTAAAAATGTTAAAAAATATTACATAAAATATAAACTGTTAGATGCTGGGAGAAGGTAGGGTATGGTGGGATGCAGAGGATTTACAAAATAGTAGAGACTTCAATACATTCATTAATACCTCCTGGCGAAAGGGTATCAAGGTGGTAAATTCAATAGGTCTCTCTGGCGCAGAGCTTTTTACTTTCAATAAATGATTATTGTTTTAACAAAGACAAAGATACAGTATATTTGAAGCACATATAGAAAAACTGTGGGGAACATCCCCAAAATGTCACGTTGTAAAGTATAGAAGCCGAGTATATGAACAAGAATGTGAAGCAACATGAACATTCATAAACCTGTCCTAAACAGGATTCCAGGCTCATAGGCTAAACATCCTAATCAAGGAACGGGTTTCAAGTATAGCGAGGGGGACCTCCACCTCCAACACCCCAATCGGGAGCATACTGTGTTAGAGATGAGGATCCCTCCCCTCCATTACATTTAAAGGATCAAGGACCCTTGAGCCCCACTAGACTTTTAGATTCAAAGGTAGGTTAAACTACATGAGAATTACCAACATTGTAAGGACAGTATTGGAAAGCCTGGAATCTGTAACAACAAACAATAAAAACCTTTATGAGGAAAGAAGAAAATAGAGGAAGAAGGGGAAAAAGAAGGAGAGAAGGGGAAGGAGAGGGTGGTGGGTGTGAATAGCACCTAGCGAGGGGCCCTGGGAGGAAGAGCCGCAGAGTGAACCCCCGGGATGAGGGAAATGCCTACGTATGTGGCCCATGGTTCCCAAGTCTTCTGAAATTGATTGAAAGAATCTGATAATATACTGGATAACTTCTCTTGAGTCATAATCCACAATATTTTCCTTGTCACTGCAAGTACAGATGGTTTAGGCATTTTCCAAGCTTTGGCTATCGAAATTTTAGTTCCTAGGAGAATAAAGTGGATTAATGTTTGTGCGGCCTTAGGCAGTCGTGGAATGTGTGCATTGAGGAGCGCCACCTCAGGATATCTGGGAATCTGATAACCGGTCACCTTGTGGATCATGTTAAAGATCCTTCTCCAAAAGGTACGTATCTTGGGGCATTCCCACCAGACGTGGACCATGGAGCCTAGCAGTCGACAGCCTCTAAAGCATTGGGGGTCCGCTGAAGGATAAATGGCTGCCAGCCTGGTACGGGTAAGGTACCATCTAACTAAAATGTTGATGCTAGCTTCCATCAAGGAAACGTTTTGAATTCCTTTAAAAGATTTGGTGATTGCCGATTGCCAGGTCTCCAGAGACCATTGGTTTTGGAGGTCTGCCTCCCAGGCCATCATGTAAGAGGTTTTGACAGTGGAATGAATGAGGGCTGAATAAATTACCGAGATGCCTCCCCTTTGCTCCATGGCTTGTCCGCACCATGTCTCATAAGTTGTAAAGTTAGGAGGTAAGGGTTTGTCTGTCCATAATTTGTGAAGGAAATGTGAAATTTGATAAAAACTGAACCTTTCCGAGTCTGGAAGATTAAGGTGTTTGATACAATAACTAAGGGAAATTGGGCCGCTTGTGGTAAAGAAGTGGCCTATGCAGTATAATCCTTTGTCCAACCACCATCTGAAGTCGGTTATGTTCAGTCCTGGTTGGAAGTCTGGGTTATGGAAGAGGTGTGCGAGAGGTCGTCCCGAGGAGACCAGAGCCGGGTTGTTTCTGAGAGTGTCCCACAGCATGAAGGAGTGAGATAGGACAGGAGACAGTATGGGTGGACGGGTCTTATTAGGACACCAAAGGAGGTAGTCTAACGTGAAGCTGGGGGTAGCCTGTCTTTCAATAGTCACCCAATCTGGCTTTTCGTACCTAGAGTACAACGTGGAAAGTTGGGCAAGTCTGGCCGCGAGGAAATATTTATGTAGGTTGGGGAGTCCCAAGCTGCCCCTACGTCTGTGTAAATATAGTGTGCTCTGAGGGATACGATATCCTGATTTTCCCCAAACATATTTCAGTATTTTACTCTGTAGGGATTTCAGGTGGTCTCTCCGGATTGGTATGGGAAGGGAGCGGAAGTAGTATAGGATTCTAGGCAGTAGAGTCATTTCATTTTAATTGAGTTGATCCTACCAATCCAAGATAGACCCTGTGTTGACCAGAGTTTGAGATCTGCCTCCAGTTTTTTGTAAAGGGGGGATAGTTATAGGTATATAGATTTTCCGTCTTGCCCGTCAGTGAAACTCCCAAGTAGCGAATAGAAGAATCATCCCATATGAATAGGAAGTTTTGTTTCAGTAAAGAAACCGTTTGAGGGGCTAGGGAAATGTTGAGAGCCTGTGACTTAGAGTAGTTAACTGTCAGTCCAGATAGTCTAGAAAAAACATCTAGTGTACGGCAGAGGTTGGGCAGAGAGGTGAGAGGGGAGGTCAGAAACAGAAGGATATCATCGGCGAAGAAACCACATTTGTGGCTCTGATCACCACAGGCGACCCCCTTAATGTCAGGGTTCAGGCGTATCGCAATAGCCAGGGTTTCAATTGCAATTGCAAAGATTAACGGGGAAAGTGGACATCCCTGTCTAGTGCCTCTAGTGATGTTTATTGGTTCGGAGTAATGCCCCTGTAGCCTAATGAGCCTTTGGGTGAGAATATAGGGCCCTAAGAAGGCCCAGGAAACGGTCCCCGAATCCCCAACGTTCCAATAAAGAGAAGATGTAGGGCCAGGAGACCGTATCGAAGGCCTTCTGTAGGTCCAAGGATAAGATGAAGCCTTGTTGTCTAGTCCCGCCTGTCCAATTAGTTTGCATGAGTGATATTAAGTCAATTGCCCTCCGTATTTGGTCAGGTCCTTGTCTACCGGGGATGAAACCCACCTGATCCTTATTAATATATTGTGGGATAAATGAGGCTAGTCTGTTCGCTAAAATTTTGGTGAGTATTTTTAAATCTTTATTAATGAGGGAAATAGGACGATAGTTACTGATATCTTCGGGATTTTTGTCTGGTTTTGGTATAACCGAAATGTATGCTGTGTTAGGGTGAACATCAAGGGGGTTACCCTTGGACTTATGGTTGAAAAAATTTGTCAAGTGTGGCGTCAAGGAGTCAGAGAAAGTTTTGTAATACGGTATGGATAGGCCATCGGGACCTGGTGCGGAGCCCTTTTTGAGGTTCTTGATAACCTCCAGCACTTCGTCCCTTGTGATAGGAGAGTCCATTATGTCTTTGTGACTATCTGTCAGAGAGGGGATGGGTAAGCCTTCAAAGAATCGAGATACCGAGTCTGAGTGAGTTTGAGTGGTAGTGCTGTATAGTTTAGAATAGAATCCTTGGAAGGCTTTGAGAATCCTAGCTGGATTGGAAGTAGGGGGTTGACCTTCTATTCTGATTTTAGGCATATTGTGCAGTTTTGGGCGAGGAGAGAGTTTATGAGCCAGTAGGGGGCCTAATTTGTCCGCTTGGGCATAGAATTTGTGTCGACTCCATCTGATCGATTTTTCAGCTGAAGCCGTGAGTGCAAGATTTAAATCAAGTCTAGCCTTATCAAGTTGTAATATGGGTATTTTGGACGGGTCAGTTTTGTGCACGGCTGTTAAAGAAGCGTATACTTTCTCGAGGCGTTCTATTTCGGATATTCTTTCTTTTTTGACTTGAGTAGAGATTTGAATGAACCTGCCTCTAATAAAGGCTTTATGTGCTGCCCAAAGCATTTCAGCGGAAGTATCTGTGGTGTTATTGAATTCAAAGAACTCATTGAGGGCATGACTCAATGCAGTTACTCTGACAGGATCAGAGAGCAAGGACTCATTCAATTTCCAATGACCCCGTGTTCCCCCCAAAGCCCCTGTACTGACAGTTAAGATCACTAGTGAATGATCGGAAAGAGCTGTGTCCCTGATTCAGGCCGATAGTACTAATGGGAGAAGGGTAGAGGGAGTAAGTATATGGTCGATCCGAGCATATGTGTTGTGAGGATGGGAATAGTGGGTAAAATCCCGCTTGGATGGGTTAAGTTCTCTCCATGTGTCGGTGAGACCGAAAGCATGTAGAATCTTTGCAATTTTGAGACTAACTTTTGTGGGACGAGTCAGGCGAGAGTTAGGAGGCTTGGATTTGTCAAGTCCCAGGTCGAATGCCACATTGGAGTCCCCCTCAAAGATTATCTTCCCCTCCAGTTTTGGGGAGAGGGTGTTCAGTAGAGTGGTAAAAAAATTGTCTTGTCCTCTGTTGGGTGTATAATATGATACTAAAGAGTAGATTTGGCCCCCCAGTATGCCTTTCACTAGGATAAATCTACCTTCCGGATCAATATAGTCAGAAATTTTCTCGAATTTGCATGATTTGGAGAGTAGGATAGCCACTCCCCGGGTTTTGTTTTCGGCACTGGCCAGAAAGAAGTGTGGGTACTGTGAATGAAGGAAGTTGGGGGTATATCTGGCAGGAAAATGTGTTTCTTGTAGCATCAGAACGTCAATTTTGAGAGATTTGTAATAGTCAAGGATTTTCCTCCTCTTAATAGGGGAATTGAGGCTTTGGACATTATGGGAGGCTATAAGGAGTTTAGCGTCAGGACATTCAGCCATGGAGCAAAAGGGAGAAGCAACTCAGCAATCCACCCCCACTCACCCTTTGAAGTAAGGCGACCGAGATGATCATGATGGGACTTCCAGGAAATCGAGGTGAGGCCGAAGGAATCAGATCCCGGTGGTTTTGAGGCTCATCTAGAAAAGAAGACATTATTAGGCACCCTTTCAAGGTCGCGGTGGTAAGAGGGGAAGGGAGGGGAAGACAGAAAAGAATAGACATAAGCAGATCTCCTAAAGAAAGAAATCGGAGTTCGAGAGAGGAGATGGCCCTCGAAATCCCAGAACAATGGAAAAGTCGCGTCCGTCCGAAAAAAGGACAGACTGCCCAGCTCTTGGAGACCATCATGTGTCCAAGAGTCGGGTGGAGGCGCTAGCATTCCTTTCTGCAGCAGGGCCCCTGAGATGCATTAGTGTCCTAGACAAAGTTATGTGAGTGGCACACAGCGTTATATATAAAAAAAAAAAAATGGGGGTGAAATCTGTTAAGGGGAATGTTATGGCGTCGCAGATCCTTCTGCTCTCCCCCTAGCAGAGCATTCCGTGGTAGCAGATATTTAGAGGGTGTGGAGGGAGTCACAAAAGGAGAATCGACCAAACTCAAATCAAATAGAGCGTCCCGGGGTTGATCTAGGGTCAGTCCGAGAAAGAAGCAGGGAACACAGGTGTCAAAAAATTGTAACAGCAAAATTTGAACAGAAGTCGTGGAACATGGGCGCAATGGTACCCATAGCCACTGGGTCACAGCGTCCCTGGATCAATATCTTGATCCGATAAAAGGGGAGGTCAGTTCTTTGGCAGACTTGCTTCAGGGAGGTCCATTGTCTTTGGCCTTCTTTGTTTTCCCAGTGGTCCAGATGGGAGACTGGGGGATGGATGGCGGTGGTCTTTTGTGTGAGCCTTGGCCGGTATTGGATGTATCCATTGCCACCTCTTGAGAGATGAGCTTCAGATGTAGGAGTAGTTTTTCTCCTTCAGGAAAGGTAGAGAAAGCATATTGTCGGCCTTTGTCAGTGAATTTAACTGCAAATGGAAATGCCCATCTGTATTTTATTTCCTTCTGGGATAGGGCAAGTAGCAATGGTTTCAGCGCTCTCCGTCTTTGAATCGTAGATGGGGACAGGTCAGCGAAGATCTGAACATGGTGACCTTGGCATAATATGGCTGGAGCAGCTCTTGCACGTTTCATGACTTCCTCCTTCACCGAATAGTGATGGGGCTTGGCTATGATGTCCAAGGGGTGCCATCTTTTCTAGGTGGTCCAAGAGCCCTGTGAGCTCTGTCTAGCTCAAGGCGGTGGGAGGAAATATCCGGAAGCAGACTTTTAATTAAATCCTGCACTGCCTCAGGTACATTAAGGACGGATTCAGGGAGACCTCTGATTCTAATGTTGTCCCTTCTGGACCTATTTTCAAGGTCATCGATACGGTACATTGCCAGATCCAGTTGATCGTGTAAAGTGGAGACGTGTTTGGAAGTTTGATTCGATACGGAGATTGTTTCCTCCATTTTGTGTTCGATCACATCAATTCTATTGCCCATGTTGAGCAAATCAGCCCTCAAGTCCCCGGTGATTTTAGCAGCTGTTTGGGACAAACCTCTTTCAAGGAGTTCGGAAAATCTGAGAAAGAGGTCCTCTATTTGATAAGCTGAATCGTTTTGGTGATCAGTGTGAAGGTGGCAGCCTGGATGAGGTACTGCGGCAGGCCCCAGAGGTGAAAGGGGGAAATCATTTGTGGATCTGTCTAACAGTGATGCTGTGGAAGCAGGGGAAGGTGTATTATCCCTCAGGATCCTTAGATGAGTCCCTGTGAAGAGGGGGGATTGCTCTGACCTGTAGTCCGCCTGTGCCTCAGCGCTGTGTCTGTGAGGAGATGCTGCGGCGGCCATCTTGGATTTTTCGGCCGCTCCTAGAATGTCCAAATGTGGCCCCAGATTCCGCTTAACAGCGGAGTTAGACATATGGTTTTGTGCCCGGCTATGTGGGGATTAGCCTGTGAGAATTTGAGGGCCCTGTGAGAGCTGTGGCCGGAGATCCGGGCACCGCTGCTGCGGTCTGGAGCGGAGCTCTTGGCTCAGGCGGCCATCTTCGGAGCTCCGCGCATGCGCACTCTGGCGCAGAGCTTTTTAAAACGTTCTGCCATAGGGAGAGACTTGGATATTTGTTCGATGACCCATACTTGTAGCCCAGCAGTGGACTGGTGAGTCATAGCAAAATGTCGGGGGACACTATGTGGGTCTTTACCTCCTTCAATGAACCTCCTATGTTCTCCAAATCTCTGTCTAAGGGGCTGTATTGTCCGTCCTATATATAACAGGCCATAAGGGCATGTGAGGCCATATATCACATAATCGGACGAACAATTATAAAATTCTTTTAGAGGATAAGTGATGCCTTTAGTGTTAAAACATTTTTTGCCATAGTCTACAAAGTGACAGGTTTTGCATAACTTTTTATGGCATCTGTACATCCCTACCAAGGGAATAAGAGCAAGAGCATGAGGGATGGCGTTGGCTGTTTTCAATTTACTAGGGGCAATTTTATTTTTGAGGTTAGGGGCCCTGCGATACGTGACCCTCGGTCGTGTGGGGAGAATAGATTTAAGATGTGGAGCTTGCTGCAAAATATCCCAGTGTTTGAATATAATGTTTTCCATTTTTCTTTTTTGTGTTTTGAGTGGAAAGTTGTAATAAAATTGCTGGAGCAGTTGATGGGAGGTCGTTGAGTTTTTGCTGGTTTTCCATGGAGGTACATGTTATATGCTTCGTCCACGAGACTCTCCGGATATTGTTTCTCCAAGAATTTCTTTTTTAGATTGGCACTGAGTTCAATATAGTCCACATCTCTTGTGTAGTTTTGTCTAAGGCGACAGAATTGCCCTTTGGGAATGTTTTGAACCCATTTAGGGTAATGACAGCTTTTGAAGTGCAGATAGGAGTTACCAGCTGTAGGCTTGGTGTAATTCTTAGCATAGATCTCTCGACCATCGTGTCCGAGTTCTAGGTCTAGAAAGGCTAGGGAGGTCTGATTACTCTCATGAGTGAAAGAAAGTCCGAACGGATTGTTGTTACAGTGTTTGACAAACAAATTAATAAGGTCAACAGTACCATCCCAGATGATGATGAGGTCATCTATGTAACTTCCAAAGAATATAATATTGGACGAGAAAGGGTTGTTATTATGGATATATTGGTGCTCCCAATAGCCCATCGCCAGGTTGGCGTAGGAAGGGGCAAAATTAGCCCCCATCGCGGTTCCTTGCTGTTGTAAGTAAAAGTCTCTGTTAAAAGTAAAATAATTGTGGGTTAAACTAAATTTGGTGGCTTCTATGATAAAAGATGCTTGGCGGGTATTGATCAGAGGGTCCATGGTCAGATAATGTTCTAGCGCCATAACGCCAAAGGTGTGGGGGATGGAGGTATATAGGGAGCTCATGTCCAAGGACAACCAAACATATGTGGGTTCCCATGTGTATGGTGAAAGTGATTCTAGAAGGTGTGTACCATCTCGGATGTAGGATAGGAGTTGATGGACTAGAGGCTGCAGGAAATGGTCAACATATAGACTGAAGCCTGAGGTGACACTGTCCATAGATGCCACAAGGGGTCTACCGGGGGGATGTTTTGGAAGATGATAAAAATATGGAATAGAATGGAAGGATTTTTGGAGGAAGGAGCTTTCAATTTTTGAGATGATACCGTCTGCTAGGACGGTTTCAATGAGGAGATCTGCTTCTAAGGCGAAATTGCTGGTAGGATCGGTTCTGAGCTTAATGTATGTTTGTGAATCTGACAGAAGTCTTTCTGCTTCTACAATGTATTCATCTTTGTTCTGTAGTACAATACCTCCTCCCTTATCAGCGGACTTGATGATAATGTCTTCGGCGTGCGTAAGGTGATCCAAAGCTCTGGTTTCCAGGGATGTGAGGTTGTAAGAATGGGATGGGGACGTGGAGTTGCATAATTTGACCATATCTGAGAATACCACTCTGTAAAAGCTTTCTAGGTATGGACCTTTGGAGTGCATAGGAAAAAATATTGATTTGGTTTTGAGACTGGAATAAATGATGGGAGGAGATGTGGCCAGATGTTGTGTGAGTAATCTGGACAAGTCTTCATCAGTACAAGGTAGATCCAGGTCGTCACAGTCAAAAATGTCCTGGGTAGTATCAGGCTCGTCAGACAGAGATATGGAGGGGGAGATGGCCGCGGGCACAGATTGGATAAGAATATTAGCTTTTTCATTTTTTATATGAAAATGTATTTTCAAGGTCAATTTTCTAATGTAACAATTAAGATCTTTGAAGAGTAGAAAAGGGTTGGGTCTGTTGAGGGGGGCCAAAGTCAGACCTCGACTAAGTAGTGAGATATCTGCAGTTGTGAGAATATGTTTGGACGAGTTTGGACAAGTTCAAGATTTTTACAGTTTTTGCAGTTTTTGGACATTTTGATGATCTAGTTCGTCCCCCTCTACATCCTCTTCTGTGAGTTTTCTTTTTCGTGATGTTATTATCTGAGGAGGACTGAGCACTAAAAAAATAACTGGACTGGAGATGATAGGTAATGCGGCACAACTGTCTGTGCTGGATGAAGGTTTGTACAAATCAGTACAAGGTGCCATTGTGTTGTTGGCACCAGTGGCCGTTGGGGTGGATGGGGGCATACAAACCTGTATTGCATGGGACACCTTACATGCCTGACATTCACCAGTTAAATGTGAGTGCTTCTACTACTGTGTACATCACATGATTAAAGTTGTTTTACAGTCTGCACCCAGAGGCACCTCTTTTTCTTGTTTTTTTCTTGTAGTGCTTTGGGAACAAGTTTTCTGTTTCCATCGGATGGCTGCCGTGATCTGTGGACTTTATTGCACCCCCCTCCTGTCCTCTCCCCGGTCATTTTAACCTGCTCGTTTTCCCCATCTTGGTTTTTCAACACTGCCAGTTGTGCATATATATAGGAGCAGATATATGGCTTATTTTAGCGTATTATCCCCTTATATTCAACACTGTGTATTGTGTTTTCTTAATGAAAATGTATCTGGATTATTTTTTTGAGTGCTTGCGCCAACTACTTGTATTACTTAATGAGGCCGCATACTGTGCGTACTGTCGGCAGAAAGGGGTTAATTACCATTGCTGTATATGTTCGTGTGTGTGTTTTTTGTTTTTCCTAAGAGATTGTTTTACTTCAAATACTGCTAACACATTCTGTATTAGTATTACTTGGACCTTGAAGAAGAAGGTACACCTGGAAAGCTTGTACTGAAAATGTCAATGTTGGTGCAAATAAAAAAGTATCATGCACAGTACTCAATTGTTTCTTACATAATTCTTATCAGCTGAGTTTGAAAACTGAATAGTCAAGCTGTTAATGTTCTCTGCAGTGTGATAAAGTATATGGTGATCCAAAGATTCCCTACAATTTACAAAGCTTATGATTTTTTACTATAACAAAACAAAGACCCCCACCACACATTCATGCACACATCTACACATAAATTATGCTTTAGTTTAAAAACATGCAATAGTTATCATTGACATAGCATTTCTAAATGAAATAAACCTGCCTAACTGGCCTACAATAAGGCAGGTCCATTATTACAAACCAACGCCTCAAACACATTCATATATAGTATATTGTGCTATTCAATTTAGGTGATTTATGGCTTTTCTGTTATTGTGACACTACACCATAACTAACTATCTCCAGGATGTTGAGACTTGTAGTTTCATGCCACCTGAGCAATCACATGTTGACACTGACATACGCAATCATTCCAAAGCAAATATAAAAGTAAATATTTACAAAAACCTGAAAAATGTCAACCATTGAAAAATGCATATGCAGAGTTAACCTTCAATAAAAACTGAATGACAATAGGGAGCCCACGTGTCCTGGATTGCCCAGGACTGTCCCGCAATGGACATGTCTGTCCTGGGTCCTGGGCACCTTCATTCCGGGACAATACAGTGTCCCAGTGACATCACAGACTGTCAGATAGTGAGGCCAGGAGCGAGCACTGCACTGCTTTCTCCACCCACCTCGGCAGTTGGCACTTCCTCCTTCTCTGGCATCCGGCAGCAGGGAGTCAGGACAGTGTCTCCCGATTCTCTGACCAGCCCACCTACTGTGTGTTAGCCTGCCCAACTTCTTCTGCTGCTCGGGTGGCAGGCGGTGGGTCTGATTACCAGCGATGGCAGTGCGAGGAAGCAAGAGTGGAAGCGGCTGTCAGGTTGACCCCGGAGGAGCATGACGTATCCAGACTCCAGTCCTGGAACTCCTCCTCCCTGCACTTCACCGCAAAGACAGAGAGCAAGTGAGACCGACAAGGAGCTGCAGTAAGCCACACAGGTACAGATAACATGTGGCTGTGGCAGAGAGAGGGCAAGCAGGACTGAAATAGGGTAGGCGTGAGGTGGGTGGTGTGCTCTGCTTCTAATATTGACATGGCATAGATTAATGGCAATCACTGCTCAGGGCTCTCTGCAGGGGCCACTCTGGAGGTATTATCTTAGTGCCTCTAGAGTGTCCCCTTACATCCTCCAGGGTGTCCCATTAAAACCTCCAGGGTACATGCAATCCATGTATATATGAACTAAGCTGTTCACGTGTGGTGCTGGGAGCCAAGTACCACCTGTGTATGCCCAGCACAGGAACTTGGGTAGCAATGCCTGTGCAGGTCCTATTGCAAAAGAGGGACTGCAGAACAGATAGAAATCTCCGATGGGGGATCTCTGATGGCTCAGCTGGCCATTCACATAGGAAGAATAATGTAAATAAAAGATGAATGCACTTACATTTAATGGTGCCAAGGAAAGGTACCAACACGAACAGCTCGATGTCCATGCACTGCTGCTCGCACCCACAGAGCCGAATGTAGAAATAAGGTGCATTGTTTTATTATTATTATGATGATGAATTTATATTTTTTATTTATTTTAGTGCAACTAACATTCTGTGTTAGTAAGTAAATTACATTATGCTGCATTTTTTTTTTACTCTAATCCCAATTTAGCAACAACTTGGTACACCTACCTCTGAGATTGTTAAAACTCTAGTTGAGTCTCTTAGACCAATTCTGGTAAGTTTTTTTTTGTTTTTATTATTATGTGTGTTTTACTTCTCTGCTGTATACAGGCATACCCCACTTTTAAGTACACAATGGGTTTTATTTACTAAAGCTGGAAAGTGCAAAATCAGGCTCACTTCAAACCAATGAGCTTCCAGGTTTTATTACCAAAGCTTAAATGAACAAGCTGGGGTTAGAAGCTTATTGGTTTCTATGCAGAAGTGAGCCCGATTTTGCACTTTACAGCTTTAGTAAATAAACCCCATTGTGTACTTAAAAGTGGGGTATGCCTGTATTTATGGTTTGCTCAGTGGCAATAGATAATTTTGCATACAGAACAATATTTTATATCTCCATCTTTGCAATGAAAAAACATTTCAGGTTAAAGATGGTCGAATAGGCAGATCATGTAAACGTCTACCTTTTATTCAGTTACGTTTTTCAGACTGTTGTAGTGTCAGAAATAAAGATTGTTGGGAAAATGCTTACCTAAATTTGATTTATAAAGTATCGTAGTGGTGTTTTTGTATTACCAGCTTACAGATTTGGTTGCAATATTATATGTTTGTTTTGTATGTATATATTGTTATTGCATGCCCTGTAGGTCATAAAACACCACGGTGTTATTTGGAGGGGGGGGGGGGGGCTGACATGAGAAAACAGCATTTGTTTCATAAGAAAAAAATAAGAATATTTCAAAAGCAGGGGGTAGTGGCATGGGTTTAACATTAATATATTTGCTGTGTTTCTGAGTCCACAGATTACATGCCCATACTGAATGAATGAATGAATGAATAACTTGTATAGCGCTACAATGCCAACTGAATTGCCTCAAGGCGCTGTATTGGCGTTTGGTTGTCGAGCTTCTAGAAGAGGTAGGTCTTGAGTTTCTTCCTGAAGGCCTGATGGTTTTCTTCCATGCGGATGTCGGTTGGTAGAGCGTTCCATAGCCGTGGTCCCTGGACAGCGAATCTCCGTTCCCCCTTTGATTTGTAGCGGGATTTAGGAATGAGGAGGAGATTTTGATTAGCCGATCGAAGACTGCGATTCGGTGTGTAGTGTTTTATTTTCTCGAGAAGGTATTGCGGAGCGTTTCCATGTGTGCATTTGTGGGTGAGGCAGAGGGTCTTGAATGTGACCCGATTCCTTACGGTTAGCCAATGTAGGTTCCTCAGGGAAGGGGAGATGGATTCCCAGGGTTTTTTCCCTGTTATCAGTCTTGCCGCCATGTCTTGGATAAGTTGTAAGCGCGCAAGTTGATATTGGGGTAATCCTATGTAGAGGGAGTTAGCGTAGTCCAGTCGAGAATTGATGACTGTTCCAACTACCACTGCTTTGTCCTCCTTTGGAATGAAGGGGATGAGTCTGCGTAGCAGGCAGAGCAGATGGTGAGATCCACTGACTACTGCTCCTATTTGGGCATCCATTGACATTTCTGAGTCAAAAATGACTCCGAGACTCTTGGCCTTGGTCCTAGGGGCGATGGTCTGTCCAAAGATGGTAGGAGGTGTCCAAGGGATCTTGGTTCGGGGGTTATGATTTGCATGTAGAATAAGAAGTTCTGTTTTCGATTCATTAAGTTTGAGGGAGCTAGTAGTCATCCAGTCGTCTATCATAGTGAGGCATTTTCCTAATTGCTGATGATGGTCTTTTTGTCCGGTGATACGAAACTATAATTGAGTGTCGTCAGCGTATGAGTGGAAGCAGAGGTCTGATCTTCTGATGATGTTGAGGAGTGGGCGGATGTAGATGTTGAAGAGCACTGGCGACAAGGGTGATCCTTGAGGGACTCCACAGGAGATTGCCCGGGTTTCAGAGGTGAAAGCTCCTAGTTTCACTGTCTGAGAACGATTTCCTAAGAAGGATGCGAACCATTGTAGATCTGAGTCTGTGACTCCTGCTACTTCTGTAAGGCGGATGAGTAGAGTATTGTGGTCCACAGTATCAAACGCTGCACTGAGGTCTAACAGTACCAGGAGACATGATTCTCCAACATCTGCTGCTTCGAGGGCATCGTACCATATCTTCAGGAGTGCGGTTTCTGTCCCATGGCCTGGGCGGAATCCTGATTGTAGCGGGTCCAGGAGTGTGTGTGTGTCCAGGTGGCGTTGTATCTGTTGTACTACCGCTTTCTCCATAATCTTGGAGATGTTGTTCAAGCTTGTTATCGGTCTGTGGTGGTTAGGGTCCCGGGGGTCGAGGTTGGGTTTCTTTAGCAGGGGTTTGATGATGCCTTGTTTGAGGGCGCCTGGAACAATCCCTTCTTTGAACGATTGATTTATGAGGTGCGTTATGGTGGGAGCCAGGATGTCGGAGCATTCTTTCAGGAGTTTTGTGGGGATGATGTCAATAGAGGATGTGCTGTCTCTGAGATTTTTGATGATGTTTTTAGTGGTATCCGTGATAATTGGGATCAGAGAAAACTTAGGTGGTGGTGGGATGTTTGTGTCGATATCGACTTTTTGCTCTGGTTGACTGCCGTCGGATGTTTTTTTCTGATCAATTATTTTCCGGATGTTGTCGATTTTATTGATGAAAAAATCTGATAATTCATTGCAGAAATCTTGGGTTTCATTAGCGGGGGGCTCCAAGCATGTCGGGTTCATCGACTGAGCGACTATTTTAAAAAGTTCCCGGGGGCGGTTTAAGGCCGCTGAGATGGTATTTGAGAAATAATCTTTTTTGCTTTGAAGATTGCCTTCTGATAATTCTCTGTCAGTCCTTTGTATTTTGTGTGATTTCCCTTGGTAGGATTTTTTCTCCATGCTCTGTCGGCTCTTCTGCGTTCTTGCTTGAGTAGCGTGAGCGAGCTATTAAACCATCCTGCGTTTTTCCTCTTGATGAGTGTTCTGCATTTTGGAGCCACTGAGTCTGCTGATTGTAGTAATACATTGTTTAGGGAGCTGAGAGTTTGCTCCGATGAGTGGGTTAAATTCAGAGTTGCTATTTTGTTTGATAAGGTGGTTTTGAAGGTATCGGAGTGCAGTTTTTTCTGCGATCTGGTCCAATGAGTTGTTGTTGCAGGTTTCTGTTTTTGGTGGGTGGTGTTGGTGGAGATTTTGAATTTGATGGAGTGGTGGTCCGTCCATGGTAGTGGTATGTTGTCTACTGTGTTGATGTCCAGATTTTGTTTGAAGATGAGGTCCAGAGTGTGTCCTGACCCGTGTGTGGGGGTCTTTATCAGTTGCTGGAGACCCAGTTCTTCCAGTTGGCTGATACAGGCGGTCGCGATAGGGTCTTGGGTAGAGTTTGCCCAGAGGTTGAAGTCTCCAAGTACCAGGAGGTTTTTGGATTTCAGTGTGTGTATTGAGATGAATTCCGTGAGGGGTGTAAGCAGATTGGTCTTTGGTCCTGGTGGTTTGTAGCAAAGTAGAATGTGAGTGGTGTCATGGGGTGTTGATTGAAGATGCAGCGTCAATGTCTCCATAAAAGGCACTGGGTTCTGTAAGATTGGTTTGGTGAGCGCCAGGTGCGATTTAAAAATCACTGCTAGGCCTCCTCCTTTTTTTCCTATCCGATGTTCAGTTAGGATCCTGTAGTTCTCCGGCACCAATTCGGTGAGGATGGTGTTGCAGTCGGGTGTTAGCCAGCTTTCCGTGATGAAGAGGCAGTCTATATTGTTTTGGGTGATGAAGTCGTGTACTTCTAGTCTGTGTTTGGCTGCAGATCTGGTGTTGATCATGGCGCATGCTAATTGTTGTGGTTGGGTTGGTATCTTCCTGTTTTTGCAGGTTGATCGTAGGTCGGTCTTTAGTAGACGTTCTTTTCGTAGAATTTTTTGAATGGGAGCTGGCAATGTTGCGGTGGTATTGCTTAGTCTGTGGAGGACTTCTGCTGAATATTTAAAGTAGCACATGGCCAGAGGATGAAGTTGATGGTCCTGGGATGACTGAGCTGATGATCCTGATCCGGATCCGGGTTTGTCCTGTTGTCAGTCTAGGTATCAGACTTGCCGCCGCGTAGAGGCTATGAGTAAGCCAGCAAGTTGATCATGTAGTGCCCTATGTGTGAGGAATTGGTTTGGTTGGGTAGCAGGTTCCTGGCTGTTCCAGCTGCCTCTGCTTGTCGTGAAAGATCCTGGACCAGAAGAATGCTGCTGATGACAGCTGCGGTGTGTTGCTGAGTTGGAGCGAATAGTTCCTGTAGGGGTGAAGGGGGCCTGTTGAACCTACCGCCCTCTCGTTGATCCAGAGGAAGGCGAAAAAAAACCCTAGCTGTGCTGCCAATTGCTCAGTAGGGGGAAAAAAAGTTCCTTCCTGACCCCCGGAGGCGGTCGGACCGCAGTGCCCTGGATCAACTGCTAGTGGGGGGGGGGGGATCCCGAGAGCTTACCTGCTTGGAGATAATACCTGAAGCGCTTGCTGTGTGGCCTGGTGCTTCTGCGGTGAAGTCCGGTTGCTGGGCAGGGTAGTACTGAGAGGGGTGGGCACGCCGGCCTGGAGAAAGGAGGAAAGGATAAGCTGGGGGGTGGGATGAGGTGGGTTGGGTCTCATCCGCAGCCGCTTTCTTCCTTGTCTAGCAAGCTAGAGCCGAGGCGACGGCGGCTGTGGATGTTGCCCCACCTGGGAGACTGACCTGTGGTGGAAGGAGTACCCGTTGGTATCTGCTGGGGGGTCCTGGAGGTCCTGGGGATGTCCTGGTAGTAGCTGGGTGGAGTGGGTGTACCAAGATGGCCGCCGGACTAGGCCGGAGCCACGGGCTTGCCTGGTCTCGGCTCCCCGGGGTGATGGATGCAGGTGCTGATGCGGGGGGTAGGGGGGTCCGGTGTGTGGGTATCCGGGCCGCATGGGTGCCTGGATGGGGGCGAGCTGCTGCCGATGGGGGCGGTGATCCGGCACCGGCCGGACTAGGCCGGAGCCGCGGAGTTTCCTGAACCGCCTGCCCAGAGAGGCGGGTGGGAGGCGGCTAGTGACGGCGGCGGTGGGGGATGGCTGGCTAGGTCGTTGGGGGCGGGGGGGGACTCGTACCCGGTCCCCGAGCCTAGGAGGGAGGGGAGGGGGAACTTAAGTGCCCGTTAAGGCTGCTGGCTGCTGGGATCCGGGAGGCAGGGGGAGGCAGGGGGCCTGCAGAAGCCGGAGCTTCTGATGGAGCTTCTGACAGCACGTCAGTACGTCAGCATAGTGGGTTTCAGAAAAAGGTATTGGCTTAGTGTTAAGAGGTTGGCTTCATTTTGACTAGGGTAGAAATTAATGCCCCAAGCCTTGGCCTTAGAGCCATACCACTGCCTTTTAAATGGACCCCTAAAAGTACTTACAACCATTTCAACTCTGTTGTTACATAAACACGTTTTAGAAATGATTGAGTTTGCTTTAAAGTGCACCTGTGCTAGGACTATTGAAAACAGAGTACTGATTTATTCTTAACAACTAGTAAGAGAGCATTAAAACAAGTCCTTACGAATCTCTCTAACTTCATGTAGAATTATGTAATTTATCCTCAAAGATCACAACAAAGACTTGAATTTTAATCAGTTTATAACAGCTTACGTCGCTTTTTGGTTGCATTAGAAGTCTGGCAGGCTGTCAGATCTCTGCAACCATACAACAGTTGGGAAACAAAGAGGTAATTTCAGTGCTTGGACTTTGAATATGAATTTTCGAGCAATGACTACAAATACAAATTCTGCATAAGGTTTAATTTAGAGAGGTAAGTACTGTTTTGCAGCATAGCAGTCATTGAGAGATTGTTTAAAGTATTGTTACTGATTGTTTGGAATATGTAAATACTTGAACCCCTTACTGACCATATACTGTCCATATACGGCGGCAAGGAGGCTCTCCTGTGCATGATCCTGCACTTCTGAGTCTATGGCGCACACGCACATCCACAGCGACCTGCTCCTGCTGTGATTGGACATAGCGGGCACCAGTCATCTGGTCGGGCAGACTCGATGTCCGTCAGGACCTGACAATCATTCGGGATAGAAGCAGAACTACGGTCTGCTTATGTAAACAAGGCAGACTTCCTTTCTGTCAGTAGGGAATGTAGTGATCCTCTGTTCCTGCAAAGCAGGAACATGGATCTTTACCTTCCCATGGTATAAGCACACCCCCCACAGGAACCAACATTTTAGGCACACATTTAACCCTTTTATCACCCCATGATGTTAACCCCTTCCCTGCCAGTGTCATTAGTACAGGGACAGTGCATATTTTTAGCACTGATCACTGTATTAGTGTCACTGGTTCCCAAAAAAAGTGTCAAAAGTGTCACTTAGTGTCCAATTTGTCTGCCGCAATGTTGCAATCCCACTATAAGTCACTGATCGCTGCCATTACTAGTAAAAAAAAATATAAATAAATAAAAAATCCATAAATATATGCCAAAGCTTTTAGATGCTCTAACTTTTTCGCAAACCAATCAATATACGCTTATTGGTATTTTTTTTTACCAAAAATATGTAGCAGAATGCATATTGGCCTAAATTTATGAAGAAATTAGATTTTTTACTTTTTTTATTGGATATGTTTTATAGCAGAAAGTAAAAAATATAGTTTTATTTTATTTTTTTAATTTGTTAGTATTTTGATTTATAGCTAGGGTTGAGCGAACCCGAACTGTAAAGTTTGGGTCCGTACCGGACTTTTGGGTTTTTGGGTCCCGAACCCGAACAATTGACTGTATGTTCGGGTTCGGGTCCGGTGTTCAGCGATGTAATGGCGCATTTTTAAAAGCTGCAGGGCAGCCAATCAACATTTGTTTAACTGATGTGCCCTTAGAAGCCATCACAGCCATGCCTACTAATGGCATGTCTGTGATTGGCCAGTGCAGCATGTGACCCAGCCTCTATATAAGCTATAGGCACACAGCATGTCACTCTGCTTTAGACAGTATAGGGAAAGGTTCCTGGCTGCTGTTTCTGTGAGGGAGAGAATTACATGATAGGAGTCAGTCCAGATTCATGAAATCTATTCTAATTAGTCAGCGATCTACATAGATTTAGTTGTGTGGGTGCAGTGCACTAGCTTTTTACACTGCACAAAGAAAAGATAGATAGTGTAGGGCAAGGTTCCTGTGGCTGCTTTGAGGGAGAGAGAATTATCTAGGAGTCCAGATTCAGAAATCTATTCCAATAAGTCAGCGATCTACATAGATTTACCTGGTTGGGTTTTACACTGCCATGAGCCCAGTGCCAGAGAAAATATAACTTTTATCTGCAAGCTCAGTGCACCATCACTGCATATGTTACTGTGAGATACACCCTGTGCATACTGTGGGTGTATTCTGCTCTTCCAAAAACACCCATTCAGGGCAAAAAAATATATTTAGCAGTGTTTTCTACATATCTGCAGGTGTGACATATTCAATTTATATATTTTTCTCCTATTGTGCTATTAAAATAAAACATTTTTAGGGCAAAAACATTTTTTTTGAATAGCATTTTCTGCATTTTTGTAGGTTTTGAGATACACCATTTACATACTCTGGGTGTATTCTGCTATTGCAAAAACGCACATTTAGTACAAAAAATAAAATGTTGAAGTGTTTTCTGCATATCTGCAGGTGTGACATACCCAATTGATATATTTTTCTTTTATTGTGCTATTCAAAAAAAAAAAATTTTAGGGCAAAAACATTTTTTTGGAATAGAATTTTCTGCATTTTTGTAGGTTTTGAGATACACCGTTTACATACTCTGGGTGTATTCTGCTATTGCAAAAACACACATTTAGTGCAAAAAAATTAAATTTTGCAGTGTTCTGTATATCTGCAGGTGTGACATATTCAATTTATATATTTATCTTCTATTGTGCTATTCAAATACATTTTTTTTAGGGCAAAAAACATTTTTTTTGAATAGCATTTTCTGCATTTTTGCAGGTTTTGAGATGCTATTGCAAAAACACCCATTAAGGGCAAGATCCTAAATTTGGAAAATTTGAGGAGAACGTCAAAGAAGGGACGTGGCCCTGGTCGTGGTGCTGCTGGTGGAGCTCCTGTTGCAGGGAGAGGATGTGGTCAATCTGTGCCAGCTACACGCACAAGTGAAACACCTTCCTCAGGTGCGAGTAGGCTACAGAGCCTGCAGCGGTATTTGGTCACGCCTAATGAGGCTGTACGAATGTTAAGGCCAGGACAAGTACAGGCGATAGTAGATTGGGTTGCTGACAGTGCCTCCGGTTCCTTCACATTGTCTCCCACCCAGTCTCCTGATGAAAGTTCAGAGTTGGCACCTGCAGCCGATGTCCATCAGTCTTTCACCTCACCCCCTTGCAAATCAGCCAAGCAGTCTGAGCCCCAAATCATGCAGCAGTCTCTTCTGCTTTTTGATGACTCTGTTAGCAGGGTTTCCCAGGGCCATCCACCTAGCCCTGCCCCAGAAGTGGAAGAGATTGTGTGCACCAATGCCCAACCACTTATGTTTCATGATGAGTGCATGGGAGGACCATCGCAGCACGTCTCAGATGATGACGAAACACAGGTGCCAACTGCTGCTGCTTTCGCAATTGTGCAGACTGACGAGGAGGGCAGGGGTGAAGACTGGGTGGAAGATGATGTGGAGGACGATGAGGTCCTCGACCCCACATGGAATCAATGTCATGCAGGTGAACAGTGTAGTTCGGAGGAAGAGGCGGTGGTCACACAGAGCCACCAGCACAGCAGAAGAGGGAGCAGGGTGCAAAAGCGTAGTGTCCGTCCCCTAGACAGTACATCTGCTACTGCCCAACGCAGCAAGGGACCGAGCACACCAAAGCCAGGTCCAATGAGTTCCCTGGCGTGGCAGTTCTTCAGACAATGTGCTGATGACAAGACACGAGTGGTTTGCACGCTGTGCAATCAGAGCCTAAAGAGAGGCATAAACGTTCTCAACCTGAGCACAACCTGCATGACCAGGCATCTAAGTGCAAAGCACGAGCTGCAGTGGAGTAGACACCTCAAAAACCAAGAAAGGTCTCTGGCTCCTCCTGCTTCCTCTTCTGCTGCAGTCTAGGCATCTTCATCCACCTCTGTAGTGACAGTGGCACCTGCCAACCCGCAAACAGAGGATCTGCCAGCAACACTACCACCTGAGTCACCAACCATCTCCACAATGTCCCATGGAAGCGTTCAGCTCTCTATCTCCCAAACACTGGAGCGGAAGAGGAAGTACCCCCCTAGCCACCCACGATCCCTGGCCCTGAATGCCAGCATTTCAAAATTCCTGGCCTTTGAAATGCTGTCATTCCGTCTGGTGGAGACACAGAATTTTAAAAGCCTAATGGCAATGGCTGTACCACAGTATGTTGTGCCCAGCCACCACTACTTTTCCAGGCGAGCCATCCCTTCCCTGCACAACCAAGTGGGGGACAAAATCAGGTGTGCACTGCGCAACGCCATCTGTGGCAAGGTCCACATAACTACGGATGCGGGGGCCATTAAGCCTGGTCAGGGACATTATATCTCCCTAACAGCACACTGGGTAAATGCAGTGGCGGCTGGGCCTGAGGTGGATAGCAGTTTGGCGCATGTCTTTCCACCACGAGGATTGCAGGGCGCTTCAGTTTGCCTCCTGTTGCTAACTCCTCCTAATCCGCTTCCTCATCCTCTGCCGCCTCCTCATCCGGTCAGCGTAACACCTTCACCACCAACTTCAGCACAGCCAGGGGTAAACGACAGCAGGCAGTTTTAAAACTTTCCTGTTTGGGGGGAAAAACCGCACACCGCGCAGGAGTTGTGGAAAGACATGGAACAACAGACCGATGAGTGGTTGGTGGCAGCTCTGGGCCTAGCCTGTTTGACGCGCATCCCTTGCCTGGCGCATGTGCTGAACTTGGTGGTCAAGAGGTTCCTTAAAAATTACCCCGATATGCCAGAGCTGCTGCAGAAAGTGTGGGCCGTCTGTGCGCACTTTCGAAGTTCTCACCCTGCTGCTGCTCGCCTGTCAGCGCTGCAGCGTAACTTCGGCCTTCCCACTCACCGCCTCATATCTGACGTGGAACTCCACCTTACACATGCTGGCCAGACTGTGCGAGCAGCAGCAGGTGATAGTGGAGTTCCAACTGCAGCACGCACGCGTAAGTCGCTCTTCAGAACAGCACCACTTCACCACCAATACCTGGGCCTCCATGCCAGACCTGTGTTTCGAGTACTCCACCAACATGGCCAGTGCTGATGACGCCATTCTCAGCATTACTATCCCAGTTCTATGCCTCCTTGAAAAAACACTTCGGGTGATGATGGAAGAGGATGTGGCACAGGAGGAGGAGGAGGAACCGGGATCATTTCCAAGGCTTTCAGGGCAGTCATTCACAAGTGGCTACGAGGGTGGGTTCCTGTACCAACAAACGCCAGGTACACAATTGTCCGGGAGCAAGGGCACAGTTCTGGAGGATGAGGAGGTGGAGGATGAGGAGGAGGAACCACAGCATGGTGGCACCTAGACGAGCTCATGGCCATCACTGGTGCGTGGCTGGGGGGATACAGAGGACACAGACGATACACCTCCCACAGAGGACAGCTTTTCGTTGCCTCTGGGCAGCCTGGCACACATGAGCGATTACATGCTGCAGTGTCTCCACAACGACCGCCGAGTTGCCCACATTTAAACTGTTGCTGATTACTGGGTGGCCATCCTGCTGGATCCCTGTTACAAGGACAGTGTACGGCCCTTAATTCCCTCACTGGATCGTGATCGTAAGATGCGTGAGTACAAGCGCACGCTGGTAGACGCGCTGCTGGTGGCATTCCCTCTTGACAGCGGGGGTACGGTGGAAGCACAAGGCGAAGGCAGAGGAGGAGGAAGAGGTTGCCAATGCAGCCGGGGCACCGCCAGCACCTCAGAAGGCAGGGTTAGCATGGCCGAAATGATGGAATGTCTTAGCAGGAGGCAGCATTTCACCAACATGGTGGAGCAGTGTGTGTGCACATGCCTACACGTACTGAATGACGGGTCTGCCCCCTTCAACTTCTGGGTCTTCAAATTGGGCACATGGCCTGAGCTTGCCCTTTACGCCTTGGAGGTGCTGGTCTGCCCTGCAGCCAGTGTATTATCTGAACGTGTATTTAGCACGGCAGGGGGCTTTATTACAGACAAGCGCAGCCGCCTGTCCAGAGCCAATGTGGACAAGCTCACGTTCATTAAAATGAACCAGGCATGGATCACACAGGACTTGTCCGTATCTTGTGCAGAATAGACATGTATACCGGTGTTCTGACAAAAACTGTCTGGCCATTGGATAGTGTCTGGCCACTTACTGCGCAGGCGTAGCGCTTGAGCAGCACGGAGGAAAAGGAGATTCACAAAATCTCTGAAGATGAATGGCGCCTGCGCAGTGAGTGCAGGTTCAAGCCCCACCATCCAAGTGGACATATGGTAGCACATAGTAACAGGGCCCCTCACGTGCTCGCTTCGCTCGCCACGCTTCGGGGCACAGCGTCGCTTCTCTCGGCTTGAACCTCGGATGGTGTGGCTTGAACCTGGACTCACCGCACAGGCGCCGTTTGTCTTGGAGATTTTCAAAATCCCCGGACATTATCCGACACAGAATTCGACACATCACCGGCCTTACCCAGCCATTGTATTTTTGAACCAGTGTTGGCTACCTTGTCCTCCTCCACCGCCGCTTCCACCTACACAGCCACATCCACCACCACCTCAACCTCCTACTCCATATGGACCTCGTCCTCCTAGGTCAAGATTATAATTTTTTATTTTTTTAATTTCAAAGTATTTAATTTTCCCACTAGCTTATCCATTACATTTTATAATTTTTTCCAGAAAGGGCGTATTCTGGGGCATTCCCACAATATGTGTGGCATTGTGCCGTTGAGTTTCTGAGGTTCTTAATGACTTCCTGTACCTCTTCTGCTGAGAAGGGGGCCTCCAGCATTTTATTTTAATTTTTTTTATGTTATTTTAAGTTATTTCCCTATCCACATTTCTTTGCAGAGCACTTGCCATGCTCTTAACATTTTGTTGCCATTTTGCAGCCTTTCCATTACTTTTTTAGAGCCATTTTAGTCCATTGACTTCAAATTGGCTCGGGTTTGGGTCAAGTTCGGTCCCGAACTCTACTTTTTTTCCGAAGTTCGGCCGAACCCGTTGAAACCCTAACATCCAGGTGTCCGCACAACTCTATTTATAGTGCAAAAAAAAAACGCAGAAGTGATCAAATATCACCAAAAGAAAGCTCTATTTTGGAAAAAAAGGACATACATTTTATCTGGGCACAGCATCACACGACCGTGCAATTGTTAAAGTAGCGCAGTGCCATATCGCAAAAAATTAGGGGTGTAAACCTTTCAGAGCTGAAGTGGTTAATGTGCAAAGTCTGGACATACAGTAGTTGCACTTTAGGAACCAGAACTTACAAATACATCTCTATTAAATACCGTCATATGATTACATAGTTGCTGTACAAAACTCACACGCATAGAACACCTTTTAGTGAACATGATACAAAGTGGGGTTGATTTACTAAAACTGGAGAGTGCAAAATCTGGAGCAGTTGTGTATGGCAGCCAATCAGCTTCCAACTTCAGATTGTTCAATTAACCTCCCTGGCGGTATTATTATGTCTGGAATTTTGTACCAAAAGCGGTACAATTATTTTGTATGGAAATTTGGCGTTTTTATATTGTAGGCATGCAATTCTTATGAATAACTCACTTAAATCTGTCCAAACCAGAGTCTAGTAGACATCCCGGGTATGATAAAGTTTGAAATACAAAATCATAAATTATAATATAATAAAAATATATATAAAAATGATTCAATAATGTAATCAAATCAAAAACACTGAAATTTTCTCAGTTGCAGAATAGTCGCTGTCATTAAATTTAGTGTTTGATGATGAATTGTGGTTCTAATTTATTATCACTGTTTTCTAGCTGGTCTAAAACCACTTTTGACATAAAGGGACACTTTTTTGGTTGCTATGGACAATCTCCAGTTTCCAGGCAGAAAAAAAAATTATTTATTATATAAAATGACATGCAGGGCACTGGGCAGACCACTAGGGACAAAGGGGATGTGTATTTTTTTGTATACAGTACTGTAATCTGTAAGATTACAGTACTGTATGTGTATTGTGTTTTTTAACTTTTTTGAATTTGGCGCCGATCTCCGCTCCTGTGCGTCATAACATCGCAGGGAACGGAGATCAGCGGCCATCGGCACTGTATGAATCGAGCGAGCAGACGGCTCGCTCACACAGCGGGGAGACATCGCAGGATCCAGGGGACAAGGTAAGTAACTTCCCCCTGTATCTTGCAATGCAAGCCTGAGTCTGGCTCGGGGTTACCGCTTTTGGTACTGAAGTTCCCGCCCCGAGCCAGACTCGGGAATACCGCCAGGGGGGTTAAGCTTTGACAAAAAAACAAATGGAAGTTGATTGGTTTCAGTACAAAACTGCACCAGATGTTGCACTCTCCAGTTTTAGTAAATCAACCCAGTATATAGGAAATGTTTAATGGAAAATGTTAAGGATGGACCACTGATACTATGATTTGGCCTCATTATGTTTAATTTCTCAGTTTGTAATGTTGGAATGTATTCACTGTTCAAAGATCTGAGCTAAATGGTGTATGTAATTGGCTGTTAAATACTCACAATACAACAAAGCATATCATTTATTTTCATTGTTATATATGTATTTCAGGATGAATCTGGTCTTTCTAAACCACTTATGGAAACTCTCTGTGGTTCGGTATGATAAAGTGTTACTGAATGCTTAATTTAATATTGCACGTACTGGCTTATTTATCAATGATAACTATTTTCCCTAGTAAAAATGCAATTGCACATCACAGACTATACTGCATTTAAAAAATATAGTAAATAAAGTAAAAACATGAATAGATTATTGTATCATAGTGTAAGCCTTTAACTGTAATGGTTAAGAAAGGCAATAATGTAAAAACTGTAAATGCTGTATAGTATAGAAACAGGTTATAACCTGCTAAAGGCATGTAACGCAGGTCTTGTTCTCTCTTTGAGTACTCAGTACAGTGAGGCCAAGAGTAGAAAAGCTTGTTTTACATATCTTTGAGAAGATTGGGTGTATACAATTTCTTAGTTGATCCTTAGATGTCCCAAAATTCTGTGTTTAACATACATGCTCAAGTAATAGCATATACAAAATATGCAATATTATATGAACTGGTTTGGCCTCAAAATATTATACATGCATTTTTTAAACACCTTAAAAGCCTTTAAAAAGGGATAGAACAAATGTCAGGTGTTTTTTGATGTCTTTGTCTTAGTTAAGCACTCAAAACCTTAGACAGATGAGATGCATCCTAAAAAAAAAAAAGTTTCTAGAGTGTATTCTATGCCCTGTTCCTCTACCACTGCAGCTGCTTCTCTGCCTTTCTTATTGGAATTTCCTAACTTTTTAAAATGTATTACACAGCAAGAGCGGCCATCAAAAAGCAGCCACTCCTGTGTTAAGTGACACATTTAGATAGTCTGCTAGTGTCACTGAGTAATACAATGTAACAATTTAAACTGTATTTACTATTTCATTAATTTATAGATCAAATTGGCATCAGATAAAGAAACCTAAAAGTGTTACTAAACCCACAACAGTAAAATCAGTCTGTATATACAGTAAAGCAGCGGTCCCCAACCTTGTTGGCACCGGGTACAGGCTGCATGGAAGACAATTGCGCCAAGGCCCATGGGGGGGGGGGGGGGGGGTAGCAATTTTGGTGTGTATTGCTAGTGAGTTTTTTTTTTTTTTATTGGGAGAGTGCATGTGATCAGCACAGGGCCAATCAAAAGCATCCTGAAACGACAGCCAGTGCCGTATGAAAACTCCTCCCACAGCTTTAACCAGATGCTAGGAGAAGTCCCAAGGCTGCTATATACTGCTGATAAGAAAAGGTACTGTGTACTGTGGGAGACCAGATATAGTGAATGCAGGGTCCTGGTTTAGTAACACTTTAGGACTCCATGCAAACTACCGTTTTTTTTTTTTTTAACCACTTCAGCTCCGGACCAATTTGCAGCCAAAGGACCAGGCCCCTTTTTGCGATTCGGCACTGCGTCGCTTTAACTGACAATTGCGCAGTCGTGCGACGTGGCTCCCAAACAAAATTGGCGTCCTTTTTTTCCCACAAATAGAGCTTTCTTTTGGTGGTATTTGATCGCTCCTGCAGTTTCTATTTTTTGCGCTATAAACAAAAATAGAGCGACAATTTTGAAAAAAATGCAATATTTTTTACTTTTTGCTATAATAAATATCCCAAAAAATTTATAATTTTTTTTTTCCTCAGTTTAGGCCGATACGTATTCTTCTACATATTTTTGGTAAAAAAAAACGCAATTAGCGATTATTGATTTGTTTGCGCAAAAGTTATAGCGTTTACAAAATAGGGGATAGTTTTATAGCATTTTTATTAATATTTTTTATTTACTAGTAATGGCGGCGATCAGCGATTTTTATTGTGACTGCGACATTATGGCGGACACATCGGACATTTTTGACACATTTTTGGGACCATTGTCATTTATATAGAAATCAGTGCTATTTAAATGCACTGATTCCTATGCAAATGACAGTGGCAGTGAAGGAGTTAACCACTAGGGGGCGGGGAGGAGTTAGTGTGACGTGTTGTGTTTTTTTTACAGTAGGGGGGCGTGGCTGTATGTCTGACATCATTGATCGGCTTTCCCGATGACAGGGAACAGCCGATCAATGACAGGCAGAGTAGGAAGCGCGGGGAGAGGTTTGTTTACACAGACCTCTCCCCGTTCTTCAGCTTTGTGACCCGATCGTGGGACACCAGCGACGATAGGGTCCGCTGGTCCCGTGGCCGTGGTCACGGAGCTCCCGTCCGGGTCGCGAGCGTGCCACCGGCGGCGGGCGTGACCCCACGGCTAGGCAATTAAAGGAGACGTATATATACCTGCCTTTGCCTAGCCGTGCCATTCTGGAGACGTATTGCTACAGTAGGCGGTCGGGAAGGGGTTAAGCTCCCTGGCGGTATGATTATGTCTGGAATTTTGTACCAAAAGCGGTACAATTATTTTGCATGGAAATTTGGCGTTTTTATATTATAGGCTGCAATTCTTATGAATAACTCACTTAAATCTGTCCAAACCAGAGTCTAGTAGACATCCCGGGTATGATAAAGTTTGAAACACAAAATCATAAATTATATTATAATAAAAATATGTATAAAAATTATTCAATAATGTAATCAAATCAAAAACACTGAAATTTTCTCAGTTGCAGAATAGTCGCTGTCATTAAATGTATTGTTTGATGATGAATTCTAATGTGATTCTAATTTATTATTGCTGTTTTCTAGCTGGTCTAAAACCACTTTTGACATAAAGGGACACTTTTTGGTTGCTATGGACAATCTCCAGTTTCCAGGCAGAAAAAAAATCTATTTATTATATAAAATGACATGAAGGGCACTGGGCAGACCACTAGGGACAAAGGGGATGTGTATTTTTTTATACAGTACTGTAATCTGTAAGATTACAGTACTGTATATGTACTGTGTTTTTTAACTTTTTTGAATTTAGCGCCGATCTCCGCTCCCGTGCATCGTAACGTCGCAGGGAACGGAGATCAGCGGCACTCGGCACTGTGTGAATCGAGCGAGCAGACGGCTTGCACACACAGCGGGGAGACATTGCAGGATCCAGGGGACAAGGTAAGTAACTTCCCCCTGTATCCTGCAATGCAAGCCCGAGTCTGGCATGGGGTTACCGCTTTTGGTACTGAAGATCCTGCCCCGAGCCAGACTCCGCCAGGGGGGTTAAACTAATCAAACACAGAAAAAAATGCTGGATAAAAAAACGCTGGTAATAGCGGTTTTTAGTAGCATTTTAGCAGCATTTAGGAGTGTTAGCATTTGTAGCTCCTTCAAAAAAAAAAAAAAAAAAAACGCTGTTAGGAGCGCTTATGAGCATTCAGCATTGTTTTCTGCTGGAAAACGCTCCAAGAGATTCTACAAAATTTTATTTAATTCTACAATACATTTTTTTTGTGTTCCTAGACACTGAACCCCTAAAAATGCTAATAGCCTAAAGTAGTGTGCATGGACACATGGGATAATATTGTTTAGTCTCTAGGAGCAGACAAAAATGCTAATAACAGCTTCTTTTGAGCACTTATGCCCCGTACACACGGTCAGATTTTCCGATGGAAAATGTCCTATCGGACCATGTTGTCGGAAATTCCGACCGTGTGTAGGCTCCATCGGACTTTTTCCGTCGGAATTTCTGACGGAAAAAGTTTGAGATCCTGCTTTCAAATTTTCCGACAACAAAGTCCTATTGGACTTTTTCCGATCGTGTATAGCGAATTCCGACGGACAAAGTGCCACACATGCTCAGATCACATTACAAGACCAAAGCTATTGGCTACTAGCCTCTACGAAGTCCCGTCGTACGCAACGAACGTCACCACGTTCAGAATGATCGGATTTTCCGACAACTTTGTCAAAATCAAAATCAGACGGATTTTGTAGTCGGAATTTCCGACCGTGTGTATGGGGCATAAGAGTCTTTTAAACCACTAGGACCTATGAACACCCCATTGTTAAATGTCACACTCCAGTGGAAGCTCTTTTGATTGTGAATTAGTCATCAATAATCTACAGGAAGTATAACAAGTGGCATTCTCCCCATATGGGGTTTATCATTGGGTCCTTTCTTTTCTTTTTTCTTTTGTATTGTTAAATTCATAAATGTTGTTGTGTATTTGTATTTATGATTTGTGAACTATTAATACATTTTGTAACAATGTTTTATACGTGCCTATAAAGTCCATTCCTTTTTTTACTATTCAAATCTATTAATAGGATGAGGCACATGTTGTATTTTGGGTGCCCTGATTGCCACCCTAGGGCCTAGCAATCAATCTTTTTTCAATAACAGCTTCTAGGTGCTTAACAAAATGCTAGTGTGCATAGAGCCTAAAACAAAGAAAACTATAGGTAAAGATCTTGATCATCATGCTCACAGCTTCTTAGCCCATTTCTAGATTTGTTTTAGTCACATTTTTGAAAATCCTTACCTAGTTAGATGATATACACTGAGAAAAATTACAAACGCAATACTTTTGTGTTTGCCCCTATTTATCTGGATGGTTTTTGACAGTTTGTGCAGAAATTCTGTGGTTATGCAAACCGATTGTTGCAGCAGCTGTCCGCTTGGCTGGTCTCAGACGATCTTGGAGGTGAAGATGCCGGATGTGGAGGTCCTGGGCTGGTGTGGTTACACGTGGTCTGCGGTTGTAAGGCCGGTTGGATGTACTATCAAATTCTCTTAAATGCCTTTGGAGACGGCTTATGGTAGAGAAATTAACATTCAATTCAAGGGCAACAGCTCTGGTGGACATTCCTACAGTCAGTATGCCAATTGCACGCTCCCTCAAAACTTGCAACATATGTGGCATTGTGCTGTGTGATAAAACTGCACTTTTTAGAGTCGCCGTTTATTGTGGCCAGCCTAATGCCTCGTACACACGTACGGACTTTTCCCGGCGGACCTAAGTCCAGCGGACAATCCGCTGGACTTTCCCGCTAGGTACGCTGGACTAAAAAGCGAACGGACTTGACCACACACGATCACGCAAAAAGTCCGGCGGTTCACGCGATGACGTACAGCACGTACGACGGGACTAGAAAAAGGAAGCTCGAGATCCCAAACGACACCCTTTGGGCACCGTCAGCTGATCTCGTGTGTATCGCGTGTTAGTTGACGTTTGGTTAGAGACGATTCGCGCTTCTCAGACTTCTGCTTAATTCGTTCGCTTCTGCCGTTCAGTTTGTGCTTGTGAGGTTTGTATCTGGCTTTCAGTGCGTGTGGATCAGTTCCTACCTGTTCTCAGGCCGTTCTGGTCCGCTCGTTCCTGTTTTTCAGGTCGTTCTTCATAGGCCTTGCTGTTCTTCAGTGCGTTCTGTTAAGTTGTTTGTTTGATCAGCCGACCGTTTTGAAGCCATGGAGTGTGGACGTACTCGGGAACGAGTTCGTGCTGTGCAGGGGCTCGGTGTTGCGGTTAACACCTTGGCACGAGCCCAGTCCATGAACAGGGTGAGGAGGAGTTCATGGACCAAGAATTGGTTGCGCCAGCGTGACCAATTCTCGCATATGCCTTTGCTTCGTGAGATCCGTGAGAATAATCCTGATGATTTCAGGAATTATCTCCGGATGACGGACCCCATTTTTCACCGTCTGTTGGCTTCGCTGTCCCCTTATATTACCAGGCAGAATACCTGCATGCGGCAAGCCATCAGTGCGGAGCAGAGGCTAGTCGCCACGTTGCGTTACTTGGCGACGGGGAGAAGCTTGCAGGACCTCAAGTTCACGACAGGCATCTCCCCCCAGGCTCTGGGGCTCATTATTCCAGAGACCTGTTCTGCCATTATCCACGTCCTGCAGGAGGAATACATTAAGGTAAGTCTTCTCTTTTAAAATTACCTATGTCTTGTATGTTTGCTAATGTAGTGCATCAATGTCATCATTAGCTAATTTCCATGATAGGACTATTCTATGAATGTCCCCTATTCCTTTTTTTTTTTTTTATTGGTTTTTTGTCTAGTATTTTATGGTTGACTTATCGAAATAGCTTTAAGATTGTATTATTTAGTGGGTCACATGCATATTTCCTTGCACCAACCTCCCCAGCATGGAAGCTTGGCCCCCTAAACACCCCTAGCCTAGTCACTTTCTTTTTTTTAAAAATGTATATTACCAGCTCCATTGTACTGCTTTACTCACCCCCCCTTTCACCCCTTTCACCCCCCTTGACCCTCATTTTTAAATTGATTGCATGTGGTTTTGGTCAGCTTGTAATTAACCCACCCCCCCCCACACCCCCTGATAATTAATTGCATGTGGTTTTGGTCAGCTTGTAATTAAAACACCCCCTGATAATTAATTGCATGTGGTTTTGGTCAGCTTGTAATTAACCCCCCCCCCACACCCCCCTGATAATTAATTGCATGTGGTTTTGGTCAGCTTGTAATTAACCCCCCCCCCCCCACACCCCCTGATAATTAATTGCATGTGGTTTTGGTCAGCTTGTAATTAACCCACCCCCCCACACCCCCTGATAATTAATTGCATGTGGTTTTGGTCAGCTTGTAATTAACCCACCCCCCCCCCACACCCCCTGATAATTAATTGCATGTGGTTTTGGTCAGCTTGTAATTAACCCCCCCCCCCACACCCCCCCCCACACCCCCTGATAATTAATTGCATGTGGTTTTGGTCAGCTTGTAATTAACCCACCCCCCCCCCACTCCCCCTGATAATTAATTGCATGTGGTTTTGGTCAGCTTGTAATTAACCCACCCCCCCACCCACCCCCCACCCCCCCCCCCCCACACCCCCTGATAATTAATTGCATGTGGTTTTGGTCAGCTTGTAATTAACCCCACCCCCCCCCCCCCACACCCCCTGATAATTAATTGCATGTGGTTTTGGTCAGCTTGTAATTAACCCACCCCCCCCCCCACACACCCCCTGATAATTAATTGCATGTGGTTTTGGTCAGCTTGTAATTAACCCCCCCCCCCCCCACACCCCCTGATAATTAATTGCATGTGGTTTTGGTCAGCTTGTAATTAACCCACCCCCCCACACCCCCTGATAATTAATTGCATGTGGTTTTGGTCAGCTTGTAATTACCCACCCCCCCCCACACCCCCTGATAATTAATTGCATGTGGTTTTGGTCAGCTTGTAATTAACCCCCCCCCCCACACCCCCTGATAATTAATTGCATGTGGTTTTGGTCAGCTTGTAATTAACCCACCCCCCCCCACACCCCCTGATAATTAATTGCATGTGGTTTTGGTCAGCTTGTAATTAACCCCCCCCTCCCCCCCCCCCCCCCCCCACACCCCCTGATAATTAATTGCATGTGGTTTTGGTCAGCTTGTAATTAACCCACCCCCCCCCCACACCCCCTGATAATTAATTGCATGTGGTTTGTGTCAGCTTGTAATTACCCCCCACCCCCCACACACACCTTTAATTAATTGCATGTGTATTGTGTGACCTTACAATTATTTACTCCCCACCCACATCCCCATTATTATCTTCTCTGGTCCATCAGAGGGGTCATCAATCAGAGATTTGTCCCTTTTATCCTTAATCTTTTGGCTTTATTTCAAGGACTTACAAAATAAATACATATGTTCTTCCAAATTGTTTGTTAATTTGTTGCATTTAGTTTGGTGTTTTGCCTGGTTTTTAATTTGAATTGTATCTTTCTGTTTGACTTCACAGTGTCCCTCCACGCCACAGGAATGGCAGACTGTGGCTTCCCAGTTTGCTGCCCGTTGGGACTTTCCCAACTGCGGAGGGGCGATTGACGGCAAACATGTGCGAATTGTGCCCCCACCCCATTCGGGGTCATACTATTGGAATTATAAGGGGTTCCATAGTATCGTGTTGATGGCGGTGGTGTCGGCACAATATGACTTTCTGTATGTGGATGTGGGGAAAAAACGGCCGGATGTCGGACGGAGGAGTCTTCAACCACACGGAGTTCGGTCATCGTCTCCAGACTGGTGGGCTGGAGCTGCCACCAGATGAAGATAATGTGGAGGGACTCCCCTTCGTCTTCATTGCCGACGAGGCGTTCGGTCTGGGTGACCATCTGATGAGGCCATTTCCCCAACGATACCCTCACCGATGAGAGAAGGATTTTTAATTATCGGTTGGCCAGAGCAAGAAGGGTGGTGGAAAATGCCTTTGGTATTATGGCCAACCGTTTCAGATTGCTCCTTACATCCCTACATCTGGCAGAGTACAAACTGAATACTATTATTCTTGCATGCTGTGTCATGCACAATTATTTACGCAAACATTCAGGAACATACTCCTTACCAATTGGCCCTGAGGCCGGAGTGGAAGGCAACATGACAGGGCTGGATAATCGCCCTCTTGGTTCGGCACCACAATCAGCCCAGCAAGTGCGGGACCTTTATTTACAGTATTTTAATGGTAGGGGGGCCATTGAAATGGCAGCAGACCCTTAAACCATCTTTTTGATTTACAAAGAATAAATACAGTTATTTATGTTTGAAATATTGGTAGTTTCGTATTGTTTTGCTTTTAATTTGGCCTGTTTTATATGTTGTCCTAGTGCACATCTTAATAGTGGCAAACTTGTTTTGCGTTTAGTAAATAAGCCCCTTTGTCAATGAACCACAACATGTTTTTGTCAAACTGGTAGTATTTAAAAAGAAGAAGCCACACATTGTTTAATTTGTGCAAACATTTTTTTTTTTATTCTAGTGCACATCCAAACCTTTTTTATGTTTTTTGTTTTTTTTTTTTTTTTGGTTTTTTTGTTTTTTTGGTATTTTTTGTTAATTTTTTTTTTTTTTTTTTTTTTCAACAATTTTTTTTTTTTTTTTTTTTTTTATGTTATCTTTTTTACATTTTTTTGGTGTTTTTCTCACAACATATTTTTTTAATTTTTGAGATTGATTTTTTAAAACAAACATAAAAACATGTTTTAAAATGGTAAAAAATTTAGGCTTAGCATTTGAAATTATTTACACAATGTAAAAGTCCAGAACTTACAAAGTTCAACAGGTAACCCATGAACAGTAGAAGCCAAATTTAGAATATGCACACTAATTTAACTGGAAAATGGGTAATGTCAACATGTGCTATGTTCCATCATGGGGAATCAATGGACGTGTTTTGTGTGTGAAACCCCTTCCCTCTCACCTACTAGCATTAGGGGTTGCAAACACCAAATGCGTCCATTGAGATCCCCTGATGGCACATAGCACATGTTGACATACCGTGTGCATATTAAAAATTTGGCCTCTAAAATTTGTAAAACAGCGCATCAAAAGGGGAATGAAGGACATGATTGATGTTAAGAAATGTAAAAGGGGTCTTTAGATTCTCCCCAAAACATCAATCATGTCCTTCATTCCCTGCTGCATGGTGGCCATCTCCTTCTGCATATTTTCCAGCTGCAGATTCCAGGCCATGATCTGGCCAATAAGCCTGTGGGCACTGTCTGTGGAAAATGGCTCCGCAGCTTGTCCTTCCACAACCAGATCAGCATCACCTAAAAGTTGGGTAGATAAAACACAAGAAAAAAAGTGTCAAAAACATGCAGACCTTAATTAATTAGCTCAATCTGTGTTCTGAGACACTCACTTGGTGGGGTGCAGATTTGATCCACTTCAACGACCTGTTCCGCCACATCCACGCGCGGGCTTGGGCTAACTGCCCAATTAGTCTGGTGAGGCCGGGAGGTCCTCGTAGGTTCGGACTGACGTCTGAGTCTTTTGCCCCCTATGGTAATGGAACACAAAAAGGTACACTTTTAATCACACTGATATTTGAGTGCCAAAATAGGATTAGTAAACATTGTTTAAAAGTCTTGTCCAATTATTAGCAGTTTGTTAGAAGATCCTACTTGAAGACAGAATTGAAATGTCTATCTAATGAAACTCCAATACTTAAACCGCCCTTCAACCCTAAATTTGAACTTCCGCTCATTGGATCCCTGCACCCCTGTGGTGTCTTATTTTCAACCTTTTAGGGGGGAGGGGTTGCAGATACCTGTGTAAGGCAGGTATTTGCACACACGTCCGGCCCTAGACTCCCACAGAAGTATACGCCACATCCCGTCCCACCGTGCTGTCTGCTGGGACACACAGGGGTCCCCGAGCTCGCGCGGACCAGTCCTATTGCATTGCGCAACTGGCGCATGCCCAATAGTGACCCGGGAAGTGAAGCCGCAAACATTAATTTCATGATTGCAAGATCAGAGATTGTAGCTGCACCATCCAAGGGACAGGTGAGTGTACTTCTTTGAAAAGTCACCACCTACAGTATTTGGAGATGATGAGCATTTTTTGGGAATTGTGAGCATGAGACCCTGCTTAACATATTTATCCCCCCCCCCCAAAACAGCCTCTGGAGTCCCTGTGTAAGTTACCCCTAAAACCCTTACTACAGCAGTAATTGTATAGATAGTGACAATAATAAACAACCTTACAACTCCAACAACCCAAAGCCAGGTAAACTCAATAAACGTTATGAAGACAAACTGAACTTTCATCAAATATGCGCAAGTTTCACGTACGAATGGTAATAACATCTGCGCAAGTTTCACGTACGAATGGTAATAACATCTGCGCAAGTTTCACGTACGAATGGTAATAACATCTGCGCAAGTTTCACGGACGAATGGTAATAACATGTGCGCAAGTTTCACGGACGAATGGTAATAACATCTGCGCAAGTTTCACGGACGAATGGTAATAACATCTGCGCAAGTTTCACGTACGAATGGTAATAACATGTGCGCAAGTTTCACGGACGAATGGTAATAACATGTGCGCAAGTTTCACGGACGAATGGTAATAACATGTGCGCAAGTTTCACGGACGAATGGTAATAACATCTGCGCAAGTTTCACGGACGAATGGTAATAACATCTGCGCAAGTTTCACGTACGAATGGTAATAACATCTGCGCAAGTTTCACGGACGAATGGTAATAACATCTGCGCAAGTTTCACGGACGAATGGTAATAACATCTGCGCAAGTTTCACGGACGAATGGTAATAACATGTGCGCAAGTTTCACGGACGAATGGTAATAACATCTGCGCAAGTTTCACGTACGAATGGTAATAACATCTGCGCAAGATTAGACATATCAAGTATAACCATAGTAGCGCACGTGCTTGACTTACTTTTTTTGATGGCTTTTCGAATTCTCCTGTACTGATCGTGCTCCCTGGATTTGATGTCGGACCATCGCTTGCGCAGTTGATCCTTGCCCCTTCGTACGCCGAATTTCTGCTCCAGGGTGCTGACGATTGTAGTGAGAATCTTGTCCTTGCGCAAGTTGGGTCGAGGGTACGGGCCATTTTCCCCGTCGTAATCTTCCCTTTGGAGGATGTCCACCATCTCCACCATCTCTTCAAAGGCCATATTGGTGGCTTTATATCTGCTGCTGGATGCAGATGTGTTCGCTTCTTGGCTTTCCTCCGCGCTACTGGCTGAGAATGTGTCCGCCATATTCATGAATTTATTCACCCACAATGCAACGAGGGGAAGCGGGGCGGGGGAATACTCGTCAGGAGGAACGTCATGGGCGGGCGACGCGGAGGACGCAGGCGGACTTCGACGCGTGCGCAGTGTATATAAGGCTGTTTGAGGGCCCCACGTGTTCCCGAACGGATGTAGCGAGCGCTGTGTACGAAGGTAAGTGTTTTCTAGGATGCATTACTGTGTTATTTTGGGTTTTGGGCCTGCATTTTTTAAGGATATGTGTGTGTTGCTGCCTGTGTGTAGGGGTTGCTGCCTGTGTGGATGTGTTGCTGCCTGTGTGTAGGGGTTGCTGCCTGTGTGTAGGGGTTGCTGCCTGTGTGGATGTGTTGCTGCCTGTGTGTAGGGGTTGCTGCCTGTGTGGATGTGTTGCTGCCTGTGTGTAGGGGGTTGCTGCCTGTGTGGATGTGTTGCTGCCTGTGTGTAGGGGTTGCTGCCTGTGTGGATGTGTTGCTGCCTGTGTGTAGGGGTTGCTGCCTGTGTGGATGTGTTGCTGCCTGTGTGTAGGGGTTGCTGCCTGTGTGGATGTGTTGCTGCCTGTGTGTAGGGGTTGCTGCCTGTGTGGATGGGTTGCTGCCTGTGTGTAGGGGTTGCTGCCTGTGTGTAGGGGTTGCTGCCTGTGTGGATGTGTTGCTGCCTGTGTGTGGGTGTGTTGTGTAATGTTTGGTAAGAAAAACTGGTTGTGCATTTTAAGTAACATTTGTGTTTTTGGTCTTTTGTATTGCCATTACTAACAAAACAGAAACAAACATGTCAGCACCCCAGTTGAATCCATTCAAGGACCAGCAGTTCATGTCCGAATTCATTGCCCTGTACAGAAAAAATACCAACCTGTGGCAGCTCAAGAACCCTTTATATGGCAATAGGGATGTCCGGAAGGCAACACTGGGGCCACTTGTGGATTTTGTGAAGACTCAAGTCCCCAACGCAAACACCAAGTTTGTGGAAGCCAGAATTGCAAGTTTAAGGCACATGTACAAGCGGGAGCGCAAGAAGATTGAGGAATCAGTCAGATCAGGAGCAGCAGCAGAGGATGTTTATGTACCCAAGCTGTGGTACTACAACCAACTGACTTTTATAGGTGACCAGATGGAACCCAGGCAATCACTGTCCACCCTTCCCTCTTCCCTCCACCCTTCCCTCCACCCTTCCCTCCACCCTTCCCTCCACTCTTCCCTCCACTCTTCCCTCCACCCCAGCTGAGGCTTCCACGGAAGGAGAAGACCCCTCCACCTTGGAGCAGGCTGATGCGCCCAGCTGGAGCCAGGTATATATTTAGTAGCCTAAATTGTGATTGTGTGAATATTAATGCTGTAAACGTTAAAATGTGAACCAATTAACACCCTGAACTCAGAATTGTGAAAAAAGCTCCCAAAAATTCTGCACACTTCTAAAAAGTGTTGGTGCAACATATCGATACATATATAGTGTATACATACATCCAGTAGTGGCAAAAAAAGCGTTATACAACATTGGTGATCTGCTTGGAAAATGCAGGGGTCCAAATGATAGCCTTTTGGATCTTTTAGAAAATTTAGATGCTCGTTCCTAAGTTTACAATTGGATGATTGAGGAGGCCAGAAACCACAAAACAGGTGTTTGATTTTTGTTTTTATTTGCACACAGGATGAGCTGACCCAGGATGATGCCGGGCCAAGTGGTATGGAGGAGGTGGACATGACCAGCGAGAGCCAGGAGGTGGCTGGGCCCAGCACGAGCCAGAGTGACAGCCAGACCCGATTAAGAAGAAGTCTACCTCAACCCCTGCCCTTACCCCCAATGGAGGATGACCATTGTTGAGGAGGAATCACTCCAACTGATTCGGAAGGCGAGTGCGATTCTCGACAAACCCCCCCTTCCAGAAGAGGCCTATGCCAGCTACTTGTCCAGCAGGTTGCTGGAAATGGAGAGGGGCCAACGGCACCTGTGTGAGGGCCTCATTTCTGATGCAATTAGGGGGGGTTTGAGGGGTGAATTACGAGAATCCACCCGCCTGACACATGAAGGCCCGACACCAACTTCTCCTCCTCCTCCTCCTCGTCTTCCTTCTTCTCCTCCTCCTCCTCCTCCTCCTCCTCCTACCACAAGTCAGCCTCCAAGGAAGCGTGCAGGGAAGACTGCAGGGAAGAGTGCAGGGCAGCGTGGTGGGAAGAGTCGGAAGTGATTGCCTGGCTTCAGTCTGGTCTCACAGAAGACACAGGCTGTTGTAGTGCCACAGCTTGGGGACATAGATGTCATCTGCTGCTGTTCCTGGTCTGTCTGATTCCTGGTCAATCTTCTTGTGCTCCCTATATTGGCTGAAATGTGCCCAAGCTTAATTTTTGGCTTCACAAACTTGATGTCTGCCGTTGGGGCAAAAAGTCTTCACAAAATCTACAAGTGGCTCCAGTGTTGCCTTCCTATTTTGTTTTGCCTTGTTTGTTTTAACCAGAATAAATGGTCATTTAATTTTCATCAAATAATGATATACGTGCTTGTTATTCAAAAACATAGTTTCTTTAGGAGTAGGCAGGTACATGTCTAAACATTCATTTGACAATACAAGTGTAAAGTGCAACTTCAATGGAACTGCAAGTGCAGTCGCTGGAAAGGTGAGGGTCAAGATCTGAATTAAGGGCAAGCTCTGCTGACTCCACAATTGTATCATGTGTAATAACTAATCCTTTTGATAACCAACAAATAATAAAAAATATCTATATAGAGATATATGTATATATATATATATATATATATATATATATATATATATATATATATATATATATATATATATATATATATATATATATATATATATTTATATACGTATAGATCTATATATCTATATATATATATATATATATATATATATATATGTAGATATAGATATATATTTTTTTGGGCTTATTGAGAAATATAGATATATTTTTCATTTGGTGATTTGGATATCTATATCTATATCTATATCTATATCTATATCTATATATATATATATATATAGAGATAGAGATAGAGATAGAGATAGAGATAGAGATATAGATATATATATATATATATATATATATACAAATATATAACTTCACTAAAGAATGGTGAAGAAAAAACGTTCGGGAGTACTCTGCGTGAATATACAAGCAGCAAGGCAAAATCATTCTTCAAGTACGATAACATACAAATCCCGCTGTCAGAAAACAAAAAAAAAAAAAAAATTCAGCAGCGTGACGATTGTGCGAGCTTCAAAACGAAGGCTAGTTTTACCAGACCGAGCGAGTCCGTGACATACTAGCTACTGAGCATGCGTCCTTTTTGGTACGCCGGACCATACTACACACGACCGGATTATCCGCTGGACTGCCAAGTCCAGCGGATAATTTGAAAACAAAACCTGAAACTTTAGTCCGCCGTACTTTGGCCAAAAAAAGTCCGCCGGCGCCCACACACGAGGGGATTATCCGCTGGACTTCGGTTCAGCGGATAATCCCGCGGGATAGTCCCTTCGTGTGTACGCGGCATAAGGCAGACCTGTGCAATAAGCATGCTGTCTAATCAGCATCTGGATATTCCACACCTGTGAGGTGGATGGATTATCTCGGCAAAGGCGAAGTGCTCACTAACACAGATTTAGACAGATTTGTGAACAATGTCTGAGAGAAATAGGCCTTTTGTGTACATAGAAAAAGTCATAGATCTTTGAGTTCAGCCCATGATAAATAGGGGCAAATACAAAAGTGTTGCGCTTATAATTTTTCTCAGTGTATTTACAGATCATAGGTCTGGAGTCTGTTGCAAATGTTATCAGCCCATACCAAAATAATAATTAAAGGGGGAAGGATTCAGGGCATGTATTTAAAAGGCTGTAATCAGTCTAACAAAATATCATTTTTTTTTTTTAGATAGCACCTGCTCTTTCCCCCGGTTGTTTACCTTCACTCATGGCAGTAAGTATTATATTACATATACATACACAGAGGGTGTTTTAATTGCATTCAGATATGTTATGTAAGCAATAGACATGTACTTAAAGCGGTTGTATACTAGTTTTTGGTGTTTTTTAAAACTACCTGCAAGACAAAGTCATAATGAGCTAGTATGACTAGCATACTAGCTCATTATGCATCACTTACCTTAGATTGGGCCCCCCGACGCAGTCCTCTTCTCCCCCTCACAGCCATCTCTCCACAGATACCCTTCCGGGTATCGCAGTTCTGGCCAATCACAGTGCAGCTGCGGCGCTGTGATTGGCCAGAGCAGCGAAGACGTCGCTCCGCGCATGCGCACGGGACACTTCAACTGCGGCGAGCCGTAGTTGTGAATGGGGATTAACCCTGTAAATGCACCGTTGTCTACGGCGCGCATGCGCAATAGACAACATTGTAAAACGTTCTTTGCAAATATCTCCTGCATATCTCCTTTGCAAATTATGCCCATAACTGCAAGCAGTCATTTTCTAACTGTCTACATCTGGATTGTAGTACTTTCACAAGATGAAATGACCATTGTTAGGTAAGTATGTAATATTAACCGATTCTGGACCAGCCGCCTCAGTTATACAGCAGCAGGTTGGCTCCCCTGCACAAGCTGTCGTAGCTGTACGTTGGCTCTCTAAGCATGTCCCCAGAGCCGATGCGAGTGCCCGGCGGGTGCAATGACCACCAGGCACCCGTGATCGCTTGTGACAGATTGAGAACTGGGATCTGTGTGTGTAAACACACGAATTTCCGGTTCTCTCAGGGGAGAGGAGACAGATCAAATAACATCAACTTTGTTTGGGTACAGCGTCACATGACTGCGCAATTGTCAGTGAAAGCGACGCAGTGCCGTATCTCAAAAAAAAGCCTGGTCAGGAAAGAGGAAAATTCTTCTGGGGCTGAAGTGGTTAAAACATGTACTTTTTGCCTAATGCATGGTCATTTACAAACAGGTGCAACTGCTATTTGAGTGTGTGCAGTGTGCTCAAGTGAAATTGGTAATTGATCAGATAATAGTGTGTTCAAGAGAAAGAGTGTAGAGAATATGAGGTCTGGACTGTTTACAAAGCCTCTGTATTGTGTCAGTAAGTGAGGGCAGGAGGACCAGAAAGGGTCTCTTGTCAGGGACCCATGCTGGAATTCATAGTCTTTTCCTTTTATCTAATATGTGGACACCCACTAACTGTGACCACTTTCATACTGACCATCACCTTGTACCCCACCTATAGAATTGCTTATGCATCAATTTCACTTTATACAGCAATACAACTGCTGATCCTATTTCAAAATGTATTTGTTCAGTCTCTCCTTACCTGTGTTGTCTTATGCAAAAAACTGTGACCTATTACTCACATTTTCACATGCATCCCTACACCCTTTAAACTTCTCTCAAATGATTGTTTTAAAAAATAATAAAAAGAAACTGGACTGCAGACAAAGGGATGCTAGTCCGCACATATACAGTATATATATATATATTTTAGGGATGCACCAATGCCACTTTTTTGACACTGAGTACGAGTACTCAGACATACTTGACATCATGTACTCGCCGATACCAATTACCGATACCTTACGGCTACGAAGAGGGGTGGTTTGGGAGGTGGGGGGGGGGGGGTTGTGGCCGAACTTTCGCTGTTCGGGCGTTCAGCGAACATCCGAACAAACGGGTTTGACCTTTTTTTGGCCCCCGAACCATCCACAATGCATTGCGGCGCTGAACAGTGCATTGCAAGCCCTGATTGGCTGAAGCAGTGAAAGCTTCAGCCAATTAAGGCACAGAGCACTGTCAGAGTCATGGTTGGACACTGCCATCATGACTTTATCCAATCATGGCTCATTCCCGCCCCACAGTATAAAAGTACTGTTTAAATGGCAGCCATTTTCAGTGTGATTTTGGCATGGAGAGGGCTCTGTTCAGTGCTATCAGTTAGTTAGTGTGCTATTCTGTGCTGTTTTACTTTAATTGTAAGAGTAGAATATTAGTTTAATGTCAGTTTAGGGATAGTGTGGGTGTAGTGAGGAGGACCATCATTCAGTGTGCAGCTAGAGTAGGGACAGCTCAAATAGTTTCACTGTAGTGAGACTGTGTCATTCATACATACATTAGTGTGGAGTAGGGACAGCTCATATAGTTTCAGTGTAGTGTAGTGAGATCATGTTAGTAATCTTGAAATTAGTGTATAGCTAGAGTAGGGACAGTTCAGATAGCGTCAGTGTAGTGACGGTTGAACACCGTCTATTTGATTGCGTTACTGCCAGTTTAACGCCATTTACTTCTGTGTGCGTTACTGCCAGTTTAATGGCAATTATTTCTGTGTGCATTACTGCCATGTTATCTTTGTATAATATTAAAACTTGCTTGATGATCTGAATCATTTAAGTGTGACAAATATGCAAACAAATAAATATATACAGTATGTATGAATGAACCGTATCATAAGCAATTTTTTTTCTCCATAGAACGACCTGGTGAAACTAATGGTAGATATGAAACTACAAGCCTGCCAAGTAAGAAAATGAAAACTGTGTAAAAGATATAATGCTGTATATCATACTGTAGTATCATAACATGAAGTAACATGCCATTATTTTTAGATGTGTATTTTACATTTTACATTTACCGTATATACTCGAGTATAAGCTGACCCAAATATAAGCCGAGGCACCTAATTTTACCACAAAAAACTGTGAAAACCTATTGACTCGAGTACAGTATAAGCCTAGGGTGGAAAATGCAGCAGCTACTGTAAGTGGAAAAGAGGGTCAACAATGCCCATCTGCAGCCTCACTGTGCCCATTTGCAGCCCCACTGTGCCATCTCCATGCCCCACTGTGCCATCTCCATGCCTCACTGTGCCATATCCATGCCTCATTGTGCCATCTCCATGCCTCACTGTGCCATCTGCATGCCCCAGTGTGTCCATCTCTCTGCCTTACTGTGTCTATCTGCAGCCACATGTACATGATCTCCTGAACACGGACGCTGTGACACGCAGTCAAGTCGGCGGCCGTGCAGTGTAACAAAGCCCCACCTTCTCCTCATCCTCGTCCGTGACGGAACACTGATTCAGTTCCCCAGCAGTGAGTCAGTGTTCCGCCTATCACGGACGAGGACGAGGAGAAGGGGCTTTGTTACACTGCATGGCCGCTGACTAGACTGCATGTCACATGGCGGGAGATCAGACGCATGAGGCTGCAGATGGGCACAGTGACTTGAGTATAACCCGAGGGGGCTTTTTCAGCACAAAAAAATGTGCTGAAAAACTCGGCTTATACTCGAGTATATACGGTATATTGTTTTAATATGTAGGCAAACATATTGTAAAGGGCAGGCCCGGATTGGCCATAGGGCAAACCGGCAATTGCCCGGTGGGCAGCGGCCGCCTGGGCCGCCAGGCTGCAAGTCCATGCATGGCACAAGGCTCTTTGAGCCCGTGCCGCTCATGCAGCCTCTCCGTGGCAGCCCGGCTGCCAGTTAAACTCAGCCCATCGGCGCCGGTGGCACGTAAACATAGAGGGGTGGAGCTAGATGCTTCGGCCTCTCTGCGACTGCCTGTATAGGTCAGCCATCGGTACCAGGGGTCGTGACTGCAAAGGGGGAGGGGCCAGAGCAAACACCTGCTGCTGAGTCCTGACAAGTTGAAGCCAACAGAAAAAGTGAGTGCAGCCCGTGCTCTGCGCTCACCCCCCCCCCCTGTAACCTGGATAGGAGGAGCGGTGGGGCGGCTGCATATAGAACAATCATTCTCTCCATCTTCTTCCTGCAGTATTGGAATGCCTGCGAGAGGTAGAGGAGAAGCAGGAGACTGCAGGAGGAAGATGGAGAGAATAATTGTTCTATATGCAGCCGCCCCCACCGCTCCTCCTATCCTGCTTATTTCTCCACACCACCCATACTCTTTGCCTGCTCATGCTCTCTGCCACCCCCCCAGTGCGCTCCACCTCCCCCATGTTCTCCACCTCCCCCCGGTGTTCTCCACCTCCCCCCGGTGTTCTCCACCTCCCCCTGCTCTCCACCAGCCCCCCTGTGTTCTCCACCTCCCCCCTGCTCTCCACCGCCCTCCCTGTGCTCTCCACCACCCTCCCTGTGCTCTCCATCTCCCCCCCATGCTCACCACCAGCCCCTCTGTGCTCTCCACCTCCCCCCTCCCCCCATGCTCTCCACCAGCCCCCCTGTGCTCTCCACCTGCCCCCCATGCTCTCCACCAGCCCCCCTGTGCTCTCCACCTCCCCCCATGCTCTCCACCTCGCCCCGTGCTCTCCAACAGCCCCCCCTGCTCTCCACCGCCCTCCCTGTTATCTCCACCACCCTCCCTGTGCTCTCCATCTCCCCCCATGCTCACCACCAGCCCCCCTGTGCTCTCCACCTCCCCCCATGCTCTCCACCAGCCTCCCAGTGCACTCCACCGCCCTTCCTGTGCTCTCCACTGCCCTTCCTGTGCTCTCCACCACCCTCCCTGTGCTTTCCACCACCCCCCATGCCCTCCACCAGCCTCCCTGTGTTCTCCACCTCCCCCAAGCTCTCTGCTGCACTCCATGTGCTCTCCATCTCTCCCCATGCTCTCCACCAGCCCCCTGTGCTCCCCACCGCCCTCCCTGTGCTCTCCATCTCCCCCATGCTCTCTGCTTCCCTCCTTGTGCTCTCCATCTCCCCCCATGCTCTCTGCCGCCCTCCCTGTGCTCTCCATCTTCCCCCATGCTCTCCACCACCCTCCCTGTGCTCTCCACCTCCCCCCATGCTCTCCACCACGCTCCCTGTGCATTTCGCCTCCCACCATGCTCTCTGCCACCCTCCCTGTGCTCTCCATCTCCCCCAATGCTCTCCACCACCCTCCCTGTGCTCTCCACCTCCCCCCATGCTCTCTGCTGCCCTCCCTGTGTTCTCCATCTCCCCCCATGCCCTCCACCAGCCCCCCGGTACCCTCCACCACCCTCCCTGTGCTCTCCACCTCCCCCATGCTCTCCGCTGCCCCTTGTGCCATTCTCTTCCTCCCTGTGCTCTCGCCCAACCCCATGTTCTCAAGGTTCTTCCCTGTGCTCTCCATCCCCCCATGCTCTTTCCTGGTCCCACCTCACCTACCCCCCCCCCCCCCCACACCTCTGCTGGGTCCCCCCTCTCCTCTCTGAGGGGATCTGTCAGGGTGGAGAGTAGGGAAGGGGCCGGTTAACATGTCATGGGCTGCTCAATCCAAAATGTCCAGGCCTATTTTTTGTCCCAGTCCGGGCCTGGTAAAGGGGGTGTGGTAAGGTCTTCTTACCAGTGAGTGAAAGCCCTTAATAAAAAGGTAATCTGGGAATCAACCTAATTAGTGACTAGCCAAACTGTCCTTGGGTTCAGTTTGAGCAGGGTTTAGGGAACTTCAAAGAAGTTCAGACTCGAAACCTTGAACTCTATTGAAATCAATGGTTGCCAAATCTTTCAAATTGAAAATGTAAATTTCTGGGCAAATAAGTAGAGTGCCAAAAAACATTTTTTTTTTTAAATCCATTTGGCCAAAAGCATTGACTTTTTTTTAAATGCTTACAGTCTAACATTAAAATGATCAGATTCCATTAAATAACATGCCTGATGAGTGCCCTACTCCTGCCTTCGAAGGGGCATATCTCTGTGATGTACAGAAAGTGCTGCAGCAGCACTGATATTTACAACTGAAAAAAGTTTTAAAATTGTCCGCAGATGATGTCATTGACAGTTAATGAACTTTTTTTAAAAACAGCCCAAAGGGTCTGCTATGAATTTTAGATAACATTTGAAGGGATCTTTGTGCTGTTGCTCTTTTAAAAAAAAAAGAATCTGGTAATGAATGTTATTTCCCGGCAATTTAACCAGTTCCCGACCGGCTCACGCAGATATACTGTGCCACAATGGCTCTCCTGGGCGATATCCCGTATTGATACGTCATTCAATTTTTCGGCCACCAGAGGGCAAGGGCGTGCATGCGCAGCCAGGGGACCCGATGCGCGTGGCCCGGCGGGCACGATCGCCGCTGGCCACACGCGATCACGTGCACGATCACCAGCACAGGGATATGTGTGTGCAAATACACACATTTCTGTGCTGTCAGAGGAGACATGTTGTTTATTCCTACTAAGAAGGAACAGTGATATGCCTCCGCTCCTACTCAGTCCTATCCCCATACAGTTAGAACACACATTTAACCCCTTGATCGGCTCTAGTGTTAACCCCTTCACTACCAGTGACATTTACACAGTAATCAGTGCATTTTTATAGCACTGATCACTGTATAAATGTCAATGGTCCTAAAAAAGTGTACGATCTGTTCGTCGCAATGTTGCAGTACTGCTAAAAATCGCAGATCGCCGTCATTACTAGTAAAAACAAATGATAAAAAAATGCCAAAGAAATTCCATAAATCTTTCCCATAGTTTGTAGACACTAATTTTTCCAACCAATCATTGTATGCTTGTTGCGATTTTTTAACCAAAAATATGTAGAAGAATATATATTGGCCTAAACTTATGAAGAAATTTGTTTTTTTAAAACATTTTGGGGGTATTTATTAAAGCAAAAAGTAAAAAATATTGTTTTTTTTCAATATTGTCTGTCTTTTTTTGGTTATAGCGCAAAAAATAAAAAACGCAGAGGTGATCAAATAGCAACAAAAGAAAGCTCTATTTGTGGGAAAAAAGGATGCAAATTTAGTGTGGCTACAGCATTGCAGGGCCGCGCAATTGTCAGTTTAAGTAATGCAGTGCCAAATTGTAAAAAGAGCTCTGGTCAGGAAGGGGGTGAAATCTTCCAGGGCTGAAGCAGTTAAACTGTATAATTTTTTTTTATTTGTCATTTTTGCCATAAGGCATCCTACAGCAAGAATGATAAAATAATTGCATAGTCTCCCCTAAAATACATAACAGACCCTTTGAATTCGGTATGGATTTTAAGGGGATGCAAAACTATTAAAGGAATACTCCCGCACTATCACTGGAGGTGAAAAGAAATATATATAAAACAAAACAACTGCTGTGAACACCAATAAGTAAAATCTGTAACCAATTAGTGTAAAGCCCCATACACACGGTCGGATTTTCCGATGGACTCTGTCCTATCGGACAATGTTGTCGGAAATTCTGACCGTGTGTAGGCACCATCGGATTGTCCGATGGACGAAGTTGTATCTCCTGCTCTAAAAATTTTCCGACAACAAAGTCCGATCACACCAATTCCGATCGTGTGTAGGGAATTCTAACGGACAAAGTGCCACGCATGCTCAGATCACATTACAAGACCAAAGCTATTGGCTACTAGCCTCTACATAGTCCCGTCGTAGGCAACAAACGTCACTACGTTCAGAATGATCGGATTTTCCGACAACTTTGTCCGACCGTGTGTATGCATCACCAGTGTCGGACTAAATCCGTCGGACCAAATCCGATGGATTTGGTGGTCGGATTTTCCGACCGTGTGTATGGGGCTTTAGTGTATAATAAGTGATCCTGCACTGTTGAACTGTAGTGTCACAAATGTGTCACAAAGTGATACAATTATTAATGCTGAAAGTAATACTAAAGATTTGCACAAGATGGCAGTATAAACCAGACGTGCAGATGCAAAACCTTCAAATAACAAACTCCTTACAATAAATGTGGTAAATAACAATTTCCATAGCAAGACAAATACCATGTATAACAAAAAAGTGGGTAATCAATCAGTGCTCATAAGCAAAAATGCATACATGAACATAACGCTGCATGCTAAAGTGAAGATGTGACAGATTAATGTCTCTGAAATAATCCTGGGATTAAAGTGGAGAAAGTGAAATATAGTGCTATATTTCACTTTCTCCACCTTAATCTCTACTATAATGTAGAAGCCGTAGAAATACTGTTTCTATATATATCCTAACAAACAGGGAGCTGAATAGGCTAAAGTTCCGACCCAACCATAGAATCATCCCTGATGTTAACATGGTAGCCCAATGCACACACTTCGGTGTATGTGCAATAAGTAGTGGCACATAGACTATTGTTTTTTGGGGTTTTTTTTGCTCAAATTAGGTTTCCAAGCTTGGTAATGGTCAAAAATGTTTGTTCCTGAGCCCTGGGTGACAGGGAAGGGAGAAAGATTACTTTTTATTATTATTATTTTTTTAATAATCATTATAACACAAGTCTAGTAAGATGTTGCCCTCTTTCACCTCCCGCGTTTTGGCTAATTAACTATTCATCACATTAATGTACTAATAGTGAGGCTTTGAAAGCAAGACAGTTAAGTACCAGTTTTGCATTTGAGTTTTCCATACAAATGTAGCTTATAAAGGAATATGCTACTATATAAAAGTAATTAAATCAAATAATATAATATAAACATCAAACATATTAATTAAAACATGCAATATACCATCATTCTAGTCCTAAAGTTAATCAGTTGTGTGCAAAAATATCAAGAACATGCAAAAAATCTGTCCCCAATTTTCTCAATTTATATATGTTCTAATAGTGTGTGATAACAAAATTTAGTGTTGCTACAACTACATCTTAGTGGAAACACTCTCACCTGACCTAGTGTTGGACATTAAAATGATAAGGCTGGGTTCACACTAGAGCACGGAGTGGCTCAGAGCACGGAGGTTCAGTGCATCTCCATTCACTGGTTCAGGTCCGATTTCAGCCTGAATTTTTGTCTGAATTCGGACCGAAAATGGACCAAAAGACGCACAGAACTCCTTTGGGATTTGCACCAGAGCCGTTTTGGAGATGTGTGAACCGGCTCCATAGAGAGCCGGTCACAATCTCTTGCTATGCGAATTGAATGCAGGGAAATCCACATCCAATTCACAATAGTGTGAACCCAGCCTAAAAGGTCTAAAGCTAGCATTTCACCACTTTCACCAATTAATGATCATCTCAATAGCTTCCTTCCTTTATTTTCACAATGCTTGTGTAGCTCGGACAAATTTTCAGCTTTCAGTGCTATCACATTTTGAATGACAATTGCATGCTCTTGTTAACAACATTGTTATATTTTTTTTTCCACAAATAGAGCTTTCTTTTGGTGGTATTTAATCAGAACTGGGGTTTTTATTTTTTGCGCTACAAATAAAAAAGACCGAAAATCTTGAGAAAAATATTTTTTTCCTAGTTTCTGTTACAAAACTTTGTAAATAAGTATGTTTTTTCTCCTTCACTGATGAGGCTGCACTGACGGGCACTGATGAGGCAGTACTGATTGGCACTGATGATGAGGCACTTATATGCAGCACTGACAGGCACCAGTGATGTAACCAACTGAAGTAAAGTAAACGGCGTTACTTAACGCCGTTACTTTAGAGGGTAACGAGTAATCTAACTGATTACTCTTCCCCTCATAGTAACGCAGTTCCCATTACTTGGGCGGCGTTACCGCAATTACCTGCCGCGCTCCCTTAGGAAAGGCCGCGGCTTCGGCCTAGCTCCGGAGCGGCGGCCATCTTGGTGCACCGGTCAGCCATGGCTTCGGCCTAGCTTCAGAGCGGCGGCCATCTTGGTTCACCCTTTAGGTCATTTACAATGTGATTCCCCCATCAAATGACGGAGCGATCACTTGTAAACAAACCAGCGTCAAGATGACGCTGGTTCCTCTCTCTCCTCTGTGTACAGATCTGGAGGGGAGAGATCGGATAGCAGCAGCGCTGTGGGCTGGATCTGTAGTGCCCATAGCGCTGCCCTGTGACAATTGTGGTCACAGCCATCCCTCCATACCCTGCCAATACTCTGCAATACCCTGCCAATACCCTGCCAATACTCTGCAATACCCTGCCAATACTCTGCAATACCCTGCCAATACTCTGCAATACCCTGCCAATACTCTGCAATACCCTGACAATACTCTGCAACACCCTGTCAATACTCTTCAATACCCTGGCAATACTCTGCAATACCCTGCCAATACTCTGCCATATTCAGCCATACTCTGCCATACTCTGCCATACTCTGCCATACTTGGTAATACCCAGCCATACTCTGCAATACTTGGTAATACCCAGCCATACTCTGCCATACTCTGCAATACTCGGTAATACGCGGTAATACCCAGCCATACTCTGCAATACCCAGCCGTACCCAGCCATACTCAGCCAGTATTACAGTGGGGGAGATGACGTGGATATTACAGTGGGGACTATATGGTGGTGGAATTTTCACAGGTTTTTGCAAATTCAATTATTATTTGCTGATCCGAAAAATGATCCGATCCGTGACTCTGATCCGAGGAACAATCCAATCTGTAAGTTTGGGGGGGACAGACATGTAGTGGGGTACAGAGGGGGAACAGATATATGTGTGTGGGGGGGGGGGGGACAGACGTGTAGTGGGGTACAGAGGGGGAACAGATATACAGAGGGGAAATAGACGTGCAGGGGGGAATGCGCCCCTTGCTTACAGTAATACTAGACCCACTCCTTAGAATATAAAAAAAAAAGTCACAGTTACTTTGCTGAGTAACTAATTACTTTTCCAATGTAGTAACTGAGTTACTAACGCAATTAATTTTTGGGAGAAGTAATTTGTAACTTAACTAATTACTTTTTTAAAGTAAGATGACCAACACTGATAGCCACTGATAGGTGACACTGATGTGTACTGATTGGTGGCACTGATGGGCACTCATAGGCGGCACTGATGGGCACTGATAGGTGACACTGATTGGCACTGATAGGTGGCACTAAAGGGCACTTATAGGCACTAAAGGGCACTGATGGGCGGCCCTTATAGGCAGCACTCATCAGGAGGCACTGGCAGTCATCACTGATGGGCACAGAGTGCCATCCCTAATGGGCACTGATTGGCATCCTTGGTGGACTCTAGTGGGCTTACCTGGTGGTCATGGGTGGGCATCCCTGGTGGTCCTGGGTGGGCATCCTCGATAGGTCTGCACTGATAATCAATGCGCTGATAATCAGCACAGACCCCCCTGTCAGGAGAGCAGCCGATCGGCTCTCCTCTACTCGCGCCTGTCAGTGCGAGTAGAGGAAAAGCCGATACACGGCTTTTCCTGTTTACACTGTGATCTGCTGTGATTGGACATGTCATAGGCTCTTTACCTCGATCGGAGATGCGATGTGTCAGACTGACACACCACCGATCGCGGGCACACTACTTTTTACAATCTAGCCACATTTGAGAGGCCAAAAAACCAATGAGCACCTTCAGGAGTTCTAGGGGCATAGCTTACGCATTTAATTTCCTGACTACAAATCACATTTTTGGAGGCCCTGGAGCACCAGCACAGCGGACCTGCTGGTATGGTGGTGATCAGGATGCTGGTGTGACAGTGATCAGGACCCACTGGTATGGCGGTGATCATGACCCACTAGTATAGCAATGATCAGGATGTGGTGCAGGGGTGATCAAGGCACACTGTTATGGTGATCAGGGCACACTGTATAGGTAAACAGGACTAAGTGACAGGTGGCAGTGATCAGGGACACTGAGGTGGATGGCAGTGTGGCAAAACTAATTGGAAAATACCTTACAGGCTCTACAATGCTAACAGATCCTTCTCCTCTCACAAACAGATTACTGTGTGAGGAGAAGGAACTGGAAGCCACACCACATGGCTTCTGTTTACATTTTCAACGTGTCCTAAATGGGCACAGAAATCACATCACAATTACAATTACATGTCATGTGATCCGGGAGACACACCAATCACCAGGGCTCATGGGCGAACACTCTTGCAGCCACATATGAGCCTCTGATGCACGTTTAGAAACATCCACCCACATCAGCACACATCCTATCTGGGCTGTTTATGTACATGGTTCTTACAATAAGGAATTAAGAGTGTATATCTAGGACTTGCAGTCTACCACTCCAACTGCTCTTATGCAAGATCCTCTTAACAGACTACATTTCCCAGTGTGGCCTGCAATATAATCTCTCAAGTCCTTCATTCACCCCCTTGCTGATTGGATCTTGAATGGCATTGAAAGCCAACAGAAGAGTCTTGCATAGGCACACAAAGCAACTACAGTACAATGTATTTCTCTAGCCAAGCATGTGGCAAAAATATGACATTGTTTTCTCTATTACATGAAAAATAAAACACTCACATAATGTAGTGCACCCAGACCAATTCAATGGGTTTAAAACCAAACAAATCAGTGCCGCAGCTATCAGTACTGGTGCATCCACTTTACTCCACTCCATGGATCTAAGAGATGCAAGTGACGGTGGTGCTTAATTGTTTGGTTTTAAATCAACACCATTATAACACTTAAGAATTGAGAAGTTTGCAGATGGATTTTTTGCATGTTATTGATTTTTTTTGCACACAATTGATTAACGTTGGGACTTTACTGTTTGTGGTATTTTTGCATTTGTTTATGATATGTGCATTGTGCACTTTAGGCTTGGTTCACACTAGTGCAACTGCAAAGTCACGCGATTTCCACTGTGACTTTGCAGTGTGACTTTCATGAGACTTTAATGCAACTTATTACACTCTATGGCACGCGAGTCACATGAAAGTTGCATCAAAGTAGTGCAGGATCCTTTCTTTAAAAAGCTCTGTGACTTTGTCGTATAGATTAGAACAAGTGCCATTGAAATACATGGATTTCGACTTGTCATTTGACTTTGTGTCACGTCGCTTGACAAGTCGCAGTAGTGTGAACAAAACTGAATATGTTTTGATTATTGTGTTTGATGTTTATATTATGTTTTTTGATTTACTTGACTTTTTATAGTAGCGTGGCACATATTTTTTTGATATGTTGGATGACGTTTGTATTATTTTGATGCTAACAGCTTTCCTGAGGTGGGATTGGTGTGAAATAACACATTTACGGAATATAGATTTAGCTGTCTTCACCTCTGTATCTATAAATATTCTGAATGGATTAACATATAATTTTGACTAAAGCTAATATCTGATTGTCTTTTTTTAATCATATGCTCAATTTGAATGGTCCAGGTTTTCTTTAATAACAATTATTGTAATAACTGTAAAAAACCTTATATGCAGGGTCAAAATGAACAACTTTTTTATGAAGATACCATAGCTGTATTGGTAATGTATTTATCTTCAATGCTTTTATTTTTTTAACAAATATCTTATTTGGAGTAATTTGAAATGCTTATATTATATCTGTTTTTGAATGTGGATTCTGTGGGCCTTGATTTGTGTGAAAGCTACTTAAATCCATCTTTTTAGGGCTGCTGTAGTGTACAGTATTGTTTATGTAAAATAGGTAATAAGTGGGTGCTATGGCCTCCTGTTAAAAAAAAATGTGCTGCAGCATTTATTATAAGTACATCAGCAATTTCAGCTTTCTCTCAATTTCTCTGCAAAGTCCCAAAAAAGCACATTGAGCCCGCCAGGGAAGTTTACCTAATGTAGCTTCCTATGATAGCGTGCTGGACAATAAGAGAAAATTTTGAGGCAATCCAGATCTCTTCTAATGCAAGAGTTGAAGCCTGCTTGCCATCAGGATGCTGTAAAACATTATCAACCCTGCTGTTCCATGCTATTATGGGATGTAGACCAGTGGCAATCCTTAATAATAGCCATACGCCATAAAAAAGAAAAAAGGAAAGATCAAACCTTACCTACAATTTAGCACTACAGAGAAACAAGCACAATTTCACAGATCTTTGAGATTGCTGCAATTGGCAATAATTGCAAGGTCAGCAGTAATCTTAAGGCAGCATGCAATTCTCTTTTTGTTCCTCCATAGTTCCTTTAGTAAGCAATGGTTTTCTATTTTTCCTAGCTCATGGTTGATTACTATAATCTGCTTGACTATGGTCAATCCTAATTGGCTAGTTTTAGCCTTAGTCTTTTTCAGTATCTTTTTCATGAAATAAATTCGTCCAAGATAATTATGAGAAATATAAATCTACCTGTTTTCTACAAATCTTATTTAAAGAATATGTAAACCTAACATTTTATATTCCTGATGTGCCTGCTGTACAATTGACTTGTATGAGAAAGTATACTGTTCTCATGGTATTGCTTCCTTTGTGTGAAATTCCTGGTGTTTCTGCCAGTCACCCTATGTTTCTTATTAAAAACTGACCACACTAGGAATGAGAGCACAGCATGGTCAGTTCTCAGGCTGTGCTGAGAACTCAACCTGCTCTCCTCCAGTGATCAAACTTGTGCTGACACCCCCCCCCCCCCCTATCCCTGCACAACCAGTCACTGGGAAGATCGGTGTAATGCTGTTTCACCTTCCTCGGCTCTCTGAGCTCCTATGCAGTTGACGACAGAGGGTATGTGATCACTTTAAACTGAATGGGTTGTTTTACAAGGTGAGGGTCTACAGATACTTTATTAGCAGATGATGGAATCACATTCTAGAATAATTTCTAGGTGATATTATTATTACTATTATTATTATTATTGTTTAGAAATGGGGAATTTGACATGAGTATTTCTTATTTGTGTAAGGTTTACAGTAAAAATTAATGATGGGTCGAACACCCCCCTGGTTCAGTTCGCACCAGAACTCCCAAACAGGGAAAAAGTTTGGACCTGAGCCATGGACCTATTAAAGTCTATGGGACCCAAACATGAAAAATCCAATGTCCCTATTTTGAAGGCACACATGCAAGTTATTGCCCATAAAACGGGTATGGGGACCTGGATATTGTCCTGAGGGACATGTACCAATACAAAAAAATTTTTTTTAAATATCGTTTTTAAAGGAGTAGTGATTTTAATGATGCTTAAAGTGAAATAATTACAATTAAAAATTCCTTTAAATATAGTGCCTGTGGGGTCTCCTTACTGTTTTTTAAAGTGGTGCATCTGTACCATGTAATGCCAGCAATAAAAAAAAAAATGCAAAAAAACGGCGTAAGGTCCCCCCCATGCATACTGGGCCCTCTGACAGCTGATGACTTATCCATTATTAAGGACGCGTCGGCCTGTTTCCCAGCCTGCTCCTTAACAACCTATTCACTGACAATGTGCGCTCGGCGGACGAACATCGAAAAGTCGGGTATTCAGGGACAACCCTAATGGCTAATGTTTGGGGCCGAACTCATGCTCAGCCTGAACCAATCACCCATCCCTAATAGATATTTTCATTTGTATTAAATGTTAGTATAACGTTGTAGATGTAAACCCATTCAGTAAAAACTCATGTAAGTGATAATACGGTAAAGTTCAATCTTTTTAAAACTTTTTTTAATTGTCATTTTCATTTAGCAAAGACTTGGCTGTATGTTGAAATCTTCTAGTGAACTTCCAGGATTACCGGTAAGAGCTTTTACTTTTTTTTTTTATCACTTTTTCTACTTTTGGTTTACAATTGTGGTTTCCCGAATACATGCAAAGTACCCAACATTACCTAATTTCTGGTATCCATTATAGGCATAGGCATTATATATATATATATATATATATATATATATATATATATATATATATATATATATATATATATATATATATATATATATATATATATATATATATATATATATATATATATATATATATATATATATATATATATATATATATATATATATATATACACAGTTAGTGGCCACTGTTAATTTCAGTTTATACCTATATAACACATGATGATACCTTTTATCAACTTATTAACATTCTGTAATATTGCCACCTTAAACTAGCCATACACCGTTAGATGTTTCTCCTTTAGCCTCACAAGCTGAATGAGAGCAAGAATTACTCCTCCCTCCACCTTAAACTGTGTGGATGGAGAAATCTCCCCTGCCATCTATTGTATTCAGATAGCAAGCACAAGCAGCTGTCTGAATACCAGAACCATTAATGCATCTTTATTCAAATTTAAAGAACCATGTGATAAAGACAGTGCCACTCATGGCTTGAATTTAGAACTAGTTAGCAGGAGTTGTTTGAAAATCAAACTCCAGTTGATGCTCAACAAACAGATGTCCAGCATCCGCAATGACTTCCATGCCCAGTTCCTTAAAGCGGAGGTCCACACAATTTTTTAACTTCACCTTATCCCCATCAGCGCTATGAACAGATGCTCAAATGAAAAGGAAAAAAAAACGTTGGTGCTGTATTTACCGTAGAACCTGTCTGTATTGTGGCACGTCCTGTTCCTTACTCCCGCGGGAGTAGGCGTGTATGCCATGCTTCCCATGAGTCAGTCAGTGCGGAACACCGCCGCAAAATCCAGTGTTACTGATGATATGGGTCCCCCGTCGGATAATGCCCAGGCTGGACTGCGCATGCGCAAACGGAGCAGCCAAAAATCGCAGAGGATGAATTGCTGTTTATCATCCTCAGAGATTTTCGGCAGTACCATTTGCGCATTGCACTGCGCCTACGCAGTCCAGCCCAGGCATTATCTGATGGGGACCCATATCGACAAGTCAGTGAGCATGCGCGGGAACTAGCAGCATTCACTGCATCCCGCAAATCAATGCTTGTGGGCTTCACATGCCCACAAGCAAGATGGAACCGGCCATCATAAGATTTTATAAAGTTCATTTTATAATTGAAAACAGACATCGGGGGAATTAATACACCAAACAAGTGAGTGTTATATAGTGTTTAGCAAAGTGTCAGAATGGCTGAAAAAGAAAAAGAATGGTCAGCGGACCTCCGCTTTAAGATCTAGGAACCATGGCTGACGTATGCATTCCTTCCCTTCCCTTAAGCCATCTTGGTCTAGCAGCCTCAATGTTCCTAAAGACCTTGTTTTCCCTTCCCTCTTGGCCTCAGGCCTCCTGGTCTTATCCCTCCTTCCTTTTGTCTTTTCTTCTACCCCTCGCTCTACAGGTGCATGACTTCTTTTCCCGTAGCACCACCCATCTTGTCTATTTACTTGCATGTCCCCTCTTATTCCTTTACTTTACTTTATTTATATCATTGTTTTTTTTTACACAAATAGAGCTTTCTTTTGGTGCTAATTGATCACCACTGTTTTTTTTTTTTTTTTTTTGTATTATTATTATTATATAACTGAAAAAAGACTGCAAATTTTGAAAAAACAAACAAACAATATTTTCTATTTTCTGTTATAAATCATATCCAATAATATTTTTTATGATTTAGGCCAAAATGTATTCTGCTACATGTCTTTGATAAAAAAAAAATCCCAATAAGTGTATATTATTTAGTCTGTAAGAAAGGTATAGCATCTACAAACTATGGTATATATATTTGATAATTGATCAATGATGATGTTCGTTTTTGAAGTTGTCCTTTTTTTCTCATAATTCTTTGTAAAATGAAGAAATTAAATAATTTGTTTGTTTTTTCACATACCCTCACCAGCGCAGTACAGCATCATGATATAACTGGCGTGGCAGTGATCAGGGACAGCATGTTAAAGAGAATTTTTTTTAATTTTATTCAATATTGTTTTTATTTTTTAACAAATTTTTTAACTTTTTTTACAATTTTTCTTTTTTAAATAATTTTTAATTATAATTTCATCAGCATAGTTCAATCTTATTATAGTTACATTATACTACTTTGAGGGGTCGATCAGCGATTTATTTTTTCCTTTTTACATTTTAATTGCCGGTACAATGAAGATCATTGTACCAGCAATGCTTTGAACTGTCATGAATGGGTTACGTTCATGACAGCTGTGGATACTAGTGATCTGTGATTTGCTACAGCTAATCACATAGTACAAGGTGCTGTGATTTGGCTCAGGTATCATGTGTTAGCTGTGGCCCAATTATAGCTCACTAGTAAGGGAAGTAAAGCTGTTATGAAACATATTGATTCATAACAGCTTTGTTGACATTGTGATTATGGGATCACATAGTGATCCCATGATCACAGGCACCAGCACCAGGATCTGCATTCCGCTGTGTCCGGCAGACACAGCAGTCACATGGGGGGAGGGCACTGTGCCCCCCAGCAGTGTCCCCTTGTGCCTGTACAGGCAAAATAACGTATGCCGCTTTGCCTGTACATGCCGCCTGAATGCAGGAAATGTACTGTGGGTGGTCAGCAAGTGGATATTGTGTCACCGCATTGGCATTAGTAGGCCTGAGGGGTGTCTCATTGTTGTAGGGAGTTTCTCCAGGGCCTTTTGACTTTTATGGCTTATAAGTTATGACCAGTTACTGCTGCTAGGTCAGCTCTCTGTTAACATCCACTGTCTCATTTTTACCTTTTTTTTTGCCACTGTATAAGCCAACCTTTGTTACAACTGACAAAATTAGCCCCTGTGTGGGCAGAACTGATGCTCAATTGTTCATTGTTACACATGAATAAACATTATTGAAACAGAAAATCAAACTCCTGACAAAATGTTTGATTTGTTTTGGATAGAGTAGGAAAGCCCCAAATTTTTTTAGAGCAGGAAAAGAATTAGAAGCCACTTGCATGGTAGAGATTTAACCACTTCAGCTCCCGAAGAATTGGCCCCTTAATGACCAGAGCACTTTTTACAATTTGGCACTGTGCTGCTTTAACTGGTAATTGTGCGGTCATGCACTTCTGTACCCAAACAAAATTTGCACAAATAAAGATGGTATATGATTGCCTCTGCAATTTTTTTTTGCAATATAAACGTAAAAAAATAGAAAATTTTGAAAAAATATTTATTTTCTACTTTTTGTTATAAAACAAATCCAATAAACTAAATTTTAGTATACATTTAGGCCAAAATGTATTCAGCCACATGTCTTTGGTAGAAAAAAATGTCAATAAGCATATATTTATTGGTTTGCACAAAAGTTATAGCGTCTACAACCTAGGGTACATTTTTTGGAATTTACGCAGCTTTTAGTTTATGACTGCCTATCTCATTTCTTGAGGTGCTAAAATGGCAGGGCAGTACAACCCCCCCCCCAAATGGCCCCATTTTGGAAAGTAGACACCCCAAGGAAATTGTTGAATATTGAGCCCATTGAATATTTTTTTTTTTTGTGACAAATGATTGAAAAATTACAAAAAAAAATAAATTAACACAAACTTGTCACTAAATGATATATTGCTCACACATGGCATGGTTATATGTGGAATTACACCCCAAAATACATTCTGCTGCTTCTCCTGAGTATGGGGATACCACATGTGTGAGACTTTTTGGGAGCCTAGCAGCGTACAGGACCCCGAAAACCAAGCACCGCCTTTAGGCTTTCTAAGGGCGTAAAATGGTGATTTTACTCCTCACTACCTATCACAGTTACGGAGGCCCTGAAATGTCAAGATAGCACAGAACCCCCACAAATTAACCCATTTTGGAAATTAGACACCCCAAGTTATTTGCTAACAGGCATGGTGAGTATTTTGCAGCTATCATTTGTTTTTGAAAATTAAGATTTTTTTTTTTTTTTTCAATTTTCAAAAATTGAGGTTGTTCCCTCCCACTGCTTGTAAAAGTAGTCTAGAGGCTAATTAGCCACTAGGATTGCTTTTACATGAAAGCCGACCCTGGCTGAAAAGAATGATACCAAGATGATACCTAAACCTGCAGGCATCATTCTGGTATAACCACTCAAAGTCCAGCAACATACCAGTATGTTGCTGGTCCTTGTTGGGCATATATTGTAATCTTCTTTTTTTCATGCAGACTGTGGGCTGAGCGAAAAAAAGAGATTGATCGGTGGTCATGCCACCAAAACTTTAACTAAACAGCAGATTGAAAATTTTCCTCACAGCACCAGAAGGAAGGCTTTTGGAAAAACTCACTAATTAACCAATAGAGATAAGTGAGTAGTTAAAAAATTCTTCAACTGAGTAAAGTCTGTTCATTTATAACATGACTCCAGGTAGACGGGACTAGCGAAGGAAGTCAATGTCGCCACCTCGATCGGTGAGATTGACACGTTGCTAGCCCCGTCACCTGGTATGGACTTAAAGGGGAATCCCTATGCCGAAAAAACAGCGTGGGGGTCCCCCCCAAATCCATATCAGACCCTTTTTTGAGCACAAAGCCGGCCGGTCAGGAAAGGGGGTGGGGACGAGCGAGCGCCCCCCCCTCCTGAGCCATACCAGGCCGCGTGCCCTCAACATGGGGGGGTGCCTTGGGGAAAGGGGGGCCCTGCAGCCCCCCACCCCAAAGCACCTTGTCCCCATGTTGATGAGGACAAGGGCCTCTTCCCGACAACCCTGGCCGTTGGTTGTCGGGTCTGCGGGTGGGGGGCATATCAGAATCCGGGAGCCCCCTTTAATAAGGAGGCCCCCAGATTCCGGCCCCCCACCCTATGTGAATGAGTATGGGGTACGATATACCCCTACCCGTTCACCTGGTGAAAAAAGTGTAAATAAAAAACACAACACAAGTTTTTAAAATACTTTATTACACAGCTCCGGGGGTCTTCTTCCGTCTTGGGGGGTCTTCTCGCCGGACTCCACCGCTATCTTCTGCTAGCTCTTTTACTAGCGGAGGAGCCCGGCTTTCGTCGCCGCTGCCGTCTGGGGGTCTTGTTTCGACTTCAGGGGGTCTTGTCCCGCTCTTCTGTTCTTCTTGCCGGGCCTCCGCTTTCTTCTTGCAGCTCTTTTACTAGCGTTGACCTGGTCTTCTGTCGCTGTCGCCGCCGCCTTCTGCTTCTTCTTTCTTCATCCGATGTTGACACAATGCTGTCTCCGCTTGTAATGGCTGAGACGTGTTGCGCGGCCAGTTATATAGGGACAAGGGCCACCGGCTCATGTCACATGGTGACCCCGCCCCTTATGATGTCACAGTCCCAGCATCCTCCAGGATTGTGACATCATAAGGGGGGGGTCACCATTTGACATGAGCCGGTGACCCACCCCTTGTCCCGGCCATTACAAGCGGAGACAGCGTTGTGTCAACATCGGATGAAGAAAGAAGAAGAAGAAGAAGAAGAAGAAGAAGAAGCAGAAGCAGAAGGCGGCGGCGACATCGACAGAAGACCGGGCCAACAAGATCCCCGAAGTCGGAACAAGACCCCCGGATGGCGTCGGCGATGAAGGAGAAAGCCGGGCTCCTCCGCTAGTAAAAGAGCTAGCAGAAGATAGCGATGGAGTCCGGCGAGAAGACCCCCCAAGACGGAAGAAGACCCCCGGAGCTGTGTAATAAAGTATTTTAAAAACTTGTGTTCTGTTTTTTATTTACACTTTTTTCACCAGGTGAATGGGTAGGGGTACATCGTACCCAGAGCCGATCGGCCCTATAGGCACACTATGCAAGCTGCTTAGGGCCCCGCCGCTGTGGGGGGGCCCCCCAAGACCCAGCATCCCCCCTGCACCTCTGGCTGGCCATTTAGAGTGCAGTGGGGAGAGGTGGGAGGAGGTGGAAGGCGGCGATCGGCAGCTCTATATGGTGCCTGAGTGGGCGGTGGGGATCTCCCTGGGGTTTGTAGTACTCTCAGTGTATACAGTGGAGAGGAGAAGGGAGGGGCCTCTGACCCAGCAGGTATCAGTTTCCCTTTCACTCTGCTTGAACACTGTTGCTGATGCCCGGGTCAGAGGCCCCTCCCCTCTCCGCTGTATACATTCGGAGATAGAACTACTAGCCCCAGGGAGATCCCCCTGCCTGTGGACACCATATAGCTGCCAATCGCCGCCTCCCACCTCCACCAGCCAGGTACAGGAGAACCTCTGCAAGGGGGGGAGTCAGCTGTTTGGGGGCCCAAATGTAGGAGGGGGGGCTCTCTGGGGACACTAATGTAAGAGGGGGACTCTCTGGTGACATTAATGTAAGGACGGGGCCCTCTGGGGACACTGATGTAAGGACGGGGCCCTCTGGGGACACTGATGTAAGGACGGGGCCCTCTGGGGACACTGATGTAAGGACGGGGCCCTCTGGGGACACTGGTGTGAGAGGGGGCCCCCTGGGGACACTAATGTCAGAGGGGGGGGCTCTCTGGAGACCCTGTGTAAGGAGGGGCTCTCTGGGGACCCTGTGTAAGGAGGGGCTCTCTGGGGACCCTGTGTAAGGAGGGGCTCTCTGGGGACACTAATGTAAGAGGGAAGGCTCTCTTGGGACACTAATGTAAGGGGAGGCTCTCTTCGGACCATGGTGTAAGGGGGGGGGGGCTCTCTGGGGACCCTGGTGTAAAGGGGGGGGGCTCTCTGGGGACCCTGGTGTAAGAGGGGCTCTCTGGGGACCCTGGTGTAAGGAGGGGCTCTCTGGGGAGCCTAGTGTAAGGGGATGCTCTCTGGGGACCCTGGTGTAAGGGGGGGCTCTCTGGGGACCCTGGTGTAAGGGGGGGCTCTCTGGGGACCCTGGTGTAGGGAGATACCCTCTGGGGACACTGATGTAAGGGGGGCTCTCTGGGGACCCTGATGTAAGAAGGGGCTTTCTGGGGACCCTGATGTAAGGGGAGGCTCTCTGGGGACTCTGATGTAAGGGGATGCTCTTTGGAAAACCTAATGTAGGGGGAGGCTCTCTCGGGACCCTGATGTAGGGGGAGACTCTCTGAGGGCACTGATTTAAGGGGGGCTCTCTGGGGACCCTGATGTAAGGGGAGGCTCTCTGGGGATCCTGATGTAAGGGGAGGCTCTCTGGGGATCCTGATGTAAGGGGAGGCTCTCTGGGGACCCTGATGTAAGGGGAGGCTCTCTGGGGACCCTGATGTAAGGGGAGGCTCTCTGGGGATCCTGATGTAAGGGGAGGCTCTCTGGGGATCCTGATGTAAGGGGAGGCTCTCTGGGGACCCTAATGTAGGGGGAGGCTCTCTAGGGACCCTGATGTAAGGGGGGCCCTCTGGGGACCCTAATGTAGGGGGAGTCTCTCTGGGGACCCTGATGTAAGGGGGGGGCTCTCTGGGGACCCTAATGTAGGGGAGGCTCTCTAGGGACCCTGATGTAAGGGGAGGCTCTCTGGGGACCCTAATGTAGGGGGAGGCTCTCTGGGGACCCTGATGTAGGGGGAGACTCTCTGAGGACACTGATTTAAGGGGGGCTGTCTGAGGACCCTTGTGTAAGGGGGGCTCTCTGGGGACCCTAATGTAGGGGAGGCTCTCTAGGGACCCTGATGTAAGGGGAGGCTCTCTGGGGACCCTAATGTAGGGGGAGGCTCTCTGGGGACCCTGATGTAGGGGGAGACTCTCTGAGGACACTGATTTAAGGGGGGCTGTCTGAGGACCCTTGTGTAAGGGGGGCTCTCTGGGGACCTTGGTGTAAGGAGGGGCTCTCTGAGGACCCTGATGTAAGGGGGGCTCTCTGAGGACCCTGATGTAAGGGGTGCTTTCTGGGTACCTCATTCTGTTCTATATTGTTGTACTTATTCTTTGACTGTTTTGTTTAAAGGAGGGAGGATTGTTTTGGGAGCACTGAAGTGTCAGGTGTGACTGTGTGGCAATGGCAAATGGTTTACATAGCTCATGGCATCATGGGTCAAGTAGAGGGCCCCTTAGCAGAATTTTGCTTAGGGCCCCAGGGAGGTCAGGATCGGCACTGATCGTACCCCATACTCATTCACATAGGGTGGGGGGCCGGAATCTTCGGGATTCGGATTCCGATAAGTCCCCCGCCCGCAGCCCCCCGACAACCAACGGCCAGGGTTGTCAGGAAGAGGCCCTTGTCCTCATCAACATGGGGACAAGGTGCTTTGGGGTGGGGGGGCCACAGGGCCCCCCTTCTCCAAAGCACCCCCCCATGTTGAGGGCACACGGCCTGGTACGGCTCAGGAGGGGGGGCGCTCACTCGTCCCCACCCCCTTTCCTGACTGGCTGGGTTACATGCTCGGATAAGGGTCTGATATGGATTTGGGGGGGGACCCCCACGCCGTTTTTTTTCGGCGTAGGGATTCCCCTTTGAATCCATACCAGGTGACGGTGCTAGCGAGGTGTCAATCTTGCCAATCAAGGCAACGGCATTGACTTCCTTCGCTAGTCCCGTCTACCTGGAGTCACGTTCTAAATGAACGGACTATACTCCGTGTAAAAGTCCGGCGGACCTCTGCCAAAACTCTGGCGGATTGTCCGCCGGATCTAGTTCGCTGGAAAAGTCCGGGCGTGTGTGGGCAAGTCTCCACGTTCGGAAAGTCCGGCGGATTGTCTGCCGGACTATGTCCGCCGGATAGTCCGGCCGAAAAGTCTGATTGTGTGTACATGGCATAAGGCTTCATCAGTTAAAAACACCCCAATTTACACATTGTTCCATTGTGGCAGGAGCATTTGTGAAAAAATAGTTCCTTTTTAATCTTAAACAGAACTGATGAGACCTTGTTAATCAGAAAACCTCACATAAGTAACTTAAAGCTCCATCTCTGAGTTGTCACTAGTGAGTTAAGGTTGAGGCCAAACCCAATGACATTGTCCAAATATGGCTATGTGGACATATTAGATTAATGGTTTTGTTTGCACCCTCACACATTTCTTACACGTGGCTGTGGAGCAGGAAATTCCCTAGCAGCAACTGATTGGGCTGGTAGCCTGCTATCATGCGTCTGAAACCCAGTTCAGCCCAAAAATGTGATTATCACTAGTTGTCACCTCATGTGTTTACACCTTCAAGCTACTCTCCTCGAATAAGCTGAGAGGATTTTCAGCTGGCCACATTTTCTCCACTACTACCAGTCCAAGAAAATAGAGTTTGGGATTCTTCCAGAATTGCTGGGCAGATGATGCTCTCTAAAAATAATATAATATTAGTCCCCTGATATATCTACAGGACAGGCTCTCTTGGATGTGATACATGCAGCATCCCTTTAGACTGGGGCTGTTTTTTTTTTTTTTTTTACTTTCTCATTAGCAGTGCATTCATGTCAGTGTAATACTCACTCCAGAGGGTTCGCTGAGAATGTGTCCAGGTCTACCTTGCTAGTACAGAGGCCTCCAATCACACGCACAGTCTCACGCACACTGACAATAATGGCTTCATCTAGGGGATGTCTTTTTATTGTATATATTGTTGAAGAGCTTGAACAAGAGAGGGGTCTAGGGTCACAGGATACCCTAAAACAATAACAGCAATCAATAGGAGGACCAACTTCTCAGTGGAAAATACTTACCAGAACAGCACACACTATGATCCCAAATCAAGTCTTAGTCACTTGAAGCTGTCTGCCACCCAGCATCCACACGTAGATCCTCAGTGAGGGAGATAAAAGATCCTTCTTCCAGACCCAGATTTCACAACAGTGCAATCCAGCAAATAATCCTTTAGTAATCTCCTCTACACTCTCAGCCCAGCTCCTGCTGAGGCCCAAACTGCAATACTTGTCTCAGTAGCTCTCTTCCAGGAGCAGCAAGCAGCCCCAGGATAACCGGAACATTCTCTGGAGATGAAACAACACTCTGGAAAGGCCCCAAAACACAAATCTGGACACCTCCTTCCAGGAATTTGCCAGAGCATTAAAAACATTCATGCTGGTCATTTGACCCGCCCTACCCTATATTCTGGAAGGTTCTTCCAGAAGCAGGTGGGAGAGATCAAACACCCAGCCTAGAAACCCTCACCCGACAAAAACAATCAACCACTTTTTGACTGACTGAAGTAAAGCCAAAAATATTACATTTAGCTTAGCAGCCTAACTAAAGAAGGGAACATGTAGATTGATTCTCTCACACTATCGCTGAAATATTCTTCCAGCAGCAGATAAGAGCAATCGACCAACAGGTTTAGGGAAAAAAAAACTAGCAGACCTATAAAATTATGAGTAAAAATATACTAAAGCGCTGATGTGAATAAATAATAAAATATGTGAGAAATAAATATTAAAAGATGACTAAATAATATAGCTGCAATTGTATATGTGAACTGATACACAAAAAAAAAAATGTTTTAAATTAATAATTGCACTAATATTAACCTACTAATATTGCACAGTGTACCACCAAAATATGTGAATAATTATAAACATATAGTAAACCATACAAAAAATATTAAAGATTCCTTCTGTGTAATGGTATCAATAGAGCAAAACCTTTGGCACAGGTAAAGAATATCACATTCCACTGCGTACAAACCAAAGTCTCTGCCAAGAAATTCACATATGCGGGACTAGATAATCAAGCCTTAACCTCCCTGGCAGTATGATTAGTTCTGATTTTAGGTGCTGAAAGCAGTCCAATTATTTTGCATGGAAATTTGGCGTTTTATATTGTAGGCCTGCAATTCTTAGGAATAACTCACTTAAATCTGTTCAAACCAGAGTCTAGTAGACATCCCGGGTATGATAAAGTTTATAATATAATAAAAAACTATAAATCATTATAACAAATAATAATAAAATGTAATCAAATCAAAAACACTGAAATTTGCTCAGTTGCATTATTGTCGCTGTCAGTAGATTTAGTGTTTGATGATGAATTTCCCCATAAAATCGCTATCGCTCAATTCTGCAAGTGATTCTAATTTATTATCGCTGTTTTCTAGCTGGTCTAAAATCACTTTTGACATAAAGGGACACTTTTTGGTTGCTATGGACAAATTCCAGGCAGAAAAAAACAGTATTTATAATATAAAAGTGCATGCCGGGCACTGGACAGACCACTAGGGACAAAGGGGATGTGTATTTTTTTTCTATTCAGTACTGTAATCTTTAAGATTGCAGTACTGTATGTGTTTTATGTTTTTACTTTTTTGAATTTGGCGCCGATCTCCGCTCCCGTGCGTTGTAACATCGAAGGGAATGGAGCTCAGCGGCACTCGGGCACTGTGTGAATCGAGTGGAGGACGGCTCGCACACACATTGGGGAGACATCGCAGGATCCAGGGGACAAGGTAAGTAACTCTCCCTAGATACTGCGATGCGATCCCGAGTCTGGCTTGGGGTTACTGCTAATGGTACTGAAATTCCACCAGCCAGACTCGGGAATACCGCCAGGGGGGTTAATGAGTCTCCTGAGTAACATATTGTTCATTCAGACATTTCACTGCTGATTCCCATGAATTAACTTCCAACTTTCAGCAGGCTTCCATAACATGAAAAACAAAGAAAAGACAAGACCATTGCACAGATAGTATAACAAAGTGATCAATATTTAGTTAGGGTAAACCTCACTCACTCTTCCCCACAGAATAGATTGCATATGAAATGATCATTTGCATACAGCATAACGCTGGGATAGGAGCCTTGAAAAAGTTATGTGTCTAGTGACGCAACACGTCGGGAGCAGGAGCCTGTGACGTCACCAGCAGTGTTTTGTGTGCACTGTCGGCGTATGAGGAGATCCCAGCATTATGCTGTATGCAACTGATCATTTCATATGTGATCTGTTCTGCGGGGAAGCGTGAGTGAGGTTTACCCTAACTAAATAGGGATCACTTCGTTATACTATCTGCGCAATGGTCTTGTCTTTTCTTTGTTTTTCATCTTATGGAAGCCTGCTGAAAGTTGGAAGTTAATTCATGGGAATCAGCAGTGAAATGTCTGAATGAACCATCTGTTACTCAGACTCATTAGTGCTTGATTATCTAGTCCCACATATGTGAATTTATTGGCAGAGACTTTGGTTTGTACACAGTGGAATGTGATATTCTTTACCTGTGCCAAACGTTTTGCTCTATTGATACCATTACACAGAAGGAATCTTTAATATTTTTTTGTATGGTTTACTATATGTTTATAATTATTCACATATTTTGGTGGTACACTGTGCCATATTAGCAGGTTAATATTAGCGCAATTATTCATTTAAAACGACCTATAAAATAAATTGCAGCTCAGCTGACTACAGCAAAGCCATATACTTAAATTAGCCAAGCCCAAGGCAGGAATGCTACATATATTTAAACATGTTTTTTGGGATTTGATAAATGCTGCATTCCATTATAGCACTAAACATGCACCCTGTATCTGCTCTGTATGTGACATAGAACTGTTTTTGTTCCTTATTTATGTTGACAGCTATCTCATTAATAATACATTTATGTCAGTATGTTGAAAAAAGGAGACTGCTAACCACGCAAAAGATTAACTTCACCCCAGGTGTGCAATTAAAAAAAGAAGAAAAAATATTTTGAGTGATTTGTCTTTAAGCCCCTGTTCACACCGGTGTGACTTTGAAACTGTACTACTTTAGCACAATTTCAAAGCCGCACACGAGTGCGATTTGCACTGCCGATTTCATTACAGCTTGCGATTTCATACAACAAAAGTCTATGCAATTTGCAATGAAATCGGCAAAAAGTAGTTCATTGCGGGATGAGTCGCAGCTATTTAAATGATTCCATCACGACAATAGGGTTCAAGTTGAAATGCGATTTGGTACTGTCAAATTGCATGACAAATCTGACAATGTGATCGGGGGCTGAATGATGCAGAATGCATTCAAAGCAAGTTGTTATGGCAAATATCAATACCTTTTTTCTGTTTTTTTTAGTCAGTTGCTGGACCAGACGTTCAAGAACCACCTGCTCTATCAAATGAACCAATTGCTGTACCAGATGAACCAATTGCTCTACCAGGTATACCTCAGGTATGTACTTATTCAGGATGAGCAAACTTTTTAAAGCCAAAACGTCACCCTATCCATTCCCATAATCTATTTGTGCCTGGAAAAGGTATCCCCGTGATATATCAATTTTTCCCAGGGTGGCAGAGAAGCCAATGACATTGATTAGCAGCACAGCCCCATCAAATGTGCCACAACCAATGCCAATAAGTGCAATAAATCAGCTGCCAGCCTATCACAGTGCCAATCATTGCCCATCAATAAAACCTGTCAGTACCTCATCTTCAGTGCCACCTATCAGTGCCCATCAGTGCTGCATATCAGTGCCACCTATCTGATACCTCACAATCCCATTATTGCAGCTCCAGTGGTAAAGTAGAGCCCAGTTTATGCCTAAGTTAACACTGAGCCCAGGTTTTCAGAAACCTGTACGGCATAAAGCAATAATCATCTAACATCTTAATTCTGCATGCGGCCTGTTTATGTGAATGGAGCCCATCAACAAATATACATTACTGGATCTGTAGAACAACTAGGCAACCAGCATTTTCAGAAAATAGGTCAGCAATGGCAGCCTCCATATTCTGTCAGTATAAGTTTTCTTCAAGGGTTGCTGTCTATGTTAATCACAATAATCATCCAGAAAATTAAAGTCATACAATAGGTTGTCCACCCAAACCACTGAAGACCATAGAATAGGGCTGTTAGCATAGCATCAAAAACTAAACAGATAGATCACACATTTTTCTTAAGGTTTCAAAAGAAACTATTTTGGGAAAACAAACTCATTTGACCATTAGAGAGCAAATCATTTAAAAGTTCCTCAACTAATATTTTGAAAAATTGGACCCAAAACCTGCTGGCCACTTTAAGAAACAGATACATCCTTAGGAGGCTATGTCTTCAAAAGGTGCATTTAAAGCAAGCTGTTCTTACAATATTTACTATCCTGTTTCTGTTTTCCTGTGCTCCCAATTACCACCACACCAGGACAATGTAGCCAGCAACAGTTTTCCTGCTGCCACCACAGTGAGTGTCACCAGGCCAGTGCATTCCAGCACAGTTTTCTATGATCACTGCTACCCAAGCCCCTGTGTCACCAGACCAGTGCAGCCAGCAACAGAGTTCCTGATCACCACCACACCAGTGCAGTGTTGTCTATGCCTGTCGCCTGCACTGACCCTGGCCTATTTATTGACCACGTTTCTACCTGCTGCCTGGACTGATCCTTTGCCTGTTTGCTGACCATGTCTCTGCCCGCTGCCTGAATTGAGCTATCTGACTCACGTCCAGTAGTAATGGGATAAATGGCGCAATAAGTGTTGTGTGTACATAAATGTCTATGCAGAAAAGTCCTTTAATTCCAATCAGAGGCAGCTCTAGGCTTTGTGAGGCCTTAGGCAAATCTTAGACATGAGGCCCCACTCATGCCCAAAATGGGAAAAATAATTTAAGCGATAAAAAATAACTGTATTAATTTTTTTCAGTGCCACCTATCAGTGCCCATCAGTGCTGCATATCAGTGCCACCTATTGTTTTGGAAGGACCAGAACCGAGGTCCAATATTTTTATATCTGCCCCTGGTCTAATTATTGAATATGAAGCGTGCACGCTCTGAAGTAATCACTCTGAGTCTGTCCAGTGTGAAATTACTTTCGCTCTTTATTTCCTCTTTTTCTTTGAAGTTTATATAAGAATAAAAATGGGAGGACTTTCAAACAAGCAAGGCGAGACATATGCAAAGAGAATTGCGACATATTACTGTATATTACTGTAACAAGTGTATGTGTTTTTAGCTAATTAAGCTGAGTTAGCAATTAATCCTAACTATGTTAGATAATATTAGATATTTTTGGTAACTTCTTCATCTCTCTTCCTTCGAGACGTTGGATGTTGATGTCATGTCTGTCTGTCTGTCTGTCTCAGGTCCAGTTCTCGGAAAGAGAGAGGCACAATCTTTTTATAATTCTTTGCGGTTCAGCTTCAGGATGGGGGGGGGGGGAGCTAGCAGCTATCTGAGTTAGCATTAAGGTCAAAACAATCAACCAAAGCAATGACATAATGTTACACATTGAAATAGACATTTTAGCCTTAGCATTCTACCTAATACCTTATAGATGATAATATTTCATTTTAATATTACCTTGACCACATCCATTACAGTTCCCCCCCTTAAAATGTATATTTTAAACCTGTCCCTTACACTGAGATCCTACATCACCTGGTCCATTCTCTTTGCTCCAACTCTTTTCGGACTGCATATAGAGAAAGGTAGTGACTAGCTCACCACCCCCCTCGATACAGTCTAGAGAAGGACAGTCAGGTGCTGTCTATCCCTACCCTATACCCCTATGGTGTTACAGTTTTGGGGAGGGGATGTCTGTAATGGAGTGCATTTCATAACCTTCATCTGGTATTTCCTGGTTCACAAATGTGGGAGTGGCTTGGTCAACAACTTTTTCTACACACTTTTTAAGACAGGGGAGAATACAGCAGATCATGACAGCCAGAGTCACTAAAATGATTAGGATGGTTATTCCTATCTGTGTTAACAATCCCTGCCACCCCCCTCTAATCCAGGTGAAGTATTGATCCCAGGGGTTGGTGAGCCCTGAATTCTGTTTTAATTCCTCGGACAAATTCTCAAGTTTCCTTATGGCTAAGGTCACTTTACCATTTGGACCAGTGTTATCTGGAATATAAGTACAGCATGTACTTGTTTCAGGTATCATTTTACACATACCCCCCTTTTCAGCTAGGACCATATCTAAGGCCATGCGGTTTTGGAAGGTCATATGTGAAGCGGCTTCTAGTTGTTCAGCTAAGCCTCGGAGTGCATCTCTGGTGTAATTGACAAACCTTTGTTGGTTGTAGTAAATGTAATTTATCCAATCTACATTCTTGTTTACACCGATGATGGGGATTAGAGACTCAAATCCTGCTGCGACTTGGTCTCTTGCTTTGAACTCATCTGGGACACCTCTGGGGACCCCTATGGCATCTATGTATACATGAGGGTCAAAGCTTCCTGCTGGGGTGTTCCTACACATCCTAGGCCTGGGTGTCTTATTTGCGTCTGGTTCTATCTGTGGAGTGGCCTCTGAGAAAATGTGCAGAGGCATTATGGCCTTGGCCAGTGCACATTCTCCTGTCCACTTTCCTGTCAATCTGCTTCTGATTTTCATGTCTCCGCAGATCCAGTACACATCCCCCAAAGACTGGACTTGATCTTGCACTAGATCTGTAGAGACCTCACTATAAGATTCACAGTAACCCTTAGTGAAATTCCCAAGAAATTTCCCCACTCCCTGATATCGTCCATAGCCTGTGTAATTGCCAGGATATATGGTGATACCTTCTCCTGGCTTGGGGGTCTTGGTGACTATGGGATATTCCTTCTTCCAATGTTCACACACGGAGTGGTTAGTGGTTGTGTTGGTAAACAGGCTAAGGAAACATGCCTCATGTTCGGGGGATATGTTAAGGGGTACTGTTCCCAAATGAGGCCTTGCCCCCCCCCCCCACATACATAACAATTGGTTTTGTTATGTTTCTCTGCATTGTATCTCATCCACTCTAGCCACAGGTTGACATCTGAGAACCCTGTCTCTGCAGCCATAGTATCCTCAAAGGTAGGGTCTGCTATGGCCACCATATCCTTTAATGTCTGTATATGGGGCCTCAGGGGATTGGAGCTAGATGTAGATTGAGGAACTCCCCACTCTGGGTTATTGAACATATCTTTCAGCTGGAAAGGTTTTCTAAAACTGGAATACCCACTTCCCCACCATAGGCCCAGAATATAGGTCCCGCTGTCTCCTGGGCTAGGATTCTCAATGGTCAACCTGAACTCCTTAGTAAAATACTGATCTGTGTGCTTGTTGATTGTCATTCCATCTAAGAGGGACTTTCCGTTACTATCCTTTCTATTTTGGGCGCTTTCTGGTTTGTACCCCCAGTTTTTACCCCCAGTGTTCCAACCCACTGCTCCCCAGGAATCACAGTTGTTACCCCAATAGGTGTCAGTGACGCATACATACACAGTCATGGGTCCTATTACTTCATCCCAGACCCTGATCCTGTGCATAGTACCTGGAACTATCTGCTCATAAGAAGATATAAAAGTGGCAACATGTGTATTGGATGAGTTATACCAGAATTGGGTTATACCATCTTTTTGTTTGATGGCTACCTCTTGTGACTGAGCAATAATTATAATGAAAAGGATATATGGAATCATTTGGTCCCCTTGGCCTCTTACTTTCTTGCAGTGGGAGGCGTGTATCCACAAGCTCTTTCCGGCAACTTTGACTGATGTGGCAGTTGTTAGGAGAACCTGGAAAGGACCATCATATCGGGGTTCAAGGGTGTGTTTTCTCACAAACTTCTTCATCAGGACCCAGTCACCAGGGACTAACTTGTGTGACCCTGTATCTAGCTCAGGATCTGGAATGGAAAAAAAAAACCACTTGCGAATGGATACGGGTTAATTCTCGAGATAAAGCAGTCACATAATCAGTCAATACATCAGATTGGATCTGTAATTGCTGTGGAAAGTAACAACCCAGTCTGGGGGCTGAACCAAACAATATCTCATAGGGTGACAAGCCATGGTTTCCCCTTGGAGTGTACCTAACACTGAATAAGGCTATGGGCAGGCTTTCTGGCCAACTCATTCCCGTTTCCTGAGACATTTTTAGCATTCTAGATTTTATTGTGCTGTTTAATCTTTCCACCTTCCCACTGCTCTGAGGATGGTATGGGGTGTGGAAAGCTAGCGTGACCCCTAAAGCTGTCCATATTTCTTTGGTCACTGAGGCCGTGAAAGCCGGCCCCTGATCCCTCTCTATGACCTCTGGGACACCATATCTGCACACTATTTCTGTTAAAAGTCTCTTAGCTGTGGTCTTTGTCATGTTGGTGAAGGGATAGGCCTCTAGGATATGATGTCTAATGCGTACTCATATTGGCCATTTTTTGGCATCTGGATGTGGTCGATCTGTGCCCTTTGGAAGGGGTACTGGGCTTTTGCCAGATGCTTCAAAAGGTACCTTTTCTGTACTTTCTGGGTTACATTTAGCACAGATGGTGCATGACTTGCAGAAGTTGTTGGTAAGTGGAGTAATCCCTGGAGCTAAGTAGTATTTGTTGATCAGGGCATTCATCAAAGTTTTTGACAGATGAGAGGCACCGTGGGCCCACTGTACCACTGCAGGAAACAGTGATCGTGGCAGACACGGCCTCTTGTTTAATTCCATGATCCCTTCAGTTTCTGTAGCTCCTTTCATTGTCCACACTTCTTTTTTCTTCTTTGTCAACTGCTTCTTGTTGCTCCTTGAGGTAGGTCCTGCTCACAGGAGGGATTTGTAGAATCATGGTGGTCTTCAGGGTTACAGTTTCTTCAGGGGTATCCACTGTATCATCCAGGATGGGTGCATTCACTCTGCTGGCCACTTCTTGCATCCTGTTTGCAGCTTGTTTCAAAGCAGTATCTGCCAGGTGATTGCCTCGTGCTTCTTGAGAATTCAGCTTGCTGTGCGCCTTTATCTTAAGTATAGCCACTTGTGTTGGTAGGAGTAGGGCATCCATTAAGTCCTTGATAGCTGCACTGTGTTTTACAGGTGTACCTGCTGCCGTTAGGAACCCTCTGGTTTTCCAAATGACCCCAAAATCGCAGGCGACGCCGAGGGCGTATCTTGAGTCTGTATAAATATTAGCTCTTTTTCCTTCTGCTAGTTTGCATGCCATTGTTAGGGCCCGGAGTTCTGCTTCCTGGGCAGACATGGAGGAAGGTAATGCTGAAGCCTGAAGAACTGTATCTTCGGTGGTGACTGCGTACCCTGTGTGGTACCGTCCAGCGCTGTCTGCATACCTGGAACCATCCACAAAGATTGTCAAGTCAGGATTTTCAAGGGCCATTTCACTAACTGTGGGTAGGTGTGAAGTCTCCATTTTCATCACCTCAAAGCAGTCATGAGGGGTGAGGTGGGGATCATACTCCAAAGAGTCCCCCCCCTCAAGAAGTGGAAGTAGAGTGGATGGGTTGAGGGTATCACATCGGATGAGAGTGATGTTATCAGGAAGAAGCAAGGCACACTGGAGTCTAAGGTGTCTTGCTGAAGACAGGTGTTTGGGCTGTACTTGGTTTAGTATGGCAGTTATGTCATGAGGGGCAAGGAGGATTAAAGGATGGCCCAACACCAGGTCAGCGGTTTTGTCCAAAAGGGCTTGGGCCGCAAAGACGGCTCTAAGACAGGAGGGTCCCCCCCTGGCCACTGGGTCCAGTTGGCAGGAGTAATAACCAACGGGTCTGAGCCTGTTGCCATGGGCCTGAGCCAAAACTCCAGTGGCATGTCCCTGTCTCTCTGAGACAAACAGTTTGAAAGTCTTTTCAAAGTTTGGGAGGCCCAAAGCAGGGGCCGTGGAGAGGATCTCCTTCAGAACTTCAAAATTGTCCACAGCTTCTGGGGAAAGTGAGAAGGGATGGGATTTCAGGACATCATAGAGAGGTTGCATCAAGAGGGAGGTGCCCGGGATCCAAGAGCGGCAATAGTAGATTAATCCTAGGAAAGCATGTAGGGTCTTCTGACCTTGAGGCAAGGGGATGGCTTTGATTGTAGCAACTCTTTCTTCAGTAAGATGTCGAGTGTCTTGGGAGATGCAGTGACCTAGAAAAACCACCTTCTCTTTACACCACTGGACCTTTTGCTTTGAGGCCTTGCATCCTTGCTCGGCTACATAGTGGAGGAGGCTTTCAGTGATAAAAGTCTACGCCTCTTGGCAATCAGCTTCTTCTCCTTGGCTTCCTGTGTTCTCTTAGCAAGGAGCTTGGCATACTCTGATGCTTCCTGCTCATTCTTCTGAGTGTGCTGCTTCTTCAGGGCAATACGTCTGCACTTGTGTTTAACTCTACGCTGGATCTTGGGGGCCTTAGTCCTGGCCTTCTTCCCTTCCTTAGCAAGAGGCTTTCTAACCACATATTGGTGCACATCATCTTCTTTGGACAGGTTGAAGAGCTTGCGGACTCTGCTTGCCCTTTTAGGACCCAAACGACGTGGAACAGTGTTGTCTGTGAGGCCAGGGATGTCCTCCTCACCTTTCCTGACAATCACCAAGTTCAACACACTTAAGTTGGCATCTACAATTCAGCCACGCACAGACTTGCGTTTGCGCTCGCCAGTCCTCCTGGGGTGGTAACAAGAGTGACCCATACTTAATAGCAGACGAACATGGCCGTGGGTGAGAACTCCCTGTTTCATGGGGAAACCTTGCTGTGGCCATGCGTTTCTCATAAAAAGTATGCAGCATCAACTTCAATAAGCTTCTGGCAGCCAGTGGCTGGGAAAGAGACATTAAGCTTCATGTCTGCACAGCCTGTCTCAGGTCCGCCGGAAAGAGGAGAGAGGTAGCAGGTAAGAGGCTTTCAGAGAAGTTTGAGATGTCACCAAGTTGGAGGGTATCTGAACAAAGCAGGAGGTCATCTACATACTGAAGGAGTACAATGTCTGGGTGTAACTTCATCCAGGTGTGCAGGATGAGGGCCATTGGATTGAATTGGGAGTTCTGGGCACTTTGTGGCATAACAGTCCAGGTGTAGCAGGCAGGTGACACAGGCTTGCCTGAATTCTAGTGGAGAAGGTACAGGTGATCCAGAGAAGGGTAAGGAGGTGGGCAATCATGTCCCTGGTACTGAGCGCTTTCATGTGGGTCATGGTTGGGGGCCTAGTTGCTTGTGGGCAGACTTCTGGGTCTTCCGCTCCGGCGTTCCCTTCTGGAGTTTAGTTGTAACAAACACACAGGGTTGGTACGGGTGGGCATGAATACGGTGTGTCAGAGGCCATCATGAGAGGAGCTATCTTTTTACTGCTCTGTGCAGATTCTAGGCCCTTTGCTACTAATAACAACATCTCAAGATCCATTACTCTATACTCTGGGCGTGATAGGAGCAGACCCTTTTGGATAGACTCTTTGAGACCTAAGACAAATGCGGCGTGTTTGTATACTTTGTTCAACATGCTAATACCCAAATCAATAAACACTTGTGTTATCCTATTGTATAGGATTATGCAACTTTAAATCACTTCACTTTTTTTTACTGACCACAATTCATCTGGCATAACGCCCAGAATATATATATAACTTCTCCATTATAATATTCTTAAAACTTATATCTCGTTAAAAATCAACATTTAAATTCCCAAATTATTGCTAATACAGCTTAAACACAATTAAAACCATTTGCACAAATATAGCACATTTGCTACATTTGCTGTTATTAGAAAAGAAACACCTTTTAACTTCAATAATGCAAGGATAGGCAACTACAACTAAAACAGTCCTTAAAGTCAGACTATGGCTGAAATATTCAAGACACCCTTGTAATATGTCCCGGAGGACAGTGGGGGAGCACAGTGGGGGTGGTGTCACTTGGAACAGAGGGGCGGTAGACGAATGGCAGTGTCTACTTCCTGGGGACCAGACGCCATTATAGGGCGGTGGCTGACTACTTGACTTCCTCTTTTCTGGTTTTCTATACACATAAACAATACAACCATTTCGATACACCTCCTCCTCTGTCCACCCTTCTTCATGAATAGCTTTTGCAACTTTAAACCAAGCATCTGCAGTTCGCAGCAGCCCATTGTCTGACAGCAAACCCCTTTTCCCTTTCAAAAGAGCACGCCATTCATTTGGCTGCAACCGACCACCCAAATGCATAGTGACCCCACACACTTTTGCCAATTTCTTCCCCTTCTTGATAGCATCTTCTTCTTCTCGCTCTAATACCAAATCACAAGCCAAACTACCTTCTTTAGGTCTCTCCAATTTCTGCCCCATCGTTAGCTATTGGGAAGTTTATGTGTCCAGGCTCAGGTTTTGTATTGCGGTTTTATAAAGCTGTCTGGACTCAAAGGGTCCGACAATCCTCTGACTGCCACCTGTCCTCGATCGGACCACCCTCCAATATATAACGCTACTTTGCTATATTCTGTCTTGAGGACTGAGATATTTATGCGTGTCTGCTCAGGACTTTAGACGGGTCACGAGGCTGTCTTGGACTCGAAAGGGTCCGACAATCCTCTATCCGTCACCTGGTACCGGTTCAGACTATATCACAGTCTCAAGTTAACGAGGACAAAAGTATAGAGAGAGAGAGAGAGAGAAAGGAACGTCTACAGTGCTCGACTGCCGCACAGGACTCCCTGTGCGCGTCTTCCCAAAACGTAGACTGGTCACAGGCCCGAGGGGTGGCCACAGGTTGGGTTCGAGTAATATGCAACCAATTATTACTCTCATCAAGACAGAACAGACAAAACACATGAAAATTCAATAATGCATCACTTCAAATTTCATTTACATTTCCCAAAACCATGCCCAAATTCCTCACTCTATCTTTTTCTTCCTCTTCAAACTGTTCTGGTTGTTGAGATTGTAATGGACACCTTTCTGCTGCGTGTCCCCTCCTTCTAGCCTCACTTTCTATAGCCTGTGGCGACTTGCCATCCTCAAATTTAACTGGATAATGTACGTTTAATCTGAATACCAACACATCCGGGATCTCTGCCAGTAGGGGTTTGTAACCAAGAGCTTCTCTCTCATATCCTGGCTCTACCACTTTAACCAACCCCCAGCCTCCTTCGTTTATGGCAAACAACAGTACACAAACACACTTAGGACATGACATAACCACCAGTAAACAACAAGATGTGACCAACAACCAACTACACAACAAGATATGTGACGGCCGCAGTGAAGTACAGGATTACTCAAACTCTCACGGGATCCCCCACGCCACTGTGCGTGTAACTGACGCCCCCTCCTGGTTTCCCGTGCTTTACTGCACCCGTGCTCTACCGCACAATATATTTCCCAGGAGAAGTTTAAACCACGTCAACTAATTCATCCGTGACTATATAATCAATCCCTTATTCCCCAGGAGGAGTTTAACCACGTCTTCATCCGTGACTATGTAATCAATCCCTCACTCCCAACAGCCGTCACAAGACACAAGACAGAACAAAAACAGACAGAACAAAACAGGCGGCAGATATAATTAGTACAGGTTCGATAGGCTATGGGCAAGATATGTACCTGTGTCTTTGCTGACCGTGGAGAGCCGATATAGACAGAGACTAGCCAATCACGGGTACAGGATAAACAGTAGACTAGATATGCAAGATATCAAACGAGTCTTACCGTTCTCAGAGCTGATCAATTCTCCTCCAGTCTCCGTGTGTTGGCCTGTCTCAGTCCCTTCTCGATCGGCTCCCCCGGTACAGAACCCAAATAGCCCCACTTTTGAGTGCCAACTTTTGGAAGGACCAGAACCGAGGTCCAATATTTTTATATCTGCCCCTGGTCTAATTATTGAATATGAAGCGTGCACGCTCTGAAGTAATCACTCTGAGTCTGTCCAGTGTGAAATTACTTTCGCTCTTTATTTCCTCTTTTTCTTTGAAGTTTATATAAGAATAAAAATGGGAGGACTTTCAAACAAGCAAGGCGAGACATATGCAAAGAGAATTGCGACATATTACTGTATATTACTGTAACAAGTGTATGTGTTTTTAGCTAATTAAGCTGAGTTAGCAATTAATCCTAACTATGTTAGATAATATTAGATATTTTTGGTAACTTCTTCATCTCTCTTCCTTCGAGACGTTGGATGTTGATGTCATGTCTGTCTGTCTTGGGTCCAGTTCTCGGAAAGAGAGAGGCACAATCTTTTTATAATTCTTTGCGGTTCGGCTTCAGGATGGGGGGGGGGAGAGCTAGCAGCTATCTGAGTTAGCATTAAGGTCAAAACAATCAACCAAAGCAATGACATAATGTTACACATTGAAATAGACATTTTAGCCTTAGCATTCTACCTAATACCTTATAGATGATAATATTTCATTTTAATATTACCTTGACCACATCCATTACACTATCTGTGCCCATCAGTGCCACCTCATCAGTGCCCATCAGTGCTGCCTCATCGGTGCCCGTCAGTGAAGAAATTGTATAACAGAAACAAAGAAAAACTTATTTTTTTTTAATTCTGTCTTTTTTTTTTAGTTTGTTTAGCAAAAAATAAAAAAACCCAGAGGTGATCAAATACCACCAAAAGAAAGCTCTATTTGTGGGAATAAAATTATAAAAATTTCATATGGGTACAGTGTTACATGACCGCGCAATTGTCATTCAAAGTATGACAGCACTGAAAGCTGAAAATTGTCCTGGGCAGGAAGGGGGTGAAAGTGCCCGTTATTGAAGTGGTTAAGAGCCTTAATTCGTATGAACTATGAATTCACAATTTCTAGAATTTTCTGTAACCAATTACTCTTACAATTACCAATTACAATTACGGGTGCACGGGGGATGAAGATGATAGGGGGTGGGGCGGTGGGAAGCTGGCAGACGGGTGCAGGGGGCTTAAGATGACAGGGATGAGGTGGTGGGAAGCTGGCAGATGGTTGCAGAGGGGATGAAGATGACAGGGATGGGGTGGTGGGAAGCTGGCAGTTGGGAGCAGGGGGATGAAGATGACAGGAGGTAGGGTGGTGGGAAGCTGTGCACAGTAGTCAATCAGTTTCCAACTTCAAATTGTTCAATTAAGCTTTGACAATTAAACCTGGAAGCTGATTGGTTTCTATGCAGTGCTAGACCAGATTTTGCATGGTCCAGTTTTAGTAAACCTCCCCCATGTGTATTTATTTAAGATCAGTAAGGCCCCTTTCACACTGGGGCGGTTTTCAGGCGGTACAGCGCTAAACATAGCGCCTGTACACCGCCTGAAAAAACCGGCCCCATTCACTCCAGTGTGAAAGCCGGCGGGCTTTCACACTGGAGCGGTGCGCTAGCAGGACGGTAAAAAAAGTCCTGCTAGCTGCATCTTTGGAGCGGTGTAGGAGCGGTGTATTTACCGCTCCTATACCGCTCGTTCCCATTGAAATCAATGGGAAACCGCGGGGATACCGCCCGCAAACCGCCGCTGCAGCGGCGGTTTGCGGAGGTTTTTAACCCTTTTGCGGCCGCTAGCGGGGGTTAAAACCACCCCGCTAGCGGCCGCATACCGCGGGTAAAGCGATGGTAAAGCAGCGCTAAATATAGCGCTGCTTTACCGTCGCCGCCCCGCACCGCTCAGGTGTGAAAGCAGCCTAAACTTCTTAAAATCCACCACAATTCACACATTGTCCCATCATAGCAGGATTGTTAAAATCCACTTCCTTTTTACATTTTAAACGTTACATTTTAAACAGAACTGGTGATACCTTGTTGTTCAGTCCTCCTCACAGTTGTAACTGACTGCTCTGCTCTAAGTTGTCACGTCATGAGTCACCAACCAAACTACTCTTCAGGAATAAGCTGATAAGAATGTAATCTGGTTACATTGTCACCATCTGCTTGTGTGTGGACCAGGATTTTGTTTATAGGTCTATATTTTTGTATTAACATTCATATCAGTATACTGAAAACAGAGTGACTACTAATAGGTGGATAAGACTTCTGTAGCACCGTCCTAATTCAGAATAGGCTTCTAGGTAAATTTAGCTAGCTCTGTAAACAGTGGAGCAAGGGTTGATTGCTTAGGGCTGTTCAGTGTCTCACGGGCTGTGTGTTCTGCTACTCCCTCCTGTCTTCTAAAGACTTCTGGATGTATAGCAGGAAGGAGAGATGGACAGGCAGCCTGAATATTTATGGGATTCTGGCCAAACCCTGGCGAGGTGTACCCAGAAGGTTAAGGGAAAGCCAATAAATATTCTGAGGTCTGGCAACCCTAGGGCAGAGAGAGAGAAACAGAGAGGAAGATACAGGAGCCTTTGATGACATCAAGATCCCAGTAAGGCTTAGCTAGTGGGCCCACCAAAGGGAGCTTTGTCCAGAGAATGAGCAGAGCCAGAACGGAGTTGGTGGGGGGGGGGCAAGTCCAACCATTCTAGGACTAAGTGAGTAATTGATCCTGCAATACACAGAAGTGATTGTGGGGTAGTTGGTGGCTTGTTCTCTCATTCAAATGCAGTGCAGCCAGGAGTTGTGCAAAACAGCCAGGTTTGTTCAATACTGCTAAATGTTTGCCCAGTACAGTCAGGAGTTGCACAAGACAGCCAAGAGAGTACACTGCAGCCAGAGGTCATGCAATACAGCCTGCATTTTTGTACGGAGCAGCCAGAAGCCTAGTAGTCCTTACGTTGTGTATTTCTACTGAAGGGGTAGCACTGCAAAAGGCAGCAAAAGTTTAAAATTACCTGTATAATCCAAGTGTGCACCTGCAAACAAAATTGCTTTAAATAATTTGTCTCCAACTTTATTTCTGTTCATATTTAGCCAGTTAATGTACTGTTAAGCCACTACAATAAAAACATACAATCCCCTCTGTAAAATAACAGTATGTGTCCCAGTGTCTGTGTTATATGAAAATGATGCCGATCTGTACCTTATATCTGAGCATCTCCCAGCACTCACGTGACTCCTCGGCTATCTCCTCTCCCTGGCTGACAGCTATAGCGAGAGGGGCCGAGCACTCCTGCTGATATCAGCTGGGGCGGAGGGGAGGAGAGAGGAGAGAGAGCTGAGGAGTCACGTAATAGCCAGGTGACGCTGGGATATAAGGTACAGATCGGCAGCTTTTTTATATAGCACAGACCCTGGGGCACATATTTCTATTTTACAGAGTGGATTGTATGTTTTTATTGTAGTTATGATAGCAGCAGGAGGGGAGAGCTGGGGAGTAAATGAAGATGACAGGCAGGGAGGGGGAGAGAACAGGTTGGCAGAGGAAAAAAAGCCTCCACTCATCTCTATGGCCCATGAGGCCTGGAGCAACGTCATGACATCTGGACATCTGACTTCTGGTTCACAGGAAAGCATTAGATCGATGGGTTTTGTTTGATCTGAAGAGGATGTTTCATGCTTTATTGTTCTCATAAGAGTTGTTTACATTTCTTGTGACAGCAATAAAAGTGAAAAAAAAAAATAAAATTAAAGGGACAGTGTTAAAATAAAAAAATGTAATACAATAAATAAAAATAATAATAAAAAAATGTAAAGTGCCCCTGTCCTCCGTGCTTGTGTGCAATGGCAAACACATACGTAGGTCATGTAAACGGTGTTCGCACCACTTATATCAGTTATCGCCATGAACGTTATAGTGAGAGCAATATTTCTAGCACTAGACTCTGTAACTCTAAACTGGTAACCTGTAAACATTTGTAGAGCGTCGCCTATAGAGATTTTTAAGTACTGTAGTTTGGTGCCATTCCACAAGCGTGCACAATTTTAAAGTGTGACATGTTAGGTATCTATTTACTCAGTGTAACATCATATTTCATATTTTACAAAAAAAATTGGGTTATATATTGTGTTTTTTTTAAAATTCATTAAAGTGTATTTTTTCCCCAAAAATTGCGTTTATAAAAAACACTGCACAAATACCGTGTGCCGTAAAAAAAATTGCAATGAGCGGCATTTTATTCTCTATGGCCTCTGCAAAAAAATATATGTATTGTTTGAGGGTTCTAAATAATTTACTCAAAAAAAAATACAGATTTTTTTTTTAAACAAAAAGAATACGCCTGGACCTTAAAGAGGAGGTCCACCTGAAATATTTTTTTTAAAAGTCAGCAGCTACAAATACTGCAGCTGCTGACTTTTAATAAATAGACACTTACCTGTTCCAGGTTCAGCGATGTCGGCAGAAGATGACGAGCGATCGCTCATCTCTCGGCTGCCCCCGCCGCCATCCTCTGTCAGGGAATCAGGAAGTGAAGCTTGTGGCTTCACTGCCTGGTTCCCTACTGCGCATGCGCAAGTCGCGCTGCGCGTCTTTATTGGTCCCCGTTGTGTCCTGGGAACTCTGTGTTTCCCAAGACACAATGGGCATCCTCGGACAGGGGCGAGCATCCTCGGATAGGGGTGGGGCAGCTGCGGCTAGCTAGTCCCGGAAGTGGGTGCAGATACCTGTATTATACATTATTTTTAGGTATTTTTTTCATATTAGTAGGTTCAATATTTGTATTAAAGTTGCATAGGTTGTAGTACAAAGCACAACACAATATGCATCATTTATATGAACAAAGAACAAACAACAGATATGTTGGTGCAGCATTTACAGTTCCCCAGAGAAATATAAGGCACAGATGTAGGAGCCTTATCTCATAGTATGTGGAGACAAAATAATTACAGCAGCTATAAGGAGCAAGAAGATAAAATATATGTACGGTAGTACACATATAGCATCCAAGCATGGTATAGTAAAATAACTTAAAAAACAAAACAGAGATGCAATGGAATTAGTGTACATAAAATTCCAAAGATTCCAGGAGGAATTAAAGGACTGGACCATATCATTATTAACCACAAATACACGTTCTAAAAAGCAGATACGGTTCAGACCATAATTACGTCCAACACATTAGGTACAGTATGTTAAGAGATTTCCAATTCCTTGTGATGTTCAATTTAGCCGCCAGAAGAATGTGTAACACTATTGTTCTAGCCGATAAGGGAATTGAGACTATATGATATGTAGGAGCACCATGTCAGCAGAAGGGGGGGTGGGCGATGTTGCAAATTCAGATGTGAATTTATAAATTTGGTTCCAATATGACGTAAGTGAAGGGCAATACCATAAAATATGTATTAATGAACCTGTAGTTCCACAGGCGCACCAACAACTTGAGGAAACAGTAGGGTTCATTCTAGAGACGATATATATAGTGAAATACAAACTGTGTATAACTTTTTGAAAAATATCCCAGTGGTCTGCGCTCCTATGGGATCTATAGGTCCATTTAATGGCAGATTGCCAGGCAGAGTCTGAGTCTTGCCCCATTTAACCATTTAGTGGCTGCCCCCCCCCCCCCACAATGGACCGCAGATGAGCGGCAGCTGTAGGCAAAGCGATGCACCCGTATGCCCCTGCCTACTTCCCTGTTTAGGGCACCTGCATGTACACATGGGGAGCCTGTCAGCAAGTCCCACCCAATGACTCATGGCCAGGACCTGCTGATTGGCTCTGTCCAATAACAGCCCAGAGCTCTTGTGTTGGTAAACAACACAGAGCTCTGTACAGTGGGAACGATCTGTCAGTTTCTGACTAACTGAGAGATCAGTTAGTAAAAGCAGCACACTGTACAAACATTACAAATAGTTAGGCACATATTTACCCCTTGATCGCCCTAGAAGTTAACCTCGTCCCAGCCAGTACACTGACAGTGTATAGTATCACTGACCACTGTATTAATGTCATTGGTGATGTCAGTAGCAGTTTTCAGTAGTCAGTTTCCCCAGCGTCAGTTAGTATCAGATTGTCCACCCCAATATCGCTGCCCCATTATAAGTTGTTGGTCGCCACCATTAGTAGTATAATATTTTTATAATATTGTTGTTGTTTCTTTTTCAATTGTCGTTTCTTTTGTTTATATTGCAAAAAAAAACAAAAAAACAATAGTGATCAAATACTACCAAAAGAAAGCTCTACTTGTGTGAAAAAACAATTATATAAATTTAGTTTGGGTACAGCATTGCATGACTACGCAATCACCTATTAAAGTGACGCAGTGGTGAATAGCAAAAAATGGCCCGGTCTTAAAGGGAGGAAAAATCATCTAAATTGAGAGTTACAGGAATATCTTGTTTTTTTTTACAAAGATGATATACAGTATTTCGATATAACGAAAATACTCGTAAGTCAGAGTAACCCATATTTACGGTGAATACTGTATCAGGAAAAGGGATATTCTCAATTGTCTTTTATACAACGGGAGGGCTGGCACCACCGTAAAGCAGTACAGGCAGCCACCTGAGGGTGCCAGGTAGACACGTGTGGTTTGTTTGGTTCCGAATTTAAATTTGGACAAATTTTTTGTTATTTGGTAATTCAGTAATGCATAATAGTAGAGCATAATAGTAATAGTAATGCAGTAAAGTTTTGAAATCGAATTTGAATTTCCGAAGAGGAAAAAATAGAAAATAAAATAAAGGAATAGAATAGAAAGAATAGAATAGAATAGAATAGAAAAGAATAGAATAGAAAATAAAGGAATATAATATAATTGAGTAAAACAGAACAGAATAGAAAAAAATTGAATATAAAAAAGGAATAGAATAGAAAATATAAAAAGAGAGTAATACAGAATAAAATAAAATAGAAATAAAGGAATAGACTAGATTAGAATAAAATAAAAAGAATATATCAGGCACCGTTGAAATTCGAATTTCAAATAGAATTATTTTGAATTTAAATAGAATAGAAAAGAATATAATATAATATAAAAAAAAGATAAGAATAGAAAATAACAGAATAGAATAGAAAAAAAACAATAGAATAGAATTAATAGAAAAGAATATAACCATCTTCCAAAATTCAGATTTCAAATAAAATAAATTTGAGATCATATAGAATTCTGTTTAAATGTGAATGGAATTTGAATTGATTCAAATAAACGAAACACATTCCAAAAACGAATTAAACAAATTTAACTAAACACATTTATGTAAATAATAAAACAAAACACATTTTTTCATTATGCACATGTCTAGTGCCAGAATGGGGAGGGAGGGCAAAAATTCCATACCTTCTGGATTAGCCGGGACCTTGCTTAATAGTAAATCCAGGCTGAATCTCTCCACGCTGGCTGCCTTTCTCACTGGCACAATGCAGACAGTGCAGAGCTGACTGAACCCTGCCCCCTCCTCCTCGGCTCTGATATCTTCCTGTACACAGACAGGAGGAGGAGCCAGGGAGGAGGAAAGACACCTCTGTGCATTAACCTGTGCTGATCTGAGGTCTGTGATTACTATACACACTATAGATGATACTATAGATGATACTTGTGCCGGGGGGGGGGGGGGCAAGCTGACCAAAATCAATACCTGCTGTGATTTGGGGGTGGGGGGAGGTGGGTAAGAGGATACTGTATGTGCTAGGGGGCATTTTGGGAGGAGAAGACTGTGCTAGGGGCTAAAAGGGGGGATTGAATATGAAATCTGGCCAATTACCCAGCACAAGTCCTCTCTCCTCCTAAAGTGCCCCCTAGAGTATACAGTGTCTTCTTACCCACCCTCCCCGACCCCAATTCAAAGAGACGCTATCTACTATACATGTAACAATCATGGCATATGGGCACCCGCTAGAGTGGGGCAATATCCTCAGGTGCTCACACTACTGTACTAAGGGAGCCAAGTGGCAGAACTGTTTCCGGCACTGGGCTCCAGGACTCAGAGCCGGTTCACAGCATGATTCACACAGAAACGCACTGTGTTCCTGTGCAATTCACATGCGTTCCAGGTGCAGTGTAGTTTCAGCCTATTCATTTGAATGGGCTGACATTGTGCCATACCGCACCAAGAGTTATAAGACGCACTTGAACTGTATTGCATTGTACTACTGTACTATATGATCCAATGCAGGTAAACATTACATTTGGGACCTGCATTTGAGGTGTCATTAAGAGCCCTTTCACACTTCCAGCGCGGGGGCGTTGGCGGTAAAGCACTGCTAGTTTTAGCAAAGCTTTACCGTTGTTTTTGCTGCGCTTTTCGGCGCTAGCGGGGTGCTTTTAACCCCTGCTAGCAGCCGAATAAAGGGTTAAAAGCGCCCTTGCCAAGGCGCTTTGGCAGTGCTACCTATTGATTTCAATGGGCAGGGGCCCCTCAAAGTAGCTGCTTGCAGGACTTTTTTTGACTTCCTGCCAGTGCAACGCCCCAGTGTAAAAGCACTCAGGCTTTCACGCTGGGATTGCAGATGAGGCTTTTTTCAGGCACATTACAGGCGCTATTATTAGCGCTAAAATGCCTGAAAAATGCCTCCGGTGTGAAAGGGGTCTGAGTTACCATTGATACCCACTGTAGATTGCAACTGCAGTGCGTTTTGAATGCGGTGAAAGAAACGCACACAGAACGCAGGCTGGTGTGAAATGGCCCTTAGTGCGGATTTGTAAGATTTTGTTCTTATGTCAGGAAGATTCCACAAAAAGTAGTACATTTGAGAAGTATTGTTGATTAATTTGTATTTGAAGGGAAATGGAGTTGTGTTTGGGGGGGGGGGGGGTTGTACTGGGAAGGGGGATTTGAGAGAGCTGTAGAGCAGACTTGTGCTGCAGAGGGGGATTCGGGGGAAAGGGGATATGTGCTGGGAAGGATGGGGGGAGAGGATTTGACCCAGGTTAGTGGGGGTGCTGGAATGGAGGACTTGGGGGAGAGGATCTGTGCTCAAAGTGGGAAGAAAATATTTGCTGGGTACGGGGATTTGGGGGGGGGACTTGAAGAGCAGGGATTTGAAGAGCAGGAAGAAGGGTTTTATGCTAGAAGTGGGGAGAGGATTTGTGTTGGGAGAGGATTTGGGGGTGAAGTATTTGTGCTGGGATGAGGATTTGTGTAGGGAGGTTTGGATTTAGGAGGTGGAAGAAGATTAGCACTGGGAAAGAGAATTTGGGGGAGAGGAATTGTGCTAGAAATGGGGAAAAGATTTACACTGGGAGGAAGATCTGTGCTAGAAGAAAGATTAGGGGGCAGATTATGCTAGAATGGAGGGGGGATTTTTGCTCATAGGAATTTTTTTGGGGCATTTGTTGCACTGGGAAGGGGGATTGGGTGGAGAGAGGATTTGTGTCGAAGGGATTTGGAGAGCAGAAATTGGCTGAGGAAGGGTTTGTACTGGAATGGGGGGTTGTGCTCGGAGGGGGAATTTGGGGGGTGGAAGAAGATTTATTCTAAGAGGGTATTAGGGGAAAGGAGGATTTTGCTGGGGGGAACAGGATTCATGTTGGGAGGGTAAATGGAGGGGTGAGGGGATAAGTGCTAGGATGGGGAAGAAGGGGGGAATGTTCTGGGACCGGAGATTTGGGGAGGGAGGAGGAGGACTTGTGCCAAGAAAAGGGGAAGAAGATTTGTGTTGGGAGGGGGGATTTGTTCTGGGAGGACGAGAGAGGATTTGTACTGGGAGGGGGAAAACTTACAAATTAGTTAGTTTGGAGGGGAGGGGGTGGGGATTTTTGCTGAAAGGGTAAAGTTTTGGAGGGGAAATTTTGCACTCGCCTTTCTGATACACTGTGCGTTACACACTTCTATCCAGTGCATTCTGTGCATTACATACTCCTGTCCCCTGCACTCTGTGTGTCATGTATTCCTAAATGTGGCATTGACTACAACCTTCTGTGTGTTACATACTCCTGATCCTTGAACACATTGTATTACACACCCTTGACCCCTGCAGTCTGTGGTATGTAGTCTAAACCTGACACTGACTGCAGCACTCTGTGCATTGCACATGTCCACCTCCTGTGCTCCGCCTTTACAGGCTCCTGCATTATATACACAATACTGTACATTACATACTTCTCACCAAAGTGTTCATTGTCTTAACAGTTGGTGGTCGTTAAGCAGTCCTTGACTATTTTAATGAAGGTCAACTTTAAGGTAGGCTAAGATAAAGTGTTAGCTTTTTGTATATTTTAAGTGTGTGAAAAACCATATTCAATGGAAGCTTTTCATTCTTTTTTTTTTTGTATGATTGTGCTGGGGTTTATATGTGTTCATGAGACTTTTGCTTGTGGCATAGCAATCACAGCATATTTTATAGGTACAAGGAAGCCTGGCTTTTGTTTAACAATGCCTCTTAAGATATGCATGCCGCAGTCACTTCATCCTTTAAGTGTTTCTCATTCTGAAGTTCAAAATTTGAGAGGTATGCTTTCCCTATAGCTGCACCTTCTCTCCTACTGGGAGCAGTGTAGAAGTTTTAATTTGCCTCACCTGCCAGCTGCACCGTAGCCAGTGAGGGGAAGTGGAGAATGCATAACTCCACTCCCTCATTACATACTGCCATTTAAAGCCAATTTGATGTGATGTCCTTCGCGCTGCGCCCCATCACATTATGAGTGCAACATGAAGGAAGTCCCAGTGAAGCTTAGGACAGTGGGGGTGAGGGTTGCATTGTGGAGGAGTGGGGATGGGGGTAACAGGAGGACAGAGGGGGGCACCAAAATGTATGTTCACCTGTGTAGACAAAAATCCTTGCACCAGCCCTGTATAACAGATACCTACTTGATCCCATGAGCTAAGACTAAGATGAGGAATGTAATTTTACAAGTATTGTAGTGTGAGCAAAAGCTTAATGTCAGATCAGTCTATGGACATGAGAGGAGAAGAGAAAGAGTCTGTATTGCATCAATAGTGGATTGAATAGCTGGATATAATGAGAGAGGAGGAGGTTACTTCCAGAGGGAAGCCAACAGAGGGGTGTTTGTATTGTTAGTCAGTAAAGCTTATAACTGCACCCCCCCCCCTTTGTGGGGGTCAGGATGCCACCAATATCAAATCTGATCTAAGTGCGAGGCTAGATAATAATAATAATAGAGATTGGGTAACAATAAGCCACCAACTAAAATAGGGATTGCACATCAGGATTTTTTCCCTTTTCAAATGAAGCAGACAAGAAGGGAGTGTAGTTTAATAAAATATTGTCTGGGGATAGGGATAGGAATCGTTTGGAACACATATAATAGCTTGGGTAGAATGGACATTATAAAAGCAGCAATCCTACCCACATTGGAGAATTTTAAAATATTCAGGTGGTCTAGTTCTTTAGGGATTTTATCCGAAAAAGGTTGAAAATTTTATTGAAATTGATTGAAAGGAGCGAAAAGCCTTTCTGATGAAATAGGTAGTTTAAATAGGTGGTTGCCCAGGCGTGATTGTATGGTGTTTTATAGTAAAGGAGAGATGTTGAGGCCTAAAATTAAAGATTTGCTTTATTTCATTTTATAGTAGGATATAGGGCCAAACATAGAAATGACGTGTTGAACAACAGATAGTGAGTGGAGGGAATCAGTGAGAACTAAAATAACGTAATCATCAAAAAAACTATTTGTGGGACCAATCGGTAAAAAATTTTAGAGGAGAATCTGACCGAGCGCGCAAGAGGCTCCATGACTAATGCAAATATACTGTAAGCAGTGATAGCAGGCAACCCTGTCTGGTTCAGTTTGTAATAAGAAATTCAGAGGACAAGGTGCCTGACGAATAAATTCTAGCAGAAGGACAGAAATAGAAAGTCATAATGGCAGATAAAATTGAAAAATCAGAATTTCTTAAGAACCACATCTAGTAACCCCCAGTGCACCCAGTCAAACGCCTTCTCAGCATCTAGGGCTAAGAAAACTGCAGGGGTCTTGTAGATTTCTGTATGTCTGAGTATGTGAAGGATCCTCCTAGTAGCATCAGGGGCTTGTCGATTCTTAATTAATCCCACCTGAGCCAGGTTTACTAGGGAAGAGAGTATATCCAGTAAACGAAAGTCCAGGGCCTTCGCGTAGATTTTTAGGTCAGAATTTAGAACGGAGATGGGTCTACAACTGGATGGAAGAGAGAGGTATCTTTTTCTGATTTTGAAATAGTAGTTTCTACGGTGTGGAGCATTTCTTTGAGAAATTTACCAGAGTGTAACGCTTCATTATATATGGTGACTAAATGGGGAGTCAGGATACCTGCAAACTTTCAATAGTATTCATTAGTATTCATTAGGGAATCCAGCCAAGGGCTTTAGAGGAAGGGAGACCATGGATAACTTTAGAGATTTCCTTGATAGTAAAAGGACTGGACAGGGATTCTAATTGTGTAAAATTAAGGGATGGCAAGGACAATGTTAGAAGGAGCAATTGGATTTGATCTTTGGTGGGCTGGGAAGTGTCATTGTCTAATCATAGGTTATACAGGGCAGAGTAAAAGTCTTTAAAGACTTCCACTATTTGTGCTGGGCCATAGTGTTTAGTAGACATATGCATTCGTTTTCGTCCGAATGCATTTTCGTATGAATTTCAGGTATTTTTGTTATCGTTTTAACAAACGATAACGAAAGTGCAGAATCCGAAAAACAAAAGATCCAACATAAACAAATGCTTTATTTTCATTTTCGTTGTGACAACAGTTCGATATAGATAGGAGATTGGACATGACGCTGACAATAACAATCTGTGTCTATCAAACCTGTGGTCGAATGTGCCTAACCTTAACTCTATTAGTCCAAGGTTATTCTATATAGAGAGAAAAGATTCGACATAGAGAGAAAAGATTGCTGCTGGAATTGGGTGGGGGAAGTAAAATAAAAATAATGATGATGATGAATGTTATTGGCTGATTGTAACCAAAGAGGAGGAGCAGTAAAATAGCTAGTATAGTACACACGTACAGCCAATATACTTTCACTTACGATTGCTAGCAGAGAGAGACACACACACTGAATCATTTCAGAAGGTAGTCAATCTTAGCTGGTCCGTTTGTCAGAGAACCTGAATTATTTAGCAAATGAGCATAAGCACAGCAGCAGAACAATAGTGAAGCAAGTTACAGTTCAACTTAACTTTTTCATAATAATCTGCTGCTATTGTTTTAGTGTTGTGAACTTGATAGTGATAGTGATACTAGTTTTGCTAGTGTTGTGATAGCCTCAGAGGCTGCCCGTGTTGTGGGGGGGGGATTTATTATTATAGATTCTATATTATAGATTGAGATTCTATATAGATTCTATATACCCTATCTTGTTACCTGTCTGATCAGTGATCTGTTTGAACTATATACATTCAATATGAACGGCAAAGATTTGTCAAAGCATCGAAAAACATACAAACATCGACTCTTTGGCTTATGGTGTCTGTCGAAAGTTCTAATAAGATTTGACGGAGCAGCTAAACTATACAGCGTCATACAGTTTAGCTTCTCCGTCAAATCTTCTTTGAACATTCGACAGACACCATAAGCCTTCAATGACAGATTTTACTTTAATTAATTAGGATTTTCGGACGAATGCAATTTTTAACGAAAAACAAAATAAATAAAAACGAATTTCGGGAGTAACTAAATAAATGTATTTTTCGGACGAAAATGAAATTCCGAAACTAAATATTTCAGTGTGCACATGTCTAGTGTTTAGTATGCATGTGCAGAACAGAAACATTTGTTTTGTTTCGGATAGCTTCGTTATATTACAAAAAAAATTTTCGTTATGGAATTTGTTTAGTTTGGTTTCGGAATTCATTTAGTTGTTTCATTTTCGTTAAAATATTTTCATTAAAATCAGTTTCCTTTATGAATTTTCTAACAAATTCGAACTATTCAGAATGATTAGAATTCGGATTGGTCGAAAAGCATTTGACCGATTCAAATTCTGGGTGAAGAAATAGCTGGTTGTTAAGCAGCCACCCGCGTCTTTAACAACCATGAGTCATCATCTGTCAGCTGGCTTTCCCACTGACAGATAAATGTAAAGAAACAAATGATGGCCTTGCCGGGCAATAGAAAAATGTTTAACCCCCCCCCCCATCCATACCAGGCCCTTATGGTCTGGTGTGGATTTTTTTTTGCCTGGCACGTCAGGAAAAGGGGGGGGGGGCGAGCGAGCTCCCCCACCTCCTGAACCATACCAGGCCATATGCCTTTAACATGGGAGGTGGGTGCTTTGGGGTGGCGGGGCTCTGCCCCCTACCCCAAATCACCTTGTTGATGGGCCTCATCCCCACAACCGTAGCCAGTAGTTGTGGAGGTCTGGGGGTGGGGGGCTTGTCAGAATCTGGAAGCCCCATGTGAATGAGTATCGAGTACTTAGTACCCCTACCTATTCACCACAAGTGTACAAAAAGTAATAGACAAAACAAGAGACATTTTTGACAATTCCTTTATTAAAAAAATAACAAATAGCACTCCTCAATGTAAATTCATTGTCAATCACGTCACCCGATGACCCAAAAAATAACAAAAATTTAAAAAGCTCCCGCCTCCTAGGAGGCCTGCCTCTGAATGCCTCCTCTGTGTGTTGACACTTCTTATATAGGTTCATCACCCGGTGGCCCCGCCCCTTCTGACATCACAGACCCAGCATGCAACAGTCCATGACACATGTGGCCTGGTATGGTTCAGAGGGGGGCACTCGCTCGTCCTTCCTTCCTTCCTGACCTGCCGGGCTGCATCTCCGGATAAGGGTCTGGTATGGATTTTGGGGTAGGCCCACACAGTTTTTTTTTTTATTTTGGTTTGGGGTTCCCCTTAAAATCTATACCAGACCTGAAGGGCCTGGTATGGACTGTGAGAGGGACCCCATGTTGTTTATTTCTTTCTTTATTTATATATATATATATTTTTTAACCATAGATGTTTATTAAATTTTCACGATGTACATGTGAAGTAAAATTTAGACAACGTGTCAGACAATATAATGAGCATAATACAGAATGAGTACAAAAAGTCAAACTCACATTCAAATCATTGTAGCTTTTACTTAAGCTACTTTAAAGATGTGTATTTAGACCTTATCTGGAGGAAAAGCATGTCACCCCAAATGGGTACTCACTGAGATCAGGCTCACTAATAGTCTTAATAAGAGGGAACCCGCCTTGGACCTTAATGAGGGTCCGCGGAAATCTGATGCATAGTAAGTGCTAATGTGCAGATAAAATGATTCAGACGTGAACAGTAAACTTTTTCCTCTGGTGCAAGTTAGGTCACAAAAACTGGTACAGTACATGCCACCAAAACTGTGTCAATCTTGCCGCTGTTAGCAGCAAGATTGACACCCGCAAGCCCCGTCGCGGGAGCCAGCGCCGAGCTATGTCGCTCCTCCCGCTTGCTGCCCTAATACATTCCTATGGATGCGCCGCATCTCGTGGGGGCGGCGAGCGCGAGAAGCACAGCCACACAGCAGTGATTTCCAGCACGATCCCATTGCGCTGGAAACACAATATCGGCGGCAAGTACTGTAGTTCTGTGGGCGATCACTCCTCCAGTATTGTTTAGATCGCTAAAGGATACCACAGCTACCTTTTACCACTAAATGACCGTTATTTTTAACATTCATATAACAAATAAGTAAGTGTCATAAATGCGAGCGTGTCATAAATGTGCGCGCGTATAGAATATGTATGACTACCTTCCTTGTCAGAGGGGGGACATTTTCAATACCTACACTAAGGAGAATGAGCCCCGGTGTGAGGTCATGGGTAATTTCTGTAATTGTTTTGATAAGCGCTGAGATCTCCACCCAAAAAGAATAGATTACTGTACAGCTACAGAACATATGAAGTAAGCTACCAGTGGCTTGGCAGTTCCGCCAACATAGAGGAGATATTTCTGGATTCATCCTATTTAGGCGCAGGGGCGTGAGATACCATCTATGGAGTATCTTTTGCGTGTTTTTCCAAAGGTCTATACACGCCGACGATCTGCTATTATATTTTATAGCTTTATGCCATTGATAAAAGGAGAATTCTGTTTGCAGTTCTACTTCCCACTTTGTCATATTAGGTATTTTAGAGTGCATGTTCAAGGAGGTGGAGAATTCGTAGAATAGGGATATCCCCTTTTGTTTGATTGGGTTTTTATTGATGAGATAGTGCCAAAGGATTTGAGGTAATTCTATGGGGCCAGTTTTATGAGTAGATGAGTAGGGCTCTATTTGGAAAATTCTGTATTTATCCTGAGTCCTGATCAGGTAAGCCAGATGTGGACAAATGTACTCCTTTTTTCCTCCAGGTTTGGGTTGACAAACCAGGTATAAGATGTTCATAGGTCGCTAGTGGGATCTTTATTCTGCAAAGAGGAGTATCTGTAAAATGTTGTCTAAGCAAGGCAGACCACCAAGTCAAGTCAAGCTTTATTGTCATTCCACTACACGTAGGAACATACACCAGAACAAAATATCGTATCTCACAGGGCCAAGGTTCTACACACAAATTAAACATAATTATAACTAGATGTACAAAGAATAAAAACACTGTGAGGAATACACATCTGGGAACTACGTAACTGTACATATACTATATGTTTCTAAAAGTCTTTGTAGCAGCAAGTGTTTATAAAAGTGTCTAGTGCATATTCAAGAGTAAAAAGGAGGGGGAGTGAGACGTTACTGATCACAATATAGAGGAATAGAAGAGGTTTCAAAGAGGATTGGAGTTGAAGGCTCTCACAGCCTGGAGGAAAAAAACAGTTGAACAGTCTGACAGTACTGGTTTTGGTACTCCGGTACCTTCTACCTGATGGCAAGAGCTGAAAGAGACTGTGGGAGGGATGAGTAGGATCCCTTTACGATACTTGTAGCTTTTCTGGAGCATCGTGAATGGAAAATGTCCAGGATGAAGGGGAGAGAGATACCAATAATCAGAGCCGATCCGCCCTATACGCGGACTACGCAAGCTGCGTAGGGCCCCGCCGCTGAGCGGGGCCCCAAGGGCGGATCGGCTCTGCTCGGAGGCCCCTGGGGCCGCTGCCGCCGCTGTGGGGGCAGCGGCGCCTGAAAAAAAGATGGCCACGGGGCCGACATGCAACTGCGCATGCGCCCGCCTTTCTGAAAATTGCCGAGCAGCGGCGATAGCGCTGGCGCATGCGCAGTTGCATGTCAGCCCCGTGGCCATCTTTTTTTCAGGCACCGCTGCCCTGACATCGGCGGCAGCAGCCCCATGCGCAGTGACACGATGGCGCCGAGTGGCGCCATTTTTAAAAAATAAAACGTCCCCTCCGCAGCTTCTGACCTCCTGGGCCCCCCCTCGCAGCCTCTGACCTCCTGGGCCCCCTCCCCCTCCCCCTCGCAGCCTCTGACCTCCTGGGCCCCCTCCCCCTCGCAGCCTCTGACCTCCTGTCCCCCTTCCCCCCTCGCAGCCTCTGACCTCTCCTGCCCCCCCCCCCTCAGCAGCCTCTGACCTCCTGGGCCCCCTCCCCCTCGCAGCCTCTGACCTCCTGTCCCCCCTCGCAGCCTCTGACCTCCTGCCCCCCCCCTCGCAGCCTCTGATCTCCTGCCCCCCCTCGCAGCCTCTGACCTCCTGTCCCCCCCTGCAGCCTCTAACCTCCTGCCCCCCCCTTGCAGCCTCTGACCTCCTGCCCCCCTTGCAGCCTCTGACCTCCTGCCCCCCCTTGCAGCCTCGGACCTCCTGCCCCCCTTGCAGCCTCGGACCTCCTGTCCCCCCCCTTCGCAGCCTCGGACCTCCTGTCCCCTCCCTTCGCAGCCTCGGACCTCCTGTCCCCTCCCCTTCGCAGCCTCGGACCTCCTGCCCCCCCTCGCAGCCTCAGACCTCCTGTCCCCCCCCTCGCAGACTCAGACCTCCTGTCCCCCCCTCGCATCCTCTGACCTCCTGTCCCCCCCTCGCATCCTCTGACCTCCTGCCCCCCCTCGCAGCCTCTGACCTCCTGTCCCCCCCCCTCGCAGCCTCTGCCCTTCTGTCCCCCCCCCTCGCAGCCTCTGCCCTTCTGTCCCCCCCTTGCAGCCTCTGACCTCCTGTCCCCCCCCTTCGCTGCCTCTGACCTCCTGTCCCCCCCCCTTCGCAGCCTCTGACCTCCTGTCCCCCCCCCTTCGCAGCCTCTGACCTCCTGTCCCCCCCTTCACAGCCTCTGACCTCTCCTGTTCCCCCCCACAGCCTCTGACCTCTCCTGTTGCCCCCCCGCAGCCTCTGACCTCTCCTGTTGCCCCCCCACAGCCTCTGACCTCTCCTGTTGCCCCCCACAGCCTCTGACCTCTTCTGTTGCCCGCCCCCCCCCCCCCCACAGCCTCTGACCTCTCCTGTTGCCCCCCCCCCCAGCCTCTGACCTCTCCTGTTGTCCCATCCGCAGCCTCTGACCTCCCCTGTCCCATCCGCAGCCTCTGACCTCCCCTGAGTCAAGAGAGGGAGCGCAGCCAGGATGGGGGTCATGGGAGAAGTCAGACATGTATGGACTGTGGAGAGGAAACTATGGGATAAAACCAGAGCCACCAAACTGGAGCCGACTGACTGAGCCCGGCATGATGCACCTGAGAGGAGGTCAGTGACAGCACCGCCAGGCCAGTCTAGGGGGGGTCAATACAATATTGTAAGGGGGCACTGATATAAAGGTTTCCCCCTTATATCAGTAAACCCCCTTATCTTAGTGTTTTCTTTCTCTGGTCACCAGAGTCCTCCCCACATTCCCAGAGTTCCCCTTTACATCATAGTATGCAGGATTCCACCTTACAGTGCAAGGGGGAACTCTGATGTAAAGGGCAATGCCGCAGACCCTGATGTAAGTAGGGAGGCTCTCTGAGGACACTGATGTATGGGGGCTCTCTGGGGACCCCGATGTAAGGAGGGGCTTTATAGGGATGCTCTTTGGGGACCCTGATGTAAGGGGGGTGCTCTCTGGGGACCCTAATGTAAGGGGGGTGCTCTCTGGGGACCCTAATGTAAGGGGGGTGCTCTCTGGGGACCCTGATGTAAGGGGGGTGCTCTCTGGGGATCCTGATGCAAGGGGTGTCTCTCTGGGGATCCTGATGTAAGGAGGGGCTCTCTGGGGACCCTGATGTAAGGGGGGTGCTCTCTGGGGATCCTGATGTAAGGGGTGTCTCTCTGGGGACCCTGGTGTAAGGGGGGGCTCTCTGGGGACCCTGGTGTAAGGGGAGGCTCTCTGGGGACCCTGGTGTAAGGGGAGGCTCTCTGGGGACCCTGGTGTAAGGGGGGGCTCTCTGGGGACCCTGGTGTAAGGGTGGGCTCTCTGGGGACCCTGGTGTAGGGGGGGGCTCTCTGGGGACCCTGGTGTAAGGGGGGGGGGCTCTCTGGGGACCCTGGTGTAAGGGGAGGCTCTCTGGGGACCCTGATGTAAGTGGGGCATCCACACTCAGACATGTAAAGATAAATATATAATGTCTGTTCTATATTGTTGTACTTATTCTTTGACTGTTTTGTTTAAAGGAGGGAGGATTGTATTGGGAGCGCTGAAGTGTCAGGTGTGACTGTGTGGCAATGGCAAATGGTTTACATAGCTCACCGCATCACGGGTCAGGTAGAGGGCCCCTTAGCAGAATTTTGCTTAGGGCCCCAGGGAGGTCAGGATCGGCACTACCAATAATCTTTTAAGCCGTCTTCACTAGCTGCTGCAGGGAGAGGCAACATTAAAAGACATAAATGCTCCGTCTTTTGGACCCAGAGTAGCCACTGTGTCTACATGCCATCAATAGCTGGAGGTGATACACAAACTGCAGAGACACAGACTGGATTGTGAGCCCTGTAGCTGTAGATAATACACACACTGCAGAGACACAGACTGGATTGTGAGGCCTGTAGCTGTAGATAATACACACACTGCAGAGACACAGACTGGATTGTGAGGCCTGTAGCTGGAGATGATACACGCACTGCAGAGACACAGACTGAACTGTGAGGCCTGTAGCTGGAGATAATACACACACTGCAGAGACACAGACTGGATTGTGAGGCATGTAGCTGGAGATGACACACACACACTGCAGAGACACAGACTGCAACAGTAGCTTGGATTGTAGGGTAAGGTGGTGATTTTGAGTTATGGTGTAGGCATGCCGCAAGTGCCACCGCAGAGAGGTTGTGTCCCGGAGTGACTTCTCTTTCTATGCTAGACCACCGCTTGTCTGATTGACTTGAAAACCAATATCACATTTGGTCAAGCACCGCTGCAGTGTAGTACCTTTGAGCGTTAGGAAGGCCCCCTAGGTTCTTGGGTTTATACAGGTGTGCTAAGGCAATTCTCTTTTTTTTTTCCTGCCCATATGTATTTGTTCAGAGTAATAGCTAATTGGGAGAAGAATTTTTGTGGAATAGGGATTGTTAATGTCCTAAAGTGATATAGTAGTTTAGGCAATACTTGCATTTGGTATGCAGCTATCCTCCCCATTAGGGATGAGCTGAACACCCCCCCGTTCGGCTCGCACCAGAACCCGCGAACGGACCTAAAGTCCGTGCAAGCTTTAGAACCCTATTAGTTATAATGGATGCGAATGTTCGAAATCAAAAGTGCTAATTTTAAAGTCATAAAAAGTGTTTGGGGACGTGGGTCCTGCCCCAGGGGACATGTATCAATGCAATTTTTTTTTTTTTAAAACGGCCGTTTTTTCAGGAGCAGTGATTTTAATAATGCTTAAATTGAAACAATAAAAGTGTAATATAACTTTAAATTTCGTACCTGGGGGTGTCTATAGTATGCATGTAAAGGGGCGCATGTTTCCTGTGCTTAGAACTGTCCCTGCAAAAAGTGTCATTTTTGCAGGAAAGAAAGCTATTTAAAATCACTCGCGGCTAATGTGAATTGACGGCTCCCGTAACACAGAGAACAGTCATTCATTGAAAGTCATTGATAAAAAAAAAGTCATTGATAAAAATAAAAATAAAAAAAAATAAAGCGTGGGGGTCCCCCCAAATTCAATAACCAGGCCCTTCAGGTCTGGGATGGATATTAAGGGGAACCCTAGCCAAAAAAAATGGCGTGGGGTCCCCCTCAAAATCCATACCAGACCCTTGAGGTCTAGGATGGATTTTAAGGGGAACCCTAGCCAAAAAAAATGGCGTGGGGTCCCCCTCAAAATCCATACCAGACCCTTATCCGAGCACACAACCTGGCAGGCCGCAAGAAAAGAGGGGGGACGAGAGCGCCCCCCCTCCCGCCTGAACCGTACCAGGCCACATGCCCTCAACATTGGGAGGATGCTTTGGGGGTCTGAGACCTTGTCCCCATGTTGATGAGGACAAGGGCCTCGTCCCCACAAACCTGGCTGGCGGTTGTGGGGGTCTGCGGGCGGGGGGCTTATCGGAATCTGGAAGCCCCCTTTAACAAGGGGACCTCCAGATCCCGGCCACCCCTGTGTGAAATGGTAAGGGGGTACAAGAGTACCCCTACCATTTCACCAAAAAAGTGTCAAAAATTTTAAAAATGACAGGAGACGGTCTTTGACAATTCCTTTATTAAAATCTTCTTTCTTCTTTCTTCTTTCTTCATCCTTCGGTTTCTTCATCTTCTCCTTCCGTCATCTTCTTCCATCTTCTTCTTCCATCTTCTTCTTCCTCCGATCCGCTTCTTCTTGCGATGGTCTTCTCGTCCTTCTCGTCCGGCATCTTCTTCCATGGCGTCGGCGTCTGTTCTTCTGTTGGGCAGCTCCTCGCAATGGGAGGCTCCCACTGTGTGAGGCTTCGCTCCGTCTGACAGGTCTTTTATAACGGAGGGCACCTGGTGATTCATAGGGAATTCCCCATGACGTCCCCGTGCGTCAGAGGGGACGGGGTCACCAGATGCCCTCCGTTATAAATGACCTGTCAGACGCAGCGAAGCCTCACACAGCGGGAACCTCCCATTGCGAGGAGTGGCCCAAGAAGAGACACTAACACCGACGCCGATGCCATGGAAGAAGATGCCGGACGAGAAGGACGAGAAGACCAGCGCAAGAAGAAGCGGATCGGAGGAAGAAGATGATGGAAGAAGAAGATGGAAGAAGATGCCGGAAGGAGAAGATGAAGAAACCGAAGGATGAAGAAAGGAAGACCAGAAGAAAGAAGAAAGAAGATTTTAATAAAGGAATTGTCAAAGACCGTCTCCTGTAATTTTTACAATTTTTGACACTTTTTTGGTGAAATGGTAGGGGTACTTTTGTACCCCCTTACCATTTCACACAGGGGGGGGGGCGGGATCTGGGGGTCCCCTTGTTAAAGGGGGCTTCCAGATTCCGATAAGCCCCCCGCCCGCAGACCCCCACAACCACCGGCCAGGGTTGTGGGGAAGAGGCCCTTGTCCTCATCAACATGGGGACAAGGTGCTTTTTGGGGGTCTCAGACCCCCAAAGCATCCTCCCAATGTTGAGGGCATGTGGCCTGGTACGGTTCAGGCGGCCTGCCAGGTTGCGTGCTCGGATAAGGGCCTGTAGCCAATTATGGCTCTTCTCGCTGCCGGCGCTGTGATTGGCCAAGCATGCGGGGTCACAGTGCATGCTTGGCCAATTATCAGCCAGCATTGCACTGCGACTGGCGCAATGCATTGCGGGCCGCTCGCATCACACGAATGTGATGCGAGCGGCCTAAATAGTTCTGGGCTCGCGGAACGGGGAACGCCCGATGTTCGATTCAAACATTGGTTCGAATCAAACACCGGGCCCATCCCTACTCCCCATTCAAGTAAGGTGCAATTCGCTGATCTGGCTTAGTTCCTCTTCTATTTTACTCAGCAATGGAGCGTAATTAAATGCATATATGTTAGAGGAGGGGGAGGTCAGCTGCACCCTAATGTATGTGATTGAGGGGGAGTTCCTGTTACACAGGAATGCCATTTCAAGCCTGAGTTTCTCCTCCTTGGTTACATTAAGTGCTAAGGCAAAGCATTTATGAGCATTGACTTTATAGTAAGACACCCTCATAAATTCATTTAGCAGGGAGTTTACTGACGGGATAGAATGTTCTGGGTCGGTCAAAGTTAAGATGATGTCGTCAGCAAACAATCCTATTTTATGGCTTTCTGGGCCTATTTTGATACCCTGGATTACTATACTGGATCTAATATACTACGCTAGCGGTTCTATAATGAGTGAGAAAATAATTGGGGATAGGGGGCAGCCTTGGCGAGTTCCATTGAACAAAGCAAAGGGTTCAGAAAGTAGGCTGGAGGTATAGACATGGGCTGTGGGGTTTGAGAAAAGGGACATAATTGCAGAATAAATCATTCCAGAAAAGCCAAATGTGTGCAGGGTTTTGGATAGGTATCACCAGTGGACCCTATCAAAGGCCTTTTCTGCTTCCAGGGCCAGGAAAGTGCTAGGTCTCTGGGAGATCTCTGCATAGCTCAGAAGGTTTATCATTCTCCTGGTCCCATCTGGTGCCTGTCTGCCCTTTACAAAGCCCACTTGGTGAAGGCCAATGAGAGAGGGGGTGACCTCCATTAATCGGTTTGCTAAGATTTTAGCGTATATTTTTAGATCAGAATTTAACAGGGAAATAGGCAGTGGCTCCCCCATCCATGCGCCCAGCCCCTTTCAGGACGTCGGACGCATTGATTCCTGAGGGTGGTATATTTTGAAGCACCTGATTAGAGCCAGAGCCACCTGATTAGTGCCTTTTAGGCTCTAATAGGCTTCAAAATAGAGTGGGCTCAGGGCGCAGAGAGTGCGCCCTGATCCCACCCAATTATGTTACAATAGCGAATACATTTTCGCTATCTTCACACTAACCTTCCTCCCGGCCAATCAGGAGGCAGGACGTCAGACCTGCTTCCTAATTGGCCAAAGCGCCAGGTCACCCTATTGGATGCCTGGTGCTTAGGAAGAGGAGCGAGGAGACTCGCGCAGGAGCGGAGGCCGCCGCTGCTCTGAGAGGTAAGTCCCCTCAGCTGAGTCAGCTGCATCCCCCCCACACAAGCGGATTGCAGCTTTGGCACCCCCCCTCGGGTGGGATGATGCAGCCAGAGCCGCAAACCCTGTGAGTGGGGGGGTCAGTGGGTACAGTGGCTGCATTTGGTGGGCAAGTGGCTGCATTTGGTGGGCAAAGGTGGCTGCATTTGATGGGCAAGTGGCTGCATTTGGTGGACACGGGTGGCTACGTTTGATGGGCACAGGTGGCTGTGTTTGATGGCCAAGTGGCTGCATTTGGTGGGCACAGGTGGCTACATTTGATGGGCAAGTAGCTGCATTTGGTGGGTACAGGTGGCTGCATTTGATGGGCACAGGTGGCTGCATTTGATGGGCAAGTGGCTGCATTTGATGGGCACAGGTGGCTGCATTTAATGGGCAAGTGGCTGCATTTGATGGGAACAGGTGGCTGTGTTTGATGGGCACAGGTGGCTGCATTTGATGGGCAAGTGGCTGCATTTGATGGGCACAGGTGGCTGTGTTTGAAGGGCACAAGTGGCTGCATTTGATGGGCAAGTGGCTGCATTTGATGGGCACAATGGATGCGTTTGAGGGGCACACGTGGCTGCATTTGATGGGCAAGTGGCTGCATTTGATGGGCACAAGTGGTTGCATTTGATGGGCACAAGTGGTTGCATTTGATGGGCAAGTGACTGCATTTGATGGGCATGTGGCTGCATTTGATGGGCACAATGGATGTGTTTGAGGGGCACAAGTGGCTGCATTTGATAGGCATCTGTGGCTGCATTTGATGGGCACAAGTGGCTGCATTTGATTGGCACAGGTGGCTGCATTTGATGGGCAAGTGGCTGCATTTGATGGGCACAGGTGGCTGTGTTTGATGGGTAAAAGTTGCTGCATTTGATGGGCACAGGTGGCTGCATTTGATGGGCAAGTGGCAGCATTTGATGGGCACAATGGATGCGTTTGAGGGGCACAAGTGGCTGCATTTGATGGGCAAAGGTGGTTGTGTTTGATGGGCACAAGTGGCTGCATTTAATGGGCACAGGTGGCTGCATATGATGGGCATAAGTGGCTGCATATGATGGGCACAGGTGGCTGCATATGATTGGCACAAACGGCTGCATTTGGGCACAAGTGGCTGCGTTTGATGGGCACAAGTGGCTGCGTTTGATGGGCACAATGGCTGCGTTTGATGGGCACAATGGCTGCGTTTGGGCACAAGTGGCTGCTTTTGATGGGCACAGGTGGCTGCATTTGATGGGCAAGTGGCTGCGTTTGATGGGCAAAATGGATGTGTTTGATGGGCACAATGGCTGCGTTTGATGTGCACAAATGTCTGCGTTTGATGGGCATGTTGCCTCATTTGATGGGCACAATGGATGCATTTGATGGGCACAATGGATGCAATTGGGGGGAGGGGTTTCATTATTTTTCAGTTTGTTTGCACCCCCCCAAAAAAATTGTGAGCACCAGCTGTCACTGGAAATAGGTCTAAAATTCTGGGGGCATGAGGGGTCTTTACCTGGCTTTGGTAGTGTAACTATTACAGCCTGGAGCATTTCATTTGGGAAGGAGCCTATAGATGCTGTCTTGTTAAAAATTTCTACTAGTTTGGGAGCTAATATTGATAGGAATGCCTTGTAATATTCGGCGGAAAAAACATCCGCTCCAGGTGACTTATGCATGGGAAGGGAATTTATGAAGGATTCGACCTCTCTAGTGGTGGAGCGTTCCATTTTTGAAGTGTAGGGCTATCTACTGTCGGTTGGTGGGTGTGCAGGTCCTTGTTCAGATTATAGAGGGATTCATAGTGGTGTTTGTTTGATGATGTTGATATGGGTAAGATTAGAACGTGCTTGTCTTTTTTTGAGTTGGGAAGCTAAGAGTCTACTTGCCTTGTTGTTTTGTGAGTAGAAGGACAGTTTCATGCCTTTAAAGAATGTGTCATAGTCTGCCCTAAGTTCCTGCCGCAGTTCCTCATGGCAGGAAGTAAGGCAATCTAGTATTAGGGTGGAAGTGGTAGCAGGGTTTTTGTGCTGGGTTTCTAGGTCGGCAATAGATTCATGGAGCTGCAATATGCGGTGTGTAGTTTTTTTCCTTTTTCTGGATGCTATTTGGATGAGGGTACCTCTGGCGAACGCTTTATGTGCACACCACGTTGTCAAGGGAGAGCATTCTCCATTGTCATTAAATTGGAAGTATTCTTTGAGTTTTCTTTCTACCTCATTCCTGATCTTGGGGTGTGGTAGGAGGAAAGTGTTATTGCGCCACAGTAGTTTGTGGGATATTTTGTTCGTATTCACAACATCACTGGTCACCGGCGCATGGTCCGACCATGTGATGTTGTGGATATTAGCATATCTGACTTGCTGTAGAGTATACATGTCTGTAAGGAAAAAATCAATTCTTGAGTAGCTATTATGTACCATGGAGTAGAACATGTATTCCCTCTCGGAGGCCCTCAGGCACTGCCACGGATCATAGAGCTTTCTTTTGATGGTATTTGATTGCCTCTGTGATTTTTATTTTTTTATAATGAAAAAAAAAAGCGTATATTTATTGGTTTGCGCAAAAGTTTTATAGCGTCTACAAACTAGAGTACATTTTCTGGAATTTACACCGCTTTTAATTTATGACTGCCTATTTCATTTCTTGAGGTGCTAAAATGGCAGAGAAGTACAAAACCCCCCCAAATGACCCCATTTTGGAAAGTAGACACCCCAAGCTATTTGCTGAGAGGCATGTTGAGCCCATTGAATATTTTTTTTTTTAGTCCCAAGTGATTGAATAAAGACAAAAATAAAAAAGAATTTTTTTTTCTTCAAAAAGTTGTCACTAAATGATATATTGCTCACACATGCCATAGTTATATGTGGAATTGCACCCCAAAATACATTTTGCTGCTTCTCCTGAGTATGGGGATACCACATGTGTGGGACTTTTTGGGAGCCTAGCCGCGTACGGGGCCCCGAAACCCAAGCACCGCCTTCAGGATTTCTAAGGGTGCAAATTTTTGATTTCACTCCTCACTACCTATCACAGTTTCGAAGGCCATAAAATGCCAAAATAGCACAAAACCCCCCCAAATGACCCCATTTTGGAAAGTAGACACCCCAAGCTATTTGTTGAGAGGCATGGTGAGTATTTTACAGCTCTCATTTGTTTTTGAAAATGAAGAAAGTAAAGAAAAAAAATTTTTTTTTTTCTTTTTTCAATTTTCAAAACTTTGTGACAAAAAGCGACATCTGCAAAATACTCACAATACCTCTCAGCAAATAGCTTGGGGTGTCTACTTTCCAAAATGGGGTCATTTTGGGGGGTTTTATGCCATCTGGGCATTCCATGGCCTCCGAAACTGTGATTGGCAGTGAGAAGTGAAATAAAAAAATTACTCCCTTAGAAAGCCTGAAGGCGGTGCTTGGTTTTTGGGGTTCCGTACGCAGCTAGGCTCCCAAAAAGTCCCACACATGTGGTATCCCCGTACTCAGGAGAAGCAACAGAATGTATTTTGGGGTGTATTTCCACATATGCCCATGACATGTTTGAGCAATATATCATTTAGTGACAACTTTTTGTAAAAAAAATATATATATTTTTTTTTTTTCATTATTCAATCTCTTGGGACAAAAAAAAAAAATATTTAATGGGCTCAACATTGCTCTCAGCAAATAGCTTGGGGTGTCTACTTTCCAAAATGGGGTCATTTGGGGGGGGTTTGAACTGTCCTGGCATTTTATGCACAACATTTAGAAGCCTATGTCACACGTCACCCACTCTTCTAACCACTTGAAGACAAAGCCCTTTCTGACACTTTTTGTTTACATGAAAACATATTTTTTTTTTGCAAGAAAATTACGTTGAACCCCCAAACACTATATATATTGTTAAAGCAAAGGCCCTACAGATTAAAATGGTGGGTGTTGCATTTTTTTTTTTTCCACACAGTATTTGCGCAGCGATTTTTCAAACGCATTTTTTGTGGAAAAAATACACTTTTTTTTATTTTAATGCACTAAAACACACTATATTGCTCAAATTTTTGATGAAATAAAAAATATGATCTTAGGCCGAGTACATGGATACCAAACACGACATGCTTTAAAATTGCGCACAAACACGCAGTGGCGACAAACTACATACATTTTTAAAAGCCTTTAAAAGCCTTTACATGATACCACATTAGATTCACGGAGGAGGTCTACTGCTAAAATTACTGCCCTCGATCTGACCTTCGCGGTGATACCTCACATGCATGCTGCAATTGCTGTTTACATATGACGCCAGACCAACGCTTGTGTACGCCTTTGCGCAAGAGAAGGGGGGGCAGGGGTGCTTTTTTTTTTTTTTTTTAGTTTTTTTTTTATTTATTTAGCTTTTTTATTCTATTTTTAAACTGTTCCTTCCATTTTTTTTCTTTGTTATGATTTTTATTGTTATCTCAGGGAATGTAAATATCCCATATGATAGCAATAGGCAGTGACAGGTACTCTTTTTTTGAAAAAATTGGGGTCTATTAGACCCTAGATCTTTCCTCTGCCCTCAAAGCATCTGACCACACCAAGATTGGTGTGATAAAATGCTTTCCCAATTTCCCAATGGCGCGGTTTATATCCGGGAGGGGGGACATTCCCTCCTACTGCTTGTAAAAGCAGTCTAGAGGCTAATTACCCGCTAGAATTGCTTTTACATGAAAGCCGATCACTGGCTGAAAAGAATGATACCAAGATGATACCTAAACCTGCAGGCATCATTCTGGTATAACCATTCAAAGTCCAGCAACATACTGGACATATATTGTAATCTTTTTTTTTTTCATGCAGCCTCTTGGCTGAACGAAAAAAAGAGATTGATTGGTGGGTATGCCCACCATTAGAATACCTCCCTTCATCCACCCACTTCTAATGATGGGCATACATGCACCATTTATATATGCCGATGCATGGGGGCATCCTCCCGCAAAAGTTATGCCGTGTACACACGGTCGGAATTTCGACCGTATGTACGTGGCATTAGGAGCCAATCGCTCCTCCGCCCCCCCTGCTGCCCCCATGCTTCGGCACATATGCTCTTTTTTTTAACTGTGGTGGTGAAATCACCTCCTACAGTGTTGGAGTCGCGGCTTTATGTATCGTGGGAGCAAACGCTGTTGCTGTCAAGATAAATAAATCCGCGCTGCAACTGAATGGCGCACCTGAAAACAAAAAAATGCTTAACACTAAAACACAGTAAACAAAATTACATACCTGAAAAGCAAGCATGATAAAACATAATAAAACATTGCAGAATAGAATGGAGTAAAAAAAGAGCAACAATAGAGAGAGAGAGAGAACAATAAAACGACAACTATTTTTGTTTTTTTTATTTTTTTGAGATTCACAGGTAAAAAAGCTCCTGACTGAAGCGACTGAATCAAAACGCTACCACAAAAAAAATGTTAGCGATCGCAGGGATCAGGCCTGACTCTGCGAACACTGCAGTTATGTGTGCTTAGTGTTTTGTAAGTGACAGTGATCGATCGATACTGCACTTGGGTGGGCTGGGCTGGGCGGAGGGGGAAAAACGCAGGTGCTAGCAGGTATCTGGGCTGATCCCGCTAACAATGCGTTTTTTTGGAACCCTAAACTGCTGGGACGCTAGTATAGATCTGATCAGATCAGATATTGATCTGTTCAGATACTATACCACTAAGGGAGGTGTATGCTTTGCGCGTGGGTGTTTGCGGTACTGGCACTAACCTGGGGCGACGCAGACCTTATTTGACCCTAAAACCTAATTGATATCACCCGCCGGGCGATCAGGGGGGTTAAACCGTTATTGGGTAATAAATGGCGGGTGCCCTGACAGTATAAAAAACAAGCTAACTAACCAGCGTCACCCGTAACAGTAATACAAAAAAAAAACTGGTTACCTAGCGACACTAATGCAGCAATCAGAAAAACGATCGCTTAGTGACACTGGCAAAAGGGGGTGAAAGGGTTAACTAGGGGCAATCAGGGGGTTAAACCTTTATTAGGTAATATATGGGGGTACCTGACGCTATATAAAAACCTGACGGGGAACCTAAATAACGAAATAACTAACTGGCTAACCAGCGTCACCAGTGACATTTTATACGGTGATCACTGGTGAAAGGGTTAACTCTAGGGGCAATCAGGGGGTTAAAACCTTTATTTAGGTTGTAATATGGGGGTACCTGACCTATAAACCTATTTATGAACCTATATAAACATGGCGGTTAACCTAAAAAAAAACTGGTTACCTAGCGACACTAATGCAGCGATCAGAAAAACGATCGCTTAGTGACACTGGCAAAAGGGGGTGAAAGGGTTAACTAGGGGCAATCAGGGGGTTAAACCTTTATTAGGTAATATATGGGGGTACCTGACGCTATATAAAAACCTGACGGGGAACCTAAATAACGAAATAACTAACTGGCTAACCAGCGTCACCAGTGACAGTTATACGGTGATTACTGGTGAAAGGGTTAACTCTAGGGGCAATCAGGGGGTTAAAACCTTTATTTAGGTTGTAATATGGGGGTACCTGACCTATAAAACTATTTATGAACCTATATAAAACATGGCGGTTAAAATAAAAAAAAAATGGTTACCTAGCGACACAATGCAGCGATCAGAAAAACGATCGCTTAGTGACACTGGCAAAAGGGGGTGAAGGGGTTAACTAGGGGCAATCAAGGGGTTAAACCTTTATTAGGGGGGGGTAGGGGGCTACCTAGGACCTAAAACTAACTGCCCTGACAGTTATTACAGTCACACTGACACTAAATGCAGTGATCAGTAAATAAATGATCACTGCAATTAGTGACACTGTGACTGGGGGGGGAGGGGGTGATCTGGGGGGTGATCTGGGGGTGACAGGGGGGTGGAATATGTGCCTAACTGTACTGGTGTCAGTGTAGTGTTGTGCACTAACCTGTACATGTTCGCCGCTCGGCGTCTCCGGTCACATAGACCGGCGCACCGAGCGTGACATCACTTCCGCCTTCCTGTCTATACAATAGACAGGAAGGGGAAGGTTATGACATAGAGAGCCTAAGGTCTGCCTTTGCCTGTGAGCCACCGAGGAGGAGTCCAGCTCCCCATTCAGGATCATATTAAAATCCCCACATACAATTACATAGTTACATAGTTACATAGTTACATAGTTAGCTAGGCTGAAAAAAGACACAAGTCCATCCAGTTCAACCTGAAAAAAAAAAAGAAATAACTTTAATAGCTAAACTGTTAATATTCATGTAGAGTTCTTGTTCGTTACCAATAAAAAAAATTTGAAAAAAAAAAAAAAATAATAAATAAAAATAAAAAATATTGTACAATCCAATATACCCAATTCTATACCCACAGTTGATCCAGAGGAAGGCAAAAAGAAAACCCAGCAGAGCATGCTCCAATCTGCTACAGCAGGGGGAAAAAATCCCTTCCTGATCCCCCAAGAGGCAATCAGATTTTCCCTGGATCAACTTTACCTATAAATGTTAGTGCCCAGTTATATTATGTACATTTAGGAAAGTATCCAGGCCTTTCTTAAAGCAATCTACTGAGTTAGCCAGAACCACCTCTGGAGGGGGTCTATTCCACAATTTCACAGCTCTGTGAAACTGTGAATAAACCTTTCCGTATTTGGAGATGAATCTCTTTTCCTCCAGACGTAAAGAGTGCCCCCTTGTCCTCTGTGTTGACCGTAAAGTGAATAACTCAAGTTCACTATATGGACCCCTTATATGTTTGAACATGTTGATCATATCCCCTCTTATTCTCCTCTTCACAAGAGTGAATAAATTCAGTTCCTCTAATCTTTCCTCATAGCTGAGTTCCTCCATGCCTCTTATCAGTTTGATTGCCCTTCTCTGCACTTTCTCCAGTTCCCCGATATCCTTTTTGAAAACTGGTGCCCAAAACTGAACTGCATATTCCAGATGAGGTCTTACTAATGATTTGAACAGTGGCAAAATTATATCTCTCTCTCTGGAGTCCATACCTCTCTTAATACAAGAAAGGACTTTGCTCGCTTTGGAAACCGCAGCTTGGCATTGCATGCTATTATTGAGCTTATGATCTACCAAAACCCCCAGATCCTTCTCCACTACGGATTCCCCCAGTTGTACTCCCCCTAGCATGTATGATGCATGCATATTCTTAGCCCCCAAGTGCATAACTTTACATTTATCAACATTAAACCTCATCTGCCACATAGTCGCCCAATTAGACAGAGCATTGATGTCGGCTTGTAAATTGGAGACCTCCTGTAAGAACGTTATTCCACTGCATAGCTTGGTGTCATCTGTAAAGACAATTAGATTACCTTTGCATTGTTTTAGCTAACTTAAAGACTTTATGAATACATTTCATAGCTTTTACATTAGGAGCATATAAGTTCACCAAAGTGTAGACGACCCGGTCTACTTCTGCAACCATTATAATGAAGCGACCTTGTGGGTCAACGTGGTTCTACAATAAAGAAAATGTTAGCGTGTCCTGAATAGCAATTAACACCCCATATATCTTGGAAGTGTCATTGGCTGTGAATATGTGTGGGAATTTCACATGAGAGCATTTCGGGGGGTTGAGGCTAGAGAAATGCGTCTCCTGCGCACATTGTATATCACATTTCAAGTCCAATGCCGTTTTACACAATGCTCTTCTTTTGTAAAGACTGTTCAGGCCCCTCACATTAAATTACATCAGTTTATACTCCATTCAAGTGGTGGGAGTGCTTTGTGGCCATATAGTGGTAAAACTTAGTATGAGAAGTTTTAGCAGAAGAATGTATGATAAGTGAAGTCCTCCATTGTGAACTCAAAAGGAACAAGAAAAAAGTACCAAACTGTTTTTTTTTTTTTTTGTAACTTGGAACTGTATAGCAATATTTGCCAAAAGAAAAGGGTTACGGGAAACATTGCGTAACTGATATTTGAGGGGAAAGAACAGTTTTTAGATCAGCTGAACAGCGGTTGATAGGTGATCTGCAACAAAGGCATGTTGCTGGACTAGAAGGCACCGAGGGGTTTAGTGGCTGTGAAAAATGTGGTGAGCCTGTGGACAATTCCACAGGGTTGGTAATATGAGTAAATCATTTACCCCGCCGGTTATGGTGAGAATTAGTGCATCTGTCCAGGGGGAGCTCATTGGGTACAGGGCCACCGTTCTCAGGGATTAGGCATAATTTCTTGAGGAGTTCCAGGCCCTTCTCAAGCAAATTTATTGAATGTGAAACATTGTGCATGTCCACCAGTAGTTTGGCTGGGAAGCCCCATTTGTATAGAATTTTGTGGTTGTGCAAGGTTTTGGTCATAGGGAACAGATTGTGCCTCTCCGCCAGCGTTGCTTGAGACAAATCAGAATAGAGTGCAATGCCAGCGAACGGGTCTGGGAGTGCAGGGTGTTGTCTGGTGTAGCGCATTAACTGGTCCTTAACATGGTAGAAGTGGACCCTTGCTATGACGTCCCTGGGGACCTGGTCAGGCAAGAATGATGGTTTAGGCAGTCTATGAGCCCTGTCAATTATTATATCAGCCGGCCCCAGGGATGGTAGGGTTGTTAGTATGAGCTTTTGAAAATTAGCAGAAAGGTTGGCTGGCTTGATCGATTCAGGGATCCCTCTGAATTTAATGTTATTCCTGCGGGCCCTGTCTTCAATATCCACCATCTTAAGATGCATGGCTCTGATTTCCTCTTCCACATCAAAGTGAGCATCTACTAGCTCATTATGTGCCAGTGTGAATTCCTTCATTTTCTACTCCACATATTCAACCCTGGTGCTGACAGCTTTTATTTCTCTCTGTGTGGATTGCATAAATGCTGCCATATCATATTGGAGGGCCCCCCGCAGTGTTTGCAGCATTTCCTTCATTGTTGTATCTAGGATGGGTTGCCCTGTGGTGGGGAATGTGTCAAGGTGCTGACTGTATGTAGAGGATTCCTCCATGTTTTCCCCTTCAGTCCCTGTATCCTCCCTGGCTTCCCCTTCTTCCCCAAGCCTCCTATAGTGCTTGGGGGGTCCGCTTAGTCTGCCTGTAAAGTGGCACATTTGTAGCATATATATATATACATGCTGCAGCAAAAATTACATTTCTAAAGAACACAAATGCACAAAATTACATTTAAATTGCCGATAATACAATAGCATTGCTGGCAATAGACAAATTTTTAACCACATCAGTACTGGGCACTTTCGCCCCCTTCCTTCCCAGACAAATTTTCAGCTTTCAGCACTCTTGCACTTTCACTGACCATTGCGCGGTCATGCTACGTTGTACCCAAATGAAATTTTTGTAATTTTGTTTGCACAAATAGAGCGTTCTTTTGGTGGTATTTATTCACGACTCCGTTTTTAATTTTTGGTGATATAAGCAAAAAAAGAGCAGAAATTTGAAAAAAAACTATATTTTCTTTATTCTATTTTAAAAGAAATCCAATAAAATTTAATTTTGTCATAAATTTAAGCCAAAATGTATTCTGTTACATGTTTTTGGTAAAAAAAATCCCGTTAAGTGTATAATAATTGGTTCGCATGATCATGGACATATGTATGCAAATGATCATGTACAGATGTGCGCAGGTGATCACGGACATATGTGTGCAAATGATCATTGGGACATGTAATTTTACTGTTATATATGTGGGGGACATGTGTTTTGGGGATCATTACTATGTGGGGACATGTGTTTTGGGGACATGTGTTTGGGGGACATTGTGTGTTTACTGTGTGTTTTACATGTGTGGTGTGTTGTGTGTTTACACTAGACTGGTGATCAGTGAGTAAAAAGCTGTAAAAAACAGCTAATACTCTCTGATCACTATCCGGCTGCAGAGATCCGCTCTCCTCTCCTCAGCGACCACTCCTGTGTGAGGAGAGGAGAGCCGATCGCCTAGCAACTGGCTGTTTGTTTACATCACATGACGACCGTGATTGGACACGGTCATCATGTGATCAGGAGGGCCAATCACAGAGCCCTCTTGCCGATGTAAGATGCACCGTGTCCGGGTGACACGAGCTCATCGGGATTGCGCCGATGCGTGGGAACACGCGCGCACGATCCCGCTCCTTCTGAGGGACGTTCCTGAACATCCACTCAGAAGGAGAGATAGCCCACCTGGCCATTTATGTGCAGTGGCCGGGTGGGAAGTGGTTATAAAAAAAAGGCGTCGGGTCCCCCCTTAATCCATACTAGGCCCTTTGGGTCTGGTATGGCTTTAAAGTGGATTCCCACGCTAAAATTAACAAAAAAACGGCATGGGCCCCCCCCAGGGTATCCATACCAGACCCTTAACAGGCCCTTAACATGGGGGGTGCTTTTGGGCTGGGGGGCTCTGCCCCATGTTGATGGGGACAAGGGCCTCATCCCCACAACCATGGCCGGTGGTTGTGGGGGTCTACGGGAGGGGGCTTATCAAAATCTGGAAGCCCCCTTTGACAAGGGGGCCCCAGATCCCAGCCCCCATGTGAATGAGTATCGGGTACATAGTACCCCTACCCATTCACCAAAAAATTTCAAAAATTAATAAAAACTGGACAAGTTTTTGATGATTCCTTTATTAAAAAATAAAAAACTGTGTCCCTCTATATAAATCTATCGTCACTCATGCCGCCCGCCGCATCCGAAAAATAAAAGTAAATGAGAAACACTCCCACCTACTAGGAGGCCTTCCGCCGAATACGCTCGCTCGTTCCCCTCCCTTTCCTGACCTGTTAGGCTGCATGCCCGGGTAAGGGTCTGGTATGAATTTTGAGGGGACTCCATGCCTTTTTTAAAAAAAAAATTGGCATGGGGTTCCCCTTTAAACCCATACCACACCCAAAGGGCCTGGTTTGGACTCAAGGGGGGGATGGGGTGGGTGGGCAACACCATTTTTTTTTCTATTGCTGGGAAATGCTTTACATTCATCTGTCAGTGGGGAAGCCTGCTGACAGATCTTTAATCATGGTTGTTATTTCTTCACACAGAATTCTAATCGGTCACGTCAAAATTCTAATGTCGCGTACACACGATCGCACATTCCGACAAAAAAATACATGTTTTTTTTTTTTCAACGGATGTCTTGGATACACACGGTCACGCAAATGCCGGAAATTCCAAACGTCAAGAACGTGGTGACGTACGACGAGCTGAGAAAATTGAAGTTCAATAGCAAGCGCGAGCATGCGTGGAATTTTGTGCGTTGGAATTGTTTACACACGATCGGAATTTCTGACAAGGAATTTTGGTTGTCTCAAATTTTGTTTGTTGGAAATACCGACAGAAAATGTCCGATGGAGCCTACACACTGTCAGAATTTCCGACAACAAGCTCCCATCAAATATTTGTTGTCGGAAATTCCGACCGTGTGTACGCAGCATAATTGTTCTGAAAAGTTGGAATTTGTTAGAAAACAAATAATATTTATATTTTTAAATAACAATAACATATCTGCCATCATCATCTATTATCAAAGATTTAAGGTAAAAAAGAAAGAGAATGTCGCCTTTTAAAGAGCGGACTTCCCATTTCAAATTTCTTTGTTTGTAGGTGTTAGGGATGACCCCCTGTTCGGTACGCATGAGAACTTTCAAACATCGCAAAAGTCCTGAACTGAAAAACGAACCCCATTGAAGTCTATGGGATCCGAACTAAAAAAATCAAAAGTGCTAATTTTGAAGGCTTATATGCAAATAATTGGGCATACAGTGGTTATGGGTATCCAGGTACTACCCTGGAGGACATGTATCAATGAAGAAAAAGTTTGTATCAATGAAGAAAAAGTTTGTAAAAAAACATAATTTTTAAATGAACAGTGATTTACTGATAGTTAAAGTGAAAGCATAAAAATTAGAAATAACTTATTATGCCTGTAATGCAGCACATCTGTATTGTGTATAGATGCTTTTGCAGCTATAATTGCATTTATAAAGTCAAAAAATTATATTTTCCCTGCAAGCTTTCTTTATTTTGTAAACAACGGCTTGGGGAAACATATGTTTGATATCTGTATAATGAGGGCACTATGTAGTGCACTGGGAACAAGAGATCTTTTGGATAAATTTGGGTGTCTCTTCTGCAGACTTTGGATAGAAGTAACAGGTGCCGAAAAAGTGGTCTTTGGGTGTCCGTGATGCCTTCACACCGTAACCCTATAGAGGTACTCTTGATGAAAGCAAGAATTGGCCTTGCTGTCAAATATTGAAATTATATCCACCTGTCAAACAGGTGCAGAAAAATTGGTCTTTGGGTGTCTGTGGTGCCTTCACACCGTAACCCTATAGAGGTACTCTTGATGAAAGCAAGAATTACCTTGCTGTCAAAAATTTAAATGATATACACCTGTCAAACAGTTGTGGAAAAATTGGTCTTTGGGTGTTAATTGTGCCCATGAAACCTACACCAAAAAATTTCTCCCAGATATAATAAACTTCCACAACGCTAGGCAGCCTTGAAGTCTTGCAGAGATTCCACATCCCAAAAACACTTAATCAGAGACATCGGCATCAGGGGCTTCATAGCTGCTGGTAATCCAGGACTGATTAATTTTGATAATTGTCAGCCGGTCCACAGACACGCTCTAATATCAGTAACAAAACCTCCGGCAGCATTGAATACCCATTCAGAAAGCACACTGGATGCAGGGCAGCCCAGCAGCTCAATTGCATACTGGGCAAGTTCTAGCCAGTGGTCTATTCTCATGATCCAGTAACCCATCAACTGGAATCGTCAACTGGAAATCTCTCCATCTCTGTTTTTGCCCCTAGATAATCGTCCACCATATGATGCAGATGCTGCCGATGTGGAAGCTGACAGCCCTGGACGCCGAAGACTAAAAATAATTGTTAAATGCACCACTTAGGTGGCCCCCTATTCCACCGCTCCTTTCTTGACCAACAGAAGCGTTTTTACGTTTACGTTTTCCACGACACTGTAACCTACCAGAGTAAGGAAAAGTGTTAGATAAACTCCTCTTTATGGTGTCCTCAAGAGATTTCATCTTCTGTTCCCTCTGTGGGGATGGGGTGAGTTCTGAGACTTTCCCCAATCAATAGTGATCCTTCTCCTTGATGCCAAGTACTCTTGGGTCCTTTCTCAGGCTTTGAGGCATGAGGGAGCCCATGCACCACAAGTTTGTGGAGGCATGAGAAGCAGACTCCTCGGGGTCACTGAGGATTACAGTATCTATAACTGCCTCCCCCCAGCCACGTACTACTCCCAAGGGTTCTGGGGATGGAAAACCATCTCCTAAGGTTTGAGGTATGTCTTCCTCTGCTTCAATGCCTCCAAAACTGCCAGAATCCTCCTCCTCCTTCCTCTCCTCTTGTGTGTTCTGTGGTGTAGGAAAAATGGTGTCTACATAAAGGGGACCTTGAGAGGAAAGGAAGTCCTCCTCTTCCTCCCGCTGCTCTGCCTCGAGTGCCCTGTCCATAATGTCATGCAGAGTCTACTCCAGCAGGAACACAACAGGGATTGTATCACTGATGCATGCATTGTCATGGCTCACCATCCTCCATTGGCGTGGGAAAAAAAAGCAGAGCCGGCCTGAGCGTGTTGAAGTGCCATGCTCACACAGGTACTCGTTGACGGCCCTCTGCTGAATGTGCAGCTGCTGCAGCATTGCCAAAGTCGAGTTCCACCTGGTCGGCATGTCACAAATCAGGCGGTTTACAGGCAGGTGGAATTCCTGCTGGATTTCAGCCAACCGAGCACTGGCTGTGTATGACTGCCTAAAATGGCTACAGACTGTTCTGGCCTTCTTTAGCAGATCTTCCAACCCTGGGTACCTATTTAATAAATGCTGCACCACCAAAGTGAGGACATGTTCCAGGCATGGCACATGTGTCAACGTTCCTGGTCTAAGGGCGGACAGGAGGTTTGTGCCATTATCGCACACCACCATTCCTGGCTCCATCTGGCATGGCTTGAACCACATCTGTGCCTGCCCCTGCAGAGCTGTAAGAATCTCTTCTCCGTTGTGGTTCCTGTCTCCTAGACACACCAGCTGAAGCACTGTATGGCACCTTGTAGCCTGACTCATTGAATAGCCCCTTGAACGCTTAGGGGGTACTTGTGGTTCATAGGACAATTCAGCAGAGGTGGGCATGGAGGAGAAGGAGGAGGGGGAAGAGTTCCGAGTTGCAAGCAGAAATACCTAGTGTGCTGTGAACGAAATATATTGTCCCTAACCATGCTTGCTGCATCATGTGTCAGCACTCAGTAATGTGGACTTTGCGGCTGACTGCCTTGCCCAATGATGCCACAACATTGCCTTCCATGTGATGGTACACATTTATAGGAAAAGTTGATCCGATTGCCTCTTGGGGATCAGGAAGGAATTTTTTCCCCTTCTTTAGCAAATTGGATCATGCTCTGCTGGGGTTTTTCGCCTTCCTCTGGATCAACTTTGGGTATAGAATTCGGTATAATGGATTGTATGATATTATTTTTTATTTTTTTGTGGTTGAACTTCATGGACTTTTTTCAACCTAACTAACTATGTAAGTTGCCATCATACGCCATGATATGGAAAAAGTCAGAGAACGCACAACTGCTGTGGAGGGTAGAAATAGTAATGTTGAAGACACCTTGGCCTTTATGCAACGGGATTTAAAAGCAGTGGGTTTACAGTCAAAACACAACACTAATTACATAGATGCTTTAGAAAACAGGTTACGCAGAAATAATGTGAATGTATACAATTATTGTACATATAACATGTATCAAATCACAAAAATATACAATTTCTATTTGTGACACCAGTGAAGTGACAAATTAAGATGATTAAAATTATAAAGTAATCAAGTGGTATCGAACAGTGAATGACACATAAAATATATAATGGTAAACACCTGACAGAGTCAGTGTATCTACCTTAATGACATATGAACACAAAGAAAACAGCAAGTGGTCACATATATACATAAAACCACATCAGATGTCTGAAAGTGAAAACAACACCGTGAATGGGTGAAAAAATGATAATTTTAAAACTATTAAATGACAGGCCGAGCCTGTAACACCAAAAATGATATTGGATGCTGAGCTCAGGGCTGAACATATAAAATCCACATAGAGCTGAAATGTCTCAATGTATTGTTGTGGCCGAAACAAGGAAACAAGTCCTATTACAATGTTCAGAGAAGATGTCTCATATGGTGAGCACCAATAAAACTTGTTGAAAATGAAACAAAACAAAAAGCAGGCTTCCAGAAGAAATTCACAGTGAACTCAAACACAGCAGGCTGCAGAGTGAATGGAACCACTACCATAGGGCACACTTGTCTGCTTACCAGAGATACGTGGTCCCTTGTTACAGGGGACCCGTATGGGCAGGTGGCTCTTAACCCCAGCCAGGGATACAACGGACTCTCAAACTTTAGCGGGTACTGATCATCGGAGTTCTCAATAGTGAAGTCTTCAATGGGGATCAGCTCAAGCCAAACAGTGTGCAGCAAACTGTAAATGTGAGTACATGATTTATGTGTAGCATGCTTGGCTGCATAGACAAGTGAACTGCTTGAGGTCACTCAAGCAGTTTACTTGTCTATGCAGCCAAGCATGCTACACATAAATCATGTGCTCACATTTACAGTTTGCTGCACACTGTTTGGCTTGAGCTGATTCCCATTGAAGACGCGATGATCATACCCGCTAAAGTTTATGGAGCCAAACGGGTCCCCTGTAACAAGGGACCAATCTCTGGTAAGCAGACAAGTGTGTCCTATGGTGGTGGTTCCATTCACTCTGCACTGCTGTGTTTGAGTTCACTGTGGAGCCTGCTTTTTGTTTTGTTTCATTTTCAACAAGTTTTATTGGTGCTCACCATATAGACATCTTCTCTGAACATTGTAATAGGACTTGTTTCCTTGTTTCGGCCACAACAATACATTGAGACATTTCAGCTCTATGTAATGTTGAGCTCAGCATCCAATATCATTTTTGGTGTTACAGGCACCTTGGCCATTTGTTTTTTTCACTTTCAGCACTGATGTGGTTTTATGTATATATGGACCACTTGCTGTTTTCTTTGTGTTTTGTCAAAAGCAGTCAGGGTTTACAGTCAAAACACAACACTATTTTAATTGTCACTTTTACAAATAGAAAAATATTTTGCAACGGGATTTAAAAGCAGTATAGATGCTTTAGAAAACATGTTATATGTTATTGCAGAATTTGTTAGCGCAGCTCCCTTCTTTCCACTGTATTTTATGTGTCAGGATACTGGGTAGCGCAATTTTTGATTCACAATACGCAGAAATAATGGCAACAGATAGAAGGAAGAAATGCTATAGAATTTTTTTGAACAATGGCTGTTGGAGATTTTTGATAAAAAGAATTTTTCTCCTTTTTTTCTGTTGAGCGTGCTCATAGGATACCATCAAGACCTCCTGGAAAGTTCCCACGCCAATTTATTAAAATACTACATTTTAGAGACAGAGACATAAGTATGGCCCTGGCACGAACAAAGGGCAATGTAGATGTTAAAGGGTCAAAATGTCCTTTCACCTAGATTACTCCATTAAAATACAAAAAGTTAAAAAGCGTCTTTGCAAGCTTCAAATAACTTATGGAGTGTTATACCCGGCTAAACTGAGGATCATTGTCAAGGATGAGACATTTTTTTTTGATAACTCTGAAAAGGCCACAATATGGCTGGATAAAAATGAGCAACATCTGTCTTCTAATTGCAGAGACATATCCAGCTGATAGGAAGCTATGTATTCATGTTTTTCTGTCCTAGATACTAAAAGCTAAAGACAGGGGGAGTGTGATGTAGCTGGATGGATGTTCACATTCAGACTCTCATTTTTTTCCTCGGGTAAAAATGTTTTAGGATAAGGGTGTGTGCGTTTTGGGGAGGTGTTGGTTTTCTCTCTCTTTCTCCCTCTACCCTCCGTCATGGGGCTCTCATATACCAATGTCACGTTGGGTTTATTATGTGTTCAAGATGAGCTATCATTTATACTTGAGTAGTATACTATCATGAAACAATATAATTCATCAATAGTCTGTCTGCAGGAAACTTATCCTACAAAAGATGTTGTCTCTCTATTACAAAACGCAAAGTTGCCTACTCAATATCTTTCGATGTTCTCTGCGTTTTCAAGGGGAGTTAGTGTGTTAATATCAACAAGGATACAATTTTCCTGCAGACAGATATTGATAGATCCCCAGGGTAGATATGTCCTACTGGTATGCTCTTTATTTTTTACTAAATGTATAATAGGATCAGTGTATGTACCACCATCTTATAATTCATAGATATTGCAGATGATTAGTATATTTCTGGCTGAACACCCTGGCATCCCAATAATGATAATGGGGGACTTTAATAATGTCTGTGATGTGAGTATGGATCGCTATCCGGTGGGTCCAAAGTCAGAGACCTCCTTTGCCAGACACTTGCAGGAGATAGGTCTGTGTGACATGTGGCACCTTCTCAATCCTGGAGTATATGCTTATACTTGTTACTCCTCTACTTATGGTACTTTATCCAGGAATAGACATGCGCATTCGTTTTCGTCCGAATGCATTTTCGTCCGAATTTCAGGTATTTTCGCTATCGTTTTAACAAACGATAACGAAAGTGCAGATTCTGAAAAACGAAAGATCCGACATAAACAAATGATTTAGTTTAGTTTTCATTGTGACAACAGTTCGCTATAGATAGGAGATTCCACATGACGCTGATAATAACAATCTGTGTCTATCGAACCTGTGGTCGAATGTGCCTAACCTTAACTCTATTAGTCCAAGATTATTCTACAGAGAGAGAAAAGATTCGACATAGAGAGAAAAGATTCGACATAGAGAGAAAAGATTCGACATAGAGAGAAAAGATTGCTGCTGGAATTGGGTGGGGGAAGTAAAATAAAAATAATAATGATGATGAATGTTATTGGCTGATTGTAACCAAAGAGGAGGAACAGTAAAATAGCTAGAACTAAGTATACACGTACAGCCAACTTACTTTCACTTACGATTGCTAGCAGAGAGAGACACACACACACTGCATTTCAGAAGACAGTCAATCTTAGCTGGTCCGTTTGTCAGAGAACCTGAATTATTTAGCAATTAAGCATAAGCACAGCAGCAGAACAATAGTTAAGCAAGCTACAGTTCAACTTAACTTTTTTCATAATAATCTGCTGCTGTTGTTAGTGTTGTGAACTTGATAGTGATACTAGTGTTGCTAGTGTTGTGATAGCCTCAGAGGCTGCACTTGTTGTTGGGGGGGGGGGGATTTATTATTATAGATTCTATATTATAGACTGAGATTCTATATAGATTCTATATAGATTCTATATACCCTATCTTGTTACTTGTCTGATCAGTGATCACTATCACCAGTCCATTTTCTGTTTGAACTATATACATTCAACATGAACGACAAAGATTCGACAAAGCATCGCAAAAACATACAAACGTTGAATCTTTGGCTTATGGTGTCTGTCGGAAGTTCTAAGAAGATTCGACGGAGCAGCTAAACTATACAGCGTCATACAGTTTAGCTGCTCCGTCGAATCTTCTTTGAACATTCGACAGACACCATAAGCCTTCAATGACAGATTCAACCTTAATTAATTAGGATTTTCGGACGAATGTAATTTTTAATGAAAAACAAAATAAATAAAAATAAATAAAAATGAAAACGAAATTCTGAAATTAATATTTCAATGTGCACATGTCTATCCAGGAATGACTTGGCCCTGGGCATGGAACTCGCCCTTCCATTGGTTTCAGATATACAGTGTCTGGCAAGGGGGATCTCAGACCATTCTCCAGTTTTGATGACCATAAGAAAAATGAAATCATATAACAAAATTTATTGGCATATGGATGCCTCATGGCTACAGGTGGTCCATGGGGAGTCCATGCGACAATCATTAATTGTTTTTTTTCTTGATAATGCAAAATCAACGACTCCACAATTGGTATGGGATACTATGAAGGCCTTTTTAAGAGGGTTAATGATACAAGCTATAAGCAGATTTAAAAAGACAAGTAAGGAATGGGAAACTTTATTGGCAGTAGAAGTACGACAAAAATAATTTTAATATGTTCAGAACCCTATACCTGTGAAGCTATATGGAATAGAAGAATAAAATAAAAATATAAAAGAACAGCTATGGAAAAAGCTGAAAGGGAACAATCTCTAGTAAGGAGTAAGTATTTTGAGGAGGGAGAGAAAAACGAGAAAATGTTAGCAGTTATTGTTAAATCCCAGGCTAAGTCTAATTTTATCTCCTATATACGTATACCAAATTGGAATATTTCCCACAGTCAAGAGGATATATTATCCTCATTTACTACTTTTTACAGGGATTTATACCAGAGTAAGGCCACCTATTTTCTGAATAAACATTTTGTACCCTTTTATAATACCATCTATTTCCAGAGAGGAAAGAGAACATCTGGATGCACCTTTAACACTAAATTAATTTATTAGGGCAGTTCCAGACTCCCCTAATGGGAAAGCTCCTGGTCTAGATGGTTTACCATCGGAAATGTATAAAAGCTATGGAGATATTTTGCTGCCAGAATTGTTGAAAGTATTGAATCATGCACATGCATCATTTAGGCTACCGGAAACTATGAATTATGCTTGTATTATAGTATTACCAAAGCCAGACAAGGATCATCTATTGCCAGAGTCTTATCGTCCGATTTCACTGTTAAATTCTGACACTAAGATTCTGGCAAGGGTCTTGGCATGTAGACTAAATAAGGTTATACATAAGTTGGTGCTTGTGGACCAATCAGGTTTTATACCTGGAAGGTCCACAACAATGAATTTGAGAAGATTATTTTTAAACTTACAGATACCATCAGATAATGTAGGGAAGAGAGCTATATTATCTCTAGATGCAGCCAAAGCATTTGACTGCATTGAGTGGATATATGTATGGGAGGTTCTAGAGAAATTTGGGTTGGGTAGAGGATTTTTAAAGTGGATCAAATTATTATACACAGCCCCACGAGCATGTATACAGATACATGGAGCAATAACAGAACATTTTTCTTTGACTAGAGGTACTAAGCAGGGATGCCCTTGTCACCGTTATTATTTGCATTGGCTTTAGAACCACTGGCAATAGAAATCAGACAGACAACTACTATTAGGGGTTTTGCGAGAGGAGGAAGAGTGGATAAAATATCATTATACGTAGATGATGCTTTATTTTTTTGGGAGATACAGATCAATCTCCAACATCTGTGATAAAGTTGATCGAGATCGCTTTTTCACAAACTGCACAACCAGACTCTTTACATCCTAATATAATAAAACAGCTTGAAAAGATGCTACAAAAAGCATTAAAGCAAACACCAAAACATATCACAGAAAGCCTGACTAAGGAAATCCGTGAATTAGGCCAACGTACATCTGACCTAGAAAATAGAGTAGAAGATGCTGAAACACATGTACAGTCCAATACTTGTGAACTGGAAAATCTTAAAGAGGAAAACTTCACTTTACAAATGCACCTGGAAGATTTCGAGAATAGAGCGCAACGCTCTAACTTACGCATTTGTGGAATTCCTGAGGTAGTTGTTGATCTCCAATCAACTGTAACTGCTCTATTCCAAGAATTACTGCCGTCAATCCCAATTGATCGATTAGAGCTTGACAGAATTCATAGGGCTTTAATGCCACGCAAAGCTGAAGGTCCAACTTGCTATATAATCGCAAAGCTTCATTTTCTGCACACCAAAGAGCAACTTTTGTCTGCAGCACGAGGAAAAGACTCCCTCGCTTTTCAGGGTCATCCTTACCAGCTGTTTGCTGATCTTCCCCCAATTACGGTTGCTAAACGGAGAGCTTTGAAACCTCTTCTTCAAATCAAATAACATATCAATGGGGATTTCAGTTCTCGTGCGCTTTACCTGTCAACGTACCAAATACACCTGTAGATCCTATGATGAGCTGCAAAATAGCCTGCACAATTTACATCTCATAGAACTTCTACTTCTAGTGGTCCTCGCCGTCGTGCTACACCTGACTCTTCACGAGATTCCTCTAGTACTAAAGACGACAGAAGCCGCCAAAATTCATCTATTTTTTTTTTTTTTTTTTTTATATTTTCTTAAAAATCTTTTATCTTTTTTCATCGTTCACAAAATTTATAAACAGAAAAAACAAGGGAACATTATTACATCACACAGTGGCAATTATCACTTTCTAATTTCTCAAAGAATTCAAATTAAAGTAAAGTGAAATATCCACTACCTTTACCCAGGGGTCGCCTTTCTCTCAGGCTCTACCCTAAGATTTCCTTTTTATATGTTCCTAGAGTGTAAGACCTTCTCTTACTTCTATATTTTATTCCCCACAGAAAAGAAAATAACATAATCAATAATACAGAAAAAAAAAATAAAAATAAAATTAAAAAAAAAAAAAAAAAAAAAAAAAAAAAAAAAATTAAAATTAAAAAAAAAAAATTAAATAAATAAGTAAAATTATAAAAATTAATTAAAACAGAGAAAAAAAAAAAAAAAAAAAAAAAGGGGGGGGGGGGTAAAAATCAGGGTTTACCTCTCTCTCTCCCCACCCCTCCATCTCCCCCCCCCCCCCCCGTCCCTTCCCTCCGTCTCTCTCCCATAGGTACCCTCCACTTTTCCTCTCTATTTTCAGTTGTCCAGGTTTACATCTATAAGCCTTCTCCCCTCTTCTGAGTTAATATACAGATTCCATGCAGACCATGTTTCCAGGTATCTCCATCTTTTCTGTCGGGATGACCATACCAGGTCCTCCATATAGTTTAACTGTTCTACCTTTTTAAGCCATATTCCCACTGATGGTGGTCGCGTCTGCTTCCACATAAGTGGGATGCAAGATTTAGCTGCATTCAGAAGGTGGCATAAAACAGTTTTCTTATATATTTTAATAGAGCTTCTCGTATCTTGTAGTAGAAAAAGGGATGGGTCTTCTGGTAATTCTTGTTCACAAAATTTTTGAGAGATTCTCCAGACTTCTTTCCAGAAATCCCTTATTCTAGTACAAGCCCAAAAAATATGTACTAACGTCCCCTTTTCTTCTCCGCAACGCCAACACCTGTCTGATATCTCCGGGTAGCATCTGTGCAGTAATACTGGGGTACGATACCATCGCGATAGAATCTTAAAGTTGGTCTCCTGTGTTCTTATACAGGTTGAAGATTCAAATACATTGCCTATTATTTTATTACATTGCTCCTCCGAGAATGTTTGGCCTAAGTCTCTTTCCCACTCCCTGAAGAAGGGCAATCTGAAATCTTCCGGTGGTGTCACTAATAGCACATACGTCCTAGACAAGGTATGATGCAATGCCCCACTTTCATTACAATACCTCTCAAATGTTGTTAGCGCGCGATCGTAGCCACCTAGTGGCTTTAGTGTATTTAAAAAATGTCTCAGCTGTGTTGCGCGCCACCGATCTAATTGAAGTGCTGTAGATCCTATTGTCATCGCCTGTATCGTAGGCCATATTCCATTTATCATAAAGTGTGAAGCTTGGAATGTCCCTTGTTCTATTAATGCTCTAAATTTTCCATCTCTTATTCCTGGATCAAACTGTGGGTTTCCCAGTATTGGGAATAGGGGAGAGGCTATTGCCGACAGTTTGCCTTCTGCAATTAATCTATGACTCATCTTCAAAGTGGGTCCTATCAATGGGTGTCCCTTTACTGAAATCGGGAGTTTTCTATAACACCAGGCGGCTCTTTGCAATACCACCTTGCTTTGCGCCTGTTCTAAACCCGGCCACATCTTCCATTCCCCATGTCTACTCCAGTCTATCAGTCGGCTCACAAGTGCCGCCTGGTAGTACTTATAAATATCTGGTAAAGCTAAACCTCCATATTTTTTGGGAAGATTCAATAAAGATCTGCTAATTCTTGGATGTTTGTTTGCCCATATAAATCTAGTCACTAAAGATTGTATTTGCTTAAAATAGTTCTTAGGTATGTCAATTGGTAATGCCTGGAATAAGTATAAAAACTTCGGGAGGATGCTCATTTTAATAATATTGCACCTCCCAAACCATGAAAAGAGTCCTTTCTGCCATTTTCCAAGAAGGTTTTGCACATTGTGTAATAATGGGGGAAAGTTCAGTTTATATGTACCTGAAAGATCTGACGGGATAAAAGTTCCCAGATATTTCAGAGCTTGATCTGACCATTTAATTTTATAACTTAACTTCAATGTTCTCAGTATCTCTTTAGGAATCATTACTCCCATAGCTTTCGGATTTTGTTAGGTTAATCTTAAAGTCTGATATAGCACCATAGGCCTCAATTTCTTTCAAAAGATTGGGTAATGAAACTACTGGGTTAGTTAATGAGAATAGCATATCGTCCGCATAGGCCGAAGTTTTATATTGCCTTCCCCCTACTGATATGCCCCCTATATCTGGGTTTGAACGGATTTTACACAGTAAGGGCTCTAAGGACAGTACAAACAGGATTGGGGACAGTGGGCAACCCTGTCTAGTCCCATTCTTAAACCCTAAATAATTGAGAAACGACCCCATTCACTTTTACCTGAGCAGTTGGTTGGGTATAGATACTTGAGATCCATCGGAACATATTATTTCCCAGTCCTATCCGCTTTAATACTGAGAACATAAAATGCCAATTGATACGGTCAAAAGCTTTCTCTGCATCTGTCCCCAAAAATAAACACGGAGTTTTATTAGTATTAGCTACGTGGATAAGGTTCAAAGATCTAATCGTATTGTCTCGTGCCTCCCGCATTTGTACGAACCCTACCTGATCTTGATTAATCAGGGAGGGTAAGTATTGCTGAAGCCGCGTCGCAAGAATTTTTGAAAAGAGCTTTAGATCTGTATTTAAAAGGGATATTGGCCTGTAACTTCCACATTGCATTGGATCTTTACCTTCCTTAAGTAGGATTGTTATTAACGCTTTCAACGTATCTCCGTGGAATGAACTTGTATCTCCCAGTCCATTATACAATTTGACCAACTGGGGCCCTAAAATAGAAAAAAGGAGTTTATAATACTGGGCAGTAAACCCGTCTGGACCGGGGGCTTTACCTGTTTTTGCTAGGTTTACTGCTTGTTGGACTTCCTCCAGTGTAATTGGTCTTTCCAAATCTTGTTGTGCGGTAGGTGTCAATCCAGACATTCCAGAAGAAGCTAAATATTCTTCAACCACCTTCTGATTAAGAGGGTTTGACTGTAAATTGTATAAAGACGAATAAAAGTCTTTAAATTTCTCTGCTATGTCTCTTGGCAATACATATTTTTTATCTTCACTTCCCTTAATCGAAGGAACATAAGTTCTTGATTGCTGCTCCCTTAAAGAATTAGCAAGTTGTTTACCACATTTGTTCCCATATACATAACTCTGTTTTTGTCCTACTTGTATTGCTTTTTTGGCTTTATACATGAGCAAATCTGTGATCTGTCTCCGTGCCGTCAATAACTCCCGTTCCCATTCTCTATTAGAGGTTTGCTTATGTAAAGTTTCTAGGCGGTGAATATCTGCCATTAAAGCTGTTAGTTTTGCCTCTCTCTCTCTTTTTATCCTAGCCCCGTGTTTAATCAACACTCCCCGGATCACTGCTTTGTGAGCTTCCCAGATGACACCGGGATTGCATTCAGGTGTATCGTTGATCTCAAAGTACCATTTTGCCTCTTTACAGACCTCTTCTATAACCACAGGGTCTTGTAAGAGGCTTTCATTTAGTTTCCACAAAGCAGGGCCGGGGCGTTGAGTTTCTGATAACGTATATCTCAAAAAAATTGGTGCGTGGTCAGACCACGTAATCTTCCCAATGTTAACTTCCTCTATTGCATATGCTTGGCTATGTAAGGTAAAAAAATAATCTATCCGGGAATATGTTTTGTGCGGGGTTGAATAAAATGAATAGTCTCTTTCTCCAGCATGAAAGAGGCGCCAGGTATCTATTAATCTGGCTCCATATAACATTTTCAAGATTTGTTTCCGAACCTTTAAAGGTGCAGCCGAAGTCCCTGCTGACGTATCCTCTCCTGGTACTAAGGGAATATTCAAGTCTCCCCCCAATATAAGCTGCCCTTCTGAAATACCCAAAGTTTTATCCAAAAATTTCCTTAAAAAAATATCCTGTTGTAGATTTGGGGCGTAAAAAGAAGCCAATGTCACGCTGGTTTCCCCAATTTTCCCCTTTAGGATCAGATATCGCCCCCCGACATCTATCCGAGACTCTGTACATGTCCATGGAATCTTATTGGAAATCAAGATAGACACCCCCTTTGTCTTGGCCAGGGGGTTGGTAGCATGGTAGCCTATTGAGTAAAATCTATTTCTAAGTAAAGGGAGATTATTTTCCCTAAAGTGGGTTTCCTGGATAAATGCTATATCAATTTTAAACTGTTTTAGCTCTTGTAGCAAGATACGTCGCTTTTCAGGAGTATTCAGACCCTTCGCATTAATTGATACTACTGAAAGAGAGTCCATCCTTCCTCTCTAACCAAGGGAGAGAGGAGGAGAGAGAGAGAGGAAGGAAAGAGATACTAAAAAAAAAAAAAAAAAAAAAAAAAAAAAAAAAAAAAAAAAAAAAAACCCAAAACCAAACCCCTAGACCCTCCCGACTAACGCCCGCCTCGGAGGGTGCCCTTCTGCGCCCTCTCCCGGTGGGTCAAAGCTTATTAGCTTTATCCACTCGTACCTCCTACAACCTATGTCCTATATGAGTGTTTACCTAATAGAGGGGTATGATTGAGCATGACCCCCTGAGGGGAGTCTCCGGCTACCCCCAACAGCTCCTGTTACTCTTATTGAGTCTGTTATCCTGCAGTGCCTCCCTGCAGCCTTATGATATAATACATTCTATTAACAGTGCCTCACACTATATTTATTCATACTTAATCTTATTACTTTACAAAACAGAACGGAAAAAAATAAAATAAAAATAAAAATAAAAAAAATTGAAAAAGATAAAAAAATTATCCACTCTAAGGGGGGGGGGGGGAGGGGGAGGGAGGACCACTCAATCATCCTATCGCATAGACCCTTTTTCCTGTGTGGAGGGTAAAGGGGAAAAATTATCTTCCACATACTCCAACTCCCCCCCCCCTTCTTACCCAGAAAACCCTCTCCTTATATCATGCTGTGCAAAGACCACTCTAAGTTCCCTGTGTTTAATATATTGGTGTATTTGGTGTATTTTAGTGATTCCCCTACTAAATGTGTTTTTTTTTCCCTATTTTTTTTTTTTTTTTTCCCTTATATATACTACATTATATATGAAGACCCAAGGTCTAACAAACACCAACAACCCAAAAAAAAAAAAAAAAAAAAAAAAAAAAAAAAAAAAAAAAAAGGCCCCAAAAAGTGCAGTTACCCCCGCCCCCTTACCCCCAAGTGTTCTCTAAATATTCAGAGAATAATTGTGTATTTGGTGTGGTTAATGTGGTACTGTATTAGTGTACACAAGCAACCTAAAAAAAAAAAAAAAAAAAAAAAAGAGGGGTGCTCCATCCCTCTAAAACCCATATGGTAGGGAGCGGGGGTGTTGGCCCGTATCTATACCATCATCAGGGTTATCATCTTATCTTAATTCATACATATACACCCTCTACTCCTATACACATATATAAACATCCACATATATCCGTATTCCCTTTTTTCACCTCCCTCCCCATCTCTCCTTCTCTCTCCCTCTCTAATACATTTGATCTCTATAGGTCATTTGATATCCATTTAATAGTAATATAGCAATCTTTTCCCCTCACCCTCCCTCCCCTCCCTGTCCCACACCACAAAAAAAAAAAAAAAAAAAAAAAAAAAAAAAAAAGAAGACTAATCAGACCCCTCTATCCCCTACCCATCTATCTATTTTAACGTTTATATACCCCATCTAGACTGGTATACGTTTTTCTTCATACACATTTCATACTCCAATATCTATACATAAACATTTCGTATACCCAGTCATATCTAATACATGATCTAACATCTTATCCATTCCTACAGGTATATTATCACCGCAACCGTCCCTGGGGGGAGGGGAGGGGGGGAGAAAAAAAAAAAGATTATAAACCCTTCAAAGAGCTTAAAAAAAAAAAAAAAAAACAAAAACAAAAAGAAAATAAACAGAAAAAACCGGGCACTGTCCATAGGTTCCTTCAATAGATTTCTAGGCATAGTTAATCTGGATTATGCCAAGCTAGTCCCTTGATCTAGTGTCTTTACGGTTAGGCCTCTGTGGTAGAATCTGCAGCCAGTCCGAAACCAAAAATGGCTCCACACCCAAGAACAGAAACAGATCTGGGAGATCTGATTTGGAACGGAGCCAAAATGAGGCCTCCCCCTTCCGTATGAAAACTGACACTGGAAATCTCCAACGGTAAGTACCTCCCCCATCCCGTATTTTATCCAGTACTGGACGCAATATCGCTCTGCGCTGTAAGGTGGCTCTAGACAAGTCGGGGAGAATTTTCAACTGTTTACCTTTAAAGTCAATTACTCCCATCTCCCAAGCTTTCCTCAGCACGATTTCTCTATGTGCAAAATAATGTAAGCGACAAATAACATCACGGGGGTGATTGGGGCGACTCGGATCTTTCGATATTGGACCCGGGGCTCTATGAACTCTATCAATCTCCATGTTCGACGGTATCCCCTCCTTTAACATTAAGTGAAAAACAGACATTACCGTGTCATGTAGATTTTCTGCCCCTGCAGGTTCTGGAACTCCCCGAAGTCGCACGTTGCACCGGCGACTTCTGTCCTCGAGCTCCTCTATCTGTAGTTGTAGTGCAGCTGTGGTGTCCAATTGAGTAGCTCTATCTTTTTCCAGGTCAGCTACTTTCTGCTCCAAGGTCACTGTGCGTTGTTCCAAACTTTGTGAAACTTTTTCACCTTCCGCTACACGCTCCGTTAGCCCATGTACCTCAAGCCGCACTGCTGCGACTCTTTTAAATGCGTTTCCTCAATTCTAATGATCAAAGCCTCTATATCTGCCTTAGTAGGGAGAGCCTGTATCAATGTTTTTTAAGTCCTCTACTTCTCCTCTCAAGCTTCCCTGCTCCATATCCCCACTAAGGTTTCCAGCCACCGCTTTTTCTGAGAAGACACCTGAGAGGTCTGCGGGGCAATCTGCAGTGCTTCCATGCTCCTCCTTACCGTCCTATGTGTCTGTGTTATTAACGCTGATACTGGTGCTGGAAAGTTCTCTCTTCAGTATACTCCACTGCCGGAACTTTTTCCATTCCAAATTTCCGCCCCTCTCTCCCTGTATTTCCAACACTGTAGCCTGCGCTTGTGGTGTTGAAAAGTACTGCCCAATCCGCGTCTGTTCTCCAACTAAATCCTTAGCGGCTTTAGCCGCTTTGCGGGAGGTCTTGGACTCCCGCTGTCTCCCCGAGTGCATACCGCTCCGCCCAGCTTAGTGCCCTGGTCTATTATAGTCCAGTAGTACCCCGATCTAGTGGCTCCCAGACCCGTTCTAGACCCCCCCTGGGACAGCTACTTCACTCTCCTTGTTCCACTTTGCCAGCTGACCGCTGCTATGGTTATAGCTACTATGGCTATGGCTATGTCTGTGGATATAATTGTCCCGTCAGGAGTCAGGCACTTCTCACCTGGGTCTCTCCAACTGTGTACATACCGCGTCAAGCCTCTTCTGCCTCATCCATAGCTGGCGTGGAAGCCGTGGAAGCCGCTGAAGTCGGGGAGCTGGGAGCTCGTATAGCTTACGTCCTCCCCTCCTCCTCTCGATCTCCGTCAGCTGTTTCCTCCAGGTATCTCCGGCTCGAGTTGCCAAAACTCACGCTGGGTCTCCTCAGCTGTGTGCTTGCTGGAGGGCTGACGTAGGAGCGGGAACAGGGTCAGTGAACAGCGGGGTCAGGTCAGGGCTAATGTGGAAGTCGAGGGAGCCGGGGAACTGGAAGCTCAGATGAATTACGTCCTCCTCTCCTCCTCACTGCTTTTCCGTCAGCTGTTTCTTCCAGATATGCCTGTTTTCGTCCTGCAAGGCTCGCGCTGTAACAAGCCTCGTCTGGAGCTGTTGCAGATATATATATATTCTTTATTTTCACATTTTATAAACATATACAAACATTACTTTTTTAAAATCATACTGAATCAAGTCCTTAAATCATTAACTTCACCCCCTCCTCCCCCCCTAAGGCATAGAAGAAAAGAAAAGAAAAAGGAAAACAAGGATGGGCCTACCCTGTCTCGCTCACTTCCTTCTATTCCCCTCCGCACTCTCTTTCCCACATCCTTAAGAATCCCTCCGTTTTCCTAAACTCCTCCCATTGCTTCCATAGTTTATGATGTTTCCCCTCTGTATCCTCTGCCTTGTGGATTGATTCTTCTACCTTTCTTGTCCATTCCACCCTCTTAATCCACTCCATCACAGATGGAGTGTTCGGGGTCTTCCACAGGCAGGGGATCAGGGCCTTGGCTGAGTTCAATAGGTAGGGAATTAAGGTGGACCCATATTGTCTCACTCCCATTTCTGTATCATGGAACAGACATGTCCATGGTTGTTTTTTAACCCTTTCTCCTGTTATAGTATAAATTGCTTCTATTATTTGGTTCCAGTAATCCCCTATTTTGGGGCACTCCCACCATAAATGTGAGAATGTCCCAACCGCCTGACACCCTCGCCAACAAATTGGCGAATTGTCATCACTGTATGCGTTAGCTCTCTGTGGGGTTACATACCACCTTGCTAGCAGCTTGTATGCCATTTCCACTGTTTGTGAATCCCTTGCTACCGAAAGAACAAGCCTTATTATCTTATTTCTATGTTTATCGCTACTTAACAGGGCCTATTTCTTTTTCCCATTATTCTAGATAGGATGGGTATTCATGGTCTGCCTCACATAGCAATATTTTATATATTTTTGCTATACTTTGCGGGGACTAATTTCTCTAAGGGTCTCAGTTGTCTCTTTCCTCGTAATGGCCTTGGCATATTCTGTGCAAAGTGCTGTAACTGAGTATATCTCCATTTATCTAGTGCTTTCTGTCCCCATTCCCGAGTGATTTCTTCATAAGTGAACATTCTGTTTCCTACCATTATATCCTGTAATTTTAAATTATCCTTATTAGCCCACCTACTAAGGTATATGTACTCTTCCTTCCCCGGTGGGAAGAAATTTGTGTCCAAAAGGGGAATTAAGGGTGAATTGTGATCCCATTTGATTGTGATCCCATTCCCGTACCAAATACACCTGTAGATCCTATGATGAGCTGCAAAATAGCCTGCACAATTTACATCTCATAGATAGAACTTCTACTTCTAGTGGTCCTCGCCGTCGTGCTACACCTGACTCTTCACGAGATTCCTCTAGTACTAAAGATGACAGAAGCCGCCAAAATTCATCTAAACGCAGCCGTTTCACCAGTTGGGTAACTAGAACCCTCAGGGCCCCGATGCAAGAAACCACGGAGGGCCCCCGACCTCCGGACAAAGCTCTTTACTCTTTACTCCGAGCCCGATGTTGGAACACCAGGGCCCAGTCACAATTTGTACCATCAAACGCCACCACTGTGCCATCAAACGTCGCCACTGTGCCCATCAAATGCTGCCACTGTGCCCATCAATTTCAGCCACTGTACCATCAAATGTCGCCACTGTGCTCATCAATTGTAGCCACTGTACCATCAAACGCAACCGCTGTAGCATCAAAAGTCGCCAGTGTGCTCATCAAATGCCGCCAGTGTGCCCATCAAATGCCACCACTGTGCCCATCAAATGCTGCCGGTGTGCCTATTAAATGCTGCCGGTTCGCCAAATGCTGCCACTGTGAATCCCCACCGCCCGCTCGCACACCCACACACATATGCATGCACACCCCCACACACACATGCATGCACCCCCCACACACACACGCATGCACCCCCCCCCCCACAACACATGCATGCACACCCCCCACAACACATGCATGCACACACCCCCCCCACACACATGCATGCACACCCCCCCCACACACACATGCATGCACACACACATGCATGCACACCCCCCACACATGCATGCACACACACATGCACACCCCCCCCACACACACACACACATGCACATGCATGCATGCACCCCCCACACACACACACATGCACACCCCCCCACACCCCCCCACACACACATGCACACCCCCCACACACACACATGCACACCCCCACACACATGCACACATGCACACTCCCACACACATGCATGCACACACATATAAACACACATACAGTAGATAGTCAAAAAAAAAAAAAAAAACGCCAGACATTTACCTTCTTCCTGCCGGGTACTGCACTGTAGGGGGAGACAAAGAGCACAGCACAGCACACAGTGCTTTCACTTTAGGTATGTGAGGAGCTCCCTGCACAGTCCGATTACAGTTCGGCTGACGATCAGGGAGCTCCTCTCAGCCTCCCCTTCTATCAAAGAGTACAGGGGGGCCTCAAGGGCCCCCTGCAGCAAGGGGCCCGGTCGCCATGGCGATCTCGGCGACCCCTATAATTCCGCCACTGCATTTCACTACTCCTGAAGAAGAACCTACGGATACTATGGACTGATTGATCAATATTTTTTTTTTTGGATTCAGATTTTCAAACATGTTTTGCTTTTTCTTTTTATTTCATTTGATATGTTAGTAAAGATTAACACCAGTTCCCTCAGTTAATTTTTGGAGGCGGAAAACAGCACCCCCCCTGCCAGGTTGGCACTTACCCTGTTCAGGTCGCAGCTTCCACGGCATCTCCTCCTAGCTGATCCAGTTTTAAGATCTGCCTTCTGTCCTGATTGGCCGGGAGGAGAAGCAGGAAGACAATAACGAATATTGATTTGCTAATGTCACAAGTGGGAGGGTTCAAGGGGCGCTGTGCTCTGCTCCCCAAGCTCAACCTTTTTGAAGCCAATTAGAGCCTCAGGCTTCAAAAAACACAAAAAACTCATAGAATCCTTTGAGTCCAGCACCCCGCATGAAGATTAGTAGGTGGCGCCTGGAGATAAGGGGGGCGGCTTATGTACTTATGGGCTTATGAACCGGCCGCCACTGTATGTGTGTTTCTATGCGTGTGTGTGTATATATATATATATATATATATATATATACACACACACATACATACAATATTTACCACCTTTGTAGAGGTATACGTGCATGTTTGGGACTTATTAGATTCACATTCGTGTCTGTATTTTGTAAATGAGGAGACTGCTAACAAGCAGATTAACATCACCCCAGGTGAGCAATTAAAAAAAAGTAAAAAAATATATGTCTTTAAACTATGCAGAATGCATTTAAAGAAAGTTCTTGTTGAAAATATAAATACCTTGTTTCTGTTTATATTTAGCCAGTTGCTGGACAAGCCGTTAAAGAACCACTTGCTCTTCCAGCTGTACCTCCGGTATGTACCTATTCAGAATAAGTTAATTTCCTAAAGCCAAAACATCATGTTATTCATTTCTATAATCTATTTGTGGCTGGAAAAGTATCCCCATGATATATGAATTTTCCCATGGTTGCAGAGAAGCCAAGGATACCTCACAATCCCATTATTGCAGCTCCAGTGGTAAAGTAGAGCCCAGTTTATGCTAACACTGAGCCAGAGTTTTTTAGAGACCTGTTCTGAGAAAAACTTGCAGGTTGTCTATGCGGATCTTCTCCAGGAAATACTAGCTCTTTGGCTGCCACTGACTTGATTACTGACCTGGACAAATTATGCAGTTATTTCCAGGACAGTAACTCAAAAAACAGCAATGGCAGCCTCCATATTCTGTCAGTACAAGTTTTCTTCAAGGGTTATATGTTAATCACAATAATAATCTGGAACATTAACCACTTCAGCCCCGGAAGAATTTACCCCCTTTCCGACCAGAGCACTTTTTGCGATTCGGCACTGCAATGCTTTAAGTGACAATTGCGCGGTCGTGCGACATTGTACCCAAACAAAATTGATGTCCTTTTTTTTCCCACAAATAGAGCTTTTTTTGGTGATATTTGATTGCCTCTGAGGTTTTTTTTTGCGCTATAAACAAAAAAAGAGCGACAATTTCTTTAAAAATGCATTATTTTTTACTTTTTGCTATAATAAATATCCCCCCAAAATATCTAAAAAAAATTTTTTTTTCCTCAGTCAGGCCGATATGTATTATTCTACATATTTTTGGTAAAAAAAAATCGCAATAAGCGTATATTGATTGGTTTGCGCAAAAGTTATAGCGTCTACAAAATAGGGGATAGATTTTTATAGCATTTTTATTATTATTATATTTTTTGACTAGTAATGGCAGCGATCTGTGATTTTTAACACTAGGGGGCAGCGAAGGAGTTAACTATGTTCCCTGGGAGGGAATTCTAACTGAAGGGGGAGGGACTAACTACAGGAAGTGACAGATCGTGGTTCCTAGCTAATAGGAACACACAATCTGTCACTCCTGTCAGAACAGAACAGGGAAGTGTGTGTTTACACACACTCATCCCTGTTCTGTGTCTCCTGGTCACAATCTGCGGTTAAAGCCATACAATAGGATGTCCACTCAACTAAAGACCATAAATGGGAGCATAGCACCAAAAACACAAAACAGGCAGATTGCAAATTGTTCTCAATGCTTCAAAAGAACAATTTTAGGAAAACTAACTAATTTAACTGTTAGAGATGAGCGAGTCATTTAAAAGTTCCTCAAGCTTTGCAAGTTTGGACCCAAAACCTGCTATGCACTTTAAGAACCATACATACGCCTTAGGGGAGTATGTCTTCAAAAGGGGCAGAATGCAGTCAAAGTAGAGATGGGCGAACAGTTTGACCTGAGCATAAGTTCTGCCCGAACTTCACCTGTTCAACAGTTCGGCGAACATCAGTGTTTACGGATAGCTCTGCAAAATGTTTGCCCGCTGAGATCCCCACAGTGCACTGCGCACTTCACAATGCATTCTAGGGCCCTAATTGGATGAAGCCTTGCACCTGGCCACTGGTCAGGTGCAAAGATTGGCCAAATAGCACTGTCAGAGCCCTGATTAGACAAAGTGAGGATTACTTACTACAATCACGGCTCAGTATCATATCATACTCCTATCATAGTCCCACCCCACCAGTGGCGACTGGTGTTCACAATTTTTGGGGGGGCGCAAACAAACTGAAAAATTCTGAAAAAAAAAACATCAATTGCAGCCTCACTGTGCCCATCAAATGCAGCCACTGTGCCCATCAAATGCAGCCACTGTGCCCATCAATTGCAGCCGCTGTGCCCATCAAATAGTGCCACTGTGCCCCATCAAATGCTGTCACTGTGACCCCCTGCCCACTCACCGTCTGCCCGGCATTTACCCTGTCTTGGTGCCAGGTCAGGCATGTGGGTGACGGCAGCGAGCTGTGGGCCCATCAAATGCAGCCACTGTGCCCATCAAATGCAGCCACTGTGCCCATCAATTGCAGCCACTGTGCCATTAAACGCAGCCACTGTGCCTATCAAATGCTGCCACTGTGCCCTATCAAATGCTGCCACTGTGCCCCATCAAATAGTGCCACTGTGCCCCATCAAATGCTGTCACTGTGACCCCCTGCCCACTCACCGTCTGCCCGGCATTTACCCTGTCTTGGTGCCAGGTCAGGCATGTGGGTGACGGTGGCGGGCTGTGGGACCTTGCAGCAGGTCAGACAGCTGCTCCTGTGTTCTCCATGTGTCTCCTCCCCTCTTCCTTATAGGCGTCCAATCGCAGCACCTGTCCTTTCAGCCAATCAGGTGCCGGGTAACAGACCCACGCACCTGATTGGCGGAGAGGCAGTGTTCTAACACACCTGGGTGAACTGTGAGTGCAATGCTCTGTGCTCACAGTTCACCTTTTTTGAAGCCTATTAGAGCCTATGGCTCTAATCAGGTGCTTCAAAAGTACCCCCCCCCCCCGCTGCTGTAATTCAGGCGCCCGGCATCCGAAAAGGGGCCAGGCGCATGAATAGGGGGTGGCGGCCATGGATAGATTCATGCAATACATAAATCTATCCATTAGTCATAGAGGGGGTGGCTGGAGAGAGGGGGTGGCGCCCGTGCGCCCACAGAAATTTCCCATAGCCAGCTCTTGTAGTGTGTTGGAGTGGAGATAGAGTAGGGCTTGTTTTGCTACTAGCAGTTAGTGTGTTCACTGTTCCCCTTTTGTGACTCTTAAGTGCAGAGTGTTAGTTTATAGTGTGTGAGAATAGTGGGGTTGATTTACTAAAGGCAAATCCACTTTGCACTACAAGTGCACTGAAAGTGCAGTCGCTGTAGATCGATGTAGACCTGTAGAGGGGAAGCTCTGAAATTGTGTGAAGCTCTGCTGATTTTATCATCCAATCATGTGCAAGCAAAAATTATGTTTTTTATTTTCCTTGCATGTCCCCCTCAGATATACAACGACTGTACTTTTAGTGCAAAGTGGATTTACCTTTAGTAAAATAACCCCCAGTGTGTCAGTTTAGTGTAGTACAGAACAAAGCATTACATTAAATTTAGTCCTGTATACAGTGCTGTTGTATACCTTTTTTTGTGTCTTTTTTTTACCTTTTTTTGTGTCTTTTTTTTCAGAGTAGGCTGCTAGGTAAATTTAGCTGTAAACAGTTGAGCAGGGGTTGATTACTTAGGGCTCTTCAGTGTCTGACAGGCTTCTGTTCTGCTACTTCCCCCTTTCTTCTAGAGACTTCAATAAGCATAGTGAAGAGGGAGAGCAGAACAGGCAGCCTAAAAATGTATGGCACTCCAGCCAATTCCTGGGGAGGTATACCCAGAAGGTGGAGGGAGAGCTCAAAAATATTCAAAGGCCTGGCAGCCAGAGTGCAGAGTTCCTCGGTCCAGTCTTTCAGGAAGAGACCCTTGTCTTATTAGAAGTGCATTTGTGTCTGTATGTTGTAAATTAGGGGACTGCTAACAAGGAGATAAAGCTTCTACTGGTAGAAAATTCAAAACCAAGTATGCAATTAAAAACATTGTAAAAAATCTGCCTTCAAATAATGCAGAATGCATTGCATGTAAAATGTTATTGCAAAGATAAATACCTTTTTTTCTGTAAATATCCAGATACCAGACACAACAGCAGCTACTGTTCCAACTCCACCTTTGGTATGTACCGGTATTTATTGAATGTGTGAATTTTAATTTTTAAAAAACATTAAATCCCCCATCAATTTATTTTATCTGTTTGTTAAAAAATCTCCCCAATACCCAAATGTCCCCATGATGGCAGGAAAACGAGCATGCATCTAAATAGTATTCCTACAGCTCCAGTGGTGCAATAGAACTCAGTTCATGGCAGCATGGGTTGGATTTTTAGAGAGGGAGAGGGGGTTTGATAGTTTTCAGTACCCTTTAAGCACCACAAAGTGCTAACTGCACAACAAACTGGTATGAGTACAGAGGAAGAATCGCTTGCTGGTACTCCTTCTACAATATAAATGTGAGCTCTATTGTCTGGTAAAAACAGATAAACGTGAAAATAATTCTTGCCAAAACTACTGAGCCTCCTGGTCCCTGTATTAAAAACAAGCACTGAAAGAGCTTAGTCCAGCCATCACTAAAGGCTCTGGCCTTTATCCACCTCCTAGAATTTAAATTTATTATCCCTTGCCTAGTCTATGGTGGCAATAGTCAAGGGTTTTCAGAAGGGGTGCAATTCTTGCTGGTGTTAAATGGCATATGAGCTAACTGCAAAACAGACTGGTACAGTATGAGAACTGCTTGCTGGCAGCTTTTTTATACTAGGTATATTAGCCCCATTGTTTGGTGTGCCAGGATTTTATACACTATTTTCTTTTACTTCAGTTAGGGATGGTTCACACCACATTCCTGTGTGATTTAGTGCAGTGCAATTTAGGCCTATTCATTAGAATGGGCTGAAATCACACTGGATCACAGTAAAATGCACTGCAACTGGATCAAATAGTACTGCAGTACCATTCATTTAATTTCCAGTGCAGGCAAATGTACTGCATTTGTGGTGTCGCTAGGAATACATTGCACGCCCAGTGTGTTTTTAATGCAGTGCAGGAAATGTGCACAGAATGTGGGTTTCCAGCACCATGTTCTGTTGTGAACAAGCCCAAAAACAGATAAACCTGAAAAGAATCCTTCCCAAAAGTACTGAGCCTCTTGGTCCCTGTGTTAAAAACAAGCAGTACCAGGCACTGAAAGAGCTTAGTCCAGCCATCACTAAATCCTGGACTCTGGTTTGGACTCCCCTCCTTGAATTTTAGTTCTGGCCTAGTCCATGGTGCAGTAAACAAGGGATTTTAGAAGGGATGCAATTCTTTCTGGTGTTAAAGGGCATAGAAGCTGTTATCAATAAATCGGGGGATATGGCCACATGTATATCTTTAGCCAAGTATACATCAGCCACGTTGATCAGCGCACTAGGATTTCATTGTGGGTATTGTGAAAGAAAAAACACTGCCTTTTTTAATTTTAAGCAGAATTGATAAGATCATGTTGCTCAATCTACCCCACTTTTGTAACCGACTGTTCTAGCTCTGAATTGTCAACTTATACTGTATGTTCCCACATGCATCCTACTCTTCTGGGACAAGTTGAGGGGGCTTTAAGCTGGCCACATTTTCTCCACAGCTACCAATCACAATCTTTACAGTTCAAGATCTTTCCAGAGTGCTACTTTCTACAAAAATGTAACCTCTACTTTTCAGTCCATATATACAGTGTGTGTATATATAATATATATATATATATATATATATATATATATATATATATATATATACAGTGCCTTGAAAAAGTATTCACCCACCCTGGCATTTTTTTCAGGGGTTTTGTTGCCTCACAACCTGGAATTAACATGGATTGTTTGAGGATTTGCATCATTTAACTTACAGAACATGCCCACAACTTTGAAGATGTTTTATTTTTTTTATTGTGAAGCAAACAACAAATAGGACAACATAACTGAAAAAGTCAATGTGCATAACTATTCACCCCCCTAAAGTCAATACTTTGTAGAGCCACCTTTTGCGGCTATCAAATCTCCAAGTCGCTTTGAATAAGTCTCTATGAGCTTGCCACGTCTTACCACTGGGATTTTTGCCCATTCCTTCTTACAAAACTGCTCCAGCTCCTTCAAGTTGGATGGTTTGTGCTTGTGAACAGCAATCTTTAAGTCTGACCACAGATTTTCTATTGGATTGAGGTCTAGGCTTTGACTAGGCCATTCCAACACATTTACATGTTCCCCTTAAACCACTGAAGTGTTGCTTTAGCAGTGTGTTTGGGGTCATTGTCCTGCTGGAAGGTGAACCTCCATCCTAGCCTCAAATCACACACAGAGTGGTACAGGTTTTGCTTAAGAATATCCCTGTATGTAGCACCATCCATCTCTCCCTCAACTATGACCAGTTTCCCAGTCCCGACTGCTTAAAAACATCCCCACAGCATGATGCTGCCACCACCATGTTTCACTGTGGGGATGGTGTTCTTTGGGTGATGTGATGTGTTGGGTTTGTGCCAGACATAGCGTTTTACCCCCCCTTCTAAAATCAGTAAACCTGAACTAAATAAAAAACACGATCCTCGATGAGCACTCTAGCGGGAGAGTGTCCAGGAAGGCTCAAAGATCCTAGGGGATTGCCCGGACCATGACTGATGTAACGTCCAACCTTGGTGGTGGTCAAATCAGTTATCTGCTGATACTAGGCCTAAATTCTAGTAAACATGCGAGTTAGAAGCAACAAAAAAAAACTGAATACTAGAAAGAGGAAGAAAAGAGGGAAGAAGGTAAGTGGGAGGGAGAAAGAGGAAGAAAGAAGGATGGAATGAAAGAGGAGGGTAAGAGTAGAGAATCAGAGAAGTCGACTGGGGTGGAATGGGCATGCTGCGAGTGCTTATGAGGTCAATGATGGAGAGTGACTCCAGTAAACGTCGCCCAGGGTTCCCAGGTTTGTACAAATTTATCGGAGCGATCTAGGATCACACCAGCCATCTTCTCCTGGTTCATAATCCAGGAGATTTTCCGTTTAGCTAGGAGGGTTGAGACAGAGGGTTGTTTCCAGGCTTTAGCCAGAGTAAGCTTAGCCCCTAAAATGATGAAATAAATGAGGCGTTGAGTAAACTTGGAGGCTTCCCTCACTGGGAAATTGAGGAGAGCAATGAGGGGGGACGGTTGGATAGACAATGTTGTCATTTTGCGTATCCAAGAGAAGATTTTATTCCAAAAATTGCGTATCCTGGGACAAGTCCACCAGATATGAAGCATGTCACCCCTCAAGTTGCAGCCTCTAAAGCAAAGAGGTGAGGTCGCTAGGAAGATGATTGCTAATTTCGAGGGGACCAGGTACCATCTAGTAAGTACTTTTATGCTGGCTTCTATGAGACCCGTGTTAATAATACCTTTGAAAGAGTGGGAGAAATTCCTGTGCCAGGTTTCTAATTTCCAATGTTGGGACAGATCTTCCTCTCAGGCCAACATGTAGGGTGTCTTAGACTTCTCCGACGAGTGCCTTGTAGATCAATGAGATTCCCCCTCTCTGCTCATCGGCCTGTCCACACCATTGTTCATATGGAGTTATTTGTGGCCCATTTGTAAGTGTTTTGCATCGTTTGTGTAGGAAATTGGAGATCTGGGTAAATCTGAATTCAGATTCAGGCATGTGTAGGTTACTAACACAGAAAGCTTTTGATAGTGGGCCTAGGGGCCTAAGAAAGTGGCCTTTTCTGTAGAGCCCCTTATCTAGCCACCACTTTAATGCTTTTATGTCAAGACCTGGTTGGAATTCAGGATTTTGGAAAAGGTGTTTCAATGGTTCTATGGGGGAGGACAGTTGGCTGTTGTGTTTTAAAGTGTCCCAAAGGGCAAAGGAGTGTGATAGTGTTGGGGATAAAATTGAAGGCCTTAGTTTCTTAGGGCTCCAGAGAAGGTAGTCTAGAGTGTGAAGGGGAACCGCCTGCCTCTCGATGTGGACCCAGTCTGGCTGTTCCCACCTCGAGTAAACCGTGGATAATTGTGCCAGTTGAGCTGCATGGAAATACCAGAGCAAGTTGGGCAGACCTAGCCACCCTTCTAACCTGGATCTAAATAGGACTGACTTTGAGAATCTATGACCTCCCTTGCCCCAAACAAATTTTTTAATTCTGGCTTGAAAGAGTTTTAGGCGAGTTTTGTCAACCGGGATCGGGAGGGCTCTAAAGTAATACAATATGCGGGGAAGCATGGTCATCTTGATCGTATTGATCCTGCCCAACCAGGACAGGGAGAGCTGAGACCACCGGGAGAGGTCCTCCTCTAGTTTTTTGTACAGAGGCGGATAATTTGCATGGTGGAGAAGTTCAACCTTGGGAGTTAGTTTAATCCCTAAGTACGTAATCGCATGTTCATTCCAGGAGAATCGGAAGCTCTCCCTGAGCGTGGTCAGGAGGGAATCGGGAATGTTATTGTTAAGAGCTTGGGACTTGTGGAAGTTGACCTTTAGCCCCAAAACCGCTCAAAATTTGTCTAATAGATGGCAGATATTAGGGAGGGTTGTCAGCGGGGAGGAGACAAATAATAAAATGTCATCAGCAAATAATGCGCATTTATGGTGTCTGGAACCACATTGAAAGACTTGGATGTTTGGGTCGGTTCTGATGGAAATCACCAGGGATTCGATTGCTATGACAAAAATTAAGGGGGAAAGCTGGCATCCCTGTCTAGTGCCCCTTGATATGGGGAAAGATTCTGAGTAAAATCCCTGCAGAAGCACCTGTGCCGAGGGAGAGGAATAAAGGGCATAGATGATATTGAGAAACGATTCTCCAAAACCCCATTGTTTTAAAGTAGAGAAAATGTATGTCCAGTGGACGGAATCAAATGCTTTTTGGAGGTCCAGGGATAGCAAGCAACCCTGCCTAGGAGCGCCCTTGTCCCAGTTAGAATTGATGAGAGAAATTAAATCAATTGCACGTCTGGTTTGATCTGGTCCCTGCCTCCCTGGGATAAAGCCCACTTGGTCCTTGTATATGTATAAGCTAATGAAGGAGACAAGGCGGTCTGCAAGGATTTTAGTCAGAATCTTCAAATCATTATTGATGAGGGGTATCGGTCTATAATTACCAACTGAGCTGGTGTCCTTGTCTGGTTTGGGTAAAACCGTGATATATGCTGAGTTAATTGATGTGTCTAGGGTACCTCCCTGTCTAAGAGCATTAAAAAAGCGGGCCATGTAGGGAGCTAGCGTGGAGGAGAACGATTTATAGTAGGGTATAGAGAATCCGTCCGGGCCAGGCGCTGAATGTGTTTTTAAATTTTTAATAACCGCGCAAACCTCCTCTGCGGAGATAGGGGCATCAAGTTTCAGACGGTGAGAGTCTTTCAAGATGGGGCACTGGATAGAGTCAAGGAACCAATCAATCGCAGATTGAGTAGGACCATTAGGATTGCTGTACAGGGATTTGTAGAAGTCCTGAAATTCCCCTATGATACGTTGGGGGTTCTGTGACAGGGTTCCACCTTGGAGTTTAATTTTGGGGAATAGTGTAGTTCTAAATTTTGGGGTAAGTCTGCCTGCCAGCATGGAGCCGATCCTGTCCCCCTGGCAATAAAACCTGGAGCTATTCCATCTCAGCCATTTCTCAGCCCTAGTCGTCAGGGCCAAGTTCAGGGCTGTGCGGGCTGTATCTAGTTTAGATGTGGGAACCTCTGTGGGATTGGCCTTATGCTTTTTGGATAAGGTCGAATATTCCCACTCCAATTTTTCAATGTCTAATTTATGCGCTTTGTTTATTTGGGAAGCTACTTGGATCAAGTGACCTCTAATGACGGCTTTGTGACCCGCCCAGAGGCTTGAGGGCCTATATCTGACATGTCATTAGTAAGGAAGTAGTTACTGATAGCGCGTTCAATTTCTGTCACTCTGATCGGGTCACTCAATATAGACTCGTTAAGTCTCCAGCGTCTACTGGGTTTGAGACCAGTGGGGCACTGGAGAGACAGTACCACCATGGAGTGGTCCGACCAAGCAACATCTTTGATGTGAGCCCTGGTTGTCAGTGAAATGGAGTTAGGAGCTACAAGAATATGATCTATTCTCGCAAACGATTTGTGTGGGTTAGAATAGTGTGTAAAGTCACGGAGAGTCGGATTCATTTCTCTCCAAATGTCCACCAGGCCAAACTGGGATATCAGTTTGGCTATGCGAAGGCTCAGCTTGGTGGGTCTGGTGAGGCGTTTGCCAGGGGGTCGGGACTTGTCCAGCCCCTGGTCAAAGGCCGTGTTGGAGTCTCCCCCAAAGATTACAGTGCCTTCTAACAATGGAGTCAGGGTTTTCATCAGGCGTTGAAAGAAGGGTAGTTGGCCTTTGTTTGGGGCATAATATGATATGAAAGTGTATAATTTGTCATCCACTTCTCCCACTACTAGAAGAAATCTTCCCTCTGGGTCAGTGTGTTCAGATTTGGGAGTAAATTTACACCTTTTGGAGACGAAAACCCCCACTCCCTTAGTTTTGTTATCAGCATTGGCTAACGAAAAAGACGGGAATTTGAAGTGGATGAAGGATGGTTTGAAACGTTTAGGGAAGTGCGTTTCCTGAAGGAGAGCTATATCAACCTTTTGAGCATGAAGGTATTGGAAGACCTTGCGTCTTTTCGCAGGAGAGTTCAGGCCTTGAACTTTATGTAACACAATTTTAAGGGGTATTTTTACTAAGGGATCGCTAGCCATTGAGCAGAGGTGGGAGGCAATCTAGAAGGTCTGTAGCACTTACCGGGAGGAGTCCAGAGAAATCAGTGTGATCTAGTCGCCAATTCGAGACCTCTATGAGCAGTGGCAAGTGTCGGGGCGTATCCCCCAGTCGAATTCTGTATGAGAAAGATAAATAAAACCTCGTGAAAAAAGGAAGAAAGAAGGAAAGAGAAGGAAAGCGGGAGACAAGGGAGTCTTCCGTAGAGTGGAGGTGAGTGGTCCCTCCATCAGGTAGTGTGAGTCACTCTGAGATTCCTTTCCTATAAAAATGGGATAGTAGGTGCAAGCATTGGGTACTGCAGGTACTTGGCCGCCTCTGTTGCGTCTCCTTCCGTGGGAAAGGTAGATTGGAGGCAAAGAAGGTGAAATGACAAGGAGCAAAGATCAAGTAAAACAGCCTATCATGAGTGAATGTGGTAACCTGGAGAAACAATCTGAGTAAACTGGATAAGGAAAGGTAAGGGGAAAGGGTGAGGAGAGAAAATGGCCCAGTGGGTGGGCAGTCAGGGGTTGAGGCAATTCAGTATAGCAGGAATGTTATGAAAGATACCTACGCATAACCTAGAGGAGCAAACATTATATAATCCCCTCAACCCCAAAAAGAGGATACAAGAGTACCAAAAACATGGAAATAAAAAAAGTGGGGGATAGACTAGTCTTCCCTTTGTGAGGCGGGTCGCAAGACCGCTTCGGCAGAGGCGTGAGGGCACTTCAAAGGAGTGCTCGTCTTGCGGTGCATCAAAAAGAGTGTCACTACCTCCCAAGTGTAAGATGGGAGGTCAAAAAAGAAGGAAAAAAAAAAAGAAAGTTAGTTCAAGTCGTGGGCATCAGGGGGGTATGGTTTCTTTGGATTTCTTCGATCTTGCTGATTCCCAAACTGGGGTCAAAGGGCTGGTCGGGAGTTGCCTCTTCTCCGAGTTCTGTGGGTAGCCTTGCTTAAGGTGTAGTAGAAGTTTTTCGCCTTCCTGCAGGCATCCAAAGGTGTAAGTCTTGCCCTTGAAGAGAAATTTAAGTTGGAACGGGAAGAGCCACGAATATTTTATTTCTATGTCCATCAAGATTTGAAGAAGTGGTTTCAGGGCTCTCCTCTTTTGAATGGTTGACGGGGATAGATCTGCGAAGATTTGCAGGTATTGACCCTGGAACAGTATTTTGGACATGGTCCTCGATTTCCTCATCACTTCCTCCTTTACAGAGAAGAAGTGTGGTTTAACCACTATATCACGGGGGAGGCCATCGGCCCTAGGGGGCCTGAGAGCTCTGTGAGCTCAGTCCAGTTCAAGTCTGTGCTGAGGTGTGTCAGGTAGCAAGTCTTTAATAAAAGCTCTTATGGTGTCAGGGATGTCTTTATATGACTCCGGGAGTCCCCTGACCCTGAAATTATACCTCCTGTTCCGATTTTCGAGGTCGTCGATTTTAGCATTGGCAGTCTCTTATTGTTCCTGCAAGACTTGTACACAGGCAGTATTTTGGTTTGTCCTGGAAATAGTGGCTTCTAAATTAGATTCAATAATTTCCATGCGGGTCCCAATGTGTTGGATGTCAGCTGTAATGTCTCTGGTGATCCTATTGGCAGTGTCCTGCAGGAGGGCAGCAAATTTGGCAAACATGTCAGTCACATTCACAGGCTGCATTAGGCCCAAATCCCCAGGCTGTGGTAGCTGGTGGGTCTGGGAAGGGCCTGCTTCCATGGGGGAAAGTCCATGTCAGAAAGGGACTGTTCGAGAAGGGATTCAGTGGAAGCTGGGGATACTGGGGGGAGCGGTGGGTTACCTGAGGCTAATCAATGCTGCAGCATGTAGGAAGAGGCTGCTGGCTGTGCGCTGGAGAGGCAGGCCGGATCAGTGTTGTGAGGAGCGGCCGCCATTTTGGCCGTTCTGGCCGGAGACAGAGCGGCTTCAAACGAGGGTTTAAGATTCCTCCTCACTGCTCCTGAGTACATTGGGGTAATCCCCGGGACTTCCTCAGCCCGAGGGGATGTAATTCAGGCAGTGTAAGCTGGTAACAGCGCTGTATTGAGGCCTGTGCTGCTGGGGCGGAACGGAGCTCCCGGACTAAGCGTCCATCTTAGGTGCCGCCGTGCATGCGCCTCCAGATATATATATATATTTTAACCTAACCCTGACGTACTTCTCAATAACATTGTCCCTTACTTGTTTGGAGAGTTCCTTTGTCTTCATGGCAGTTTTTGGTAAGTGGTACCTCTTGCTTAGGTGTTGCAGCCTCTGGGGCCTTTCAAAAAGGTGTGTATATGTAATGACAGATCATGTGACACTTAGATTGCACACAGGTGGACATCATTTCACTAATTATGTGACTTCTGAAGGTAATTGGTTGCACCAGAGCTTTTTATGGGCTTCATAACAAAGGAAGTGAATACATACACACATGCCAAATATCAGTTTTTTATTTCTGTAAACTTTGATTTCTGTATATATTTTTCAAATTTTACTTCACCAACTTAGACTATTGTGTTCTGATCCATCACATATAATTCATATTAAAAAAATATTTGAACTAAAGGCTGTAATGTAAAAAAATAGGTAAAAAGCCAAGGGGGTGAATACTTTTGCAAGACACTGTATATATATATATATATATATATAAAAGTGATCTTGCGGCGAATCTACCGCAGAGACCACTTTTATCTTGAAGCGGACCGCCCGCACGCACACACACACTATATATTATATATATATATATATATATACACACACACACTATATATTATAGTGTGTGTGTATATATATATATATATATATATAATATATAGTGTGTGTGTGCGTGTGGGCGGTCCGCTTCAAGATAAAAGTGGTCTCTGCGGTAGATTCGCCGCAAGATCACTTTAATCGGCGGCGGGAGGGGGGAGACGAGTGAGGGGAAGATGGTCCCCACCTGTCTCCATATCAGTACAGGGCGGAAGCGACGTCAAAACCTCACTTCCGCCCATAGCTCTTAAAGGGCCTTTTTTTAAATTTTATCTTTTTAAATGACAAAAATTGTATTTATTTTGTTATTGCATTTTAGTGTAAATATGAGATCTGAGGTCTTTTTGACTCCAGATCTCAGGTCCTGTCATGCTTTTTTTTCTATTCCAAGGGATGTTTACATTCCTTGTAATAGGAATAAAAAATTGACACATTTTTTTTTTTTAAAGGACAGTGTAAAAATAAAAGGTAAAATAAATAAGAAAAAAAAAAATGTATACGCGCCCCGCCCCAATGAGCTCAGGTGTAGAAGCGAATGCATAGGTAAGTAGCACCGGCATATGAAAACAGTGTCAAAACTACACATGTGAGGTATTTCCGTGATCGGTAAAGATTTTTAAGGGTCTTTCCACGAGCGGGCACAATTTTGAAGTGTGACATGTTGGGTATCAATTTACTCGGCGTAACATTATCTTTCACAATATAAAAAAATTGGGCTAACTTTACTTTTGTCTTATTTTTTAATTAAAAAAGGTGTATTTTTTTCCAAAAAAAGTGCGCTTGTAAGACCGTTGTGCAAATACGGTGTGACAGAAAGTATTGCAACGGCCGCCATTTTATTCTCTAGGGTGTTAGAAAAAAAATTATAATTTTTGGGGGTTTTTAAGTAATTTTCTAGCAAAATACATTTTTTAACTTGTAAACAACAAATCTCAGAAAGAGGCTCGGTCCTTAAAAAATAATAATTCTTCTAAATATAGTGCCTCAGGGATTCCCTTAGTCTGCCTGTAAAGTGGCACATCTGTAGCATGTATAGAACCTGCTGCAGCAAAACTGATATTTCGAAAGGAAAAAAACAAGCCACATTTAAATTGACTCGCAAGTGCAATTTTTAGCACCCGGCTATTTAATAAGAAAAGACCGCAAGGGGTTCCCCTCAGTCCATAACTGACCCATTGGATAAGGGTCTGGTATAGATTTTGGGGGGAGCCCGACACAGTTTATTTTTTATTTTGTATTGGCAGCAAATTTTTTTCTTTCAGCTGTCAGCGGGGAACCCGCTGACAGCTGATGACTCATTCGTTGATAAGGACGTGGTGGCCTGGTTTCCCGGCCCCGCTCCTAACAACATATTGACTGTGCGCTCACAAAGCGAGTTTTCCACTGAAGCACAGAAAATTCAGGGTGATTGGCGAACATCCAAATGGACAATGTTCGAGCCAAACTTTTGGTCGGCTTGAAACCAATCTCCCAACACTGTCCGTAGGGTTCAATATTGAGTTGGCCCACTCTTTGTAGCTATAACAGCTTCAACTCTTCTGGGAAGGCTGTCCACAAGGTTTAGGAGTGTCTCAATGGGAATGTTTCAGAAGCGCATTTGTGAGGTCAGGCACTGATGTGGACGAGAAGGCCTAGCTTGCAGTCTCCGCTCTAATTCATCCCAAAGGTGTTCTATCGGGTTGCAATCAGGACACCCAAAACTTGCTTTTGTGAGATACTGTGTGTATATATATATATATATATATATATATATATATATATATATATATATATATTCATGTCTGTATGTTGCAAATAATCAGACTGCTAACAAGCAGAAGATTAACATCACCACAATATTTTGAGTGATTTGTCTTTAAACAGTGCAGTATGCATTCAAAGCTAGTTGTTATTAAAAATAATAAATACTTTTTTTCTGTTTATATTCAGTCAGTTGCTGGACCAGATGTTAATGCACCAAATGCTCTTCCAGCTGTACCTCTGGTATGTATCTATTCAGGATAAGTGAACTTCTTAAAGCCAAAACATCACCCTATCCATTCCCATAATCTATTTGTGGCTGGAAAAATTATCCCTGTGATATATAAATTCTGTCCAGGGTGGAAGAGAAGCCAATGATACCTCACAATCCCATTCTTGCAGCTCCAGTGATAAAGTAGAGCCCAGTTAATGCTAACACTGGGCCAGGGTTTTCAGAAACCTGTACCGAGAAACTTGCAGGTTGTCTATGTGGATCTTGTCCAAGAAAAAAATAGCTCTTTGGCTGCCACTAACTTGATTACTGACCTGGACAAAATATGCAGTCAGAATGAAGTCCTGTTCTGTATGTTTTGTCCAGGACAGTAACTCAAAAAACACAGACATTACTGGATCTGTAAACAACTAAGCAACCAGCATTTTCAGAAAAATAGGTCAGCAATGGCAGCCTCCATATTCTGTCAGTATAAGTTTTCTTCAAGGGTTATATGTTAATCACAATAATAATCATACAATAGGATGTACACACAACTACTGAAGACCATAAAATAGGGCTGTTAGCATAGCACCAAAAACTAAACAGGCAGATAATGCAAAATAAACCATGTTAGGACAACATACTCCTTTAACCATTAGAGATGAGCGAGTGATTTAAAAATTCATCAAATGGCACTTTGCAAGTTTGGACCCAAAACCTGCTTGGTGCTTTAAGAAACAGATACATCTAAATTCAATGGTCTTATTTTTTGTGGTGAGATAGACTTGGACCAGAGTAGTCCTTGTAGGTGGTATGGGAGGACTGATTGTTCTTCGAACAGGAGCCAGGGGATTTGGGAGGCTGGGGCATACCATTGTGCTAGTTGGTTGAATCTGGCTGACAGATAGTATATCCATAAATTTGGGATATTTAGACCTCCTTTTAGTTGGGGCCTAAACATTAAGGAGTAACTGAACCTTGATTTTTTGTTTTGCCAGATGAATTTGTTGATTTCTCTTTGGAGAGAATTTAATGTGTTTTTGGGCAATACAAGGGGAAGGGCTCTGAAAAAGAATAAAAGTTTGGGTAGTATAACCATTTTTGTTGCCACTATTCTTCCGGAGAATGATATTTGGTATGATGACCATATTTTCATTATATTTTTGATGTTATTAAAAATTGGTGGGTAATTACCGTGAAATAGTGTTTTGTAAGAGGGTGTAATATAAATTCCTAGGTATCTAAATGAGTCCGTGCACCAATTGAAAGGAAATTTGTCTTTGAGTGTTGTTATTAAGGCTGGTGGGATATTAATTGGTAGGGCTGAGCATTTAGACAAGTTTACACTTAGGCCAGTCAGGTCGGGAAAGGTGTCCAGTGTTTTGGTCAGATTCGGTAAGGAGATGAGGGGATCTGTTAGAAAGAGAAGGACGTCATCGGCATAGAGGCTACAACTGTGGAACAGACAAAATACCAAATTTAACATGTCCTCCGACACCATGGGGTCATTTGGGGGGCGGGTTTGAACTGTCCTGGCATTTTATGCACAACATTTAGAAGCCTATGTCACACGTCACCCACTCTTCTAACCACTTGAAGATAAAGCCCTTTCTGACACTTTTTGTTTACATGAAAACATATTTTTTTTTTGCAAGAAAATTACCCCCCAAATGACCCATTTTGAAACCCCAAACACTATATATATTGTTAAAGCAAAGGCCCTACAGATTAAAATGGTGGGTGTTGCACTTTTTTTTTTCCACACAGTATTTGCGCAGCGATTGTTTCAAACGCATTGTTTTGTGGAAAAAATACACGTTTTTTTTATTTTAATGCACTTAAACACACTATATTGCTCAAATTTTTGATGAAATAAAAAATATGATCTTAGGCCGAGTACATGGATACCAAACACGACATGCTTTAAAATTGCGCACAAACACGCAGTGGCGACAAACTACATACATTTTAAAAGCCTTTAAAAAGCCTTTACAGGTTACCACATTAGATTCACGGAGGAGGTCTACTGCTAAAATTACTGCCCTCGATCTGACCTTCGCGGTGATACCTCACATGCATGGTGCAATTGCTGTTTACATATGACGCCAGACCAACGCTTGTGTTCGCCTTTGCGCAAAAGAAGGGGGGGCAGGGGTGTTTTTTTTTTTTTTTTTTAGTTTTTCTTTTTATTTAGCTTTTTTATTTTATTTTTAAACTGTTCCTTCCATTTTTTTTTTCTTAGTTGTCATTTTTATTGTTATCGCAGGGAATGTAAATATCCCCTATGATAGCAATAGGCAGTGACAGGTACTCTTTTTTTGAAAAAATTGGGGTCTATTAGACCCTAGATCTTTCCTGTGCCCTCAAAGCATCTGACCACACCAAGATCGGTGTGTGATAAAATGCTTTCCCAATTTCCCAATGGCGCGGTGGGTATGCCCACCATTAGAATACCTCCCTTCATCCACCCACTTCTAATGATGGGCATACATGCACCATTTATATATGCCGAAGCATGGGGGCATCCTCCCGCAAAAAAAGTTATGCCACGTACACATGGTCGGACTTTTTTCGACCGTATGTACGTGGCATTAGGAGCAAAATCGCTCCTCCGCCCTCTGCTGCCCCCATGCTTCGGCATATATGCTCTTTTTTTTAACTGTGGTGGTGAAATCACCTCCTACAGCATTGGAGTCGCGGCTTTATGTATCGTGGGAGCAAACGCTGTTGCTGTCAAGATAAATAAATCCACGCTGCAACTCCCGCAAAAAAGGGAGACCCTCACTTCTGGTGCTTGCCAGTTTCTAAAAAAACTGTTAGCGATCGCAGGGATCAGGCCTGACTCTGCGAACGCTGCAGTTATGTGTGCTTAGTGTTTTGGAAGTGACAGTGATCGATCGATACTGCACTTGGGTGGGCTGGGCTGGGCTGGGCGGAGGGGGAAAACGCAGGTGCTAGCAGGTATCTGGGCTGATCCCGCTAACAATGCGTTTTTTGGAACCCTAAACTGCTGGGACGCTAGTATAGATCTGATCAGATCAGATATTGATCTGTTCAGATACTATACCACTAAGGGAGGTGTATGCTTTGCGCGTGGGTGTTTGCGGTACTGGCACTAACCTGGGGCGACGCAGACCTTATTTGACCCTAACACCTAATTGATATCACCCGCCGGGCGATCAGGGGGTTAAACCGATAGTTGGGTAATAAATGGCGGGTGCCCTGACAGTATAAAAAAACAAGCTAACTAACCAGCGTCACCCGTAACAGTTATACGGTGATCACTGGTGAAAGGGTTAACTAGGGGCAATCAGGGGGTTAAAACCTTTATTAGGTAATATATGGGGGTACCTGACGCTATATAAAAACCTGACGGGGAACCTAAATAACTAAATAACTAACTGGCTAACCAGCGTCACCAGTGACACTTATACTGTGATCACTGGTGAAAGAGTTAACTCTAGGGGCAATCAAGGGGTTAAAACCTTTATTTAGGTTGTAATATGGGGGTACCTGACCTATAAACCTATTTATAATCCTATATAAACCTGGCGGTTACCTAAAAAAAAAACTGGCTACCTAGCGGCACCAGTGACACTAATAGAGCGATCAAAAAAAAACGATCGCTTAGTGACACTGGCAAAAGGGGGTGAAAGGGTTACCTAGGGGGCAATCAAGGGGTTAAACCTTTATTGGGGGGGGTAGGGGGCTACCTTGGACCTAAAGGGGCCTAAAACTAACTGCCCTGACAGTTATTGCAGTCACACTGACACTAAATGCAGTGATCAGTAAAAATAAATGATCACTGCAATCAGTGACACTGTGACAGGGGGGGCAGGGGTGATCTGGGGGGTGATCAGGGGGGTGACAGGGGGGTGAAATGTGTGCCTATGTGTGCCTGGTGTCAGTGTAGTGTTTGTGCACTTACTTGATGTCTTCTCCGCTCGGCGTCCCGGTCAGAAAGACCGACACGAGGAGCGTGACATCACTTCCCCTTGCCTGTGTTTACAATTACACAGGAAGGGGAAGGAAGCGGACGAATCCCATTGGCCAGAGCGATCGGGAGGGGGTGGCCAGAAACGACTGGCCGTTACCTCGTCCCGCATCGCTTCTGAAGCCATCCCGACCGTCCCCGCCGGCGGAGGGGGGCCGATCGGACCCCCCAACCGCCGGAAGAATGTCACGTACAGGTACGTGATTCTGCCTGTACGTGCCATTCTGCCGACGTAATATACAGGGGGCGGTCGGGAAGTGGTTAGATAATAACCAAAACACATTCACAATATGGAAACAACATAACCTAACAAATTTAAAAGCACTTACCCATAACAATACATTTTACTCCTTCTCCGAACTACAAACAAAATACGACCTTGCACCTACAGAACATGAAACTTATATGAAGATAAAACAATTCTACCAAAAATACTACTCACTCACTCTACACACCCCCCTCTCACAATTCAAACATATTTGTATTTTCTCCCCACAAGACAAAGGATTAATTTCCTAAATTTATAAAAATCTAAACTAATTCAATATGCCTAAAAAATCACACCCCATGCTTCAATGGGAATCAGACCTAAACGTTTCATTCTCCCCCGAACAATGGGATACCATATTTGAAAACCTACACAAATGCACCAAAACTACCACCATCAGGGAATCTGCCACCAAACTGCTCTATAGGTGGTATCTTACCCCTGCCAAACTCAACTCATTCTACCCATCAACATCCCCACTTTGTTTCAGAGGCTGCCCTACAAATGGGACACTACTACATATATTTTGAGATTGCCCCCATCTAAAAAACATTTGGCACAATGCTAATCTAATGACCGATCGAATTTCAGGCAGAAAGATCCCACTAACACCCCAAATGTGCCTTTTAGTCTCCCTCATACAAGATATTCCAATAGACTAGACTAATCCATACACTATTCAGCTCTATCCACTGGACCATCGCCTTCAACTGGCGTTCATCCAACGTACCATGGCCTCAGGTTCTCAACCGTATGGCAAACATCAAATTATCAGAAAGAATACACCACACGTTATATGAGACAATGCATATATACCAAAAAAATGGACTCTATGGGAAACCTCACTACTGGTGTAATGTTCACTATGGTTATTTTACTTAAGCACATCTACAGATCCTTCCCCGTAAATATTATACAGATTTATAATCCAATGTGTGTATCCATTTGCTGTGTGTGTGAACTAGGACTATATATTTTTTTTATATTCAAATTTTATATCAGTATACTGAAAAGAGAGTGACTACTAGTAGGTGGATAAAGCTTATGTAGCACCCTCCTAGTTCAGAGTAGGCTGTTGGTAAATTTAGCTGTAAACAGTGGAGCAGGGGTTGATTACTTAGGGCTGTTGAGTGTCTCACAGGCTGCTGTTCTGCCACTTCCCCCTGTCTTCTAGAGACTTCAATAAGTATAGTGAAGAGGGAGAGCAGAACAGGCAGCCTGAAAATGTATGGCACTCTGGCCAATCCCTGGGGAGGTATACACAGAAGGTGGAGGGGGAGCCCAAAAATATTCTGAGGCCTGGCAGCCAGAGTGCACAGTTCCTCAGTTCAGTCCTTCAGAAAGAGACCATTGTCTTATTAGAAGCACATTTGTGTCTGTGTGTTGCAAATAAAGGGGACTGCTAACAAGTAGATAAAGCTTCTATTAGTAGAAAAATAAAATCAAATGATGCAGAATGCATTGAATGTAAAATGTTATTGCAAAGATGAATACCTTTTTTTTTATATCAATATTCAGACACCAGACACAACAGCTACTGTTCCAACTCCACCTTTGGTATGTATTTATTGAGTACAGTATGTTTGCATTTTAAAACCATTAACCTCCCTGGCGGTATTATTCTGGCTGGAATTTTGTGCTGAAAGCGGTACAATTATTTTGCATGGAAATTTGGCGTTGTTATATTGTAGGCATGCAATTCTTATGAATAACTAACTTAAATCTGTCCGAACCAGAGTCTAGTAGACATCCCGGGTATGATAAAGTTTGAAACACAAAATCATAAATTATAATAAAATAAAAAAATATATATAAAAATGATTCAATAATGTAATCAAATCAAAAACACTGGAATTTGCTCAGTTGCAGAATAGTCGCTGTCATTAAATTTATTGTTTGATGATAAATTGTGATTCTAATTTATTTTCAGTGTTTTCTAGCTGGTCTAAAACCACTTTTGACATAAAGGGACACTTTTTGGTTGCTATGGACAATCTCCAGTTTCCAGGCAGAAAAAAAAATATTTTTATTATATAAAATGACATGCAGGGCACTGGGCAGACCACTAGGGACAAGTGGTAAGATTACAGTACTGTATGTGTTGTGTGTTTTTAAACTTTTTTAAATTTGGCGCCGATCTCCGCTCCCGTGCGTCGGAACGTCGCAGGGAACGGAGATCAGCGGCACTCGGGCACTGTGTGAATCGAGCGAGCGGACGGCTCGCTCAAACAGTGGGGAGACATCGCAGGATCCAGGGGAAAAGGTAAGTAACTTCCCCCTGTATCCTACAACGCTAGCCCGAGTCTGGCTCGGGGTTACCGCTCCTGGCAGAAAAAACTGAACCCGAGCCAGACTCGGGAACACCGCCAGGGAGGTTAAAGCCCTCCCATCTATTTATTTTATCTGTTTGTTAAAAAATCCCCCCCCAAAAAAAAAACAAATGTCCCCATGGTGGCAGGAAAACTGAGCATACATCTCAACACTTTTTCTACAGCTCCAGTGGTGCAGTAGAGCTCAGTTCATGGCAGCACTGGGCTGGGTTTTTAGGGGGGGAGGTGAAGTGCCCTCAAAGCACCACAAAGTACTAACTACAATACAGACTGGTACAAATACAGTGGGAGAATCGCTTGGTGGCAGTTCTTCTACAATAGAAATATCAGCCCTATTGTCTTGTGTGCCAGGATTGTAAAAAAACTTTGTTTACTTTAATAAAAACAGATAAACAAAAGTACTGAGCTTTCTGGTCCCTGTGTTAAAAACAAGCAGTACCAGGCACTGAAAGAGCTTAGTCCAGCCATCACTAAATGGCGAACTCCGGTCTGGACCCACCTCCTAGAATTTTAATTCAATATCCCTAGCCTAGTTTATGGTGGCAGTAGACAAGGGTTTTCAGAAAGGGTGCAATTCTTTCTGGTAAATGAACTGGTATCAGTACTGTATATTGGGGGGATATGGCCAAGTCTTTAGTCAAGTATACATCAGTCCTGATGATCAGTGTGCTATAGGATGGCATTGTGGGCATTGTAAGTAAATAAAACAAAACAAAAAAGCGTCTAATTTAAACAGTGATAAGATCATGTTGCTCAGTCCACCTCACTGTTGTAACTCACTGCTCTAGCTCAGAATTGTCAACGTATGTGTTCCCACATCCAAGTTCCTCTTCTGAGACAAGTTGAGGGGATTTTAAAGTGGTTGTAAAGCCTAAACATTTTTTACCTTAATGCATTCCTTGCATTAAGGTAAAAAATGTTTAGGTATCAGCATCCCCCTCACCCCTCCCCTTTTACTTACCTGAGCCCTCATTACATCCAGTGCCATGCATGTCTGCAGCTCTTCTCTCCCCTCACTTCCGGGGCTCGCTGGCTTTGCTGGGCCACCGGCAGCCATTGGCTCCCAGTGCTGTCAATCAAAGCCGGTGACTAGGGGGTGGAGGGGCGGGGCTAGTCCCACTGTCTGTGTCATTTGATGCAGCAGCGGGGCTCGGGTACGAGCACGCATGAGTGTCCCCATGGAAAGCGGCTTCCCATGGGGGCAGTGGATAGGGGGGAGGGGCCAGGAGCACCGGCGGAGAACCCGAAAAAAAGGAGGTTCACGGCCGCTCTGTGCAATTCCATTGCACAGAGCAGGTAAGTATAAACATGTTTGTTATTTTCTTTTTTTTTTATTATTATTATCTTTACAGTTACTTTAAGCTAGCTATATTTTCTCCACAGCTACCAATCCCGGTCCACAGAGTTCAAGATCTTTCCAGAATCACTGGGCAGATGCTACTTTCTATAAACCTATAACCCCTACTTTTCAGTCAATATATACATTGTACTGTACTGTATATACATGACAGATTCTCTTGGAAGAGATAAATGCAGCTTTCCTTTTATATAAGCAAGCATGCATGCTGCATTTGAAGGATACAAGGCTTAGGACTGTATTATTTTCTGTTGACAACTATCTTATTAGAAGTCCATTCATGTCCGTATGCTGCAAACAAGGGGACTGCTAACAAGTAGATAAAGCTTCTACCAGTAGAAAATTCAAATCACTTATGTAAACCAAGTATACAATTAAAACAATTGTGTGTTTACAATTAGTCTTCAAATGGTGCAGAATGCATTGAATGTAAAAATGTTATTGCAAAGATTAATATCCTTTTTATGTCAATATTTAGACACACCAGACACAGCATCTGTAGTTTCAGATAACCAGTGTTAGGGGAATTCTGCACTTAGTACCAATGTAAAGGGAAATGTACACTGATCACCAATGTAATGAAGAATTTACACTGACAACCAATGTAATGGGGGATTTTACATCAACAACCAATAAAGGGGGCTTTTTACACTGGCCACCAATGTAAGGGCAATTTACACTCACCACCAATTTAAAGGGGGCTTCTACATGGACCACTAATGTAAGGGGGGATTCAAAATTGATCACAAATGCAAGTTTGGATTTTTTATCGATTGCCAATATAAAGAAGCTTAAAATGTAATGGGGATTTACACTGACCACTAATGTAACAGGAGCATTCACAGTAACCACGTATATAAGGGGGACCTTCACACTGGCCACTAGTGTGCATGAAAGGATTCTACATCAAGTCCCAATGTAATGAGAAGATTTACACTGACCACCATTGTAACTAAGACATTTAGCCTGCATTTACATTTGTGTGTGTCGGGAATGCATGCAAACTTGCTTTCCTGACACCACAGAAACATGCTGCCCTTTACCAGATACACAGCAGTGCCATTATTTGGTAATGACACCCTCACACATGTGCTGAGATGTGTGTATTCACATGCACCGTGTTATTTTTAAAAAGGGTTCCACCTACAATTTTCTTACCTTTACAGAACAGGCTGATGTTAGGCTTAATGACCACAGTTGTAGGCAGGTCTTTCAAGCATGCACCTTTACCTCCCCAGTCGGGGCATGATCTACATATGAATGCCGCCTCTATTTACATAACAATGCTGCCGGTCAATGGCTATTTACATAATAATGCCACCACTATTTACATATCAATGCAGGTTATTTACATGTAAACACATATACTCTACAGGTGAGTCACCTGTACATGGCACAAGGGCAGAGATGGGCAGCATTAGTAGCAACACTTCACACTGAGATATTAGGACACAGCACAGGACTAAAACTTCAAGGGACGTGGGAATTTAAACTGGAATAGCTATCAAGTATGAGGCAGCTGCTTTGGGCCCCACAACAATGAAGGGGTTTCGCCCTGCCTTAAAGACGGCCCTGCCAGGGTGTAAAGAACAGACAATTGTAAAGATATAAAAAAATGCAGATTAATGCACACCTAATGTAAGGAAATATGTGGTTTCTGTCCATTTTACTGAAAATGCAAAACCTAATCCCTGACTTTAAACCCTAAAAATAAATAAACCCTGTAGAAAAGCATATATCCAAATCCTTTCAAAAAGTACTGGGCCACTTGGTTTCTGTGTAAAAAAGAAGCATTACTGGGCACTAAATAAGCTCATTCCACAATAGTATCAGTTAAGGGTTTTCCGAAGTGGTGCAGTTTTTTCTGGTGTTAAAGGGCCTACAAGCTGGTTTCCATATAGTGGGGAACCTGGCCAATTGTGAGCCTTGAGCTAAGTATATACTGTATGTCAGCCCCATTAATCAGAGTGCCAGGATGGTATCATTAGAATTGTGAAAAACTTCCTTTTTTAATTTCAGCCAAAACTGATTAGTTCCCTGATATACTGTATACTGTATGTTTGTTTTCTTTGCTATGATAATTGCAACATTCAGTTATAGAAATAAATATGCATGCTACATCTGCTCTGTATGTGTGGGATTGTTAACAAGTAGATAAAGTTCCTACCAGCAGAAAAATAAAATCACTTGTGTAACCCAAGTTTGCAATTATAAAGCAAAAATTGTGTTTTGAGTGAGTTGTCTTGAAATGATCCAAAATATTTCCCACCCTTTTAGTTGTTGGAGCCAGTGGCGGAATTACCAGCGTCGCACCGGTCGCATTTGCGACTGGGCCCTCGGGTTCCGCCACTGTAGGGGGGCCCGCTGCCGCCCGGGAGATAAAACAGTACACTGATTCCACATATCACACTGGGGAGTTCGCGCCGCCCATCCTCGCCGGCCGCTCCGCCCATCCTCCTCGAGTGCACTCACGGGCGGCACAGGCTCCTGCCCATCCTCTCCACCCATCCCACACTCAGGGGCACAGTCTCTGCCCGCTTCGCCCGTCATCTCCGCGGCACCACCCGCTCCGCCCAACCTCTCCACAGACTCCACCCATACTATCCACCTGCACTCATGGGGCACAGTCCCGCCCATCTTCTCCTGCACTAACAGGCCCTGCCCATCATCTCTGTTTGCCCAAGGAAGACCAGCAAGACCCGGAAGGAGGGGGGACCAAGTAATCTGCAAGTGAGTGGCACCCATCACTCAATATCACCACTGCCACTGATCCCCACAGCACCACTACTGCACTGATACCCCCCCCCCCCACACACACACACACCACCACTACTGCACTGATACCCCCCACACCACCACTACTGCACTGATACCCCCCTCACACACACACACCACCACTACTGCACTGATACCCCCCACACCACCACTACTGCACTGATACCCCCCCCACACACACACACCACCACTACTGCACTGATACCCCCCACACCACCACTACTGCACTGATTCCCCCCCACACCACTGCTGCCAATGATACTCCCCACACCACCACCACTGCTACCAATGATACCCCCACACCACCACCACTACTGCCACTGATCCCCACACCACCACTACTGCACTGATCCCCCCACACCACTGCTGCCACTGATACATCCCCACACCACCACCACTACTGCCACTGATCCCCACACCACCACTACTGCACTGATCCCCCCCCCCCACACACAACTGCTGCCACTGAGACCCCCCCCCCACACCACCACTACTGCCACTGATCCCCACACCACCACTACTGCACTGATACCCCCCCCCCCACACACACACCACCACTACTGCACTGATACCCCCCACACCACCACTACTGCACTGATACCCCCACACCACCACTACTGCCACTGATCCCCACACCACCACTACTGCACTGATTCCCCCCACACCACTGCTGCCAATGATACTCCCCACACCACCACCACTGCTACCAATGATACCCCCACACCACCACCACTACTGCCACTGATCCCCACACCACCACTACTGCACTGATCCCCCCACACCACTGCTGCCACTGATACATCCCCACACCACCACCACTACTGCCACTGATCCCCACACCACCACTACTGCACTGATCCCCCCCCCCACACACACAACTGCTGCCACTGAGACCCCCCCCCCACCACCACTACTACTGCCACTGATCCCCACACCACCACTACTGCACTGATTTCCCCCCACACCAACACTACTGCCACTGATACCCCCCCACACCACCACTGCCCCTGATCCCCCACACCACCACCACTACTGCCACTGATACCCCCCACACCACCCCTACTGCCACTGATTCCCCCTCCCCCACACCACCACCATGACCACTACTGTCACTGATCCCATCCTTGCCACTGATACCATTCCCCCCCCAACCACCACCCTTGTCATGGATCCCATCCTCCCACCCCCGCTGCCACTTATTTCATCCAATGCCCCCCACCGCTGCCACTCATCCCATCCAATCCCCCCCTTCCACTACCACTCATTCCATCCAACCCCCTCTTCCACTACCACTCATCCCATCCCACCCTCCTCCAACCATCACCCTTGTCACTGATCCCATTCCCCCCACCACCTCTGCCACTCATCCCATTCAATCCCCCTTACCACTGATCCCACCCCCCCAACCCTTGCCGCTGATCCCATACCCCCTCACCGTTGCCACTGATCCCATCCCCCCACCACCACCGCCACCACTGATCCCCACCCCCCCCCACCGCTGCCACTCATCCCATCTCTCCCTCACCTACGCCACTGATCCCATCCCCCACCACCAATGCCACTGATCCTATCCCTCCCCAACCACCACTGATCCCATCCCCCACCAACACCGCTGCCACTGATCCCAGGGGCATAACTACAGGGGTCACAATTGCAATAGCACACATGTTGCCCCTGAACACCTGGATGGGGGGGGGGGGGGCATTTAGAGGAACAAATCCCCTCCATTTTATTCCTGCAGCCACTAAAAGTCTGCTTCTCCTCCTCTCCCTCTGATTCAGTGGCTGCAGGAGGAACATGGAGGGGATTTGTTCCCCCTCCTATCCAGGTCCTTCTGTCCCTGGGTTCAGTGGGAAGGGCCCTGGCCGGGGGTCAGGGGGGCCCTCCATGGTTTCTTGCACCGGGGCCCTAAAGGTTCTAGTTACGCCACTGGTTGGAGCAGATGTATACATAAGACTCTATGAGCAGCTTCTATAGCTTAGAATAGATGGACATTTGCAGATAAAAGACACAGGGGTAGTTGTTTTAGGTGCCTTAAAATACACTAAGGTCCAAACCCTTGAGATCTTTAACACTTTGATAGGACAGACAATGTTCAAATTTAACTGATAATGCAGATCTACAAGCAGAGTACAGGCAGGGTACATATTAAACATTACTCCACAGTCCTCTCCTTAACATTACAAATAAGGAGAAAGCCAGGTATAAAAATGCACTTAAAAAGGTGAGAATGTCATGTGAATAGCAACATGTACAAATGGCAGCATGTACAAATAAAAAAGACTGCAAAAGTGGAAATACACTTCAATAAAATAAACAGGAAAATCACAAATTTCCTTAAGGCTGGGTTCACACTATCTTTGCATGTAACTCAAAGCAGGGGTCCCCGTTCACCGTTTCAGGTCCGATTTCAGCCCAATTTTTTTGCTGAATTCAGACCTGAAATGGACCAAAAGATGCACAGGACCCCTGTGCAAATTCACATCGGAGCCACAGCGGAGATATATGAACCAGCTCCATAGAAAATCTCTTGCTATTGTGAACTGGATGCGGGGAACCCGCATCCAATTCGCAATAGTGTGAACCCAGCCTGAGGCTTTACAAGCCACCTTGTCCTTGTATTAAAGGACAAGAGCCTCTTCCCCACAAAAGGAGGTCAGGGTTTGGGGGCACGACTTATTGAAATCTGAAAGCACCCTTTATAAAAAGGGGACCCAAGGTAACTTGTACCTCTTTATTCTCATTCAAAAAAAGTGAAACATAAATAAACCTACTGATGTTTTGAAAAAGTCCTTTGATAGAAAAAAAGATGTAAATGATGTCCAGTGAAGTAAAACCATGCCTAATTGTGACAACCAGCCAACCGCTGGTGGTTCCCTGTTACCAGTCAATTATTTTTCTACCACACTGCTGTAATGTACACAAACAGCCAGAGATATTGAGTGACATCATTTAATATTTGGCCATGACCAAATATGGTCAATGACATCACCTAGGATCCCCCAGCCATGAGATGAGGAGAATATCCCCCAGGCATACAGATTCATATTGGTCCCCATAACCTCAAACTTCCTTTTTTTGGGGGGACAGGATGTGGAAAAAGGGCCCTTGTTCCTAAACATCGGGATAGGGTGCTTGCATTTAAGGTGATAGAGATAATATTGCCTGTAGCTCTAGTGTAAACAACAGATACCTTGTTATGGGTGATAAACAGATACTGTAGGTAGTCTTCAAAAGATTTAACAAAATGTATTCAAAGAAAAATGGTATCACATTATTTAATACACTGTTTTTGTTTTTATTTAGAGCATTGTTAAACGTGATCTTGGAGAAAGCATTTCAGCACCAACATTAGATGCGGTTTGTATTTGTTCTAAGTCTTAAAATCCACTCTACTGAACATTCACCCAATTTACTCTCTTGGTCCATATATTGGTCAAAATAATACACCACCATTTGCAGATTTTCCAAATAGTCAGGACGTTGAGTATACCTCTATATTCATATTTCTGAACAACCTGCTGGAGCTCAGTTCATGACAGCAGGCAAGGGTTTTCAGTAGGGGTGTTTTTTTTTTTTCTGGTGTCAACAGGCATATCAATATACTGGGGAACCTTGCCACTTGTGAACCTTTATTTTATTTATTACAGGTACTTGTATAGCGCCATCATTTTCAACAGAGCTTTAAATATATTATACATTTGTCCCTGCCCTCAAGGAACTTACAATCTTACATAGTAGGGCCAATTTAGACAGGAGCCAATTAACCTACCAGAATGTCTTTGGAGTGTGGAAGGATAGAACAGGGATAACATGCAGCAAACTGCAGGCAGGTAGTGTCATGGTTGGGATTTGAACCTGTGACCCTAGTTTTGCTAGCGGGAGTGGTAGTCACCACTGTGCTGGACCCTTAGCAAAGAAAATGTCAACCACATTGACCTTGAAGAGACCCTGTTGCTCAGCTCACCTTAGGTGGGGTACAAACTATAAGAAAATTGGGCGAATGATGGTCTGATTTTCCTCGTTGTTTTACAGCAAGTCGCAAGCGAGGACGAAAATAATGTACGAAAATTCTCATACGACAAAGGCTTTATTGTGGTGTTTATTGTTTCTGATCATGCCCAATCTTTCTTTTCAGATTTTTATTGTACAAAAATCATACGAAAATGGTATATATTACATTAAACATTAAACATTTTGTTCTGTTCCCATACAAGAAAAATGTTGGAGTTTGTCCCTTTGGAAATTCTCGTTCAGAAGGTCGGAAACGGCTGTCAAAAGTTGTGTACACACTATCAAAAAATTGTACAATTCTTCTTTGGAGGAAAATGTTTGCCCGAGTTTCTTTTAGTGTGTACGAGCCTTTACCGTACTAACTGACTGCTCTAGCTCCAAATTGTCACCTACTGTGTTTGCACCTGTAAGTTATTCTCCTTGGAACACTTGAGGGGATTTTAAAGAGGAACTAAAGAAATCTGCGAGCAGGCATTTCTTTGTTGAGGAAGAGACATGCTATATGTCTTCTGCAATAATGCACACCGGAAATTAGAAGAAATGGCCGCACACCACTGTAGATCAAAATCCTTTTTATTTGGACATCCCTAAAACTGCAGGAATCAGAATGCTGGGTAGATGCGTTTCGCACACTTCACGTGGGCTTAGTCATTACCAATCAAATTCAGCAAACTGTCTGACACCTTGTAAAGGCTTGAGAGCTTGTTGTAGTTCCGATATCTCCTGTTGTAACACTTCCATTTCCTTCCTTTTTGATGTTATTATAATATCAATTAGGGTGAAGGAACGGGTAAATAGGGTATCAGTCCATAGCTCACCTACCTGCTCGCAAATTTATTTATTGCGCAGCTCAGCATGCCTAACAAAATACTCTGGTTGTGCCAAAATGACTGATTTCAGTGTGCATGCGCAGGATGATGTATCCCCCAACTGGTGAATCAAGAGCCTGAAAATCCAACACCTGGGGATGAAAGCAGCCTGTGAAGAATATAACCATTGCATCGCTGGAAGGTGGAGGTGAAGTATATTGGAGAGTTTATTTCTGATTTAAGCTGGCCACACCTTTTCCACAGCTACCAAATTACAAGAAACAAAGTTCCGGATATTTCCAGAATCATTGGGCAGATGCTGCTCTCTATAAATAATTTATCCCTTCTTTTCGGTCCACTCATATATGTACTGACAGGTTCTCTTGGATGTGATACATGAAACATCCCTTTATAGAGGTAAGCATGCATGCTGTGCTTGCTGTGTATGTGGCCTAAGACTGTATTTTTTATATTGACAACCATCTCAGTAGGAGCACATTCATGTGAGCATGTTGCAAATAAGGTGACTGCTAACAGATGGATAAAGATGCTACTAGCAGAAAATTACAATAACTTGTGTAATCAACGCATGCCAAAAAACATCTTCAAATGATGCAAACTGCATTCAAGGCAAGAAATGATCGCAAAGATATTGAATACCTTTACCCTTAAGAGCCCATTCACACCAAGGGTGGTAGGACTGCTTTGGGTGGCTACTCCCATTGCACAACAAGGTAAAATGCCTTTTCTCCCACCTGGCCAGTTCACACTACCACATTGTGAGGGTGTACGCTGAACAAAAGTATGGCATGAACAACTTTTTTTTAACACAGCGCAGTGTGACACCACCCACTGCCTCAGACTACGCCGAAGTCAATAACATTTTATGGAATGTCACTGTGTGACATTTCTTTTTTTTTTTTTTTTCATTTTCAAAAGATTTATTGAAAAGCAGTACATTACAACTTAAGGCCACTATTACACATTAAGACAGAGCCTAGAATAACCAGGGCTAGTCAACCGAATAAACAAAAATTACTCAACAACAATTGTTCCCCAAACTATGGAATCTTCCTGAGTTTCATGTGAACAGGGGTATAACATATAAGTGCACTTAAATCGGCCATCGGACCTGACACCCCATATGGGTTCACACTGTGTCAGGGACCGAAAGATAGAGTAAGTGCTCTTTGGAGGCCAGAACTGGTCTCGCAGCTCGGGAATACCAGCAGTTTCCAGAGATGCACGACAGTCCAAAGGAGATTAATATACATACATCCACTAGAGTCTCGTCTGAACAGAGTTTCCTTCAAAAATTATCGCAACTGCTTGTGAGCTCCTGCGACTGTGATAATGGTGAGGGTGAATACTCCAACTCAAGATGGATAGAGCAAACATTCTTGCTAGCATAAACTTTATGATAATTACAGAAAAGTGTAGGGGGTATAAGAAAGTAAAGGAGAGAGAGGGTTCGGAAGGGGGTGCCAGTTTAAAGCATTTGAGAACTTGTTTATGTCGCATTGACTCCAGGGATGAGGGAGATTCCTATGTGTCTAGCCCAGGGTTCCCATGTTGCTTGAAATATTTTTGCGGTGTCCATTATTGTACTGACCATTTTTTCTTGGGACATGATCCACAAAATCTTTCTCTTGGTGGCCAGGAGAGAGACCGTGGGCTGCTTCCAGGCCTTAGCTATTGTGATTTTCGCTCCCAGAAGCATAAACAATATCAATTTTTGAGCGTGTTTAGGAATCTTGGGAATTTGGTCATTCAGCAGCGCTATTTGGGGGGATTTCTAAACAGAGAGGCCTGAGACTCTCCGGATAAGATTAAATATTTTGTTGCAGAATCCTCTGTTTCTCGGACATTCCCACCATATGTGAAGCAGATTTCAGATTTGCTTCTATCAAAGATATGTTCAAAATACCTTTAAAGGCTCTCGTTTCCATTTTATGCCAGTCCTCCAGGTCCCAGGTTTCCTGCAAATCTCTCCCCCATGCTTCCATGTAAGGGAATTTGGAGGTGGGTTCCGAAAGTGATGTGTAAATGATGGATATACCCCCCTTTTATTCCAATGCCTGGCCACACCAATTCTCATAATGTGTGAACTCTGGGGGAGTGGGTTTGTTTTTCCATACACAGGAGAGGAAGTAAGAGATCTGAAAGTATCTAAATTTCTCGGAATCGGGAAATGTCCAGTTTTTCTATGCAATGTTTCAAAAAAATCGGGCCAGGAATGGAGAAGTAGTGTCCAATACGGTACATCACCTTGTCTAGCCACCCTTGAAATTAAGTGAGGGTTATGGAAGATGTGAGCTAGTGGCTATATGTCAGATGTTAGTGAAGGGAGAAGTTTCATGTCATCCCATAACTTAATGGAGTGGGATAGCATAGGTGACATTATTGGGGGCCTAGATTTTTGGGGACACCACAGGAGGTAGTCCATGGTATGTTGGGACCGCTTGTCTCTCTATACTAATCCAGTCAGGTTTCTCGTATCTAGAGTAGACCGTCGAGAGTTGGGCTAGCCTAGCTGCTTGGTAGTATCTAAAGAGGACAGGTAGGCCTAATCCCCCTCATGTCTTGGGGCTGTAGAGAATGCGCCGGGCTAGTCTGTATCCTTTCCTTCCCCAGATGAATCTAATTATCTTCCCCTGAAATGATTTGAGATGATCTCTTCTGGAGGTATCTAAAAAGGTAGATGGTAGAGTGAATTTTGCCTAGCCAGGATTTGTTGTGTAGTGTCCAAGTTTGGAAGTCAGTTTCAAGTTTGCGGTACATGGAAGGGAAGTTTCCCTGGTATAGTTGTTCGATCTTGGGGTTAGATTTATCCCTAGATATCGGATTGAGGAGTCACTCCATTTAAATTTGAAAGAAGGTTTAAGCTGTTTGACCAATGGAGGTTACAGTGATATATTTAGTGCTTGGGATTTGTTCATGTTAACCTGTAGCCCTGATATGGTCCCAAAGGATTCAAGGAGCTTGCCTACGTTAGGTAGGGAGGTTATTGGGGAGGTGACGAAGAGAAGGATGTCGTCCGTAAAAAGTGCGCACTTGTGGACAGTTTATCCACAACGAACGCCCTTGATGTTTTGATCTGACCTAATCGCAATGGCTAGGGTTTCAATCGCTAGGGCGAAGATCAGTGGGGATAGAGGGCATCCTTGCCTAGTTCCTCTGGTGATTTAAACGGGGTTAATATCCCTGCAATCTGACCCTAGCTTCTGGTTCAGAGTAGAGGGATCTCAATAGCTCCAAGAAGTTCTCTCTGAACCCCAAGCATTTTAGGACTGAAAAAAGGTAAGGCCAAGAGAGAGAGTCAAAGGCCTTTTGAAGGTCCAACGATAGTAGAAGACCCTCCTGGGGGGGCATCCGTCCCATCCAGATTGAATCATTGAGACATGTTCACCGACTGCCTTACTTGGTCTGGGCCTTGTCTCCCTGGAATAAATCCAACTTGGTCTTTGTGGATATATTGGTTGATGAACGAGCTTACTCTGTTGGCTAGGATTTTGGTAAGTATTTTTTTTTTAAGTATTTTTATTGATTTTCAAAAACAATAAAGAAAAAAGAACAAACAATTAAACATACATTGGTCTTATATGGTGTCAATGTGATCCTTGCAGGAATCACGCTATTACCTTTTCATTCGTAGACATCAGGCCTGCTATACATATTATGTTAGTGGTTATTACAGCACTGTCCGCTGGGTCACGAGACGGTGCTATGCACAGATATACATGGTATGGTAAGCATATTATAGATACATTGTGTACATTTGGCACCTGCTTGGGAGCTATTTCCTGATTGGGATCAACTAAGAGGCCTCTGAAGCAGTGGAGGGATCTGCCAACCATTTAGACCAGATTTTGTCATATTTGTTGGGGCAGCCCCTATTGTCATATGTGTCTTTATACAGAGGTAAGCTATTGTTAATTAATTGTTTCCACAGGGCGAGAGGAGGGGGGGTTGGTTTACGCCAACTAAGGGCTATGGCTTTACGGGAATAGAGCAGGAGCAATCCCACCAGTGTGCGTCCCACCTCCATAGGAATTAGTTGTTCTACCAGGCCTAGTATGTGGATTGACATTGATGGTTGCAGTGGCACAGAGGTGATTTGTGAGATAAATTTGAATATCTCCTTCCAGTATCCGACAATTGCCGGACAGGTCCAGAAGATGTGTGTTAAGTCCCCAGGAGTCCCACCACATCTCCAATATTCGGGAGGGGAGTCGGGGTTCATTTTGTGTAGTCTATGAGGGGTGTAATATGCCCGATGGACTATCTTAAATTGAATCAGGCAATCTCTCAGGGAGACCAGGGAGATCCCATATGTCATTCCAGTCATCTTTGTCAAAATCGGGGATGTCGCAGGACCATTTAGATCTTAGTTTTTCCAGTGTCGGGAGGGAGGTGATAATCAGGTGTGAATATACAGTGGTGTGAAAAAGTGTTTGCCCCCTTCCTCATTTCCTGTTCCTTTGCATGTTTGTCACACTTAAGTGTTTCGGAACATCAAACCAATTTAAACAATAGTCAAGGACAACACAAGTAAACACAAAATGCAATTTGTAAATGAAGGTGTTTATTATTAAAGGTGAAAAAAAATCCAAACCATCATGGCCCTGTGTGAAAAAGTGATTGCCCCCTAAACCTAATAACTGGTTGGGCCACCCTTAGCAGCAACAACTGCAACCAAGCGTTTGCGATAACGTGCAATGAGGCTTTTACAGCGTCCTGGAGGAATTTTGGTCCACTCATCTTTGCAGAATTGTCCTAATTCAGTTACATTCGAGCATGAACGGCCTTTTTAAGGTCATACCACAACATCTCAATAGGATTCAGGTCAGGACTTTGGCTAGGCCACTCCAAAGTCTTCATTTTGTTTTTCTTCAGCCATTCGGTGGTGGACTTGCTGGTGTGTTTAGGATCATTGTCCTGCTGCAGAACCCAAGTTCGTTTCAGCTTGAGTACACGAACAGATGGTCGGACATTCTCCTTCAGGATCTCTTGGTAGACAGCAGAATTCATAGTTCCTTTTATCACGGCAAGTCTTCCAGGTCCTGAAGCAGCAAAACAGCCCCAGACCATCACACTACCACCACCATATTTTACTGTTGGTATAATGTTTTTTTTCTGAAATGCAGTGTTCCTTCTACGCCAGATATACTTGGACACACACCTTCCAAAGAGTTCCACTTTTGTCTCATCGGTCCACAGAATGTTGTCCCAAAAGTCTTGGGGATCATCAAGATGTGTTGTGGAGAAATTGAGACGAGCTTTGATGTTCTTTTTGCTCAGCAGTGGTTTTCTCCTTGGAACTCTGCCATGCAGGCCATTTTTGCCCAGTCTTTTCCTGATGGTGGAGGCATGAACGCTGACCTTAACTGAGGCAAGTGAGGCCTGCAGTTCCTTGGACGTTGTTGTGGGGTCTTTTGTGACCTCTTGGATGAGTCGTCGCTGCGCTCTTGGGGTAATTTTGGGCGGCCGGCCACTCCTGGGAAGGTTCACCACTGTTCCATGTCTTCGCCATTTATGGATAATGGCTCTCACTGTGGTTCGCTGGATTCCCAAAGCTTTGGAAATGGCTTTATAACCCTTTCCAGACTGATAGATCTCAATTACTTTCTTTCTCAATTGTTCCTGAATTTCTTCGGGTCTCGGCATGATGTGTAGCTTTTAAGGATCTTCTGGTGGACCTTACTGTGTCAAGCAGCTCCTATTTAAGTGATGCCTTGATTGTGAACAGGTGTGGCAATAATCAGGCCTGGGTGTGGCTAGAGAAATTGAACTCAGGTGTGGACAACCACAGTTATAGTATGTTTTAACAAGGGGGGCAATCACTTTTTCACACAGGGCCATGATGGTTTGGATTTTTTTTCACCTTTAATAATAAACACCTTCATTTACAAATTGCATTTTGTGTTTACTTGTGTTGTCCTTGACTATTGTTTAAATTGGTTTGATGTTCCAAAACACTTAGGTGTGACAAACATGCAAAGGAACAGGAAATGAGGAAGGGGGCAAACACTTTTTCACACCACTGTAGTTGAGAAGTGTTTTTTTTTGCACAATCTGACCTAAGGAGGTCAATGAAGATTGGACTAGTTGAGGAGGGGAGTTGGAGAGTTGGCAACTGAAGGCATGGGAGAGTTGAAGGAATCGGAAAAAGTAGGACTGTGGTATGTCAAAATCAGAGTTCAGTTTGGAAAGCGGGACTAGGGATTGATTGGAGATAATCTGTTTCACCGTTTTGATGTTAAATTTGGTCCAGGCATGGGGCTCAGGCAGTTTATAGATGTGCTCCAGTTTTGGGTTTAGCCAAAGAGGAGCATTAGGTGAGATTGCTTGTTGAGAGTATTTTTCTATTTTAAGACCTGCCCCCCCATGCACGCAGTGTGGTGTGCATGGAGGGTGTCAGTGGATAGGGGGCTCGAGGGCCTCGAAAGAGCAAAAATTTGAGTGCCTCTAGGGATCCCAGCACTGCCGTCCCGACCTGGGTAGCTGGGTTGGAGATGTCCGAAATGAGCCACCAAGCCGCCGTTTCCAGCTGGGCGGCTAGATATTACTTGTATAGATCTGGACACGCCAAGCCACTTTGGGAGGTCGGGCATGTCAGTGTGGTCCAGCTGTATCTGGGAGATTGGGATCCCCATATGAAAGAGGCGAGGAGGCGATGTAGATGTATGAAAAAAGATTTAGGAATCCACTGTGGAGAGTGGCGAAATAAGTACGTGAATTTGGGGAGTATTTTCATTTTAAACAAATTTCTGCGTCCCAACAGTGAAAGAGGCAACGATTCCCATGCCTTCAGCCGTTGCGGAGTCTCCAGAACTACCGGGAACAAATTTAGGGGTAAGTAGTCAGAAGCCTGCCTGGAGACCACCACTCCTAGGTACTTAAAATTTTCGACCCATTGTAGAGGGATGTCAGTGGGAGCTGTGTCACGGGCCGCAGGATCTATCGGAAACAGGAGAGATTTTGTCCAGTTAACTCTGAGGCCCGTGACAGAGGAAAAGCAGTTGAGGATCTGTAGGGCTCCCTCGAGTGATGGACCTGCGTCGTTGAGGAAGAGTAGAAGGTCGTCTGCGTACAGGGCGACCCTCTCCTCCCGCCAGCCAACCCATAGTCCCTTAACATGAGGAGAGGTGCGAAGGGCCTCCGCAAGTGGCTCCATCGCAATGGCAAATAAGGCTGGAGAGAGAGGGCAGCCCTGCCATGTGCCTCTGGACAGATGGAAGGACCGCAACATGTGCCCTCCCAGCTTAATAGCCGAGGTAGGGTCATGGTAAAGGACCTTCATCCATTCAATGAAGATCAGGGGAAACCCCATCCTGCGGAGGACCTCCCAGAGAAAAGGCCACTCAACCGTGTGGAAGGTCTTCTCAATGTCCAGGGAGGCCACCACCCTAGAAACCTCATTGAGATGTTGTGCGTGTATGTTGGTGAACAGGCGTCTCAAGTTGGTAAGTATTTTTAAATCATTGTTAATTAGGGATATGGGTCTGTAGTTTTCTATCAGGTTTGGGAATTACAGAAACAAACGCTGCATTAATTTGGGTATCTACCGGGTCCTCCTTCCATTTGGAATTGAAAAATGTTGTTATATGTGGGGCTAGGGTGTCACCAAAAGTTTTATAATATTGAGTGGAGAAGCCTTCAGGTCCAGGGGCTGAGCCACCTTTTAGTTTTTTGATCACTTCTAGGGTTTCTTCCGTTGAGATTGGAGCTTCCATGATATCTATATGGTCTTTACGTAGGGTGGGTGTATTTAGGTCGTCTAGAAAGGAATCTATGGAGAAATCTGCAGTGTTGCCTTTCTAGTATAATTTAGTGTAGAATGTCTGAAATTATTGTAGGATTCGTTGGGGATTTAGGGTCGTGGAGCCATCCTGTAATCAGATTTTTGGGAGTGTGAAGGTACGGAATATGGGAGAGAGTTTAGTAGCTAACATTGTGCTCATCTTGTCTTTCTGTTGATAGAGTCTCGCGCTACTCCAGCGTATGGATTTCTCGGCCTTAACTGTGAGCGCAAGGTTTAAAGCTAATCGGGCAGCGTCTAGCTGGGCGATTTGGTCCTTTGACTGGTCTTTTTTGTGCTGTTTGCATAAAGCGGAGAAGTCTCTCTCTAATTTCTCTACGTCCAAGGCTCTTTCTTTCTTAATTTGTGATGCTATTTGAATTAGCTTTCCCCGGATCGTTGCTTTATGAGCCGCCCGTAAGGTCTCAGCCGAGATTCCCTCTACGTGATTAAGAAGGAAATAGTCTTTCAGTGCCTTGTCAAGTTTGTGGACCTTGACGGGGTCATTAAGTAAAGTTTCATTGAGTCTCCAGTGTGAAAGGGGGGGTCTGGTGAGGTGGCCTTGTAAAATGAGGATAACCCTAGAATGGTCTAAAAAGGTGTGTGTCCTTAACCGCTTCCCGACCGGCGCACGACGATATACGCCGGCAGAATGGCACGGACAGGCATAAGGGCGTATATATACGTCCCCTTTAAGATGCCGACATGCCGTCGGGCGCGCGCCGGGAGTGGCGCACGCTCTCGCGCCGGTCGGGACCCCCGTGAGGCCGGTTGTGGGTCCTGTGGACTCCATCGCCGCGGGGACACCCGCGATCGTCTCACGGGAAGGCTGAACGGGGAGATGCGGAAATAAACAGCATCTCCCCGTTCTGCCTAGCAACCAGTGACTCTGATCTCTGCTCCCTGTGATTGGAGCAGAGATCAGCATTCACTAGCTGACAGCCACGCCCCCCCAAAGTAAGAAACACGCCCCTAGGCACACTTAACTCCTACACTGCCCCCTAGTGGTTAACCCCTTCTCTGCCAGTGTCATATATACAGGAATCAATGCATTTAAATAGCATTGATTGTTGTATAAATGACAATGGTCCCAAAAATGTGTCAAAAATGTCCGATGTGTCCGCCATAATGTCGCAGACACAATGGAAATCGCTGATCGCCGCCATTACTAATAAAAAAAATTATTAATAAAAATGCTATAAAACTATCCCCTATCTTGTAAACGCTATAACTTCTGCGCAAACCAATCAATAATCGCTTATTGCTTTTTTTTTTACCAAAAATATGTAGAAGAATACGTATCGGCCTAAACTGAGGAAAAACATTTTTTTATATATTTTTGGGGGATATTTATTATAGCAAAAAATAAAAAAGAATGATTTTTTTTCAAAATTGTCGCTCTTTTTGGTTTATAGCGCAAAAAATAAAAACCGCAGGGGCGATCAAATACCACCAAAAGAAAGCTCTATTTGTGGGAAAAAAGGACGTCAATTTTGTTTGGGAGCCACGTCGCACGACCGCGCAATTGTCAGTTAAAGCGACGCAGTGCCGAATCGCAAAAAGGGGCCTGGTCCTTCGGCTGCAAATTGGTCCGGTCTGAAAGTGGTTAATGTAGGCTTTGTTCACTGAGGGTATATGTATCAAAGAAATAAATATGTGATCAATTCTGGAATAGGATTAGTGAGGGTTCGAGAAGTGTGTGTAGTCCCTTTTTGTCGGATTAAGTTCCCGCCAGATGTCAGCAAGACCTTGTTGGTAGATCAGTTTTGCTATCTTGGAGCTACTTTTCGTGGACCAGGTGAGTTGTGCAGTAGAAGGTTTTGATTTGTCCAGGCTTTGGTGGAAAGCGATATTGGAGTCTCCTCCAAATATCACCGTTCCTTCCAGTAGAGGTCCTAAGGTTTGGAACATTATTTGAAAAATTTTTGCCTGACCCTTATTGGGAGTATAATAAGAGATGAATAAAAAAAGGCTGCCATCTAACACCCCCTTTACTAAGATAAACCTACCCTCGGGGTCCTTGTGTACCTGTAGGGCCTTAAATTTACATGTTTTTGCAAATAGGATCGCTACACCCTTCGTTTTATCCTCGGCATTTGCTAAGAAGAATTGGGGGTAATGAGCATGGAGAAAGGAGGGGGAGTACCGTATTGGAAAATGTGTCTCCTGAAGCAGAAAAACTGCCATTTTTTGGGAGTGATATGCCTATAGCACTTTTCTTCTCTTGATAGCCGAATTAGGGCCTTGGACATTATGGGAGACTAATCTGAGGGAGGGTAGGAGCGTGATGTTATTTGGCATGACAAGTGGAGGATAGGGATGGGCCCGGTGTTCGATTGAAACCCATGTTCGAATCGAACATCGGCGTTCGCCCGCTCGGCGAGCCCAGAACTATTTGGGCCGCTCGCATCAAATTTGTGTGATGTGAGCGGCCCGCAATGCACTGCGCCAGTTGCAGTGCATTGCTGGCTGATGATTGGCCAAGCATGCACTGTGACCCGCATGCTTGGCCAATCAAAGAGCCAGCGGCGAGGAGAGCAAAAATTGGCCACAGGCAGGATGCCTGTGGCCAATTATAGCTCAGGGGGTTTAGTACACGCCCCACAGTATAAAAGGCCGCCGCGACGGCGGCCTCGCATATTGTGTTGTGTTGTCAGCGTCAGTGTAAGTGTTATGTGCTGCTGACATTATGTGCTATGATTCTGGGGATGTGTGTGTGCGTGCTGTTAGTACAGCATTGCAGTATCACATCTGGGGGGTGTCTATAGTATGCCTGTGAAGGGGGGCATGTTTCCTGTGCTTAGAACTGTCCCTGCAAAAAGTGTCATTTTTGCAGGAAAAAAAGCTATTTAAAATGACTCGCGGCTAATGTAAATTGATGGCTCCCGTAACACAGAGAACAGTCATTCATTGAAAGCCATTCATAAAAAAAAAGTCATTGATAAAAAATAAAAAAAATAAGAAAAAAAAAGCGTGGGGGTCCCCCCAAATTCAATAACCAGGCCCTTCAGGTCTGCTATGGATATTAAGGGGGACCCCAGCCAAAAAAAAAATGGCGTGGGGCCCCCCTCAAAATCCATCCCAGACCCTTGAGGTCTGGGATGGATTTTACGGGGAACCCCAGCCAAAAAAAAATGCCGTGGGGTCCCCCTCAAAATCCATACCAGACCCTTATCCGAGCATGCAACCTGGCAGGCCGCAGGAAAAGAGGGGGGGACGAGAGCGCCCCCCTCCCTCCTGAACTGTACCAGGCCACATGCCCTCAACATTGGGAGGATGCTTTGGGGGTCTGAGACCCCCAAAGCACCTTGTCCCAATGTTGATGAGGACAAGGGCCTCTTCCCCACTACCCTGGCCATTGGTTGTGGGGGTCTGCGGGCGGGGGGCTTATCAGAATCTGGAAGCCCCCTTTAACAAGGGGACCCCCAGATCCCGCCCCTCCCCCTGTGTGAAATGGTAATGGGGTACAAAAGTACCCCTACCATTTCACCAAAAAAGTGTCAAAAATTTTAAAAATTACAGGAGACGGTCTTTGACAATTCCTTTATTAAAATCTTCTTTCTTCTGGTCTTCCTTTCTTCATCCTTCGGTTTCTTCATCTTCTCCTTCCGGCATCTTCTTCCATCTTATTCTTCAATCATCTTCTTCCTCCGATCCTTCTTGCGCTGGTCTTCTAGTCCTTCTTGTCCGGCATCTTCTTCCATGGCGTTGGCATCTCTTCTGGGCCGCTCCGCGCAATGGGAGGCTCCCACTGTGTGAGGGTTCGCTCCGTCAGACAGGTCTTTTATAACGGAGGGCACCTGATGACCCCGCCCCCTCTGACGCACGGGGACGTCATGGGGAATTCCCTATGGCTTTCCCCATGACGTCAGAGGGGGGGGCAGGGTCACCAGGTGCCCTCCGTTATAAAAGACCTGTCAGACGGAGCGAAGCCTCACACAGTGGGAACCTCCCATTGCGAGGAGCGGCCCGACAGAAGAACAGACGCCGACGCCATGGAAGAAGATGCCGGACGAGAAGGACGAGAAGACCAGCGCAAGAAGAAGCGGATCTGCCAGGTTGCGTGCTCAGATAAGGGTCTGGTATGGATTTTGAGGGGGACCCCACGCCATTTTTTTTTTGGCTGGGGTTCCCCTTAAAATCCATCCCAGACCTCAAAGGTCTGGTATGGATTTTGAGGGGGACCCCACGCCATTTTATTTTTGTTTTTTGGCTGGGGTCCCCCTTAATATCCATAGCAGACCTGAAGGGCCTGGTTATTGAATTTGGGGGGACCCCCACGCTTTTTTTTTCTTATTTTTTTTATTTTTTATCAATTACTTTTTTTTTATGAATGGCTTTCAATGAATGACTGTTCTCTGTGTTACGGGAGCCGTCAATTCACATTAGCCGCGAGTGATTTTAAATAGCTTTTTTTCCTGCAAAAATGACACTTTTTGCAGGGACAGTTCTAAGCACAGGAAACATGCGCCCCTTCACAGGCATACTATAGACACCCCCCAGGTACGAAATTTAAAGGAATATTACACTTTTATTGTTTCAATTTAAGCATTATTAAAATCACTGCTCCTGAAAAAACGTCCGTTTAAAAAAAAAAATTGCATTGATACATGTCCCCTGGGGCAGGACCCAGGTCCCCAAACACTTTTTATGACAATAACATGCATATTAGCCTTTAAAATTAGCACTTTTGATTTCAATGTTCGCATCCATTATAACTAATAGGGTTCTAATGCTCGCACGGACTTTAGGTCCGTTCGCGGGTTCTGGTGCGAGCCGAACGGGGGGGTGTTCGGCTCATCCCTAGTGGAGGAGCGGAGCATATCGAAACAGACATCACTTACCCCCTTCGATAGGTGATGGAGCGATTTTGATCGAGGCTTGGAGCAGGACCTGGAGCAGAAAAGTGGAGTTGCGGCATCTGTGCGCTGGTAATCAGAGAAAAGAGATTAGTGGGAAAGAAGAAAAATAGGGGGAAACAACGTGCAAATTGGCCTACAATGGGCCTGCGGCAATGGGAGGGGGAAAGGTCATACAAAAAACTGTTGTAGCCCTCAAAGTGGGCTAGTATTCCAACACCCAAAAATGATGAAACCATAGTCACCAGATGGATGGTGCCGCATGACTGCTGCCCCAGCCACAGCCATCCCTGGTAATAAGAAAAACATTAGATAATATAAATTGTAACATTAATAAAAACTGTAACATTAGTCGATGAATGAATCAAAGCCAGCAGGAAAGCAATAACTTAGTCATTTGAAACAAGTCGGGAGAGGGATGGGATGGAGGAGGGGGAGGGAATCGGGGGGGAAGGGGGGGATGGGGGGAGGGTAGGGGTTAGGTATTGCATCACATTTCAAAGTATTTTAGAAAATGGTGCCAAGAGGGACCTCTAAATAAAAAAAGAGAAATAAAATTGCTTTAGTCAATCTACCTGTGATCCTGGGAGGGTGAGAACCGTCTTTCAGGAAACCTGATGTGTGTCCAAAATGTGTTCCTTTAAATTCTTTGAGTGTTGCGTCACAAGCAAGTCACTTGTTAGGCTGAATTCCTTCTGTCCCACTATCTTGGCTGATGGCGATTGCAAATGAAAGGGGGTGCAAAGTCAAACCTTTGGGGTAAAGCTGATAGGGCAGATTAAGGGAGTCAGGAGGGTCTCCAGAATCTGAGAGGAGAACCAATTTGAAGTTGCCGAGCAGGGCTGGGCCCTGAGGAGTGACATGAAAGGGTTAGCGTCTTATCGGTAATCAGGTGGGCATGGATTCCTTCAATCATCTGCTTTTGTTTGTTTTCCACATGGGGGAAATCAGACTTGTAGGAGTGGGGTGTTTGGAGGATCCTGCTTGAAGGTTTAAAGTGTCCATTGCTGGGTCTTGCAAGATGAATTTCAGGGAAAGGAGCACCCGTTCGCCCTCTGGGAGGGTGGCGAAGGAGTAGGTTTTACCTTTATAGGCAATTTTTAAAGCGAAAGGGAAAGCCCACCAGTACTTGATTTCCCATGCGAGAGGATCACTAGCAGTGGTTTAAGGGCTCTGCGTTTTTGAATGGTCATGGGTGAGATGTCCGCAAATATCTGGATGTCATGACCTTGAAAGGAGATGCGGGATTGCTGGCGTGACATTTTCCTAATCTCCTCTTTCATGCTGTAGTAGTGCGGTTTCACTACCACATCCTTGGGGGACCCATCTTTCCAGTTATCTGTGGGCTCTGTCTAACTAGCTTATGTGGGGCTACTGCAGGGATGAGGACTTTGATAAGGTCCTGGACTGCTTTGGGGACATCTGTGATAGACTCTGGGATTCCTCTGATCCTGAAATTTTCCCTCCTCAAACGATTTTCGAGATCTACGATCCTGTTCAGGGCCACATCTAGTTGCTCCTGTATAACGTGGATGTGGTCAGTGTTTTGGTTGGCCCTGGACACTGTAATGTCTAGCTTGTGTTCAATTGCTTCCATTCAGGAGCCCAGGTTTTGGAAGTCAGAGTGAATATTATTAGTGAATTAGCTGTGTGAGAGCCCCTCTCAAGAAACTCAGACAGTTTAAGAAATAGATCTCCTGCATTCTGGGGCATGTCAGGGTCTGGGCCTCCTGGGGTGTTAATGGCGTTCATGCTGCATTTTAACACAGCTGCAGATATGATCCGGCCCTAATACCTTTTAATACATTTTAGCCAGCCAGACCTCAACCTATTCACGACATGTATGTGGCCTCATGGTGGCTGGGCTTAAACTCAGAGCGACATATATGCCTTTATATGTTAACAGTTTGCTGTGCTCAGAGAATGCTCCCTGCGAACTCGCAGCACAGTAACTAATATGCCACAGAAAGCTCATGTGACCACTGCAACAAACATTGGTCATATGGTCATATGATCGGAATGCTTGCCTCCGACCCGATTTCTACTGACAATGCTAAACCTAACCCTTGACTTTAAACCCTAACTATACATAAACTCCTTAAATTCTGTATTTCCATATAATTGCCAATATTACTAGGCCACCAGATCTCTGTGGCAAAACAAGCTATACTTGGCACTGGAACTGCAAATATTGGGTGCATTATTAATGACAGAAGCAAAAGTCCTGATTAGACATGTGCACAACAAAAAAATTTGTTTTTTTACGTTACGTTTCGTTTTTTTCGTTTCCGTTGATTCGTAATTCGTAAGTCGTTGTACATTCGTAAGAGTTATTTTTTCGTTGATTCGTTTTTTCGTTAGTTTAATTTTCGGACGCATTCGTATTTATTCGTACATTCATAACATTTGTAACATTCGTAGATTCGTAATCGGAGCATAATTCATAATTTTATGTAATGTGTATGCTATTATTACATTTTAATAATTTACGAATCGAAAAAAAAAGTTAAGAATCGAAAAAAAAAAAAGTTACGAATCGAAAAAAAAAGTTACGAATCAAAAAAAAAGTTACGAATGTACGAATTTTTTTGTTCAATCCATTCGAAGCACGTTTAGCAGCACCATTGTAAGGGACACGGAAAATTACCAATTCAACAAAAAAAAAAAAAATTACGAATGTACGAATTTTTTCGTTCGTTTTCGTTTTTCGGATTTTCTTCATTAGTACATTCGTTGTTTCTAATTTGTTTTTTTCGGATTTTCGTTGTTTTTCGGATTCGTTCGATTCGAATGATTCGTTAATCGGATTCGTACGATTCGAACGATTCGTTCATTCGTACGAAAACGAACGAACGAAAAAAAAAGAAAAAAAAGAAAAAAAAACTAAACTAATTGCACATGTCTAGTCCTGATAGGTGGATTACGTTTGTTGATAATAAGACAAGTCAAAGTATGGTGTATGATACATTTTCAGTTTTTGACTTGGAAATATTTAAAAATGCCAATGTTAGTAGAAATTGCATCCTGTTTTTCTACTCCAAAGCTCTGTTGTTCTGCAGTAAAGAATTTGTTAAGCATGTTCATGCCCATGCTTGAGATTTACACAAGCAACCCTGAACTAGAGCCCCTGGTACCATTTGCTTCCTTCAATATACACAGACCCCCTCATTGAGCTACTGTGTCAGATTGTTCAAACAACAAACAAAAAGGGATCATTTAAAATTCTTGAAAATAAGCAAAGGTGGTAGGAAAGACCAAGTTGGAGACAAAGCAAGGTACTGGAATGATCAGGGCGGCTTTTGACAGCTGTCAGGGTGGGCCCCTGTTATGCCTGCCAGGGTATCTGGAGTTGCTGTTTTCAGTGCACAGCCCTGTTTTGTCTCCAACTTGGTGTTTCCTACTACATATACTGATTTTTAGGAAATTGTCCTTGTTTGAGCTGCTTTGTATCATCTCAGATCTCCTCTGGAAGCTATAGGGTCCTCTTGGTATATGGCCCCTAATCCTCTTCCTGATTGGATTGGAATTCTGTTTGGATCGGGCTTCACTGATACTACTGACATTTAACATTGAAAGCTGTCACTTGTAGTGCACTTTGCTGGTTTTTAGATTTGATTTCATCCTTTGTTCTAAGTGGGATTGTTGAATATGTTGGAGCATGGACTCTGACATATACATCACAGGAGTGTGGATAACCAGAGGCCACATACTTGGTCATGGTGGTTTTTCTGCTAGATAACTGAAAGAACAGGGTCTTACTCTGATGCGTGTCACAGAACAATGTGAACCGTTATCAGGTTGCCTGGGATTTGTCCTGGGTGGCAGGTATATTTCTTCACTGATTGCATTGTGGTCCCTTTAAGGAGATGAGTGAATGTCGTTGGAGTACTCAGGGGTTCTCACCTATGCAGGGTGAAGGGTACTGGGGTAGTCTGCTTGGAGAGAACTGATTTACAGTGCTCTCAGGATTGGTAAGTCATTATTTGGGACCCATAATTCAGTGGTTTAGAGAGCTTTTTTGGGTGGGAAAAAACGCCCAAACCCAGGTTACTGGGACTTTGGTCCTAAAAAAAAAGTCAAACCATTTGCATCAGAGTCCAGAAAAGGAAGAAGAAAGAAGAAACATCCAGCACCTTTCTGTGGAATGGAGTAGAGCAGAACACAGCTGAGTGAGCAACGTGACTGGCGGTCATACGGGCCTTTATTTTTTTGTAATAAAAAAATTGATAGGGTATTTTTGTTTGCTGAGGATAAGCTTGTAATTTGGCCTTCGTGGTTGGCTGGTTTTGCCACCAAAGCACAAGACCCTGACCTTGCTCCAGCCCTGATAGAACACTGTCCCTCCTGCTGATGCCAAACTCGCCCTTCTGCCCTACTTCTTGCCATAGGCTCCCACACATCATTCCTGGCCATAGACCTTTATATCCCAAGGAAGGAATGTCCACACAAAAAAATAATTTGCTACACTTACTGCAATTCATGAAACGGCATTACAGTCACATCACAAGGGCATATATTCCAGAGTCACATGACATTACACAGTCAATCACATTTAATGGACAGTTCACAGCAGTCACAAATGAAAGCATGTGCAGCACTTTAGAAGCCATCTCCCTTACAGTCTCTCCTCTGCCCAGTGTCAATAGTACTCAAGGGACTGTGCTCCCTGAAGTCACCCCCTTGCTAGGTACAGTACTGTGCAAATGTTTTAGGCAGGTGTAAAGAAAGTCCAAAAAAGATGTAACACCGCTCAGACTGTGGATAAGCAAATCCTTGCAGGTGCTCACCATCGTCAATGATCAATGAAGAAAAAAAAATGATTGGCCGCACCCCACAGGGATAACTTTGATAAACTATATTATTTATTGTCACCATGCCATAGGAAATTACAGGAGCATATGTTGACGTGATTCACGGGAGTAACTCGTGCTTGTTCACAACACAGATGTATCCCCAAAACCTGAGCTATTTAAATGCTCCACCCTAGGGTGATGCAACTAAAAGTGTGTAAAGAAATGCTTTAAAAGAAGAATGTTTTCAAAAATATATATTTTAATTGTTTATTTTTTATCAATTTACAAAATGCAAAGCAATATTTGGTGTGACTTCCCAAATAAGGTCAACTCCTCTGGTACTGGGGGAGCGCTTGACCCCAAAATCCTTAGGGGAGCCCTGGTGGATGCCATCTTCCTCATCCACCAGGTCTGGAGAGTCTGGATGTCACTCTGCTGGTAACAGGGCTGCAAAAATAACTTTTGCAACTGGCCAGGATGCATTATCTTGACAAAGTACTAGATGGTCACACGACGCCTCCTGGACTGGGAGTACCTCAAACAGGAAAGCCCAACACTCCACACAATGTTCCCCGGGTGTAACAACATGATGACAGGTCTCTTTTGCATTCGGTGTACTCCGGGACAAGTGACTCCGTGATCCCAATGCAGCACACTGCAGCACACTGCAGCACTTTCCTGGGCATGACATGCAACCCGATATCCAGCGACATATCATGAATTCCTGGGTAGGTGTAAAAGGGCCATTGTATCTGAGCCACAGTATAGCAATGGGGCTGCATAGCTGAGACCTGCTGCTGTAGTGCACACGCACACAACTTATCGGTGTCTGCCTCACACAGTCTCCAGTCTCTTTGCCCAAAATCCTCCTGTAGAAACTTTGGACCAATCCCAGGTCCAAACACATGGCACAGGGGGTGTGTTCTATCCTGGTGACTATGCCAAGTATAAGAGTGGCTTTGTGGTTGGCACCGCTGAAAGCTGAAAATTGGCCTGGGCAGGAAGGGGTTAAAAGTGTCCAATTTTGAAGTTGAAGTGGTTAATAGTTTTACACAGTACTGCACAGTGAATGTGTGTAGGTATTTTCAAGCTGATTAAAATAACAGAATCTCCTGGTGGCTTTATATTTTTACTTCAGCAGCTGGCTGGCAGGGATTGAATACTGGCTGTGTTCATTCCTGTAAACCGTTAATTGTAAGAGCCACCATTTTAGCCTCTCTTGGACTTGTCCTGTGTTGTACTCTTTGAAAAATATATAAACAATTAGAACAAGAAAATAGCCTTGTTTTTGTTTTGGAGAGTTTTGGTAGTACATAACAAATTGCACCGCACCATGCCAACCATTCATGTACTCATTGTGTTCGTAGTCAGTGGACCGCTAGATATAGTAATATTAGTATGTCATGTGTGGTGAAATACACTTTCTATTCATATCATTCAAGATCTGAACTGATCCCTGAGTATTATTTAAAGTCACAGCTTTATCTGTTTTATGTCTGCAGATTAAACAAGGGGGACCTAAAGATCCTGTAGTAATGGTTTCCTGCATCGCAGTAAGTATTGCTTGTAACTTTCAAATTATAATGATATACTACCAGGCATGTACTGGCCATTGGGACTACCAGGAGTTTCCCAGTGGGTCGATGGTTCAGTGGGCCGGTTTCAGTGACAGCCAGTCCAGTGCTGTGTCTTGGCCGAGGGAGCTTTGCTCGTGTCCCCGTCCGGTTCGTAATTTTCAATGGATGGGAACAAGGCAAGCTCCTGTGTTGATCCAGCCACTGTAATTCATCCTGTGTCGATCCACTCACTCACCCTCCTCTCCCCAGGCCGCTTTGTCCATTCCAAATCTCGGCTTGGCTCAGGGGGCTGGGCAGTCCACTGAAGGGCTCGGCTCAGCTTGGCTCAGGTGGTGGGGTGGTCCACTGAAGGGCTCGTCTCAGCTTGGCTCAGGTGGTGGGTGGTCCACTGAAGGGCTCGTCTCAGCTCTGCTTCCCGTCCGGCCTATTGTCAAATGATGGCCAAGCGGGAGCTATCCCATCCTGTGTGGACATCATATGATGTCCTTCCAGGATTGCGTCTCGTGCAATCTGTCACCCCTGGTTTTCACCAAACACAGCTGATGACAGATCATTGTACCAGGCCACTGCCAGTACCAATCACAGCGATCACATGACAGTTATACACAATGACTGACTTTTATTCATAGCCACTATTGCGTGGATCTCTGTGACTGGTCATAGTGATCACATAGTACAGACAGGGCCAATCACAGTGCATCTGTACCATATAATAGATGTGGCCAATCACAGCTTCACAATAGTACACCTTACTTTTTAACCCATTGTATCCTTTTTACTTTTGGCATATGTGACTAAAGGATCTTACTTCATTCAAGCTCCTGGTGGTGTGCAGCCAATTTTCTTCTATACCTTCACAATAGTACACCCTGGATGAATAGATGCCATTTAAAAAAAATAATTATTGCTTATAACAGTGATATCACTGTTATAGGCAATCGTAGTGTGTAAAAAAAATACAAATCTGACTACTTCCCTAGAGTAGTACAGTGTATTGCTCTGGTCACAGTATCTTAAAAATTAAAAAAAATATATCACCAATCAGTGTCCGACACACCAGTCATATGGTGACATTCAACTGCTTCGGTGACAGTATGTAAAAAATAAAAATTGTAAAAAAAATAAAAATTGTATTTAATTTCTTAATTTTTCCCCAAAATTGTGACAAAAAATGACAACTTCAAAAAGCTCACATGGCTCTTAAATACCTTGGACTGTCTACTTTCTAAAAAGGGGTAATTTGGGAGGTATTTGTACTGTGTTGGCATTTTAGGGCCTCAAGAAATGAGATAGGCCCTCAGTACATCCGAACGAATCGATTTTCAAATCTATAAATACCATAGTTTTTTGTACTCTATGACTTTCCTACAGAATACATAATATACTGTACACTGATTTGGGTTATTTTCACAAAAGTAATGTAGAAGAATACATATTGGCCAAAAAATTATAAAAATGTAATTTGGGTACATTGTTGCATGAGTAATTGTCATTCAAAGTGTGACAGCGCTAAAATCTAAAAATTGGCCTGGGCAGGAATGGGGTGAAAGTGTTTGCTATTGAGGAAGGCAAACTGCAGCAGAGAAAAACCAAGTCATATGCCCTGCTAGATTTGATTTTGCTCTTTGACAGAGCTGTGCAGATATCAGGACTGAATAGACAAAAATGTAAATTCCTTGGCAGGTAAAATAGAGAAAATAGAAAGGAAATAAAAAATCAGTTTTAAAAATGTTCTGGTTAATTTTTGGTCACCTCCACAGATGCCAGCCTAGGACAACAAGCCACATCTGTTTGCTACAGACTAAGGGCATGTTCATACTGAAGTATTTTGAGTTTCATTGATCAAAGTAATTTCAACGCAAGGACACATAGAAAGCAATAGTTCTATGTGCCCATGTCACACCATGCATGGGTGCTGGTGTGTGTTGCTCAAAAATGCATTTTTTTTTAAGCATTCAAAAAATGTGTGACAAAGTGCCACAGCACATCGCAATGTGCTGTTCTGCATAGAAAGTGACATTGTGATACTTCAATAAATTTTAAAAAAGTAAACACTGTCATGTGTTGTAAAAGTACATTGCATTGTTCCTATATTGTTCATACAGATCATAATGCACACCCCAGAATGTGAATGGTTCCTAATATCCCTATAACCAGAGTGCAAGCAAACATGTATATTCACCAATTTATGGAGTTGGGGAACGTCGGCTGCCCGCACAACAACTCATTGGTTAGGGTACACCGCCTGGGCCTCCTACATATGTATGGGCTGTCCCCCCCATGGCGGCCCTGCCGGTATTATTATACCGGCAGCCGTGCTGTCGCTTTATGGGATGCCAGACCGTTTTCCCAGTTTTCCCTATAATACTAGCGCTACACTAAAAGTGTAGTGCAAGCCGGCAGGGACTCTTTTTGCGCTGCCCCCCTGCAAAGTGCCTTGTCGGCCTAGGCCAAGATACAGAATTGACCATATGCAGTACAGTGTATTAAATAGCTAATTGCTGCTTTATACCTGGTTAATTTTGTGTCCATAAAAAGTGGCTGATCTTTATTTAAACTATTAGCAAGTGCTATAATTCCTAATAATTTATTTGTTTTATAAAATGACCAACAGTTTTTCTACTAGTATAGTGGTACCAAAAAATAACATTGCTATTTTGCAGATTGACCTGCTTGTGAAAAAAATGACTCCTGTGTAAAACTAATACAGTTCAGAAGCCTTAAATGTAAGTATTGGAATAATTCTTTCTTTTTCTTTGACATATGGATTGGCAGTTATTCGTGAATAAAAGGGGCTATTCAAGTTGTGATATACTTTCTGCTTGACTTTGGCATTTTGGCTTTCACATTGTAACTTAAAGGGGACCTTCAACCTAAAGTGCCGCCCCCCCTTCCCTCTATCACATTTGAATTCTCATTTAATTTTATAGATTTAAAGTAGAATCTCTTCAGAGATTCTCAACTCAGTTCTGTGACACATCTCGCATGCCCCTTGCATGCAAATAGACTGCTGTTCTGGAAGTTCCAAAATGTTGCTGATGTTTGCACATGAGTGTGACATCTCCTGCACATGCACAGTTATGTTTAAGGGCTGTGGCCGGGTCCAAAGGCTGGACAGAGTCCTTTGGCCCATCTGTACATGCACCATAATAACAAAAAGGGGGGAAGGGGTAGAACCAACTGAAAGGGTACTGAAGTTCTTTCCACTTTAACCTGGCTATATACACCCAAGAAATAAATTTAACAGCTTCCTCCATCCAAGATAAACAGTGTGGATAGACCATTCTCCCGCTTTGGCTGCTGTATTTTGAAAGCCATCTGATTGGATGTAGGTGCTGTTGAGCTAACAATTTTTCTACCAGTTCCCATTTTTCAACTGAAGTATATCGGGTAGGGTGGTGCCACCCACAGATTGAATTTTGTTTGGTTCATTAGGAACCATCTAAAATTTGCTCAGTGTATGAGCAACGATCGTGTTGTGGTTAAGGAATTAAAGCATAAGGTAGATCTATATAAGCAGACTTATGCTTGTAACTAGTGGTAAGCAAATCTATTTAAAGAGTTAGTTCACCTTTCCCAAAAATAATTGTATTCACATTTAAACAAAGCTGCACAGTTGTTCTTTTTGTTATCTACAGGCACTCCATACCTGCATAGGCAATTTTTTTGAGAAAGGTGAACTAACCCTTTAAAATAGATGGTGTGGATAATCAACCGAACAAAACTTCTTCAGAGAGAGCAAGGATTGCATACAATATTAACTATTACCTTGATGGAATTTGTTGGGGTTCCCAAAGATATATGGTGTGTGTATATATATATATATATATATATATATATCAGCGCTAAAATATGTACTATGAAAGTATGTGTAAAAAGGGTGTTTATAATTTATTTTGATCTGATATGACTAATCTACAGTCTGTAATAACCCCCTGTCACTCTTCACTACCTCCTGTAAGTGAATAGACCAATAGGTGTTTGTTTAGTATATGGTGGAGTGGTACAGGGTCAGGGCTATGTTGACTTCTTACAACATCACTGTCGTTTGACAAATTGGCAATAATTTCCAGATGAATTTTTGTCAATTTTGTCAGTTTTAGCCTTCAGATTGCCCAGTTACATCCCTCAACATGAGTTGCTACATAACTACAACTCTCACATTCTTAACAACATACTTTTTTTTTTTTTTGATGTGTGAGAGATAAATAATATCATGATCAATAAAGTGCTACTGTTACTAGACTCTAGGGCCATAACTGAAACTCAAAGAAAGTGACAAATTCTAAATCTGTAAATGTTGTACCATCATAATCTTTAAATTGCAAGTTCACAAATTTACGTAAATGAATATAAAGTGCACAATCTCAATCGTGCTATCTGCAGCCATCAATAACTAGTAAAGGTTAGTTACATCCATAAATAATAATTGTTTGAAAAAAAAAAATAATAATAATAAAGTGATTAGCGTGCTTTTTGTGCAACAAAATCAAAAATCTGTCCATATTCAAAAAAAAAATCAATATTTCATACAACAAAATTCATAGTTCATAAATCCCCATAGGTGATCATATTCAAAAGTGACTTGTGCTTGAGTAAACCATATCACTGGTTAAGGTTGGGTGAATTTCCACGCCTGCTCCCCCCTCAGGTCTACACTCACCAAAGAGATGTACCCCTGCAGGGGCAAAAGGCATTGCACTAGTACTAGCTCTTAGTCCGGTATCTCCTCCTCTGCGGTGGAACCAGTCAGCGGGTACACTCACATAGGAATTGGCAAAAAGGCAGCTCATCATGGAAGTCCATAATACCAAGTTTATTGAGTAAAAAATGTATAAAAAAACACTCTCAATAGTGATGCAGGATCAAATACAACTGTACAGCAATGTGTCTGGGATGCTGGAAGTGACATAGTGATGCTGTAAGCTCCGCCCTACGTGTTTCATCATGCAGATGTCATCCCTTACCAGTGATATGGTTTACTCAAACACAAGTCATTTTTATGCTTATGCATTTGATCCCGCAGCACTGATGAGAGTGCTTTTTATAAGCTTTTTATAAACTGTGAATTTTGTTTGCAATATTGAACTTTTTTTTAATACAGTCAGATTTTTTATTTTGTTGCACAAGAAGCACGCTGATCACATTATTATTTATGGATGTAACCTTTACCAGTTATTGATGGTTGCAGATAGCATGATTGAGATTGTGCACTTTATATTAATTTACAGTTGTGAATTTGCAATTTAAAGAGACAGTACATGATTTAATCTTTACTTTATTTTTGACTTTATTCAATTTATTTAGTTTTGCACATCACACACTAGGAGTAGGCAGCGCCCCTTGTTTTCTCACAACATATTTACTGATCCCTCATTGGTGGGATTTGGTTGGGGTGGGCAGCACCCATATTAATATAATTGTAGCGTGGAATATAATATTTACTTCAAAGTGATATTAAAGCTTTGGATTTTTTTACATTCAAATAATAAACATGTCATACTTACCTGCTCTGTGCAGCGGTTTTGCAGCCCCAATCCTCCTCTTCTTGGGTCCCCTGCTGACACTCCTGCCCCTCCCTCCTGCCAAATGCCCCTAGAGAAAGCAGCTTCCTATAGGGGCACCCAAGCAGGCTCGCTTCCGAGCTGCTGCTCTATGTGTCCATATACACACAGAGCCGCAGTTCTGCCCTCGCCCCTCTCACTTCTCATTTGCTCACTGACTGTGATTGACAGCAGTGGAAGTCAATGGCTCCCGCTGATGTCTCAGCCAATGAGGAGGGAGAGTCTCTGGAGAGCCGAGGCTCTCTTGCACAACACTGGAGAAAGATCGGGCTCAAGTAAGTATTAGGGGGTGCTGGGGGGCTGCTGCACAGAGAAAGTTTTTTACCTTCATGCATATAATGCATGAAGTAAAAAACCTTGAGCCTTTAGAACCACATTAAGTTGCATTGTTTGTATAGCACCACAAAGAAAACTGTAATTGTTAGATATAAATATATTGTTTTGTAATCCATGATTATTATTGCTGGTAAAAGTTCTGTTCATTGTCCTATCTTCTCTTTCAGAACACACAGGAATATGTGTCTATAAGCTATGGGGCAAAAACCTTATGTCCTTAAACTGTTTGGCTTTCTCAACTCAAATTTAATTTGCAATTTCTTCTCTGCTAATGCATAAAAATAGCATTATAATTAAGTTGAGTGTATATATATACTATATACTATAGTTATACTACATAGAGATCTACTAAATGAACAGAATATATGTTGTCTTTCAGTAGACTTTTTTTCTATGTGAAACTCTTAAATTCAATAAAGCATGTGCTTTCTGAAATTTTACCTAATGCAATTATTCAGTTTGCTTAATAAAGTCTCATCTGTGCAACTTGTTTTTTAGTGTTTCTTGTAATAAATCATTCTGAGAAAAGGTCAACTCCAATTTAACTTCAATAATGTAAAACCCTCAATTAACATGTAAGGTACATGAATCCGTGATATATAAGTTCTCCTTCAAAGCTTGTGTACTTATTAAAACCAAAGCCTGAGATAATGATGCGGATATGCTTAAAGCTGTAGTAAAGGCTGTCAGAAAAACAAAAAACAAAAACTTCTCCCTGCAAGACAATGGGGGTTATTTACGAACGGCAAATCCACTTTGCACTATAAGTGCACTGCAAGTGCACTTGAAAGTGCACTTGGAAGTGCAGTCACTGTAAATCTAAGGGGTAGATCTGAAATGAGGGGAAACTGCTGATTTTATCATCCAATCATGTACAAGCTAAAATGCTTTTTTTTTTTTTCCTTGCATGTCCCCCTCGGATCTACAGCGACTGCATTTCCAAGTGCACTTGCAGTGCAAAGTGGATTTGCCTTTCGAAAAATAACCTCAAATGTCATAATGTGTATGCATTCCAAAGTGCACCTATTTGCCTTTAGTAAATCAACTCTATAGTGTCTGATTAAAGTGTGTGCATTAGAAAACTGCTGCAGGTATGGCTCTTACCAATCAAGATGGTGCTGGACACAAGGCTGAGCTCTTCTCATTTAATTTGATAACAAGAGGAAAATAGAGAAAGGTAATTACATAATGACCATTAAGTTTCAGTACAGAGAATACTACTGTATATACTCGTCAGCACATTTTTTTTGTGCTGAAAGTGCCCCCCTCGTCTTATACTCGAGTCATGCACTTTTCTGCAGCAGAGAAAGACATTTCCCGACCCGACTTTGTGGCCCCGTATCTCGGGACCGCTTGGTGCTAGGAACCCCAAATTTGGTGTGTAAACCCAGTGGAACCAACACTACAACATAGCCACGTTGGGGTTCCTTGCATTAAGTGGCCCCGAGATACGGGGCCCCAAAGTAGGTTCAGAAAATGTCATTCTCTGCTGCAGAAAAGTGCTTGACATTTTCCGACCCGAGTTTGGGGCCCTGTATCTCGGGGCCACTTGATGCTAGGAACACCAAATTTTTCCACAAGTGAAAATAGCACTACAAGTGGCCCCAAGATACAGGGCCCCAAAGTCGGTCAACTGTGTCCATCTGCAGCAATGTCATTTTGGGACCCTTTGTGTCCAGGGACCCCAAATTTTGTCCGGGGACCTATGGCTGCAAATGGGCACAGTGAGGCATGCAAATGGGCACAGTGAGGCTGCAAATGGGCATTGTTGACCCTCTTTTCCACTTACAGTAGCTGCACATTTCTCACCCTAGGCTTATACTCGAGTCAATAAGTTTTCCTAGTTTTTTTGTGGTAAAATTAGGTGCCTTGGCTTATATTCGGGTCGGCTTATATTCGAGTATATACAGTACATTAAACAAAATACTACATAACTACTAATCACAGTATAATGTACACAAATAGTTGTTGCAAAATTGTCTGAATAAACAGCATGCTAGTAAGTATGTATACCTTAAATCCATTTTTCTGTATGTTTGACATAATGGCCTACTGAGGTTGATATTGTTTAATAAACAATTGCAAGGGAATTTTCCCCAAAGCCTGGTGAATGTGGTAAAATTTAATTTTGCAAAGAGTACCCAGCTGCATGCATGGAAAAGAAAACTGCATGTTTGCTTACACATAATTGGATGATGAAAGTCAACAAAGCTTCACCTCATTCAGCAATTTATATGTAAAATACTTTTGAAAACTTCTCTTGCAGAGTGAACGGACCTGATCTGCATTTAGTAAATTGACATTAAAGGTTCATTAAAACTGCTTGCTACCCGCCCACCGGCAGAGCGCGGCAATCACGGTCGCGCCGTGTTGCTGGGACATGGCGCGACCCAGATCTGTGGAAAGCAATCCAAAGCAATCCAAAGCAATCCCTTTCCACAGATCTGGGTCGCACCATGTCCCAGCAACACGGCGCAACCGTGATTGCCGGCCCTTTCCACAGATCCGGGTCGCGCCATGTCCCAGCAACACGGCGCAACCGTGATTGCCGTGCTCTGCCGGTGGGCGGGCAGCAAGCAGTTTTAATGAACCTTTAATGTCAATTTACTAAATCTGCGGCTCTTTAAACGTGTCCACACGGGGATGCCGGTAATAGGCTCTCCTCACCTCACACTTACAGAGTGTGAGGAAAGGAGAGACGATCAGCGTTATCTCCTCACAGGGGGCCATGTAGGAACGTAAGCAGGGCATCATTAGTGCCCTGATTACAATAGTGAACTACAGTGTCACAATACAGTGCCCACCATTGCCCACCATTGCTTACCAATGCCAGCATACAGTGCCCACCAGTGGCAGCAATCAGTGCCCACCACTGCCCACAAGTGCCACCAATCAGTGCCCATTAGCCATGCCAGTCAGTGCTGGCAATCAGTGACACCTATTAGTGCTGCCCATCAATGCCAATCACTGCTGTCCATCAATGCCCAGTGTCGCCCATCAGTGCCACCCATCAATGCCCATCACTGCCTATATGGTACCGCCTATCCGTGCCGCCTATCCGTGCCCACCAGTGCCGCCTATCAGTGCCCATCAGTGCCGCCTATTAGTGCTCATCAGTGCCACAAAAAAGACTAAGAGAATAAAGTTCTCCTAAGAGGGCAAAGACAGAACATTGGCGGTGGAACAACTAATTAAATGGAAAAAGGAGAAGGCACAGATAAGTGGTTGACACAAACTAATTTTAAAAAAATGACCACGTTGTCACATATTAAAAACACAGGGAACCGCGGCTACACATCCCACATACAGACCGCAATCACCATAAGCAGACTCTCATACTGAATGTTTGGTATTCTAGTATAATTCGCAGGGGAATAAACTCCCAGTAGAACAAGTTATTCAGTTTTGATAGGCCATGCACATGGTGAATGAATGATTGAGAGTGCCAATGGTAGGAGTGAAAAATGTCAGTTCAGCAGTGTCATTGCTGACATAGAGTTCCAAACACTTATTACCAAGTAATAATCAAGCAGCAAGACCTATCATAAGACAGCTGGTTTTATATGTTCATTTCATCTTAAAGAGGGACATAGAGGCTTGGGCAACAGAGTTAGCATTCAAACAGGTAATTGCAGGGGGAGTACTCAGAGCAGATGGGCCCTTCCAGGTAAAAACAAATGTAGGGAGAAATATGGATACTCTCACCACCTCCGCTGTGACCCTCGTCCGTCCTCCTGTCTCATTCCTCTACCCCTGAGTGCTTTAATCAGGAAGCCAATTTCTGTGTCGCCAGATGGCTGTTTTTCAACAGAGGGGGAATTCCCACACTATAAAGCCGTAGCCTTTCGTTCGTGTCTGCCAGCCTCAAGGAAAAGTTTAAGCCGTCAGCTGAATGGCTCCATACAGGTACTCAGAATCTAAGAGCGCGTGGTCCCGTTGTGATTCACCAGCCAATGGACGCTGGTTTCTTCAGAGCACATATCAGTACCACCTATCAGTGCCCATAAGTGTGGCATATTAGTGCCTCCTCATCAGTGCCACCTCATCAATGCCCACCAGTTCAGCCTATCAGTGCCCATCGGTGCCGCACACCAGTGAAGGTGAAAAATGACTTAGTTACAAAATTTGCTGACAGAAAAAAAAAAAAAAAAAAAAACATATTTTTTTCAAAAGTTTTGGTCTTTTTTTTTTTGTAAAAAATAAAAAACCCAGCAGTGATTAAATACCACCATAAGAAATCTCTATTTGTGTGAAGAAAATTATAAAATGTTTTGGGTAAAGTGTAGAATGGCCGCGCAATTGTCATTCAAAGTGCGACAGCGCTGAAAGCTTAAAAATGGCCTGGGCAGGAAGGGGGTTTTAGTGCCTGGTAGGCAAGTGGTTAAAAAAAATAAACCAAAAAAAACATGTCATACTTACTTACTCTGTGCAGTGGTTTTGCACAGATCAGCCCCTATCCTCTTTATTTTGGGTCTCCTGCCTGCACTCCTGGCTCCCCCTCTTCAGCCAGTGCCCCCAATAGCAAAAAAGGTAGGGAAAAAAAAAGGGAAGTAAGAAAGGAAACTTAATAAGCACAATGGAACTCAGGGTCAGTGGCGCGACCTATAACATAAGCAACATAAAGATTGGCTATAGAACCGCAGGGCATAAAGGCTCCACAATGGTCTAAGTGTGCAACCCCAACCCCTATTAATCAGAGCTATATGCTTAAAGAAACCCCCCCTATATAGGGACAGCACCTCAGGACAGTGTGAATTGGCAAAAAAGCACAGTGGATCCCAATAAACAAAAATGCCTCCAAACCTCTCAATTGATAATTGTGTGATATTATAGTGCAAATCAAATGTGATGACTTGAAAAATACACAAAAATATATGTAAACCATGAAGGTCCTATCGACATCACACTCTCTTATCCTTAGTAACTAAAATAATGACCAGTGCAAGAAATCACATTAATCGATGTATAGTGTCCAAAAACCATCTAAAAATCCCCCAAAAATATACACTAGTCCAAAACTGTGTATAAAAATGACAAAAAGCAAAAAAAAATCAAAAAACAAAGGTCCAAATATCAAAAACCACCATAAAAAGCACATATATATGTATATGTAAAACGAATAAAGAGAAAAGCAGAAAAATATATATAATGTATATAGATTATAATGTGTAAATGAGGTATCCAAAAAAAATGTATATATCCAAACAAACACAGTGACAAGTGACTTTTGTGCTCGTAGAATCTCTAGGTGACTTGTGTGCTCCCCCTCAAGGGTCCCACTCCCTACTCACCGACTCCTTACACCCCTGCAGGGGTAGTGTGTATATAATTCCACTCCCTGTAACCGATTCAACCAAGTTTCCACAGCTCCAATCTCCAAGGCTCCAAAACTCCAAAGTGTCCCGTCGGCTTATTTGGAAATGTACATTGGTATATTCCTCATGGAGAAAAGAGATTGGCTCCCATAGTGTAGTATGAAAAAACTCTTCCGTTTATTAAAAATATATAAAATCGGCTACATAAAATCCATACAGCTAGGTGTATCCACAGGACGCTACACTAGCTGATAAGTATCAACAAGCTGCTATTGGAAGCACGAGCTGTGGATAGGCAGCGTGCGCTTCAGCTGCGTTCTACCCACTCGAGTTCCTGGAAGTGACGTAATGTGCGTGACTGTTCCCTTTCCTATATAAAGAAAGGGAACTTAGCAGTATAGCTTGCAAAACAAAAAAGGAACTGCATAGCCATCACTGCATCACAGACCCCAAATCAGAGGTGTCTATCCAGGAGGCTGTGGGCACAGGGCAGGCAGCCCATGGCAAGGCACACAGAAAGGAGATGTGACTGGGAAGTAAGGTCACTGACATAGGCAGAAACCGCCTAAAAATCATAGAATATATAGAACACAATGATAATAATAATAAAAATGATAAAAAATAGGAAATAAAAAAATAAAAACAGAAAGCAGAACCCTGGTAAACTCTCAACGCTGCATATAAAAGGACAAGTGATAAGAGAATTCTTAGGAAGGCCAAATGTATAAAAACTAAAGGCCTATGGATATAGATTATTGAAAAAGAGTGGGTGAACAATGGAGAGAAACAAAAATTGAGCAACCCAAAGGTATAAAATTACACATAGAGAGCAAAGGACCTGTACCATTAGTGCAAATGCTATACAGAAGAATAATGCCCCCTGAAATCAAGAAAAGGAAAGAACAAAACTTACCTAAGTTAATTCCTACAGCAGAATCTCCAGTCCACTGGGCACCTTGCTCCATCCCTGTATCCAGCGCCATGTTAAGGAGCAGTGATGGAGCTGCCCCAAACAAAACAGCAGCCACATGGCTTTAAACAACCAAAATGGCTACTGAGAATGTCACCGCGCATGCACATGGCATGTGCATGTGATGATGCCATGCACGTAGTGTGCATGCACTGCGCAATAGTGAGGTGGCATCACATGCATGTGCAGTGTGCGTGTAGTCACCAGCAACATAGCGCTAATGTAAAGAGGAGAACATTGGGAAACTTCACAGGAGACCAAGGGATCACGACCCCCCAATTTACAAACCAAACAATGAAACGAAAAAGGGGAAAAAAAAGGAAAAGGAGAAAAAGGGGACACCGAACAAAAAAATTGCAAAAGACAAAAAAACACAAAAAAACAAATCACTAAGAAACAAACAAAAGAAGAAAAAGAAAGGAAATAAAAAAAATACAAAAAAGGGGAGAGGTGAGGGGGAAAAGTGAGCCAAACATTACATTGCAGCCCCCCGGGAAAAAGAAACAGCTCTGCCTAGCGGAAATCCCAAAGAAACTGTTAAGCAAAAAAATGTAGTAAGATAAATGATAGCCAAAACACTAAAATATATATAATATATAATGGCATGTTCCCTGTTACACCAAAACCAACAGACAACCCAAAAAATGTATTTTTTTTTTAAAATAGGAAAATTAGACAGCAATCACTTTACAAAAATGCTTAGGGAGGTGGCTTCATTCAGTCCGGGGGATGAATCACACCCTGGTTAACATCCACCGCATTTCCTTTTGGAGTATTTTTGGGTTCCATTTCCCTCCCTTAGACCTTGGGGTATCCTTGCTAAAGCCATGAAAGAAAATTCACAGGGGCGATAATTGTGGAACAAAACTGCATGTCTACCCAAGGGAGAATACAAATCACCAATCTCTATGGTATAAACATGGTCGTGTATGCTGCGCCAAAACTCCAGGAATAGTTTTGTACTCAAACACACATATTAGGATCAGCGCTCACACACAAACAGATAGACTACACCGTGGGTACTGCAGTTCACAAAACTCTTTGGTAAGAGTTTCATTGGGCAAAATAATATACAGTATTTATGTATGTTGATTTATTTAGAGTAAGAGCAGCTTCCATATATAAAAGTGCCTTTCAGAGGCATCTTAGATTTGGAACTAGGTCCTTTAAAGTGGATAGGCATAAGTGTTATGCCCCGTACACACGATCGGATTTTCCGACAACAAATGTTAGATGTGAGCTTGCTGTCGGAAAGTCTGACCGTGTGTATGCTCCATTTGCTGTCGGAATTTCCACCCACATATGTTTGAGAGCAGGTTCTCAAATTTCCCGACAACAAAACTTGTTGTCGGAATTTCCGATCGTGTGTACACAAGTCCATCGTACAAAAGTTCACGCATGCTTGGAATCAAGCAGAAGGAGCCGCACTGGCTATTGAACTTCCTTTTTCTCGACTCGTCGTACGTTTTGTACGGCACCGCGTTCTCACGTTTCGGAATTTTGGGCCAACATTTGTGTGACCGTGTGTATACAAGGCAAGTTTGAGCCAACATCCTTCGGGAAAAAAATCCACGGTTTTGTTGTCGGAAAATCCTATTGTGTGTACGGGGCAATAGGGTGAGCAAAACTGTTAAGGTTCGGTTACAGGCCAGGGACATGGTTGCTCATATTGAAGATTCATTTTGATTTTAGAGACCCAATAGAACCTGCCTGTCTCTCAGCACAATGCTTGGGTACTACATTTGCACTTAGCACCCTATATCTTACTTGTCATTGTTTTATACTAAATGTTTAGATATGGGCAGCAGTCATTACATGACAAAAATATCATCCTGTTCTTCAACTAAATTACTAATAGGAATTCAAGTTATCTTGACCAAAATATCTGTGTGTAGCATCAAGTATTGTATTACTCAGTTTTTTGGAGGTCATTTATATTATCTCTGCAAATACACATCAGCAAAATGCTACCTACCCATTTATTGATATCAGATCATTTACCAGTGTGCAGCTTAAGTCTCTGTATATAATTCCAGAAAATCTTTTAAATGCTGAGATATGCAGAACTAAGTATATATGTAAACAATCAATTGGTCTTCATATTTTTTTTTCTATGAATGAAAAAAGGATTAATTGTATTATATTACAATTCTAAAATAAAATAAGCAGATGATAGAGCAGAAGGGCACAAATATTAGAGATCCATTAGTAACATAATATGGCAATTTTCACCTAATGTACACAGTCTGATTTAATATTAACTTGGAATATCCTGTAGTTTCAACTCTATTAGAGATCACATTGAAACGCAATCATGAATAAAGCAGTTGTGCTCGTCATGCTCTGCAGTTTGTTTGGTAAGTGCATTATTATTATTTTTTTTTTTTTCAGTTTTGCATAGAGTAGGATATTTTAAGAATCCTGAATAGTTTTTTTTTTTAATTGTGTCCTATTGAGGAGTTTTCTCTTCACTTATCATTCCTGTCCTGGAGACATAACATAAAAAGAGGAGATCCCTCCAATGACACGGGTGACACACTTTTACACAGTTGTCCCAGATGTCCTCATTGGAGGATGTCCCCTCTATTCTTTACAATTTAAAGCAGTTTGTTGATTTTTTTTGAGAATATAACTAAATATATTTAATATACTTTCACTGTGTAATAATACTATATACAGTACATAAAGAAAGATCATTAACCATCAATTTCTATACGATTTTTATAGACTCATATGGCCTTGTTTAATATTATATTACTGTATATTATAGTATATTATTATAATATATTTCTTGAGTATCTGTGGTTCACATATATCTACCAATTTAGAATTTATATGAAGCTGGCCATGCCTATAGTTTGTTAGGGTGTTTTTTCAAGTATTGTTAGCTTTTTCATATGTTAAAATAATAAAATAAATATAGTCTTTTATATATACAGTAGGTATAATAATGTTGATGTATAATATTGTGCCCAGCAGCAGTGTCTGGGTTTTTGGATGTCTGCAAAAGATAAGCTTTTACAGGTATATTACATGCATACAATTTGTTAAATGCACATATAATCTTATGGGGAGGTTTTTGTTGAAATTAATGCGACAGGGTTTCCAGATTGGAGAGGTACTTTCACCTCAGCTTGTCACTCTTCCTCAGCTTGAAACTTGCATCAGTAAAAATAATCAACATCCATTTTTTTGCTAGCTTTAATTACACTGACTATATATTTATCAAAAATGTAATGCCTTTAATAATACAGATATTATACAGTGCCTTGCAAAGGTATTTACCCTCTTGTTTTTTTACCTATTTTCTTACATTACAGCCTTTAGTTCAATGTTTTTTTTAATTTGAATTATATGTGATGAATCGGAGCACAATAGTCTAAGTTGGTGAAGTACAATTCGAAAAATATATACATAAAACTATTTTTCAGAAATAAAAAACTGATAATTGGCATGTGCGTATGTATTCACACCCTTTGTTGTGAAGCCCATAAAAAGCTCTGGGGCAACCAATTACCTTCAAAAGTCACATAATTAATGAAATGATGTCCAACTGTGTGCAATCTAAGTGTCACATGATCTGTCATTACATATACACACTTTTTTTAAAGGCCGCAGAGGCTGCAACACCAACCAAACACTGCCACGAAGACCAAGGAACTCTCCAAACAAGTAAGGGACAATGTTGTTGAGAAGTACAAGTCAGGGTTAGGTTATACACAAATGTCCAAATCTTTGATGATCCCTAGGAGCACCATCAAATCTATCATAACCAAATGGAAAGAATATGCCACAACAGCAAAACTGCCAAGAGACGGCTACCAAAACTCATGGACAGGGCAAGGAAGGCATTAGGCAGAGAGGCAGGCAGAGTCCTAAGGTAACCCTGGAGGAGCTGTAGCAGAGACTGGAGTATCTGTACATAGGCCGACAATAAGCCGTACGCTCCATAGAGTTGGGCTTAATGGCCAGAAGAAAGCCATTACTTTCAGCAAAAAAACAAAATGGCACATTTTGAGTTTGCGAAAAGGCATGTGGGAGACTCCAAAAATGTATGGGGGGAGGTGCTCTGGTCTGATGAGTCTAAAAGTGAACTTTTTGGCCATCCGAGAAAACGCTATGTCTGGCACAAACCCAACACATCACATCACCCAAATAACCCCATCCCCCCCGTGAAACGTGGTGGTGGGCAGCATCATGCTGTGGGAATGTTTTTCAGCAGGGACTGGGAAACTGGTCAGAGTTGAGAGAAAGATGGATGGTGCTAAATAGAGGGATATTCTTGACCAAAACCTGTACCACTCTGTGTGTGATTTGAGGCTAGGACAGAGGTTCACCTTCCAGCAGGACAATGATCCCAAACACACTGCTAAAGCAACACTTAAGTGGTTTAAGGGGAAACATTTAAATGTGTTGGAATGGCCTAGTCAAAGCCCAGGCCTCAATCCAATAGAACATCTATGGTCAGACTTGAAGATTGCTGTTCACAAGTGCAAACCATCTAACTTGAAGGAGCTGGAGCTGTTTTGCAAGGAGGAATGGGAAAAAATACCAGTGGTAAGATGTGGCAAGCTCATAGAGCCTTGTCCAAAGTGACTTGGAGCTGTGATAGCTGTGATAGCTGCAAATGGTGGCTCTACAAAGTATTGACTTTAGGGGGTGAATAGTTAATAATAAAAAACATCTTCAAGTTGTGGGCATGTTCTGTAAATTAAATTATGCACATCCTCGACCAATCCATGTTAATTCCAGGTTGTGAGGCAACAAAACATGAAAAATGCCGGGGGGGGGGGGGGGGGCTGGGGTGTAATTCTGCTGTTCTAGAGAGACATTGTTGTTGTTCCCCTATTCTGCTCTCTTGTTTAAGAAAAAAAAAACACATCCCCTCCTCCTGATCTCCATTACATAGGATAGGAGGAGGTAAATTAGTTCACAGAAGATAACCGGGAAAGCTGATAAGATTGCTTGAGGTTTTAGTTCAGTGAGCTGGAAGCTACAAGAACATTGCACTTGTGACAAAGGGTCAAAGGGTATTTTTCTATGCTTGATCTTTTATACTTCTATAAATGTATTTAGCTTAAAAAATGGGAAAATGAAAGCAGCCACCACATAAAAAATTGGTAAACTTAAATATAGTACATTTTTTAATGTTGGATTTAGATATACTTTCGCTGCAACAGACTTAAGGCAAGCAGCAGCAGCCCAAGCTTTTGAACATACTCTCAGTTGCTATAGAAGCTGGGACTGTTTGTTAAGCCACTCAATCACTTCCACACACTACTGAATGCATCAACCCCCCACCCCAAATCCCTCCAACTACCCTCACCATGTATTCCAGACCTTGCTGCTGCTCCTGTGGACCCGGGATGGACATGGGCATGGCGGTGTCAGTGGGTAAGAGGGAGCAAGAGCGGAAAACATGTCCATGCTGGTCTCATTTGCAGTGAATGATACCGGAGCTTCACACATTCCATAATTTCTGGGTTCAGAGCTGTCATACCCCAGCAGAGGTGTCTAGAGGTGACATTAGTCTAGTAGTCTAGTAGGACCTGTCATTTCAAATAGGCTATCACATAGGGTGCTATTATACGTATTGTCGCTATTGTCGTAGTTTGTATCATAGTTTCAAGGGCACATGCAATTTTTAAGGGCTTGACATGTTTTGTATTTTTTTCCTCACACAACCTCATCTTTATATGTTACCAAAATGTAGGAAATATATTGTTTGTGTGCATTAATTTGTATTATTTACTGAAAATATAGAAATGATAAACATGTGTGCTAATATGTGACATAAAAAAGAAAATACGGTATATAATATTTGAGTGTTTTAACCATTCTTCAGGCCCAAAATGTATATTTCAGATGTGTGCAAAACATGCCAAACTGGGTGTGACAGCAAAATGGTTAAAGGATAAGTGTGCCTATCAACTAAGAACATTTTACATTTCCTTTAGGCTCTCTTGGCTAAAAGCCACCCCACTTACACATCCATGCTTCTACTTCAGTCCTTTGTCTCTGGCAACACAAATCTTTCTGATTTAGTTGATAGGTCTATAAATCTCAATGGGGCCCTAGATGATGGATGAAGAAGAGAATGAGTAGTATTCAAGTATGGATCTGTGGAGGGGTAGATCTGTGTCTTTTAGCCAGGGGGCCCGGAGAAAACAGGTAAATGTACTTAGTTTAAAAGGTCGCTGTAAAAGCTGGAGCATTACAAGAAGCTCCCATACAGATAAGTAAGAATACACATCCCTCTTTGTATAGCATTTTTTTTAAGCCTGGAGTTCAGCTTTAATGTTTTAAGAATGAAAGTTAATTGGGAAAAGGCAACGTTTGAGAAAATATATAAATAAAAAGGTCACCAAACTGATATCTAAAGATGTTCATTCTATTTCTTTTAGAATATAAAGTGTGTGGCTTCACTGAGGAGAACAAGCCAAACCATGTACAACCATGTGCAAATAAAATACCTGGCACATCTTGCATTGCATCACCAGCTGGGGTATCAGTCTGGTTCAGTTTTATTAATGGCAATTGCAGATGTTTTGATCATTCAGAAGAAATGATTGTATACAATCCACAAAAAACATGCAAAAGTATTTTATTGTGCCGCATGCTGCATACAATGGTAAGTATGCATAGTTTACATTTTAACCCGGTTGGCACTTTACGACCATCTTTTCAAGCGCAATCAAAAGTTCAAGATAAGCAGCCATCAGTTTCAATGGTAAAGGACCAAGACAGAGAAAAGCTTGTTACAGGTAGGTTACTCAATTATATCTAAGTAATATATATCATATTCAATTATTTAACTTTAATTTATACAATTTAAAGCAGATCTGCACCTTAAAATCATACCCCTGCATAGTAAGTAAGAAAGATAGAACTATAGTATAAATGATAATCATTCTTCAGGAATCCTATGACCTCTTTCCCCTTCAGTTAGCAGTTATTTGACAAGTTGTGTGGCATAAGTCGTTTGCCTCCTGCTGAAAGAGAAAATGCTGTCTGAATTCAGATTCTCCCCTTCTGCAGATTTTAAATTACATAGTTGATAAGATTAAATAAAGACACCAGCCCATCTACTTCATCCTGTGTGGGTGCGTGTGTTCATGTTAAAAATCATATCCCTGTACAGTATACTGTGTTTGCCAAGATGCCCATCCAAGAGTTTTTTTTAAGCTATCAATACTTCCCGCTGGCACCACCAAATGTGGAAGTGAGTTCCACATCCTTACCGCCCTGACAGTGAAAAAATCCCTGTTATCAGAATCTGGAAGCCCCCTTTAACAAGCGGACCCCCAGATCCTAGCCCCACCCTATGTGATTTGGTAATGGGGTACATCATACCCCTACCATTTCACAAAAAAAGTGTCAAAAATTTAAAAAAAAATAAGATACAGCTTGGGACAAGTCCTTTATTAAAATAAATAAATAAATAAATGTCCCGTGATGTATGTTCACGCCACATGACGGACCAAAAAAAACAATCCGCCTCAGATGGGAGGCTCCCGCCGACTGACACAGCTACATACATCTGGTTCCTATACCTCCCCTTCCCCCTCTATACTGGCCCCACCAGCACCTGGTGGGTAAAGTCTAAGCTCCTTTCCAGGTTCTTGATGCTTCGCAGTGTTGCCACCATTCTCTAGATCCAAGATCTGGGCTTCCAGAGAAACAACTAGATCACATCTCGCACAGTAGTATCCACCCTCAAACGGCTCTTCAAGGAACGCATACATGGACCAAGATGTGCACTAAGTCACATCACCAATCCTGCTGGACATTTTAACCCCTACGCTAATGGGGATATTCCAGGAAAAATTCGATTTTTTTCACATTTTTTATTACTCCCCAAAACTCCACGTCACTCCAAACTACTCCCAGTATGCCAAGCCACTTCAAATTACTCCACAATTCTGTACTCACAGAGCCCTCACAGTACCCCCAGCTCCCCTTATAAATGTGCTCCTCTCCCACACTCACGGCATGCCTTCAGCTCATGTCAGTGTCCCGGAGCTCCTCCTGTCAGCATGTCCCATGCCCTCCTGCTGATCCACCTGTCAGTATGTCCTGCACCCACCTGCGGGTCCTCCTGTCAGTGTCCCACTCCCTCCTCCCAATCCTCATGTCAGCATACCCATACTCCTGACTCTAGAGCCCTCTCTCCCAGCTTACTGGCTTCTCCACCTATCATTGTGATGGGTTCTGTCATACTCCTCCCACAGCAGTTCTACCTCCCACAGATTAGATGTTCCTCTTCTGCTCTCCCACGTCTAAGAGCTTGCCTCAGCCTGCCTCCTCCTCCATAGTATCTCAGCATGCCTCCTCTCAGTGTCTTTGTCTATGACCATTGTAAAGCTGCCATTATGTGGGCAGGGCTAGCAGGGAGACTTAAGCCAGCCATACAGGTGCCCCTGTGCTCCTTCATCCAGAGGGGGGCATTCTAATATATGAGGTGCGTTACTCTCCAGATCCCTAGTTGAAACCACAAGGAAAAAAGCCTAAAAAAAGAAAATGAATGCAGCCACCATCATTTTCATTTTAAGGTACCAGAACAAGTGCATACAATATTATAAAAATTTTAGTTTTTATTTAGACAGTCATTAAATAGTACATACACAAGCTTGATACAAGATTCACATATAGTAAAATACTCCCCTACCGTGCTCATATTCCTCATGTCCCCATGATGATATTATTCTAAATAATGAGAACACTGTCTTCTAATAAAGGTCAATTTATAGCACAATCGCAACATTGGTGATATTAGATGAGCAAAATGCATTCTGTTGATTCCCTACATCTTCAGGAGTTAATGGTGTGTAAGGCCTGGTTCACACATATGCGTGTTTTGGTGCTTTTTGCAGAAACAGCACTGCAGAAATTAATCAAAAGCAAACTGCAGAGGTGTGAACCGAGCCTAATGGTGGGTAAACAATCTAAAGTATACAATAAAAAAATAAACAATAAATAATTATTGACAATAATATCTGCAAAAATACAAACTAACTAGGGTATACATGTCTTGTTTCATGATATGTACTTACAAGAATGATAAAAAAAAACATCCATATGCAATGATGTAGAGATCAAAATTGACAAGGTGAGAACAAATGTGTGAGTCTTGTTGTATCGAGCTTGTGGAAGTAATCTTTTATGACTGTTTAGATAAAAACTACCATTTTATTTATACTGTATGCACTTTTTGTCTCTTTCTGGTACCTTGAAGTGATTGTAAAGGTTTTTTTTTTTTTTTTTTAATAACAAACATGTTATACTTACCTGCTCTGTTCAAGGGTTTTGCACAGAGCGGCCTGACCCACCTTTTCTGGAGTCCCCTGGTGACGCTCCTGGCTCCTCCCCTTTATCGAGTGCCCCACAGAGAGCCGATTTCAAGGGGGGCACTCGTACAGGACTTGGCCCTGCCCCCCCGGCTCCTGTGTCACTGGATTTGATTGACAGCAGTGGGAGCCAATGGCACCTGCTGCTATCAATCTATCCAATGAGGACCCGAGACAGCGGCTGGAGCTGCTGTGCTCGTGCTTGTCGCTGAAAAGATCGGGTTCAGGTAAGAAAAAGGGGGGCTTTGGGGGGGCAGCTGCAACACAGAAGGTTTTTCACCTTAATGAATAGAATGCATTAAAGTGAAAAACCATGAGGGTTTACAACTCCTTTAAAACTCCCTTACTCCATATCTCCTATATAGTATTTATACTCGAGATGTTGGTAACATTAGACAAACTGAACAATCCCAGGTCCATATACACTCTTTTTTGGTCTATTGTATGACTAGGTGTACCATGGAGCATCTACTGTATGTTGCCTTATATATTATATTATTTTATTCTTGTTCAAATATCATATTGCGAAATTGCTAGTACAAAGAAATGCAGGCACAGAAGCAATGCAGAAAACAACAAGTTGGATGTCTACTGACACATCTAAACAGTAGGGGAGCAGCCCCTGATATGCTAGAAGGTATCTCAAAGCCTGAGTTATATATATATATATATATATATATATATATATATATATATATATAATATTTCTAACTGGCATGTGAATTACATAAAAATATAAGCCCAAAAGATGCCCAATCTTGATGTGGAACCTTGTGTGGCCACAGCTATCAGGTCTATGAGGTGGAAGACTGCTTGAGAAGAATGCAGTGATCAAGTCAAGTAATACAATATGGAGGAGAGGACTATTTACAGTGTATCAATTTGGAAAGGCAGAACACATGGCTGATGTTACCTCAGTAAGCATCCATTAGGGCGGGTAATCAGTAACAGAGGAAACCCACAGGCGGAAGGAGCAAGAAGAGAAGAAAAGGAGGAAGCCTCACAGAAAAGAAGGAAAGAATATGTGAGCAAATTCCCTGCTGATTTGGACGCAGTCCATCCTGTGTGAAAGGCCTATGAGTAAAAAACGTCCCATTACCTTTTAGTGCCCCCCTTCCCCAATTGTTTACTTTTGGTCTGTTGTTAGCACCACCAGTCTACACTGATGTTCACCAATTCCCCAATCTTTTGAGCTCGGGAGGATGGTACTGAGAACAGCTAAATGATAGACTCCTGCTGCCCTCCATCAAGATGTTGGGAGGAGAGAGAAGGAGGGAACAGGGGCATGTCTTGTTGGGCTCTGTGTGCATCTATAGATGCACACATCACTGGCTGGGAATGCACAAACATGGGTATCTCCTTAGCAGTCGGCTTTAAAAAAAAAACACAATTTGTCATACAATGTAAACTACACAAACTATGACTAAAATACATATAACCGTTTTTTTTTTTTCCAAAGGTTCATCAAAACCCACTAATATCAGTATATCCTGCCTTTCAAAATTGTTACAGGTAAGCAGGACTCCTTTATATAAATTGTATTCTCAACAGAAAATTACAGGCACATCATAACTGTGTAAATTTAGATTTAGAGTTAGAAAAAGTGTGAACATCTCCTGACTGGTTCTCCATCAAGGAGATTTTCTCTAGCTCTCTGTCCCCAAAGACAGAACAATAGACAATCCCCCAAAATGAATGGAAAGTCCACCAAGGACAATTGTTACTGGAACAGATATCTTCATTCAGACAGTATCTCTCTTACACTCGTGTGCCAATTACAATGACAAACTTCTGGATTCCCTTTTGCTTTCTTTGCTAGTGACAATGTGATCATGATAATTAGAGAGGGATGATCTCCCAAAGAGGGATAGCTGCTGCAATAAAAACCTAATAAAGGTAAGCACTTGCCACAAAATCACGTACTTGTACATCATTCTGCTACAAGTGTTTGTATTGGGGGATACCTGCAGATGCAGGCATCGCCCATGTACGATTTTTTAGAGCCAATGGTCAGCTTTCCTGTGATGACAATCGATGCAGTTAAGCAGCCGCTCAATTGTTATCACAAGCAGCGAGAGGGGACGTCCCTGCCACCTTCCGCCGCTCTGCCCGGACTGTCCCATTCCACCAGGAGGCCTGAGCGACCAGCCGGCATGTCTGCCGGAATCGGCTTTGATCGGGTCTCAGATCTAGAAACCCAGAAGCAGCGTCACTTCCGGTTAACTGGAGACAGATTTTTTTTAAATTGTCAGTATTCAAAACAGCAAAACATGGCGTTTTGAATGCTTTTAGGTGCAAAGGAGGGATCATGACTATTACTGTCACAAGGGATGATTACATTCCTTGCGACAGCAAGAAAAGTGCTAAAAACTTTTTTTAAAGGGACAGTGTAAAAATAAAAATAAGAAAAATTTATATTTTTTAAAGCGCCCCATCCCTCCGTGCTCATGCTCCAAAGTAAACGTATACGTAAGTCACGCGCGAACATGTAAACATTGTTCAAACCACACATGTGATATATCTCCGTGATCATTGGACCAAGAGCAATAATTCTAGCACAAGAACTCCTATGTACCTCTAAGCAGGTAACCGTTAAACATTTTTAAAGCATCTCCTATGGAGATTTTTAAGTACCGTAGTGTGTCGCCATTCCAAAGCATGACATATTAGGTATCTATTTACTTGGTGTAATATCATATTTCACATTATAAAACAAGTGGGCTAACTTTACTGTTTAGTTTTTATTTTAATTATTTAAAGTGTATTTTTTTTCAAAAAAATGTGTGATGCAAAATACCGCAATGACTTCCATTTAATTCTATAGAGCCTCTGCTAAAAGTATATATATAGTGTTTGGGGTTTCTAAGTAATTTTCTAGCAAAAAATACAGATTTTAACTTGTAAGCAACAAGTGCCAGAAAAAGACCTGGTCTTCAAGTGGTTAAATACTCCAAAGCTAGAAAGGGTTTTGCTGGAGTTACATTGTAGCAAAAGCTTCAAACAGATTGGCTCCTAAGATCCAGTCTGGAAATTTTAAACACAGATCTATAAATAGATCTAAACCCTAAGACCCCTTTCACACTGGGGCCAAAGCCACGTTATTGGTAAAGCAATGCTCGTTTTAGCGTTGCTTTACGCCTGACTGTTTAAGCGGTGCTTTTTGGCTGCTAGTGGGGCACTTTTAACCCCAAAGAAGGGGTTAAAAACTCCCATTCTGGGTCGCTTTCAAAGGGCCTTTTAGGTGCCCCTGCATGACTTCATTGCGGCCTGCTTGCAACTTCATAAACCACTTAAGCCCCGGACCATTTCGCTGGCAAAAGACCAGAGCACTTTTTGCGATTCGGCACTGTGTAATTTTAACTGACAATTGCGCGGTCGTACGACGTGGCTCCCAAACAAAATTTACGTCCTTTTTTTCCCACAAATAGAGCTTTCTTTTGGCGATATTTGATCACCTCTACGTTTTTAATTTTTTGCGCTATAAACAAGAGCGACAATTTTGAAAAAAAAGCAATATTTTTTACTATTTGCTATAATAAAAAAATATATAAAAGACATTTTTTTTCCTCAGTTTAGGCTGATAACTATTCTTTTACATATTTTTGGTAAAAAAAAAATTGCAATAAGCATTTATTGATTGGTTTGCGCAAAAGTTATAGAGTCTACAAAATAGGGGATAGTTTTATGGCATTTTTATTAATAATTAGTTTTTTACTAGTAATGGCAGCGATCTGCAATTTTTATCATGACTGCGACTTTATGGCGATCACATCGGACAATTTGGACACATTTTTGGGACAATTGTCTTTTTTACAGCGATCAGTGCGATTAAATTGCAGTGATTACTGTAAAAATAACACTGGCAGTGAAGGGGTTAATCACTAACAAAAGCTCACCACATTGGCGCCACAGAAAAGGGTGTATAGTGTTGTAAGTTATTCATAAAATCAGTTTCTATCCATCCATTAAATCCATACACCAAAGTTTACAGGTGTAGCAAAGTGTAAATCTACCATATGGGGACAGTCACTTACTAAGATGGCCGCTGGTCCCAAAAGCAGATGCTATGTGCTGATGTCACACCGCTGCTTCCGCAACATGTGGTGATACTTTTGGACCCTTGAATGAATACTACACACGGACAACTGTTGGAGTTATTGTTTACCACTAAGAAGAGTCACATGTTTGTGGTACTTTTTATGCACTTTGGTTATTTTTGTCATAAGTAATTCTAAGTATGCCCATGTTGTGTGTGAGAAATGTCTTATTAGATTGGCAACTTTGTGTAAAAAAATAAATATTTTAATTTTCTTACAGCATGTTCCAAAAACTTTTGGCAAAAATTTTAAGTCTTCAAAAGACTCACTGTGCCTCTTAAACAATACCTTAGGACGTTTACTCTCCAAAATGTGGTCATTTTGTGGGTTTTCTACTGTGTTGGTGCTCCAGGACCTCCAAAATATGATAGGTAGTCAAGATATTAGATGTGTAATTTATGCCCCTAGAACACCTGAAGGCCCTTCCTTGGATTCTGGTCCCCTCCATATGGCTAAGCTGTAAAAAAGTATTACACATGTAGTATTTTCATACTCAAGAGGAGTAGTGAAATGTGTTTTGGGGTGTAATTCTAAGTATGCCTATGATGCGTGTTAGAAATATCTTACTGATTTTTTTTTTTTTTTTTTTTTAATAAAATAGGTGGGAAAAGAGGAAGGGGGGGGGGAAGTAGACATGGGGTAGGAAAAGGGTATTATTTTGATATAAAAGAGACTTACAATCAATGAGTATTTTGAATAATTATTATGGTTGTTGTGTTTTTATATTTTGAAGAGCTGAAGCTATAAAATAAAAAATTTAAAACAAGAATAAAATGGCTGAAGAAAAGATTCCACAATGATGTGAAAACGAGAGGGGACATTGTTGAGCTGCAGAGCTTGAAATAAGTCTCTTGAGGAAGTGTTCACTGACGTGGAAAAGAAAAAAAAAAAAAATCTTACTGATTGACAACTTTGTCTAAAAAGAAATACATATATATTTTCATTTTCTTTCCTGCATTTTCCAAAAACGTGTGGCAAAAAATACGCTTTCAAAAGGCTTACTATGCCTTTTGAATACCTTGGAGTTTTTGCTTTCCAAAATGGTGTTTATTGGTGTTTCCACTGTCCTGGTGCTCCAGAATTGTAGTAGGTATTCAGGAAATGAGATGTGTGATTTAAGCGTAATTTATGCTCCTTGAAAGCCCAAAGGTGCTCCTTGGATTTTTGGCCCTGGTATGAATCCAGGCTGTAAAAAAGTCTCACACATGTGGTATTCCTTGGAGGTGATACTCGGGAGGCCTAGCAGAATGTGTTTTGGGGTGTAATTCTAAGTATGCCTATGCTGTATGTGAGAAATAACATATTAAAATGGCCAAAAATTAAACAAATTAAAGTTGTGACAAATAACTTCAAGAAACATACCATGCCTCTTACTAAATACCTTGGCCTGCTTTAAAAAAAGGTGTAGTTTGGGTGGTATTTGTACTGTCCTGAACTTTTAGGGCCTCAAAAAATTAAATACAGTAGACAGTCAGTAAATCAGGATTGATCAATAACTTTCACACAGGCTAAATAATATACACAATTTGAGTTAATTTTACCAAAGAAACATAACAGAACACATTTTGGCCTAAATTTATGAAAAAATATAATTTATTTGAAACATCTCATAACAGAAACTAAGAAAAATGTTTGTTTTTTGTACAAACATTTTCAGCATTTTTTTTTTGTTTATATAGCAAAACGCTTGATGCGTCTAAACGTGCATTACTGCAAGATGCATTTAACGCTTGAGCGTTAATTTCTTTCAATGGCCAGATAAAATAAATTAATGCCCAAACGCTTGATGCAGTTAAATGCACTAAACGTGTTAAATGTGTTTACAGATGTCAAGAGTTTTTTCTGCCAAAATGCCATTGCTAAGAGGAAAGTCGGAGAGATGGAAAAACATCCAGTGTGTATGAAGCCTTAAAGTGGATATAAACCCGATTCATGAAATTTGAGCTGGCCACATACATCTGCAGTGTCTTCTTATCTCTCTTCAAAGCACTAAGTCCCATGGCTTTCTCCTGCCCCGTTCTTCTGTTATCAGCATGATAACTTCTGACAATTCTCTGTCAACTGTGATAAAACCAGGCTGAATTTTGTGTCGTGGGAGGTTGCTATAAATAGATTAGCACAGAGCTGAACTATTCACGAAACAGCTCTGCAAGTCTCTGCCTGTCTCTGCCTATGAGGAGAGGGGGGTGTGGGCCTTTCCTCCAATCAGCTGTCTTGTCTGTATGGTTAGACTTCACTTCCAGTGCTGAACAGGAAGAGAAAATCTGTAATGCGATCTGCACTTTCTAAAGAATATATAAAGCTGAACACAGCATATATACATGTAAAACTAATGTAGGGATATTTGTTTCATCCCTGTGTATCATCTACATTTACTGGGTATATGTGAGGGTTTACATCCACTTGAGAGAGAGTGCTGAAATCTGAAAATTGGCCTGGGCAGGAAGAGGTTGAAAGTGTTCGGTATTGAGGTGGTTAATCCATGTTGATATTGTTATTGCTACATTGTTTTCACTATTTTTAATGTTATTGTTTAATCATTGATTGAAATGAGCATAGACACAAGAAGGGGAAGGGGGCCAATTTAGATCTTGCACAATAGCCCACTGCATTCAGAATAAACCCCTGTCCAGAGACCAAAGTTGTTATAATTTGTTACCTATTCTTTGCATTCTCTCCCTGCTGGAGGAAGGCTGTTTGACTTACTAAAGTAGTATGCAGTAGAGCTTGTTCACTTAGCAAAGTGAATTTTCACTTCACTTAGTGATTGAAGTGAAGATGTGCAATCAAAAATTCTTTATTTTTCCCTTGTACATGATTAAACATTCTTTGTAAAGTGAATGTTCCCTTTACTTCATGTCAAACACTAAGCTAAGTGAAAATTCACTTTGCAAAATGAACATGCGCTACCACTTAAGCAAACCAACCGTTGTACATTATCTTTGCCTTGGCTATCAAGGATTTCCCTTCTGCCTACCTGTGCAATGGACTCCATGCTTTTGGTGTGGTGCAAATGTCATATTGGTTTCTGGCTGTACAATTTAACTAATACATCTGACCTGTTTCATGCAGTAATGTATGTAACAGTTTCATCCACGCTCTTATAAATATATTTCTTCTGTTATACAGAAGTTTGTAGAATTGCACAGCAACACTGCATGCAGATATTTATTATATTTTACTTTCATTTTGAATATGTTATTTTACTTTGATTTTTTTAGAAAGAAGTACCTTCTCTTCTTTCGAATTTGCAACGCTTGCTTTGTCTGTTCCAGCAAGGAAAGGTAAACACTTATGTTGTTTCACTGTATTCAGCTTATATGTTGTATACAGATATATAAGTATAAGAAAGTGAACTGTAAATAAACACATGTATCCTCTTTCCCTCAGCGCTCATAGATAACGCAAAAGGGTAAAAGACCCTTTGACTGCTGCTATCAATTAAACATTATAATAAAGATGCTAGAACTTCCAAAAGAAATACCAGCATTAGCAGCGCTGAAATTAAATAGTGTGGCAAGTCATCCAGGAAAACAAGGTTGTATAATGATCCTCCCATCACCACACCTTGTGCAGCAGCGCTGCCTTATGACGCGTACACACGAACGGACTTTCCCGCGGGATTGTCCGCCGGACAATCCCCCCGTGTGTGGGCGCCAGCTGACTTTTTGGCGCCAAAAGTCCGGCGGACTAGGTTTTAAGTTTTGTTTTAAAATTATCCGCTGGACTTGGCAGTCCGGCGGACAATCCCGCCGTTAGTATGCTAGTCCGCCGGACTTTTGAAATGAACGGACTTGCCGATCATCGGAAAGTCCATTCATTTAGCACGTGACTTCAGGTAGACAGAGCTAGCGAAGGCAGTGAATGCTACCGCGGCAGCCCCATCACCTGGCATGGATTTAAAGGGAATCCCCATGCCGAAAAAACGGCGTGGGGGTCCCCCCCAAATCCATCTCAGACCCTTATCCGAGCACGCAGCCCGGCAGGCCAGGAAAGGGGTGGGGACGAGCGAATAAAAAAACACACAATTTTTTAAAAATATTTTATTGCACTGCTCCAGGGGTCTTGTTCCGTCTTGGGGGGTCTTCCGCGGACTCCTCCACTCATTTACCTAGCTCTTTTACCGAGCAGAGGAGCCCAGCTACCTTCTTCGTCGTCGACGCCGTCGTCTGGGGGTCTCGATCCGCCTTCGAGAGTCTTCCGGGGTCTCTTCTGTTCTTGCCGCTGTCGTAGTTTTCTGCGCCGCCGCTGCCTTCTTCTTCTTCTTCCTCTTCTTCTTCTTCTTCCGATGTTGACTCGTCGCTCTCTCTGGCCGGAATGCCAGAGCCGCGCTGTGCTGGGACTTATATAGGGACAAGGGGACAGGGTCACATGCTCATGTCACATGGTGACCCCGCCCCCTTGTGATGTCACAGTCCCGGAGGATGCTGGGACTGTGACATCATAGGGGGCGGGGTCACCATGTGACATGAGCATGTGACCCTGTCCCCATATAAGTCCCAGCACAGCACGGCTCTGGCATTCCGGCCAGAGAGAGCGACGAGTCAACATCGGAAGACGAAGAAGAAGAGGAAGAAGAAGAAGAAGGCAGCGGCGGGAAGAGGCCCTTGTCCTCATCAACATGGGGACAAGGTGCTTTGGGGTGGGGGGGCTGCAAGGCCCCCCTTTCCCCAGGGCACCCCCTATGTTGAGGGTACGCGGCCTGGTACGGCTCAGGAGGGGGGGCGCTCGCTCGTCCCCACCCCTTTCCTGGCCTGCCGGGCTGCGTGCTCGGATAAGGGTCTGAGATGGATTTGGGGGGGACCCCCCGGCCGTTTTTCGGCGTGGGGATTCCCTTTAAATCCATACCAGGTGACAGGGCTAGCGCGGCGGCATTCACTGCCTTTGCTAGCCCCGTCTACCTGCAGTTACGTTCTAAATGAACGGACTGCTCCGTGTGTGGGCAAGTCCGTTCATTTTCAAAAGTCCCGCAGACTTTTTCCCGCGGATTGTCCGGCGGACAAAGTCCGAACGGGTGTACGCGGCATTGGGATATTAAACTCACCAAATATCAAATGTAAACGAGCAGAGTAGCCGTGTAGACACGCCATCTGTCAAGCGTGGAACTCGACCTTGGTATCACCACTATCTTTCAATCCAGAGGAGCAGTGAGAGTTACACACACTAACAGACGTTGTTTATCTGTTACATGCTATTGCTTTTTATTCAGTTTGTAAGTGCAATATGTAGGGGGGTTTTATGGTCAATAAATCTTTTAACCACTTGCCTACCAGGCACGAACACCCCCTTCCTGACCAAGCCATTTTTCAGCTTTCAGCGCTGTCGCATTTTGAATGACAATTGCGTGGTCATGCAATGCTGTACCCAAATAAACTTTTTATCATTTTTTCCCCACAAATAGAGCTTTATTTTGGTGGTATTTGATCACCTCTGCGTTTTGTATTTCTTACGCTATAAACAAATTAAGAGGCAAGTTTGAAAAAACGCAATATTTTTTACTTTTTATTATAATAAATATCCATTTTTTTTTTTTTTTTAAACAAATTTTTTCCTCAGTTTAGGCCGATATGTATTCTTCTACATATTTTTGGTAAAAAAAAATCGCAATAAGCGTCTATTGATTGGTTTGCGCAAAAGTTATAGCGTCTACAAAATAGGGGATAGATTTATAGCATTTTTATTATTATTTTTTTTTTACTAGTAATGGCGGCGATCTGCGATTTTTATCGTGACTGCGACATTGCGGCGGACATATCGGACACTTTTGACACATTTTTGGGACCATTCACATTTATACAGTGATCCGTGCTATAAAAATGCATTGATTACTGTATAAATGTGACTGGCAGGGAAGGGGTTAACACTAGGGGGCGCTGCAGGGGTTAATATGTTCCCTATCTTAGTGATTCTAACTGTGGGGGGAGGGAACTGACTGGGGGAGGAGACCGATCGGTGTCCCTATGTACAAGGGACACACCATCGGTCTCTTCTCCTGTGACAGGACGTGGATCTGTGTGTTTACACACACAGATCCACGTCCTGGTCGATTACCAGGCAATCGCGGCCGCCGGGCACGCGCATCGGGTCCCCAGCTACGCAGCGGGCACGCGCCTCCCGCGGCGCGCGCGCGCCCCCTAGTGGCCAAAAAGCGAGCGCCGTCATATGACGGCGGCCCGCCACAGTATCTGCACCGTCCCGCCGTCATTTGACAGTGGGCGGTCAGCTACTGGTTAAATGGAATAATGCTATGTGATCATTTCTTCCCTTTGGTATCACTGTTGATGAGTTGCGGTATCTGCACTAGCGTTTTAAACCTTGAAGTTTAAGAGGTAGTCCGTACAATGATCCGCTGATGGGAGAAGGAGATATGTTATCTTCAATAATCCTAAGGCTTGTTTACATTTGATATTTGGTGAGTTTAATATCCTAAGGGAGCGGTGCTGCACAAGGTGTGGTGATGGAAGGATCATTGTACAACCTTGTTTTCCTGGATGACTTGCCACACTATTTATCACTCACCTTTCCTGGCTTTGATTCTAAGGACATTGTGGCTGTCTTAAAGAGTTTATACCCAAGGACAATATTGAACTATATTTAATTTTAGCACTGCTAATGCAGGTATTTCCTTTGGAAGTTCTAGCATCTTTATTATAGGTAAATATAGATATATTGAACTATAAAGGCACAAAACATGTTCCTTGCAATGTTTTTATCCATGTAAGCGCATGACCATGCACTGTATAAATAATTAAGGAAAAAAGAAAATGTAGCAATGAAAGAAATAGTAGTGTTATTAGAATGCAACTCCTTATTCAAAGTATCGTAATTCTCCCAACACAAATACCCAGAACTCTTGACTTAAAAATGGACAAAGTCATCACAGCACACATTCTGTGCAGTAAGGTAAAAAGCTTTCTGTATGCAGCTCCCCCCACAGCCCCCCTAAATACATACCAGAGCCAAATCTCGATATAGCGTTGTGCGCGAGAGCCAAGCTCTCGGCTCTTACACTCCTCATTGGCTCAGATACAGCAGCAGGAGTTATTGGTTCCCACTGCTGTCAGTCGCAGCCAGTGTGGAGGGAGAGGGGGTAGGGCTGAGCCCCTCTCTGTGTGTCTTATGGACACACGAAGTAGGACCCAGGAATGAGCACGCGTGATTGCCCCCATAGAACTTGCTGCTACCCCAAGGAAATAGCTAGTAAGGCAATAATTGCAGTCTTGGCCTCAGCAGAAGCTGGGCTGAGGGCCTGGGGAAGATTGTTAATAGATTATTTGCCGATGGCCATGGTCCTGAAGTTCTAGGCTGGAGATGGGTCTTGTGTCTCTTTCATTGAGGATCTACCTGTGGATGCTGGGTGAAAGACAGCTCCTGGGACATTGTGAGTAAAGACCTTGCTGTGAACCTTTGGGTGTGCAAGTGCTAGAAGGGAACTATTGTAAGTGCAGGGGATACTATTGTTTTGCTATGGATATTTTTGGGTGATTTTATAGCATATTTATTTGTTAATTGTTAGATTTTAAGACCATGTGCTGTTTCAGGAAGCTAAGGCTCCCCTATTGATATGCAGTCGGACTGTATTATGAGCTGAGCAGAGGAAGCTCTTTACATAATATGATGCACAGCAAGTGAGGGGGGGTTATTTTGAACAGGCATGTGGTCAGACAATGGACAGAGTTGTTTTGGTAGACAAATTCGAAAAAAGTCCAATAAAGTGACAATGTGCTCCTTCAAATTGTTCTGTGCTTATTGGAAAACAGTGCCACATAAGAAATGCACTCACCGCTATTATTCACCCCACAAGGAGGTTTTTCACCTTCACAGTATGAGCCACTGTGTAGCCTGCAGTGATGGCACTAACGCCGTTAAAGTAAACGGCGTTACGAGGGTAACGAGTAATCTAACTGATTACTCTTCCCCTCGCGGTAACGCCGTTCCCATTACTGGGCCGGCGTTACCGCAATTACCCGCCGCGATTGCGGAGCCGTCCGCGGCCTCGGCCTTAGGAAAGGCCGCGGCTTCGGCCTAGCTCCGGAGCGGCGGCCATCTTGATGCACCCGTCGGCCGTTTACAATGTGATTGCTCCGTCAAATGATGGAGCGATCACTTGTGTAAACAAACCGGCGTCAAGATGACGCTGGTCTCCCCTCTGTGTACAGATCTGTACAGTGGAGGGGAGAGATCGGATGGCAGCAGCCATCCCTGCCAATACTGTGCAATACTCTGCAACATCCTGCCAATACTGTGCAATACTCTGCAACTTCCTGCCAATACTGTGCAATACTCTGCAACACCCTCCAATACTGTGCAATACTCTGCAACACGCTGCCAATACTGTGCAATACTCTGCAACACGCTGCCAATACTGTGCAATACTCTGCAACACCCTGCAATACTGTGCAACACCCCGCCATACTCTGCAACACCCTGCCATACCCCGCCATACTCTGCAACACCCCGCCATACTCTGCAACACCCCGCCATACCCTGCAACACCCCGCCATACTCTGCAACACCCCGCCATACCCCGCCATACTCTGCAACACCCGCCATACTCTGCAACACCCTGCCATACCCCGCCATACTCTGAAACACCCCGCCATACTGTGCAACACCCCGCCATACCCCGCAATACACGGTAATACCCAGCCATACTCGGCGATACCCAGCCGTACCCAGCTATACTCAGCCAATATTACAGTTGGGGAGATAACGTGGATATTACAGTGGGGGAGATTCTGGATATTACAGTGGGGGCTTTATGGTGGTGGAATTTTCAAAGGTTTTTGCAAATTCAATTATTATTTGCTGATCCGAAAAATTATCCGATCCGTGACTCTGATCCGAGCAAAAACGATCCGATCCGTGAGTTTGGGGGGGACAGATGTACAGAGGGGGAACAGATCTATGTGTGTGGGGGGGCAGATGTGTAGTGGGGTACAGAGGGGGGACAGATATATGTGTGGGGGGGGGGGGGACAGATGTGTAGTGGGGTACAGAGGGGAAACAGATATATGTGTTGGGGGGAACAGACGTGCAGGGGGGGTACAGAGGGGAAATAGACATGCAGGGGGGAACGCGCCCCTTGCTTACAGTAATACTAGACCCGCTACTAGTAATACAGTAATACTAGACCCGCCCCTAAGAATATTAAAAAAAAAAGTCAGTTACTTTGCTGAGTAACTAATTACTTTTCCAATGAGTTACTAACTCAATTACTTTTTTGGGAGAAGTAATATGTAACTTAACTAATTACTTTTTTAAAGTAAGATGACCAACACTGGTAGCCTGTGGAGTGGGAGGAAACTTCCTGTCCTGTGTTCTCCAAGTGCCTCCTTGTCTGCGAAGTATGGTGCTGCTTTTATTAACATCTTAAGCCCCATACACACGGTCGGACTTTTTCATCGATTTTGTCCGATCGGACAAGGTTGTTGAAAAATCAGACCGTGTGTATGCACCATCGGACAGTGTTCGTCGGTTTGTCCGACGGACAAAGTCTTATCTCCTGCTGGAAAGATTTGCCGTCAACCCGGTCCGATCACACCAAATCCGAGCGTGTGTACGCTTGTCCGACGGACAAAGTGCTACGCATGCTCAGAAGAAATTCTGTGACGGAAGCGCTCGGTCAGGTAAAAATACCTTTCCTAATCGACACAGCACATTCGTCACGCTGCAATGTTAAAATGTCTTTAATGCAGCGCATTCTCTTTTTCTTTACAATGCAACAAGAATGACATCTTTTAGCTGCTCCTATTCACCCGCACTTCTCACCAACTTACTTCTTTATTACTTTGCAGCATTTATACACTACATGTTTATTTTTACTCTGAACGGAAAAGAATCTTTGTTATTTTTTTACCATGAATTTTTTTTTTTTTTTTTTTTTGGCGAATACATATTTGAATGTTTTTTTTTTTTTTTTTTGGAGGGGGGTTGTGTGTCTCAAATTACCAAAAACACATTATTAACATTTGTATTTCTTGCTTAAATTTACTAGGAGGTTGTTTGTTGTTGGTGCCCCTTGTTAATTCTACTTTAGGATTAGTGAAATGTACCTGCTTACTCAAAGAAAAACTGTCATTGTAGCAAAGTAAAACACAATAGTCAATGATTATTTCAAATCAAAAAAACCTTTATTTAGGTCACACCAACAAACCAAAGAGGAACGCAGCCATGGTGAAACTTGGGGAATTTGCAAAGTCTTGGCCCCCCACGGCAACCATCATTGTTCAAGCGTAGAAAATTGGGGGCCTGAGGAGTACGTATATTAAGGGGAGTGCAATCTGGTCGTGAAGTCCAAAGTATCCGGAACTGCAGCAGATGCCATCTAGGTCCCCAGGCTCTGGTACTACAAGAGGCTCCATCTTCTCTCAGACCAGACTGATTCCAGGTCGTCACTCTCAGGTCTTCCTTCCACGCTTCCTTCCACGCTGTGGCTGTCGTGCTGGTGGGGTGGCAGAAGGAGGAGGAGGAGGAGGCGGAGCATGGTAGCTATGGCAAACATGTGTGACTGGGGTCATCTCCCCAGCCCTACCCTTATTTAGGACATGGAGGATGAGCCCCTCACACATGTTGCGTTGCCTCACCTCCATACCCATCATTTTTGTGACAACCACCGAGCCAAAGGTCTCCTCGTCGGCGGGTGTGGCATGTAGGGAGTCTGAAGCCTCTCTGATCATGCGGAGCGCTGACTGTGCCGCATAACCCCCCCTTCTCGCCCTTCTGTACGGAGGGCGGAGGGGAGGGGTTTAGGTGTCAGTCAGGCTCCGCGGCCTAGCCCCCTCTTGGCTGCCACTACCCAGCTGGTGGCTGCCACTAACCCCTGCCTCCTCCTGACTGCCACCTTCCACAGCCACCTCCTGGCTGAGGTCTTCCTGTGTATGAAAAAGGGACATAGTTTCAGTTATTTGTTCATCAAACACACACAATTCTCATCTAGTGACTGGTGCAAAATGTTTACAAATAGAAAACCATACAATTCTCAGCCCAGCAGTTTAGATTCTGGCCCCAAATGTCTCCCACACCACTGTCTGTTGATATGTCAAACACGTTAGGAACTAAGCAATTGGCGATCCTGAATTAAGTGAACATCATTCATTATTCCCATAAATGGTAACAAAACTACTATACCTGGAACAAGCTGGGCTCCTCCACCTCTTCCAGACTGGAAGGCCCAGGTTGCTCCTCGGAAGCCTCATCAGGGGTGGGCTGCGTGCAAGGAAGCGTGGAAGGAGGAGTTGAGGTTGGCTCCGTGACATCAGCCTGGTCCTTCAGAAAATGGAGACTCTGATAGTACCAGAGCTTGGGCACATAGACCTCATCTGCTGAAGTTGCAGTTTCCTCAGACTTCACGACCTTCTTCCGCTCCCTGATATACGCACTCCTCAGGCTGCCAATTTTCTTTCTTATATCATCAACAGTTGCCGTGGGGAACCTTGGCTTGACAAATTCCACAAGTTCCTCCAGGGCTGCGTGCCTCTTTGGTTTGTTGGTGTAATGTGGGTGTTTACCCTGCCACAATATGGGAAATTCCCTGTATTTGGCAATGAAGAGGGGGAGAAAACTCATGTCGTTGAATCCCTTCATATCAATCTCTGCAAGACACAACACCACACAAAACCCTATAAATTATGTCAGGCTAAACTCTCCTAATCTTCTTCATAAAGAAGCCTCAAGTTCAAATCAGTCTAGGCTAGTTATGTACCAACGTCAAATTGTACCTTCGTTTGTAGCGATCGTCTCGTGTGAGTTTTCTCTCCCCTCGTCTCCCAGATCGTGGCTACGACACAGGCGTGTGACGTTTTATATACAGTGCGCATGCGTCAAACTCCGCCCGCCCCTGACGATCTTTCTCGTCTATTCCCCACCCCTTCTCTTTACGGCGCAGTGGGGAGAGCACATGGCGGGGACACAGCAGGTGCGCCACAAATATCCCACCAACGAGGAGGAGGACGAGGAAAGTCCGGAGGCAGAAACGTCCCGATCCCGGAGCCTGAAATTCAAGGCCTCCAATATGTCATTTGGAGAAATGTTGGAGATGGTGGACATATTAAAAGAGGAGCGACTATGATGGGAAGTATGGGCCTTACCTCAACCCCAATGTCCGCAAGGCCAAGATCATGTCTAAAGTTGTGAGAAGGCTGTACAATCATTTTGGGGTACAACGATCCAAGGAGCAACTGAGGAAACGCTGGTCAGACCTGAAACTGAGGGAGGCCGATCAGTACAGAAAGATCAAGCGAATTCTTCTAAAAAGTAAGTAGTTGTGTTTTGTGTTTGATTTCTTGCTTGCATACTGCTCCATTGTGGTTTGATTTTTACAAAGTTGTACATTCCAAAATGGCCACTTTCAGGTTCGTCTGTGCATTCGATCGTACTCAGCCTCGATCTTTCTGCCACTGTCATGGTCGTGTGTGTGTCCATTCGATCGTACGCAACCTCGATCGTTCGGCCACTTATAATACGATGTTTGGTGTTTTTTTGGGGGAAAGGAAGTTTGTTCTCCCTAGAAATGTCATCCAGAATGTAAAGCCAATTTATTCAATGTAAAGGAGAGGTCACCCAGTAGCTGTTTACCCATCTGGACTCGAGAGCACTAGTGCTGGGACACCCAAACCACCTTTTTATTAGGCTTTTCCACACATGTGCTCCAGTGGATACTAGAGGGGGGTCTCCATCACACAAACTTCTACCAAAAAGCTAGTCAGTTTAGCACCTTTACAAAGTGACTACATTCATGTAGTTGACATTTGTAACTGGCCAAACTAAAATAGTGTCCGTCACTTTCAAGCAATGTTTGTCATTTCCTATTTCTGCCCTCAATAGATTGTGTTGCTAAATCTTCCTTTTGTACATTCTCATAGGGGAGCGAAAACTTGGGCCGTCTGAGGAAACCCCCAAACCAACACCTCCCAAAAAAGGGGAAAGAGCAGAAGCAGAGGAGGAGGAGGAGGAAGGAGAGATCATTGAACTTGGAGAAATTGTCACCACAACAGGTGAGTGTTGGAGAACACAGCTACTGGTAAGCTAATCCATGTATGGCTGCCTCATTTCCAACACCCCATTTTTGTTTCTTTGTGGTTTTTAGGTGACGTGGATGGTGTGGAAGAAAAATCGCACTTTACCACAGAGAGTGCCCACGTACTCATCGGAGAGATAATGGTCTGCAATAGAGATCTAGATTACATAAAGCAAAACATCAATGATGTTCAACAAAAATTGAAGAACATCATTGATGTTTTAGGAAAAATATGAAAACGCACCAAGTAATTAACACACATTTGTGCCAGCTTCTGAACACATTTGCAACTTAAAAACTGTGTGAAATTTGGAACATGCACACATTGTGTCCACATTTGCTAGCTCCCATCATGGTGGATGAATGCCAACGTTTTTTTGGGGGTACAAACACTTTACGAACTACGAAAGTGGTTGTGGTGAAGGGGTTGCACCCCCAAAAAAGTCCATTCATCCCCATGATGGAAAATGGCACTTTTGAAGCTTCTAGGCATGTGTTTTACCATCTAATGACCATTTTCAGACCCAAATTGTGTGCATGTTCTAAATTTCCACTTTCCGGGGGTGACCCCCCCATGTGATGAAGGCAAGATCAAACACACTTTGAACATATAGTCATGTCTGATCTTGTCTTCACTTTACAAAGTTGAACTTTCCTAGTTCATAGGTTCTGTTTTGCTCCATGCCTGGTTTTACCAATTGCGGAATGTTTGTAAACAATGTTGTAAATAACCAAGATGTTGTCAGTTTTGGCGTGAAGATTGTAAACGCACTTGTGAATGTTTTCCTAGTAAACTCTTTTATTTTTCTAAATGTGTGGCTTCCTTATTTAAAAAAACACAATGCATTATGTATGTAAAATGTAAAGGATATGGGGGGCAATGGGTGTTATTTACTAAAGGCAAATCCACTTTGCACTGCAATTTCCTTTCCCTGGGAACTTTTTCAATGCACTTGTAGAGCATAGCGGATTTGACTTATGTAAATGACACCCACAGTGCTTTGTACGAAAACACGGAGCACAGCATTTTTGAGAATACACACATGTCAGACCTGGTGCTGAAAAGGAGTATTTTGGGTGTCAGTTATGCAGTACAAACCTTCTCTAGACCAAAGATTAGGTAGCAAACACACAACATGAGAATAATCTTTTTGGGAAGAAGAGACTGTTACCTCCTTTTGCCCAGAAAGTGCATTCCCACTGTCGAAGGCAAAGGGAAAAAATGTCAAGGTAAAATAAGCTAAAAAGAAGACTGAAATGACAAGAAATCATAGGTTGGTTCAAATATCAGATTTAATAAAAAATGCCTCTCACACATCGTCAGGCAGAGCAATGGCCCCCCTACCCACAAAGTACTCCATATATTGGTCCCGGACCACACGGGCATTTAGAGGGGGCAAGCCTGGACGTGCCACTTGAAGGGCTGTGAGGTCTGCATTTGGAGGGCCCTCCACATCTGGGCCAACGGGCACCACATAGTTCCTGTTATGTCTTTTGAGGAAGTTGTGCAATATGCAACAGGCAAGAACTATGTGGTTCAGTTTGTATTCCGCCAAGTTAAATGCCGTCAGGAACAGGCGGAAGCGGCTGGCCAGGATGCCAAAAGTGTTCTCCACCACTCTTCTGGCTCTGGACAGCCTGTAGTTGAAGACCCTCTGGTCCGGGGTGAGGGTCCTCATCGGGAACGGCCTCATCACATGGGGAGTCAACGCAAACGCTTCATCTGCGACAAAGACGAAGGGGAGTCCTTCGGCATTCTCCTCTGGAGGTGGCAAGCACAGACTGCCACTTTGGAGACGCCAGTAGAACTCCGTGTGCGTAATGGCCCCACCATCCGATATCCGGCCGTTCATCCCCACGTCCACATACATAAACTCGTATGTTGCCGACACCACCGCCAACATCACTACACTATTAAACCCTTTATAATTATAATAGTAGGACCACGAGTTGGGCGGTGGGACGATGCGGACGTGTTTCCCATCAATTGCCCCTCCGCAGTTAGGAAAGTCCCAACGGCTGGCAAAGTGGGAGGCCACAGTCTGCCATTCCTGTGGCGTGGAAGGGAACTGTGGAGTGAAACAAGAAAAAAAAATTAGTCACTTTGCACTTAAACATTGCAAGCAGATTAGACAATCAACATCTTGGAACAAGAGCATTGTATAAAATTGGAGGCTGGAAAGTATTTGCACAGAAAAGTAGAGGCTCCCCTTCACAGATGACTCACCCCCCATCAATCCCCCCACTTCTGATGGGCCATTGGCAATAACTAGGGTTTTGGGGGGGGGGGGGTTACAGGTAACCCTCTGCACTTCATTGATTGGCAAATGGTTCAATAATGTGTGCTAGTTTGGCCAGACCCTCTGTACTTAACACTATTGGCAGCCCCCAGGAAAGATAAAATAACATTAACCCCCCCCCCCCACCCACAAAAAAAGGCAAGCACATTGTGACATTATGAAATTAACAAGCAAGCTAATAGGAGGGAAAGAAGACAAAAAAAGAGGAAATGGAAAGTATGGAGGCAGCCCCTTGCACTACATGCTTTGCAGAATTCATCCGTAAAGATGCCCACTATAAAGAGGTAGGTATATAGTGTGTATTGACCTTGGGAAAGGCAGCAGATAGAGGATTGGTACCATCTGAAAGAGCAGTTGGGGGAGGGGGTTCATAATGAGTTTGCCCCCCCCCCCCCCCCACCAAAAAAAAAAAAAAAGGGGCTCGACATGAAGTAAACCACACAGCAAACATTTGTGCATATTTTAGGGGGTGTTTGGGGGCAAACAATACTATGCAGCAGACAAAATACATTGCTTAAGTGACTAGGCCATAGGTGTCTATTGGGGCAGAAGAGCATGCTGGGGAGGTAAGTGAAGGGAAAAATGCATGAAGGAGAAAAGGGGCACAGCATATTAGAGCATATTGCAATCATGGTAATTAGGGAAGGAGGTCAAAAATACAAGACATTAGCAAACAGAGCATACATAGAAGGGAATAGTCAAGTAGAAATGTTACCTTAATATAGTCCTCCTGCAGGACCTGAATGATGGCAGAACAGGTCTCTGGAATAATGATTCCCAGGGCCTGGGGAGAGATACCTGAAGAGAACTTCAAATCCTGAAGACTTCTCCCTGTCGCCAAGTACCTCAACGTGGCAACAAGCCTCTGCTCCGGAGTAATGGCTTGTCTCATGCAGGTATCCTGCCGGCTGATAAAGGGGGTCAGCAAAGCCAAAAGACGGTGAAAATCGGGGTCCGTCATCCTGAGAAAGTTCCTGAAATCATCAGGATTATTCTCCCGGATCTCACGAAGCAAAGGCATGTGCGAGAATTGGTCACGCTGAAGCAACCAATTCTTGGTCCACATACTCCTCGTCACTCTGTTCATGGACGGGTCTTGGGTCAAAGCTAAAAGCCCGACACCAATTCCGCGTACAGCACGAACTCGGCGACGAGTACGCACGGGAAACATCGCTCAGAAGGTCACAAAAGGTCGGCTGGTCAGAACGGACAAACAGAAAGCACCTATAAACAGCAAGGCCTGAAAGAACGAACTGAATACCAGCAACGAGCAGACAAAAAGCGTCCTATATCAAGATATAGGCCGCAATGACCAACAAATGCGAACTGACTACACGCACTAATAAACAGATACGCACGACAAGCACAAACTGAAGAGCAGTAACGATCTGAGTCAGAAAACTGAGAAGCGCGAATCTTAAGTCACCAAACTTCCACTAACTCTCGATAAACACGGGATCAGCAGAAGGAGCCCAACGGGTGCCTGACGTGGTGCTGAACTTCCCTTTTGTAATCTCGTGGACGACGACTTACGTCACAACGTTCTTCCAGACCGGATATTCCGACAACGTAGTCCGACCGTGTGTACGCAACACCAACATCGGACAAAGTACGTCGGACAAAATCCGACCGACCTGGTCCGCGGATTGTCCGAGCGTGTGTATGGGGCTTTAGAGGTTAACAGTGAGGAGACCACTTACATCGCAGACAAGAAGGCAGACTTCCTTCATGTAATGTGATATTGTGGTAAAATAGGGAGATACTGGCAACAGGTGGTCAGAAAAATAGAAAAAGTTTTAAATAAATCCATTATGGCCACGCTTGAACTCTGTTTGTTGGGAGTACTAAGGGAAGAGAGAGGTAGCAGACATAATAGGATATTTTTGCAGGAAGTATTATTCCTGGCAAGAAAACAAATAGTACAGAAATAGATTCAGCCAAACCCACCGACAGTAACTCAATGGGTGAGAGCAGTAAACCAGGTTTTACCCTATGAAAGAATAATGTATGAACAAAGGGGAAATGTGCAGAGATATGAGAACATATGGGAAAAGTGGAATAGATCATGTGAAACAATGGATGCAGGAATACCTGAAAATGCAGTATAAAGTGACTATAGGGGGATGAGATAGAATGGAATGATTGAGAGGAGAGAATGGAAATGTACCAGTAATTGGAATTATATGAAGAATTGTTTAAGGATATAAGATGTAATCATGTAAATTGTAATAAATCAATGTATGGTGTTGCGCTCCCAGGGACTTTACCAAATAATTGGACTATTAATGGTGTATAGCATAAAAAAATATATATATATAATAGCACAATCAATAAATACACATGGATATAAATATAAAATATATAAATAGTGACATCAAAATGTGACTAAAGTGCGTATAATTGACTAAAATCAAGTATAAAAATTAAATAGTGATGAATTGTGCAGGTTGCTAAATGATCAAATTGATTGTGCAAAATTGCTGGAAAAACGCATGCACACTAAGCAGTGTTGCAAGTGAAAAGTGGAAAGGTAGAATAAATAAAGTTGTAAAGTGCATAGAAATTACAAAGTAAAATTAGTATAATTGCATGCTCGCAAATAAACGCATTAAGAGCTCATAGTTGCATCAGAGTTCATAATCGCATAAAAGTTCACAGTCACATAAATGTTCATAAAGCGCATAAGCGTGAGATGAATTGACGAGGGAGAGGAAAATAAATAGAATAGTGGTGCTGTAATAATATTCGCTCTGCGACTCGTATTGGTGCAGATGCGACGTGGAAAAAGGAAGAAGATTGGTGTTGGTGAATCTTGAATAGGTGACACTGTGGGTAAAAAAGTGCTTTGTGCTCCGGTTCTTCGGTGGTCTTGGACCCCCGAGGGTGTCCGGAAGTGACGTCAGACGCGAGCGCGACGCTCGTTCTCCTACCCTGACTGGATTCTCATTTTAAATGTGAGTTTTATCTGTTTATGCTACTGAAAAATAAATAGCCTTACAAGAAATTACTACACTAGATAGCCCTCTTCTGTTTGTTTACACTTATACTATTATGGGTGACGTATGCTGAGTGGACCCGGTCCCTGAAGTGACATCCAGCCCCAGCACCAGAGAAGGAAGAGCCCTGTTGACCAGACCCCATCCCCCTGGAGTGGCCACATATCTCCCTGGCTGTTTGCTCAAGGCTGTTTACCTTACAGCTGTAAGGTAATTATTTAGGACACCCTCGGGGGTCCAAGACCACCGAAGAACCGGAGCACAAAGCACTTTTTTACCCACAGTGTCACCTATTCAAGATTCACCAACACCAATCTTCTTCCTTTTTCCACGTCGCATCTGCACCAATACGAGTCGCAGAGCGAATATTATTACAGCACCACTATTCTATTTATTTTCCTCTCCCTCGTCACGTCATCTCACGCTTATGCGTTTTATGAACATTTATGTGACTGTGAACTTTTATGCGATTATGAACTCTGATGCAACTATGAGCTCTTAATGCGTTTATTTGCAAACATGCGATTATACTAATTTTACTTTGTAATTTCTATGCACTTTACAACTTTATTTATTCTACCTTTCCACTTTTCACTTGCAACACTGCTTAGTGTGCATGCGTTTTTCCAGCAATTTTGCACAATCAATTTGATCATTTAGCAACCTGCACAATTCATCACTATTTAATTTTTATACTTGATTTTAGTCAATTATACGCACTTTAGTCACATTTTGATGTCACTATTTATATATTTTATATTTATATCCATGTGTATTTATTGATTGTGCTATTATATATATTTTTTTTTATGCTATACACCATTAATAGTCCAATTATTTGGTAAAGTCCCTGGGAGCGGAACACACTACATTGATTTATTACATTCTTTCCCTGGTACTGTTTGACCTTTCAGTGTTGCTGCAAACCATTCTTTTCATCCATTTGCCCATCCCATATTAGCGCGGAAATACCACTATCTCTAATCATGTAAATTAATATGTAAGAAAAAATTTGTAATAAAGAGTATTGAAAAAAAAATTTAAGAGCTTCAGTAAAACTAAATCAAAGATGATTCCATGCTACTGATCCCGTTAGGGGTGGTCGGGTTGGGAGTCCACTCATCCACTTTTCTCTAAAGACAGTACAAGTCTTTACACCCGAAAAGGTCTTCATACTTGAAATGTACTCAACTGGTCTCCTCATGTCTATGTGATGTTACATCAAAGTCCTGAACTAATGTTTACCATAATTGCTACTCGCGGTTTCTATGTTTGGCCAGATTCTGGCTTTTTTTTTTTTTTCTTTGTCTTGTTTTTTGTCTCCTTTTGTTCTGTATCACCTGTAAAACTTCAATAAAAATCTATTGTTCAAAAAGATGATTCCATGCTTTGTAACAGCATAATGAATTGAATGCTCTATAGTTTTCATTTACAAGCTTTGGTTAAACATTCCACTTTTTAAACATTTCTGATTATGTCTGCAAAAAATCATTTTAGGAATACAATATATACCGTTAAACACCGATAGTAAACTGCAGTCCTTTAGCTTCCAACTGAGGATATTTTTTTTCCCCAGTACATGGCCAAGATGGCTGTCATAAAGAATGAAACTGTTAGCAGTAGCATAAACCGAATATTATTATTATTAGTTATTTTAAATAACTACAGTACAAATCACAGGCATGCGTCCATGACACAATGTTTTGTATGAAAGCTATATCATGGTTTTAAGTAAGAATTTTTTTTTTTAATATGTCATACAGGATGAACACAATGAAGCACTGTACAAAGACTTTCTGAAACAGATGAATATGGTTCTTGTAAGTAGACTTTTTCCTTTACAGTTGTTATAGTCAACAGATGAAATATAATTTTATACAGTAGGTGGCTTTTTCATTTTTTCCTACTTATTTCCTTGCTGACATAATGTTCACTTGACTTTGTTGATAAAAAGATAGGAATTGTCACCAAAATGATCAAATTTTTCTTGATATGTTAGTGAAGTCAAAACTCTCAGTTTTGCTCATACCTATGAGTAAACAAAAACTGTAACCTCATAATACATTATTTTATTATATAAAAAGACATTTTTTTATTAATTGGTTAAGATTAAGTACCAGCTTAGGTTCAGCTTAGATCATTAATGTCACCAGCATTCCCACCCCTTTTTGTACATGCAACTATAGGGCAGGGAATGCTCCAGATGCAGCTGGTCCAGCAATGACAGCTTTCTAGTTAGAAGCAAGCAAAATAATGAAAAACCAAAATTCAAACAGACTGTCTAAATAAATATTTAAACACTAATAGCGCTGATGTGGAAAAAAAGTATTTTAAATTAGTACACAATCCACCTTCACGGTGGAGATAGAAAAGTGTGGAAGAGAAGATAGTCAACTCAAACAAAAAAGATTTCTGATATTCCTTGTTATTTATAGATCTGGACAAGTCATCATCACCACAATGCTTGTATAATAGTCCCCCAAAAGAAATTCCCTTACCAGATATTACTGGTTTTCATGCATGTCTCCAAGTAGTTTATCTGCAGACCACTGTGTATCTCCATCCAATATTGCGGGGTTAATGCATGGATGTTAGATGGCTGTAATCAGCACTCACTGCATCTCTCCATCTGCATATTGCCTGAGTAATAATATGCAGCTGAAGCAGGTTCATGTAGACCAGAAGTAGCTACATAAATGGCCGATCTTCATCTATGCATTGCAGCAATGTGTGTGTTCTTGCAACATGTGTTAAAACATGTGCATTCATGCATCACACAAATATAAATAGGCCTTGAAGGAAACCCCTTAGGCACGTGTTTCAGTATGCATTGCTCCCAACAGTCCCTCATTTGGAGTGATTTCTTTTGCAATGAAATTCCTCGGTTTCTCTGTCCTCCTCAAATCTCCCTTTTTTATCTCTGGTCTAGAAATGTGTATGTAAAAATCTACTATTTAACTGCAAAAGTTTATCTTTCTCTAAATGTTAAATTTTTCCTTCAGATTATTTTCAAACCTTTTTTGTGTCAATTACTGTATGTTTTCAATTCATGAGACAGCACAAAGGAGCCAATTTTAACAGTAATGATAACACAAGACACAAAAAATGTCATACAACAAATTTTATTGGATCATTTTATTGGCTATGGTGTCATTCATGGGGTAACCTTAGCGGAATATAAAATGACATAATAAATGAAAATACAGCCATTCTTGCTTAAAGCGGTTCTGCACTGCTTTTTTTTTTTTTTTTTGGGGGAATATGCCAAGGCCATATAGCTAAATTGGGGGACTCACCTGTTCCATCTTCCATCTCTTTTGCAGCCGGTTTTCCTCCGATAAAATTCTTTATATGCTTCTTTTCTGCTGGGGGCCATCTTGCCTGTGGGCATGTGAAACCCCACAGGCACTTTAGATGGCCCAGCATGCACCGCCGTTACTGCGCGAGCTCACGTTCTCCGAAACCTCGTGAGATGTCGGCACATCTGCCGACATCTCGCGAGATTTCGGAAGATGTGTCCGAAATCTCGCGAGATTTCAGAAGATGTGCCCGAAATATCGCGAGATTTCGGAAGATGCCCGCACAGACTCCTGGGATCAATGACACCAGATCCCAGGAGACAGTGCGGCGTGACGAGGATCCCCGCACAGACACCGCCCACCCCCGCAGAGACAGAAGACAGGAAGTAATTGATTACAAGGTAAGTTAAAAAAAAAAAAAAACACATTTCATTTAGTACTCTTTGCCTGATTTGGAAGGCAAAGAGATTTACTAAATGAAATGTGTGCAGAACCGCTTTAACACGAAAAACATCCAATATAAATACAATCACGCTGTCCATCCAGATGTACTGGACGACTAAGCCACCACAAAATGAACACCATGACAAAGAGTTTGTTAAGGAAATAAAAGGGGTGGGGTGGGGTGGGGGGAGTAGCGATCTGGTTCTGGAGACTGAGGTATAAACCAATTGCAGGCTGTTGCTAGGGGAGAAACCCTACCTCCACCAATATCTACCCTGCAATAGAGCAGATAGGTAACCATGGCCCTTTGTACTGTCCCATGGGGTACCGCTGAGCACTAGGGACCCACGCATTCTACTTGATTTCTGGTATTTACTATCTTCTTTCATGTACCATTTTGAAATGCATATAATTTTTAGCGCAGAATATCCAGTGCATGCAACAAACCTTGCAGATGCAAACATATGACAGATATATTCCCTACAATATACCAAAAATATTTAAGTCACAAATTCATTTTTATATTGTCTTTCAGAAAGAAGGTGGCTGTTCTCTTGATGAAGTTCTAGGTACAACAAATATTCTGGTACGAGTATTTACAATTTTTTTTGTTCTCCATAATACATAGGATTAACAACAGTGTTTCATTGCTTAGTGCTATCAAGATGAACCACATAATTTATAGAAAGCCAAGATGGTATCAGGAGATGTGATTTGCAATTTTGGTTCTAAACATTGTAGGATAAGGAAGCCAAGAACTGACTGATTCACCTCCTGGCTGGCAGCTTAATATTCCACTACCTGCCAGACCCACCTACAGATGCCCAAAGCCAGTACCATTTTAAAATGGCCATGTGTCTGGCAGCAGCATTTGCAACACCATCAATAAAATGTTGTCACGTCTTTTACCATTTAGCACTCACCACAGCATAAATAACTTTAGGCCTGAAGATCAATTTAAACACCCAAAACGTATATTTTTTGAAAGCAGAATAAAATAGTGTTAGTTTCAAATGTGTATGTAACCAATAGTGCAACCGTTTATGAAACATAACATTTAAGTAAAAATACACTTAAGTTTGTTTTAGGACACACAGGGGTTGATTTACTAAAACGGAAGAGTGCAAAATCTGGTGCAGCTCAGCATAGAAACCAATCAGCTCCCAGGTTTTTTTGGTCAAAGCTTAATTGAACAAGCTGAAGTTAGAAGCTGATTGGCTACCATGCACAGCTGCAACACATTTAGTAAATTTAGTAAAGCAACCCCACTGATGCAATCATGAGTCTGTGCTGAGAAAATAGATACCTAACATGTTAAGCCTTACAATTGTATGCCCCTGTGCCAAACTTCAAATCCCTAAATTATCCACAGGTGATCATTTAAAATCCCCTACATGTCATCAGTTTAGATTAAGCCTTGAAACATGGGCCTAACACTATTTCTCACACTCTGACATGTCTGGTTATATGTTTCATGTGTAGCACAATCATCACAACATTTTTGTACAACTGGTGCGTTTATGCTCTTATGTGCATGTATTTGGGAGTTGAGGGGTTCTAATATTCTTGTGGAGGTTTTCGTTTTTGGGTGTTACTTACATTTTTTATATTTTTTTAATCACAACTTTTTTCAGTCAAGGCACCCTTTAAAAATGATGGACAGTCTTGAGGCACATTTTAAAAATGATGGACAGTTTCAAGACACCCTTTAAAAACCGCAGGGGCGATCAAATACCACCAAAAAAAGTATGGAAAGTCTTGAGACACCACATTCTAAAATGTAAAAACTATTCTACTAGATTGCATAACACAGCAATATCTACACAAGTAGGGCACCCAACATTAGAGGTGATTTATTCTTCCAAAGCAAATACACTTTTGCAAACCAATGTTTCTATTCGCCTCAATTTTTCTCCATCACTCAGCTTGTGTCCTCAAGAAGTTTGTAATGGTGCCCAATAAAAACCTGTGGCTTTGTGTAACTAAAAGGCAGCTTTATCCAATTGTATACAATTTTGGGGCCATTTTTAGGCAATTTGCCAAGGCACACCTGAAGAAACTTCAAGGCACCCTGTTTGAAAAAGGCTGGTCTTGGGAGAGTAGATGAAATTGACACTAAATGACTAAGAAATTAAAGCCTAACTACTGCTAACACTTTCTAAGCCGTCACAGATCATTGTTCTGCTTTTGGGATAATGGTTTTAGAAAAATGAATTAAAGCTGATCATTGTAAGCACCCTGTCGGTGTTAAATAGTTTGTCCCATCCATCTAACTTCCACTTTTGTTACACAGCTTGGTCTGTTAAAAGAAGTTGCAAAAAAACATCAGGGGCACCAGGAAAAAAAACTAAGTTACAGGAGAAAGCTTACCGTAGGTAGGCAGAGCTGAATACCAAAAGTCAAACGTGTACTTTTAGAGCTTTATTACATGACACAATGAATATGAACACTACTGTGATACACTTATTGTATGTCTTATAGACTATATATATATATTTTCCTTTCTAATGTCTATCTTTTTACAAATGTAGGAACAAATTACTGACAACGCAGGAAAAATTGCTGATAGACTGGTTTATGAAATCCTCAAAATTGCGGTAAATTTCCAATTTTCCAAAATGTATTAATATTTAAGACATACTCTTTAGCATATTTAAGTTTACTGTTCTGTGTAAAACAATTTCTAAACTTTGACCATCTATTCTTAAGAAATAAATAAGTAAACAATAGACAGTTTATTGACTAAATAACAACAGTTTTATATAATGTCCATGCAACCTAGAAAGGTCTCTGGTTGGGGCTACAGCCCTTGTAAGGCATTCTATGATCTGAATATTCATCATGGGTGAAAATCATAAGAATAAGATGATCTTGGATGGCTTTGAAAAAATAATATTGTCTGCAAAATGATGCAAATGGGAACATTTGGAAATCTCTGCTCTGCAGATTTGTTGGTTTGCGATTAAGTGTTTTCTAAACACAAGGTCTCTGGCAACTTGCTAGCAAATTTGACTACTTTACAAAAGTTAATTCCTTAGATTAAAAGATGAATTCCTCTCCCTTCTTCCATGTCATATTCTTCTTCCCTTCTGAAAGTATATACTTAAAATGCTTGTAAAGGAAAATTATTTTCCCTTTAAAATAAAAAATAACAGAGCATCCCCAATCCTCCTCTTCTGGGGTTACCCACAGGCCTCTTGGCTCCTCCCACCTTTCCAAGTGCACTAGTGCGGGCTTAATCCTTAGCTGGGCTCTGCGCCCTGCTCCCTCCTCACAGGCTGTGATTGACAGCAGCAGGAGCCAATGGCTCCCACTGCTGCCTTTATGGCCAGTGAGGAGAGAGAGAGAGAGAGGAAAGAGCCACTACTCTTGGGCACAGCACTGAAGCAAGATTGGATTCAGGTAAGTATTTAGAAGGGGCTGGGGAAAGCTGATCATAGAAGACTTATTTACCTTAATGCAGAGAATAAATTAAGATAGAAAACCTTTTTCCCGTACAATCATTTTAATTCAATCTTATTTTATTGTAAATTAATTAAACAAACCAGGACAAGTTTAAACATTTACTCAAATATAAAATTATTTGATTATTCCAACATGGAACTTGTAAATGTCTTTTTTTTTTAAAATCAGATAATTTTTATTGAAAATTAAAAACATACAACAAAACAAAAACACAAACAACCATGTATACATAGATACACAATATGTAAGGCACACAGGGGGATGATAATAAATGCTGACCAAAATACATTTCTATTGCTCACAAAATATTTCTCAATCTAAGGCATATTTGGTTATTTATACATTCAAAATCCGATGGTTGGCACGTTCAGCCTAGTCACCTGAATTGATGTAAATGTTATCAATCATACTATGTTATAGCGGTACTTAGCAAGTGACCTATCTTTTGTTGTGGTTATGTGCCATAGAGTATTTCCCGTTTGGCCACTGTATTTATGCATATGTGTATAATATTTATTATATACCCTCCTCACCCCCCCCCCCCAGCCAACCTGTAACTGGGAAGTGATGAAGTTGGACTTCCCCTCCCAACCAACCAGGAGAGGAGTTTTACTAGTGTGTAACATAAAAAACTATATACAACCTACTTGTAAAGACCTCCGCAGGCCAAAAGTGCTTTTATGTTTGCAATCTCTCAAGAATATTAAAAGAAAAGGGAAGTGAAATGTTGAGTGTGTTGTAAATTATTGCCTCTATTTCGCCTCCTTTCCAATCTATGCATATTAACATGTTCATAAGTTCAGCACAGAAATTACATTGGCATATTATTTGAGGTGTTCCTCCCCCCCAAAATCCTGTTGTGAACCAGACTGAATGGTGCCAATCCTGGGGTGTCTAACCATGGGTCCCATATATTTTCAAATTTATGAGGGCTTCCTCTATGCTTATATGTGAGCTGTTCTCTGATAAGAGAATCATTTACAGATTGTAATCATTCCTTATGTGTAGGGGGGGCTGTAGATATCCATTTCCTGGCAAAAAGTTTTCAGGCTAAGAATAGTACCCTAAGAACGGCTGTGTGCGTAAAGGGGGTGTAATCTTCATCATCTAATAGGCCTAGTAAACAGAGTTTAGGTTCAGTGCTAAGTTTAAGATTCCAAATGCTATTAACGGTATTCATCACTGCTACCCAATATCTCTGCAGTTTGGGACACCTCCATAGCATATGAATCAGTGTTCCATTATTGACTAAACATCGGGGGCAGAGGGGGTCATCTCTTCTGTGCCATTTATACAGTTTCTCGGGTGTGCGGTATGTGCGGTGGATGATACATAATTGGGTAAGCTTTTGGGGGGCGGACAGAGACACTTTCAGTACATTGTCAAGTATGGTATTCCACTCTTCACCTGTAATTTGACCTACATCCATTTCCCAGCCACTCCTACAAGGTAATGACATCGCCCTAGATACATGTCCAAGAAGTGCACCGTATATAGAGGAGATTTGTCCCTTATGTGAGGAGGACATGATTAGTTGCGTAAGTATCGTGGGTCTAGTCAGCTCCCAGTGTGATAGGGTGGCCTGTGCTGCTATAGCGTGCCTGAGTTGAAGGTATTGAAAAAATGAAGCATTTGATATATTAAATTCCTCATGCATTGAGTGGAAGTCTCGAAGCACGCCTCCACAATACAGTTCGGGGAATATAGTTCACTCCGCTCCTCGACCAATTGGAAAACATTTTAAACTTATTTAGCTCTACGTAGTTATGGTTATTCCATATACGTGACCAGTTAGTGTATCCTGTATATTGCATGTGTTGTTTGGCTTTGTACCATACCTTATCTATGAGAGTTAGAATTGGGTATTGAGTTAATTGTCTGAGCTCACCTGCCTCTATGCACTCCACAAGTCCATCCCCGGACAACTGTGTATGGATAATGTTTCTAATAGGGTCAGAGGACTCAGGCTGGAGCCAGCCCGTTAATTGTTGTAGCTGAGCAGCTATAAAATAGTAAAATGGGTTTGGGACCGCAAGTCCACCCGAGTCCTTTGCCTCCTGTAAGGTTTCCAGTTTAATTCTCGGGACCTGCTTCCTCCAAATTAAAGCATGGTACAGAGTGTTGCATTTCCTAAACACATGAATAGGGATCCATAGAGGGGCATTGTGAAGTGCGTACAAAATTTGTGGGTTCCAAATCATTTTTATCAAGTTACAGCGGCCAATCACCGACAATGGAAGTTAAACCCAGCTGGATGTCTTATCTTGGAATTTTTTGAGAATGGGGTCTATATTTAGTTTTATATATTGGGCAAAATCAGGGTGTATAATAATTCCCAGGTACTTAAATTTTTCAACTATTTTAATCAGACTGGCCGTTTGTGGAAGGGGATCTGTCAACGGATCCAGAGGTAGGATCGTCGACTTATCCCAATTTATAGTAAATCCGGAAAAGGATCCAAAGATCCATATAAGCTCCATAAGTCTGATCAAGGAGTTAGAGGTGTCACCTAAAAACAGTAGTGCATCATCAGCATATAATGCAATCTTTTCCTCAGTGTCTCCTCTCTTAAATCCCACTATATCTGTGCTTCCCCGTATGGCGGCTGCAAGGGGCTCAATGGCCAAAGCAAAAAGAAGGGGGGAAAGGGGGCAGCCCTGTCTGGTCCCTCTGAATAAATCAAAATAGGTAGATAGAGTATTGTTTATACGGATACACGCTTTGGGTTCCTTATACAGTAATTTAATCCAGGAGACAATATTTTCTCCCAAATGAAACCTTTCAAGTACCTGCCATAAGTATGTCCACTCCACGCTATCAAACGCCTTAGCGGCATCTAGCGAGAGGATAGCTCTGTGACCTTTGTTGTCAGTGGGAATTTGCATATTAAGGTACAGTCGACGTAAGTTATTCGCTGTAGACCTATTTGGTATAAAGCCAGATTGGTCTGGGTGAACTAGTTTAGTTACTACTGTAGAGAGTCTCATGGCTATAGTCTTAGTAAGGATTTTCAGGTCGGTGTTTAGTAATGAGATGGGTCTATATGATTCCGGTTTATCCGGGTCCTTCCCTGGCTTCAGTATGACCACAACTACCGCTTTATACATAGATTGGGGAAGAGAACCTTCTTCAACTGCTTCTGTAAGTGTGTGGAGTAACTCCGGTAGGAGTATGCCGCTAAAGTTTTTATATAATTCAATCGGCAGGCCATCATTACCTGGGGCTTTTGAGTTTGGGAATGTGGCTAATGCAATTTGAAGTTCCTCTAAAGTAAGGGGGGCATTAAGGAGATTCTTGTCTGTTTCCTGGAGCCGAGGTAAAGTAATCAAATCCAGGAAACGTGTTAACTCCTCCATGGCATAGGATACCTTGGGTGAATATACATCCTGATAAAAGGAGCAGAACTCCCGCATGATGGAGGGTGTGTTGTGGTTGTAATGTTGTGTATGCTATGGGGTGTTTGTTTTGCGATCTGGCTATCATGGCCAACATGTGTCCAGTTTTTTCCCCTTACTCAAAGTATGTTTGTGCTGTGAAGAACCTCTTATTCTCTGCCTGTTGTGTATGTACTGTACAGAACATTTTCTGAGCATCAGACCAGCTTCTTTCCATTTCAGGCGTAGGAGTTTGCAAATACAACTCCTCCGCCTTCTCCACCGTATGAGCCACATCTATGGCCCATTGCCTACTATTTGTTTTCATTTTGTTAATTTCTTTTATGCACATACCTCTAATAGAGGCCTTCAGGGCATCCCACACCACCCCAGGCGCAGCTGTATGCCTGTTATCTTCCAGAAAGTATTTAATTTGTGCCAGCATATCATCCTTGTCTGTAAAAAGCTGAAGCCAAAACGGGTTCAGCTTCCAGTGTAGTGGCAAATGTGGTTTATGTAAATTCAGGCTAAGCTGCACCAGAGAGTGATCGGATTGTAAATGTCTTTACACGTAACTAACAAAGAAAAACAAGACAAAAAAAATAACAAACAAACAAAACAAAAAAAAAAACAGAGGAAAAAAAAATAAAAATATAATATAAAATGGTCCCCCTCTCCTTCCCCCCCTCTTCTCCTTTGGACTTTTTGTGTCGAGGCTCTAACCAACAATGCAGTAATCCATATTATATAGTTTAGTCTCATTCCCTCACTGTTTTCTAGTTTCTTTTTGTTTCCCTATATATCCTCCATGGAGCCCATATCCGCATGCATTCCCCGTGTGTATCTAGTTCATGTGCTAAAAGCTTCTCTAATCTTTCTATATTGTTCATTTCTATAGCCCATTCCTTTATTGATGGAGACTGAGTTGAACGCCAGTATCGCGGTATAACCAGTCTTGCTGCTGTCAACCAATGACCTAGAAGACTCATTTTAATAGTTTTATATGATCCTGGTAAAATAGAGAGAAGAGTGATTTGAGGCGTGTTGGGTATTACCTCCCCCGTAATTGTGGTATACATTTGTATGACCTTTTCCCAGTAACTATAAATTTGAGGGCATTACCACCAGATATGATATAATTAACCCTTTTCCACACGACAGCGCCAGCATATGTCTGGTTTATCTGGATATATACGCTGAAGTAATACTGGACTCCAATACCATCTTGAAAGGAGCTTGTAACTCGTTTCTCGTGCTTTAATTGCTGCTGACAAACAGTGAGTTAGATTAAATGACTTCTCCCATTCTTCAGCTTCAATTTGAGCATTGATCTCCTTCACCCATTTGTTTATAAATTCCAGAGGCTCGAGGGTGATTTTTTGTAATAAGCATCTTATATAGTGTTGATAGGGCATGTTTTGGTTTAGAGTCTTGTAATAGAAGACTTTCAGTTTGAGTTAACTCTCTACCTATGGATCTATTTAGAGGGATAGAAGACCAAAATGACATTAATTGCCAATATTCCAACCTTTGTGTAAGTGAGGGTTGTTGTGTGGAAAATAGGTTTAGTAAAGGGGGAACTGTTCCCTGATAGAGAGTCTGGCTCAGTCTTGGGTGGTTCCAAATAAGAAAATTTGTGCGATTTAGTGCCGGCGGGAAGTTGGGGTTGCCAAATAACGGGGTCATAGGTCCAACAAAAGAGGACAGTTCTAGCTGTATAACTGTTTTTGCCCAGATTTTCAATAAGTGGGATGTAAGGGGGGGCATAGTTTTTAGTAGCTCTCGACCGATATCTCTAATAGATAGATCTAGCCAGGGTAACACCTTGAGATTCAACCCCTGCTCTATTAATACCCATTGTTTTGTTTTAGAGTGGTGGAACCAGTTCACCAATCTAGTCAGGACTGCCTCCTCCTTTATTTTTTGGCGATGATAATAGTTTCTTGTGTAATCTGGGTTTCTTATATCCCCAGATAAATTTTGTAAAGGCTGTTTGTAAAGTTGAAAAAAAAAGATCTAGAGATAGAAACAGGAATAGTTTGAAAAAGGTACAAAAATCGCGGTATTATATCCATTTTTAATATGTTAATCCTCCCAAACCATGAGTGTTGTTTAGCATCATATTTTTTCAGATCTAGTAGGATACGTTGCAAGAGAGGAATATAATTCATTAAATATAGATGGGTTGGGTCAGGAGGGATTTTAATACCTAAGTATTTCAGTGCCGATGAGCAGGTTTTGAACGAAAAATTGTTTCTCATAGCCGTAACTTGTTGTAGTGTAAGTGATAAATTAAGGATTTCTGATTTTAAAATGTTTACTTTAAAGTTACTCAGGGTTCCAAAACGCTGAAATTCAGATAATATAGAGGGTAATGAGATATGAGGATTAGTGACATAGAGTAACAAGTCATCGGCAAACAGAGCTAGCTTTACTTCTTTTTGCTTAATCTTTATGCCAGTAATGGATGGGTTCTGTCTAATTGCTGTTGCTAAGTACTCCATCACTAAGACATAGGGTAAAGGGGAAAGTGGACATCCCTGGCGTTGACCATTTTCTATAGTAAAACTTGCTGTCAGTGATCCATTAATCTTTATTCTAGCTGCTGGGCCAGTATAAAGCGTCATAATCTTATTAAATAGATTTGCACCCAGACCTATTTGTATTAATGACTGTTTGAGAAAGAACCATCCAACCCGGTCAAATGCCTTTTCTGCATCGACCGAGAGAAGGCATACCGGTATTTTAGCTGTTTTAGCATGGTTCATTAATAAGAAATTTTTTATCGTGTTGTCACGTGCTTCTCTTTCTTGAACAAATCCTACCTGGTCTGTGTGTACTAGACTCGGGAGGAGAGTTTGAAGACGGAGCGCTATAAATTTAGCATAGATTTTTATATCTACCCCAATTAGAGATATCGGTCGATAACTAGAACATAATGTTGTATCCTTGTTTGGTTTCGGAATCAGAGTTATATGGGATTCTAGGGTCTGTATTGGGAATTGATTGTTGAGGGAGATAGAATTAAACACTTGAAACATAAATGGAGATAACTGTTCTTTATGAGTTTTATAAAATTTTGGGGTAAATCCATCTGGGCCTGGACTTTTATCTGTTGGAATATTAGCAATTACGTCTAATAGTTCTTCTTGTGAGAAGGGGGGGTCCAGAGAAATCTTATTACCATCATCTATTATCGGAATAGCATTTTCTCGTACATAGGTTTCAATATCTTTATCTTCTGAAGATGGTGGTGAAGCCAAATTATATAAAGCCCAGAAATATTCCCTAAAAATTTGTTGGAGGGATTGTGGGTCTGATGTAAGCTCTCCCGATGGCTTCTTTATACTTGGTATAAAGGTCTGGGAGGGACGTGGATGCAGTTTACTAGCTAACAATCTCCCACATTTGTTCTCATATCTATACCTGCCCAAGGCACGCCTTTGTTGATATGAACTATGATAGGTTTCAAAGGTCTGTAATAAAGATGACCTTGTGGATGATATGTTAGCTAGTAATTCCGCCGAAGGATGGGTTTTGTGTAGGGTTTCTAGCGAATGAAGCTTTGACAAAGTGGTTTCAATATTCTTGGACTTTTCTCTCTTGAGACGCGAGCCATGTTGAATAAACACCCCCCGTAATACCGCTTTTAAAGCTTCTCATTTAATAGGCAGCACAGTTTCGTCCTGTTCATGGTCTATAACAAAGTTGTCAATTGTAGCTATGATTGCCCTATGGCAAATTGGATCTGACATAAGTTTGTCATTCAAACGCCAGGACCAATTTGTCCCCTGTGTCTGAGGGGGAGTTATTGTTAAAAATACTGGAGAGTGATCGGACAAAATAAATGATCCTATTTCCATTATCTGATACCATTCTAATACCTTAGGGCCTGTTAGAAAGTAATCTAGCCTACTATACGATTTATGGGCTAATGAGAAATATGTATAATTGCGGTCTTTAGGGTTTAAGATCCGCCATAAGTCAAGTAGCCTATGTTCAAAAAGGTTTTTTTGAGTGCTCTCAAGCGAGAGAGTGCGAAGTATTTGATCTTTGAGCTGAGGTATCTAGTATAGGGTCCAGAGCAAGATTAAAATCTCCCCCTACAAGCATAGTACCTTCTGCAAAATCTGCTAGAAGGTTAAGGTACCTCAGAATTGTTGTAGTTTGATCTTGATTTGGAATATAGAAATTTGCAATTGTGAAAATTTTGTTCCATAGTTTAATTTTAAGAAAAAGATATCTGCCATTTGGATCAGCTTTATGTTTCAAGTAATGTATCGGTAAGTGTTTGTGAAAGGCAATAGATACCCCTCTTGCTTTAGAACTCGACATAGTGCTATGGAACCAATAAGAATAATGTTTACGCGAACACGCAGGGATGCTACCTGTGCGGAAATGGGTCTTCTGGAGTAATATAATATCTACCTTAGCTTTATGCATACTATAGAAAATTTGACCTCTTTTTGATTTATTATTAAGTCCTTTAGCATTGTAGGTACAGAGCTTCAACACAACTGGTGAAGAAAAGTTTGTTGCCATAATGGAAGGAAAGGAGAGAGAAGGAGAGAGAAAAAAAAAAAATTTTTTAGAGAGGCTCCCTCTCGCAGATCCCTGGACTACCCTGGGAAATGCAAACTAATAACACTTCGTGGAAAAAGAGAAAAAAAAGAGAAAAAAAGAAAAAATAAAAAAACACCCAAGATTATGGAATTTATCCAAAAGAAGAAAACATCAAGTCCTACCAGAGGGCTGGTGTACCTACTAAGGGGAAAAACTTGGCGAGCACAGAGGATACCTAGCCGCAGTGATTATGGACAATTAATCAATTATAATATGGATGATGATTTTTATATTTAGATACATCTCTAAACCTCTACCCCAGCTTCCACCCTCCCCCACCCACCTCCCCCCTCCCTCTCAATCATTTTAAGGTCTGTTCATAATGTTTGATTTAGCTGCCGGGAAGGAGCAAAGGGGAATGCTATAGAGTGTTACTTGAGTGATAACCCTTAGTATGCTTGGGCTGCTGACTTACTGTATATATAAAAAGACTGCAGCACCTAGCATCCATATCTGGGCTTTAGGATATCAACACAAGTGAGGTGTTTATTGATAAATAACATGTCAAAATACATTAATAACACATACCGTATAGTCTTATGGGAAGATAGTTGTTAAAGTGAATGGGCTGAAGACCAGGTACCTTTAAATACCATCATAATGTCTAGTAATAATCTGGTCCAGGTATGTGTCACAAACATCATAATGAATTTATCTTACAGCATGATGCAGTCTTCTGTTTTGAATACAGTATCTGTGGGATACATGTGGAATAAGAATTATCTAGAAGCATTTAAATACAATTGTGCATCCAAATAAAGACAGCACATTTCTGTATTTTTTTAATACTTTGATGATTCCCACCTCAATGAACTGAGTCTATTTCAAAGACAATATATAAAATACAGTACAAAAACGTAATATTTGGGCATATTAGAAAAGTCACACATTAATAAATATGTCAAACGTGCATTTATCATACATTATATACCCTGTTTTGGCATGCATTATTTTGGAACACTGGTATTTGTCAATAAAGATCATATTTTTTAAGTTATTGTTTTTTCATACATTTAAATAAACTGTTTAATATAATAAAATATATGTCTTGTTTTTTTCTTCTTCAGGATGATCTAAAGATTACAGGAAGACTGTTAAATTTTGTTTGCAAGCTACTGGTAAGTCAAATTGTACACTTTTATACCATGGAATTTCCATAAATCACTGAGTTACATATAACCAAATATTTATTTGTGGTTAGATACTGATTGATTTAACCATTATCTTAATATTAAACATCATTTATCATTAATTATTTTGTGGTTTAACTCCAGTGGAATACAAGATGTTCATCTTTAATTAAAATTAAAGATGTAAATGACAACATAACATAACCATATTAAAAGGTTAGGGACCTTAAATTTTTCAATACCTCAATGAATTGTGTGTAGTTCACCGCTAGTAGATCTGAACCCTTTAGAAACTGGTAGGTATCCACAATGATCTCTTCTGAACCACCAGTAATTAGGGATGAGCAGAGCGATTTCAGTTAAACCAATTTATGCAGAAGCTGTGCTTGAAGAAAAACAAAAAGAAAAACTCTACTATTTTTTCTATGAAGGGGTTCTATGTATTCGTGTTTTTTACTCATGTTTTAGTGTACTGTATTCCATTGTTATTAATGTATTGTCACTTTCATTTTTTTTTACTGTCTGTTTTTTGCTTTTTGTGGAAAAAAAGTTAAATAATGAGGTTGACAAGCGCAAAAGAACAGATCCAGGACAGTTGAAAGGACCTTCCCTACTCCATACGAGCTATTTAAAGTGATTGTAAAGGAAACATTTTTATTTAAAAAAAAAAAAACAAATATGTCATACTCACCTGCTCTGTGCAGTGGTTTGGAACAGAGCAGCCCTGATCCTCCTTTTCTGCCCCCCCCCACTATGGGCCCCTCCTCCTTGCCAAGTCCCCCTATAACACTTCAGGTCTGGTATGGATTTTAAGGGGAAAAAAATGGCATGGGGGTCCCCCTCAAAATCTCTACCAGACCCTTTTCTGAGCACGCAACCTGGCAGGCCTCAGGAAAAAGGGGGGACGAGAGAGTGCCTCCCCCTCCTGAGCCATACCAGGCCACATGCCCTCAACATGGGGAGGGTGCTTTGGGGTCCCCATGTTGATGGGGACAAGGAACTCTTCCCCACAACCCTTGCCCAGTAGTTGTGGGGGGCCTCCACACCAATTTTTCACATATTGGCGTTGGGGTTCCCCTTAAAATCCATACGAGACCTGAAGGGCCTGGTATGGATTTTGGAGGGGACCCCCATGCCATTTTTTTTTTACTATTTGGCACGGGGTTCCCCTTAATATTCATACCAAACCTGAAGGGCCTGGTATGGATTTTGGGGAGGACCCCTATGTATTTTTCTTTTTAAATTTTTGCGCAGGGTTTCCCTTAATATTTATACCAGACCTAAAGGCTCTGTTAATGGACTGGGGGGGGGGGGGGGGTGAACCCACGCCATTTTTTCCAATGATTTTTATCATCCAATACATTACAGCCACGAGCAGTTTTACAGTATATGACTTTTTTCCTTTAGAAATGTAATTTTGTTGTGGTACTGTAATGAAAATGGGAAAGATGTGCTACTTTACAGGCAGACTAAGGAAACCCCCCAGGCACGATATTTAAAGGAATATTTCATTTTTATTGTTTTACTTTAAGCATTATTAAAAGCACTGCTCCTGAAAAAATTGCAGTTTTTAAAACTTTTTTTTGCATTGATACATGTCTCCTGGGGCAATACCCGGGTCCCTATACACTTTTTATGGCAATAACTTGCATATAAGCTTTTAAAATTATCACTTTTGATTTTTCACGTTCGTGTCCCATAGACCTTAATGGTGTTCGCACTAATTTTTTACCTGTTCGCATGTTCTGCTGTGAACCAAACCCAGGGATGTTCGGCTCATCCTTACTGGTAAGTTTAGGGGAATTTATCAAAACTGGGGCACCAGAATCTGGAGCAGCTGTCAGCATCTATCTTTCATTTTAAAAGCTTACCTGAACAAGATGAATTTACAAGCTGACTTGTTATTATGTACAGCTGCTCAATATTCTGGCTGTTCCAGTTTTGAAAAATTCACCATATTGTATGTGATATATTTTGTAGTAAAATGTTGCATGCAATCACGAGATGTTTTTTTTGAAACACTGTACTTACACAGAATAAGAGGAACCAGTTCCATGGGCCAACATCACTTCCATGTCATAACATTTCATATGTACCTAAGACAATTTGCTCAAGGCATTCAGGTACACAGAAAACAAATATTCACTTCATTATAAGCATGAAATCCACAATTTGCCCAATTAAAAATGCCTTATAATGAATGTGCCCACACAGGTGAGTGTTTTAAAGTATCATGAATAATGCTTTTAGAGTACATCATGTCTGAGCATGCAATACCTCCAGTCATTCTAAACCTGCCTCACAATTATACCAGCATTTCAATGAATTAATAAGGCCACAATCTGCATAGATTTTTTTTTAACAATATTGTATTCAAATCATGGAACAATGTAATATATTTATTTTTTATTAATAAATCTATTTTTTTGATCTAGGGAAAGACACTTACTAGTCTGAGTAAAGTACTGGTAAGTACTTGCAGCCAATACCATATAATATCTGAAAAAAATGTAATAAGATTTTTTGTTTACCATATTTAAATGGCAAGTACAAGTCAATGTTTTCTATAATAGTAATGTGGTGCTTGAGACCTATGATTTGCATCCTAATCATCACTGGATATTTTTTTTCTTCACCTTTAATGGGCCTGAAAGTAATGGGTAGACTGCAAGGGCAAAAAGCTGAACTGGGATAATCCCTCATTTATTGCCTTACGATTGGGCTGATATTTCCTACATTAGACTACAGGCTGTAAGTTATATTAGCACATTATCCACAAAAAAATAAATAAATGGAAAAATTATTTATATATCTTCAACAGCAGTTATGTGGGTAATTCCTGGATTTATTTAATTTTTTTTCACAGTTGCTTACATTATATGCAATTTGATGTCATCATTCATTAAAATTTACTTTAGGCTAAATCAAAATTAGCTTATATGTCAATAAAATGAGTTTGGTAGTTTCAGATATACAGCACAAATAATGAATTTGGAGATTACAGTGCACACATAACTACTGTGCCCAAAAGTTCTTTTTTTTTTTTTTATATTTTAGGCCAACATAAATCTGAATCTTGATTTGGGCTTGAAAGGAATTGCTGGGCTTTTAGGATGATGAGAAGAATTCAGACTGGTTGTCACCCAGTGACACAAATGTAAGAAACATTTACATTTTTGTCCAAGACATAATGTTTATCAATGTTCTGCTTTTATTATATACTGTATACTTGTGTAAGTAAAATCTTCATAAACATGGCTTTGATGCAGGTCAAAGCTTCTGTCATATCAAAAGTTGCATCAAAAACACAAAAATAGAGCAAGGATTTAGCAATTTAAGTGGCTTCTGGTGCTTTGCCCAAACCCCAAAAATGGGCAGTGTTCCATATTATAAATTATATAAGTGAGTGATACTTTGTCTATACCACAATATTAAACAATTGATTACCATATAGATGCTAATTATAATAAATACACGCCTCTAGGGCCAATTACTTATTACTACAAATTATTTCACCAGCTGTGAATATATAGGCAAAAAACTGTGACATATACAATGACTAATTCAATAATCTACAACCATAATAGATAATTGGTTCCATAAACAATAATGACTAGTCCAATAGTCTGTGATTAATGTCTATTTGTTTAGTAATCCTCCAGGGGGCAGCTGAAGTGCACACAGGCTATAATACAATGATAGCCACTGGATTACAATGGTAAGGTGCTGTCTTCTAAAGATGATACAATCCTTCACCACATTCTGATCAAACGTCACCCAAAAGTGATTAGTGCTTGTAGGAACAGTGCCAGCAGAATGTCCTCAATTGCAACTCAGATAAGGCATATGAAAATAGAAAAAACAATACTGTATCCAAACGTGACCAGGTACCGCCTCAACGTCCGTCCGGGGGGAAGACAGATCCGTGTCCCTGCTTAGCAGAAACAAAAGATCTCCATCTTCCCCTCTGACAGAATACTGATCTGCCTTGTTCACATAGGCAGACTGCCATTCTGTCTGCCTCGGGTACAATCGGTGGGTCCTGGCAGACATTGAGTCTGACGGACCCACAGATTGGCTCATGCTGTGTCCAATCACAGCGGGAGTGGGTCGGCGGCAGTGGCGCATGACCTGGCTTTTAAAATCACGTACATATATGTGATTTTGCGCTTAAGGACCGCCCTGCTGCAGTATGTGGAGAAAAACAAAATACACTAAATACATATAAGACGCTGTTTTCTTGCCAAAGGATTTGTATTTCTGTTCTTCCAGTTCTGAAATTTACACAGCCCTATTGCACCATGCACAACTGTCTGGCATTTTTCTCTATTGCAGTTAAATTGATTGTAAAGGCTGAAGGTTTGTTATCTTAATGCATTCTATGCATTAAATTTAAAAAGCCTTCTGTGTACAGCAGTCATCCTAATATTTACCTGAGCCCCATCTCTATCCAGCAATGTTGCAGTAGTGTCTCAAATGCCCGGAACTCCCCTCCTCATTGGCTGAGACAGCAGTGCCGTGCCATTGATATCAATCAAAATCAGTCAGCCAATAAGGAGAGAGAGGGGACGGGCCTGAATGGATACACAGAGATGCGGCTCGGGTACCCCCATAGCAAGCTGCTTGCTGTGGGGGCACTCAGCAGGAGGAAGGAGCCAAAAGCCAAAAACTGTATTGTCTTCCTTTTATATTGTAAAGTGCTGCGTAAACTGTTGGCGCTATATAAATCCTGTAATAAATAAATAAATAAAAGGGACCTGAGAAGAGGAGGGTCTGGGCTGTTCTGTGCAAAATCACTGCACAGAGCAAGTAAGTATAACATGTTTGTTATTTTTATAGAAAAAAAAACTTTAGTATCACTTTAAGTAACACTTACAAGTCTTGGTTCTCCCCCGGCCTGTGACTGGACACTGAAAGGAGAAGCAGCAAACTGACCTCATCTGTTATTCTATTCTCTACTCAGGTCAGCAAGTATCTTGTTAGAAAATGCGCACTGCAGAACAACTGATTGGCTCCTTGTGCCACTTATCCCCCTTCTAGTCATAGCTCTGTAGAGGGGATTAAAAAAGGGTGATACCAGGTCATATTTTGTACTTATGCTGCAGTGCTTACATTTGAAAAAATAAATTCATTAAAAGCACAGCTGCATCAATTTGTTTATTTTGTATATGTCTGGAGTTCAGCTGTAAAGCTTAGTATAGCGAGGGGGATTACATATGTTTTAATAATAACAATGTAACGTAGCTAAAACAGAAAACATATTTCCATTCTTAATATTTTACAAATATTGCAATAGAAAATTACATTTAAATTTTTCAGTGGATGGATTTAGCTTGCGGATTTACTTTTAGCAAAAAGTTGTCATCAAGAATTTTGTCCACATGCACAATACACTATGTGAATGACAATGGAGGTAAAATGGCATACCGAACATCTTGCTGCTTATTGCAGAGCTTAAAGTATTACTAAACCCAGGACCCTACATTCACTATATCTGGTCTCCCACAGTACACAGAGCATTGAAATTATTTTAGAAAATTTTTAACTGGTAAATACCTTTTCTCATCAGCAGTATATAGCAGTCTTGTGACTTCTATCAGTGTCCGGCTGAGCACTGGTTAAACCTTGTTTTCATTCTCCTCTGACTGTCTTATGAGGTTGCATGACTCCTAACCCTCTGTCTGGAAAGTGCTGATTGGCCCTGTGCTGATCACATGCACCCCCCCCCCCCCCCACCAAAAAAAACCTCTCTGGCAATACACACCAAACTGAGCATGTGCAGAGTGCTTCCAAAGGCTCTGTTCTATCAGCAGATGCATTGGGGACTGTAAAAGAAGGGGAGGATCAGAGAAGACAGGATCAAACAGCCTTTTTGCACAAAGCACATGGTTAACCCCTTAGGTTCCACAGTGAGTATAACGAGCATGCTTTACTGCATATACAGACTGGTTATACTGTTGTGGGTTTAGTAACACTTTAAAAGCAGGTTCGGTTAGAGCTAAGCAATGATTTATGTGCCATGATTTCACCATACTGCAACTCAGCACAAAAGAAAACATCTGCTGTATGTGGGAATCAAATTACTATGCACTGGATGGGAGTTGTAAGAAGTTGCATCCTTTGAGCTTTTCAAGTGCTTTGGCTTTTTTATTATTATTATTATTATTATTATTTAAGGTACTTATATAGCGCCGTCAATTTACGCAGTGCAGTACATATACATTGTACATTCACATCGATCCCTACCCTCAAGGCGCTTACGATCTAAGGTCCCTAACTCACATTCATATACTAGGGCCAATTTAGACAGAAGCCAATTAACCTACCAGCATGTCTTTGGAGTGCTTTAGTAAGAAGGTGAGCAGGGACAGCTATGGAGCTTAGAAAGAGCTGTCTGGGGATGGTGGCCATACTCGTATAGCTTTCTGCTTATTTGTACTTAGAATTTCAGTTCCACTATAAAGGCAGCCATGACATTACATCTTAGTCAAACTAATATTTTGTGTATTCTCTTTCAGATATCACTGCCTTTCTTCTGAGTACAAATCATTTCAAACCGCTTGTTACCTAATATCCTTACTGCCAGCAATTATTAGAATAAATATGCTGTAAAATAGAAACTTTTTATCTCTTGTAGTGACAGTTTAATAAATATATTTCAAGAAAAATGTTTTTTTTTTTTTTTATTATTCAGTAATATAAAAATAATTGACTGAATTGTCCCTTTTTTCTTAATGCTGTAACTATCAAGCTGCAATTTCAGTGCACATTACCCACCACATACGACAATGGTTAACTAATACATAACTTCTGTACAAATAGACAGAATTTCAATGGGCAATAAAGGTTTAATCTTGGGGGTTGGGGCTTAACCTCTTCCCACCGCTCGCCCATATGCTGCCTCTCGGCTAGTGGGTTTTAATGCAGAGTGGCCGCATATATATGGTTATATGTAAACGGTTTACTGTGCACAGAGCTCCCTCAGATTACAACTCCTTAAATATGATGGCCGCCATTAGTTAACATTTTTAGGCTTTTTGCTTTATTTTTATGTAGCACTCTCCCCCGTAGGAGCTGCTGATGAATGTTTAATCCTGTACTCTGCCTATCAACCCCAAGAACAGACTCAACCCCTCTGGCACACCTGTATGGTGATGTTAGCGTGAGGCCTAACAGTAAGGAAAAATACAGTAATGGTACACCACACAGTATATTTACCATATCCTTGGAACCCGTCATTTCACCGGTTGCAGTAATAGATATAGTCTCACACCAATTGTCAATTAACCAAGTAAGGAGTTTACTGAGAAAATACTTAGCACAATAAACAAAGTGGTAACCCAAATATGGAGAATGACAATAGATTACAGTCAATATGAACATGGAATTGATAATTCAATAACCAACATAAAAATGTGCATGCAGACGCACAGTAAGACAGATGGTCAATATCCTCAAACACTTATATTAAGCGCCTTCCCACTGACCTCAAAGCATACGCACCAAATCTGCAATAACTGCTATGAACATGCAGTAATACAACACAATATATATATCCTGTGCTCAAGGGCTCCCCCTAGATTGTAATGCAATGTTCCCAATGCAAGGTGCTTTATAGAATATTATAGAAGTCCTTTGTCTTCTTTCTTCAGCTAGTTCAGGGTATTAGACTGCAGTATTTGTAAATCCAACAGAGACAAGTAGACAGCAGGCTATAGGATATGTGCTGCTCAGAAGGCGCTTGTAATACTTTTCTCCTTAGCAATGGAGTGATGCAACATTAACTAATAGCACAGAGAAGGCCACCCTAAAGTTCACTGCATGCAGCCTATGGATCAGTGAGATTTTTCTGTGGGACTACAAGTCTCACCGTCAGTCTATAGCTGATACACTTAGTCAATAGTATACTATATTGATTTGAGCAAGTACCCGCTCACCACAACAGGCCCAGATGCTTGCAAGGCTCCTCTCCTGATGTCTTATCCAAGCTGGCACCGTCACACTGCACCACTCCTTCTGATGGCTGATGACTGTAATGCAGGAAACCTTTAGAAATCTTGGGTTGTCCGGTCTATCCGCATGCTGATTCAGCTGACTGTGCTCTGGAACTCCTCAGGGGCCAAACGATTCTGCCCGGCTCCTTCTCGGCTGCAGTCTGTCGGTCACACACACAGACCTCACTGCAGTTAGGTTTTGAATGGAATCCCAAGAGACTGGAAAAATGGCCGCACTTCTCTTTTTATTTGCTTACCCAGCAGGCTGTTCTATGACCTGGCATTGTGGGTTGGTGAACTGGGCATTGTGGGTCAGTAGTTTCCAAGCTAAGTTTAAGCACATGAGTCACTTCCTCATTAAACTATATCGCCCACAATGCTTTGGAGCGTGGCTTTACAGAAACAAAGCAAAAGTCTCAAAAGCACTAAAAAACAAGTCACTAGAGGGAGCCAAACCCTTATTTAAAGAACATCACATTATTTAACACAGTAACTTGGGTAGTAAAACCCCTGTGCTACATATATATACTGTGTATATATATATATATATATATATATATATATATATATATATATATATTAGGATGCCACTTTCTCCCCTTCTACGTCCAGGAATGGATCAATAATCTTTGCTTAACAGCAAAAGTTCAAATGAAATCATGAAAAGGGCATTATCGGGGCTTGGCCTAGCGTGTGGTGAGGATGGCAGCTTAGTTGAGGAGCTCCAACGGAATCGCGGCCCTAGCCTGTCTATCTGCACTAAATCCACCTGAAGGTGAACAAACAAAACCGGCACCCACACCACACCCGCTCCCGATGCTCTTTGGCGGCAAGTGCAGGGAGAAATATATCGGATATCTTTAAAAATCAGGCTGCTGCTCTGCAAGTCACGGCGGGAGGCAAGATGGCGCCTGTGCATGCTGATGAAGATTATAGCGAGGACTCAGCGGCGGACAACAGCAGGAGAGGTACCTGCTCTGACCACCCCCTTACATACGAGGACATGTTGGGCTTTGCAGCCGACATCAAAGCCTCGTTCTCAGCTGCCATTACGGACCTTAAGACCAGCTTCCTAGTCCTACAGGAAAAGATGGCCACCGCAGAGACGGCGGGTAAGCAGACTGGACGAAGTAGTTGTAACGCCGAGCGCTCCGGGTATCCCTTCCACCCGGAGCGCTCACGGCGTCCTCTGCCCTGCAGCGCCTCGGTCAGCTCCCCTGACCGCAGGCGCTGCTTTGTTTCCGGGATGCGATCCTCGGTCCGCCTGGGGGTCGCATCCCGCTCCTCTCACCTGTCCCCTGCAGGCTCTCTCGGCGTGCGCGCGCCCCCGCTCCCCAGGTGCGCGCGCGACTCCGCCTCCAGTTAAAGGGCCAGCGCACAGTCAATTGGTGCCTGGCCCAATTACAGTTTTCCCCAAATCCCATAAAAACCCACTTCCCCTTCCTGTCCTCGCCGGATCTTGAGTTGCCCTTAGTGCCCAGTGAAAGCGTTTTGTGTTTTGCTCCTACTGTGTATCCAGACCTTTGCTGTTGCCCCCGACTACGAACCTTTGCCACCTGCCTTGACCCTTTGCTACGTTTGACCTTGCCTCTGCCTAATCCTTGTGTACCGCGCCTATCTCAGCTGTCAGTGGGGTCGAGTTGCTATTGGAAGACACGACCTGGTTGCTACCGCCGCTACAAGTCCATCCCGCCTTGCGGCCGGCTCTGGTGAAAACCAGTAGCAGCATTAGAACCGGTCCTCCAATACAACCCATGCTATCGTCCCATTGGCATAGGGGATCCACCTCCTGTTCCCCGCCGTACCCGGAACGTGACAGTAGTCACCACTCATGCACTTCATTTTATAGAATTCACCATGCCTCCTAGGGAACAGAGCCTGCATGATTCCCTTCTGACTACTCCGGAAAAACATCACTCTAAAAAACAAAGGCAAGGTCACCCTGACACACATATGTCTGGCACCCCCCGAAATCGTCCACACTCCGCTAGGAACCTGATCGAAGACTGAAAGACAGGCATTACCTAAACTGGCCCATTAAGTTGCTGCAAAGGCTGGATTCAAGGATTCACTGTTACACAGCAAATGTCCCCATTCTCATATTTGAAGGTACTGTCTAGCACAGGAACGGGCCATACGGCTTACAACACCAGCAATCGAGTTGTCGGCTTTCCTCACGACCGGACTGTGCTGGATGATGTGACCCTTATTTTCTTACAGATGGTACTTAACAGTGTGCTACCCTTACTGTTGGCCATGACATTATTAGGTTTGGGCACATACTTGCTTTTTACACAATGGAGACTCACTTATTGTAGCGGACGCTTTACCAGGCGAGGAGCTGCCTACAAAAGTCCAGGGAACTTATCCTAGTTGCTTTCCATGGCATGGACTTGTTCATAGTATCCCATTGAGGCCCATAAGTGAGCAGCATGCAGATTTTCAGATTAATAGGCCCACACTACTTATGGTGACATAACAGACCACCTTGACCCAGAATCTGGCTTAGCTAGTTATGCAATCTTTCAGTTTGAATTCAACACACACAGAGCGCTGAAATTATTTGTTTGATAGATTAGGCCATTTCGAGAGGGTGTAGATGGGGGATTGTACTTCTTCCTACCACCCCTCGATCTATCATATCTCAAGATATTTACATTTGTGGTTCACCATGTTGGTGCTTATTTAGAATATTGTTCATCGTTTGAAGGAAGGGAAAAGGGGGAGAGAAGAGAATTGTTTTTTCTCTCTCTCTCTCCTCCTTTATATTTTTTATATTTTTGAATCTTAGTGCAGACAAGACCATTAAGCACAGATCGTATGATTATAATGGGCCGCGACCCGACTGTTTCCACATTAACAGTTTTTTTTTTATTAATCAAATTTTATTGGTTTTTCTTTCACATTTCCATTAAAAGCCATCTTAAATCATTTATACACATATTTAACATGACAGCATCCTCATCTCTTTCTAAAAAAAATTTTTATTATTTTATCTACACATATATATACGCTTCTTCACGCATACCCACATATACTCCTCCCTCCCGTCCTTCCCCTCCCTCCCCCTCCCCACCGGACGGATCTTGAGTGCAAAAAAAAAAAAAAAAGAAAAAAAAAAAAAGGAAACGAATAAAGAACAAATTAATTTTCCTTTTGTTAAGTGTATGAGGCTTTTTAGGGCCATATTACTACCTTTTACTTTAACCCCCCTTTCTCCTTTATAATTTGTGATAAAACACACAAAAAAAAAAATAAATAAATAAAATATTATTTTTCAGAGTTATATCCCAAGAATAAAAAAAAAATAAAAAAATAAATAAAGAAATAAAAATTAAAATATCCCTAAGATCTCCATGTGGCATGTGTTTTTAATTTAATCCGTTGTATACTTCCCGTCTCAATGGGAGGGGAGGGGAAAGGAGGGAGAGAAAAACCAGGGGAGAAAAAAGAAACAAAACAAAACAAAAAACAAGAAGATATTAAAAATAGAAATCTAAAGGAAAAAAAAAAGGAATCTTCTCTCCCCCTCCCCCCCCCCCCCCCCTGCTGCATCCAGGGTACGGTTGTTATTATTCTGTTTATTATTCAATCTCTGCTTTGCACAGTTCCCATTCTGTCCATATTTGCGCAAACCTCTCTTTTCTGCCTTCAATCCTATGTATCCATCTCTCGGCCTCCATTATTAGATCAACTTCCTTCTTCCAATTCAAAATAGTTGGGCATTTGGACTGTTTCCATAGCCTCGGTATCAGTAATTTAGCTGCATTTAATAAGTATGGCAAAATGCTGTTCGTATATTTCCTACGTATCTTCATTGACCCATGGAATAGAAAGTTTATAGGTGTTAATTCTATCTGATCTTGTGATAGTCTCTCTATCCATGGGGCAATTTCTTGCCAGAACCTTCTTATCTTGGGGCATGTTCACCATAGATGGAGTAGGGTGCCTCTCTGGCCAAATCCTCTCCAACATCTGATATCTGCTGTTGGGTACATCTGTATCATTTTCACTGGGGTTCGATACCATCTGGTCAGAAGTTTATATGATGTTTCCTGAATATGTGAACTTTTGGAGGTATAATATGTCGATTCAATGAGTTCTTTAATTTGTGTCTTAGTAAGACTACACTTTAATTCCCCTTCCCATTCTCTAATGTAATATGGTATTATGTTTTTTCTGGTCCCTGATATTAGTGAATACATTTGGGATAATAAATGTCTGGGTTTCGTCATCTTTGCGTATTTCTTTTCAAATATAGTAAGTGAATTCAGAGGTCGCATCATGCTCTTCAGCTTATTGAAAAAAAAATTTAATTGGAGGTACCTCCATTCCATCAATGGGATTGTTCCTATCTTTTGTATTAATTCTGTTAGTGTTAGTAATGTACCCTTCGGTGCAAATTTGCCGCATGTAGTATCCCCATCTTCCCCTCACTTCCCCATTGATCCCATTTCCTCCCCTGGTAAAAAACACGGGAAGCCTTCCACTGGGGTTAGCGGGGATATCTGTGGAGCACAATCTCCATCTTCATTGAGTTGGTCCCATATTTTTAAAGTATTCTTAGTTAACAATGATGTCCATTTTGACAAGCCCCTGTTTGCCTTTGGGATCCAGGGTACTCCCTTTAAACTCCTTCCTGCCATGTTCCGTTCCAAAGGTACCCAGATTTTTTTTGTTTGGTCTTGACTCCAATTTAGAATGCGTACTAGGGCCATTGCTTTATAACATAGTTTTAATTCTGGTAACCCCATACCTCTTTCTGGCTTCCCTTTACATAATATATCATATGCCAGTCTGGGACGTTTGTTATTCCAAACAAATGATGTGAAAGCCCTTCGTATATTTTTAAAGAAGTTCTGAGGGAGTGGAATTGGTACTGTATATAAAGTATAAATAATTTTAGGCAAGATGCTCATTTTTATTGCACTTACCCTTCCAAACCAAGTTTGTAATTCAAGTCATATAGAAGTTTAAGGTCCGCTGTTATGTGTTTTTTCCATATAAAGGAATAGGATCTTTTCAATATCCTACTTGTTTCTAAGTATACATGATAGGGAAGGATTACAGACTTTTCGAAGTTAATCCTAAAATTAGATAAGGCTCCAAACTTGGATACTTCTATCATCAGAGCGGATAGTGTGGACTGAGGTGCTGACAGGTAAAATAACAAGTCATCGGCATATGCCGAAACCTTATGTTCTTCTGATCCTATACGTGTCCCCTGAATTTCAATATTTTTTCTTATTTTACATAAAAAGGGTTCTAATATCATTGCAAATAATAAAGGCGACAGGGGGCACCCTTGTCTCGTGCCATTATTTATTTGGAGATGTTTTGACAATGTACCGTTCAACTTTACTCTTGCTCTAGGGGTTGAATATAATGCCGCTATCCAGCCCATTATACGCTCCCCCACTTTCATCTCCCTCAAAACCTCGGTCATAAAGTTCCAATTTATCCTATCGAATGCCTTTTCGGCGTCCATTGATACTATCACTCTAGGGGCTATGTCTGGGCCGTTTCTCATCCATTGTAAGATATGTAGGGCCCTTATGGTGTTGTCTCTAGCCTCGCGGCCCTTCATAAAGCCTGTTTGGTCAGGATGAACTATTTTAACTATGTGGTCTTGTAACCTAAGAGCCAAAATTTTTGCTAGGATTTTAGTATCTGCGTTCAGCAGGGAGATTGGTCTGTAGTTTGCACATTGCTGGGGGTCCTTTCCTGGCTTTGGAAGCACTGTAATATACGCTAATAAGGCTTCTGGTGGTAGGGGGTTTGATGAGTTGATCAAATTAAAGTAATTACATATCGGTATTCCCAGATGTATGGCAAATTTCTTATAGTACGAATTTGTGAAGCCGTCTGGCCCTGGACTTTTACCCAATGCCAGATTTGCTATCACTCCGTTTACTTCTTCGACCGTAATTATTTCCTCAATTACCTCTGTTGGCAGCGTGGGCATCTCCGCGCCTCCTATATAGTCTCTAATTTCTTTCAGTTGCTGCTCTTCCTCAGCGCTTGATAGTTTGGGGTGGATATTATAAAGAGCTTCGTAATATCTATGAAATTCTGCCGCTATTGCCCGGGTTTCTACTATCTTTTTATTATTTACTGTTAATTTATGGATGTGTCTAGACTCCTGTTGTTTTTTAAGCTGCCTTGCTAGAAGGTGGCCACATTTGTTACCCTGTTTGTAAAACCTATGTGCAAAATACCTAGCTTTATTTCTAATTTTGTAATCTAAACATTGTGTTAATTTACTACTTGTAATTTTCAGTTTCCTGGCGTCTGCTGGATCTAGGTGTCTTTTATGTTTTTTTTCTAGGTCATTGATTTCCTCTAACAAATCTGTTATCTCTTTTTGTTTTTCTTTTTTAATCCTTGACCCCTGTGCTATTAGTTCACCCCTAATCACCGATTTATGAGCCTCCCAAACTGCTTGTTCAGAGGTTTCGCCTGGAATATTCATCTCAAAATACATTTTTATTTTGTTGTTTAAATCCTCCACTATGCGACTGTCATCTAACAATGTCTCATTCAGTCGCCATATTCGTTCCCTATGGCCCCCTGCCATAGGGTGGATAGTCATCGTAATAGGGGCGTGATCCAAAATTGTTATTGGTTCAATCGTACATGATCGGATCTTTTCCAGGTGGTACTGGTCCACCAGGAAAAGATCCAAGCGTGAGTACATATTATGTGTTTTGGAGTCATAACTATAGTCTTTATTCCCGTTATGTTTTACACGCCATCCATCTATCAAATGTGCAGACCTCAGAAGTTGTTTTATATGTTTTAGCGCTTTAAAGGATATATTAGTTTTACCTGTTGAAGTATCCATATTTGAACCAAAAACCAAATTAAAATCTCCCCCCAGAATCAGAAAACCTTCTCTATATTGTTCTAGTAATTTCAAAGTTTTTATCAAGAAATTCACCGTTCCTGTATTTGGTGCGTATATTAAAGCAAAAGTATATCCGTGTCCGTTTAATCTAGCTTTTACAAAAAGATAACGACCTTCTGGATCTATCTGAGTAGATTCCATTATTATCGGGCATGTCTTTCGAAATGTTATTGCCCTGGCAATCGGAGAAGGGGCATGAAACCACTGATTGAATTCATATGTTGGCATGTTTGGTATATCTCCTTTCAAGAAGTGAGTTTCTTGTAAAAAGGCCACGTCTGCCGCGTAATGTCGTAATTCTTGCCATAAGCGTCCTCTTTTCTAGGCTGATTTTAGGCCTCTTATATTATATGAAATTATTTTGATTGGGACCGCCATTTTATCTTTATATATTCTGAACGTTTATCTTCACTATTTCCCTGTGCCCTTGAGGGTAGTATGAGAAGGGCCGGCACGAAGGTGAACAAACAAAACCGGCACCCACACCACACCCGCTCCCGACGCTCTTTGGCCGCAAGTTCAGGGAGAAATATATTGGATATCTTTAAAAATCAAGCTGCTGCTCTGCAAGTCACGGCGGGAGGCAAAATGGCGCCTGTGCATGCTGATGAAGATTATAGCGAGTACTCAGCGGCGGACAACAGCAGGAGAGGTACCCGCTCTGACCACCCCCTTACATACGAGGACATGTTGGGCTTTGCAGCCGACATCAAAGCCTCGTTCTCAGCTGCCATTACGGACCTTAAGACCAGCTTCCTAGTCCTAAAAGAAAAGATGGCCACCGCAGAGACGGCGGGTAAGCAGACTGGACAAAGTAGTCACCACTCATGCACTTCATTTTATAGAATTCACCATGCCTCCTAGGGAACAGAGCCTGCATCATTCCCCTCTGACTACTCCAGAAAAACATCACTCTAAAAAACAAAGGCAAGGTCACCCTGACACACATATGTCTGGCACCCCCCGAAATCGTCCACACTCCGATAGGAACCTGATCGAAGACTGAAAGACAGGCATTACCTAAACTGGCCCATTAAGTTGCTACAGAGGCTGAATTCAAGGAATCACCGCTACACAGCAAATGTCCCCATTCTCATATTTGAAGGTACAGTCTAGCACAGGAACGGGCCATACGGCTTACAACACCAGCAATCGAGTTGTCAGCTTTCCTCACGACCGGACTGTGCTGGATTATGTGACCCTTATTTTCTTGCAGATGGTACTTAACAGTGTGCTTACTGTTGGCCATGACATTATTAGGTTTGGGCACATACTTGCTTTTTACACAATGGAGACTCACTTATTGTAGCGGACGCTTTACCAGGCGAGGAGCTGCCTACAAAAATCCAGGGAACTTATCCTAGTTGCTTTCCATGGCATGGACTTGTTCATAGTACCCAGTTGAGGCCCATAAGTGAGCAGCATGCAGATTTTCAGATTAATAGGTCCACACTACTTATGGTGACATAACAGACCACCTTGACCCAGAATCTGGCTTAGCTAGTTATGCAATCTTTCAGTTTGAATTCAACACATAAGCGTCCTCAACACATTCAATTCCCCTCCCCCCCCCCCCCCCACCGGACGGATCTTGAGTGCAAAAAAAAAAAATAAAAAAATAAAAAAGGAAAAGAAAAAAACAAATTAATTTTCCTTTTGTTAAGTGTATGAGGCTTTTTAGGGCCATATTACTACCTTTTACTTTAACCCCCCTTTCTCCTTTATAATTTGTGATAAAACACACAAAAAAATAAATAAATAAATAAAATATTATGTTTCAGAGTTATATTCCAAGAATAAAAAAAAAGAAAAAAAGAAATAAAGAAATAAAAATTTAAATATCCCTAAGATCTCCATGTGGCATGTGTTTTTAATGTAATCCGTTGTATACTTCCCGTCTCAATGGGAGGGGAGGGGAAAGGAGGGAGAGAGGAACCAGGGGGGAAAAAGAAACAAAACAAAACAAAAAACAAGAAGATATTAAAAATAGAAATCTAAAGGGAAAAAAAAGGAATCTTCTCTCCCCCTCCCCCTCCCCCCTCCCCCTGCTGCATCCAGGGTACGGTTGTTATTATTCTGTTTATTATTCAATCTCTGCTTTGCACAGTTCCCATTCTGTCCATATTTGCGCAAACCTCTCTTTTCTGCCTTCAATCCTATGTATCCATCTCTCGGCCTCCATTATTAGATCAACTTCCTTCTTCCAATTCAAAATAGTTGGGCATTTGGACTGTTTCCATAGCCTCGGTATCAGTAATTTAGCTGCATTTAATAAGTATGGCAAAATGCTGTTCATATATTTCCTACGTATCTTCATTGACCCATGGAATAGAAAGTTTATAGGTGTTAATTCTATCTGATCTTGTGATAGTCTCTCTATCCATGGGGCAATTTCTTGCCAGAACCTTCTTATCTCAGGGCATGTCCACCATAGATGGAAAGGGTGCCTCTCTGGCCACATCCTCTCCAACATCTGATATCTGCTGTTGGGTACATCTGTATCATTTTCACTGGGGTTCGATACCATCTGGTCAGGAGTTTATATGATGTTTCCTGAATATGTGAACTTTTGGAGGTATAATATGTCGATTCAATGAGTTCTTTAATTTGTGTCTTAGTAAGACTACACTTTAATTCCCCTTCCCATTCTCTAATGTAATATGGTATTATGTTTTTTCTGGTCCCTGATATTAGTGAATACATTTGGGATAATAAATGTCTGGGTTTCGTCATCTTTGCGTATTTCTTTTCAAATATAGTAAGTGAATTCAGAGGTCGCATCATGCTCTTCAGCTTATTGAAAAAACTTTTTAATTGGAGGTACCTCCATTCCATCAATGGGATTGTTCCTATCTTTTGTATTAATTCTGTTAGTGTTAGTAATGTACCCTTCGGTGCAAATTTGCCGCATGTAGTATCCCCATCTTCCCCTCACTTCCCCATTGATCCCATTTCCTCCCCTGGTAAAAAACACGGGAAGCCTTCCACTGGGGTTAGCGGGGATATCTGTGGAGCACAATCTCCATCTTCATTGAGTTGGTCCCATATTTTTAAAGTATTCTTAGTTAACAATGATGTCCATTTTGACAAGCCCCTGTTTGCCTTTGGGATCCAGGGTACTCCCTTTAAACTCCTTCCTGCCATGTTCCGTTCCAAAGGTACCCAGATTTTTTTTGTTTGGTCGTGACTCCAATTTAGAATGCGTACTAGGGCCATTGCTTTATAATATAGTTTTAATTCTGGTAACCCCATACCTCTTTCTGGCTTCCCTTTACATAATATATCATATGCCAGTCTGGGACGTTTGTTATTCCAAACAAATGATGTGAAAGCCCTTCGTATATTTTTAAAGAAGTTCTGAGGGAGTGGAATTGGTACTGTATATAAAGTATAAATCATTTTAGGCAAGATGCTCATTTTTATTGCACTTACCCTTCCGAACCAAGTTTGTAATTCAAGTCATATAGAAGTTTAAGGTCCGCTGTTATGTGTGTTCCTAGATAAACCAGAGATTTTTTTTTTCCATATAAAGGAATAGGATCTTTTCAATATCCTACTTGTTTCTAAGTATACATGATAGGGAAGGATTACAGACTTTTCGAAGTTAATCCTAAAATTAGATAAGGCTCCAAACTTGGATACTTCTATCATCAGAGCGGATAGTGAGGACTGAGGTACTGACAGGTAAAATAACAAGTCATCGGCATATGCCGAAACCTTATGTTCTTCTGATCCTATACGTGTTCCCTGAATTTCATTATTTTTTCTTATTTTACATAAAAAGGGTTCTAATATCATTGCAAATAATAAAGGCGACAGGGGGCACCCTTGTCTCGTGCCATTATTTATTTGGAGATGTTTTGACAATGTACCGTTCAACTTTACTCTTGCTCTAGGGGTTGAATATAATGCCGCTATCCAGCCCATTATACGCTCCCCCACTTTCATCTCCCTCAAAACCTCGGTCATAAAGTGGCAATTTATCCTATCGAATGCCTTTTCGGCGTCCATTGATAATATCACTCTAGGGGCTATGTCTGGGCCGTTTCTCATCCATTGTAAGATATGTAGGGCCCTTATGGTGTTGTCTCTAGCCTCGCGGCCCTTCATAAAGCCTGTTTGGTCAGGATGAACTATTTTAACTATGTGGTCTTGTAACCTAAGAGCCAAAATTTTTGCTAGGATTTTAGTATCTGCGTTCAGCAGGGAGATTGGTCTGTAGTTTGCACATTGCTGGTGGTCCTTTCCTGGCTTTGGAAGCACTGTAATATACGCTAATAAGGCTTCTGGTGGTAGGGGGTTTGATGAGTTGATCAAATTAAAGTAATTACATATCGGTATTCCCAGATGTATGGCAAATTTCTTATAGTATTATGTTGCTGCTCTTCCTCAGCGCTTGATAGTTTGGGGTGGATATTATAAAGAGCTTCGTAATATCTATGAAATTCTGCCGCTATTGCCCGGGTTTCTACTATCTTTTTATTATTTACTGTTAATTTATGGATGTGTCTAGACTCCTGTTGTTTTTTAAGCTGCCTTGCTAGAAGGTGGCCACATTTGTTACCCTGTTTGTAAAACCTATGTGCAAAATACCTAGCTTTATTTCTAATTTTGTAATCTAAACATTGTGTTAATTTACTACTTGTAATTTTCAGTTTCCTGGCGTCTGCTGGATCTAGGTGTCTTTTATGTTTTTTTTCTAGGTCATTGATTTCCTCTAACAAATCTGTTATCTCTTTTTGTTTTTCTTTTTTAATCCTTGACCCCTGTGCTATTAGTTCACCCCTAATCACCGATTTATGAGCCTCCCAAACTGCTTGTTCAGAGGTTTCGCCTGGAATATTCATCTCAAAATACATTTTTATTTTGTTGTTTAACCACTTGCCGACCGCCCCATGTAGATATACGTCGGCAGAATGGCACGTACAGGCAGAACCACGTACCTGTACGTGCCATTCTTTAGGCGGTTGGGGGGTCCGATCGGACCCCCCTCCGCCGGCGGGGACGGTCGGCATCGCTTCAGGAGCGATCCGGGACGAGGGGACGGCCAGTGGTTTCTGGCCACCCCCTCGCGATCGCTCCTGGCGAATGAAAAGCTTCCCCTTCCTGTCTATTGTATAGACAGGAAGGCGGAAGTGATGTCACGCTCGGTGCGCCGGTCTATGTGACCGGAGACGCCGAGCGGCGAACATGTTAAGGTTAGTGCACAACACTACACTGACACCAGTACAGTTAGGCACACAAAACACCCCCCTGTCACCCCCTGATCACCCCCCAGATCACCCCCTCCCCCCCCAGTCACAGTGTCACTAATTGCAGTGATCATTTATTTACTGATCACTGCATTTAGTGTCAGTGTGACTGTAATAACTGTCAGGGCAGTTAGTTTTAGGTCCTAGGTAGCCCCCTACCCCCCCCTAATAAAGGTTTAACCCCCTGATTGCCCCTAGTTAACCCCTTCACCCCCTTTTGCCAGTGTCACTAAGCGATCGTTTTTCTGATCGCTGCATTGTGTCGCTAGGTAACCATTTTTTTTTTATTTTAACCGCCATGTTTTATATAGGTTCATAAATAGTTTTATAGGTCAGGTACCCCCATATTACAACCTAAATAAAGGTTTTAACCCCCTGATTGCCCCTAGAGTTAACCCTTTCACCAGTGATCACAGTATAACTGTCACTGGTGACGCTGGTTAGCCAGTTAGTTATTTCGTTATTTAGGTTCCCCGTCAGGTTTTTATATAGCGTCAGGTACCCCCATATATTACCTAATAAAGGTTTAACCCCCTGATTGCCCCTAGTTAACCCTTTCACCCCCTTTTGCCAGTGTCACTAAGCGATCGTTTTTCTGATCGCTGCATTAGTGTCGCTAGGTAACCAGTTTTTTTTTAGGTTAACCGCCATGTTTATATAGGTTCATAAATAGGTTTATAGGTCAGGTACCCCCATATTACAACCTAAATAAAGGTTTTAACCCCCTGATTGCCCCTAGAGTTAACCCTTTCACCAGTGATCACCGTATAAAATGTCACTGGTGACGCTGGTTAGCCAGTTAGTTATTTCGTTATTTAGGTTCCCCGTCAGGTTTTTATATAGCGTCAGGTACCCCCATATATTACCTAATAAAGGTTTAACCCCCTGATTGCCCCTAGTTAACCCTTTCACCCCCTTTTGCCAGTGTCACTAAGCGATCGTTTTTCTGATCCCTGCATTAGTGTCGCTAGGTAACCAGTTTTTTTTTGTATTACTGTTACGGGTGACGCTGGTTAGTTAGCTTGTTTTTTATACTGTCAGGGCACCCGCCATTTATTACCCAATAACGGTTTAACCCCCTGATCGCCCGGCGGGTGATATCAATTAGGTTTTAGGGTCAAATAAGGTCTGCGTCGCCCCAGGTTAGTGCCAGTACCGCAAACACCCACGCGCAAAGCATACACCTCCCTTAGTGGTATAGTATCTGAACAGATCAATATCTGATCTGATCAGATCTATACTAGCGTCCCAGCAGTTTAGGGTTCCAAAAAAACGCATTGTTAGCGGGATCAGCCCAGATACCTGCTAGCACCTGCGTTTTCCCCCTCCGCCCAGCCCAGCCCAGCCCACCCAAGTGCAGTATCGATCGATCACTGTCACTTACAAAACACTAAGCACACATAACTGCAGTGTTCGCAGAGTCAGGCCTGATCCCTGCGATCGCTAACATTTTTTTTGTGGTAGCGTTTTGATTCAGTCGCTAACAGTCAGGAGCTTTTTTACCTGTGAATCTCAAAAAAATAAAAAAAACTAAAATAGTTGTCGTTTTATTGTTCTCTCTCTCTCTCTATTGTTGCTCTTTTTTTACTCCATTCTATTCTGCAATGTTTTATTATGTTTTATCATGTTTTATCATGCTTGCTTTTCAGGTATGTAATTTTGTTTACTGTGTTTTAGTGTTAAGCATTTTTTTGTTTTCAGGTGCGCCATTCAGTTGCAGCGCGGATTTATTTATCTTGACAGCAACAGCGTTTGCTCCCACGATACATAAAGCCGCGACTCCAACGCTGTAGGAGGTGATTTCACCACCACAGTTAAAAAAAAGAGCATATGTGCCGAAGCATGGGGGCAGCAGGGGGGGCGGAGGAGCGATTGGCTCCTAATGCCACGTACATACGGTCGAAATTCCGACCGTGTGTACACGGCATAACTTTTGCGGGAGGATGCCCCCATGCATCGGCATATATAAATGGTGCATGTATGCCCATCATTAGAAGTGGGTGGATGAAGGGAGGTATTCTAATGGTGGGCATACCCACCAATCAATCTCTTTTTTTCGTTCAGCCAAGAGGCTGCATGAAAAAAAAAAAGATTACAATATATGTCCAGTATGTTGCTGGACTTTGAATGGTTATACCAGAATGATGCCTGCAGGTTTAGGTATCATCTTGGTATCATTCTTTTCAGCCAGTGATCGGCTTTCATGTAAAAGCAATTCTAGCGGGTAATTAGCCTCTAGACTGCTTTTACAAGCAGTAGGAGGGAATGTCCCCCCTCCCGGATATAAACCGCGCCATTGGGAAATTGGGAAAGCATTTTATCACACCAATCTTGGTGTGGTCAGATGCTTTGAGGGCAGAGGAAAGATCTAGGGTCTAATAGACCCCAATTTTTTCAAAAAAAGAGTACCTGTCACTGCCTATTGCTATCATAGGGGATATTTACATTCCCTGAGATAACAATAAAAATCATAACAAAGAAAAAAAATGGAAGGAACAGTTTAAAAATAGAATAAAAAAGCTAAATAAATAAAAAAAAAACTAAAAAAAAAAAAAAAAAAGCACCCCTGCCCCCCTTCTCTTGCGCAAAGGCGTACACAAGCGTTGGTCTGGCGTCATATGTAAACAGCAATTGCAGCATGCATGTGAGGTATCACCGCGAAGGTCAGATCGAGGGCAGTAATTTTAGCAGTAGACCTCCTCCGTGAATCTAATGTGGTATCATGTAAAGGCTTTTAAAGGCTTTTAAAAATGTATGTAGTTTGTCGCCACTGCGTGTTTGTGCGCAATTTTAAAGCATGTCGTGTTTGGTATCCATGTACTCGGCCTAAGATCATATTTTTTATTTCATCAAAAATTTGAGCAATATAGTGTGTTTTAGTGCATTAAAATAAAAAAAAGTGTATTTTTTCCACAAAAAATGCGTTTGAAAAATCGCTGCGCAAATACTGTGTGGAAAAAAAAAATGCAACACCCACCATTTTAATCTGTAGGGCCTTTGCTTTAACAATATATATAGTGTTTGGGGGTTCAACGTAATTTTCTTGCAAAAAAAAAATATGTTTTCATGTAAACAAAAAGTGTCAGAAAGGGCTTTGTCTTCAAGTGGTTAGAAGAGTGGGTGACGTGTGACATAGGCTTCTAAATGTTGTGCATAAAATGCCAGGACAGTTCAAACCCCCCCCAAATGACCCCATTTTGGAAAGTAGACACCCCAAGCTATTTGCTGAGAGCAATGTTGAGCCCATTAAATATTTTTTTTTTTTGTCCCAAGAGATTGAATAATGAAAAAAAAAAATATATATATATTTTTTTTACAAAAAGTTGTCACTAAATGATATATTGCTCAAACATGTCATGGGCATATGTGGAAATACACCCCAAAATACATTCTGTTGCTTCTCCTGAGTACGGGGATACCACATGTGTGGGACTTTTTGGGAGCCTAGCTGCGTACGGAACCCCAAAAACCAAGCACCGCCTTCAGGCTTTCTAAGGGAGTAATTTTTTTATTTCACTTCTCACTGCCAATCACAGTTTCGGAGGCCATGGAATGCCCAGATGGCATAAAACCCCCCAAAATGACCCCATTTTGGAAAGTAGACACCCCAAGCTATTTGCTGAGAGGTATTGTGAGTATTTTGCAGATGTCGCTTTTTGTCACAAAGTTTTGAAAATTGAAAAAAGAAAAAAAAAAAAATTTTTTTTCTTTACTTTCTTCATTTTCAAAAACAAATGAGAGCTGTAAAATACTCACCATGCCTCTCAACAAATAGCTTGGGGTGTCTACTTTCCAAAATGGGGTCATTTGGGGGGGTTTTGTGCTATTTTGGCATTTTATGGCCTTCGAAACTGTGATAGGTAGTGAGGAGTGAAATCAAAAATTTGCACCCTTAGAAATCCTGAAGGCGGTGCTTGGGTTTCGGGGCCCCGTACGCGGCTAGGCTCCCAAAAAGTCCCACACATGTGGTATCCCCATACTCAGGAGAAGCAGCAAAATGTATTTTGGGGTGCAATTCCACATATAACTATGGCATGTGTGAGCAATATATCATTTAGTGACAACTTTTTGAAGAAAAAAAAATTATTTTTTATTTTTGTCTTTATTCAATCACTTGGGACTAAAAAAAAAAATATTCAATGGGCTCAACATGCCTCTCAGCAAATAGCTTGGGGTGTCTACTTTCCAAAATGGGGTCATTTGGGGGGGTTTTGTACTTCTCTGCCATTTTAGCACCTCAAGAAATGAAATAGGCAGTCATAAATTAAAAGCGGTGTAAATTCCAGAAAATGTACTCTAGTTTGTAGACGCTATAACTTTTGCGCAAACCAATAAATATACGCTTATTGGCATTTTTTTTTACTAAAGACATGTGGCTGAATACATTTTGGCCCAAATGTTTGACTAAAATTGAGTTTATTAGATTTTTTTTATAACAAAAAGTAGAAAATCTCTTTTTTTTTCAAAATTTTCGCTCTTTTTCCGTTTATATCGCAAAAAATAAAAATCACAGAGGCAATCAAATACCATCAAAAGAAAGCTCTATTTGTGGGAAGAAAAGGACGCAAATTTCGTTTCGTTACAAAATTGCATGACCGCACAATTACCAGTTAAAGTAGTGCAGTGCGAAATTGAAAAAAGACCTCTGGTCCTTAAGCTGACAATTGGTCCGGGGCTGAAGTGGTTAAATCCTCCACTATGCGACTGTCATCTAACAATGTCTCATTCAGTCGCCATATTCGTTCCCTATGGCCCCCTGCCATAGGGTGGATAGTCATCGTAATAGGGGCGTGATCCAAAATTGTTATTGGTTCAATCGTACATGATCGGATCTTTTCCAGGTGGTACTGGTCCACCAGGAAAATATCCAAGCGTGAGTACATATTATGTGTTTTGGAGTCATAACTATAGTCTTTATTCCCGTTATGTTTTACACGCCATCCATCTATCAAATGTGCAGACCTCAGAAGTTGTTTTATATGTTTTAGCGCTTTAAAGGATATATTAGTTTTACCTGTTGAAGTATCCATATTTGAACCAAAAACCAAATTAAAATCTCCCCCCAGAATCAGAAAACCTTCTCTATATTGTTCTAGTAATTTCAAAGTTTTTATCAAGAAATTCACCGTTCCTGTATTTGGTGCGTATATTAAAGCAAAAGTATATCCGTGTCCGTTTAGTCTAGCTTTTACAAAAAGATAACGACCTTCTGGATCTATCTGAGTAGATTCCATTATTATCGGGCATGTCTTTCGAAATGTTATTGCCCTGGCAATCGGAGAAGGGGCATGAAACCACTGATTGAATTCATATGTTGGCATGTTTGGTATATCTCCTTTCAAGAAGTGAGTTTCTTGTAAAAAGGCCACGTCTGCCGCGTAATGTCGTAATTCTTGCCATAAGCGTCCTCTTTTCTAGGCTGATTTTAGGCCTCTTATATTATATGAAATTATTTTGATTGGGACCGCCATTTTATCTTTATATATTCTGAACGTTTAACTTCACTATTTCCCTGTGCCCTTGAGGGTAGTATGAGAAGGGCTGGCCCGAAGGTGAACAAACAAAACCGGCACCCACACCACACCCGCTCCCGACGCTCTTTGGCCGCAAGTTCAGGGAGAAATATATTGGATATCTTTAAAAATCAGGCTGCTGCTCTGCAAGTCACGGCGGGAGGCAAAATGGCGCCTGTGCATGCTGATGAAGATTATAGCGAGTACTCAGCGGCGGACAACAGCAGGAGAGGTACCCGCTCTGACCACCCCCTTACATACGAGGACATGTTGGGCTTTGCAGCCGACATCAAAGCCTCGTTCTCAGCTGCCATTACGGACCTTAAGACCAGCTTCCTAGTCCTAAAGGAAAAGATGGCCACCGCAGAGACGGCGGATAAGCAGACTGGACAAAGTAGTCACCACTCATGCACTTCATTTTATAGAATTCACCATGCCTCCTAGGGAACAGAGCCTGCATCATTCCCCTCTGACTACTCCAGAAAAACATCACTCTAAAAAACAAAGGCAAGGTCACCCTGACACACATATGTCTGGCACCCCCCGAAATCGTCCACACTCCGATAGGAACCTGATCGAAGACTGAAAGACAGGCATTACCTAAACTGGCCCATTAAGTTGCTACAGAGGCTGAATTCAAGGAATCACCGCTACACAGCAAATGTCCCCATTCTCATATTTGAAGGTACTGTCTAGCACAGGATCGGGCCATACGGCTTACAACACCAGCAATCGAGTTGTCGGCTTTCCTCACGACCGGACTGTGCTGGATGATGTGACCCTTATTTTCTTGCAGATGGTACTTAACAGTGTGCTTACTGTTGGCCATGACATTATTAGGTTTGGGCACATACTTGCTTTTTACACAATGGAGACTCACTTATTGTAGCGGACGCTTTACCAGGCGAGGAGCTGCCTACAAAAATCCAGGGAACTTATCCTAGTTTCTTTCCATGGCATGGACTTGTTCATAGTACCCCGTTGAGGCCCATAAGTGAGCAGCATGCAGATTTTCAGATTAATAGGCCCACACTACTTATGGTGACATAACAGACCACCTTGACCCAGAATCTGGCTTAGCTAGTTATGCAATCTTTCAGTTTGAATTCAACACATAAGCGTCCTCAACACATTCAATTCCCCTCCCTCCCCCCCCCCCACCGGACGGATCTTGAGTGCAAAAAAAAGGAAAAGAAAAAAACAAATTAATTTTCCTTTTGTTAAGTGTATGAGGCTTTTTAGGGCCATATTACTACCTTTTACTTTAACCCCCTTTCTCCTTTATAATTTGTGATAAAACACACAAAAAAATAAATAAATAAATAAAATATTATGTTTCAGAGTTATATCCCAAGAATAAAAAAAAAGGAAAAAAAGAAATAAAGAAATAAAAATTTAAATATCCCTAAGATCTCCATGTGGCATGTGTTTTTAATTTAATCCATTGTATACTTCCCGTCTCAATGGGAGGGGAGGGGAAAGGAGGGAGAGAGGAACCAGGGGGGAAAAAGAAACAAAACAAAACAAAAACAAGAAGATATTAAAAATAGAAATCTAAAGGGAAAAAAAAGGAATCTTCTCTCCCCCTCCCCCTCCCCCTGCTGCATCCAGGGTACGGTTGTTATTATTCTGTTTATTATTCAATCTCTGCTTTGCACAGTTCCCATTCTGTCCATATTTGCGCAAACCTCTCTTTTCTGCCTTCAATCCTATGTATCCATCTCTCGGCCTCCATTATTAGATCAACTTCCTTCTTCCAATTCAAAATAGTTGGGCATTTGGACTGTTTCCATAGCCTCGGTATCAGTAATTTAGCTGCATTTAATAAGTATGGCAAAATTCTGTTCGTATATTTCCTACGTATCTTCATTGACCCATGGAATAGAAAGTTTATAGGTGTTAATTCTATCTGATCTTGTGATAGTCTCTCTATCCATGGGGCAATTTCTTGCCAGAACCTTCTTATCTTGGGGCATGTCCACCATAGATGGAGTAGGGTGCCTCTTGTTCATAGTACCCCGTTGAGGCCCATAAGTGAGCAGCATGCAGATTTTCAGATTAATAGGCCCACACTACTTATGGTGACATAACAGACCACCTTTACCCAGAATCTGGCTTAGCTAGTTATGCAATCTTTCAGTTTGAATTCAACACACGGAGCGCTGAAATTATTTGTTTGATAGATTAGTCCATTCCGAGAGGGTGTAGATGGGCGATTGTACTTCTTCCTACCACCCCTCGATCTATCATATTTCAAGATATTTACATTTGTGGTTCACCATGTTGGTGCTTATTTAGAATATTGTTCATCATTTGAAGGAAGGGAAAAGGGGGAGAGAAGAGAATTGTTTTTTTTCTCTCTCTCTCCTCCTTTTTATTTTTTATATTTTTGAATCTTAGTGCAGACAAGACCATTAAGCACAGATCATATGATTATAATGGGCCGCGACCCGACTGTTTCCACATTAACAGTTAAATCTATTTACTGGTTTATTTTCCTTTTGATCTACACGAGAACACATGTTGTTGTATGTGTGTGATTAGTGTAAGAACAACAGCTGCCCTCGCCAGGTGCTTCCCTCAACCTCAGAATAGTGTCTCGGTGGGACATACTCGGTCTCATCTGTTTGCACTAAATTTGATCCTCTGGGGTATCACACGCCTAAAGAGGGATTGACCTCATTGCTCCTTATCTACCTTTCTATCATTCTTCTATTCTCAGCTATTTTCTACTAAACTCTTTTCTGTCTCTACGTTGGTACATAGAGTGATAAGATTCTCCAATTGTATTTTTTATTAACCGCAACTTTCTAAGTTGTACTTACAGAAGCGGACCACCATCTCTCTCTGAGTCCTCACCATGGCTTACTCTGATCTGGGCCGCAGCCCTACAGTGATATCTCACAACATTAAAGGCCTAAACATTCCTGAGAGGAGAACTACGGGAACTTAAAAAAGGTAGGCCCAGTTTTGTTTTCCACACTTTAAGACTAGCCACGTACCGAGGCTCACTGATGCCGCGTACACACGTGCGGACTTTGTCCGCCGGACCTAGTCCAGCGGAAAATCCGCCGGACTTTCCAGCGGGGCTTCGCCGGACTTTCCGAGCGTGTGACTTGCCCACACACGCACGGACTTCTCCGGCGGACAATCCGCTGGCCAAAGTCCGCGGGACTTTTGAAAATGAACGGACTTGCCCACACACGGAGCAGTCCGTTCATTTAGAACGTAACGCCGGCGCGCTAGCTCCGTCACCTGGCATGGATTTAAAGGGACTCCCCACGCCGAAAAACGGCGTGGGGGTTCCCCCCAAATCCATCTCAGACCCTTATCCGAGCACGCAGCCTGGCCGGCCAGGAAAGGGGTGGGGACGAACGAGCGCCCCCCCCCTCCTGAGCCGTACCAGGCCGCGTGCCCTCAACATGGGGGTGCCCTGGGGAAAGGGGGGCCGTGCGGCCCCCCCACCCCAAAGCACCTTGTCCCCATGTTGACGAGGACAAGGGCCTCTTCCCGACAACCCTGGCCGTTGGTTGTCGGGGTCTGCGGGCGGGGGCTTATCGGAATCTGGGAGCCCCCTTTTATAAGGGGGCCCTCAGATCCCGGCCCCCCACCCTATGTGAATAAGTATGGGGTACGATGTACCCCTACCCATTCACCTAAGGTGTAAAATGTAAAGTAAAAAAACACACACACTTTTGAAAAAATATTTTATTGCACTGCTCCGGGGGTCTTCTTCCGTCTTGGGGGTCTTCTCGCCGGACTCCTCCGCCATTTACCAAGCTCTTTTACCGAGCGGAGAAGTCCGGCTACCTTCTTCGTCGTCTGGGGGTCTCGATCCGCCTTCGGGGGTCTTCGGGGGTCTTCCGGGGTCTCTTCTGTTCTTGCGGCGGTCGTCGTTTTCCGCGCCGCCGGCGCCTCTTCTTCTTCTTCCGATGTTGACCTGTCGCTCTCTCTGGCCGGAATGGCAGAGCCGCGCTGTGCTGGGACTTATATAGGGACATGGAGACAGGGTCACATGCTCATGTCACATGGTGACCCCGCCCCCTGTGATGTCACAGTCCCAGCATCCTCCGGGACTGTGTCATCACAAGGGGGCGGGGTCACCATGTGACATGAGCAGGTGACCCTGTCCCCTTCACATCGGAAGAAGAAGAAGAAGAAGAAGAAGAGGCGCCAGCGGCGCGGAAAACGACAACCGCCGCAAGAACAGAAGAGACCCCGGAAGACCCCCGAAGGCGGATCGAGACCCCCAGACGACGGCGGCGACGACGAAGAAGGTAGCCGGACTTCTCCGCTCGGTAAAAGAGCTAGGTAAATGGCGGAGGAGTCCGGCGAGAAGACCCCCAAGACGGAAGAAGACCCCTGGAGCAGTGCAATAAAATATTTTTTCAAAAGTGTGTGTGTTTTTTTACTTTACATTTTACACCTTAGGTGAATGGGTAGGGGTACATCGTACCCCATACTCATTCACATAGGGTGGGGGGCCGGGATCTGAGGGCCCCCTTATAAAAGGGGGCTCCCAGATTCCGATAAGCTCCCGCCCGCAGACCCCGACAACCAACGGCCTGGGTTGTCGGGAAGAGGCCCTTGTCCTCATCAACATGGGGACAAGGTGCTTAGGGGTGGGGGGCCGCACGGCCCCCCTTTCCCCAGGGCACCCCCCATGTTGAGGGCATGCGGCCTGGTACGGCTCAGGAGGGGGGGCGCTCGTTCATCCCCACCCCTTTCCTGGCCTGCCGGGCTGTGTGCTCAGATAAGGGTCTGAGATGGATTTGGGGGGAACCCCCACGCCGTTTTTCGGCGTGGGAAGTCCCTTTAAATCCATGCCAGGTGACGGAGCTAGCGTGCCGGCATTTACTGCCTACGCTAGCTACGTAACCTGAAGTCACATGCTAAATGAACGGACTTGCCGATGAGATGAGACTAGCCTACTAACGGCGGGATAATTTTAAAACAAAACTTAAAACTTTGGTCTGCCGGACTTTGGGGAAAAAAAGTCCGCCGACGCCCACACACGAGGGGATTGTCCGCTGGACTTGAGTCCAGAGGATAATCCCGCGGGATTGTCCCTTCGTGTGTACGCGGCATGACTCTTACTTCATAGAAGCACACGATGCCACAAACGACACTGCAAAATTTGAGCTATCCGACAAACTAATAGACCCAGAGGGAAGATTTATCTTCCTCAAAGGGACTTGCCAGGGCGTTCCTCTGACCCTGGCAATCCCTCACAATCTGTTTGGCGGAGTCCCTATTAGATGCTAGAAAGTCCCTCAAACAGATTCTAGATGCCAATACCAGGAGATTCCTATACTTTAGAAAAAAGATATACTATGAACATGGGGACAAATCTAGGAGGATTCTAGCTAGGGCATTGAGGGCCCAGACCGCTCAATGTAATATAAAGGGCATTTTAAACAAGGAGGGTAAAATAGATAGAGAAACAGCTCAAATAGCCCACCACTTTCATTAATACTAGACCTCCTTATATAACCTCCCGTTACAACACAAATGGCTCAACGTTCAGATTAACAGATCACAGGCTATAAAAGACTACTTGAGGGACGCCAGCCTCCCCACCCTAACAGAAAACTACATCACCCAATTAGAGGACCCAATAGATGCAGCAGAAATTAGATTGGCTATTAAAGACTTGAAACCTGGTAAAAGCCCAGGCCCAGGCGGGTTTAGTGCTATATACTACAAGACATTCATTGACCTACTAACTACACCGCTCAAAGACACAATGAACTCCCTATCCACTCAGAGACAGATCCCGAATGACTTTTTATCGACATACATCACTGTGCTGCCCAAGGAGGGCAAAGACCCACTGAATTGCACTAGCTATAGGCCAATCTCCTTGCTGAACCTAGATGTCAAGCTCATGTCTAAAATTATAGCGAACAGATTGAAACCCTTACTCCACGATTTGATCGGCCCAGAACAAGCGGGCTTTATGCCTAGTAGAGAGGCCAAAGATAATGTCACAAAATCCCTGGATCTAATTTATGCGACCCACCAGCGAAAGATCAAAGGCTTTATCCTATCAACAGACACGGAGAAGGCCTTTGATCAAGTAGCTTGGGATTACATGTTGGAGACTGCCTGTCTCCAACAGACATGCGGGTCTGGGTCCTCATATGCAGGCTTGGATTTCAGCTTTATATCAAAATCCCTCTGCCAGGCTTAAGATAAATGGTACGCTCTCGGACAGGGTCACTATAAAAAAATGGGACGAGACAGGGTTGTCCCCTGTCACCCCTACTCTTTATTATTTCGCTAGAACCATTTATCCATTAAGGGATTCCAGATCAACAAACTGGATTATATATATATATATATATACTGCCTATGCTGATGACCTCCTGTTTTTTTTGACCGACCCGCATGTCTCCATCCCTTCGCTCATGGAAGAATTTGCTACCTATGGATACATCTCCAACCTCAAAATAAATTATTCCAAATCTGAAGCCATGAAAGTCATGCTTGGAGCAAGCAGATTGACCCAGGCGCAACACAACAGCCCCTTCAAATGGGACAACTCAGCCATAAAATAAAAAAATTCTTTACCTCCTCCGCACTCTACCGGTTAGGATACCCCAGAGTTTCTTCAAAACCCTCCATTCAATACAGATGAAATTTATCTGGGCTCACAAGCCGCCCCGTTTGAAATCTTTCAGATTCAGAGGACCACGTCTCTATCCTACACATGGCTACAGGACATGAGGCCTCGGGAAGGAGAGAGACAGATTGAGGAATTGGGAACACGGATTATGGATAACCAATGGGAAAAAGCCTGCATTTTGTCCCACAAATGCTCTCTAAAGCCCCATACACACGGTCGGATTATCCGATGGATTCTGTCCTATCGGACAATGTTGTCGTAAATTCCGACCGTGTGTAGGCACCATCGGACAGTGTACGTCGGATTGTCCGACGGACAAAGTCCTATCTCCTGCTGGATAGATTTTTCGACAACAAAGTCCGATCACACCAAATCCGATCGTGTGTAGCGTAGTCCGACGGACAAAGTGCTACGCATGCTCAGATCACATTACAAGACCAAATCTATTGGCTACTAGCCTCTACGTAGTCCCGTCATAGGCAACAAACGTCACCAGAATGATTGGATTTTCCGACAACTTTGTCCGACCGTGTGTATGCAACACCAACATTGGACAAAGTACGACGGACATGATCCGACGGACCTGGTCCTCGGATATTTCCGAGCGTGTGTATGGGGCATTAGCACACATATGCAGGAAACTGCATATAAGGTTTTGACCCATTGGTATGCCACACCTGAGAAAATCCACAAATGGTACCCGCAAACGTCTGATAAATGTTGGAGATGTAACAAGGAAAAGGGCACTTTGCTTCACATCTGGTGGCAGTGGGAACTACTGGCACCATATTGGTCCAAGGTAATTGAGACGATTTACCAGATCATGGAGACCAAACTCAGGCTTGAAGCAGCCTGCTGCTTGCTGCACATATCAAATTTCCCTTTTAAGAAATACAAAAGCTCGCTATCGAGACATTTAATTAAGGCAGCTAATTCACTTATTCCACTTCACTGGAAATCAATAAATATCCCCACAATAAAAGATTGGCTACACAAAGTGTCTTTCATATGTAAGATGGAAGACACGGCAGCCTAACCTAATGAGATGGTGGAACGTTATCATATATTCCATGTATACAAATATTTTCAGGCCTACGAAAACTTGCTAAGACAAACTTGAACCCGACAGTTCTGTTACGATGGGATTAGATAAACACTGGAATCAATAGACGCAGACCCTAAGACACGGGTTATTTCTTTTCCTCCTTTTTATGCTGAATTCCGAGAATTTGTTCGGTATTTTAGATGTGCCCAGGTAGGGTTACAGAAACCTTATTCTCCTCTTCACTCTCTTCTTTTCTCTCTTTACTAAACTTTATTTTTACTCCTCTTCTGAATAGAACATATGGAAAATTCTAGTACTTTCAAACCACCTTCGGTTGTAACGACAGTTGTCTATTACCTGTTTTTGTTTTCTTTTTTGTTTATTTCTACTATTTGCTTCCCAGCATTGCATGATTGTATTTGGATTATTTTCCATGTTGACATGTATTTTATTTTGCAAATAAACTTTAATGTTAAAAAAGGGCATCATCTCGCTTTATCCTTGCTTTAATCTTATTTTATTAAAATAACAGGAATTACTCTCACATTAGAAAGTGCACTATTTCCTGTGCGCATACAGTATCTCACAAAAGTGAGTACACCCCTCACATTTTTGTAAATATTTCATTATATCTTTTCATGTGACAACACTGAGGAAATTACACTTTGCTACAATGTAGTGAGTGTACAGCTTGTATAACAGTGTAAATTTGCTGTCCCCTCAAAATAACTCAGCACACAACAACAAAAGTAAGTACACCTCTAAGTGAAAATGTCCAAATTGGGCCCAATTACCCATTTTCCCTCCCATATCCAGAGGTTGTCTTTGTAAAATAGACATATGAGTGCTGCCAACATTGCTGCAGAGGTTGAAGGAGTGGAAAGTCAGCCTGTCAGTGCTCAGACCATACGCCGCACACTGCATCAAATTGGTCTGCATGGCTGTCATCCCAGAAGGAAGTCTCTTCTAAATATGATGCTCAAGAAAACCCGCAAACAGTTTGCTGAAGACAAGCAGACTAAGGACATGGATTATTGGAACCATGTCCTGTGGTCTGATGAGACCAAGCAAAACTTATTTGGTTCAGATGGTGTCAAGAGTGTTTGGGGGCAACCGGGTGAGGAGTACAAAGACAAGTGTGTCTTGCCTACAGTCAAGCATGGTGATGGGAATGTCATGGTCTGGGGCTGCATGAGCGCTGCAGGCACTGGGAAGCTACAGTTCATTGAGGGAACCATGAATAACCAACATGTACGGTGACATACTGAAGCAGAGCATGATCCCCTCCCTTTGGCGACTTGGCCGTAGGGCAGTATTCCAACATGGTAACGACCCAAAACAGAACTCCAAGATGACCACTGCCTTGCTAAAGAAGCTGAGGGTAAAGATGATGGACTGGCCAAGCATGTCTCCATACCTAAACCCTATTGAGCATTCGTGGGGCATCCTCAAATGGAATGTGGAGGAGCGCAAGGTCTCTAACATCCACCAGCTCCATGATGTTATCATGGAGGAGTGGAAGAGGACTCCAGTGGCAACCTGTGAAGCTCTGGTGAACTCCATTGCCAAGAGTGTTAAGGCAGTGCTGGAAAAGAATGGTGGCCACACAAAATATTGACACTTTCACATAGGGGTGTACTCACTTTTGTTGCCAGCGGTTTAGACATTAATGGCTGTGTTGAATTATTTTGAGGGGACATAAAATTTACACTGTTATACAAGCTGTACACCACTACTTTACATTGTAGCAAAGTGTAATTTCTTCAGTGTTGTCACATGAAAAAATATAATAAAATATTTGCAAAAATGTGAGGGGTGTACTCACTTGTTAGATACTGTATATTCGACTATTGTGTGTTTTCTTAATTAATGTTTTTTTTATTCTGTTTTTTTATATTTATGTGGTGTGTTCAATAAAATGTATATCTTTTATTAGTTGTGCCTATAAAGTCAATTTTTCCAGTTCTATTTTTTCTCAATTTCTCACTATGATAGGACGTGGCACTTTGTTATCTTTGTAGACCCGCAGTGCCATCCTGTGTTGATGTGCTTATCTTTTTCTTAGAATTAATGGCTGTGTGTTGAGTTATTTTGAGGGGAAAGCAAATTTACACTGTTATACAAGCTGTACACTCCATACTTTACATTGTAGCAAAGTCTAATTTCTTCAGTGTTGTCACATGAAAAGATATAATAAAATATTTACAAAAATGTGAGGGGTGTACTCACTTGTGTGAGATACTGTAGATATATTGCATGCAGAGATAAAAAAATGTATTACCCTCTTAAGGAGCATCATGAAACCAGCATCACCTATTCCCATCACCAGACCATTCAACATAACTTTGTATATGTAGCACTCACCCTCAAAAGGGCCCACTGAATGGCCTCAAGGTTCTTTCCCAAGCTAGGGTATTTACAGCCAGGTACACAGCAACAGTGACTCTTTTGGATTGATGAGCTATGGGTTTGTTTTTTGTAGATTTATCACCGATTTAACTTGGAAGGGTGTGGAGGGAAGCCGTGGGATACTCCATTAGCCAGTATAGTGATAAGAGGACACTTTTCACTATACTGTATCAAAGATTCTTAGCACAGTTTTTTTTTTTTTTTTAGCAGCAGCCAGAGGATTGAACAGCACTAAGAATCTATAGGAAATGTCCCGATACAAGCAGGCACTGACACTGATGCTCAATGATAGCAACAGCAAACAATAAACAGTAACTAGGATCCAGCGCTTATTTCTGTACTCCCTTGTAGCTGTCTGCCACCCAGCCTTTGAAGGTATAACCTCAGTGAGAGAGAAAAAAAAGATCCTAAGTAAAATCCATTGATCAGGCTCAAAGATTCTCAAGAAATAGAGGCAGGACCTTCATGAACACATGCAGAACTTCAGCTGGGATGCCTGGAAGGACAGTAGGCCTTCAGGCTGGGAACTTCTCCTCCTGGACAAGAACAGGGCAACTCAAGGCTTCAGACTCGTTATGCTCACTCCCAGTCACCATCTGGGCACCCTTTCTCAGGATGTCAGGGCCTGGGTTTGAATCTGGGATCTCTGTTGTGTCTGGCAATGACTCTTCTTGCTGAGATACCAGAGATGCTGGACAGCACCCTGTCTGATCTATTGGACAACCCTGCCTTGTGCCTTAATATCTGCTGAACCTTGAACCCTTTGCTCCTCCCATGAACTTCTTGATTTAAGCCATGTCTCTCCACTTCCTGTTTGCCAAATTTTTCGTTTCAATATATTTTATTTTCAAAATAAAATAAAAGAAAACAAAACATCATTAAGCAAAGATATAATGAGGGCTAGTAGCCCTGATTTGACCAACATAACTATACCTACAATAGCACATAGCACTTTAAGAAACAATTCGGTATTCAATCCCCAAGTGTCCAACAACCACCATGTAGAGGTATTTAAAAATCTGGTACTACAAGACCTTGAGGCACTCAAATTGAAGAAAATAACCGACCCTGTACATATTAAGAAGGGCATTAAACTACTAACGGAAAGGAAAAATCTAGTGATACGACCTGCAGACAAGGGAGGAGCTATCGTGCTACAATCTAAAGAACAATACCAAAATGAGCTTAACAGACAGTTGAATGATGAAGGGACATACATCAAACTCCTAGGAAATCCAACACCCAAATATAAGAAAGAATTGGAACTACTAGTGAACCTTGGAATAAAGAAAGAGATACTTAATGCAAAAGAATCTAAATATTTAATACCAGAAAACTGCAGAATTCCGATCATTTATACAGTCCCAAAAATCCACAAATGTAAGGAAAACCCCCCAGGGAGACCAATAGTCAACGGGATAGACTCCCTAACATCCCGAATGGGACAATATATTGACTATTATATTCAACCAGCGGTCCAACAAACACAAGCTTATCTTAAAGACACAAAACACATATTACAGCTGCTAGACAATACAACAGTACTAGAGGGCAGAACCCTACTAGCAACGGCTGATGTTGCATCACTATATACCATAGTACAACATCATGACGCATGTTCAGCCACCAAATGGTTACTCAGAAATTACAGCACGTATATATGTAAACAAAGAAAATACCTTATTAAGTGCCTCGATTTTTGCCTGAAGTACAATTACTTCTGGCATAACCAGACTTACTACAAGCAAGCAATCGGGATAGCGATGGGTGCCAAATTCGCACCAGGAGTAGCCAATGCATTTATGGCCCAATGGGAGGAGAATGCAGTATATAAGGACATACCAGCAGAACTCACGTTATATAAACGCTATATTGACGATGTTATAATCGTATGGAATGGAGACAGAAACTCCCTGGAAAATTTCCTAAAGAAACTCAATGAGAACGAAAATAACATTAAACTAGAGTGGAAAATTGATGCAAAAGAGGTAGACTTTTTGGATCTGAATATTAGCATCGAGGGCAATACAGTGGTAACAAAAACATACTTCAAGAATGTGGACACCAACAGTTATCTGGATATTAATAGTTGCCACTACAAACCATGGCTCTACAATATCCCAAAGGGACAATTAATAAGAATTAAGCGGAACTGCACAAAAAAAGAAGATTTCCAAGTACAAGCTAAACAAATTGGAGAAAGGTTCATAGCAAAAGGATATGATGACCAATGGATCAGACAACAAATACAATCAGTCAACCAAATGGACAGAAACACTATGCTCAAAAGTAACCCAAAAAAACTATACCAAAACGAAGCACCTTGCTTAATACTAGATTTCAACGTTCAACATAAGGATGTAGCCAAAATGATAGAAAAACATTGGCACATCCTGAAGAAAGATAAAGACCTCAAAACCATATTACCTCAGAAACCAAATATTGTTTACAAAAGAGCACCCACAATTAGGGATCTTATAGTAAAAACAGTAATAGAACCACCAACTAAACCAACCTACTCATTTTTCTCAGGAAAGGGCTTTTACCCCTGCCGCAACTGCTATGTGTGTAGACATGCACAGAAATTCCAAGGCAAAAGAACAGAGTTCATTGCCACAAGTACGGGCCAAACACACAAAATAAAAGATTTTATTGGCTGTCACTCCAAAGGAGTAGTGTATGTATTACAGTGCAGTTGTAAACTACAGTATGTAGGAAGAACAAAAAGAGCCCTAAAAGACAGACTAGAAGAACATGTCCGAAACATTAGGAATGGATTTCCGAAACATAGTGTTTCGAGACACTTTGCTCTAAAGCACAACCAGGACCCTTCCACACTCCAATTTTGGGGGATCGAAAAATATAAAAAATCATGGAGAGGTAGCCACAAAATTAGGAGCATAAGCCAAAAAGAGTCCAAATGGATTCACACCATGCGGACCCTTGTGCCTGGAGGTATGAATGTGGAATTTGACCTCAACTGTTTTTTAAGCAACTTTTAACAATTTTATATCATATCATATTTCATATTTTATCCCTATGAGGTCCCACCATACACCATATCTACGTTTGGCTGCCATAACCTATTTCACCTATTCAGGTAGTTAGATTATCTTATAGGCCAACCAATAGATACACCCCATATAGAGACGCACAGTGTATGTAGATTTATATATGCATTATGTAATCTTACTGTAAGCTACACCGGTGATCTCAAGGCCTCTTCCTCCTCTATAAGAACCATTGAAATTCAATTACATCTAGAATGCCAATATCCAATTGATAATTAGGCAAGGTTTTAGCTACTACTAGATTATTATGTATTGTAGAAAAGTTTTCCACTATCATCCCATATATTTAGTATATATGCGCATCCTAATGAGCCATATATAATAGGATTAACCTATATTAACATTTTAAACATGCTAGATGGTGAGGTAGCATCCCCCTCTAGATGCAATCTATATTGTTTTATATATTTTTATAAATATTTTAAATATTTTAAATACATAATATAGCAACGACACTATAGTATCCAACTCTATGTAGTTCAATATGCCAGATTTACATCAAGACCACCTACGAGTACAGTGGAAATATATACCTTCTACATATGTACTCATACTATACTACAGCGATTGTCTAAACCATGTATTACTGACAGCTTTCTAATCAGCGCAGCAGACAAATAGACACTCCGTCTCCCCAAACGAGGAGGATATCGTGAGACATAGACTGCTGACAGTACCATAAACAGAACTATAAATAACCAACAAAATGGTGGCGCACATACAAGCACCAAGCCCCATTCAGTATAGTCAAGAAAATGGCCGCGACCTGCCAATATAAAAAGTCACCCGTAGTATGGTAGATATATACACTGACATATACACGGTTGACCATAACAAAGATGGCCGCGACGAAACTTCCGGTCTGAATAGATACTTAAACACCCAATGCCTGACCAATCCGGTTCCCCAGATGAAGACACGTGACGTGTCGTAACGCGTAGGGAGTGGCCGTAGGCAAGTCTTGGAGAAAATAGGACGCGAGGAGGCGCTGAGAACGCCGGTGAAGTTGTTTTATCTTTATGCCAGTTTTCACTTTTTAAATGTACGAGTACACCTTTTAACTATTAAATTGACCTTTGGTTTTAATCTTACTACACTAGTGGAGGCTTGTTTGTCCCCCTTCCCCTCTTACTCCCCTGGGTGTTATGTCATGATGAGCCCATGACTATTAGCACCATAGATACACCACCCAGAGAAACGCAAAAGGAGAAAGATTGGATCGAATAATCCACCAGACCAGACAGGGAAGACAAGGGACACTACCTAAACCTATACTCATGATCCTTGAGACATCGATAGTTAGGAGATATAGGATATCCCAGAAAGGCGATACTCAACACTAATTGAGGTGAGCGACTAGAGAGACTGATCTAGGATAACCCCACTATAGATGATCGATAAGGAAATTTTAGTGACCATATAGATTACAAGCCCGACAATATTCGACTTAAATTTGGAGTTTAATTGGACTTTTATCACCACAAACTTTTTACACTTATACACACCTGCTATTTATATTGTGTGATACACGTTTACCTTTTTTGGATTGATTTTTAGTGTTTTAGCACACCCACGTGCACCACAATTTTTGATACTTTGTTGTATTATCATTTATTCATATGATTCATTTTATATGACATATGCGACTCACTTTTTGTCACATATGCGATTCACTTTTAACTTCTTATGTCAATTATTTTAACTTATTATTAAGTTCAACACTAGGCACTAGGATATTATGTCACTATTTGCTGTGTGTTTTTACATTATTTGCACTTATTTGTGATCACACCAAATCCGAGCGTGTGTACGCTTGTCCGACGGACAAAGTGCTACGCATGCTCAGAAGAAATGTATTATTTTTTTACCATGATTTGTCTTTAATTTTTTTTTTTTTTGGGGGGAATACATATTTGAATGTTTTTTTTTTTTTTTTTTTTTGGAGGGGGGTTGTGTGTCTCAAATTACCAAAAACACATTATTTACATTTGTATTTCTTGCTTACATTTACTAGGAGTTTGTTTGTTGTTGGTGCCCCTTGTTAATTCTACTTTAGGATTAGTGAAATGTACCTGCTTACTCAAAGAAAAACTGTCATTGTAGCAAAGTAAAACACAATAGTCAATGATTATTTCAAATCAAAAAAACCTTTATTTAGGTCACACCAACAAACCAAAGAGGAACGCAGCCATGGTGAAACTTGGGGAATTTGCAAAGCCTTGGCCCCCCACGGCAACCATCATTGTCCAAGCGTAGAAAATTGGGGGCCTGAGGAGTACGTATATTAAGGGGAGTGCAATCTGGTCGTGAAGTCCAAAGTATCCGGAACTGCAGCAGATGCCATCTAGGTCCCCAGGCTCTGGTACTACGAGAGGCTCCATCTTCTCTCAGACCAGACTGATTCCAGGTCGTCACTCTCAGGTCTTCCTTCCACGCTTCCTTCCACGCTGTGGCTGTCGTGCTGGTGGGGTGGCAGAAGGAGGAGGAGGAGGAGGAGGAGGTGGAGCATGGTAGCTATGGCAAACATGTGTGACTGGGGTCATCTCCCCAGCCCTACCCTTATTTAGGACATGGAGGATGAGCCCCTCACACATGTTGCGTTGCCTCACCTCCATACCCATCATTTTTGTGACAACCACCGAGCCAAAGGTCTCCTCGTCGGCGGGTGTGGCATGTAGGGAGTCTGAAGCCTCTCTTATCATCCGGAGCGCTGACTGTGCCGCATAACCCCCCCTTCTCGCCCTTTTGTACGGAGGGCGGAGGGGAGGGGTTTGGGTGTCAGTCAGGCTCCGAGGCCTAGCCCCCTCTTGGCTGCCACTACCCAGCTGGTGGCTGCCACTAACCCCTGCCTCCTCCTGACTGCCACCTTCCACAGCCACCTCCTGACTGCCACCTTCCACAGCCACCTCCTGGCTGAGGTCTTCCTGTGTAGGAAAAAGGGACATAGTTTCAGTTATTTGTTCATCAAACACACACAATTCTCATCTAGTGACTGGTGCAAAATGTTTACAAATAGAAAACCATACAATTCTCAGCCCAGCAGTTTAGATTCTGGCCCCAAATGTCTCCCACACCACTGTCTGTTGATATGTCAAACACGTTAGGAACTAAGCAATTGGCGATCCTGAATTAAGTGAACATCATTCATTATTCCCCTAAATGGTAGCAAAACTACTATACCTGGAACAAGCTGGGCTCCTCCACCTCTTCCAGACTGGAAGGCCCAGGTTGCTCCTCGGAAGCCTCATCAGGGGTGGGCTGTGCGCAAGGAAGCGTGGAAGGAGGAGTTGAGGTTGGCTCCGTGACATCAGCCTGGTCCTTCAGAAAATGGAGACTCTGATAGTACCAGAGCTTGGGGACATAGACCTCATCTGCTGAAGTTGCAGTTTCCTCAGACTTCACGACCTTCTTCCTCTCCCTGATATACGCACTCCTCAGGCTGCCAATTTTCTTTCTAATATCATCAACAGTTGCCGTGGGGAACCTTGGCTTGACAAATTCCACAAGTTCCTCCAGGGCTGCGTGCCTCTTTGGTTTGTTGGTGTAATGTGGGTGTATACCCTGCCACAATATGGGAAAATCCCTGTATTTGGCAATGAAGAGGGGGAGAAAACTCATGTCGTTGAATCCCTTCATATCAATCTCTGCAAGACACAACAACACACAAAACCCTCAAAATTATGTCAGGCTAAACTCTCCTAATCTTCTCCATAAAGAAGCCTCAAGTTCAAATCAGTCTAGGCTAGTTATGTACCAACGTTAAATTGTACCTTCGTTTGTAGCGATCGTCTCGTGTGAGTTTTCTCTCCCCTCGTCTCCCAGATCGTGGCTACGACACAGGCGTGTGACGTTTTATATACACTGCGCATGCTTCAAACTCCGCCCGCCCCTGACGATCTTTCTCGTCTATTCCCCACCCCTTCTCTTTACGGCGTAGTGGGGAGAGCACATGGCGGGGACACAGCAGGTGCGCCACAAATATCCCACCAACGAGGAGGAGGACGAGGAAAGTCCGGAGGCAGAAACGTCCCGATCCCGGAACCTGAAATTCAAGGCCTCCAATATGTCATTTGGAGAAATGTTGGAGATGGTGGACATATTAAAGAGGAGCGACTATGATGGGAAGTATGGGCCTTACCTCAACCCCAATGTCCGCAAGGCCAAGATCATGTCTAAAGTTGTGAGAAGGCTGTACAATAATTTTGGGGTACAACGATCCAAGGAGCAACTCAGGAAACGCTGGTCAGACCTGAAACTGAGGGAGGCCGATCAGTACAGAAAGATCAAGAGAATTCTTCAAAAAAGTAAGTAGTTGTGTTTTGTGTTTCATTTCTTGCTTGCATACTGCTCCATTGTGTTTTGATTTTTACCAAGTTGTACATTCCAAAATGGCCACTTTCAGGTTCGTCTGTGCATTCGATCGTACTCAGCCTCGATCTTTCTGCCACTGTCATGGTCGTGTGTGCATTCGATCGTACGCAACCTCGATCGTTCGGCCACTTATAATACGATGTTTGGTGTTTTTTTGGGGAAAGGAAGTTTGTTCTCACTAGAAATGTCATCAAGAATGTAAAGCCAATTTATTCAATGTAAAGGAGAGGTCACTCAGTAGCTGTTTACCCATCTGGACTCTAGAGCACTAGTGCTGGGACACCCAAACCCCCTTTTTATTATGCTTTTCCACACATGTGCTCCAGTGGATACTAGAGGGGGGTCTCCATCACACAAACTTCTACCAAAAAGCTAGTCAGTTTAGCACCTTTACAAAGTGACTTCATTCATGTAGTTGACATTTGTAACTGGCCAAACTAAAATAGTGTCCGTCACTTTCAAGCAATGTTTGTCATTTCCTATTTCTGCCCTCAATAGCTTGTGTTGCTAAATCTTCCTTTTGGACATTCTCATAGGGGAGCGAAAACTTGGGCCGTCTGAGGAAACCCCCAAACCAACACCTACCAAAAAAGGGGAAAGAGCAGAAGCAGAGGAGGAGGAGGAAGGAGAGATCATCGAACTTGGAGAAATTGTCACCACAACAGGTGAGTGTGGGAGAACACAGCTACTGGTAAGCTAATCCATGTATGGCTGCCTCATTTCCAACACCCCATTTTTTTTGTTTGTGGTTTTTAGGTGACGTGGCTGTTGTGGAAGAAAAATCGCACTTTACCACAGAGAGTGCCCACGTACTCATCGGAGAGATAATGGTCTGCAATCGAGATCTAGATTACATAAAGCAAAACATCAATGATGTTCAACAAAAATTGAAGAACATCATTGATGTTTTAGGAAAAATATGAAAAAGCACCAAGTAATTTACACACATTTGTGCCAGCTTCTGAACACATTTGCAACTTAAAAACTGTGTGAAATTTGGAACATGCACACATTGTGTCCACATGTGCTAGCTCCCATCATGGTGGATGAATGGCAACGTTTTTTTGGGGGTGCAAACACTTTACGAACTACGAAAGTGGTTGTGGTGAAGGGGTTGCACCCCCAAAAAACGTCCATTCATCCCCATGATGGAAAATGGCACTTTTGAAGCTTCTAGGCATGTGTTTTACCATCTAATGACCATTTTCAGAACCAAATTGTGTGCATGTTCCAAATTTCCACTTTTCGGGGGTGACCCCCCCATGTGATGAAGGCAAGATCAAACACACTTTGAACATATAGTCATGTCTGATCTTGTCTTCACTTTACAAAGTTGAACTTTCCTACTTCATAGGTTCTGCTTAGCTCCATGCCTGGTTTTACCAATTGCGTAATCTTTGTAAATAATGTTGTAAATAACCAAGATGTTGTCAGTTTTGGCGTGAAGATTGTAAACGCACTTGTGAATGTTTTCCAAGTAAACTTTTTTATTTTTCAAAATGTGTGGCTTCCTTATTTAAATAAAACAATGCATTATGTATGTAAAATGTAAAGGATATGGGGGGCAATGGGTGTTATTTACTAAAGGCAAATCCACTTTGCACTGCAATTTCCTTTCCCAGGGAACTTTTTCAATGCACTTGTAGAGCATAGCGGATTTGACTTATGTAAATGACACCCACAGTGCTTTGTACGAAAACACGGAGCACAGCATTTTGGAGAATACACACATGTCAGACCTGGTGCTGAAAAGGAGTATTTTGGGTGTCAGTTATGCAGGACAAACCTTCTCTAGACCAAAGATTAGGTAGCAAACACACATGAGAATAATCTTTTTGGGAAGAAGAGACTGTTACCTCCTTTTGCCCAGAAAGTGCATTACCACTGTCGAAGGCAAAGGGAAAAAATGACAAAGTAAAATAAGCTAAAAAGAAGACTGAAATGACAAGAAATCAGAGGTTGGTTAAAATATCAGATTTATTAAAAAATGCCTCTCACACATCGTCAGGCAGAGCAATGGCCCCCCTACCCACAAAGTATTCCATATATTGGTCCCGGACCACGCGGGCATTGAGAGGGGGCAAGCCTGGACGTGCCACTCGAAGGGCTGTGAGGTCCGCATTTGGAGGGCCCTCCACATCTGGGCCAACGGGCACCACATAGTTCCTGTTATGTCTTTTGAGGAAGTTGTGCAATATGCAACAGGCAAGAACTATGTGGTTCAGTTTGTATTCCGCCAAGTTAAATGCCGTCAGGAACAGGCGGAAGCGGCTGGCCAGGATGCCAAAAGCGTTCTCCACCACTCTTCTGGCTCTGGACAGCCTGTAGTGGAAGACCCTCTGGTCCGGGGTGAGGGTCCTCATCGGGAACGGCCTCATCACATGGGGAGTCAGCGCAAACGCTTCATCTGCGACAAAGACGAAGGGGAGTCCTTCGGCATTCTCCTCTGGAGGTGGCAAGCACAGACTGCCACTTTGGAGACGCCAGTAGAACTCCGTGTGCGTAATGGCCCCACCATCCGATATCCGGCCGTTCATCCCCACGTCCACATACATAAACTCGTATGTTGCCGACACCACCGCCAACATCACTACACTATTAAACCCTTTATAATTATAATAGTAGGACCCCGAGTTGGGCGGTGGGACGATGCGGACGTGTTTCCCATCAATTGCCCCTCCGCAGTTAGGAAAGTCCCAACGGCTGGCAAAGTGGGAGGCCACAGTCTGCCATTCCTGTGGCGTGGAAGGGAACTGTGGAGTGAAACAAGAAAAAAAAATTAGTCACTTTGCACCTAAACATTGCAAGCAGATTAGACAATCAACATCTTGGAACAAGAGCATTGTATAAAATTGGAGGCTGGAAAGTATTTACACAGAAAAGTAGAGGCTCCCCTTCACAGATTACTCACCCCCCCCATCAATCCCCCCACTTCTGATGGGACATTGGCAATAACTATGGTTTTGGGGGGGGGGGGTGGTGGACAGGTAACCCTCTGCACTTCATTGATTGGCAAATGGCTCAATAATGTGGCCTAGTTTGGCCAGACCCTCTGTACTTAACACTATTGGCAGGCCACAGGAAAGATCAAATAACATTTCCCCCCCCCCCAAAAAAGGCAGGCACAGTGTGACATTATTAAATTACCAAGCAAGCTAATAGGAGGGAAAGAAGACAAAAAATTAGGAAATGGAATGTATGGAGGCAGCCCCTTGCACTACATGCTTTGCTGAATTCATCCCTAAAGATGCGCACTATAAAGAGGTAGGTATATAGTGTGTATTGACCTTGGGAAAGCCAGCAGATAAAGGATTGGTACCATCTGACAGAGCAGTTGGGGGAGGGGGTTCCTAATGAGTTTGCCCCCCCCCCCCCCCCACCAAAAAAAAAAAAAAAAAAAAAAGGGGGCTCTACATGAAGTAAACCACACAGCAAACATTTGTGCATATTTTAGGGGGTGTTTGTGGGCAAACAATACTATGCAGCAGACAAAAGACATTGCTTAAGTGACTAGGCCATAGGTGTCTATTGGGGCAGAAGAGCATGCTGGTGAGGTAAGTGAAGGGAAAAATGCATGAAGGAGAAAAGGGGCACAGCATATTAGAACATATTGCAATCATGGTAATTAGGGAAGGAGGTCAAAAATACAAGTCATTAGCAAACAGAGCATACATAGAAGGGAATAGTAAAGTTGAAATGTTACCTTAATATAGTCCTCCTGCAGGACCTGAATGATGGCAGAACAGGTCTCTGGAATAATGATTCCCAGGGCCTGGGGAGAGATACCTGAAGAGAACTTCAAATCCTGAAGACTTCTCCCTGTCGCCAAGTACCTCAACGTGGCAACAAGCCTCTGCTCCGGAGTAATGGCTTGTCTCATGCAGGTATCCTGCCGGCTGATAAAGGGGGTCAGCAAAGCCAAAAGACGGTGAAAATCGGGGTCCGTCATCCTGAGAAAGTTCCTGAAATCATCAGGATTATTCTCCCGGATCTCACGAAGCAAAGGCATGTGCGAGAACTGGTCACGCTGAAGCAACCAATTCTTGGTCCACATACTCCTCGTCACTCTGTTCATGGACGGGTCTTGGGTCAAAGCTAAAAGCCCGACACCAATTCCGCGTACAGCACGAACTCGGCGACGAGTACGCACGGGAAACATCGCTCAGAAGGTCACAAAAGGTCGGCTGGTCAGAACGGACAAACAGAAAGCACCGATAAACAGCAAGGCCTGAAAGAACGAAGTGAATACCAGCAACGAGCAGACAATAAGCAGTGCAAATCAAAGCGTCCTATATCAAGATATAGGCCGCAATGACCAACAAATGCAAACTGACTACACGCACTAATAAACAGATACGCACGACAAGCACAAACTGAAGAGCAGTAACGATCTGAGTCAGAAAACTGAGAAGCGCGAATCTGAAGTCACCAAACTTCCACTAACTCTCGATAAACACGGGATCAGCAGAAGGAGCCCACGGGTGCCTGACGTGGTGCTGAACTTCCCTTTTGTAATCTCGTGGACGACGACTTACGTCACGACGTTCTTCCGGACCGGATATTCCGACAACGTAGTCCGACCGTGTGTACGCAACGCCAACATCGGACAAAGTACGTCGGACAAAGTCCGACCGACCTGGTCCGCGGATTGTCCGAGCGTGTGTATGGGGCTTTAGAGAGCCTGTATCATTACCATTAGCATTTTGACTTTTATTACCTCCAGACCATGTACTAACATTGGTGACACTATTAGTATATGGTTATTCACTAGTGCACTTTTTTAACCACCGTTTTATTTATATCTAAACCATCTGCGCGATAATTCTTTTACTTATTTTATGACTTTTTAGTGTATTTGTGAACACTGTTCATTTTTGCTGCATTTTATACGCTTTGTTATTTTTAATTGACTTCAATTACTCACAGTAGCGCCAGGGATATACCCATACATTATGGTCTTATGTGTAACAAATAAGTCAGTAAGGGTTATGCAAATTATATACACATGTATCAAGCAAAACCTGCAGTGCGAGTTGGGCAAAGTTTCCGGATGTCCATTGCACTCTCAGTGTCCAGCAAACAATAAATTGACCAGAGGGGAGGGAGGGGAAGGCTCCACCACCCTGATAGGGATCTCACTGTGGCAGGGCCCCCAACCCCCCAGAACCCCCAGCCTGAGGAGATTCTGGAAACTGTTCTTTCTTGTAAATTAAAAAATAGACATAAGTTGTAACCAGAACTGAGGTGATGATTGACCCTGGCCTTGGCTAGGCCCATTTGGATAAAGGCCGAGACCCAATAACTATCAGAGAGCAGTAAGGGAAAGAGAAAGAAGGAGGAAGAAAGAAATGAAATGGAAGTTGTAGGAGACGAAAAGGAGTCGACTGGGGGGGAATGGGCTAGAAGAAGTTATTCTTGATGTCATTGTTAAAGGGTAACTCCTACAAAGGTTGCCCAGGGTTCCCAAATTTGTTTGAATTTGTCAGAGTGATCCAGGATTACACTTGCCATCTTCTCTTGGTTCATGATCCAGGAGATCTTTCTTTTTGCTAGAAGTGTTGAAACAGAAATTTTTTTTTTTCCAAGCTTTAGCCAGTGTAAGCTTGGCTCCTAGGATGATAAAAAAAAATGAGACTTTGTGTATCCCTGGAGGCCTCTATCACTGCAAAGTCAAGGAGTGCTATGAGGGGTGATATTTGGACAGAGATTGTGGTAATTTTACTGATCCATGAGAAGATCTTGTGCCAGAACTGGCGTATTCTGGGGCAAGTCCACCCTATATGGAGCATATCGCCGTCGGTCCCATCCCCGAAGACAGAGTGGGGATGCCGAAGGAAATATTATGGCCAGCTTCAAAGGGACTAGATACCATCTAGTTACACCTTTACACTAGCTTCCATGAGGCCGGAATTGAGAATGCCTTTGTAAGATTCGGAGAAATTCCTGTGCCATGTTTCCAGTTTCCAGTGTGGAGACAAGACGTCCTCCCAGGCCAGCATGTAAGGTGTCTTGGACTGCGCGGAGGATAGTGCGCGGAGTGCTTTATAAATCACCGAGATTCCCCCCCTCTGCTCATTGGCTTGACCACAACATATTTCATATGCAGTTATTTGAGGCCTGTTCGGAAGTGTTTTGCACCGTTTGTGTAAGAAGTTTGAGATCTGGGAGAATCTGAAGAATTCTGATGCTGGCATATCTAGGTTACTGACACAGTATGCTTTAGAAAGTGGGCCAAGAGGTCTGAGGAAGTGTCCTATTCTGTAAAGCCCTTTGTTGAGCCACCACTTGAAGGCTGTTATGTTAAGACCCAGAGGGAATTCTGGGATTCGGAATAAGCGTTGTAGCGGTTCTGTGGGGGTGGTCAGTTGGTTGTTGCTTCTCAGGCCATCCCAAAGAGTGAATGAGTGTGAAATTGTTGGGGATATGATTGGAGGTCTTAGCTTCTTAGGGCTCCAGAGGAGATAGTCCAGTGTGTGAAGGGGGACAGCCTGCCTCTCGATGTGTATACAGTCGGGTTGTTCCCAGCGTGAATACACCACAGATAGCTGAGCCAGTTGGGCTGCCTGGAAGTACCAAAGTAGATTGGAAAGGCCCAATCCCCCTTCCACCCTAGATCTAAACAGCACTGCTTTGGAAAATCTGTGTCCCTCTTTGCCCCATACGAATTTGATGAGTTTGGCTTGGAAGCGTTTTAGGCAAATCTTGTCAATAGGAATCTGGAGTAGTATAGGATGCGGGGGAGTAGGGTCATCTTGATCATATTAATTCTGCCCAGCCATGATAGGGAAAGCCTGGCCCACCGGGAGAGGTCTTCCTCCAGTTTTTTGTAAAGTGGTGGGTAGTTTGCTTGGTGGAGGAGCTCAATCCTGGGGGTCAGTTTGATCCCCAAATAGGTAATTGCTGAGTCAGTCCTTGCAGTTACAAAGTCAACTTTAACATGACATGCTTTGGAGCTAAGGCACATCTGGAGGTGAATATGCAGAATCCAACAGTAAACAATAACAGACGATATACATCTATTAGTAAGATAAGTGTTAACCTGGATCTTTAAGGACTAACGGGTCCTAAAGGCAAGTGGTGGAAAGGTAGGGAGGGAAGGGAACAGCTAGAGGGCAGGGGTCTTGAGGGGCAAGGTACCCTAAAACATTTTGGGGATAATGGGAAGTTGGTTAGGAGCTATGAATTGCCCCCCCCCCCCCCCGCAGAGAGAAAACACAGGAGGGACCCAGTGTATGTGGACAAAATAAAATTCCAAACAGTTTCCTCCCGGGTTGTGTGCCCCCCTGAGACCGCCTAGGCAGAGGCACGCGGGTACCCCGAAAGGATACTCGTCTCCGAGACACAAATGGAGAGTTCAAGTCCTCCCAGTTAGGAGTCAGGGAGGAATGGTTTCCTTGGACTTCTTGGATCTGGCCTTTTCCCAGACCAGATTCAGGGGGCTGGTTGGGAGTTGTCTCTTTGCTGAGTATGATTGTGATCCTGGCTGTGGAATGTTTGGGTCTTGGCTGATGAGACCTAGTTGCAGCAGAAGCTTTTCTCCTTCCTGTAGGGATCCGAAGGTGTATGCTTTGCCTTTGAAGAGGAGTTGAAACAGAAAGAGCCACCAGTACTTAATTTCTTTATCCATCAGGATTTGAAGTAAAGGCTCTCCTTTTTTGGATAGTGGATGGGGATAAATCTGCGAATATTTGCAGTTGATGACCCTGAAACACAATTTTAGAAATGGCTTTGTATTTTCGCATCACCTCCTCCTTGACAGAGTAGAAATGTGGTTTCACCACTATATCGTGGAGGAGGTCGTCGGCCCTCGGGGGTCTGAGAGCTCTGTGAGCCTGATCCAGCTCCAGTCTGTGCTGCGGCGTATAGGGGAGCTAGTCCTTAATGAAAGATCTTATGGTTTCAGTGATATCCTTATAAGATTCAGGGAGCCCCCTGACTCTGAAATTGTACCTCCTATTCCTGTTTTTGAGGTCGTCAATTTTAGCATTGGCAGTCTCTAATTGTTCCTGCAGAAGCTGTATACAAGCAGTGTTTTGGTTAGTTCTGGAAATGGTGGCTTCTAGATTAGTCTCTATTATTTCCATGCGGGTTCCTATGCTCTGGATGTCTGCTTTAATGTCACTTGTAATCTTGTCAGCTGTATTATGCAGGCCTCTATCCAGCAGGTCTGCAAACTTGGCAAACCGGGCCTTGTGTCCCTGGGCTGTAGTGTCTGGTGGGTCTGGGGGGGGCGGCCTCCATGGGGGAGAAGTCCAGTCCTGCCAGGGAGTGCTCTATGAGGGACTCAGTGGATGCTGGGGAGACTGGGTCCAGGAGAGGGTTACCTGCTGTGAAATCTTGCTGCAGTGTGAAGGGAGAAGCCGCGGGCTGTGCACTAAGAAGGCAGGCAGGTGCAGAGCGGTGAGGAGCAGCCGCCATCTTGGCTGTCCCGGTCCGAGACAGGGCTGCTTCAAAAGCGGGCTTCAGGTTTTGCCTCACCGCTCCTGAGTACATTGGGGTGTCCCCGGGGTTTCCGCCGCTCGTGGGGGTCAATCCAGGCGTTGATCACTGGCTGCAATGCCGCTGTGGAGGCCCAAGCTTCTGGGGTGGGATGGAGCTCCCAGACTAAGCGTCCATTTAAGGTGCCGCCGCGCAGATTTTTGTGCTCTCTTTAGCCATTTTTTCACTCCTCTCTTCCCCTCTGCCATCCATATTTTGTAATCACTTGTTACCGACCCTTGGCTTGTTCCTTGACTATGCTTCTGCCTGACCAAAACCTGAAACTATTCGTTACTGACCTTTGGCTTGTTTACTGACTACGCTTCTGTTTGATCCTCACCTGCTTATCTGCTACTGTCCCCCAGCTTGCCCACCTCCTGGTGGGCCGATCCTGAGGACTGCAAGCTCATAATAACACACAGCAAAATCAATCTCCACCATCAGGAGCTCTGGCAAACACTGGTTAGTGCTTAGACTCTGCACCTCAGGTGAGCCCACATCATCCAAAAGGGTAAATGCCTGTGAACCTATCCTGTTGGTCGGTGTTAGTCGCACAACTGGTATAGAAACTGATCTTCGAGCCTGACCCCTGATCGTGACTCAGGGATTGGCTGAGACAATATAAATATTCAGCTGCTGATCTGCTATATCCAGCCCACTACCTTCTAGAATCCTCCATAAGGCAAGGTTAAGCAATCAAACCTGCAGCCAGTGAAACCCAGAACAGCCCAAAGCAATCACACATTGCTCCACTATTTACAGAGGGGCCAACAGAACTAGATTCACCCAAGCAACCTAACAACCTATTTTGGAGAGTGCTACAAATATATAGTGTTAAAACACCCTGTGACAGCAGCACACTGATCTAGCAGAGCTGTCATTGCCAACTATTTCTTCTGATTATATCAGTTCCCTTCAGTATTTTTGTGTTACGGACCCAGAACAAATGCACATATCAGGAATTCTGATTCCCCTCTTGGTTCCTGATTCATATACTTGATCTGTGTTTACGTGTCAGAAAGTATTTCAGCCAGGCAGTTAGCATTTTTGAAAGAAGGTTCACAATGGCAGGATATGTTTTAATGTTAAAGAGGAAGTAAAGCCTCTTTTTTTTTTTTTTTTTTTTTTAAACGTAACCTGCAAGGCAAAGGCATAATGAGCTAGTATGCATAGCATACTAGCTCATTATGAATAACTTACCTGAAAACGAAGCCCCGGAGCGGTCCTCATCCTCGTCCTTCACCGCCGCCATCGCTACGGGAGTGACTTCCGGGTCTCGCCGCTCCAGCGCCGTGATTCGCTGGAGCGGCAATGACGTCACTCCCGCGCACGAGAGCGGCATATCGCCGTGTTCTCGGCATGTGCAGTGCGCCTGCGCGCCGCTGTCTACGGCGCATGCGCCGTAGATAGCGGTGCTCTTTCTTTTCTAAATATCTCCTAAACCATGTAGGTTTAGGAGATATTTATTGGACCTACAGGTAAGCCTTAATCTAGGCTTACCTGTAGGCCAAAGTTGTCCCAGAGGGTTTACTTCCTCTTTAAGAACTGTCATTGCAGGTGGTATGTACAGGAGAGTAGGGATGAGCCGAACATCTCCCGGTTCGCTTCGCAGCAGAACATGCGAACACCGTTAAAGTCTATGGGACACGAACATTAAAAATAAAAAGTGATAATTTTAAGGGTTAATATGCAAGTTATTTTCATAAAAAGTGTTTGGGAACCTGGGTCCTGCCCCAAGGGACATGTATCAATGCAAAAAAGTTTTAAAAACGGCCGTTATTATAAATTAATAGCAACAAGCTGGAACTTGATAAAATTCTCTCTGAACAGACAGAGAAGGCCCTGAGATGGTCAAAAGCCAAATTTCTATTACACAGTAATTCGGCCTTGGCCATGTTTGCGAAAAAGCTCAATCAATCCATTCAACCCACCCACACATATAAACTTAGAAACCCCAATGGTAACCTAGCCTCCCACCCATCAGAGATATTGCAGATTTTCTCAAAATTTTACTCAGAATTACTCTCCCCTTCGTCCTCGCCCCCAGACCCTCCCCTTAAAACATGGCTAGATGACCTACCTCTCCCAGCCCTAACACAAGAACAACTCCAGGAGTTGAATGACCCTTGCTCTGACCTTGAAATAATCAAAGTTATCAAATCCTTAAAACACTCCAAAACCCCTGGTCCAGATGGGTACTCAGCCCCATATTATAAGAAATTCCAAGGTAATTTGATCCCATATCTAAATTCTCTCTTTAACTACATTCTTAAAGGTAACGTTTTCCCAAATGACATGCTTCTAGCTAACATGTCTCTGATCCCAAAACCCAACAAAGACCACTCCCTAGCCCAGAACTATAGACCAATTTCGGTCATCAATACCGATTTGAAGATCTTTGTCCGCATATTAGCTGACAGACTCAGTCTCAACTATCATCAAAACATTAATCTCCCCAGACCAAACTGGTTTTATCCCATCCAGACAAATCACAGACAATATCAGACTTGCTTCCAACATTATCCAAGATGCTGATTTACAATCCCGCAGAGTGCTTCTCCTAAGCCTTGATATTCACAAGGCTTTCGATATGTTTATGGTCTTACCTCGAACTGACCCTTGAAAAACTTGGCTTTTCGGGGGTTTTGTTCATGGATTCCAGGCACTTTACCATCACCCGCATACACGATTAGACCAGTGTTTCTCAACTCCAGTCCTCAAGACGCCCCAACAGGTCATGTTTTCAGGATTTCCCTCAGATGAAACGGCTGTGGTAATTACTAAGGCAGTGAAACTGATCAAATCACCTGTGCAAAATAATGGAGAGCCTGAAAACATGACCTGTTGGGGCGCCTTGAGGACTGGAGTTGAGAAACACTGGACTAGACTCCTGGGCTGTAACTCTGAATACTTCACATTAGGCAGGGGAACAAGACAGGGGTGCCCCTTGTCACCACTTTTATTAACCCCTGGCTCGCTCAATCAGTTTAGACCCCAACATAAAAGGTTATACAAAAGGGGACCAGGAGTTCAAATTCAGCTTATACGCGGACGATCTCCTCATGTTCCTGTCTGATCCGATGGTCTCAATGCCCAATCTTATCTCCACCCTACGTACATTACAGGACATTTCAGGTTTAGGGGTTAACCTCTCCAAATGCTTTGCCCTTCTGATAAACTTCCCCCATAATATTACTTCCTCTACGCAATCCAATTTTGGCTTTTCCATGGAAGGACACACGTTACCATATCTAGGCATCAAGTTGGCCCCCACGCTCTACAAACTATACCTTGTCAATTATCCACCTGCATTCGCTCGTATTAGACAATTGCTACATACATGGAGCCCATACCACATCACAGGCAGGATCCAGACAGTGAAAATGTCTATTCTTCCTAAACTTTTATTTTTTTTCGAGCCCTCCCCAATTATGTGTCTCGCCAGACGATAGACCTAATTCAACGCAACGTAAATAATCTTATCTGGCAAAATAAAAAACCCAGATTAGGTAGGAAAACTATATATAGACCAAGGGCCATAGAAGGGGGCTGGGATTACCACACCTCTGGCTATACTATCTTTCTGCCAGGCTTTTACAGCTGGCACAATGGCACACCCCCCTGTATGAAATTCCCTGGCTCCGCTTCAAGTGGATTTCAATAGCCCCATAGTTTCTCCACGGATTATTGTGGGCTAGGGCAATTCGCCCCAAGGATATCTCCAAGTTAAAACGCGGTAGTGGGACAATCCTTTCACCTATGGTCATTATATAAGAAAAAAATCCCAGGCTGGCCTCATACATAGGGGACCCCACATTTCTCACAGCATTCTCCAATCCAAACGCCTTCGCCCTTTGGATATTTAAAGACCTTATTACCCTGTACTCCCTTCAGAAAGATGGGGTGATCTGCTCTTTCCTATCCATACAATTGTCCTATTCCCTACCTAGTACAGAATTTTACAAATACTTACAAATTAGACATTTCTTTAACTTTAACTCACACTACCCCAGGAGGGAATCTAATCCTGTTACAACATTCGAAGACCTATGCGGCCCCGCGTCTAGAGACAAGGGGACAATCTCTCTTTTATATAATTATCTGGGCGGCCTGGGCCCTCCAGAAAAATCGACCGCCATTCTCAGCTGGGAGGCGGAGACAAGGGTTGGTTGCTTCCCCGGAAGAATGGTCTGACAGGATCTCTAATATGCATAAATGCACTAAATCTATGGCGGTGAAGGAAACAGTGGTAAAGCTAAATACAAGATGGTACTATACCCCTTCTAAGTTACACAAATTCTTTCCCACTGTTTCCGAAAACTGCTTCAGAGGTTGTCCCGAGAAGGGGACCCACTTGCATATCTTCTGGAGTTGTATAGCTCTGAGGGATCTGTGGCAGAAAGTAGCCTCTAAGGTAGCTGAGATCACAGGTATACTGATGACTCAAACACATCAGATGTGCTTGTTCTTCGCAGATATACCTGGATCCACTCCCCCTGAACAGAAATTGTCCCACACGCTCTTTAGTGCGGCCCATTGGGCCATCACCTTGTTTTGGCGTTCCCCAGGGGTACCTTGGGATCAGGTTCTTAAACGTATGGCAGCCATAAAACTTATGGAGAAAGTCTTCCACACCATCAATGACACCATGCACATTTATGAACTGAAATGGAGGTCCTGGTCCTCCTGACCAAACTTAAATCACTTTAGCCATGCCAACACAGAACCCCCTCATTAAAGATGCATGGTGACTAGCACATTCCAGACTGGTCTTCCATAACCTCTTTTGTTTTCTACTTCAGTTTTTGTGTTTTTTTTATGTTTTTATTTTATCTGATAGTTTTCTGTAGCAGAAGTGTCATGGCAATGGGGAGTTGCCTATAATATCCACAGTCAGCTTAACTGCGCAGCTCATTAGGATGTCTCCCCATGTGGTTCAATTGGTGTGACAATCTCTATGAACCTGACCTCAATGGTCCCAGCCTACTTGGATAATTACACCTTATTATCACTGTCAAAATACTTTGTTAATGTACTATAATTTATCCTCTGTAAAAGACGCTTCTTTCAATAAAACGTTTGTATTAAAAAATAAATTTTGTACCTGGGGGTGTCTAAAGTATTCCTGTAAAGTGGCACATTTTTCCCGTGTTTAGAACAGTCCCTACACAAAATGACTTTTCTATAGGAAAAAAAGTCATATAAAACTACTTTTTTTGTTTTTATAAGCACCGGGCAGTTTTTTGCTGACAGTCTCTTCAGGAGCTGCCTTTTCTCAAACAAAATTAAAAGCACTGTGCACCTAAAACACAACAAACCCTCACCCTATGTGCACCACAACCCACTGCCATATCCCCAGTACCCAAAAAGTGTTTGTTTTTTCTTAATTAAATGTATATATAATAAATAACATTTGCCACAGCTGTTTATTAGATGACTCTTAATAAAAGGAATCAGACCTGGATCACTAAGGAGGACCTTAGTGATCCAGGTCTGATTCCTTTTATTAAGAGTCATCTTTTTGCTCACAAATCCTCGCCCATTCCCTGTGCTGAAATCCTTCTCTGTTACTTACTCACCTCCGCACGTTATGCAATACTTACTCCCTACCCCTGCACCCCTGTGTGGCACACTCCTCATCCATGCATTTTGTGTGTTATGCACTCTTGATCCAGAATAGAGTAAGTTCAGGATTTATTTAACCATACCCTGTAAGCCCCATTCAACTGTTGCAATTTGGTCCCACCCACAGAGTGTCCAAATGCTGACAGGTTTTGTGAGTGTGGTTAATAGTGGGCATGGTCAAAAGCATGTCCCTGCATATCATTTTGAAAATCTGCTAACCTTATCTAAATTCAGCTTAAAGACATCCCCCAAGCATGTAACTTAAAGGATTTTTGTTCATTCCATGCACCACTTAAAGTAGCAATAAAATTGGCCTTCTCACCACTGTACAATATTTTCTTAAATGTATTTTTTTTTTTTTTTAAAGTTATCCCAGAGCAGTATTCAGCTAACATGGTTTTTTTGACAATAGCTTGCTTATTAGCCTTAAAAATTGAATGGAATTTAGTATATAGATTTTCCCCTATAGACTTCAGTTTATTTTGCTGCTAAATTTAGGTTTGCAGGTTTTAAACAGAATTAAATGAAGCCCCTGCAGCAGATTTACTCAGCTCTAGTGACAGATACTCTTTATGAACATGTCAGAGGTCTATAAGCCTGGGTTCAGACCCGTGCGGTGCGAATTGAAGGCCCTGGGTGCTAACATAAATTCGCAACTCATTGTATTATTTCTGAGGGGGAAATCCATGCCAAATTTTTATAAAAAAAATGGCATGGGTTCCCCCTCCAGGAGCATACCAGGCCCTTAGGTCTGGTATGGATTTTAAGGGTACCCCCTACGCCGAAAAAATGGCGTGGGGGTCCCCCCAAAATCCATACCAGACCCTTATCCGAGCACGCAGCCTGGCAGGTCAGGAAAGGGGGTGGGGACGAGCGAGCGCCCCCCCCCTCCTGAACCGTACCAGGCCGCATGCCCTCAACATGGGGGGGTGGGTGCTTTGGGGAAGGGGGGCGCCCTGTGGCCCCCCACCCCAAAGCACCTTGTCCCCATGTTGATGAGGACAAGGGCCTCCTCCGCTCTCTTCTGCTCTTTTACCTAGCTCTTTCACGTGCGGAAGAGCCCGGCTTTCTTCTTCGTCGCTGCCGTCGTCTGGGGGTCTCGTTCCGCCTTCGGGGGTCTCTTCTGTTCTTGCCGCTGTCGTCGCCTTCTGCGCCGCCTTCTTCTTCTTCTTAAGATGTTGACTCGTCGCTCTGTGTTGTGTCAGTGGTGTGAAAAAGTGTTTGCCCCCTCTCATTTCTGGCCGTTTGAATGGCATAGACGCGCTGTGTTGTGACTTATATGAAAAAAAACCAAGTTCGTTTCAGCTTGAGTACACGAACAGATGGTCGGACATTCTCCTTCAGGATCTCTTGGTAGACAGCAGAATTCATAGTTCCTTTTATCACGGCAAGTCTTCCAGGTCCTGAAGCAGCAAAGCAGCCCCAGACCATCACACTACCACCACCATATTTTACTGTTGGTATAATGTTCTTTTTCTGAAATGCAGTGTTCCTTCTACGCCAGATATACTTGGACACACACCTTCCAAAGAGTTCCACTTTTGTCTCATCGGTCCACAGAATGTTGTCCCAAAAGTCTTGGGGATCATCAAGATGTGTTGTGGAGAAATTGAGACGAGCTTTGATGTTCTTTTTGCTCAGCAGTGGTTTTCTCCTTGGAACTCTGCCATGCAGGCCATTTTTGCCCAGTCTTTTCCTGATGGTGGAGGCATGAACGCTGACCTTAACTGAGGCAAGTGAGGCCTGCAGTTCCTTGGACGTTGTTGTGGGGTCTTTTGTGACCTCTTGGATGAGTCGTCGCTGCGCTCTTGGGGTAATTTTGGGCGGCCGGCCACTCCTGGGAAGGTTCACCACTGTTCCATGTCTTCGCCATTTGTGGATAATGGCTCTCACTGTGGTTCGCTGGATTCCCAAAGCTTTGGAAATGGCTTTATAACCCTTTCCAGACTGATAGATCTCAATTACTTTCTTTCTCAATTGTTCCTGAATTTCTTTGGGTCTCGGCATGATGTGTAGCTTTTAAGGATCTTCTGGTGGACCTTACTGTGTCAAGCAGGTCCTATTTAAGTGATGCCTTGATTGTGAACAGGTGTGGCAATAATCAGGCCTGGGTGTGGCTAGAGAAATTGAACTCAGGTGTGGACAACCACAGTTATAGTATGTTTTAACAAGGGGGGCAATCACTTTTTCACACAGGGCCATGATGGTTCGGATTTTTTTTCACCTTTAATAATAAACACCTTCATTTACAAATTGCATTTTGTGTTTACTTGTGTTGTCCTTGACGTGATTCGCGATTTTCGGTCCGTGTTACTTTCCGACCGTTTTGGCCAGCCATGTTGCGCGATCCTAGGAGAGAGCGTGCTGTTTATGGGCTTGGAGTCATTGCTGTGACTCGAGCCCAGTCGAGAAATAGGCGCAATACTGGGTTAAGGAGTGTTTGGACCAAAACTTGGCTACTTAATCGTGACCAATTCAGCCATATGCCATTACTGCGTGAGCTACAGGAGAACAATCCGGATGATTTCCGGAATTATCTGAGAATGACGGACTCCTGCTTTCAGCAGTTATTGTCCTTGCTGTCCCCCTATATTTCCAAGCAGGACACATGCATGCGGGCTGCAATACCAGCAGAGCAAAGGCTCATAGCCACTTTGCGGTATTTGGCAACAGGGAGGAGTCTCCAGGATATAAAATTCACAACAGGTATCTCTCCCCAGGCTCTGGGAGTCATTATCCCTGACACATGTTGTGCTATCATTCAAGTATTGCAGAAGGACTATATTCGTGTAAGTATTTTTGATTTAATATCACTGTCATGTTTAGTAATGCATTTTATAGTTTTTGGCCATTCCATCCTCCACATTTTAGGAATATGGTGTGATTGAATGTCCTCTTTGTCCTCATGCATGCCTTAACCGTTTTCGTGGCCTACATGCATATTTTCCTCCCCTAACCTCCACAGCATGCTACACTGGGCCCATCCACACGTAGTCTAGTACTTAACACTGTATTTATTATGCTTCCTTCGTTACCCTAAACACCGCCTAAAATGTGTCCCAATATTCTTCCTGCCCTTAAAAAGAGTCTCTTATTTAGTTTGAAACACTCCCCCCCCTCCCCCCACACCCCCCCAACCTGCCAAAAAATTGAAAGAAAATGTAATAAAATATTAGAAAATGCAGAGTCAACCAACACAACTCCTCCATCTGCAGATTTGGCAAAACACATATACTGTGTACCTTATTTTTTGACTTAAGATTGTGGCCTAAATGTAGTGTAATGGCCTGCCTGATTAGCTTTAAAATCGACAAATTAGACTTTCATCATGTTTTTTTTCTCATTCTGAATAGCTCCCAACATCCCTGTGCTGTGCCAACTTCCTTGCTTTTTAAGTTCATCTTAACAAATACTCATAATTAATTATCCTTTTTATTATTTAGTACGATGTATGTCAAAATGTGTATAGATTTTGTCAATGTGCATTCATATTTTTGTTTTATTCCACTTCTTACCTGTCCACCAGTGGCAGCTGGTGCTCCAATTTTTTGGGGGGGGCGCAAAACAAACAGCCTCACTGTGCCATCAAACGCTGCCACTGTGCCCATCTAACACTGCCACTATGCCCATCTAACGCTGTCACTGTGCCCATTAAATGCTGCCAATGGCACTTACCTTGTCAGGTGGCGAGCGGTGTCTCCTCATCTTCTCCCGTGCTCCTGTCTTCACAGTGCTTGTGACTTCAGCCAATCAGGGACCGGTAACACAGACCGGCAACCTGATTGGCTGAGAGGCGGGTCTGTGTTAGGGAAGCGATGTATTCGCTTCGCTAACACAATACTGTGTAAGCAGCGAACGCCAAGCATTGCGCCCGCTGTTTACACTTCTGGAAGCCTATTAGAGCACACCGCTCTAATAAGGTCCCCTATTTGAGCTTTACAGCTCTAAAAGGGCGCTTCCAGAAACACCCCCCCCCCGCTGTAATTCACATGCCCGGCGCCCGACAAGGGGCCGGACACCTGAATAGGGGGGCGGCAGCGGTGACAATAGCTAGATTCATGCAATGCATTAATCTATCTATTGGTGATAGAGCGGTGCAGGAGAGGGGGGGCGGCGCTCCTGCGCCCTCTATGCACGCACCGCCACTGCTGTCCACTGGCCTGATAATCTTGTCAAGATGGATGGCTTACCCAAATTAAACTTAAATTTTAATGCCTTTAGTTCTCCTGGAAGTGTTGAGGTTTACTTGTCCAAAACAGATACTCATTCAACTCCCCCTTCATAAGCTTTTTTTAATGTGCCACCAGAGGGGGTGAGGGACCATATAATTGTACCTTTTTATTTTGTTCTTGAAATGCACTTTTACATGTTAGAATATTATTTTGGCCCACAATGTTTGTGTCAAATATGTTTGCAATTTAATGTACTCCGGTATTAATTTTTGCTTTATTTGTTTGACTCCACAGTTTCCGAAAAACAGCCAGGAATGGCAGGATGTTGCTGCGCAGTTTGCCCATTTATGGGATTTCCCCAACTGTGGAGGTGCCATAGATGGCAAACATGTGAGGATAGTGCCACCACCAAATTCTGGATCCTATTTTTTTAATTATAAAGGTTTTTCGAGCATTGTCCTCCTTGCTGTGGTGTCAGCCAAATATGAGTTTTTATATGTCGACGTTGGCATTAATGGTCGTCACTCAGATGGAGGAGTTATGATGAACACTGAATTTTATGACCGGCTGCAGAGAGGAACTTTAAATTTGCCACGTGCTGAGGACAATGTGGAGGGCCTCAATTTTGTTTTTGTCGCAGATGATGCTTTTTCTTTGGGGCCACATATTTTAAAGCCCTTCCCAATGCGGAATCTGACCCCAGAGCAACGGATTTTTAATTACAGGCTCTCTCGTGCCCGAAGGGTAGTCGAAAATGCCTTTGGCATCATGTCCAGCCGATTCCGGATCTTTTTAACAGCCATAAATTTGGCTGAATATAAATTAAATCATGTGGTATTATGCTGCTGCATCCTGCACAACTTTCTACGGCGGAATGCTTCCACCTACATTGGCTTAGGGGCAACGGGTGAACCAGCTGAAGAGTCCTTGATGCCAGCACTTGAAAGTGCACATGCTGGTTTTGGCGTACAGAATGGGCGTGTTGTCCGCCAACAATACGCCGACTATTTTATTGGTCGAGGGGCAGTGCCTTGGCAGCAAAATGTTTTGGAGAATTAGTTCCAATTGTAAGAAAAAAATAAAATATTCTTTAATTTGAATGACTGTTGTCTGTTTCTTATATGTTTGCAACTAGCCATGATCTTTGTCCTTTTTGCCACTAGTTTGAACCAACCTGATGTGCAACATGAGGTATCCATCTCAATTCCAGCTAACTTGTAGATTGTGCTGTATTTCACCTACACACATTTTTGAGTACATGGTCAATGCAACTACAACCACGTAACAAATATACTGATATTGAGCATTGAAATAAGAAGGCACACATTGGTTTTGTTTCAACTTTTTTTATTCTGTGCACATTCACATGTGCCTTTTTTTTTTTTTTTTTTTTGTTATTTTTTGTTTATTTTTTTTAAAACATGAAAAATATTTTTTTTTTTTTTTTTTTTTTATTTTTTTTTAACATTAAAAATATATTTTTTTTTTTTTTTTGGATTATTTTTTGATTATTTTTTTTCAACATGAAAAATATTTTTTTTTTTTTTTTTGATTATTTTTTTTTAACATGAAAAATATATATTTTTTTTTTTTTTTGGATTATTTTTTTTTAACATGAAAAATATATTTTTTTTTTTTTTTTTTTATTATTTTTTTTTAAAATTAAAAATATTTTTTTTTTTTTTTTTTTTTTTATTTTTTTTTAACATTAAAAATATTTTTTTTTTTTTTTTTTTTGATTATTTTTTTTTTAACATGAAAAAATATATTTTTTTGTTATTTTTTGATTATTTTTTTGGGAACATCAAAAATATTTTTTATTTTTTTTTATAATCAATTTTTTTAAAAATATAAAAACAATAAAAACAAATAAACTTAGCAAGGATGATGATGCGCAATCGAGTCAACATCATGCAGCAGCAAATGAGGAACTAGATATGATTGTAAACTTTAATTTTTTTAATTTAATTTATTCTGGCCAAAATATCAATCATATCTTTCATTTGCTGCTGCATGATGTTCAGTCGATTGCGCATGGCATCTATTTCCCCGTTCCACCCCATTATTTGCCCGATGAGCCTCTGCGCACTGTCCTGTGTGAACGGGTGCTCCAAAACCAGCACATCATCTAAAAAAAGTAAGAAAAAAAATGTATTAATAAAGGTGTGGCCAGACATAGATTATGTGCAACAGTGGTGAAACAGTGGTGTCAGACACTCACCTGGTGACATCTCTGTCACTTCCTCCACCTCCTCTTCAACAACATCCTCCACATCGCTGGGACTAATTCCCCAAACAGGCCGGTGAGGGTGGGTGTCCTGGCGAGGCTGGGGGTCCTGGCGAGGATGGGTGTCCTGGCGAGGATGGGGGTCCTGGCGAGGGTGGGGGTCCTGGCGAGGGTGGGGGTCCTGGCGAGGATGGGGGTCCTGGCGAGGATGGGGGTCCTGGCGAGGGTGGGGGTCCTGGCGAGGGTGGGGGTCCTGGCGAGGGTGGGGGTCCTGGCGAGGATGGGTGTCCTGGCGCCGATGTTTGGCCCGGTGAGGGTGGTGGCCCCGGTGAGGGTGGGGGTCTGGCTGAGCTGGGGCGTCCCTGCGATTTGGGTGCCTGAGTCTTTGCTTCCCTATGAGAATCAAACAAAAGGTATACTTTTAGCACACAGACGGTAAACATTGCTTTGCGGTGGTGTACAATTGTCTGTTTATATCAAGAGATCTAAGTTCAAGACATGATGAAATTTCCCTTTTAATAAAACATAAAGAATTAACCTTTCTTGACCAAAATTCTCTGATGTCGCACACTAGTGCTCCTGAATCCAGCTGTGTAAAAAGCTGTTGAATGCCCTCTCCTTACATTCCAATTTACTATATTTTGACCATTCTGAAGAATGGTCGTATTTACGAAAAGAAACATTCCCATTCTGAACTCTCAACATTTGACATTCGGAACATCCAGAAATAACGACAGTTTACAAGTATCGTTGGTTCTGAATTATGAAATGTTGAGAGTTGAGAATGGACGTATTTACGAAAAGAAACATTCGTAAATACGTCCATTCTCAACTCTCAACAGTTGATAATTCGGAACATCCAGAACCAACGATACTTGGAAACTGTCGTTATTTGTGAATGTTCCGAATGTCAACTGTTGAGAGTTGAGAATGGACGTATTTACGAAAAGAAACATTCGTAAATACGTCCATTCTCAACTCTCAACACTTGATAATTCGGAACATCCAGAACCAACGATACTTGGAAACTGTCGTTATTTGTGAATGTTCCGAATGTCAACTGTTGAGAGTTGAGAATGGACGTATTTACGAAAAGAAACATTCGTAAATACGTCCATTCTCAACTCTCAACAGTTGATAATTCGGAACATTCACAAATAACGACAGTTTCCAAGTATCGTTGGTTCTGGATGTTCAGAATTATCAACTGTTGAGAGTTGAGAATGGACGTATTTACGAATGTTTCTTTTCGCAAATACGTCCATTCTCAACTCTCAACAGTTGATAATTCTGAACATCCAGAACCAACGATACTTGGAAACTGTCGTTATTTGTGAATGTTCCGAATTATCAACTGTTGAGAGTTGAGAATGGACGTATTTACGAATGTTTCTTTTCGTAAATACGTCCATTCTCAACTCTCAACAGTTGACATTCGGAACATCCCGAAATAACATTACTAAATATACACAAAAAATGCAAAGCTGAAAAAAATAACATGGAATTAAATCAAAAATATACTCAGTGCACATATTCATCAACAATCACGTATTAAATATCAAAACATCGCATTTTCTAAAACAGCCACGCATTTACAAAACAGCCACCGTACGAACGATGACACACACATACGAACGGCAATAGACTTATGTACGCCAGGTACTTACTATTTTTCAGCGCCTTTTTAATTTTCATAAACTGGTCCGGCTCCCTGGTTTTGATGTCCGACCATCGTTTGCGAAGCTGGTCTTTGGACCGATGGACCCCGAACTTCTCCTCCAGCCTTCTCACTACTTTGGTGAGGATTCTGTCCTTCACCATGTTGGGGTGCAGGTATGGCCCATGCTTGCCATCATAGTCGTCCTTGACGAGAATGTGCACCATCTCCACCATTTCCTCAAAGGCCATGTTTGTGGCCTTAAACCTCCTCCTCGCACGTTGTTCTTCCGCCATATTTTCTCCGACTACGCAACGAGGGGATAAGGGGCGGGGAATAGCCGAGAAAAGGAACGTCGGGGGCGGGCGACGCAAGCGGTGGTTGGCGCACGCGTAATGGTATATCCATGCTTAACGCGCGGCCTATAGAAATTTACGAACGGAAGATACGAAGGAATTCACTACATACACGATATAAATGTTGACGCACTGAAATTCTCTTTTTACGGAGTCTTTTCTCTTTTTACGAAGTCTTTGCATGTAAATGAAAGAAGCTAAATATTTATGAATGAATATATTCGGGACATGAAGAAAGCAAAAAAATAACGTCGATGGGACACTAATGTTAATTAGTAATAACGATGGTTTGCTGAATGTGTATGGTCAAGGCTTGACGTCATGACGCTTGGAGGGCAGAGGGTCACGCATACGCCGTGTATAAAGCACGAACGTGTGGTGCAATGTACCGTTCTGGCGGGAGACGAACGCAAGCCGACGCTAAACGACGCAAGCCGACGCAGTACGAAGGTAGACACGGACGAAAGGTACATTTTATTAATTTCTCTTTACCGCTGGTACTTTCAAATGATTGTCTTTTGCTTTGAAGATGTAATTTAGTACTCGGACTGTTGTTAAATATAGTAAACATGCGCAAACACCCACCTTGAAACACACACCTGCAGGTTACCTGCACTGAGCTGTATAGAGTTTGGTTAATACTAGGCTTGTACAATTCGTTTCGGAACGAATGGAAGTTCGGACGAATTTGGCAGCTTGCCGACAAACGAATGCATCAGAATGTCTAACTAAAAGGAAGGCATTTCCAAATATACGAAATAAATTCTATCGTTTATAACAAATGAATTCGATAGGATTTGAGATTCTGTCTAACGAATATTGTATACTATTACTAACTAGTTTTTTAAAAACGTAGTAACTTTAATTAACGAATACAACCTACCGAAATTAGCTATTTTGAAGATAACAGTGTACACAAACTTTTTTTTATTTTTTGGAACAAGTCTAGTAATTACATGTGGCTTTGCTGCACTATAAAGTACAGATAATCTGCAGGTAAGTCACAGGTGCACGTGGCATATCATAGTGAAAGCAGCCTTAGGACCCAATCGGACCCTCCATGCACCCTCTATGTCCCTTTACCCCTGCTTACCTTCAATCAGATACGCCAAAAAAATAAGGGGAAACGTCCCCTCCTGACAGATTGAATTGGAGGGCCCATAGAGTAGCATGGGCTGTGTCCATATCCATTCGCCATATGTGGGGTAGATCCAAACCTGTCATCTGTCCATTACAATTATTTTGGCCCATGACCAGTTACCAAGTTGCTTCGATGGTCCTCGCTCTTTAAAAGGTTGGGCACCCCTGGCTTAAATAAATGCCCATATTGTGAGCAGCTTCTGAACTATACGCCACCCATTATGGTTTGTTTTTTACTGTTTTGCAGCAATCCAAACGATGAAATCAAAATTGAATTCACCAGAATTTATTGCTCAATTTATTGAGAAGTATAGGGAGCTCACCTGTCTCTGGCAAGTAAAAAATAAAGACTACTCTGACAAAAATAAAAGGATGGCAGCATGGCTACAACTTGTGGAGTTGGCGAAAACCGTATACCCCCGAGCAACCGACACTATGGTCAAAAACAAAATTGGTGCCCTCAGAAGTGTCCACAAAAGGGAACTCAAGAGAATTGAGGAATCCAAGCGTTCTGGAGCAGGAACAGAAGAGGTGTATGTTCCAAAGTTATGGTACTTCAACAGCCTTGCTTTTTTAAAAGACCAAACGGTCCCAAGAAAATCACTATCAACTTTACCATCAGCATCAGCTGACGTCAGCGATACTGAGCAGGAGCTTACACAGGATGAAGAAGAGGAGGAGCTCAGCTTGACCCAGGTATAGCATTGTTTAAAATCTTGCCATCTCTCTCTCTCTCTCTATCTATCTATCTATATATATATATATCTTAGATATGTTGCTAATTAGATGCTAGTATGCCTAATAATTAGTTGTGTTTCCAAAAAAAGTTACATATCAATGGACAAGTAGTGGCCATAAAGTTTTGCAACACGAATGAGAAATGATGGAGTCAAATTGATAGTCTTTAATAATTGGACACATTCAAAATTAGAAAAGTAAAGAGATGAAAGGTTTGTGATTGATGACCACAAATTAAAATCATGTTGTTTTTTCACAAAGGAGGAACTTCTGAGCCAAGACGAGGCTGGGCCCAGCAGCCAACCAAGCACAGTGTGCAGAATCCCTCTCCTGCGCCCTCCCAAGAAAAGAGCCAGGAAGAGCCAACACCTGGATGAGGCCACAGCTGACTTCCTGGCTAGGGCTACATCGGTCATAACGACAGCACCCGATAGTGCTGAAGGGTTTGGCTGTTTTACAGCCAATAAGCTGAGAGAAATCGACCCAGACCAAAGGGAGCTATGTGAAGGGATCATCATACAGCTCTTCAGCAAGGCCAGGAAACGAGAGCTCACCTCAAAGTCGCACGTCTGCGATTTGGAACACCCAACTTTACCTCCTCCACAGCAACCCTACCCACCTCAGCAACCCTACCCACCTCAGCAACCCTACCCACCTCAGCAACCCTACCCACCTCAGCAACCCTACCCACCTCAGCAACCCTACCCACCTCAGCAAGCACAGCCACCTCAGCAGCATGGTGGTCAGTGGCAAAATCAGCCGCAGGATGCCCAACAAGGCCAGTGGTCTGGGGAGTTTAGGGGCTACTAATTTTGCATATTTTTTGTGGTTTCAAGTATAATTTAATAGGCTATATTTGTGTGTTGGTTTTGGGTGTACTATTTTCTGTTTAGATTTTTAATTTTTTATTTCAAATTTGGTGGACAGAAAATATGTCTATATTAATTTACTTAATTTTTTTGATGTTGTGAATTAACAATAAATAATATGTTCAAAATATGTTTAACGTTTGTTATTGATAATCATTAGAACACAAATCCTATGTAAAATATGTATGTTCGTTCTTTGTAGGTATCACCAACAAATACGATGCAATCTAAAAACATTAAAAATACAAAGAATGTGCACTGCATTTAGCAAATTCGGAATTTCACACATCACGAATGTGCTATCTAGTTAACGAACGCTAGGTTTACAAGACCGACCTCTTCATGCTGGTCCTTCCTCCCGAGCATGCGTGTTTGCACTTTGGACAAAAGTCAGTTGGTTTTGTGTACACACGTTCGGACTTTGGTCCTTCGGACTTTTGTTGGCAGAAAGTTGGTCCGTTCGCACAGCCAACAAAAGTCCGATGCAACCTTGAAAAAGTTGGTCCGATGGAGCGTACACACGGTCGGATGTTGGTCCAAACCACCTAATTTGCATGTTGGTTGGCAAAAAGTCCGAACGTGTGTACGGGCCTTTAGTGTCACATGATATGTCATTACATATAGACACCTTTTTGAAAGGCCCCAGATGCTGCAACACCTAAGCAAGAGTCACCACTAACCAAACACTGCCATGAAGACCAAGGAACTCTCCAAACAAGTAAGGGACAATGTTGTCGAGAAGTACAAGTCAGGGTCTGCGCCAGCCGCAGTGCATTGCTGGCTGATGATTGGCCAAGCATGCACGGTGACCCAGCATGTTTGGCCAATCACAGCGCCGGCAGCGAGGAGAGCCATAATTGGCCACAGGCCTCAAGAGACGGTCGCACACCAAAACTCACGGACAAGGAAGGCATTAATCAGAGAGGCAGCACAGAGACCTAAGGTAACTCTGGAGGAGCTGCAGAGTTCCACAGCAGAGACTGGAGTACCTGTACATAGGACGACAATAAGCCGTACGCTCCATAGAGTTGGGCTTTATGGCAGAGTGGCCAGAAGAAAGCCATTACTTTTAGCAAAAAACAAAATGGAACGTTTTGCATTTGCGAAAAGGCATGTGGGAGACTCCCAAAATGTATGGAGGAAGGTGCTCTGGTCTGATGAGACTAAAATTTTACTTTTTGGCCATCAAAGAAAATGCTACAGTGGTGTGAAAAAGTGTTTGCCCCCTTCCTCATTTCCTGTTCCTTTGCATGTTTGTCACACTTAAGTGTTTCGGAACATCAAACCAATTTAACCAATAGTCAAGGACAACACAAGTAAACACAAAATGCAATTTGTAAATTAAGGTGTTTATTATTAAAGGTGAAAAAAAATCCAAACCATCATGGCCCTGTGTGAAAAAGTGATTGCCCCCTAAACCTAATAACTGGTTGGGCCACCCTTAGCAGCAACAACTGCAACCAAGCATTTGCGATAACGTGCAATGAGGCTTTTACAGCGTCCTGGAGGAATTTTGGCCCACTCATCTTTGCAGAATTGTCCTAATTCAGTTACATTAGAGGGTTTTCGAGCATGAACGGCCTTTTTAAGGTCATACCACAACATCTCAATAGGATTCAGGTCAGGACTTTGGCTAGGCCACTCCAAAGTCTTCATTTTGTTTTTCTTCAGCCATTCGGTGGTGGACTTGCTGGTGTGTTTAGGATCATTGTCCTGCTGCAGAACCCAAGTTCGTTTCAGCTTGAGTACACGAACAGATGGTCGGACATTCTCCTTCAGGATCTCTTGGTAGACAGCAGAATTCATAGTTCCTTTTATCACGGCAAGTCTTCCAGGTCCTGAAGCAGCAAAACAGCCCCAGACCATCATACTACCACCACCATATTTTACTGTTGGTATAATGTTCTTTTTCTGAAATGCAGTGTTCCTTCTACGCCAGATATACTTGGACACACACCTTCCAAAGAGTTCCACTTTTGTCTCATCGGTCCACAGAATGTTGTCCCAAAAGTCTTGGGGATCATCAAGATGTGTTGTGGAGAAATTGAGACGAGCTTTGATGTTCTTTTTGCTCAGCAGTGGTTTTCTCCTTGGAACTCTGCCATGCAGGCCATTTTTGCCCAGTCTTTTCCTGATGGTGGAGGCATGAACGCTGACCTTAACTGAGGCAAGTGAGGCCTGCAGTTCCTTGGACGTTGTTGTGGGGTCTTTTGTGACCTCTTGGATGAGTCGTCGCTGCGCTCTTGGGGTAATTTTGGGCGGCCGGCCACTCCTGGGAAGGTTCACCACTGTTCCATGTCTTCGCCATTTGTGGATAATGGCTCTCACTGTGGTTCGCTGGATTCCCAAAGCTTTGGAAATGGCTTTATAACCCTTTCCAGACTGATAGATCTCAATTACTTTCTTTCTCAATTGTTCCTGAATTTCTTTGGGTCTCGGCATGATGTGTAGCTTTTAAGGATCTTCTGGTGGACCTTACTGTGTCAAGCAGCTCCTATTTAAGTGATGCCTTGATTGTGAACAGGTGTGGCAATAATCAGGCCTGGGTGTGGCTAGAGAAATTGAACTCAGGTGTGGACAACCACAGTTATAGTATGTTTTAACAAGGGGGGCAATCACTTTTTCACACAGGGCCATGATGGTTTGGATTTTTTTTCACCTTTAATAATAAACACCTTCATTTACAAATTGCATTTTGTGTTTACTTGTGTTGTCCTTGACTATTGTTTAAATTGGTTTGATGTTCCGAAACACTTAAGTGTGACAAACATGCAAAGGAACAGGAAATGAGGAAGGGGGCAAACACTTTTTCACACCACTGTATGTCTGGCGCAAACTCAACACATCACCCAAAGAACACCAGCATCATGCTGTGGGGATCTTTTTCAGCAATCAGGACAATGACCCCAAACACACAGCTAAAGCAACACTTGAGTGGTTTAAGGGGAAACAAGTAAATTTGTTGTAATGGCCTAGTCAAAGCCAAGACCTCAATCCAATAGAAAATCTGTGGTCAGATTTAAAGATTGCTGTTCACAAGCGCAAACCATCCAACTTGAAGGAGCTGGAGCAGTTTTGCAAGGAGGAATGGGCAAAAATCCCAGTGGTAAGATGTGGCAAGCTCATAGAGACTTATCCAAAGTGACTTGGAGCTGTGATAGCCGCAAAAGGTGGCTCTACAAATTATTGACTTTAGGGGGGTGAATAGTTATGCACATTGATTTTTCTGTTATTTTGTCCTATTTGTTGTTTGCTTCACAATAAAAAAAAATACATCTTCAAAGTTGTGGGCATGTTCTGTAAATTAAATGATGCAAATCCTCCAACAATCCATGTTAATTCCAGGTTGTGAGGCAACCAAACATGAAAAATGCCAAGGGGGTGAATACTTTTGCAAGGCACTGTACATATTCTGTGAATAAAAAAATGACTGCGCTAACTCTAAAACAATGTGAAAAAAGCCGCTACAAAAACAATGTGACAAGAATTCTGAGAAGTGAATAGTAAAAAATGTAGTGCTGAAAAATAAACATATATCCGTATGTAAGTAAATAATACAGAAATCAATCATGTAAAATAATGAAAATGTGGAAAAGTCCAATGCATGTGGAGGTCCTAAAAAGGACCAATATGAGTCCGCCACCAAATAGTGACTAATCAGAGATGGAATACACTGGCACTGTCCGGCAGTGAGGGCATCAACCAAAAAACAGTAAAAGTATATCTACCCTTACTGGAACAGGTAGACTTGAATGTCAGCGACAACGAGTCATAAAGGCAAGAATGCAGAGGATCGGCAGATCAACGAAAACTCCAAGGAACCCAGGACCTCCAAAAATAACTCCGAAGGGTGTTAGAGTCAGCCACCAAACTGGACCTCAGATGTTGAGAACACCAGGGCTGGAACTTAGGCACAGAAGGTCGAACTGGACCACAAATTAACTCTCGTCCGGGAGTTTATGCAAAGAAAAAATGCCTCCATATGGTGTAGGTCAAAAAAGTGTTTTTTTTTTTAATTTCTAAAAACCAGCATACATAAATAAGAATAAAAACTGTGATCACAGAATAAAAAATGAAGGACAATGTGAGAAGCAGAAAGCCAAGCCAGGCTTCTGCTTATTTTATATGATTGATTTCTGTATTATTCTTTTTTTTTTAAATCAGGTACTTTTTATTTTGTTTAAAGAACATACATAACATAAAAGAAACACAACAACAAAAAACAGAAACAAAAGTAGGGAACACAGTGCCACGCCCTTCTTAATTATACAAACATATTCCAACTTGTTACTGTAAAACACATATATCTGCATATCCTATCTTCACAATTTGTTATGTCATACAGTATTTAGCATATCTTAGTGGTTATATATCCAAAGCTGCTGTAACTGCTCACTTTATCAATAACCAGCAGAGATCAGGATTCAGCACTATGCCCCCCAACCGTTGGGTGAAATAAACTATTTACAAATCAACCTCTGCAGGTCATATATTGCTCGTTTCATCTCTTCCTCTTCTATAATCCTATTATTATATTATTACAGACTTTTATGCATTTCATATTACTAAGATGCTGTGTTAGTAGTATTGGTTCTGCCGCCTAAAATTCTGTTGTGAACCAAGCGTAGTGGTGCCAATCCAGGTGTATCCAGCCAGGGGTCCCATATGTTTTCAAATTTGTTCGGACTGCCTCGGTGCTTATAGGTAAGCTGTTCCCTAATAAGGGAGTCATTTACCGACTGCATCCACTCCGTCAGAGTGGGTGCTGTCGTTGACAACCACTTCCTGGCTAAAAGTTTCCTAGCCAGGAAAAATACTCGGACAATTGCAATGTACGTATGTGGGGTGTATTGTTCGTCATCTATCCAACCCAGTAGACATAATTTAGGCTCTATTTGAAATTTGAGATTCCATATACTATTGATAGTGTTTACCACTGCTGTCCAATATCGCTGGAGCTTCGGACATCTCCACAGCATATGGACCAATGTGCCATTATGAGCTAGGCAGCGGGGACATAACGGTGAGTCCCTTCTGTGCCATTTATGTAGTTTCTCTGGTGTACGGTAAGTATGATGTGTAATGAACAGCTGGGTAAGTTTTTGGGAGGAGGATAACGATACCTTAGGTACATTATCTAATATAGTGTTCCATTCCTCATCCGTGATATGTTCTATATCTTCTCCCCAATCTCAAAGTCATTGCCTTAGATACTTGGCTCAGGAGTGAGTTGTATATTGAGGAGATTTGTCCCTTCCGGGATAAGGAGGTAATTAGTTGGGTAAGTACTCCTGTCCTAGTTAATTTCCAGTCTCCTGCTGTGGCCTAAGTTGTAGGTATTGATAAAAGGCAGTGTTTGGCAGGTTAAATTCTGTGCGTAAGGATTGGAATTCCCGAAGTATACCTCCACAATATAGTTGTGAGATATAGCTCAGTCCGTTTTTTGACCAGTTATGGAACACCTGCAACTTATTCAATTCTAGGAAGTTGCAGTTATTCCATATACAAGACCAGTTTGTATACCCTGTATATTGTAAATGTTGCTTAACCTTATGCCATATTTTATCTATTATCAGAAATGTAGGGTATTGGCTTTGGACTCCCAGTTCACCTGCTTCACATGCATTCCACAATTCCATCACTAGACAACTGAGTTTTAATAATGTTTCGAATTGGATCAGAGGACCCAGGGCATAACCAGCCAGTTAAATGTTGCAGCTGAGCTACCATAAAATAGTAAAAAGGGTTTGGTTCCGCTAGACCCCCCGAATCTTTGGCTTCTTGTAACGTTTCAAGTTTAATTCTTGGGACTTGTTTTCTCCAGATCAAAGTACGGTATATGGTGTTAAATTTTTTGAACACATGAATGGGAATCCAAAGGGGGCATTGTGCAAGGCATATAATATCTGTGGGTTCCAGACCATCTTTATCAGGTTGCAGCGGCCAACTACCGAAAGTGGCAACCTGATCCAGCTGATCGTTTTTTCCTGATTTTTTTTTAGGAGTGGGTATATTCAGCTTTATATAATGGTTTAGATTAGGGTGTATAACTATTCCTAAATATTTAAATTTCTCCACTACTTTGATTTGCTCTGCTATCCGAGGTAGGAGACTATTCAGTGGGTCTAGGGGTAATATTGTAGACTTGTCCCAGTTTATAGTAAAGCCGGAGAATTTTCCGAACGTGTGGATCAGTTCCACTGATTTGGGTTTTGGATAAATGTAGCGCTTTAGAGAAAATTTAGTACCTAGAGAATAGGTACTATATGGGTATAGTTAAAAAGTGAACTGTCTTAATGATGGTGGTATGAAAAATAGAAGAGAAAAGGATGTTTGCCAAATGTGGCGTGGTACCAACCTCTATCTACCTTAGATATAAATGAATATAAAAGCATAAAACCTCATGACATGAGCAAAGTAAAAACGTATAATATAAAAATATAAAAGTTTATACTAAACGAATGCAGAGGGGCAAATAAAGGCTAAAAAAACTATTGTGGTTATATTTAGTGACAAAAACCTTGATTGGTTTGAGTGATAGATATATCGTGACAAATAAATATATAAAAATAGAAAGACAAGTTCTGTGACAATATCAGCTCAATAGTGGTTGAGACAGTTGGTGCCGAGTGAGAAACCTATACACCGAAGTGTATGGTAGTGAAGTCCAAAAAAATGGTTGGTGGTCAAGTGAATGGCACAATTTCCAGCAGGTGACTTCAATGTGTTACGTGGGGTGATAGTTGACTGGTGGCTCTTAAGCCTGATGGAATAAGGCTTAGCGGAACGAGTGGACTTGAAGGGGCATATGCCTCACAAGTCGCAAAGGCTTATCATTAGAAGGTTGACAGATCTCTGCTCGACTCAATGGCTCCAAGGCTCGTATAGGTACCGCATGTGTCAGTGGTCACAAGGAGATGTGTATCAGATGTAAAGGTGGGTATCAGCAATCCATGTAGAAAACCGTATTGTGATATCATGGAAGGAAAAACTTACATAGCATGATACCGTTTAAGAAAGTTTTAAAAACACTCACATTTGGTAGAATAAAAACAGGCCTGTTTTTAAATTAAAGATGGCGTGGTGCTGTCGCTCTGGTCCCACCGACGCGTTTCGTCCACATAGACGTCGTCTGGGGTATGAACCACAAGCACCAGCAGCACGCTTATAAAGGGAATGTGACCCCAAAGTAAAAAAATGGTGTATGTGCACCGGAAGTGACATCACTTCCGGTCTGGCGGAATTGTCATTAATATATTGTTTGTAATGTGATGGATCCTTATTGTTAATGAGTCCCAATATTGCTCTAATGTAGAGGATTTGAAAATCCCTCTATTTGGCTTTAAAAACGAGCTAGCAATAGCTGTAAGCATTTGAATTAGTTAACTCTACTTCGTCACTGCCGCTCCGTCCACGTGACCGCCTGTTAGCCAGGCCTCACTGTGGGTATAATGGGGCGGCAGTGTGTTGACGTCCTATTGTGTGTACCAAGCCTCGTTTTGACAAGGGGCCGGCGTGACGTGGTGACGTCAGACCCCGGAAGTTGAGGCGGAACCAAGCCTCATTTTAAGTCCGGGATATTTCCTTATTGTAATCTACGTCAGTATCCCGTGGTATGTTGTTGGGCATATGTTGCTGACACTAGAGGCGGGGACATGAGTCTCGGAGCCCATAGTCACGGTATTGAACATATGTTGCTGACACTAAGAGCGGGGACAAGAGTCTCAGAGACCCATAGTAACAGTTTGAGCAACATATTGAAAATATGTGTACATGCCAACATATTAAATAATTTCGTGTCAAATGTGTACAATTATTTATAACCGATGTTATCACTCTGGGGTGACATCACTAATGTCATCATATGTTAATTACATATAAATTGAGTTATTATGTACATTATATTAGATGCACATGAAACTAGTGTACACATTATATTGTGTGGGGCATTTAAAAGGTCATCATAAATAATTCTCTATGTAATTTATGCAAGCAACAGTGTACCCGAATTTCTAATTAGGATATATAAAAGTGCAACCCGTTAAAAACATAAATTATTTTGCACAGTCATATAAAAATTCAAATACACTGTTACTTGCACAAACCACACAGAGATAAAAAGCCTCTAAATGATAAAAGGGCAAGTAAAACTATGTAAATTCCAAAGAGATAAAAAGCCTTTATATGATAAAAGGGCAAGTAAAACAGATTATATCTAGATGCTGATTATTATTATGGTAAAAACCTAAAATTAATAATTAATCGATATAAAATGTAAAAACTCCATAAATATAAATAGATATAGATAAAATGACCGCTGGCGTGCTCTAGAAAGAGTGTATAAATGCCCGCAGTTAGTAACAATAATGTTAAATTACTGCGAATAGTATTATTGGTTTATAGAAGTGTGTGTATATATGGACGAAAAATAGAGTTAAAAAAGAGATAAAAAATGGTAATGTGACATAAATGATATATCATGCTTTATTGATGAATGCGTTAATATCCCAGTCTACGTTCATCCCTAATGGCGAGTAGGACTGCAATTGGTAGATCCAGAAGGTTTCCAGTTGTGAGACTCCTCTGGTTTTGGCTCCTCCCCTCCAAGGTGCTGTAAATTTGTCTATAATTGTGAATTGGGTACCACTGGGGTCTCTGTTATGGACTTGGCGATAATGCCTGGGTACCGTGTGTTTGGTACTCCCACTTTTTATTTTGGAAATATGCTCGGAAACTCTTGTGGTGAAGGACCGTATAGTACGACCAACATACTGTTTAGAGCATGGGCAGGTTATGAGATATACTACGTGTGTGGTGGCACATGTACAAAACTGTTTGATTGGGTATTTTATTTTAGTGACCGAAGATTCGAATTCTTTAGTTGTGCTCCTTCCTTTCACGTTATATTGGCAAACTATACACCTCTTGCAAGGGTAATATCCGACAAGGTTGTGAAAAAAGGATGGTCGTGTGGGGGGATTGATGATTGTAGGGGCTATTTGACTTTTAAGTGAAGGGGCCCCTTTATAAATCACTCTGGCATTTTCTGGTAAAAAGGGGCCTAGAACTTTATCATTCTTTAGGATATTCCAATGTTTGGCCGTTATGGATTTTACTTGTTTGTGTTGAACTGAGTATCCAGTTAAGAAAGACCATTTGAATTTGTCGTCAGGGGCGGCTCGAGTTTTATCTGCTAGAAGAGATGTTCTATCAGTTTCTACTGCGCTTTTAAGGTCTTGATCTACTTCTTCCATGTTATACCCCCTTTCTCTGAATCTCTCACGTAGGGTATTGGCTTGAGACTTGAAAGTGTCGAGATCGGTACAATTTCTCCGTAGATGGAGGAACTGGCTTTTAGGGACAGATCTGAGCCAGCTTCTGTGATGACAACTGTCGATGGGGATGAATCCATTGCGGTCTGTAGTTTTAAAATGGGTACTGAATTTAAAAATGCCCTCAGATAATTGAATCTCTAAGTCTAAAAAATGAATTTGGTTTCGGCTCCATTCATGTGTGAGTATGATGCTGCGATCATTGTTGTTCAAAAACGTAAAAAAGGTGTCCAATGATTCCTGTGACCCTTTCCATAGGAGGAGGATGTCATCAATATATCTCGCCCATAATTTTAGTTCTGGTCTAGCAATAGCATAGATGACATCCTCCTCCCACTTGGCCATGAAGATGTTCGCCAGGCTGGGGGCAAATTTAGCCCCCATGGCAACTCCCTTTTCTTGTGAGTAGAATTGCCCGTTGAACCAAAAATAGTTGTGATTGGTTGCAAAGGTAAGAAGTTCCATAATAAAATTAGTTTGTCTCCTGATTAGTGTTGGTTCCCGTTTTAAAAAGATTTTCACTGCTTCAAGGCCATGCGAGTGCGCGATGCAAGTGTATAAAGATGCTACGTCTGCAGTGGCCATGATGAAGTCTTCTTCTATAGGTACTGCTGAGAGCTTGTTAATTGCATGTTTGGTGTCCTTCAGATATGAGGGAATTTTCTGGACAATGGGTTGCAAAAAATGGTCAACGTATTTGCCAATTCTTGAGGTAACTGAATCGATGCCACTAATGATTGGGCGTCCTGGAGGTACTGTGGAGTTTTTGTGAATTTTGGGGAGGTAATAAATAGTGGGAATCCGAGGTGCTAGTGGAATTAAAAAGTCTCTTTCCTTCCGGTTTAAAATAAAGGAGTCATAACCTTTAGTGACCAATTCTGTGAGCTCTTTTATATTTTGATGTTGGATTGGATTGTAACTCTTTGTATGTATTTCCGTCACTGAGGATTTTGTACATTTCGTCCATATAGGAGGATTTGTCTAGAAGGACTATTCCGCCGCCCTTATCGGCCGGATGGATCACTAAGTCCTTGTTGTCACATAGGGATCTGACTCCTGTGCTGAGTAGAGAATTTTGGTATATGCGTTTTGGAGGGAGTTTTGCCAAATCCTTAAGTACCAGATCTCTGAAGATATTCAGAGCTCGGGCCAATTGAGTTGGAGGGTTGAACAGTGAGGGGTTTGAAAGACCTGAATGAACGGTCCCTGACATCGCTGCCCTTGCAAGGTTTCTGGTGGGATTTGAGATAATGTATCTTTGAATATTGATCTTACGTATAAATTTATGGACATCTATAAATGTTCCAAATTTGTTTAGTTTCTGGGGGGGGGGGGCAAATTTAAGGCCCTTATCTAATACTGCCTTTTCATCTTTAGTTAGTATTACCTTGCTTAGATTAAAGACCCCTTGACATGTTATGTCCTTTTGCGCTTTCCGTCTCTGTAACCGCCTCCCTCCTCTACATCCTCTCTTATGTCTGGTCCCCTTTTTCTGTTTGGGGGGTCCCTGTGAAAATCCTGGGTGGGGAAATGATTTATTTGACTATATCCATAAGTAGCTTGATCATATTCTGTATTAGGATGTGGATAAATGGTATCATCATAGTTATCACATAGAGGTAAGTAACGATTATGAGTTGGGATGGGTGGGTAGTTCGGATATGTAGAATTTGTGTAGTTCGGAGGATGATCGTAATACCGAGCGGGTGAGCCTCTTTGTTGATAGTCCTCGTAATCATATTGATAATTATTTTGAGTGGGGTAACTACCCCTACGTCCCCTCTGGCCCCTTCTGTTGGAGTTGTTGTTATTCCCTCTCCCTCTCTGTGGGGTGCGCACATTCTGGGTTTGTCCCTTATGAACGTAGTTACCTTGTGCGTTGTTTGCCGGAGGTGGTTTCCTTGGGGGTGGGGGTGGTGGTTCGTTAGTGGCTAATCTGTCCCCATTGCTGGTAGTAGCAGTATTAGTTTCCATCACTTCTGTTCCAGCAGGCTTTTGCCAGTTAAAGACTCTGCAGGATTTATAGTCGTTTATGTCTCTTGTGTATTTTTTATGTTTTTTGGCTTTTTGATCCCATTCTTGACCTACCGATAATCTTTCGGGAATGTTAGCAGCTCCATCTTTTTAATCGCATACAGCGCGATATTTCCCCCCCCCTTCAGTTCCATTGATTTAACCAGAGAGGTGGACGTATCCCCTAGAAACAGGAGTGCGTCATCGGCATATAATGCCAGTTTGTCCTCCGTTTCCCCCCGTTTAAATCCAACTATGTCCGGGTTCCCCCTTATAGCAGCAGCTAGCGGTTCTATGGCAAGGACAAAAAGTATAGGGGACAGGGGGCAGCCCTGTCTAGTGCCCCTATACAAGGAATGCATGACTTGTATAGCGCAAACCTATGCGAACTGAATCGCCTCAGGGCGCTTTTTGCCACTGGTGTCCATCTGTGGTATAGTGCGGTCCTTGCCCTGTGGGGTCCCGACACGCTTACAAACACATACACATGCAACATACACATATTTGGCCAATTTTATCAACAGGATCTAATTAACCTACCAGCATGTCTTTGGAGTGTGGGAGGAAACCGGAGTACCCGGAGGAAACCCACGCAGGCACAGGGAGAACATGCAGACTCCAGGCAGAGGGTGGTGTGGTTGGAATTTGAACCAGCGACCCTATTACTGCTAGGTGAAAGTGCTAACCACTACAGTATTATTTATTCTAATACAGGCATTGGGTTCCTTATACAGTAGTTTAATCCATGAGATTATATTATCGCCTAAATTAAGTTTTTCAAGTACTCGCCATAAAAATTCCCACTCAACACTATCAAACGCCTTAGCGGCGTCTAGTGAAAGAATAGCTCTGTGACCCTGATTATCAGTGGGGATTTGCATGTTAGGGTAGAGGTGGCGCAGGTTAGTGGCTGTTGACCTGTTTGGTATGAAGCCTGATTGGTCTGGATGCACCAGTTTTGACACCACTTTTGCAAGCCGCAATGCTATAGTTTTAGTAAGGAGTTTCAGGTCCGTATTCAGTAGGGATATGGGCCTGTATGATTCTGGCTTGTCTGGTTCCTTTCCTGGCTTTAGTATGACTACAATCACTGCTTCATACATGGACCTTGGCAAGGAGTCTGACTTAAGTGCCTCCGTAAGGGTGTGGAGTAACTCCAAATCCAAATTGCTTGTACAGTTCAATCGGTAGACCATCATTACCCGAAGCCTAATGCGGCGTACACACGATCGGAATTTCCGATGGAAACAGTCCGATGGGAGCTTTTCATCGGATTTTCCGACCGCGTGTATGCCCAGCGGTCTTTTTCTGTCGGAATTTCCGACGGACTTTGAATTGAGACCCTGTTCTCAATTTTTCCGACGGAAAACCTTTCTATCGGATTTTCCGATCATGTGTAGGCAATTCTGACACGCCAAAAATCACGCATGCTCAGAATCCACTACGAGACGGAACAGCTCGGTCTGGTAAAACTAGCGTTCGTAATGGAGCTAGCAGATTCTTCACACTGGAATTTTTTTAATTGTTCAATGCGCCGCTCATTCTCTTCTTTATAATGCTAGAAGAATGAAGTTGTTTTAATTCAAATATTTTTTATTGAAAAAATTGGTGACAAACAATACAATAACCATCTTGTAGTGCATACAAAACAAAGGAATGTACAGAAACTCAAGATATGCCTCTATTAACATCGTACGAAAGCTAGAACTTGGCTTCTGTAGCGTATATTCTGCGTACTTCTTTATCTTTCAATGGTTTGGTTGCTTTGCTCTTTCCGTTTATACCATATAAATTTTCAAACTAGGTAACATCAATATCTATATATGAAGTATTGTTAAACTGCCTTGCGGCATCAGGTAGCTATATACTTTTCAACATTCAAATAATAACGGGGGGGGGGAAGGAGTGGGAAAGAGAGGGGGGGGGGAGAAAGGGGGGGGGGGGAGGGGGAGGGGGAGGGGGAGTTACAGATATTACAGTACTCCAGTAATTCTTTAGAAATATAATCCTGTGTTAATTGTACAAACTTCATTTATACACTTTGTACAGTGAGTTCCATGATGACCAGTTAGATACGTATCTGGGACCTAAGCCGTCCCTATAGGCTAAAAAAATTTTGTATTCTGAGATAATATTTACTTTGGTTATCACTTCAGATTTTGACGAGATTTCATTTGACTTCCAATTGTTGACTATCAAGGACCTGGCGGCAAATATGATTTGCATTACTATTGCCCTTTCGGAGATTGGATATTCTGTTATGTCTATACTTAGTATGGCTTTCTCGGGTGTGGGGTGACTAATGATCCCTGTAGTTTGTGCGATGAGTTTAAAAATTTCGTTCCAGAAGCTACGAAGGTGGGGACATGACCACAACATGTGGATCAGTGTACCCACCTGTCCGCACCCCCTCCAGCAGAGATTAGTGTTGTTTCCTGGAAATTTAGCCATTATGTAGGGCGTAAGATACCATCTCGCTGTGAATTTTGCCGCCAGTTCCTCATAGTTTGAGCATCTCGAAAATCTTATGTTGTTATGTGCAGCTGCTAGCCATTGTTGCTCTGTGAATGTTTTCCCCAAATCGGTTTCCCACTTGCTATAGTGGGTGTACTTGTCAAAAGAGGATTTGTCATGTAAGAAGTTATAAATAAGAGATATGCCCTTAAGCCCCATACACACGGTAGGAATTTCGCATGGATTCTGTCCGATCGGACAATGTTGTCGAAAAATCCGACCGTGTGTATGCACCATCGGACAGTATTCGTCGGATTGTCCGACGGACAAAGTCCTATCTCCTGCTGGATAGATTTTTGGACAACACGGTCCGATCACACCAAATCCGATCGTGTGTATGGTAGTCCGACGGACAAAGTGCTACGCATGCTCAGAAGAAATTCTGTGACGGAAGCGCTCGGTCAGGTAAAACTACCTTTCCTAATCGACACAGCACATTCGTCACGCTGCAATGTTAAAATGTCTTTAATGCAGCGCATTCTCTTTTTCTTTACAATGCAAGAAGAATGACATGTTTTAGCTGCTCCTATTCACCCGCACTTCTCACAAACTTAGTTCTTTATTACTTTTCAGGATTTCTACACTACATGTTTATTTGTACTCAGATCGTAAAAGAATCTTTGTTATATTTTTAGCATGATTTCTCTTTTTTTTTTGTTTTTTTTTTTGGAATACATATTTGAAGGATTTTTTTTTTTGGAGGGGGGTTGTGTGTCTCAACTTAGCAAAACCACATTATTAACATTTGTATTTGTTGCTTAAATTTACTATGAGTTTGTTTGTTGTTGGTGCCCCTTGTTAATTATACTTTATGATTAGTGAAATGTACCTGCCTACTCACAAATAAACTGTCATTGTAGAAAAGTAAAACACAATAGGCAATGATTATTTCAAATCAAAAAGACCTTTATTTAGGTCTCAGAAACAAACCAAAGAGGAACGCAGCCATGGTGAAACTTGGGGAATTTGCAAAGCCTTGGACCCCCATGGCAACCATCATTTTTCAAGCTTAGAAAATTGGGGGCCTGAGGAGTACGTATATTAAGGGGAGTGCAATCTGGTCCTGAAGTCCAAAACATCCGGAACTGCAGCAGATGCCATCTAGGTCCCCAGGCTCTGGTCCTACGAGTAGCTCCATCTTCTCTCACACCAGACTGAATCAAGGTCGTCACTCTCAGGTCTTCCTTCCACGCTTCCTTGCACGCTGTGGCTGTCGTGCTGGTGGGGTGGCAGAAGGAGGAGGAGGCGGAGCATGGTCACTATGGCAAACCTGTGTGAGTGGGGTCATCTCCCCAGCCATCCCCTTATTTAGGACATGGAGGATGAGCCCCTCACACATGTTGCGTTGCCTCACCTCCATACCCTTCATTTTAGTGACAACCACGGAGCCAAAGGTCTCCTCGTCGGTGGGTGTGGCATGTAGGGAGGCTGAAGCCTCTCTGATCATCCGGAGCGCTGACTCTCCCGCCTCACCCCCCCTTCTCGCCCTTCTGTAGGGAAGGCGGAGGGGAGGGATTTGGGAGTCAGTCAGGCTCCGAGGCCTAGCCCCCTCTTGGCTGCCACTACCCACCTCTTGGCTGCCACTAACCCCTTCCTCCTCCTGACTGCCACATTCCACAGCCTCCTCCTGGCTGAGGTCTTCCTGTGTATGAAAAAGGGACATAGTTTCAGTTATTTGTTCATCAAACACACACAATTTTCATCTAGTGACTGTTGCAAAATGTTTACAAATAGAAAACCATACAATTCTCAGCCCTGCAGTTTAGATTCTTGCCCCAAATGTCTCCAACACTACTGTCTGTTGATATGTCAAACACGTTAGGAACTAAGCAATTGGGGATCCTGAATTAACTGAACATCATTCATTAATCACATAAATGGTTACAAAACTACTATACCTGGAACAAGCTGGGCTCCTCCACCTCTTCCAGACTGGAAGGCCCAGGTTGCTCCTCGGAAGCCTCATCAGGGGTGGCCTGCGTGCAAGGAAGCGTGGAAGGAGGAGTCGAGAGTGACTCCGTGACATCAGCCTGGTCTTTGAGAAAATGGAGACTGTCATAGTACCAGAGCTTGGGGGCATAGACCTCATCTGCTGCAGTTGCAGTTTCTTCCGACTTCAGGACCTTCTTGCGCTCCCTGATATACGCACTCCTCAGGCTGCCAATTTTCTTTCTTATATCACCAACAGTTGCCGTGGGGAACCTTGGCTTTACAAATTCCACAAGTTCCAGCAGGGCTGCGTACCTCTTTGTCTTGATGCCGTAATGGGGGTGTTTGGCCTGCCATAAAACGGGAAATTCCCTGTATTTCTCAATGAAGAGTGGGAGAAAACTCACGTCATTGAATCCCTGCATAATCTCTGCAAGACACAACACCACACAAAACACTATAAATTATGTCAGGCTAAACTCTCCTAATCTTCTCCATAAAGAAGCCTCAAGGTCGAATCAGTCTAGGCTAGTTATGTACCAACGTCAAATTGTACCTTCGTTTATAGCGATCGTCTCGTGCGTGAGCTTTCTCTCCCCTCGTCTCCCAGATCGTGGCTACGACACAGGCGTGTGACGTTTTTATATACAGTGCGCATGCGTCAAACTCCGCCCGCCCCTGACGATCTTTCTCGTCTATTCCCCACCCCTTCTCTTTACGGCGCAGTGGGGAGAGCACATGGCGGGGACACAGCAGGTGCGCCCGAAATATCCCACCAACGAGGAGGAGGACGAGGAAAGTCCGGAGGCAGAAACGTCCCGATCCCGGAGCCTGAAATTCAAGGCCTCCAATATGTCATTTGGAGAAATGTTGGAGATGGTGGACATATTAAAGAGGAGCGACTATGATGGGAAGTATAGGGCCTTACCTCAACCCCAATGTCCGCAAGGCCAAGATCATGTCTAAAGTTGTGAGGAGGCTGTACAATCATTTTGGGGTACAACGATCCAAGGAGCAACTGAGGAAACGCTGGTCAGACCTGAAACTGAGGGAGGCCGATCAGTACAGAAAGATCAAGCGAGTTCTTCAAAAAAAAGTAAGTAGTTGTGTTTTGTGTTTGATTTCTTGCTTGCATACTGCTCCATGTGTTTGGATTTTTACAAAGTTGTACATTCCAAAATGGCCACTTTCAGGTTCGTCTGTGCATTCGATCGTACTCAACCTCGATCTTTCTGCCACTGTCATGTTCGTGTGTGTGTGTCCATTCGATCGTACTCAACCTCGATCGTTCGGCCACTTATAATACGATGTTTGTTGTTTTTTGGGGGAAAGGAAGTTTGTTCTCTCTAGAAATGTCATCAAGACTGTCCAGCCAATTTATTCAATGTAAAGGAGACGTCACCCAGTAGCTGTTTACCCATCTGGACTCTAGAGCACTAGTCCTGGGACACCTAAACCCCCTTTTTATTATGCTTTTCCACACATGTGCTCCAGTGGATACTAGAGGGGGGTCTCCATCACCCAAACGTCGACCAAAAAGCTATAAGTTTAGGACCTTTACAAAGTGACTACATTCATGTTGGTGTCATTTGTAACTGGACACCCAAAAATATTGTCCCTCACTTTCAAGCAATGTTTGTCATTTCCTATTTCTGCCCTCAATAGATTGTGTTGCTAAATCTTCCTTTTGTACATTCTCATAGGGGAGCGAAAACTTCGGACGTCTGAGGAAACCCCAAAACCAACACCTCCCAAAAAAGGGGAAAGAGCAGAAGCAGAGGAGGAGGAGGAGGAGGGAGAGATCATAGAAATTGGAGAACTTGTCACCACAACAGGTGAGTGTGGGAGAACACAGCTACTGGTAAGCTAATCAATGTATGGCTGCCTCATTTCCAAGACCCTATTTTTTTTTGTTTTTGGTTTTTAGGTGACGTGGATGTTGTGGAAGAAAAATCGCACTTTACCACAGAGAGTGCCCACGTACTCATCGGGGAGATAATGGTCTGCAATAGAGATCTAGATTACATAAAGCAAAACATCAATGATGTTCAACAAAAATTGAAGAACATCATTGATGTTTTAGGAAAAATCTGAAAACGCACCAAGTAATTAACACACATTTGTGGCTGCTTCTGACCACATTTGCAAGTTAAGAACTGTGTGAAATTTGGAACATGCACACATTGTGTCTACATGTGCTAGCTCCCATCATGGTGGATGAATGACAACGTTTTTTGGGGGGTGCAACCACTTTACGAACTACTAAAGTGGTTGTGGTGAAGGGGGTGCACCCCCAAAAAACGTCCATTCATCCCCATGATGGAAAATGGCACTTTTGAAGATTCCAGGCATGTGTTTTACCATATAATGACCATTTTCAGACCCAAATTGTGTGCATGTTCTAAATTTCCACTTTCCAGGGGTGACCCCCCCATGTGATCAAGGCAAGATCAAACACACTTTGAACATATAGTCATGTCTGATCTTGTCTTCACTTTAGAAAGTTGAACTTTCCTAGTTCCTAGGTTCTGTTTTGCTCCATGCCTGGTTTTACAAAATGCGGAATGTTTGTAAACAATGTTGTAAATAACCAAGATGTTGTCAGTTTGGGCAAGAAGTTTGTAAACGCACTTGTGAATGTTTTGCAAGTAAACTTTTTTACTTTTCAAAATGTGTGGCTTCCTTATTTAAAAAACAAAATGCATTATGTATGTCAAATGTAAAGGATTTGGGGGGCAATGGGTGTTATTTACTAAAGGCAAGTCCAGTTTGCACTGCAAGTTTCTTTTCCAGGGCACTTTTTCACTGCACTTGTAGAGCATAGTGGATTTGACTTATGTAAATGACACCCACAGTGCTTTGTACGAAAACACGGAGCACAGCATTTTTGTGAATACACACATGTCTGACCTGGTGATGAAAAGGAGTATTTTGGGTGTCAGTTATGCACTACAAACCTTCTCTAGACCAAAGATTAGGTATCAAACACACAACATGAGAATAATCTTTTTGGGAAGAAGAGACTGTTACCTCCTTTTGCCCAGAAAGTGCATTCCCACTGTCGAAGGCAAAGGGAAAAAATTTCAAGGTCAAATAAGCTAGAATACGGAAATGACAAGAAATCATAGGTTGGTTGAAAAAAATTATTTAATTAAAAATGCCTCTCACACATCGTCAGGCAGAGCAATGGCCCCCCTACCCACAAAGTAGTCCATATATTGCTCGCGGACCGCGTGGGCATTTAGAGGGGGCAAGCCTGGACGTGCCACTTGAAGGGCTGTGAGGTCAGCATTTGGAGGGCCCTCCACATCTGGGCCAACGGGCACCACATAGTTCCTGTTATGTCTTTTGAGGAAGTTGTGCAATATGCAACAGGCAAGAACTATGTGGTTCAGTTTGTATTCCGCCAAGTTAATAGCCGTCAAGAACAGGCGGAAGCGGCTGGCCAGGATGCCAAAAGTGTTCTCCACAACTCTTCGGGCTCTGGACAGCCTGTAGTTGAAGACCCTCTGGTCTGGGGTGAGGGTCCTCATCGGGAACGGCCTCATCAGATGGGGAGTCAACGCAAACGCTTCATCTGCGACAAAGACGAAGGGGAGTCCTTCAGCATTCTCCTCTGGAGGTGGCAAGCACAGACTGACACTTTGGAGATGCCAGTAGAACTCCGTGTGCGCAATGGCACCACCATCCGAGATCCGGCCGTTCATCCCCACGTCCACATACATAAACTCGTATGTCGCCGACACCACCGCCAACATCACTACACTATTAAACCCCTTATAATTATAATAGTAGGACCCCGAGTTGGGCGGTGGGACGATGCGGACGTGTTTCCCATCAATTGCCCCTCCGCAGTTAGGAAAGTCCCAACGGCTGGCAAAGTGGGAGGCCACAGTCTGCCATTCCTGTGGCGTGGAAGGGAACTGTGGAGTGAAACAAGAAAAAAAAATTAGTCACTTTGCACATAAACATTGCAAGCAGATTAGACAATCAACATCTTGGAACAAGAGCATTCTTAAAAAATTGAGGCTGGAAAGTATTTGCACAGAAAAGTAGAGGCTCCCCTTCACAGATTAATCACCCCCCATCAATCCCCCCACTTCTGATGGGCCATTGCCAATAACTAGGGTTTTGGGGGGGGGGGTTGGACAGGTAACCCTCTGCACTTCATTGATTGCCAAATGGCTCAATAATGTGTGCTAGTTTGGCCAGACCCTCCTTACTTAACACTATTGGCAGCCCCCAGGAAAGCTAAAATAACATTTCAAACCCCCCCCCCCCCCCCCCCCCAAAAAAAAAGGAAAGCACATTGTGACATTCTGAAATTACCAAGCAAGCTAATAGGAGGGAAAGAACACCAAAAAAGAGGAAATGGAAAGTATGGATCCAGCCCCTTGTACTACATGCTTTGCTGAATTCATCACTAAAGATGCCCACTATAAAGAGGTAGGTATATAGTGTGTATTGACCTTGGGAAAGCCAGCAGATAGAGAATTGGTACCATCTGACAGAGCAGTTGGGGGAGGGGGTTCCTAATGAATTTGCCCCCCCCCACAAAAAAACACAAAAAAAAGGGGCTCTACATGAAGGAAACCACACAGCAAACATTTGTGCATATTTTAGGGGGTGTTTGGGGGCAAACAATACTATGCAGCAGACAAAAGACATTGCTTAAGTGACTAGGCCATAGGTGTCTATTGGGGCAGAAGAGCATGCTGGTGAGGTAAGTGAAGGGAAAAATGCATGAAGGAGAAAAGGGGCACAGCATATTAGAACATATTGCAATCATGGTAATTAGGGAAGGAGGTCAAAAATACAAGACATTAGCAAACAGAGCATACATAGAATGGAATAGTAAAGTAGAAATGTTACCTTAATATAGTCCTCCTGCAGGACCTCGATGATGGCAGAACAGGTCTCTGGAATAATGATTCCCAGGGCCTGGGGAGAGATACCTGAAGAGAACTTCAAATCCTGAAGACTTCTCCCTGTCGCCAAGTACCTCAACGTAGCAACAAGCCTCTGCTCCGGAGTGATGGCTTGTCTCATGCAGGTATCCTGCCGGCTGATAAAAGGGGTCAGCAAAGCCAAAAGACGGTGAAACACGGGGTCCGTCATCCGGAGAAAGTTCCTGAAATCATCAGGATTATTCTCCCGGATCTCACGAAGCAAAGGCATGTGCGAGAACTGATCACGCTGAAGCAACCAATTCTTGGTCCACATACTCCTCGTCACTCTGTTCATGGACGGGTCTTGGCTCAAAGCTAAAAGCCCGACACCAATTCCGCGTACAGCACGAACTCGGCGACGAGTACGCATGGGAAACATCGCTCACAAGCTCACAAACGGTCGGCTGGTCAGAACGGACAAACAGAAAGCACGGTAAACAGCAAGGCCTGAAAGAACGAAATGAATACCAGAAACGAGCAGACAATAAGCAGTGAAAATCAAAGCGTCCTATATCAAGATATAGGCCACAATGACCAACAAATGCGAACTGACTACACGCACTAATAAACAGATACGCACGACAAGCACAAACTGAAGAGCAGTAACGATCTGAGTCAGAAAACTGAGAAGCGCGAATCGTAAGTCCCCAAACTTCAACTAACTCGCGATAAACATGGGATCAGCAGAAGGAGCCCAACGGGTGCCTGACGTGGTGCTGAACTTCCCTTTTCTAGTCTCGTGGAAGACGACTTACGTCACAACGTTCTTGCAGACCGGATATTCCGACAACGTTGTCCGACCGTGTGTACGCAACACCAACATCGGACAAAGTACGACGGACAGGATCCGACCGACCTGGTCCTCGGATAATCCGCGCGTGTGTATGGGGCTTTAGACTTGGTATCTGCTGAAGTAAGGTAAGTCCAAATCTGTTTCGGAACTGAGGTGTGTGGACTACTGGTTTGTCGGAACCAAGAGGATATCTGGAGATAAGTTAGAAATTCCGAGGAAGGGATATTAAATCTTGACTGGATATCTGCGAAAGCTAGTAAGTTGCCCTTCTGTATAATATCCTGCACTACTTTCGCCCCTCCTTTTTCCCATGTTGCGGTGTTTAGGTTTGGGATTAGCCAGTTTAGGGATTCAATTGGTATGGGGATTTCTACAATTGCTGTTTCTGACTTGTGAGCTGACTTAAGGTATTTCCAGGCTTGTAAAGCGGCCTGGATAGTGGGATGGTGTATATGTAATCCAGTATTACTATGGTTACTTGCTATAAGTAGGGACTGTAAGGTTCTAGGGAAGATCCATGCATATTCTAGTTGATGCCAGGGTTTGGATGCAGATTGGATATTCCAATCTTTAAGTTGGTCTACTATTGCCGCTATATAGTAATCTTTCAGGGAGGGGACTCCCAGTCCCCCTGCTTTCTTATGTTTATGCATCATTTGGAGTGGGAACCTAGTTCTTTTACCTGCCCATATGAAGTTTATCATCTGTCTTTGTAGTGTTTTGAGAAAGGAGTCAGGAATGGATATTGGCAGGGTTCTGAATAGGTAAGTTATTTTTGGCAGTAATAACATTTTGTAGGCCGCTAAGTGACCATGCCATGACATAAAATGGTTTTGAATCCTAGTTATATCTTTATGTAATTTATGTTCTAATGGGGAGTAGTTGGCTTTAAATAGGTTAGAGATAGATGGGGTTAGTTGTATCCCTAGGTAAGGGATGGAGCTAGAGGCCCACGGGTATGGGAGGGCTTTTTGTATGCTAAACTTTAACTTCTTGTCTATCGCTATGCCTAGAATATTAGATTTGTTTTCGTTCACTTTGTAATACGCAATTTTACTAAATGCAACTAAAGTATTGTGTGCTGCTGTAAGTGAGGAATAAGGGTCAGACAGTGTCAATATGACATCGTCCGCGAATAATGATATTTTATGCTGTGTTTTATGCGAAAGGATCCCTTGGATTTCTGGGTGTTGTCTAATCTTTTCTGCTAGTGGTTCCATCATCATGGCAAAAATGATGGGCGAAAGGGGGCAACCTTGGCGTGTGTCATTAGTTATGCTAAAGTTTTTTGAGAACATCCCCTCTGTGTACACAAATGCAGATGGAGACGAGTAGAGAGCTAATATGGCTTGTTGGATCCCACTATTTTAAATTTCTGTAGTACTCGGGATAGGTATCCCCAGTGGACCCTATCGAAGGCCTTCTCTGCGTCCAGGGCTAGAAGCAGAGAAGGCCCCCCACTTCTTTCGGCAAGGTGTATCAAGTTTATCAGTCTCCTTGTGGCGTCATTGGCCTGCCTCCCCTTCACGAAGCCCACCTGATCTTGGTGGATTAACTTCGGCAAGATGGAGGCAAGCCTGTTGGCCACCAGTTTTGCATATACCTTCACATCAACATTTAACAGTGATATTGGTCTAAAATTTTGCGGGGTTGAGGGATCCTTGCCAGGTTTTGGTATGGTAATTATAGTGGCTGTTAGCATTTCCTTCGGGAATGAAGCACTAGACACAGCGGCATCAAAGATCTCTTTCATGTAAGGAGATAGTTCACTACAGAATAACTGGTAATATTCGGACGAGTAACCGTCCGGACCTGGGGATTTGTTGTGGGGCATACTTTTAATAATTTTACTGATTTCGGTAATAGACGTGGGAGCGTTTAAGACGTCCAATTCTGTATTAGGTACCCTTGGGAGATTGATAGACTCTAGAAAGTCAGAAATTAGTTGATCAGATGGTTGGTGTGTGTCAGGGTCGTTTTTGAGGTTATATAAAGCCTCGTAGTAATCGCTGAAGGCATCAGCAATTTCTTTGGGGTTGTACACTGTTTGTTTTGTTCTTGGGTTATGCATGCTATGAATTTTTTGTTGTTTCTGTTTTTCCTTCAACTGGTTTGCCAGCAGTTTCCCCGCCTTGTTGTTGTATCGGTAGCTGTTTGCCTTCAAAACACGAAAGCGGTTCTCTTGCTGGGAAACCAGGTGTGAGCGCAGTTCCTGTCTAGCCTGAAACCGAGATTCCCTCACCTTTTGCGTAGTGTTTTGTTTGTTCAAGGCTTCTAATTGTTCTATTTTACTTAAGAGATCGTTGAGCCGCTGCCTCCTCTGCCTCTTAGTTTTAGCACTTAATTGTATAAACAAGCCCCTCATAAAACTTTTATGTGTATTCCAGAGCGTGAAGGAATCGGATACCGAAGGTGAGTTTAGATCAAAAAATTCCTTCATGGCTGTTTTAAGTCTATTTAGATTTTCAGGTTGTGACATTAATGAAACATCATTTTGCCACCTGTTAGCTCTTGTTTCGGTAGGGCGATCTCCCACGCTCATGGAAATGGGTGCATGGTCAGACCACGTTATTACATGTATGTCAGAACGAGAGATTTTCTGGAGTAAAAATTTGTCTACAAGCATCAAATCTATACGTGAATATGAGTGGTGAACATTAGAGAAAAAAGTAAAGTCCCTTTCCGATGCATGTTGGCACCTCCAAACATCCTGGAGACCAGATGACAAGATAAATTGCGCTAGGGTAGGTCTGCGAGATTTTTGCTGGGGTTTAAAGGAAATGTCAAGATCCTTATTTGGGATTAAATTAAAGTCTCCACAAATGAGTAGATAACCTTGTCTAATAGCAGCGATTTTTTTCCATATTTTCTGTAGAAAGCGGTTCTGTTTGACATTTGGCAGGTATACATTAACTATTGTGTACTTGGTTTTCGCTATTTCACAGATAAGTATGAGGAACCTTCCAGATGGGTCTGCATAAGATTCTGTCAATGAGAATTCCGTTGATTCTTTAATCGCAATGGCAACTCCTGCCTTTTTCTTCGGACCGTTAGCAAAAAAGGTGTGGGGATATTTGCGATTAGTGAATAAGGGGTGATTCCCCGTCATAAAGTGTGTCTCCTGGAAGCAAATTATGTCACTCTGAAGGCGTCCGGCCTCTTTCCATGCCATTTGCCTTTTGTGTGGGCTGTTTAGGCCCTTAACATTCAATGAGGCTATCTTAAAAGCCATGCTGTGTTGCGATTTGCACGTACCTCAGGATGTGGTGATACAAAGCTGGGGGGAGGAAGTCCAGTGTGGTGAGGTTTCCTATTCTTAGCTGTGTCTGTGCTTCCTTACGTTGCTGTAGAGGTTTTCTTTCTCGACCTGGATGTTGCGCAAGTTGTTGTAGTGCTGATCCTGTAACAATAGAGGGTGAGAGGGAGGGTGGGGGAGGAAAAGATATGAGGGAGAGAGAAAGGAATAAAAAAAATAACAACCGGGCAAACTGGAGTAAAAATAAGTTGGCGATTCCAGTGGAATCCGTGCTGGTGAAACACCGCTTAATATTTGGGGGTAGAGCGGTCAATCTGGTACAAAAACTGGTGTGGTTCAAACAAGATTCGTCTTTCCGGACTTTCAGGCGGAAGAGTAGTGCTGCAAATTCGTTATTTCAGCCTGTGTCATTTTCAGAGCTTGTGCGGGTGGAGGGCAGGGAATGTGGTGGGTCTCTTTCGTCAGTCTGGGGTTCCAGAATCTGCCATTCCTTCATGAGGCGGATGCCTTCCTTTATGGTAGTCACAACATGTGCCCTGTCTTCGTATGTTATGAGTAATTTAGCCGGGTACAACCATTTGTATGGGATGTGGTGGTTGTATAATGGTTTGGTAATCGTCGCAAGTTGTCTGCGCCTTTGCATAGTATATGCAGATAAGTCTGCGAAGAATGAAAGGTCCACAAGTTCGTCCGGCAGGTCCTCCTTTCTCCTTGTTACCGCCATAAATCTGTCCTTTATGTGGTAGAAGTGTATTCTGACTATTGTATCTCTTGGCAGGTGGGATGGGATGTTTTTTGGCCTTTTCAGTCTGTGAATGCGGTCAATTACCAATTCCTCCAATGGGACTTCTGTAAGCGCCAATTTCATGAGGTTTGTAAAGTACCCCTTTAAATCTGGGGGTTTAACTGTTTCAGGGATTCCACGGATTTTAACGTTGTTACGTCTCGATCTGTCCTCTAAATCTGCTAATTTCGCTTTAATAGAGGTAATTTCGTCTTCCCTGTCGTTATGAGCGTCCACTAGGTCAAATGTGGCGGTAAAGTCCTCCATTTTAGTTTCAATGTGGGATACTCTGCTTGAGACCGCTGTGACCTCCTTCTTAAACTGCTGTGTGATAGATAACATGTCAGCATGCAGCGTTGTGCGTAGGGACACTAACATGTCCTTGAGAGTGGTGTCCATTACTGGTTGATTCAGGGTTGGGAACTCGGTTATGGAGTCTTGCAACTCCCTAGTGTTGTCTAGTGAGGAGTCAAGGCCGCTTACCTCCAGCTTCTCCGTGTCCTCCTGTTGCGTCCTTTGCCTGCTTTTCGCTGGACTGGATGAGGCCGACGGTGGAGGTGAGTATGGATGCCGCTGTCCCTCTGTGTCTTTGTTGTTGTGGCGTGCTTGGTTCGCTGCGCGGTTTGTCTGATTATGAGGGCCGCGTGTGGCGCCGCTCCGGTGGCCGGCGCCATCTTGGGCCTTCTGTCGGCTCGGCTGAGCAAAGAAGTCCGTCATCTTACCCAGCCGGGTAAGATCTTTTCTCTTACGAGATGTCATCTGGGGATGTTCCCGCACCCTATGTGGGCAGTTGTAGCCTGAAACGAGGCTTGTAGTCGGTGTAATTCCGCCTTCTGAGTCCGGTGGTTGACGGAGCTGAGCTAGTATGCGACCATCCGCTCTGCTGGCTAGCCACGCCCCCCCAGAATGAAGTTGTTTTGCTGCTCATAATCACACAGAGTTTTTACAAACGGATTTCTTTATTATTTCTAGGTCTCTCCAGAATAATATTTATATTAGAATTTAAGCCAGATCTGCATAAAATATATATAATTTTTTAAAGTGTTTTTTTTTCTTTAATAAGAATATTTGTATTATTGTATTATTTTCTCGTGCTCTCCTTTTTATTTTTTATGTTACGTTTCCACAACACCATTATTATTTATTATTTGTAAACCTGTTTGTTGTTGGTGTCCCTTGTTAATTTTGACATTGTATTTTTGAAATGTACCTGCCTACTCACCCAAAATAAATTGATTTGCTATTTGTAGAAAAACACATAGGCAAGTATTTTCTGAAAACCAAATTAAAATTTATTTCACATCAGAATTACAAAATAAAGATAAAGGCAACGCAGGAGAAATTGCTTCAATTTGTGCAGCCTTTGGCCCCCAAGGCAGACATCAAAAAAATTGGTAGCTTGAAAAGTCCATAGAAAAAGGAGTTCAATGAGGTCCAGGAGTCCCAGAGAACCGGAGCAGCAGCAGATGGTATATGTACACAGTCTGTGGTACTACAATACGCTGTGGGTTCTTTGAGACCTGAAAGCAGGGGATCACTTCCTGGTCTTCCGTAGAGCCATTCCATGCAGCCTTCCCTGCAGCCTTCCCTGGAGGCTGTGGCTCTGGAGGTGGCATTGTGGCAGGAGGAGGAGGAGGAGGAGGATGGGGGAGAGAAGATAGATGTTGGTTGTCAGACATTTCCCCACTCAACCCCTTGTGGATAGTATCAAAAATTATTTTTTCACACTTTCGCCGTTGGCCCTCCTCCATCTGTTGCAAATTAGAGGCAATATAGATGCCATAGGCCTCTGTAGCATCAAGGGGGGATCTGAGGGACTCATTAGCCTCCCTGATCAGGGCCAGTGCTGCCTCCTCTGCTTTCGTGCCCTTCCTCTGTCTTTTGTAGGGAAGGATGAGGGGAGGCACCTGGGATTGGGTATTACTGGGCCCTGCCACCTCCTGGGTGACACTTCCCCCTGCCTCCTCCTGTGTACCACAAGCCAGAGCCTCGTCCTGGCTGAGGTCATCCTGTGTATAAAAAAGGGACATAGTTTTAGTTGTTTGTTCATCAAACACACACAATTTTCAGTTCATGACTGTTGCAAATTTAATGTTAATAAATAGAAAAGACTATCATTGTGAGCCCAGCATTTTCTCTTCTTGTCCTAATCTTTTTTGGCCACTTCTGTCTATAAATATGTGAAACACTTTTTGTTACTTCATTCATTTATTAGCAATAATAACATCTACTTACCAACAATCTTTTTTTTTGCACAGATAAATTATGTATAAAAAACCTATACCTGGCTCCATCTGGGCTCCTCAATCTCCTCCTGTATGGAAGGCCCAGGTTGGTCCACAGATGCCTCAGCTGGGGTAGAGGCTGGATGGAAGGCTGGTTGGAAGGCTGGAGGAAAGGGGTGCCGGAAGCGTAGAAAGGGATTCCCTGCCCTCCATCTGGTCATCTATAAACCTCACCCTGCTGTAGTACCACAGACTGGGTACATACACCTTATCTGCTGCTACTCCGGACCTCAGGGAGTTCTGGACCTTCTGGTACTCCTTCTTATAGGTGCTTCTCAAGCTACCAATTTTTGCCTCAACAAATTTGATGTCTGCATCGGGGACCCGGGTCTTCACAAATTGAAGCAATTTCTCCAGCGTTGCCCTCCTAGCTGGTTTATTATGGTACAAGGGGTTTTTCACCTCTCACAGATTTCTCATTTCATGGTATTTATCAATGAATTCCCCAAGGAATTCTGGGTCCTTGAATGGCAGCATTATGTCTGCAAGACCAAACAAAATACAAAAATTAAAATCCCAGGATAATCTTTCAACACAAAATAGGCATCAATCTAGATTCAGTATAGGCCGCACATGACTCCAAAAAGTTTAAAATCTTACCTTCGTTGTAACGTTCGTCGTTGTTCGACGTTCTTCGTAGCGTCCGTTCCTCCTTCCTGTGCACACAGAACGTAGTTACGACACACACGTGTTTGAAGCTTTATATACACTGCGCATGCGTGAATCTCCGCCCGCGTCGCCCGCCCCTGACGTTCTTTCTAGAATATTCGCCGCCCAGTCTCTTTCGTTGCAGTGGGAGCGGAACATGGCGGAGACACAGCAGGTGCATAATAAAAGCAGTAACGAGGAGGAGGATAGCCCGGAGCCTGAAACGTCACGATCGAGGAGGAGATTTAAGGCCATAAAAATTTGGCCTTTGTGGAGATGTTGGAGATGGTGGACATCTTGAGGAGCAACGACTATGACGGGAATTATGGTCCATACCCCAACCCAAATATGAGAAAGGCCAAGATCATGAATAAAGTTGTGAAGAGTCTGTACAGTAATTTTGGGGTACGACGAACGAAGGATCAACTGAGGAAACAATGGTCGGACCTCAAATTAAGGGAGCACGATCAGTACAGGAAGATCAAGAAAGTTCTTTGAAAAAGTAAGTATATTATGCCGTGTGTACCTATTATTATTAATATTGCATGCTGCGCCATGCGTTTTCCCCTAATAAGGTCTTGTACAGTCCAAAATGGCTACTTTCATGGTCATACGCAGTAATTGTTCGTTGTAAACCTTGTTCGTTATCCAAAATACGATGTTTTCACAGATAAATGAATAAATACTTTAGTGGCTTCAATTTTTAACATTTATCCAAAAGAGTTTTTAGGACATTGTTGTCTAGATGTGTTTGAACCTAGAAGGAATATCAATCTTCATTCAGTGTAATGTATGTAGAGGACACTCTGCAGCTGTTTACACATCTGGACTCAGGTGCACATTTTAGGGTGTCAAACACAGGTACTCCAGTGGATACTTTGGGTGTCTCCAGGTGGGAAAATTATCCAAAAAAGGTAAGTATTCCAGCCTGAGGAATTAAGGGAATAAATCATGTGTTCAGCTTGGAATTCTGCCCAAACAGACAATTGTCCCCCGCTTCCAAGCAATGTTTATCATTCATATTTGTTGGCTCAAATATCTGTGTGCTAAGTATACCTTTTGTTTTATTCTCATAGGGGAACAAAGAATCGGGAACAAAAGGAACCAAGGTCACCACCAGATGAGGATGTGGAGGAAGGAGAAGTGATTGAGATTGAGACCACAACAGGTGTCTGACACCCCAGATTCAGGTAATCAGACATGTATGCCTGCCTATTTATAATACATGGTGTTTTTTTTTTATTTTTAGGCTAAGTACAGGTTGTGGAAGAACAGTCACAATCAGATAATTTCACCAGTGACCGTGCCCAAAGGCTAATCCAGGACATCATGTATTGTAGTCGCAAAAAAACTAGGGATATTGAAGTTAAACTTAAAAACATGTCCTTGGAAGAATCAAATTTTTCCCAAAATGTCCAAAATGCCCAAAATGTCCAACCTTTTATTTTTGCTGTTTAAAATCGTACAACATTTTAAAAAGCCTAATTTTGAAGATGCACACAGTATGTCAACATGTGCTATCTGCCATCAGGGGATATCAATGTACGCGTTTTGTGCCTGCAACCCCTTCCTCAAAACTCAAGTCAGTGAGAGGAAGGGGTTGCAACCCCAAAACACATACATTGATCCCCCATGATGGGAGATAGCACATGTTGACATTAGGCATGGGATCAGGATGTCAATCCCCAGTTTGCCAGAAAATTTGTGTGCATCTTCAAAATTAGGCTTTTACAGGGGTGACTGCACCCCATTTTGGACAATGTAATGTGTGATCTTGGATTCAAAAGTTTTTCTACGTAGAACTTTGTTATGCACCAGAGTTGTGTATTTTATTTTTGGAAACATGGCTGTTTATGTACCGTAACTCCAATTTTTTTGGGTGAAAATGCAAAACTTGTTATTTTTGTAAAAAAAAAAGAAAAAAAACATGTGAATGTGTACGGAGTAAAAAAAATATTTTTTGCTCAACAATGTGTGCCTTCTTCTTTCAATGATCAATACCATTTCTTTGTGTTTAAATTGGTGTTTACAGTGACAATGGGTGTTTAGATAATAATGTACAAACCACTTGGCACTACAAGTGCACTATAGGAGACACAAAAAAGAAACACAAGCAGGAAATTCAAAGCAAGGTTTTGAAAGATAAATAAAGGTAAAATTTATTGAATCACTGCTGGCAAAGCAATGGCCCCCCTCCCCGAAAAATAGTCGGAATAATTTTGCCACACTTCACGGGCACTTTGGGGGGGCAAGCCAGGACGGGCCGCTTCCAGGGACGTCAGAGATTGCAGTCCAGCGTCAGGCCCAAGTGTTACCACATAATTTGCGTTTGTCCGTTTGAAAAAATTGTGCAAAATGCAACATGCTACCACTATGGTATTCAGTTTGTATTCCGCCATATTTATGGCCATTTGGAACAGGCGGAACCGGCTGGCCAGAATACCAAACGTGTTCTCCACGACTCTTCTGGCTCTGGCCAGCCGGTAATTAAATACCCTCTTCTCCGGGGTGAGGGTCCTCTGGGGGAACGGTCGCATCAAATGGTTAGCCAAACCAAACGCCTCGTCTGCCAAGAACACAAACGGGAGTCCCTCGACATTCTCCTCCGGGGGGTGGCAATCCCAAGCCACCACTCTCGAGACATCGGTCCGGCAAAAGACTCCTCCATCAGACATCCGACCATTCCGCCCCACATCCACATATAGGAACTCATAGGTCGCCGACACCACCGATATCAACACGATACTATTGAACCCCTTATAGTTGAAATAGTATGACCCCGAATGGGGTGGTGGGACATTGTAGACGTGCTTCCCATCGATTGCCCCTCCGCAGTTCGGGAAATCCCACTGCTGGGCAAACTGGGAGGCCACAGTCTGCCATTCCTGTGGCGTGGAAGGAAACTGTGGAGTCAAACAAGAAAAATATAATTAGTACATTTGATAATAAACATTACAAGCAGATTCTACACAAACATTGTTGGCAAACATCAGTATAACATTTCTTGTAGTATTTAAAGGCTAAAATATAAGGTCCACTTATCAGATTCCTCCCCCCTCTGATGGCCCCTTGTAAATATTTTAGGGGGGAGGTATGTTTTGGACAGGTAACCACCCTCTCCACTACGTAATGGAGTAACAAAGTAATGTGTGATAGTTTGGCCAGCCCCTCCTTCATTACACTATTGGCAGCCCACTGGACAGGTAAAAAAAAAAGGAAAATGGAAGCACATTTTTGGATTCTGCTATTACCTATCACAATAATAATAGGAGGAGAAGAATTAAAACAGTAGCATTTGAAAGTATTGAGGCAGGCCCTTGCACTACATGCTTGGAAAAATTCATCCATAAATATGACCACTATAGAGGTAGGTATAATGTGTATTGGGTTTGCCAAAGTCAGCAGATAGAGGATAGGTATCAGCTGACTGAGCAGTTGGGGGAGGGGGGGTTCAAAAAAGATTTGGGGCACCACAAAATAAAGCCTCAGGCACTCTGCATGAATTTAAGGACAACTATAACATTTGTACACATTTTAGGGGGTGTTTAGGGTAAAGCATTACAATGGAGCTGACAAAATACATTGTGACTAGACTATAGGTATATATGGGCCCCGGATAGCATGCTGGGGGGGGGGGGGGGTTAGTGAAGGTAAAGATGCATGAAGGACAAAAAAGGAACATACAAAAATCCAACATGCATGAGGACAAAGGGGCACAGCATATTACAGCATATTACAGCATATTGAAATCCTGGTAATTAGGGAACGAGGAAAGAAATACAATACATTAGCAAACAGTAAATACATAGAATGTGATGTTAAAGAATACAACTTACCCTCTTATAGTCCTTCTGCAGGACCTGGATGATGGCAGAACAGGTCTTTGGAATAATGATCACCAGAGCCTGGGGGGAGATGCCTGTCGAAAACTTGAGGTCCTGAAGGCTTCTCCCTGTCGCCAAGTACCTCAACGTGGCAACTAACCTCTGCTCCGCAGTGATGGCTTGCCGCATGCAGGTATCCTGCCTGGTAATATAAGGGGACAGCAAAGCCAACAGACGGTGAAAAACGGGGTCCGTCATCCTGAGATAATTCCTGAAATCATCAGGATTATTCTCACGGATCTCACGAAGCAGAGGCATGTGCGAGAATTGGTCACGCTGGAGCAACCAATTCTTGGTCCACAAACTCCTCCTCGCCCTGTTCATGGACCGGGCTTGTGTCAAAGTAAGAACCCCAACACCAAGCCCCCGCACAGCACGAACTCTACGACAAGTATGTACACGTAACATCGCTTCTAAATGGTCGGCTGATCAGAACGGACTAAAGAAATCACTGATAAACAGCAAGGCCTGAAAGAACGAAATGCAAATCAAGCAACGAGCGGACAATAAGCACTGGAGATCAAAGCGTACTATATATAAATATATAGGCCGCAAAGACAAACAAATGCGAACTGACTACACGCACTGATAAGCAAATACGCACCGACAAGCACAAACTGTAGAGCAGGAACGATCTGAAGCACAAGTCTGAAAAAACATGAATCGTCTATAGCAAAACTTCTACTAACACGCGATAAACACGAGATCAGCAGAAGGAGCCCAACGGGTGCCGGACATGGTGCTGAACTTTCCTTTTATGGTCTCGTCGTACGTGGTGGACGTCACCGCGTTCTTGGCGGTCGGAATTTGGTGTGATCGTGTGTAGGCAACACAGCTTGAGCGGAATTCCGTCGGAAAAACCGACACAGTTTTTTCCGACGAGAATTCCGATCGTGTGTACGCGGCATTAGAGTTTGGAAAGGTAGCCAGCGCAAGTTGTAATTCTTCTATGGTAATAGGGATATTAAGAAGGATTTTATCCACTTCCTGAAGCTGGGGTAAGCTAACCGAGTCTAGAAATTGTGTTAACTCATCTATGGGATACGATACCTTAGAGGAATATAAATCCTTATAGAAGGTACAAAATTCTTCCAAGATAGAGGGCGTTTCAGTAGCCACTACGTTGGGTGAGACCGTTATACTATGAATCAATTGAGGAGGCTGTTGTGCCCTAGCTAACATGGCTAGCATGTGACCTGTCTTCTCCCCTTCCTCAAAATACGTTTGGGTTCTAAAAAATCTTTTGTTGTCAGCTTGTTGTAAGTGTATTTTGCGATAAACTTTTTGTGCGTCCCTCCATTTCCTCTCATTTTCCGGAGTGGGAGCTCCCAAATACATTTCCTCCGCCTTCTCTACTGCTTTATCAGCGTCCTCAGCCCACTTTCTGTTTCTAGTTTTAATTATGTTCACCTCTTTTATACACATCCCTCTAATAAAAGCCTTAAGGGTATCCCAGACCACCCCCGGCGCAGCTGAAGGTTTATTAGTTTCTAGGAAGTATTGAGTCCGCATACCATCTGTGTCAGTAAATAATTGAATCCAAAAAGGATTAAGCTTCCAATGAATGGGCAGACAAGTTTTTTGCAGATTCAAGCTGCACCGGCGAGTGGTTGGACAGTCCCCTTGCCAAATAGTTTACCTTCGGATCATAGGTATGAGTTAAGTCATTACCCATAGCAAAGTCTATACGCGACAAACTAGAGTGTGTCAGCGAGTGGCATGAGAATTGGGCCTGAAGAGGGAACTTACACCTCCAGAGGTCCGTTAGTCCAAGCTCCTTTACGAACCTGGCTAAGGGAGTCTGTGTCCTAGGACCCTGAGAACAGTATTTCAACAGTACATCAAGTGAAATATCCATAGCACTATTAAAGTCTCCCAAGACAAATACTGGTAACTGTGGGTGCTTGGCTAAAAATCTAGCAAAACATTGTAGCACTGTAAGAGTGAAAGGAGGAGGCACATATACATTAGCAATAATACAGGTTTGCTTCTCCCATACCCTCATTAGAAAGACAAATCTGCCCTCCGAATCAATCTGTACATCCCGTTCCTCAAATGTAGTGGACCTGGAAAAGAGGGTGCTAACCCCCCTAGAGTACCTGGTATGTACAGAGTGATATTGTACCGGGTACTTAGACATATGCAGTAACCGGTTAGCGTCTTTGGTAAGATGGGATTCTTGGAGGCATATAATACTAGGTTTTCGTTGTGAAAGAGAAGTAAACAGTGCAGTTCTCTTGGTAGGGTCATGCAGTCCCCTAATATTCCAGGATAATATTGTGTTTCTTTGGTTACTCATTGGGGTGGTGGCGGAATAATATCAAATATATCTTCCATTGCTTAGACAGTCCCTGAGTAGTAACCCACCACTCCCAAAGCGCCAAGATACCTGATCCTTCAGATGGCGTAAGCAACAGTCTTTCCAAGATTCTTCTCATTGCAATTCGAGGTGCAGAGAGGTGGGGTAAAGTAAGATGATATAAATGCCTGCAGAGATGTGGTTCTCCCAACAAGAACTGAAAATTAGAACAAACAACAAAAAAAAGAAAAAAGACAAAAAACAACAACAGATTGCCAACAACAAAAATAGGCAAAACATTCCTGAGCACGGGTGGTCTTGTTGACAAACTTCCATCCTTGCCCCGCAGGGCTACGTGGGGGTTAACAGTGAGGGCTGGGGCCCTATGACTCTGAATTCGAGGCACAGGTGGTATCTGGAGAAAATGAGGTATATTTGGTTAAGTCTTTGGTGTCTCTCCTTAAGCTCCATTTTTAAAACCAGGTGAGCAATAGGATTTTGAGGAATGTTAGAACCATAGCATGTGCGTCAGTTATGCTTGCTCCTGTGCGGCCCCCCTTAGTTGTCTCTCGTGGCAGTCAGGCCAGTTTGCAGCCATGTTTGGACTTTCAAAAAAGTGTGCTGTACCATCTGTGACTACACGTAATTTGGCCGGATATAGCATAGAGTAGATTAATGGGATTGCCCGCATTCTATTTTTCACTTCCGTGAATTTTGCTCTCTGTTTCTGTACAGCTGCAGAGAAATCAGGGTATATGGATATCTTAGACCCCTGTGTTTTCATATCCACCTTCTGTCTAGCCATGCACAGTATAATATCTCTGTCCTTATAATGTAGTAATTTCAGAAGGAATGGTCTATCATGGCCCCCTGGTGGCGGCGGTCTAGGAGGCACCCTGTGGGCTCTTTCCACTGAGAAGAATGGGGTAAGGTTGTTCTTCCCAAAGGTATCTGCCAGCCATGTTTCAATAAAATCAGTGTGGTTCTTCCCTTCAGATTTTTCAGGCATACCAACTATACCTAGGTTGGACCTTCTCAGCCTGTTTTCCATATCTTCGACTCTGGCAAATGTTGCATCTGATTTAGCAGAAGTACTGTGCATTTCTTGAATAAGGGGGGTCAGGTTGTCCTCAATGCTGCTCACCCTTCCCTCTAAAGCAGTGGCCCTCTCCCTGATCTTCTGCATATCCTGCCTAATATGTAGCAGGCCCTCCTTCATGCTTCTGACCTCCACTGAGAGTTCAGTAAGAGATATCCCATATGAGTGAACTGCAGTGAGAATGTCCTGCAATGAGGGCTCAGCGCTATCCATTATTGTGGGGCTAGAAGTATCATGGGGAGGGAGAGGGGCTGCAGAGGTACTCACTGTGCTCCACGAGGCCTCAGGCGCCATCTTCTCCAGCACATGCTGTGGGTCTTGAGGCGGCTTCACAGGGGTGTTAGTTTTGCTTGTTTTAGCTGCATTTTGTGACAGGTTATGCTGGCCGTTCCTAGGGCTGCCCGGGTCATGTGTTAATTGTGCCAGCTTTGCGGCCGCAGATGCATAGGACTCCCGGCCTGCTCGTTGCTGGAGCGGGGGGGCGCCATTTTGGGCCGGTCCGTCGGCACGAGGGGTCTCCTATTTTGCCTTGGACATCCCGGTTTCCTGTATAGTTCGCCGACCGGGTGTTGCAGCAGGGGTGGCTCCACACCGAGAGCGAAGTTTCCTGTCTATTTCGGCGGTGGTATAGGCTCACAGCAGGATTGATCGGCTCAGGATGCAGGAGCTGATGTGAGGCACGTCTGCTCACATGAACATCCAAGCCACGCCCCCCGATTTCTGTATTATTCACTTACATAGGATGTTTATTTATTTTTCAGAGCTACATTTTTTACTATTCACTGTACATATTCTATCATTAAGTTGGGTGTCTTGTTTAAACTGTATGCCAGTCTTGAACTGCATTAGATGGCAGATTTTGGCAGTGGTGGTGTGGGGAGGACTCTGGGATGATGTCCCATTGCCGTAGCAAGCATTAAATATGAGGTAGAGCCCCTGTAGGTAATTTGCGGGTATATCAATTTGTATTAAATGTTATGATTTCTCAGGGTCTTTGTGATGGAGATGAGATTCTTACATTGTTGAAGCCGTTTTGTTGTAGCCGCTGGCTTACTGTCTGGAAGAAACCTGACAGTTTGTGTGGCTGTGAAGGATGGTCTGGAGTAGGGATGAGCTTCGAGTTCGAGTCAAACTCATGTTTGACTCGAACATTGCCTGTTCGCATGTTCACCGAACAGCGAACAATTTGGGGTGTTCGCGGCAAATTCGAAAAGCTGCAAACACCCCGTAAAAGTCTATGGGAAAAATCTAAAGTGCTAATTTTAAAGGCTTATATGCAAGTTATTGTCATAAAAAGTGTTTGGGGGCCTGGGTCCTGCCCCAGGGGACATGTATCAATGCAAAAAAAAGTTTTAAAAACAGCCGTTTTTTCGGGAGCAGTGATTTTAATAATACTTAAAGTGAAACAATAAAAGTGTAGTATTCCTTTAAATTTAATACCGGGGGGGTGTCTATTGTATGCCTGTAAAGGGGCGTATGTTTCCCGTGCCTAGAACTGTCCCTGCACAAAGTGTCATTTTTGCAGGAAAAATTCATTTAAAAGCACTCGCGGCTATAATGAACTGTTGGCTCCCGTAATACAGAGAACAGTCATTGAAAGTCATTGAAAAATATTCGTGGGGTTCCCCCCAAATTCAATTACCAGACCCTTCAGGTCTGGTATGGATATTAAGGGGAACCCTGGGTCAAATTTAAAAAAAAATGACGTGGGGTTCCCCCCAAATATCCATACCAGACCCTTCAGGGATTTCAGGGATTTTCGTGTTCATTTATACAAACGATAACGAACGCGCAGTAACCGAAATAAAAGTATCTTGGAATATTAGGGGGCTTAGTGACCCAGTAAAGAGACAAGCTATGTTTACTACATTGAAACTATTTTCTCCATCTATTATTTGCCTGCAGGAGACTCCATTAACCACTTGCTTACTGGGCACTTAAACCCCCCCCCTGCCCAGATAAATTTTCAGCTTTCAGCGCTGACGCACTTTGAATGACAATTGCGCGGTCATAAAACACTGCACCCAAATTAAAGTTTTTTCCCACAAATAGAGCTTTCTTTTGGTGGTATTTAATCACAGCTGGGATTTTTTTTTTTTTGCTAAACAAACAAAAAAAAAAAAATCATGTTTAATAGTTTGTTATAAAATTTTACAAACAGGTAATATTTCTCCTTCATTGATATGCGCTGATGAGGCAGCACTGGTGGGCAACTGATAGACTGCACTGGTGGGCACTGATAGGCTGCACTGATGGGCACTGATAGGCACAGTTAAGGCGGCACTGATGGGGACAGATAAGGTGGTACTGATGGGCACAGATAAGGCGGCACTGATGGGCACAGATAAGGCGGCACTGATGGCCACTGATAATATGGCACTGATGGGCCCTGATGAGTGGCACTGATGGGTGGCACAGATGGGTGGCACTGATAGGTACCACTGATGGCACTGATAGGTGACACTGATGGACGGCACTGATGGGCACTGATGGGCACTGGTAGGTGACACTGATGGGCACTGATAGGTGGCACTGATGTCCAGCACTTTTGTTGAGACACTGATTGTGGGCACTAAAAGGTGGCACTGTGGGCACTGATAAGTGGAACTGTGGGCACTGATGGGTGGCACTGGTGGGCACTGAGGATCTGGCGGCAGCTCGCCGTGATGGGGACTGATCTCCCTCTCACAGCTGCCGGTGATTGGCTTTTTTATAGCAAATAGCCGATTACCGGCTCTGTTAACATCACATGATCATCTGTCATTGGCTGACAGCTGATCACATGGTAAGGGGTCGGGATTGACCCCTTACTCTGATCTGTGATCCAGCGAGTCTCATAGACTCGCTGATCACAGAACGCACCACACGCACCATGCAGGGGGCGCACAGGCCGCTCAGGCACGGGAGGACATCAATAGATGTTCTCCCGGCAAAGCAGGTCTGCGCTGTAGCCGTCATTCGGCTATAGCGCGGATCTGAAGTAGTTAAATACACATAAATAAAACAATTTGAAGTGTGCACAATATAGTAGGTAATATCATTCTACTTATACTACATATTCTAGAGGTGTATCTATATTTATAGCAAATCAAGTTGATTTCTCCAGCAGACAGGTAAAAATGGACACTAAAGGTCGCTATATTTTTTTATTTTGTACAATGTATAGAAAATCATATGTGTTAGCTAATATTTATATATATATATATATATATATATATATATATATATATATATATATAATTATATATATATACCACCCCTATATTCCTCAGAGTACTAGAGAACTATTGAATTTTACTTCTGATAAATCTGATGTTCCCTGGTTAATAATAGGAGATTTCAATAATTACCTTGATCCTTCCTTAGATAGATATGGTTTGGTTACCACTGTATGCACTCCCTTTGCTGGCTATATTCGGGAGATTGGCCTTATGGATGTCTGGAGAACGTTTAACTTAGATTTGCACATTATGGAATGTTAACCCTTATTGGTTTGACCTTTTTCCTTCAAAACAGAAAATAATGCTTTGATATTCTACCCCACCGTATAAAATTCAAAATGCTAACCATAACATACAAGGTAATCCACAACATCGCTCCCAGCTACATCACCAACCTCATCTGCAGATATCGCCAAAATCATCCCCTCCGCTCCTGCCAGGACCTCCTGCTCTCTAGCTCCCTTGTTACCTCCTCTCATGCTCATCTTCAGGACTTCTCTAGAGCCTCTCCCATCCTCTGGAATTCCCTGCCCCAGTATATTAGATCAGCCCCTAACCTGTCCACTTTTAGAAGATCCTTGCAAACTCACTTATTCAGGGAAGCCTATCCCACACCCACCTAACAACTCCATCAAATCATTCCCTGCATCTATTACCTTTTGTACCACCACCCCCTCCCTTTAGAATGTAAGCTCTACGAGCAGGGCCCTCCTGTCCCTTCTGTATTGAACTGTACTGTAATTGTGCTGTCCCCCCTCTACATTGTAAAGTGCTGCGTAAACTGTTGGCGCTATATAAATCGTTAATAATAATAATAATATTCTGGCCTATGGTACTGTTAACAAGCCCACTGTATCCTCAAAGATCTATTGGGATTCTTTAAAAGCTTATATGAGAGGTTTGTTTATTTCCCGAATCTCAAGGATCAAAAAAAGATCTAGGGCCTGGAAATATTTAGCGACTGAAGATGTATTAAAGGCCGAACTTCAATATATAGTGAACCCTACTACAGAAACACAACAGAAAATACAAAAACAACAGATATATGCTGGTATCTCTCGTAAAAAAGCAGAGCAGAAATGTTTTTACCTTCAGCAACCATATTTTGAGGATGGGGAAAAATATGCAATATGCAATAGTGAAATCTCAGAAACCAATGACACAAGTAGTAGAATTACAAATTTCTTGAACTGAAACTGCGCAAACTACTTTGGAGATTTCATCAGTGTTCTTTGACTTTTATAAAACCTGTATCGTAGTAAAGTACGATACAGGTGGCTGATTTGCAACTTTTTCTAAATTCCATTACATTAGTAGAATTATCAGTGGTTGATAGGGAGATGCTGGATCAGCCTTTGACATTAGAGGAACTTCAAATTTCTTCTGTTAGCTTGCCTAATAATAATAAGTCTCAGGAGCAGACATGTTACCAGAGGAGGTCTATAAGGTTTATGGAGATGATTTGTTGCCTGAATTGTTGGAGGCCTTTAACACAGCATTGGAAAGTGACTACCTCCCATCTTCCATGAATGAAGCTATTATTATAGTTTTGTTAAAACCTGATAAAACTCCTAATAATCCTGAATCATATTGCCCAATTTCATTACTCACTTCAGAAGTAAAGTTATTGGCAAAAGTGTTAGCCACTAGATTGGCAAAAGTAATAAGATAGTGCATATACACCAATCTGGTTTCATCCCAAATAGCTCTCCTGAATATAAGATGTTTATTTCTTAATTTGCAGGTTCCGTCTGAAAATATGGGTAATAGAGCTATACTGTCGCTTGATGCGGCAAAAGCTTTTGATAGCATAGAATGGGATTTTCTGTGGCTTTGTCTAGAAACATTTGGTTTTGGATCCCATAAGTTCATAAGATGGGTACAATTTCTTTATGCTGCCCGAGTGGCACGGATACAGGTAAATGGACATATATCGCCACCTTTTTCACTGCTGCTTCTGTCCATCAATCATCGAATATTATTGGGTTACGTAGATCTTTGGGAGAGGATACGATTGCTTTATACCCTGATAATACACTTCTAATTTTGGGAGATACTTTGTGCTCTTTGGAGGCAGTGATGTCTTTAATTAATACATACGGCTCTTTTTCAGGCTTTATAATAAATTGGGACAAATCAGTTAATTTACCTGTGGACCCCCTGGTAACCAATCTGCCAACTTCTGCTTCGCAATTTGCTGTAGTTTCTACATTTAAATATCTAGGGGTACAAGTCACATCACAAGTGAGTACATATGTGAAGAGGAATTTAGCCCCACTATTTAAGCGGTTTTGGCAAGTTGGTAAAATCTGGAGTAAGTTGCCTTTAACAATAATAGGTAGAGCTAATCTGATAAAGATGATATGGATGCCACAGCTGATAGGAAATGTAGATAGTCTAGGGGTGAGTCTCTGTTAAGGTGTGACTTTCAATCCCCACAGGCCTGTGAGATTAGCCCATTGAGACAATGACACAAGACAACAAAGTCTCTCCGAGCAAATCTAATCTTTATTCTTTGGTGTGAATATTTAAAGGGGCTTTCAGAAAGTACCGTCCTTTGACAAATTATCCAGTCATATACAGAGACATTTTATGACAAAAGTGAAACTAATTATTTCTAAAAAATCACGTGCTTTACAAGAAACAAAAAAACAACAAAAGAAGATAACAGGAACAGGAGAAACTAAACTAAATTACCAGTATGCACCTAGAAATTTGTGAAATAGATTACAAGGAAAAACACAAAATGGAAACTGATTATAAATAAAAATGGAAGCGGTTAAGCTAAATATCCCTTCAATCCCCTCTTAGATCATATAAGATGATCTCTACATTTTATGTTGTGTTTAAATACTTCTTTGGGATTGTGGCATAGATTTTGGATATAAAAAGGTGTGGCGCTGGTATGTCACAGATGGTAATAACACAATCTGAGAGTGACAGTTGATTGTTGTATATCCATGTAATGTGGACAAAAACATAAAGTCCATAATATAACCCAACACACAAAAAGTGAATATGTGTGTAAAGCACTGAATATGATGAAAACTAATACAAAAAAATGTGAATAATAAATCAAATTTGTAAAGAAGTGCTAGCATAAAATATACAAAATCACATGTATAATAAATATGTCCAAAGTGACAAAAATAAATTCAGGCATGCATGTCACCATACACGCTAAACAATGATATAATGTGCATTGCAAAAAAAGAGACAAAAAACACGAAAATACACCCAATAGTGATATGAAAGTTCAAAATAGGTACTAATGAAAAAATAGGTGACTATTATACGTGTTGTCTGATGATGTCCACCACCTCATGGAAATAAGCTTACCAGCTAACGTGGACTCAGATAGGCTTACGCCGTATGAGTTGGAAAGGCTGTTGGTATCACCACACCAGTAAGGACATCAAGTCACGAATCTAACAAACGACACCAAACGATCCACACTATTGGGTGTATTTTTGTGTTTTTTGTCTCTTTTTTTGCAATGCACATTATATAATTGTTCAGCGTGTATGGTGACATGCATGCCTGAATTTATTTTTGTCACTTTGGACATACCGTATTTATTATACATGTGATTTTGTATATTTTATGCTAGCACTTCTCTACAAATTAGATTTATTATTCACATTTTTTGTATTAGTTTTCATCATATTCAGTGCTTTACACACATATTCACTTTTTGTGTGTTGGGTTATATTATAGACTTTATGTTTTTGTCCACATTACATGGATATACAACAATCAACTGTCACTCTCAGATTGTGTTATTACCATCTGTGACATACCAGCGCCGCACCTTTTTATATCCAAGATTTTATTTACCAATTACAGAACTCTGTTGTGCAGGCAGCTATTACATATATACCTTCCTTAGACAGCGCAGTTTTTTCCTTTCTTTATTTTCCATTATCTATTGTGGCATAGATTGCCTGATGACTCTTCATGTATGTCATGTAGGACAGAACCTTATCATCAGATTGAAGGCTTGCAATTATGCAAGTACAACACTTAAAGCAGAGGTAAAGAATCAGAGCAAGGATAAATATCAACAATAACAAGAACAATGTCTTTTAACCATGAAAATATACCTCCAAGCCCAAATCCTGCATTGGCAAATGGGCTCCATGTTTTATCAATGTCCCTAGCTTCCTGATGGAGCTGGCCTACCTCTTTTCGGTTTTGTGCAATAATATCATAGTTGTCAGGTACCTTGGCACTTGTGTTAGAGATCCAAGTACAGCATTCATATTACTCAGTCATTTGACATAGACCTGTAAGAGCTGCACTTTCTATAGCCAACTCATGTAGTTCTAGCTGTTTTCTAATTGCTCTAGTTTTTATGTTTAACATGGCAATGTCATCTGAATTCCTCTCCATTATCTCATCCAATATACTTGAATAATTATTAAACCTTTTCATTGTATCTATACCCCATCCTGTCCAAGAAGTGAACCATGCCCAACCCATATCTTGTTTATAGAACAATTCCCTTTTGTCTCTGTGTTTGAGGAGGTATCTGGGGTGTATACTGGCCTCTAGGGGATTTCCCCTTTCATCATCCCCTACCACTCCCATGACAGGTACCAAGGATGCAAGGTAACACCCAGGGATAACACACTTTCCCACAACATACATAGATACTTTGTCCCAGTGCAAAAGGTCTCTTAGCGACAATCTCATGAGTGTACTTGTCCTGTGTTGCGATTATAAATTGGTGCAATATTTTCCCTACATTATCAGAGAAAGAGGAAAAGTTATGCAAAGTATGGTTTAGCCCTGGGTCAGATTCTTGAAACAGTGAGCAGGCAGGGGCAGAGCCTCTGGATTCGTACATGGAGATGTTAAATATTGACCTGCTGCAGAAAGAGGGGTTAGTCTGTGTCTCATTCCCTAAATTAAAACACCAATCAGGGGAATGACTCCTACCTGCTATTGGAAAGGTAACAATGTTGTTTATGTACAGAGTGGATATGTTAGTCAAGAATACAGAAGAAGTCTCTTTGAGAAAAGAGGGAATATTTAAAGGTACAGCCAAAAGGGCAATTCGGGCAGTGCTAGGATGTAATTTGCTACATATCCAACATTCTTCATACCCTGATTTTTGAGCATAAGAATACTTAAATTTTAGCAAAAGCATCTGATCAGTAAAACTATCTCCATTCTCTCTCTTGGTTTTAGCTTGTGTCACTGTAATGTTCTCTTGTGTGTGTGTGTTCCCACAGCTACTTTTAATTGCACCCACATTTTCAGGGTGGTAGATAGTTAGTGATGATCCATGTGGGTAGGAACACTGTCAGAGAGATCAGGATCAGTAGACAGAATGTCTTGCCAGAAGTCTGTGGCGAAATAAGCAAGGTCATTGTCAGAGAACTCACGCGTTCCATGCCCGTCCTCGTCCAGTAGGGGCTAATCTCCGTTCGGCAAGCGCCAATACCCATGCGCAGCCTTCTCAACGAAACCGAACGTGCGGGCGTACCCGCGTACCAACGCTGACCTGTGCGCGCCCTCGTTTGTCAATACGAACGAGGGCACGCACTTCCACGTCAGCACGAACGTGTGCGCGTAATCACGCACGGACCCGTACCTCCACCAATCCCAGCACAAGGCGCCCTATATAAACAGGGCCTTCACATGGTGTCAGTGCTGGATCATCTTCAGTCTTATCTCCTGAATACCTGCCTGAAGTTCCTGCCTACCTTGGTCCCGATTCACCTGGTTTTCCTGTTACCCTTCCTGGATTGACCCCGCTTACTGACTGCTTCCTTTGGTTTGACCTCAGCTTGGATCCCTGGACTACGGCTCTGCTCTCTGATTCGGTACCTTATCACCTGCCTGTTGCCAACCTATTGCCTGCCTTGACCACGAACTTGCCTTCTGCCTTGTACCTTGTTTGCCAGCCAGTTGCCGACCTACTTGCCTGCTTTTTGACCACGAACTTGCCCTCTGCCTTGTACCTTGTTTGCCAGCCAGTTGCCGACCTGTTTCCTGTCTTGACCTCGCGGTGCCTACATCCATCTGTTCGGCTGTTGCTGCACACAGCCTTGGATACCAACGTGAACACCAGCTCTTCAGAGGAACCAGTACTTCCAAGTACCAGTCTACCAGCCGCAGGCACTTGCACCCTTTCGTGCCCCAGCACTCCCTGTTCCCACCACCAGGGGTGTTTGGACCTGAACCGTGGACGAGGCCATCCCCAGTATCCGGACTCCGCTGTAAGGTACGTGATAGTACGATCCAGCCAGAATGGAGTCCGAAGGGGGTGCCTCGCCTTTGGAAGCTTTGTGCCAACAGATGTCGGCCCTTACCCTGGCAGTCCAGGGCCTGCGAGATGGCTATCATCAACTAGAACAGAGAGTGGAATCCATGGCCCCGGGCTCTGCAACTCATCAGGCCTCCCTGACATCCCGGTTTTCCGGCTCAGCAACCTCTGCATCGGCACCCACAGTAATGATGCCACCCCCAGAACCTCGTGTGCCCCCACCGGAACGGTTTTCAGGGGACCGCAGTAAGTTCCGCTCCTTCAGGAATGCCTGTCGGCTCTACTTCCTGCTACAACCCCGCACCTTCTCCCTGGAGAGCACTAAGGTGGGGTTCATAGTCTCCCTACTCCAAGGGGAGCCTCAGACCTGGGCCCACCGTATGTTGGAACAAGCCAGTCCTCTTCTGGATACCCTGGACTCATTTTTGGATGAAATGGCCAAGCTGTATGATGATCCTCAGCGCACCACAACAGCAGAGGCCAGCCTCCATGCCCTCCAACAAGGGCGCCGGCCAGTAGAGGACTACGTAACAGACTTTAGGCGGTGGAGTTCCGACACCTCTTGGAACGACGCCGCACTCCTCTATCAGTTCCGCATAGGCCTCTCCGAAGCTCTGAAGGATGAGCTAGCCCGAGTGGGAATCCCTAGTTCTTTGGAGGATTTGATTCAGCTGTCTATCCAGATAGACCGTCGTTTAAGAGAGCGGAGGTCCGAGAGGTCCAGCTTGACACGCCCCACATGGGTGTTACCCAAGGGTCCCAACTACCCTCCTACTCCCGTTTCCAACGTGCCTGCTGCCAACCCAGGAGCACCAGAGCCCATGCAAGTCGGCCTACTCCGCTCACCATTATCACCCGAGGAGAAACAGCGGCGTCGCCAGAACAACCTCTGCCTCTACTGTGGGGAAGCTGGGCACTACGCCAACACATGCCCGAATAAGATCCGTAAGTTCAATTCATCATCCCGTGTGCCTTTCGCCTTGTCTCTAATAAAAGCCGCTCACATCGCTGTTCCTATTTCCTTACAGCTCCCAGGAGAAATACTCCAAGTCCAGGCTATAATTGACTCTGGCGCATGTAGCTGCTTTGTGGATCATGCCTTCGCTCTACAACATAACATCCCATTAACACCTAAGCAGCATCAACTCTCCATACGGCTAGCAGATGGGTCAAATATCAAGTCCGGGCCTATTACCCTGGAGACACAACCCCTGTTCACCAGCATCCCACCAGGTCACCAGGAGCTACTCCGTCTGGATGTCATCTCCTCACCTTTGTTTCCTGTCATCCTAGGAATGCCTTGGCTACAGGCCCACAATCCCCAGGTCAACTGGGTCACCGGTGAGGTGACCTTTCAGTCCTCTTACTGTCTACAGAACTGTCTCAAGACCTTCCACCAGATTCCACCAGTTATTGGGTGCCTAAAAACGGACTCTGAATTCAAAGAGTTGGTGCCACCAGTGTACCACAACTTCCTGGACGTGTTCGATAAACAGAAAGCAGACACCCTTCCTCCCCATCGGGTCTACGACTGCCCGATTGAGTTACTACCTGGGGCCGAAATCCCTTTCGGGCGGATCTTTCCCCTGTCCGAACCTGAACTCCTGGTCCTCAAGGAGTACATCGATGAGAACCTCAAAAAGGGATTCATCCGACATTCCTCCTCCCCAGCGGGAGCCGGAATATTCTTTGTGGAAAAAAGAGATCACTCACTCCGCCCATGTGTGGATTACAGGGACCTGAATAAAGTGACAATTAAGAATCGGTACCCGCTTCCACTAGTCCCGGAATTATTTCAGAGACTCCGCTCAGCAAAAATATTTACGAAGTTGGACCTACGTGGGGCCTATAACCTGATCAGAATACGCAAGGGTGACGAATGGAAGACAGCATTCCGAACACGTTTTGGCCACTTCGAATATTTAGTCATGCCATTCGGACTATGCAACGCCCCGGCCACTTTTCAGCATTTTGTTAATAATATTTTCAGAGACTTTCTAGATTCCTTTGTAATCGTCTACCTGGACGATATCCTGATATTCTCCACCTCTCTAGAAATTCATCGTGATCATGTCAAGCAAGTTCTGGGCAGGTTAAGGCAACATGGACTTTACGCAAAAGCCGAAAAATGTGAATTCGAACGCCAGACCATTCACTTCCTCGGCCTGGTTATATCAACTGGGGGTGTAGCCATGGATCCCCAGAAAGTCTCTGCCATCATGTCCTGGCCACCTCCAAATGACAAAAAGGGGGTGCAACGTTTTGTCGGGTTCTCAAATTTTTATAGAAAATTCATCAGGAACTTCTCCAAGATCATCGCACCTATCACTCAGCTCACCAAGAAGCAAAGCCGCTTCCAGTGGACTTCAGCGGCCCAAACCGCCTTTGACCAATTAAAAAGGGCATTCACCTCCGCTCCAGTACTGAAGCACCCTGACCCTGCATTACCCTACACTCTGGAGGTCGATGCTTCAGAGAGTGCAGTGGGAGCCATCCTGTCTCAACGCCAAGGACCCAAGTCTCTAATGCACCCGGTGGCTTTCTTTTCCAGGAAACTAGGTGTATCAGAAAGGAACTATGACGTAGGTGACCGAGAACTCCTAGCAATAAAACTGGCCCTGGAAGAATGGCGGTATCTCCTGGAAGGGGCAGCACATCCGATATTGATCTTCACAGATCACAAAAATTTAGAATACCTCAGAACTGCCAGACGCCTTAGACCCCGACAGGCCAGATGGGCTCTTTTCTTTTCCCGTTTTAATTTTCATATTACTTATCGCCCTGGATCTAAAAACGTTAAACCCGATGCCTTATCCCGAATGTTCACAGAACTTGAAACCCCGTCTCCACCAGATACTATCCTGCAAGCAGGGAATTTTCTCCTGACCCAATCCAGTTTCATGACACAGCTCCGCCAAGCTTCCGTGGAAACACAATTACCTCCGGGCATCAACCTTCAGGAGAAGGATGGGTTTTTTTGGCTCAACAATAAAATTTTTATCCCTCAAGACCTACGCACCACCGTCTTACAGGCCTGCCATGACTATCCTCTGGCGGGTCACTTTGGGGGCCACAAGACTATGGATCTAATCCAGAGACACTTTTGGTGGCCAAATCTGGCCAGGGACTGCAGGAATTATGTTAACTCTTGTCTGATTTGTCTCAGAAATAAAAGCAGTAAAAATAAATCATGGGGCCTGCTAAAACCACTGTCTATTCCCGAGAGACCATGGGACAAAATCGCCATGGATTTTATTGTGGAGCTTCCCCCCTCTAAAGGGTTCTCTTCTATTTTTGTGGTGGTAGACCGCTTTTCTCGGATGGCACATTTCATTCCCATGAAAGGGACACCTTCAGCAATTGAAACCGCCAGGATCTTCATTAAAGAAATTGTCAGACTTCATGGAATCCCCAGTGACATCGTCTCTGACCGTGGAGTGCAGTTCACGTCCAAGTTTTGGAGGTCGTTATGCAAGGCACTAGGTATTAAATGTAGTCTCTCTTCAGCTTACCATCCACAGACCAACGGGCAGACCGAACGTACCAACCAAACGTTGGAACAATACCTACGTTGCTTCTCCTCGTTTTCCCAAGAGGATTGGGCCTCATTGCTTCCCTTGGCAGAATTTGCTTTTAACAATTCCATCCACTCCACCACAAACCAATCACCGTTTTTCTCCAACTACGGATTTCATCCCTCCTTTCTACCCGCACTTGTGCCCGAATCTTCTGTACCGGCTGTTCAAGATAGACTGGATTTCCTTTCCTCCAACAACCAGATGCTCAGGGAAACTATTGCTAAAGCACAGGAGGATGACAAAAAATACTTCGACAAGAAGAGAAGGGGAGAATTGAACTTGGAGGTAGGAGATCGTGTGTGGCTATCTACTACAAATTTAAAACTAGCATGCCCCTCCAAGAAATTGGGACCTAGATACTTGGGCCCTTTCCCTGTCAAGAGAAAGGTCAACCCAGTGGCCTATGAACTTGAACTCCCTGCCTCATTCAGGATACATCCGGTGTTTCATGTCTCCCTACTTAAACCTGATGTTCCAAATTCCTTTCCAGATCGTGAAGTGGGACCTCCAGAGGCTATCCGAGTGAATGGGGAAGAGGAATTTGAAATTGAAGCTATCCTGGATCACAGAAAACGGCAAGGTGAGGACCAATATTTAATTAAATGGAAAGGTTTTGGCCCAGAAGAAAATTCCTGGGAACCAAGAACGAATCTTCATGCCCAGAGACTTATACAGGCTTTTCATCGTTCCCGCTCCCAGGGTTCGTTTCAAAGAGGCATCCGGAGGCTGCCCCTAAGGAGGGGGCAATGTCAGAGAACTCACGCGTTCCATGCCCGTCCTCGTCCAGTAGGGGCTAATCTCCGTTCGGCAAGCGCCAATACCCATGCGCAGCCTTCTCAACGAAACCGAACGTGCGGGCGTACCCGCGTACCAACGCTGACCTGTGCGCGCCCTCGTTTGTCAATACGAACGAGGGCACGCACTTCCACGTCAGCACGAACGTGTGCGCGTAATCACGCACGGACCCGTACCTCCACCAATCCCAGCACAAGGCGCCCTATATAAACAGGGCCTTCACATGGTGTCAGTGCTGGATCGTCTTCAGTCTTATCTCCTGAATACCTGCCTGAAGTTCCTGCCTACCTTGGTCCTGATTCACCTGGTTTTCCTGTTACCCTTCCTGGATTGACCCCGCTTACTGACTGCTTCCTTTGGTTTGACCTCAGCTTGGATCCCTGGACTACGGCTCTGCTCTCTGATTCGGTACCTTATCACCTGCCTGTTGCCAACCTATTGCCTGCCTTGACCACGAACTTGCCTTCTGCCTTGTACCTTGTTTGCCAGCCAGTTGCCGACCTACTTGCCTGCTTTTTAACCACGAACTTGCCCTCTGCCTTGTACCTTGTTTGCCAGCCAGTTGCCGACCTGTTTCCTGTCTTGACCTCGCGGTGCCTACATCCATCTGTTCGGCTGTTGCTGCACACAGCCTTGGATACCAACGTGAACACCAGCTCTTCAGAGGAACCAGTACTTCCAAGTACCAGTCTACCAGCCGCAGGCACTTGCACCCTTTCGTGCCCCAGCACTCCCTGTTCCCACCACCAGGGGTGTTTGGACCGGAACCGTGCACGAGGCCATCCCCAGCATCCGGACTCCGCTGTAAGGTACGTGATAGTCATCTTCTTTGGCCGGACCTGCTTTCCCAGGAACTCCTCCTTTCTCTGCTTGGACTTCTGCTTGAGGGCCTCCTGTATCCAAGATCTCCTTCCTGCTCTTGGGGCTTTGGGCAACCTTTTTTCCCTCTGTTGGCATGGATCCAGGACTGGCAATTTTCCACTAGGATGGCTGTTATGGTTACTGCAACCACTGTGGTAGGAAGTCCAAAGGGATACCCTTGCTTCTTATTTCTGTTCAGCTGTTGGACCACCACGGTGTCTCCCACCTTGAAGGGGTGAGTAGCTTCCTGTGAAGAAAAAGGAGAGGTGCAAGCAACATTTCTCTCAACTGTATCCAATGTTTCAACCAATTTCCTTACATATTCTTCCTGTATTAAGTCTAAATCTCCCTTTTCTATCATTAAATGTGCTCTGGCCCATGGGGTGGGGAAAGGTCGACCCATCAAGACTTCAAAAGGTAAATACCCTGTTGTCTTGGAAGGGGTCATTCTTATTTCTGCCAGGACTGCTGGGAGGACCTTCTTCCAGTTGGCAAAGGTTCCTCCTGTGGCCTTTCTTATTTTTTTCTTTTATTGTTCTGTTCATTCTTTCTACTATCCCTGAGCTTTGAGAGTGGTAGGGAATGTGAAACTTCCATTCTATCTTGAGAGTTTTTACCAAGTCCTGGCATACCCTTGATACAAATGCAGGTCCATTGTCTGAGTTTAACCAAAGTGGGCATCCCCATCGAGGAATGATTTCCTGAACGAGGATCCTCACCACTGTTTGTGCATCTTCTTTTGTGGTTACAAAATGTTCAACTCATCTTGAGAACATGTCCACAATTACCAAAAGATATTCCTGTCTTTTGCCTAGTTTGGGCATGTGTGTGAAGTCAATCTGAAAATGTGTAAAAGGAGTTGTTGGCTATATCAGGTGTTCATGTTTGGCCTTGTGTGGGTTGTTTGGATTGTTCCTGATACATGTGATGCATCGTAATCAGCCAGGAAAGTTCTGTAATGTAAAAGACTTTCTCCAGTAGTTCACAAGTGGTCTTCCAGCCTCTGTGACCTATTCCATGGTACTGGGAAATAAAAAGTGATGCACTAGCTACTGGCATACATGGCTTCCCCTCTTTGCAGAGAAGTCCAGTTTTTGGATATTTCTGCACACCTATTTTGTCCCAATCTCTGATATCAGCTTCTTCTGCACATTCCAGAAAATCTGAAAGAACCTGTTCAATAAAAAGGGCAATTCTGGTGCTAGCAGGGGCATTTGGATCTGTGCATTTTGTGAAGTAGCAGCTTGTTTAGCAGCTAAATCAGCCAGAGCATTTCCCCTGGCTATCTCTGTCTGTTGGCCTGTGTGTGCTCTGCAGTGCTGTGGAAGATAAATCAGACCTGGGTGATGTGTCTTGGTGAATGAGGTTTATGCAATCATGTTGTGGCACAACCTCATTCTGCTCTCCTTTTAATCCTAAAAGGGCATTTAAGATTGGTGCTGGTCCTGCAGTGGGAGAAGCATATTTGATGTGCAATTTTGGATTAGAAAGCAAGATCACCTCATAGCCGCTCAACCTTTGAGCAGACATGTGCTGTGTATGTACATTTTTCAACAGGATTGATACATTGTGGGTGGTGTGAAGTGTGGTGTCATGCCCAAGAGTGAAAGAAGTGGTCATCTCAACCACCATCGCACGGGATGCTAAAGCTCTGAGACACGCAGGCATGCCTTGAACCTGCACCAGAACCATCTTTGAAAAAAAGCAATAGGGCACAACTTGCCTCCATGCTCCTGAGCGAAGACACCTGACAAAGTCTTACAACTTTCCCTTGCAAACAAATAAAACATCTTTCCATAGTTAGGGAGGCCGAGCCCTGGAGCCGTTATCATAGCATTTTTCAAATACACAAAAGCATTGCATTTCATCTGACCATTTTATACAGTCTGGCATGTCTGAACCTGTGGCTTGTCTCAGGAGATTGTCATAGTAGGAACAGTCAGATACCCATTGGCGGAAGTAACCAATCATACCAAGAAAGGTGAACATGTCTTTCTTAGTAAGTGGGCGGGGCAGACCCACAAGAGCCATAGCTCTTTTGTGATTGACTTTCCTTTCTTCTTTTGTACAAAACCAAGATATTCAACCGTTTCCTGACACCATTGCAATTTTTTCATTGACACTTTGGGACCACTTTCAAAAAGACATTTCAAAAGATCCCTCCCATCCTCCAGGGTGGCCACCCGATTAGAACTGCAGATGAGGAGCCACATACTGCAGCAGGGATGAACAGTGTCCTGGTATCCAAGCTCTGAGTGTAGTTTGGAGGACAATAGAATAGAATGCAGAGGAGTCTATATAGCCCTGGGGCCTTCTACACCATGTTAGTTGGCGTTTTTTTTTAAAACAGAAAGAAAAGATTGGCTTTGTCTCCTCATCCATAGGGACGGAAATAAAAAAATGGATTTGATATATCAATCACAGTAAAATACTGGATGGTATGGCGGTAAGTGTTGATGGCACATCAGGCACTATTGGGGCAATCGGTACCACTAGGCTATTGATGGCACTTAGGTCTTGTACAAACCTATAGTCACCATTTGCCTTCTTTACTGGGTTAATGGGAGTATTGTAGGGTGAGACAATTTCCCTTTCCTTAAGAAATCCTCGACTATTGGCTGTAAGCCATCCTCTTGGTTGTCTCTGTCTGTGTGTAGCCCCCTCTTTGTCCTTGCCCCCTCCCTCTGTATCACCCTCGTCTCTTTTTATAAAAGTTTCCCCTTTGATTTCCTGAGAAATCATTTTGATAGTGTGTCTGCAATGGTGTTTGCTTAAGAATGTCAAAACATCCTGCAGTATCCTTTGCTGTCAGTGTCTTGCAGAAATCAGTTATTGTGCTTGTAGCCCACTCTGATATTTGCTGTGTGTCCTCATGTGATGAGGTATTTCATGCAGCTCTTGATCTGGTTGTGGAATGTAAGGGGGAGGAGGTGGGGCGCATGGTACAGGCATAGAGAAGGTTGATTTAACCCTTAAATCCACCATCCCATGACTCTGTTAAACCCATTGTGGACAATGTTTGGGCTAGGATGCTATAGGGAGCCTCGGTCCAGCCGGGGATCTCCACAGCATTTTTATTTTCATCCTTCTTTTTCTTTCTAAACATTCTGATTAGATTCTTGTAGATACTGAGTCTTTTATTTCTTGGCAAAATGCCAATAAGCACTCCTTATGGCCAGAGGTCCCCCTGATCACAAGCAAGCTTTGTACATTATTACTTTTCTTATTTTTATAACCAAACAATGTTTATTTATTTTTCAAATGTTTTATTTTATTTTATTTTTTTTTGGCAGAGTGCCAACAGGTTCAAACAGTACTTTCAATTGCTGTAGTACTAATGCCACAAACAATTCCCCACTATCTATTATGGTCAGTGAGATATTAGCACTTGAACCCTTTTGACAAAAAGCCAAATATTCAAATGTTGCACCTGACTTCCCCTGCGCAAGAGATGTCAGTAGCAAAAGAAAAATTATTCAAATATCATGTTTTGATCAAAAGTTAGCCTCAGAGTATCCCACTGACTATGCCACTTTATGTATTACCTTAAAAAAGTGTTATTAACACTGCTACTACGCTCACTATCTTATACTTTAGAGTCAAAGCATTCATATGTAAATCATTAAGAGTAAACATCAATACATCACCGGATACTGTAGCATCACTCTACGTTTTGATTGGGAAACATCCATCAATCACAAAAGTCCCATTATAACACAGTGCAGTGGAAGGCGTCATCTTACCTTACAACGCTGCCAAATTCCACACAGACAGTTTACAAATTATCTTATGACTTCTACGGGCGATAGGAAGATAAGCAAAGAGATCAGGTTTTGTCCGGCACACCTTATCAGACTTTCTTTCTTATAATTACAGTACTGTATTAAATCATTTTCTATGGACTTCTAAGAGTCCTTGAAAGCCCTCCCAGGGCTTTTTCATTGTTTACCCGGAACAAATGCTGCTTCTTAAAGCAGTCTTATTCTATGGACTTCTCAGAGCCCTTTAAAAGCCTCCCCAGAGCTTTTGAAGCCCTCCCAGGGCTTATCTCGCTGTTAACTCAGAACAGCCTTTATTACTGCTTCTCAGAGCAGTTAACTTATCGAGGTCTGAAAACAACTTTTACATAAATTACAGGTCCCTTTAAAGGAAACAATTTCTAAATAGGTGTCATGGTGAGAGAAGATACATACATCAATTCTACTCACCAGACAGACATATTATAATCGATCCCGGACCGAGACCCCCAGCTGATAGGAAATGTAGATGTAGTCTAGGGGGGAGTTTCTGTTAAGGTGTGACTTTCAATCCCCACAGGCTTGTGAGATTAGCCCATTGAGACAATGACACAAGACAACAAAGTCTCTCAGAGCAAATCTAATCTTTATTCTTTGGTGTGAATATTTAAAGGGGCTTTCAGAAAGTACCGCCCTTTGACAAATTATCCAATCATTTACAGAGACATTTTATGACCAAAGTGAAACTAGTTATTTCTAAAAAATCACGTGCTTTACAAGAAACAAAACAACAAAAGAAGATAAGAGGAACATGAGAAATGAAACTAAATTACCAGTACGCACCTAGTAATATGTGAAATGGATTACAAGGAAAAACACAAAATGGAAACTGATTATAAATAAAAATGGAAGCGGTTAAGCTAAATATCCCTTCAACAACTACTATATTTGTAACTTAATTAGCCCATATGGCTAAAATGTTTTAAACAAATAGATACCCTGTTTAGAGATCATATTTGGAGATATAAACATCCCAGGATTAGATTGGAAATTTTGTTGTTGCCTAAGGATGAAGGAGGCTTGGGTGTTCCTAATGCCAGGTTGTATTATCTGGCATCCCAACTCCAGCAACTATACGGTTGGAATATTATAGATTGTGAGGATCCCATACAACAAATTATATTTTCCCAATTGCAGATAGATCCACTAGTGCAGTTAATGTTAAAGTAACTTACCATTTTTATAATAAACATAGATATCCTTCATTTTATTTGATACATAGGATTTGGACCACTGTTTAACAAGACACACGGTACAAGGGATATGTGGTAAGGCTGGCCGAAGGGCCAGCCTGTATTTGTGGGAGGAGTCGGAGAGACTATTTAAGCCTCCTCCTCTTCTAGGGCCTGGGTCGTCGGCGTTCTGGGTTCTGGGTTCTGAGCGGCGGTCGGTTGCAGGATTCATCCCTGGCCAGCATTCATCCCCTCATCACCCCTGGGTTGCTCCAGCTTGTGGGGGCGCCCTGGCATCCTTCCGTGCAGCCCATGTTCCAGCGGCGGGGGGTGCATCCTTTCCCCACGCTTCCATCTGGCCAGCGCCACCCTGCCTGTTCTCCCTTGCAGCCATCTCCCCTCAGCTCCAGCGTGCATCGCCCGCCCGCTCTCCCGGCGACCATGCCAGGAGGAGCGGGGGGCACCCGTCCTTCCGCCGTCCTCCTTCCCCACTCTCCCCACAGCAGGCAGCCCACCCTCCCTCCCGGCGCCATGCCGGGGGAGCGGGGGGCGTCCGTCCTTCCATGTTCTCCCCCCACAACCACCTTCTGTCCATGCGGCGCACATGGCGGGGGGGAGGGGCGTCCGTCCTTTCCACCCTCCACTTCTCCCCACTGCGTGCGGCATGTCCGCTTTGCCCGGAGCCATGGGGGAGGGGGTGTCCGCTCCTCCATCCTCCTCCCAAGCACTTCCCCAGGGCTCTGTCTGGCCGGGCTGCCGCCCGCCCGCTAGCCTGGGGGGGGAGGGGGGGGGGGTCGGCCGCCGCCGACTCCTCTCCCCATTTACGGTACACATCGTCTGGTTAGGGGGGGTGGTGGTCGGCCGCTCGCCGACTCCTCTCCCCCTACACGTCCAGGAGGGAGCCGCCAGTTCCTTTCTCCCTGCTGGTCTGTCTGCACTGGGGGATTACTCCTGTATCTCCCGGTGCAGATGGGGGGGAGGGGGGTGTTCCTCTCTCCCCATACAGGTCGTCAGTCCATGGGGGGGGGTGATGGGCGGCCACCTCCACTCTTCCACAACTGCCATCTCTGCAGCAGTGAGGTGCGCCATGCGGGGGAGGGGGGGGTCCGTTCTGTCCTTCCATCCACCCTCAGCTCCATCTGACCAGTGTGTCAGACCGCCCGCTTCTCCAGGGCTCCGTCTGGCCATGGTGCTGCCCGCCCGCTTCCCACGGGGTGTGCGTTCCGCCCCTGCATTTCTGTCATAGCGTTTTCTGCCCGGCAAATATTTCTGTCATAGCGTTCTCTGCCTGTCAATTCTGTCATAGCGTTTTCTGCCCGTCATTTCTGTCATAGCGTTTCTGCCCGTCATTTCTGTCATAGCGTTTTCTGCCCGTCATTTCTGTCATAGCGTTTTCTGCCCGTCATTTCTGTCATAGCGTTTCTGCCCGTCATTTCTGTCATAGCGTTTCTGCCCGTCATTTCTGTCATAGCGTTTTCTGCCCGTCATTTCTGTCATAGCGTTTTCTGCCCGTCATTTCTGTCACAGCGTTTTCTGCCCGTCATTTCTGTCATAGCGTTTTCTGCCCGTCATTTCTGTCATAGCGTTTTCTGCCCGTCATTTCTATTATAGCGTTTTCTGCCCGTCATTTCTGTCACAGCGTTTTCTGCCCGTCATTTCTGTCATAGCATTTCTGCCCGTCATTTCTGTCATAGCGTTTTCTGCCCGGCATTTCTGTCATAGCGTTTTCTGCCCGTCATTTCTGTCACAGCGTTTTCTGCCCGTCATTTCTGTCATAGCGTTTTATGCCCGTCATTTCTGTCATTGCGGTCCGCTCCTGGATTCCTGTCATTGCGTTCCGCTCCTGGATTCCTGCCATTACGTTCTGCCCCTGCATTTTTCTGTCATTGCGTTCTGCCCCTGCATCTGCTGTCATTTCGTTCCTGCCCCTGCGATTGCTGTCATTTCGTTCCTGCCCCTGCGATTGCTGTCATTTCGTTCCTGCCCCTGCGATTGCTGTCATTTCGTTCCTGCCCCTGCGATTGCTGTCATTTCGTTCCTGCCCCTGCGATTGCTGTCATTTCGTTCCTGCCCCTGCGATTGCTGTCATTTCGTTCCTGCCCCTTGATTGCTGTCATTGGGGTTCTGCCCCTGGATTGCTGTCATTGGGTTCTGCCCCTGGATTGCTGTCATTGCGGTTCTGCCCCTGGATTGCTGTCATTTCGTTTCTGCCCCTGGATTGCTGTCATTTCGTTTCTGCCCCATGGATTGCTGTCATTGGGTTTCTGCCCCATGGATTGCTGTCATTGCGTTTCTGCTGTCATTGCGTTTCTGCCCCTGGTTGTCTGCCCCTGGATTTCTGTCATTGCGTTTCTGCCCCTGGATTTCTGTCATTGCGTTTCTGCCCCTGGATTTCTGTCATTGCGTTTCTGCCCCTGGATTTCTGTCATTGCGTTTCTGCCCCTGGATTTCTGTCATTGCGTTTATGCCCCTTGATGTCTGTCATTGCTTTTCTGCCCCTGGATGTCTGTCATTTCATCTCTGCCTCAGTGTTCAGTCTCAGCGTATTTTTCTGTCATTTGCGTTTTGTCATGGCATTTCTGCATCAGCTTTCTGTCATTGCATTTCAGTCTCAGCTTTTGTCATCGCGTCCCTGCCCCAGGTTTTCTGTCATGGCATTTCTGCCTCAGCGCTTCTGTCATTACATTTCTGCCTCAACGTTCTGTCATAGCTTTGCCCAGGATTCTGTCCTTGCGTTCTGCCCCTGGATCCATGTCATTGCGTTTCTGCCCCTGCCATTGCGTTTCTGCCCCTGGATTCATGTCATTGCGTTTCTGCCCTGGATTCATGTCATTGCGTTTCTGCCCCTGGATTCATGTCATTGCGTTTCTGCCCCTGGATTCATGTCATTGCGTTTCTGCCCCTGGATTCATGTCATTGCGTTTCTGCCCCTGGATTCATGTCATTGCGTTTCTGCCCCTGGATTCATGTCATTGCGTCTCTGCCCCTGGATTCTTGTCATTGCGTTTCTGCCTCAACATTCAGATTCAGCGTTCTGTCATAGCGTTGCTGTCATCACGTTTCTGCCTCAAGCATTTGTCACCACGTTTCTGCCTCAGCATTTCTGTCACCACGCTTGCCTCAGCAGCAGTTCTGTCATCACGTTTCTGCCTCACCATTTCCGTCATTTCATTTCCGTCATTTAGTTTCCGTCATTTCATTGCCGCCCTGGCATTTCTGTCATTGTGTTTCAGCCTCAGTGTTTCTCAGCCTCTGCGTTTCTCAGAGGGGCGTTGTTCACCCAGGGCATACTCCAGTAGCTGTTTTGTTTGTTGGTTGTCATGTCTCATCGTATCTGTGTCCATGTTGTATCGGGGTCAGTTAGTTAGGGCTCACACGTCAGGATCTGTCACGTCTACAGATCCGTACGGGCTGAGGTTTCGTTTGATAAATTGATTGTTGTCCTCAATCTTCTCGCCCGTATACCACACGTCATACGATGCATGTTCATTCACCACACTCATACGACTACCCACCACGGTCCGTGGGTACACCAGCCCTGAGTTCTTTAGTCAATTACCTGTCTCTGCGCTGCAGGTTACTCGGGCTCATACACCACTCACACGAGGAGGGGGGTCCATCGTCAGTTTCATCACGCACAGTGGTCTCGACATTTCTGCTCACGTTTCTCATTCGTAGGTAGGCACAGAGGGGTGTTGTTGTTCTCATGTCTGGTTGTCTGTCATTTCTCCAGGTTGTGTTCTCAGGTTGGGCCGTCTTGGCTGCAGCACGACGTGTTCGTATCAGGTAGGACCAGTGTTTTGTGTCTGGCATGGTTGCTCCATGTTGGCGATGCTCATTGCCATAGCGCCTACCCCATCACATCCATCAGGCATCCAGGTTTTGCACTCCTGTCAGGGGTATTTTTGCCCTCTCTTTCTCACATCCTCATACCATAGTAGGGGTAGGCCAGGGGTTGGGCGGGGGCATTTCACTGAGCTACTTCGCTGGTGTCCATGCTTCTCGGCCATCATTTTGCAGGGGTTCCTCGGGCCAGCCCTTGCTTCCTTTTCCCTACGTATCCTCTCATGCACAAGCAGTTAACTCGCATGTCTGGGTTGTCTTGGGCATCAGGCTCATTCCATCCTTCACAGGACGTTCAGGTGGGTTCTGCGTAGCTTCGCAGGTTCTTCAGGGGGTTCCTTTTCATCACCAAGTCAGGAGTCAGTGGGTTCTTCTGTCACAACGGATACTTACCGGTTACTCACTGTTGCCATCCGGGCGCACGTTAGTCTACATGTTGGATCATTACCTTCCCTTCTTCACCTAAATCTTGTGTCTTTTTGCCCTCTTTTCAGGCATACCGACCAGCCAGGCCATGGCACACCTCAGGCCTTGGTTCTTAGGAATATCGCATTTCCCACTTGAAGACTCCGATTACAAGTGGTAAGGCTGGCCGAAGGGCCAGCCTGTATTTGTGGGAGGAGTCGGAGAGACTATTTAAGCCTCCTCCTCTTCTAGGGCCTGGGTCGTCGGCATTCTGGGTTCCCACCCTCCCATTCCCCCAGCCTTTCATACTTATAGTACTTCTCATTCTTACATCAAGGGTATGCCCTCTTTTCAGGCATACCGACCAGCCAGGCCATGGCACACCTCAGGCCTTGGTTCTTAGGAATATCGCATTTCCCACTTGAAGACTCCGATTACAAACTCAATATATACCGATATGGAATAATCTACAATTCATAGTTTCATAGTTAGTAAGGTTGAATAAAGACATCAGTCCATCCAGTTCAACCTGAGCGAGTGTCTACAATTGTCCCCATCCCTGTATATTGCACACTCACATCAGTCCCTACCCTCAAGGAGCCCACAATCTAAGGTCCCCATTCATATACTAGGGCCAATTTTTTGGACAGAAGCCAATTAACCTACCTGCATGTCTTTGGATTGTGGGAGGAAACCGGAGTACCCGGGGGAAACCCACGCAGGCACAGGGAGAACATGCAAACTCCAGGCAGGAAGTGTCGTGGTTGGGATTTGAACCAGCAACCCTTCTTACTGCTAGGTGAGAGTGCTAACCACTACACCACTGTGCCGCCCAATTGCCTGAAGTGGTACAATTGCCTGAAGTGGTACTTTGTTTCTTAGCCAACTCTATTATAATGATGTTTTACAGCCATTTGATAAACTGGTAGTGAAATATCATTTGTCCAATACATTTTTTTTTCAATACTTACAGCTACGGCATGCTTTGCAGAGTCAAGCAAGGACCTTTTTATTAAAATATAATTCTTCATCATTTCTAGCTTTGGCAGTAAATTTAATGCCGCGTACACATGTGCGGACTTTTGCTGGCGGACCTAGTCCAGCGGACAATCCGCCGGACTTTCCAGCTGGGTCCGCCGGACTTTCCGAGCGTGTGGACTTGCCCACACACGCGCGGACTTGCCCACACACGCACGGACTTCTCCGGCGGATAATCCGCCGGCCAAAGTCCGCGGGACTTTTGAAAATGAACGGACTTGCCCACACACGGAGAACGTAACGGCGTGGGGGTTCCCCCCAAATCCATGTCAGACCCTCACCCGAGCACGCAGCCTGGCCGGCCAGGAAAGGGGTGGGGACGAACGAGCGCCCCCCCCCTCCTGAGCCGTACCAGGCCGCGTGCCCTCAACATGGGGGGTGCCCTGGGGAAAGGGGGGCCGTGCGCCCCCCCCACCCCAAAGCACCTTGTCCCCATGTTGATGAGGACAAGGGCCTCTTCCCGACAACCCTGGCCGTTGGTTGTCGGGGTCTGCGGGCGGGGGCTTATCGGAATCTGGGAGCCCCCTTTTATAAGGGGGCCCTCAGATCCCGGCCCCCCACCCTATGTGAATGAGTATGCTCCGGAGGTCTTCTTCCATCTTCTTGTTCTTGTTCTTGTTCTTGTTCTTGTTCTTCCGATGTTGACCCGTCGTTGTCTCTGCCCGGAATGCCAGAGCCGCGCTGCGCTGGGACTTATATAGGGACATGGGAACAGGGTCACATGCTCATGTCACATGGTGACCCCGCCCCCTTGCGATGTCACAGTCCCAGCATCCTCCGGGACTGTGATATCACAAGGGGGCGGGGTCACCATGTGACATGAGCATGTGACCCTGTCCCCATGTCCCTATATAAGTCCCAGCGCAGCGCGGCCCTGGCATTCCGGGCAGAGACAGCGACGGGTCAACATCGGAAGAAGAAGAACAAGAACAAGAACAAGAAGGCGGCGCCGGCAGCGCGGAAGACGACGACCGCCGCAAGAACAGAAGAGACCCCGGAAGACCCCCGAAGGCGGATCGAGACCCCCAGACGACGGCGGCGACGACGAAGAAGGTAGCCGGACTTCTCCGCTCGGTAAAAGAGCTTGGTAAATGGCGGAGGAGTCCGGCGAGAAGACCCCCAAGACGGAAGAAGACCCCCGGAGCAGTGCAATAAAATATTTTTTCAAAAGTGTGGGTGTTTTTGTACTTTACATTTTACACCTTAGGTGAATGGGTAGGGGTACATCGTACCCCATACTCATTCACATAGGGTGGGGGGCCGGGATCTGAGGGCCTCCTTATAAAAGGGGGCTCCCAGATTCCAATAAGCCCCCGCCCACAGACCCCGACAACCAACGGCCAGGGTTGTCGGGAAGAGGCCCTTGTCCTCATCAACATGGGGACAAGGTGCTTTGGGGTGGGGGGGCCTTTCCCCAGGGCACCCCCCATGTTGAGGGCACGCGGCCTGGTACGGCTCAGGAGGGGGGGAGCTCGTTCGTCCCCACCCCTTTCCTGGCCGGCCAGGCTGTGTGCTCGGATAAGGGTCTGACATGGATTTGGGGGAACCCCCACGCCGTTTTTCGGCGTAGGGAGTCCCTTTAAATCCATGCCAGGTCACGGAGCTAGCGCGGCGGCATTTACTGCCTACGCTAGCTACGTAACCTGAAGTCACGTGCTAAATGAACGGACTTGCCGATGAGCGGCAAGTCCGTTCATTTTCAAAAGTCCCACGGACTAACCTACTAACGGCGGGATTGTCCGCCGGACTGCCAAGTCCAGCGGATAATTTTAAAACCAAACTTAAAACTTTGGTCCGCCGGACTTTGGCGCCAAAAAGTCCGCCGGCGCCCACACACGAGGGGATTGTCCGCTGGACTTGAGTCCAGAGGATAATCCCGTGGGATAGTCCCTTCGTGTGTACGCCGCATTAGACATGCTTAACAGGGACTCATAGGATATATATATATTCTTCTATACAAAGATAGCTAGAATTGATCTACAAGAGGGTAGTTTTGGACGGTGGGGTAGAGACATAGAGACACTTAGTGATGAGGAGTGGGGGCAAGCTTTGAAAAATGTATTTAAGGTATCCCTATCCTCCTCACAGTGTTCGACTCAGTTTTTCATCATTCACAGAGCCCACTATACTACTTTAAAACTGTACCTCTGGGGTAAAGCAACTACATCAAATTGTCCAATATGCACTACTGGTACAGGTACACTTATACATATGTTGTGGCGATGTCCCAAACTGCATCGCTACTGGGAGTGTGTGTTTGATACTTTAGATTCCTTGTGCACTACACAAGTACATATTGATCCAAAAATTGCATTTCTAGGGATTATACTGAAAGATACCCTCCCAGTGGAAATGCATGGAATGTGGTTGAGAACTATCTATATGGCCAGTGAACTTATACTACAAAAATGGATATCAAACTACTCACCAACGATATATCAATGGATCAAAGCAATTAACCTTAATTTAAGAAGAGAGGAACTGACATATAAACATAGGAGGTGTCCTAAAAAAATTGTAAAAATTTGGTATTGGTGGTTAGTCTCCAATCTGCCTGAGCAGTCAGCTGAGTATATTAATGATACTAAGGAAAGTTAATAATGAGATAGAATCTTGGAGGGAGATAACTACATATGAATATATGCACCATTTAGGTGTAATAATGTGATGGAGGGGTTTAAGTAACGATTGAAATATAGTCTGGTGAGCGCAAACATGGAAGGTTTTCTTTTTTTTTTGCACTGATGCTGGGTGGGGATATGTGATGGAAATGTTTTGTGTGTTTTTTGTTTTATAATGAAAATTCAATAAAAAATATTTGATACAAAGACAGAAGGTTTTTTTATGTTATGCATTCTTTGCATTAAGATAAAAAGCTTTCTGTGTGTAGCAGCCTCCCCAGCACCACCTAATACTTATCTGAGCCCCATCTCTGTCCAGCGATGTCCAAGAGTCCCTCGGCCGTTCGGGACTCTCCTTCCTGATTGGTTGAGACACAGCAGCGGCGCCATTGGATCTTGCAGCTGTCAATCAAAATGAGTTAGCCAATCAAGAGAGAGTGGGGCAGCTCCATGTCTGAATGGACACCCTTAGCTTCAGCTTGGCTTGGGTGCCCCTATAGCAAGCTGCTTGCTGTGGGGGAACTTGACAGGAGGGAGGGGCCAGGAGTGCAGACGAGGGACCCAAGAAGAGGAGGATCCAGGCTGCCCTGTGCAAAACCACTGCACAGAGAAAGTAAGTAAGGTATGTTTGTTTTGTTTCATTAAACAAGACTTTAAAATTACCTTAACTCTGCTGGCCCGGTTTTCCCTGGCTTTTTGAGGACACATAAAAAGGGAGGGAACCATCTCTCAGGGGCACCATGGTTGGTAAGATGGCTGGAGGTACAGTTTCAGGGCTCCCCACTCAAGGAACAGTATGCTGATAAGGATGTGAACTACTACTGGCAGTTGACCACTTCCTGTGGGAGCCCAGTCATGGTTCAAAGGATATGGACTCATGCTTTGGAATCAACTAATTAGGGTATGACTACCTCATGGGGCAATCAGGGGGCACTAGTGGACTAAGTGGCACTGATAATATTATGTACAGGAATGTATAGTGAAGATAATTTGTTGAACTGTCTATTTGTTATATTTGAAAAACTTCAGTAAAGAATGTTTATTGTTATTTGACATTACCTGGTCTCAAGTTACCTGAGGACAATCTTAAAGGGTTGCAATGCATGTATGGTGTATCACAAGAACAGGAACTAAAAAGGGGACAAGACAAGTCAGAGAAGATGCAGTGCCAATGACTAACATACAGTGAAGCTATTCGAAGGAGGCTATATTGCCGTGGTAAATGACTACAGTACTAGTATCGGGTGCATAAGCAGCCAGCTAGTTGGGAGGCAGTGACTTGGCAAAGGTGATGTAAGGCCTGAGAAGTGAAGGAGGTGTGTGCTCAGGTTCCTTTGTGATTGGAACCCTGCTAATGGCATCACAGTACTGGGTGTCCTAAGGACCCAGAAATTGAAATCACAGAAATTGGAGAAAGGACTTGTAAGAAGAATAGGAATGGGTTTTGTACAAGAGTAGAGCTTTATAGTATTCAAGTGAAATATACAAATCAACGTCACTGGGAGTGAGGGGGCTGGTGCAGTAAAGGCTCAGCGGTACTGACTCAGAAATGCTGCAACTAAAGTGAGAGAGGAATTATGAAGTGTATTGATCTGCATCTGGCCACAGATTACAAGGAGTTAATTATGTTTTGTATGGAGAAGCATTGCTATCAAGTTGAAGTGCTGCCTTAACATCAACCTTACATTAAATGGCATCCTTGGCCACCTTTGGGGCACTAATGAGCGCTATATCTGGGTCCCCACTAAGGATGAGCCGAACACCCCCTGGTTTGGTTCGCAGTGGGATGCGAACGTGAAAAATCAAAAGTGCTAATTTTAAGGTTAGGTTAGGTTTATATGCAAGTTATTGCCATAAAAAGTGTTTGGGGATCTGGTCTGGTATGGATATTAAGGGGAACCCCGCACCAAAATTTAAAAAATAAATGGTGTGGGGGTCCCCCAGTCCCCCAGACACTATATACTCTGAATAGCAGTATATATACTATACAGACTGCACTATATACTCTGCAGATAAATTGGGCCTTAGGTGTTGGTGGTGCCAGAACACTGTAGCCCTCACAGTTAATCTTGTTGGGTGCAGGAATGCGCCCTGCTTAGCTATTATTTCAAAAATTGTAATTATATGCCCCTGTTTAAACAGGGGTAGAAAAATTGGGCCTTTGATTTTGGTGGCGCCAGAACACTGTAACACCACACAGTTACTCTTGTTGGGCGCAAGAACGGGCCCTGCTGTAAAATATTATATCAAAAATTGTAATTACATGCCACTGTTAAACAGGGGCAGAAAAATTGGGCCTTGGGTGATGGCGGTGGTGCCACAACACTGTAACCCCTAATAGATACCCTTGTTGGGTGCAGGAACTGGCCCTGCTGTGAAATATTATATCAAAAATTGTAATAACATGCCACTGTTAAACAGAGGCCGAAAAATTGGGCCTTGGGTGATGGTGGTGGTGCCCTAAACCAAAAGTATTGTTGGAAGCTTGCATCATCAAGATTGAGGAGAAATAGGACAGTCAGCATAGGCAGTCTTCAGGGGATACCAAATTCATAGTAAATGTAATCAGTTACATCAACATCAGGTGCTTGAGAGCTGCTGATCCAAGACTGATTCATTTTTATGAATGTGAGCTTATCAACAGAGTCTTTGGACAGGCACACTCTTTGATCTGTTACAAACCCTCCAGCAGCACTGAATGTGCATTCAGAAAGCACGCTGGATGCAGGACAGGCCAGTAGCTCGATTGCATATTTAGCAAGTTCTGGCCAGTGGTCCATCCTCAAGATCCAGTAAACCAGTGGATGCTCTGCCACATTCTCCACCGTGCTTCCTCTGACTGAACGAAGCCTCAGCAACACATTGTCCAGCATCAGGAAATGGTAACCTCCCAGGGTCTGGAAATGCTTTACACATACCTTTCTTCAAGGACTCCTGAAGATCTTTCATCCTCTGCTCCCTCTGCGAAAGCAGGATGAGTTCTGCAACTTTACCCTTGTTGTTATAACGTTGTTCACGAAGGGTTGCCAGCCAGTAATGATCCTTCTCCTTGATACCACAAATCCTAGGGTCCTTTTGCAGGCTTTGCAGAATCAGGGAGGCCATGCAGTGTAAGTTTGCAGAGGCATTCGATTCTGAGTCCTCTGGGTCACTAAGGATCACATTATCCGTAACTACCTCCTCCCAGTCATGTACAACTCCTTGGGTTTCTGGGGACTAAAAACCATCCCTTAAAGACTGCTGTTGAGTGTTATCCTCTAGATCCATAGTTACACAATCCTCCTCCTCTTCTTCCTGTGTGTTTGGCGGGCCCGCAGGAATGCTATCTGGATAAAGGGGGCCTTGAGAGGAAAGGAAGTACTCCTCTTCCTCCCGCTGTTCAAGTGCCCTGTTCATAATTCCATGAAGCATGTGCTCCAGCAGGAAGAAAAGAGGGACAGTGTCACTGATGCATGCATTGTCACTGCTCACCTTCCTTGTGGCCTCCTCAAATGGTGACAGGACAGTGCATGCGTCCTTGATCAGTAGCCACTGGTGTGGTGAAAAGAAGCCAAGCTCCCCTGACCCTGTCCTGGTGCCATACTCGCACAGGTACTCGTTGATGGCCCTCTGCTGTGTGTGCAGCTGCTGCAGCATTACCAACGTTGAGTTCCACCTGGTGGGCATGTCACAAATCAGGTGGTTGGTGGGCAGGTTTCATTCCCTTTGAATGTCAGCCAGCCGAACACTGGCATTGTATGACCGCCGTAAATGACCACAGACCTTTCTGCCTTGCCTCAGGAGATCTTGTAAGCCTGGGTACCTGGTCAAGAACCGCTGCACCACCAAATTCAGGACGTGTGCCAAACATGGAACATGAGTCAAGTGTCTCTGTAGGAGGGCGGAGAGAAGGTTGGTGCCTTTGTCGCATACAACCATTCCTGGCTGAAGCTGGCATGGTGTCAACCACCTCTGAGACTGCCCCTGCAGAGCTGACAGAATCTCTGCCCCAGTGTGGCTCCTGTCCCCTAGTCAGAACAACTCAAGCACTGCATGGCATCTTTTAGCCTGACTGCTTGCGTAGCCCCTTGAATGCTTACGGAGCACTACTGGTTAAGAGGACAAATCTGCAGAAGAGGCCATAGAGGAAGAAGAAGAGGAGGGGATGGAGGAGAGAGCAGAATCCCCACTAGGTTTTTCGAGGCGTGGTGGCAGAACAAGCTCCAACAACACTGAACCCTGTCCTGCATCCTTCCCAGATGCCAGCAGAGTTACCCAGTGAAGGAAAGGTAACATCCCTGCCCATGACTGCTGGACCATGAGTCACTGGTAATATGAACCTTACTGCTGACTTCCCTGTCCAACAATGCCAAAACATTGCCTTCCACATGCTGGTAGGGAGCCGGAATGGCCTTCCGTAAGAAGAAATTGTGTTTTGGAACCTGCCACTGTGGTACAGCACATTCCACAAATTCACGAAAGGGGGCAGAGTCTACCAACTGAAAAGGCAGCAGTTGCATAGCTAGCAATTTGGCCAAGCTAGTATTTAGACGCTGAGAATGTAGATGGCTGGGACCAAATTTATTTTTATGGTTCAACAACTGAGGTAGGGAAATTTTCTTGCTAAAATCAATTGGTGGTGTACTGCCACCAGATTAGCTGCAAGTACTTGGGACACCCATTGCTATACCTTCATTCCTCTCAGTGCAGGTTTTTGAGAGAACTGGAGGTATAGTAGGGTTGGAGATCCCAGATGAGGAGCAAGGAGAAGACTGCCTTTTTCTATGATGTAAGTCTTTCAAGTGCTGTTGCCAATGGACTGCATGGCAGGTCATCATATGTCTGGTCAAGCATGTGGTGACCAAGCAGCTGCTGTTTTGGCCACACTTGATCCGCTTCAGACATAGGTTGCAAACAGCAAAGGTGCGATCTGCTGAAAACGTGTTGAAAAATGCCCAAACCAAGAAACTTTTAAAAGTCAGCAGGGAGTCAGCAGCATCCTGCACCTGCGGAGCTCTGCGGTGTGATGTATAGGGTGACTGCCCTTAAGCTGCCCCCTAGAGGACATCCTGCCTTGTTGGAGTTGTGCCTCCTCCTCACTTTCCTCCTATCTTCTCTCAGGCACCCAAGTACAGTCAGTGACCTCATCATCCCCTCCCTCCTCATCACTGGAGCAAACTTGGCATTATGCTGCAGCTGGAGGAGCATGGCTGCCAGTTTCTTGTCCTTCTGTGGCACCCCCTCTCTCTAGGTTCAGGTTACTCCCTTTTTAACCTGTGAACCAACATCAGAGCCTTCAAATCGTTGTGCATCCTCCAACAGCATGTAAATAACACTGTGGTCAAATAATTCTGGGGACTCCTCTGTGCATGATGGTGGGGGCTACGGAAGGAGTGACTGTGGATAAGGAGCTGATGGAACAGGCCAGTTTGGCAGCTGTGTTGGAAGGCAAACTACTCTGAGCTTGGGTGACAGAGGATGAGGAGGATGAGGACTGCTTTGTTATCCACTCCACCAACTCTTCTGCATGTTGTGGCTCAATAACACGGCCAGCAGCAGAAAAAAAGGACAAGCGTGCCCCAGGGCCACCTGCAGAGGATGCGCCATGTCCACGACCACCATTGTTGACTGTAGACACAGAGGCTGCTTGCCCTCTTTTAGTGGCCTGTGAGTGTCTGCCTCTCCTCGGTGGCCTTCCGGACATGATGTATTTTTTGTTTTGCAACACCACACTACACTGTATTATATACTGTGTACACCGACTGAAGTGTATTAGAAACTATACACCACCAAATGTGGTATATATAGGCTACACTGAATGCAGAGTTTATATATATATATATATATATATATATATATATATATATATATATATATATATATATATATATATATATATATATATATATATATATATATATTATATTAATACACCACCTGAAGTGTTTTTAGAAACTTGTCAGAAACCATAAAATCAGGCAGAGACAGAAGTACAGTTAAATCACACTTGTTTAATAATAAAAGTAGAAAGAACAAACGTAGTCAAAACATAGCCAAAGTTCAGTAACCGGAACGGATAGTCAGCCAAGCCAGAAGTCAGGGATTAATGTAATGGAACAGGCAGCAGGATCTGGAGCCAGAAGGGATGTCAGCAAAGCCAATCCTAAAACAGGACCACAGGAGATAGTTTCTTGTGATGTGACCAAGGAGAAGGCAGAGTGGAACTTGTCTTTTGAGGAATTGCCTGTTGGAGCCCTGGGGGTAGATCGAAGGGTGTTCTCCACAAAGGTTCCTGGAAAATGAAGAGGAGGTACGTAGGGAAATGGGGGGGAGACATGGGAGAAGTAGAAAGAGAGACAGAAGAGGAGAGAACGGAGAGTGTGAGATGATAGGTAATTAGTGCTAGAAAAGCATACAAGACAGTAAAATGCAAAGTCTGGCATGCTGAGTCCTAGTCCAAGTCGGAGAGGGTACAACCTCAAAAAGGGTTGTCTACCTGGTGTCACCAGAGGGGTGAGTCCCTCTGCGTCACAACAGAGAGGGTGGATGGTGGGCCGTTCCGGCCATCAGGTCCCCTTATGGGGGAATGTATTACTGTGGGGCCGAAACATGGATAGGTATGCTGAGGAGCACTCCGGTGCGAGGTAACAGTTGGCAACAAAAAGGAATCCATACATTAACTGGAAAAAACAAGGGGAAGGAGGGAAGGAAGGGAGGGGGGAAGGGTGGTAGACGTGACATTAGGGGGAGGTCACAAAAAAAAAAAAACATAACTTTGTGCAAAAAAATTGTCATTGTAAGGCAAATTCCACCCCAGCCGGGGTGGGCGGCTAGAACAAAGTTAGGTATCCCAGTTAGCCATTAAGGGGCCAATGGGGCCTAACATAAAGCTGGCAGAGGCATGGCAAAAATGTCAATAGTCAGGTTTGTGTAGGGTTACCCACTACACTCACGAGAAGGGTGAACATCCATCTCAAAAAATAGGGATAACACCTCCCACCCGGGAGTAAAAAGATAGACACTCATCTCAGAGGGTGAGAGTCTCGGTGTCTCTTTGTTAGTTGCTTGTTCCACAGCGGGGCCAGAGGGCTGCTACTGTGGATAAGGAGCTGATGGAACAGGCCAGTTTGGCAGCTGTGTTGGAAGGCAAACTACTCTGAGCTTGGGTGACAGAGGATGAGGAGGATGAGGACTGCTTTGTTATCCACTCCACCAACTCTTCTGCATGTTGTGGCTCAATAACACGGCCAGCAGCAGAAAAAAAGGACAAGCGTGCCCCAGGGCCACCTGCAGAGGATGCGCCATGTCCACGACCACCATTGTTGACTGTAGACACAGAGGCTGCTTGCCCTCTTTTAGTGGCCTGTGAGTGTCTGCCTCTCCTCGGTGGCCTTCCGGACATGATGTATTTTTTGTTTTGCAACACCACACTACACTGTATTATATACTGTGTACACCGACTGAAGTGTATTAGAAACTATACACCACCAAATGTGGTATATATAGGCTACACTGAATGCAGAGTATATATATATATATATGTATATATGTATATATATATATATATATATATATATATATATTATATTAATACACCACCTGAAGTGTTTTTAGAAACTTGTCAGAAACCATAAAATCAGGCTGAGACAGAAGTACAGTTAAATCACACTTGTTTAATAATAAAAGTAGAAAGAACAAACGTAGTCAAAACATAGCCAAAGTTCAGTAACCGGAACGGATAGTCAGCCAAGCCAGAAGTCAGGGATTAATGTAATGGAACAGGCAGCAGGATCTGGAGCCAGAAGGGATGTCAGCAAAGCCAATCCTAAAACAGGACCACAGGAGATAGTTTCTTGTGATGTGACCAAGGAGAAGGCAGAGTGGAACTTGTCTTTTGAGGAATTGCCTGTTGGAGCCCTGGGGGTAGATCGAAGGGTGTTCTCCACAAAGGTTCCTGGAAAATGAAGAGGAGGTACGTAGGGAAATGGGGGGGGGGGACATGGGAGAAGTAGAAAGAGAGACAGAAGAGGAGAGAACGGAGAGTGTGAGATGATAGGTAATTAGTGCTAGAAAAGCATACAAGACAGTAAAATGCAAAGTCTGGCATGCCGAGTCCTAGTCCAAGTCGGAGAGGGTACAACCTCAAAAAGGGTTGTCTACCTGGTGTCACCAGAGGGGTGAGTCCCTCTGCGTCACAACAGAGAGGGTGGATGGTGGGCCGTTCCGGCCATCAGGTCCCCTTATAGGGGAATGTATTACTGTGGGGCCGAAACATGGATAGGTATGCTGAGGAGCACTCCGGTGCGAGGTAACAGTTGGCAACAAAAAGGAATCCATACATTAACTGGAAAAAACAAGGGGAAGGAGGGAAGGAAGGGAGGGGGGAAGGGTGGTAGACGTGACATTAGGGGGAGGTCACAAAAAAAAAAAAAACATAACTTTGTGCAAAAAAATTGTCATTGTAAGGCAAATTCCACCCCAGCCGGGGTGGGCGGCTAGAACAAAGTTAGGTATCCCAGTTAGCCATTAAGGGGCCAATGGGGCCTAACATAAAGCTGGCAGAGGCATGGCAAAAATGTCAATAGTCAGGTTTGTGTAGGGTTACCCACTACACTCACGAGAAGGGTGAACATCCATCTCAAAAAATAGGGATAACACCTCCCACCCGGGAGTAAAAAGATAGACACTCATCTCAGAGGGTGAGAGTCTCGGTGTCTCTTTGTTAGTTGCTTGTTCCACAGCGGGGCCAGAGGGCTGCCCGGAAGGGGTCGCTTGGTGGAGCCTGACTTTGCTGCCGGATGCAGGGGGGCTAGTTCCTGGGAGATAAGTCCTAATTGCAGCAGCAAATGTTTGCCATCATGAAAGTTGGTAAATCCATATGATCTGTCTCTGATATGGAACTGGAGGCGGAAAGGGAATGACCAGCGGTACTTGATGGAGTTCTGGGTGAGAATTTCCAGAAGAGGCTTTAGGGATCTCCGCTTCTGGACAGTGGTAAGGGAAATATCTGCAAAAATGTGGATCTTGTTTCCTTGAAAGGATAGATTGTCCAGATTGTGAGTTTTTCTCATAACATCTTCCTTACCACCGTAGTAACTCATGTTCGACTCGAACATTGCCTGTTCAGCGAACAGCGAACAATTTGGGGTGTTCGCGGCAAATTCGAAAAGCCGCGAGCACCCTGTAAAAGTCTATGGGAGAAATCTAAAGTGCTAATTTTAAAAGCCTATATGCAAGTTATTGTCATAAATAGTGTTTGGGGACCTGGGTCCTGCCCCAGGGGACATGTATCAATGCAAAAAAAGTTTTAAAAACTGACGTTTTTTCAGGAGCAGTGATTTTAATAATGCTTAAAGTGAAACAATAAAAGTGTAATATTCATTTAAACTTCATACCTGCGGGGTGTCTATAGTATGCATGTAAATGGGCGCATGTTTCCCGTGCTTAGAACTGTCCCCGCACAAAGTGTCATTTTTGCAGGAAAAAAAGCTATTTAAAATCACTCGCGGCTATAATGAATTGCCGGCTCCCGTAATACAGAGAACAGTCATTCATTGAAAGTCATTGATAAAAAAAAAAAAAAAATTACCAATTTGCCAATTACCAGGCCCTTCAGGTCTGCTATGGATATTAAGGGGAACCCTGCGTCAAATAAAAAATTATGTGGGGTTCCCCCTAAATATCCATACCAGACCCTTCAGGTCTGGGATGGATTTTAAGGGGAACCCCGCACCAAAAAAAAAATGGCGTGGGGTCCCCCTCAAAATCCATACCAGACCCTTATCCGAGCACGCAACCTGGCAGGCCGCAGGAAAATACGGGGGACGAGAGCACCCCCCCTCCCTCCTGAACCGTACCAGGCCACATGCCCTCAACATTGGGAGGGTGCTTTGGGGGTCTGTGACCCCTCAAAGCACCATGTCCCCATGTTGATGGGGACAAGGGCCTCGTCCACACAACCCTGGCCATTGGTTGTGGGGGTCTGCGGGTGGGGGGCTTATCGGAATCTGGAAGCCCCCTTTAACAAGGGGACCCCCAGATCCCGGCATCCCCCCCATGTGAAATGGTAAGGGAGTACAAAAGTACCCCTACCATTTCACCCAAAAAGTTAATTTTTTTTTAAAAATGACAGGAGACGGTCTTTGACAATTCCTTTATTAAATTCTTCTTTCATCTTCTTTCTTCTGGTCTTCTTCCTTTTCTTCATCCTTCGGTTTCTTCATCTTCTTCTTCCATCTTCTTGACTCTGACACACGGGGACGTCAAGAAGACCAGAAGAAAGAAGATGAAAGAAGAATTTAATAAAGGAATTGTCAAAGACCGTCTCCTGTCATTTTTAAAATTTTTGTCACTTTTTTGGTGAAATGGTAGGGGTACTTTTGTACCCCCTTACCATTTCACACAGGGGGGGAGGCCGGGATCTGGGGGTCCCCTTGTTAAAGGGGGCTTCCAGATTCCGATAAGCCCCCCGCCCGCAGACCCCCACAACCAATGGCCAGGGTTGTGGGGATGAGGCCCTTGTCCCACGCTTTTTTTTTTTTTTTTTAATTTTTATCAATGACTTTCAATGAATGACTGTTCTCTGTATTACGGGAGCCGGCAATTCATTATAGCCGCAAGTGATTTTAAATAGCTTTTTTTCCTGCAAAAATTACACTTTGTGCAGGGACAGTTCTAAGCACGGGAAACATGCGCCCCTTTACATGCATACTATAGACACCCCGCAGGTACGAAATTTAAAGGAATATTACACTTTTATTGTTTCACTTTAAGCATTATTAAAATCACTGCTCCTGAAAAAAACGGCCATTTTTAAAACTTTTTTTTGCATTGATACATGTCCACTGGGGCAGGACCCAGGTCCCCAAACACTATTTATGACAATAACATGCATATTAACCTTTAAAATTATCACTTGATTTTGAACGTTCGAGTCCCATAGACTTTAATAGGGTTCTAAAGTTCACATGAGCTTTAGGTCTGTTCGCAGGTTCTGGTGCGAACCGAACAGGGGGGTGTTCGGCTCATCCCTACTCTATAGTAGTTGCTGCATGTCAGGGTTCTGGAGTGGCTGCATAGGGGAGGATTGCTGGGGGCCTGCCAGGCTTAAGGGGGAGTGCAGCATGGGTGTGTGGAGAAGATCCCCTAATGTGCTGTTTAGTAGGGATTCGGTGGAGGCTGGGGAGATCCCTTGGGGGGTGCAGGCACTTACAGGTGTTGCCAGCAAGGGGTTCTGCTGCTGGTATGTGGATGGAGGGTCCGCAATGGAGTCCAGATCCTCCATGCCTCCTCGTGTGGGCACCGCAGCCCCCATCTTGGAAGATGCAGGGGCCGCCAGATTAAAGTCTAACTGGTGGCTTACTTCACTCTTGTGTGCCGCTCGGCATGCAGATGGGTGCCTGGATCTTCTGGGAGTTGAGGGGGTCAATTTTGGGAGGGTCCCGCTCAATCTGGTAGCTCAGGGGGCTGATAAGGGCCAGAGCGGTACAGAGCTCTCGGTTAGAGCGTCTTCCCGGGAGTCCCGTGCATGCGTACTGATCTGGAAGTGGGCAACTTCTTAAGGGGAATACAATGACACATTTTTGAGAACCGGTCAACCACCATAAGGATAACTGTGTTTTGTCCTGGGAGTTGGGTAACTCCACAATGAAATCCATAGACAGGTGGGTCCAGGGGCTCTCTCGATTGGGTATGGGCTGTAGGAGGCCCACTGGAAGGTGTCGTGGAGTCTTACTCTGAACATACACGGAACAGGCAGCTACAAAGTCAGTTACATCAGCACGTAGACTAGGCCGCAAGAATTGTTGGGAAATGGCCCAAACGAGTTGATACTTCCCAGGGTAGCCAGCTGCCTTGGGAGAATGGTAAGTCTGGAGCATGGCAGTACGGAGACTCTCTGGGACAAAGCAGCGGTCACAAGGTTTCTCAGGAGGAGCATGGACCTGAGCAGCAAGAATTTTGTCACCCAAAGGAGAAGTGAGACTGGTGCGAACCGTAGCCAGAATACGATCAGGAGGAATCACAGGAACCGGAACCGACTCCAACTTGGAAGTGGAGGAAAATTGTTGTGACAAGGCGTCTGCAACATACTCCTCCATGGCCTTATCCTCCAAGACCAACAAAGGGTAAACCCGGCCACGAGGAGGTATGGCACCAGGTTGAAGGTCAATTGTGCAATCATACCGCCGGTGTGGAGGCCAACTACAGTTTTGACCTTTGTCAAAGACATCACTAAAATTGTGGTACTCCTCCAGAAGGGAGGAGAGTGAAGAGGCGCACAGGACCTTGGCTACCTTACGGAAGCATGTCTCACTGCATTGTGGTGACCAGGAGAGAACCTCAGCACGGAGCCAATCAAAAGAGGGGTTGTGCCTCTGTAACCAAGGATAACCAATAACCAGCGGAAACTTAGGTGAGGAAATTACTTGGAATTGGATTATCTCATGGTGAAGAGCCCCTACGGCCATGGATAACGGAACCGTCTCCTGAGTCACATGGGCAGGCTGCAGAGGTCTCCCATCAAGAGCCTCAATGGCAAGTGGAGTGTCATGCAGCTGCAGCGGAATTGAGTGCTTCGATACAAAGGCAGCATCAATGAACAGGCCTGAAGCCCCAGAGTCAATTAGAGCCTATTTCTCGACGGACGACTCAGCCGAAACCAGGGGCTTATCCTTCTGGATAACTGGGAATGAAACAACCCCACCTAAGGTCTGCCGGTGACAGGACCTCAAGGTTCGGGCATTCCCTGGACGGGTAGAACAAGACATCAAAAAGTTACCTGCCTACACTGTATATATACATAGGCTACACTAAATGCAGAATATATATATATATATATATATATATATATATATATATATATATATACACACACACTAGACTGTATAAATATATATATTAACCAGAAGTGTATTAGAAACTGTACACACTGTATTAGATACTGTGTACACCGCCTGAAGTGTATTAGGAACTGTACAACGGCTGCACTGTATTGTATACCATGTACACCACCAGAAGTGTTTTAGAAACTGTACCCACTATATTAGATACTGTGTACACCACCTGAAGTGTATTAGAAAGTATACACCACGGAATGCACTGTAGATAAAGGCTACACTGAATGCAGAGTATATATATATATATATATATAAACACACACACACACACTAGACTTTTTTATATATATATATATATATATATATATATATATATATATATATATATATATATTAATACACCGCCTGACATGTATTAGATACTGTACATACTGTATACTAGATACTGTGTACACCGCCTGCACTGTATTAGAAACTGTACAACGGCTGAACTGTATTATATTCTGTGTACACCTCCTGAAGTGTATTAGAATCTATACACCACCGAATGCACTGTATATCTAGGCTACACTGAATGCTGAATGCAGAGTATATATATATATATACTAGACTGACTATATATATATATATATATATATATATATATATATATATATATATATATATATATCTCAAATACACTACCACTAACTGAATAACCTGCCTGCTTAATCTAACTCAAGCTATCTCTCTGTCCACGCCTACAACACTACACGCAGCCGTTATGTAAGCAGCCTCATGTAGTGTGGGGCATGGACTTAGACCCCCGGAGCCATGATTGGCCAAAGGTACCCTGCCTTTGGCCAATTATGTCTCTCTCATCAGAGTGTGCTTTGGCCAATCATCATACAGCAATGCACTGCGATCTCACAGTGCATTATGGGGTGTTCCACGGCGCTCGAATTTCCCGCAAACGGCCATAGTGTTTGCTGTTATGTGAACGGGTGAACACCTGATGTTCGAGTTGAACTTACGTTTGACCCAAACATTGAGCTCATCCCTAGTCCCCATATGGGCGCAGTAAGTTTGCCCACAAGTTTATTCGATTTACTGGCGTGACAAGTTTAATTGACCTGGGTTTTTTATCCTTTTCTCATTCCTTATCAAACCCAAGTTACTTTCTTTATCCCTGGCCTGTGTACCACTCTACTATCAGCCCATAGCCTCTACGTTTGCTTGTGTACAATTTGCAATAAATATTTTTTTCTGTAATATATCTCCCTATTATTTTTATAATTTTCTACCTTAAAACATTGTCTATTTCTAGAAAATAAATACAAAAGAAATACTTTTTAATGATAATGTATTTTATTTGATAGAAAGTGAACTAAGTACATAATCAAATGTCAATAGTTAGAGAATAATAGATATATGCCAGCATACAGCACAAGAAAGATCGCTACCAATAAGTCTTGTTTTTTTTAAACAACCTCCAATTTTGGACATCCCTGAAAGAAAAAAAAAATATATTTTCTATGAATGTATTTATGTTGTATAATAAAAAAAATCACATTTCTGTTTTTTTTTTTTCATGTGTTTCCCAGTGAAGTTAAAAAAAATAAAAATAAAATAAAAATATCAGGTATAGCTGGTGGTAGACACAATAATCTGGACTAGTTTAGAATGGTTGAATGGTTAAAGCTATTTCACAATGCATCCAAGCAGCTTCCTAAGTTCAAACACGTGTCAGTAATACACCCATATGGATAATGTGTCTTTAAACAATTTCATTATATTATTACTATTATTAATACTATTCATGACTTGCATATAGTAGTAGCAAAAAAAATACATACGGTAATTATATAAAGTTCTTCAATTGTAAATTTTAAATAATCTTCATTAAGCAAACTGAAATATAAACATATTCTTAACCTGATAAATATTGTTTAGCGACATATCATTAAAGAGATAATGTTGGGACTTACAAAATTAATTTGTTTCCTTAAATGAGGCCAAGAAGTTTGCCTTTGCTCCCAACACCAAGCTGACTTGTTAAGTCTGTGACGATTTGCAGATTCAGCCCTTTCTAAAGAGGGGACAGTAGTGTTTAGTTAGAATCCATTTTGAATTGGTTTAATTATAACATAAGCATCATTAATTAACTAATAACTAATCTCAATTGATATTTAAATTATGAGTAGACAATACAGGTAGTAGGCTGAATTACCCATTGGTTACACAGCAACAAAGTGCCAGGCTGCCAAACTTTCTTCCATAAGCCCGATTTTAAACAAAATGGAGCAGAACAATAACTCTGCTACCTTATACATTTTGTAAAATAAATAAAGAGCCCATTAGAGAAGTGGGGCCCACTTACAATGACCAATACAGATAAGCAAAGCACACAGAAATTATTCAATCCACTAGCATAAACACAAAACTAAACTAATACATTAGGGCGAAAGACATTTTCTATCCAACACACCTTTCTACTGTGTAATATGTTCTAACTGTATCTAATTATGAAATTAAAACATTATCAGGGTTAGAGATATTTTCTGTGTTTCTATAAATGAATAAATGTAGCTACATTTAGGTAACATTGATTTAAATCCTAATATTAAAAGATCTAGTTTATTTGTCCTAATAATAAGCTATATCAAACTGTAATGTGCTATGTTACTAAGCAGGAGGCACAGCCTATGGTTGTATTGAGCAAATATGGCTACACACCTTCGTATTCATATAGAATTAAACATCATACATGTGAAAGTACATGTTGAAACATTACCTAAACTTACTCAAGTCCTCCCTCTTCCTTTCATGTCCCAGCATTATTTGTTTACCTTATTCCTGTACTGAGAACAGCTTTTAATACTCCCTGTGACATCATCACCATACATGTAAAATTCATGCAGAGGCAGGTGCTGGGAGTTCAGTGCCTACTAACATAGGCATACCTCCAGGAATGCATCTTCAAAGATCCCTGTTTGGGTAGGATTTTGGGTGTCAAGGCAGCAACACTGGGAATTAAATCAGTGTATGCATGTAAAGAGGATACAGAGGAAGGGGCAAGGCAGATCTTTGTAGCCCAGCAAGCAAGCCCTGGTCGAGTGTTCCATCTAGGCCTTGACATACAGCTCAACCACTTTTTACTCTGGACTGAAGTAGCAACTAATGTGATGTCTGAAAATACAGTATCTATGCTGGTCTTCAAATGGATCCCTGTGTCCTTCCAGATCACTAGATTCAAGCTCAGACTAGAACCTTGATGTCTGCCAAATACAAGTCAAAGCCTCTCTCCTCTTGGCACAGTACACTGTCCCCTATTATTCATTGGCAAATGCTAGCACTTCAGCCATCTATGGCATTTGACAGTTGAATGAAAGGTGTTGGGACTTAAAATGGACTTGGGAAAACGTCAAGGACCCATGCACAGCCAGGGAATGGGAGTTAAAGTTCAATTCCATGTTTAATTTCACTTAAAATAGTTTGTTTGGGCCATTACAGAATAATGTGTAGTGTAATGGACTCTACTAGCATTGGCTACATACAGTAATGTGGCACTGTGTTCCGGCAGCAGTATGCATGACTTCCAGTATGCTGCCAAATAAAAGTGCTATTGCACAGTGGGCATTTCAATTTCTCCTCTGAATATCTTTTTCTCCTGGCATGAAACAGCTTAAAAATATGTGCCGACCGCTGTGTATTGTGTACGCATTTAGACGCGTGAACTGTTTGAGCATTTATAGATTCTATTGGCCAGATTATTATTGTGTTCTGGTCACTGGAGCGAATGAACACTCAAGCGCTAAATGTGCCTAGCATTTTTGCATGTTAAGAAGTGTTTACAGGTATATAGGTGCATCAAGCGTTCTGTCCAAAAGCTCCTCTCCTTTTTTTTCAGCCTATATATGCTCATCTTCTGATACACCAGTAAGTGCCTATGTGTACCTGGACACATAGGCTAACAGAGGTGCCTTTACAGGCTGAAAAACTAATTTCAAACTCTTTAAATTATGTATTTGTTAAGCCTTGTGTGCATGAGCCCTAAAAAGAGTTAGGCTTAGTGCTTCTCCGCCATTCAACAGAGGCCTTGTATTTTTATCATTAAAAACAAGGCTTCCTTTCTTTTTATCTGACAGCAAACGGAAAATTGCCCTTACTTCTGCTGAAACACAGCACTGCTTATTGTATGTAGCTGATGCTACTACAGCCCATTACAGCACACCCAGCGGCCACATCCTTCTGTGATAAAAATAGTTTGATTGGGCCAATTTGGTGACATTAAACATTGAAATTTACTTTAATTCGACTCCACAAGGGGGGGCGTGGCCTAGCGCGGCATGTGAACAGACCTGTTCCACGGAGCTCCCGCCGTTGATCCCTCATACGATCCTTCCCTCACAGTGCCAATCGCCTGAAACCACCCAAAACGGACACCGGATCGTTCCCTAAGCCGCCTGGACCTATTTGCACCGACCGAGCAGGGCATGATGACCAGAGGAAACAAGGGAGACGCCGCTGCTGCGGCCTCACAGGACTCACAAGATGGCGCCTGGATGTCTCATCCTCCCAAAGCCCCACGAGGCCAGGAGAAGAAAACGGAGCAGGGTAAGCCACCTAAGACTCCCAAAACTAAAGAGCAGCCTAGGGACATGCTGTATTACACCAGAAAGCTCCCTGGCCCTGATGACCCTTTACAAGCAGACACACAGAGGCACGCAGCACCCAGAGCACAGTCTGAGGGGGACAATAATGATGTACATGATATGGATCATGAGCCCATGGAGTCTGTATCTGACCCCTTACCAGCCCTGTACGACAGACAGTCAGCAGACACCCCAGAACCCACGCTCAGCGAGATATTGTATGCAGTACACAAATGCACAGCCTCAGTGGACGCACTGAAAGAAAGATTCGGGGGACTGGAGGAAAAGGTATCATTTCTCAGACATGACATACAGAAAATCAGAGAACGCACCACGGCTGTGGAGGGCAGGGTGAGCGACATAGAAGACCAGATGCCCCATATAAACAGGGAAGTGAGAATGGCGGCCCAGCATTCGCGCCAGGCCTTTGACAGACAAGACGAAATTGAGAACCGCCTAAGGCGAAACAACGTCCGGATAGTGGGGCTCCCAGAAAAGGTGGAGGGTAGGGACCCCACATCCTTTGTGGAAGGCTGGCTGCAGGAAACATTCGGCAAAGACGCCTTCTCCCCCCAATACACGGTGGAAAGGGCACACAGGGTGCCGCCGCGTCCCCTACCTCCAGGTGGCCCGCCGAGATCGATGCTGGCCAGGCTCCTGAACTACAGGGACCGAGAAATGATCCTCAAGATGGCCAGGGAAAAAGGGGCCGTGCACTACAATGGTACCAGAATCTCCTTCTACCCCGATTTCTCGGCAGAGGTACAACGCAGGAGATCCAAGTTCGGGGATGTCAAGAAGCGACTTCAGAAAATCCAACTGCCTTATGCCATGCTGTACCCGGCAAAGCTCCGCATCACTGCCAGGGACCAAAATCACTTCTTTGAGAACGCACAAGATGCTGCGAAATGGCTGGATCGCAACGAGCAAGGCCTACGCAGAAGATCCAGGGAAGACAACGAAGGGTGACTATAACCTGTTAAACTATCACACAAGGAATAATGGCGACTAACTATTCTTCTCATTGATAACACCAGAGGGCCTTTATATTGTTTTTTTTGCTATCAGCAGCTGGGTTTCCGCAAGAAGCAGTGTTTTCACTTTGCGGACACATGTGCTTGGACGAAGCAAGTTTTGGTATGCCCCTGGAAGGCTACCTGCTGCCATGGTTTACATGGCTTCAGTGGTTGTGCCCTGTTGGCACATGGAAAGTAACAGGCTATGACTTCCTTATCAGGTGGGTGACCCAGAGACACGCCACGTTGGCGCACCAATGCCCACCACTTACCGACCAATCAGTTATTTGTTTTAAAGCTAATCGTAAGGCGCAGTTGCGCTGTTTGGATTTTCTCAGTTTCCACAAACTACGCCAACAAACATGGCGCTGCCTGACTTTGCTATATGTCATGCCGTTTTTATTCTTGCTGCTTAGAAGGGTAGAATTGTTGATGCATAAAGGTACTGATGATAGAATGTTAACCAGGGGTGGGACCACCCCCCGCACATGCAGGATGATGTTCGAACACAAAAGATGGCCTCTACGCCTTTAATATCCTGGAATGTCCGGGGGGTAAATGACCCACTGAAAAGATCCATGATCTCAGCAGGGCTACGGAAATTTCACCCAGCCATTGTGGGGCTACAAGAAACTCATTTAACCAGGGACACTGTTGGTTACCTGCAGTATGCATGGGTAGGGAAGGCGTATCACTCCACTCACACCGCCTATTCGCGGGGCGTGAGTGTACTGATCCACAAAACGCTAGTATATCAGGAACTTGATTCCCTCATTGACATTGACGGGAGGTTTATATTTCTCTAAAACATAACCATGATTATAGCGTTTATTTATATACCTCCACCATTCTCCAGAGAGGTGCTACAAGTGTTGATATCCTACCTAGGAAATAAACCAGACATTCCAATACTGATAATGGGGGACTACAATTGCTATTTAGACCCCAAACTGGACAGACACCCTCCGGTAATGCCCCCTAGGGGAAACAGGGGAACTGCTCTGAGCAGACTGGTAGAAGAAATTGGATGGGTAGACATATGGCGGGTTCGTAACCCGCACTGTAAGCAGTTCTCCTGTTTCTCCAAAACCCATGGCTCCCTCTCTCGCATAGATCTTTGTATGGGTACCCCCAATATGGTAAATCTCACTTCCAAGGTAGAATACTTTCCACGCGGAGTCTCAGACCACTCCCCACTGGGATTGTGGCTGACTACCAGACCGGCTAGCACACTACCTAGGGCCCCATGGAAGTTAAATGCCTTCTGGCTTAAACTGTTCACCTCACGAGACAGGGTAGATGATAAAATTGCAGTCTTTCTTCAAACGCACAGACATCACACTGACCCACTGCAAAAATGGGAGACACTAAAGGCGTGCCTTAGGGGGATATTCATAGAAGAAATACAAGTAGTTAAGCACAATTCGTCGGCCCTTATGGACCAGGTGGGGGATCAGGTGAGGCAACTGGAACTCTCATACGTAACCAATCCAACTGAACAGGCAAGGGAGGCATGGATGGCGGCCCAGGACTCCCTGGACCGCCTGAGATCCTCCACGGCGGACAAAAAACGCTTTTTCACGAAACTCGCATTCTATGAGGAAGGTGAACAGACAGGCAGACTCCTGGCTAAAATAGCAAAGTCCCAGCAGCACTCCCCGGCTATTGGCGCTATTAGAGCCGCCAATGGCAAGGTGGTCAACACACCCGAGGCCATTATCTCTGAGCTGGCATCTTTTTACGAAAACCTATATGAGTCGAGAGATGCTTACACAGACGAGGAATTAGAAACGTATATGTCAGATATGGAACTGCCCAGGTTACCTGCCGTAGCAAGGGAACAAATCAGTGCCCCTATCACTTTAGAGGAACTACAGGAGGCAGCCAGCTCTTTCCCCACACATAAGGCCCCAGGGGAGGATGGTCTCCCTATAGAGGTATATACCAACTATGGAGAACAACTACTGCCAGAACTACTGAAGGTGTTCAATGCCTCCATAGAATGCGGGCAGTTGCCGGACTCTATGTCTAGAGCTAATATAATATTACTGCTGAAGCCAGGGAAGGACCCGGTCGACCCTGGGTCGTACAGACCTATATCCTTGCTACAGAGCGATGTAAAACTACTAGCCAAAGTGCTGGCGCTCAGGGTCAACGGGATAATAACTAGCATTGTCCACCAAGATCAGGCTGGCTTTATGCCACAGAAATCTACAGCCACGAACCTGAGACGACTGTTTCTCAATATGCAATTGCAAACGGAAAAAGGGGGACACAGGGCTCTCTTGTCCCTGGATGCCAATAAAGCATTTGATAGCGTCAGCTGGCGGTACCTATGGGCAACACTAGAAAAGTTTGGCTTTGGAGAGAGATTTATAGCATGGGTGAAGTTGCTATACACATCGCCACAAGCGACTATTAGGATGGCCGACAGGATGTCCCCTGTCTTCGCTCTCGGCAGGGGGACTCGGCAGGGATGCCCGCTGTCCCCACTGCTGTTTGCGATAGCCGTGGAGCCACTGGCAGCCCTGGTGCGGGCAAGTAGCTGCATCCAGGGGTTCCAATATGGCACGATACAGGAAAAAATCATGTTATATGCTGATGACATGATGCTTTTTCTGGAAAACCCTTCACAATCCCTCCCCGGGGTCATGTCTGTCATAAAGAAATTTGGGCACTTCTCCGGGCTAACCATAAACTGGTCAAAATCAGCGTTGATGGTATTGGACGGGGGTGGGGAGGTGGCTCTCCCCGACTCCTGCCCCATCCCGGTGGTGAGCAGCTTCAAGTACCTGGGAGTGCAGGTGTCGCCCAGGCTTGGGGACTACTGCAATCTCAACATACACCCCTTACTGTCCAGATTTAGAGACAAAATTAACACCTGGAATGCCCTTAAAATGTCACTTGCAGGAAAGGCCAACCTAATAAAAATGATACTAATGCCCCAGTTGCTTTACTTCCTTCACAACTCCCCAGTGGTAATACACTTAAAAATCTTTAGAATAGTAAACACTCTCTTTAGAAGACTTCTATGGCACAATAGACCCCCCCGAATACGTCTGGAACAGCTGCAACAACCAAAGGACAGCGGAGGGCTGGCACTCCCCAACCCTTGGCTGTACTACATAGCGGCCCAGATACAACATTTGATCGGCTCCATGTCCCAGAACCCGGGTGGCTCGTCGGCGCAACTGATGCTGAGGGCCACGGGGGCAGAAACCATACCGACAGGGCTGGAGGCACAAATGTTCTCGAAATCCAACAAACAAACCCCGACGCTTTCACTGGTACAAAAGGTATGGAACAAGAGCAGACAGTTTCAGGGGGTGCAAGGATTCACGGAGTACAGCCCAATATGGGATAATAAGTCCTATGTGGAGTTGGTTAAGCTACAACAGGGACCCAGATGGCGCGCATGGGGGGTGTCCCTACTGTCCCACATATTTGAAAATGGTAAATTACTGTCCTTCCAGGAACTGCGAGTGAGATTTAACCTACCTGTCAATATGCAATACTACTACATACAATTACAGCATGCAGTCAGGGCACAGGGGAACGCGGTGGAGTGGACACAGTCACGCACTCCAGTGTTCCAGGTGATGAAGGCAAGTACCGAAACTAAGGGGTTTATCTCCCAGTGTTACCAAATGCTATTAACACAACACTTGAGGACATTCCCGAGCAGAGCGGAGGGCATGTGGGAGAGGGACCTGGGTCAAATATCAGGAGATCAATGGATAGAAGCTATGCAGTCGGTAACTAGCTGTTCCCTCAATGTAGCACAGAAAGTCTCCCAGTTATACATTCTACTAAGAGTCCATTATACCCCGACCAAACTGTATAAAATGGGTAGATTGCCTGACCCACTTTGTAACCGATGCAGGAGACAAAACGGTGACCTCATACACCTCTTATGGAGATGCCCAAAACTCCATAGATACTGGAATGAAGTGGTGAACATACTTAATGGAGTGTTTCAGACAACAATCCCCATGGACCCCCTGTGCTGTCTGCTGGGGGTCCTTGAGGATATAATCCCAGAGGAACCAATCAGAATAGCAGTAACTAGAGCATTATTCCAAGCCAGAAAGCTAATATTGATGGGATGGAAGTCAATACGGCCACCGACAGTTGCATCCTGGATAGCCCACATGGGGAACACACTTCGAATGGAGAAGTATATATATCAGCACAGAGGTAGCCCAAACAGGTTCGAAAATATATGGTCTAAATGGCTCGATACCCCAGGTTTGAGCCCCAGGGAACTAGTCATATCAAGACTGTTGCAATGTTCATAAACTGTACCGCATATGTGTACGTAAGCAACCTGTACAGGCTAGTAGGCAATGCCAAAGTGCGAAATGTGTATGCTACGATCGTATGACACCAATTTGTTGGGAAAAACTTTATGCATAATGGAAACTGTTGTGTTATGTTTAATGTTAAATAAAAACCTTTTTGATTTAAAAAAAAATTAGACTCCACAAGGAAACCACAATTGATTTGAAGAATAACATGGTTACCTGCAGAAACCCCAAGATGTCATTCAGCAGGTTTCCTAGCCCCAGCTATAAACCTAGAAGAAATTACATAAGTATTGAGGCAGACGAGGCCCTGCAACAATGGAAATGTAGGCGAAGGGTCTCCAACTCAGGGTTTTGCCAGTAACCAGAGGGCTGAGTGCGCAGTTGTTTGGAACCCTTATACTCTTGGACCTGACTATTGTTCAGAGCTCCACCCTCTCGAGGAGTCTGTGAGCGTGGTTGCAAGGGAGCAGACAGAGATGTGTGCATGTCTGCACAGTACTGTCTGGGACAGGACAGACAAGAGGCCTGAGAGAGACAAAGCAGCAGGGCTGCCAAAGAGAGCCAGGAGGCTGAGTATTGTTATGTTTGTAATGAAGCTGAAAACCCCCTGCGAGGGAAGCTATTTGTTTGCTGTGAACTTTTCTTCCTGTTTAAAATAAAAATGGGCATGGACTGGACTCACCGGTGAGCGCTAAATTTGAGTTGTACAACCCCTAAGTTGTCACAGTATACACAGGTTTCTGTGTCCCTAGCCTGTGTGCCTATTGCTATTTACGAATATATATATATATATATATATATATACATTATGTCTAATAATTTTTCTCACATCATTAAAAAAAATAATAGAAACTTACAAGGGCTTCACTCAGCTTTATGAGAATGTCACCCTAGAGGGAAATATTTATAAATTAAAATGTAGCCACACACAGATATATTTCTATAAGCACACAACAGGATTGCAGTTTACACAGTGATCCAAAGGTGAAATCATTCAATACTCAAAAGAACTAGAGTCAGTAGAGTAAGAAAATGTTGGTAAAAAAGGTGATGCTGTGTTCAACTTGAATACCAATCATGTGTGTTGGAAGTTTTTAAAAAAGTTTCTCACTTTCTTATGATATATTATGCAAAGCAAACACAGCTTGATCTTTTTTTTACTAACATTTACTTTGCTTGGTGAAAAGCCTCTGCTTTGGTCAGCCAAACCCAGTGTTTTTGTATATATTTTTTCAACGACTTGACTAATAGAATCATAATTGAAAATGAGCTAATAAAAACTGTGTGGGGTTATTTCACTAAAAGAGCAGAAAATGTTTATTTTGCAAAGTAAATATTCACTTAGTTGAGTGTATTTGTATGAAAACATACTTATGTAAAAAAGGTATTTAAGAAAATCGTAAAATTTAAAAAAAAAACTTTTGCGTGCCCATGGATTGAAGTTAACACATGCTCACAATAGTCAGTAAGCTAAGAAAACATTTACTTTGCAAATTAAATGATTTCTATTGTTTAGTTACCTACTTGCTTACTACCGTATGCCTTTAAACAGCTAAGTGCTGGATGCTAATTTCTGTAGCACCATTTATAAATGGCACAGCAAAAACAAAATCAGGTAGCCAGTACGCCAATTTATGACTGCTGAAGCTGAGCTATCACAGATGTAAGCATTGTAGTGGTTTCATCTGTGTACCCTACATTTTCCTTTCACAACTGAGGATGGGGAGGAAAGGGGGATTAGTCACTCATTAGTTCCTGATCACTGTACAGATATGTGCAGCAGCAGATGCAAGTAAAGTTTTTTTTACCCCCCCCCCCCATACAGTACATCTGATGTCCATACCGTGTCTCCCTGTATATCAACCCTATACATCCCTTATACTCACATCTGCACATGAATCCCCTCTTCTCTATCCTCCCACTGCATGTGATGTGTACATTACCCCTTTACCACCTCCTCTATGCATGACCTGTATGCGCTATATTTAGTGCACCATTACCACCTCAATACCACCATACCATCTGAAAAATTGTGGCAAAACAAAGAGATCACCTTTGGGTACTTACTTTCTAAAAAGGATTAATTATTATTATTATTATTATTATTATTATTATTATATATTAATGTATAATTCATTTGGGTATGATGTTGTTTCATGGCAGAACAATTGTCAGTCAACATATCACAGTACTAAAAACTGAAAATTGGTCTGACAATGAAGGGGTAATATGGACTTTTTCTCAAGTGGTTAGTAAACCATATTATCTTTTGATTTACATGATACATTTAAAAATATATATATATATATTTTTTTATTATTGATACATGTTTGATTATTTTCTAAATCAAACTATCAAAGGTGTTTTTTTTTTTTTGTTAAGCACAGTCTTTTACCATAAGGGTCCATTCACATCTTTGCGTTCTGAATCGCGGGCGGAATCGCGGGCGGAATCGCGGTAAGCCTGTGCATTCCCGGTGCGTTGCCCGTCAATTTCAATAGCACCCCAAATGCACCGCGATCTTCCTACGATTCATCAGGCGACAATCAGAATAGAGTTGTGAGACGCCTGTCGCCCAAAAGAAGTACATGAGCTTCTTTTGGGCAAATAGCGTCCGGCGATTGTATTTGCGCATTTTTACTGCGATTATCGCCCCCATATGCCAAGATGTGAACAGAGCCTAAGATATATGATTAAATAAAATTTTTTACAACATGGCAAAACTATCAATCCACTGGTTTATTTACAGAATACATGCTAAAAAATGTAGATTGTATAATAAAATGTATCTTACTGCCAGTTGGCATAAGAACTCAAACAGCTTTTCGGTTAATTTAAGGTCCTCCTATAAAATTCATAAAAAATAATATTAAAAAAATAAAACACATTGGTTTATCACAATACAAGTACAGATTACTAGAACAAATTGCAAGAATTTGCCATACTTAACATTTGGTTGCCTTTAGAAAAGGTATAAGAAGCAATATTCATATACAGTATATATAGTCAAAACACAAGATGCATGCAAATATATAAAATGATGATTAGGAATTCTTTCTATGTGGACCCTTTTAAAAATGATTAATACAACTGAAAAGCAGGGGGCCTGGCCTGCTACCAGTCTTGGTCATCTTACTTTAAAAAAGTAATTAGTTAAGCTACAAATTACTTCTCCCAAAAAAGTAATTGAGTTAGTAATTGAGTTAGTAACTCAGTTACTACATTGGAAAAGTAATTAGTTACTCAGTTAATCTGTGTAATCTGCCCAAACATCAAAGAAAAGTTATACAATCCCCAAGATATTGCGGATGCGTATAGCCATTATTATAGCACTTTATATAACTTAAAGGATGACACTGAGACTTACCAACCTACCCCTGAGCTAATAAAGCACTTCCTACAACAGATCTCCCTCCCTAAACTATCCCAAAAACAATTAGATCTCTTAAACCTACCCTTTAATACTACCAAAATATACAAAGGTTATTGAATCTCTCCCAGCGAATAAATCTCCAGGTCCAGATGGATTCAATAGTGAATACTATAAGTCCTTTAAAACTCTACTCACTCCCTATCTGGAACGTATCTTCAAAGCTGCTGCCTCTTCCGCCTTCCCACCAGAAATGATACTAGCTCTCATAGTGACCCTACAAAGCCGGGGAAAGAACCAACCTCACCCCCACATTTTAGACCCATCTCCCTACTCAACATAGATGTGAAATGATATGCTAAACTTATTTCTACACGATTAAGAGTAAATAAATTAAGCGCACTCTTGGTGGATAAATCACTGGCGAGGGAAGGATAATGAGTCAAACAATGTTTACAGTGAATAAGTCCATAGTAATGAGTCCATAGAAGTGATAGGCAAGAAGCTAGTATCAAAGAAGGCTGCCTGCTTGCAGATTGAAGTAGACCTGAAAACATATATAAGAATAATATTTCATTGCTACGCTTAGAAGGCACCGCTTTTTGTTCTTATATTGCTACACGATTGTTTGATATAATCCCCCTTCTTATTTATCCAGACCAGACAGGCTTCACAAAGGGCAGACAGACTTCCAATGCCACAAGCAGGCTTACGAACATTATACACCTGGCTGGGCTCCATCAAAGGCCTCCTCTGCTGTTAGCATTGGACGTGGAGAAGGCCTTTGATCGGATCCGCTGGCAATACCTCACTCAAGTGCTGAGGAGGTTTGGGTTCTCCGGCACTATTTTGTCAGTGATCCTGGCCCTGTACTCAAATCCTGCTGCTCAGGTGTATACATTGGGAGTGCTGTCCAAACCCTTTCGTATTTCTAATGGGACCAGACAAGGGTGCCCACTCTCCCACTTGATATTCAACTTACTAATGGAGCCCTTAGCCACATATATCCGCAACCATCTGTAGTGATCTAATATAATCGTTCCTTCCTCGTAGATGGTATATAGTTATTGAAAAGTACTTCCCGCAGCAAGACCCGATTCTCCCAGAGAGAGATTTTATTGACTTCCAAAACAGAACATTATTACAGATGACAAAATCCAGCAGAGTACATGACAAAGAATTTCTTCTCCTAGACCCGTCTTTCTCTCTAGACTAGCTGACAACCTGCCTGTCTTCTCATATACTGATCTGACACTGGGGGGGGGGGGTCAACTAAATGTTTACCATGAATACCCCCCTCAATTCTAATTACCATCAGTAAATACCAGGTGAAAAGGCTATTCCTCACACACACAACTTGCATAAGATTTACACATCAAAGGGTAACAGATAACATTGTCTTTGATGTGTGCGACTACTGATTAGATTAAGAGATGACACCTGGACACCCTTTTGAGGTGTAGAATAGACTTGAATCCCCAATCTATATTCTTGCATAATGAATTTGTATACATATATATATATATATTATATATATACACCATCCGGATATCAAGGGATTCCCAATACATAATTCCATTCACACCATAAGTCTCTTTGTGGATGATATTATCATAGCGCTTACAGAGGTGGAGACTTCCCTGGTTTCAGTAAATTATGCACTAGAATTGTTTAACCGTGTTTCCTACTATAAGGTCACTGAGAGCAAGTCATACATATTAGGGCTGGGTATCAATCCAAATTTACAGAGAAAATTCAGAGCACTATTTCCCTACACCTGGAAGGACAATGGGATAAAATACCTGAGTATAAACCTAATGGCTTCCACTGACCACCTAGTAAAAGCTAACTACACCCCATTCCTTAATGTCCTAAGTAAAAAACTTCAAGCTATAGCAAAGGTGGAATTGTCATGATCTGGCTGACTGGCGACATTTAAAATGGTAATCTTACCACAGCTACTATATCTGTTTAGGACCTTACGCATACCAGTCCCTAATTCATTCTTCACCACTGCCCAATCTCCAATTAATACATTTCTGTGGCAGGGTAGAAGAGCGAGATGTGTATTCAAAAACCTGGTAACAACGAGGAAAGCGCGCGCGGGGGGGGGGGGGGGTAGGACATGTATTATTAACAGATTACCATACAGCAGTGATTGGAGAAATCACAGATACAAGGTCATGAGCTATATCACCTACTATTGTCCAGTAGATTTCATACCTGTAAGTACTCTGGCTTTTCACCCACAATACTAGCCACACCTCAAGCATGGAAGACCCTCTTAAATATGCCAATAGCAAACACAGTAACTAATCCATCCCACTTAATATAACTAGCATACCTATGCTCATATCGGACATACAAGTATCCCATTGGGTGTCTAAAGGAATAACCACGTTAGAGGACCTAAAAGTAGGCTCTGAGCTCAAAACATTCAGGACCAATCAACTAATATGCATGAAGTAATATGGGGACCATGTAACTATGTTGAGGTATTTGGTTCAATACAAAATTAAATTCAATGTTGAATAAAAAAATGTAAGGAATGATTTTTCAATAAACTGTAGCAATTGCTTCACTCTGTTGAGCAGTTTTACATAGCATTATAATTATTTTGATACTTGCAACTTACCGCACAGCTTAGAACTTGCACAACAATGTCATGACACACTTTTCCAAGTTGGTCACCGACATTTTCCTACCAAAGATATAAATGTTAGTATATTTCTTGGCATGTACAGTGTGTGTCTAATCATTATTATCTATCTATCTATCTATCTATATATCTATCAAATATATATATATATATATATATATACACCCTATAGGCCTGTTTATGGAGAAGCATGTGATTTTTTCTCTGTGATTGGCCTAGCCAAGTCACATGAGGGGTGGGGAAAGTCATCATCCCTGTGTAAGGGCCTAGTAAAAAAGTTTGGAACTTATATCAAACTTTTTTTTGCTTTTGGCAGCTGAACCAAATAGCTGGTGAATAAACAATAGAAGAGTATGCAAAGGGGGAGGGTGATTAGGAGAACCAATTGTTGTATTGGCAGCTTAAGAAATAACATACAACAGACAAGTGTATTGTGAAATGATATCTCCATCAAAATCTGTTTTACCAAGACGTCTTCTAAGTTCAGAAGCTGATCCACACTACATCCGGCATCTTTCTGTTAAGATATGATAAAATACCATATTAAAGAGGACGTAAACCACAGGTTATTATTCTTTTTTTTGGACCTGCAAAGTAAAGGCATAATGTGAAACTTACCTGCAAAAGAAGCCATCCACCGATGCGCTGTTACCGCTGGAGGCTGTATCCATCTTCACCCGTCTTATTCCGGGTGCGCGGACTCCGGCTGTGTGTCTAGCCAGAGCCGCGTAACGTTACTTCTGAGCATGTGTGCGGGAGCTGCGGTTAATGGCACAGGGCTCTGAAGAAACGGCATGGGTGTCCGTTCCTTCAAAGTGCATGCGCCGATGTTGCCATCGGCTGCATATACAGTAAATATTTCCTAGACAGTGCATGTTTAGGAGATATTCACATCACCATTAGGTGAACCTGATTATAGGCTTACCTATAGGTACAATTAATCAATGGGAGTTTACAACCACTTTGCTGCAACAATCAGAAATTAAAATGAGTAATTGTGAGAAATTGTCGTGCATAAAGCCATGTATCCAACAGTTATTATTTATTTAATTATCTATAGTGGGAAAGCAGCAGCTGAGATTTTATTTATTGTTCCTGGTTTCAACTTTCTTTACCCTACTTTTCTTACAACTTAATCCTTCTGATGATTTATTTTAATGTCATTTTCACCTGAAAAATCCCCATAAACTGTTAATGTAATTATTCTGTTAGCAAATACCAAGCTATATTTAGGGCTTCTGATAAGACAGTACAGCCAGCTCTCCTGTACAGGGCCCTGACCCCATCAGTTCAACAGGGGGCCCAGGCAACTGACAAGCAGAAGGGCTGGCTGTATTGCTTTATTGCTAAAACAAATTCCCCTGTGACTCCCCCTGCAGCATAGCCAGCTTCTCCTCCTCTCCCTCACACAGGTACTCTAGCCATGTGAATGAGGAGTCAGTCCATGTGACTGGAGATGCCTATTACTCAATGGAAATGCAACAACTGTAAGTGCAGGCATAACTGAATGGCCCTGAATGCACACTGTCTGTGTTCAGGGCTGTACACTTGCACCCAGACACCTGTCAAATTATGTTCTGTGGCTGTGCCCCATATGCCCCATAGCATAACATAGGCTTGCACAAAGCTCCAGGTGGCTTCAGCCACATAAACAAACCATTACTTGAAACTGTACAGGCCACAGTGCCCATGTGAACGAGCCCCAAGACCTCATTCACATAGAGCTTTATTTATTAACTCTAATGCCACGTACACACGATCGGAATTTCAGACAACAAATGTTCGATGTGAGCTTGTTGTTGGAAATTCCGACCGTGTGTAGGCTCCATCAGACATTTGCTGTCGGAATTTCCGACAACAAAATTCATTGTCGTAAATTCCGAGCATGTGTAGACAATTTAGACGCATGCTCGGAATCAAGCGGAATAGCCGCACTGGCTATTGAACTTCATTTTTCTCGGCTCATCGTGTTGTACGTCACCGTGTTCTTGACGTTCAGAATTTTCAACAACATTTGTGTGGCCGTGTGTATGCAAGACAAGTTTGAGCCAACATCCTTCAGAAAAAAAATCCACGGTTTTTGTTATCGGAAAATCCGATCGTCTGTACGCGGCATTACAGTCTTTTCTTTTAGCATGAATTGTGTATGTCATGCTGTGTTTGTGTCCGCTAATAATGATTTTAGTCTATTTTTTTAAAATATTGTTTTGATACTTTCTGGTGGTGGTGGGTAGGGGGGTTAGGTAGCCTGAACAGGGACCTTTGATTTATAACAGCAGCCCTGGCTATATTGCTTTAAAATAAAGCTATCTGAGTGAAATATATAAACTGCCATTGCTGCCTTCCTTCTGATTATACTTTTTTCCTAGCACAGTTATCTTAAAAAAATAATTGTAAAAAATGTTAAAGGGAGGAAATAACAGAAGCATCTTACCAGAAGTTGGTGGAATGCAGTGAGGAACTTGCGATATAACTCTGCATTGTTCGTTTTCTGTTACAGAATGACAATTCTTACATAACCATTTTTAGAGCAAACAAATGTTATAAAAAAATGCACAGCACTGAGCAAAGACAAATGTAATGCTATGCCTCTTCTGATTGATTGATATAAATATATATTTATTAGTAATTATGTAGCATGATGGCTGGGTTTAAGCTAGCCAACTCAGTGGTATCACTTCTCTCTGCTCTACTAAAAACTGTATTTGTGACTGCATATTATTGGATGATGCAAGTCAGCAGAGCTTCACTCAATTCAGTAAGCTAAGTTAAAATTCCTTTGAAAAGTAAACAACCTATTTGTCTTTAGTAAAACAAACCCACATAGTATCTGTCTTACTGTATCTGCATTTGGAATTTTGTCCCTCCACTTTACTTTTCTCTATTGCCTTTAACCTCCCTGGCGGTAATCCTGAGTTAGGCTCGGGGTGAATTTTTATTACCAAAAGCGGTAACCCCCTGAACCACACTCAGGATTCCATCGCAATATCCAGGCAAAGTTACTTACCTTGTCCCCAGGTTCCTGCAATGTCCTCCTGCTGTGCCCGTGGGCTGTGTCCTCCGCCCAATGTATTGTGTCGAGCTCCATTGCAACGCACGGGAGCGGAGATCGGCGCCAAATTCAAAAAAGTAAAAACACAGTACACATACAGTGTACTGTAATCTTACAGATTACAGTACTGTATAAAAAATTACACATCCCCTTTGTCCCTAGTGGTCTGTCCAGTGCCCTGCATGCACTTTTATATTATATTATATATTATAAATACCGTTTTTTCTGCCTGGAATTTGGAGATTGTCCATAGCAAGCAAAAAGTGTCCCTTTATGTCAAAAATGATTTTAGACCAGCTAGAAACCAGCGATAATAAATTAGAATCACTAGCAGAATTGAGCGATAGTGATTTGTGGGGAAATTCGCCACCAAACACTAAATCTAATGACAGCGATAATTCTGCAACTGAGCAAATTTCAGTGTTTTTGATTTGATTACATTATTGAATATTTTTTATTATTATTATTATATTATTATTTGTTATGATTATTTATAGTTATTTATTATATTATAATTTATGATTTTGTGTTTCAAACTTTATCATACCCGGGATGTCTACTACTCTGGTTTGGACAGATTTAAGTGAGTTATTCCTAAGAATTACAGGTCTACAATATAAAACGCCAAATTTCCATGCAAAATAATTGTACCGCTTTCAGCACCTAAAATCAGAAATAATCATACCGCCAGGGAGGTTAAGCAAGATAGCTTTGTCACCTTCCTTCCCCCAGCTTGTGATTGGACATTAAAAAAACAGCAACAGTCTGATGGGGTATGTCTGTGCTCTCACTTTCTGTCAGAATAACCTTTGTCAGCACATATGAATGTAGGGCGATCATTGGCCTCCTGGACTGCCAATAAGTAACATTTAGATATTTACACTAGTTGCATTTAAAATAGCTTTAATCATTTTTAATAAATAACTGCATTCACTGGTGTATTTTTATACCTGACCAAGAACGGTGGCACAGATAGGTTGTTTTAAAGCCAATCAAGTTAATAACTGCTAAGGCAAGTGCATACAAATGCATTTGATTTGTTAGGAATCACTAATTGTCCTTATTTGTAAATGGAGTCAACAGTTACGTCCCCAAATATTTGCCTTTTGATAATACCAAATCATTTTTCTTACTTCATAAGATTACATCAAATATTTATTTTTTGTGTCTGTCCTAACAAATCATTATTATTATTATTATTATTGATATTTCCATAAATGGCAGTTTCATTTTGATAGCCAAATGAAATACAAATATTTTGTAGGTTTTCATAAATAAAGGAAAATACTAAATATTTGTAGTATCCTATGAATATTCTTATTGCAGCGTTTAGTTTATTAGCACAACTGCAAAACTTTGCTTCAAGATATCATTGCCTATAATAAAATAAAGTAAAGTAAGGGGTTACATTGTTGATGCTTTTTTTTTTTTTGCAATGTGTTAGAGTTATTAATTCCATCATTTAAGGTCCCTCTTTTGAAGTTCAGGAAATCATTTGTACCTTCTTATATTGTGTAGCAACATCCATGATTGAGAAGTACATAAAATAGCAAAAATGATGAAATTGAGACAGGCTTGTGCACATATAAATTGGTATAATAGGATGCTTTTTAAAAACAAAAACTGAAAAGTGCAAAATCTGGTGCAGCTCTGCAAAGAAACCAATCAGTTTCTATTTTTTTTTTTGTGTCAAAGCTTAATTGAACAAGCTGAATTAGAAGCTGATTGGCTATCGTGCACATCTCCACCAGATTTTGCACTCTCCGGTTTTAGTAAATCAACCCCTGTGTGTGGCCTGCAAAGCAGTAAAGATTCACTGGCAAGAAATCAATATTCACATATGGAGGGGGAAAAGAGTTCTGTAGTCCAGCAGTCAGTCCCTGACATACACTTTATTCAGGATGAGCACATTAAAAAGAAAGTACAGTATATGCCTTTCACTAGTTCTAAGCCCCTCATTGAAGATCAGGTTTAAGATAACTTGCACAGGTTATTTGCTTCCTTAATCCTAATGATACTGATTATTATTATTATTACTAATATTATTATTCAATATGCAGTGTATTTGGAAATTACATTTCTCAATGGTCAGTGTGCTGCAACAGAAAAAAACAAAAAACAAAACCTTACCTGAGCTTGCGAAAACCAGCACAACATTTCCTGGAGTCTGATAAGAGTGTCAGGGAGAGAACTCTGTAAATATATAAAATGATTTATTATTTATTAAAAAGCAGTTTGCAATGAGGTTTCACATGCACTAGTTTCATTAGATTTCACCTGACTGGAAGATGCTATACATGTAAACAACCTTAGCCAAAAATAACAAGACAAAATCAATAAGCCATTAAAAGATTAAAAAAAAAACAAAAAAAAAACAGCTTTTGTTGTTGTGGTATTCACCTTCAATCCAGAAATTTCCCCACAGTACTTTTTTGCCACTAGATGTCCTCAGTCTAAAGGCCAGCATCCCTTAACTCACTTTCTCTAAACGCAGGTCACGCTGGACCTGCCCAGCCCAAAATTGGACAGTAAAAGTAGAAGCAGCATAGTGTTAAACTCATCTGTTTGTTGTTTTCTCTTTCTATCATCATTCTTCTTGTTAAAGAGGAGGTCCAGCCCCCCCACGAAAAAAATAAAAGTCAGCAGCTAGAAATACTGCTGACTATATGGACACTTACCTATCTAGGGAGCCTACAATGTCGGCACCCCAGCCAATCTTCAAATCGGCTCCTGGGAGCAGCTGCCGCCATTCCTGGTAAAGGAAACCCGGCAGTGAAGCCTTTCAGCTTTAAAGTGTATATCCAGCCAAATGTTTTTCTTTGGGGAAGACATTTGACCCCTGACAGGTATTTACCACCATCCGGGCCCCCATTAGAGAGGTCTACCCTAACTTCCTGTCCTTCTGAAACAACATCACTAGACAGGAAGTAAGGAGAGTGGGAACTTCCTAAAGGCAACACCAACAGAAATAAAAAACATTTCCTCAGTAAGGTAAGGAAAGATTAAAGGGAATGAACACTCCAGCCTCATTACCCCCCCCACCCCCACTGTGCCTCTTGTGCCATCTAGGGCAACTGACTCAATTAACCAGATGGGAAGTCATTTGACTGGAACCACTAGGTGAGGGCTAAGTGTACTGTGTGAAACAGGATATGAAAGTAGTTCGTGCTCATTTAGCTTCACCTATTAATTACTCAGACTAACTACTAATTACTGAAGACCCTAGTCTCTGGTCCCCCCTCCCCAAAAAATCTTAATCTCCAGCGATATTTTTTTTTCCATTTTCCAGATATCATCAGGCCGGTCACATAATGGGCTGGGTCCTCTTCTTTTTCTGATCCTCTACAGTGGTGGGTGGCAGCACTAATGTGATTATTTTCTCATAAAGATTCATTGACTGTGAATTTAATAGAATTAATTATATTTAAAAGTAGCTCTTAACAAAGATATCTTTGGGTGTTATCTTAATTTTTGCATTATCAAACAGGCACAATGTATTTAATTGTACTGTTTACACGTAGTTGCTATAAAAAAAATCTGTTATTGTTGAAATAATTTACAGTGCATTGGGATATTACTACTGGGGTTAAGAAATAATAATTTTTATTATTTTACACACCAGGTAGGAAATGAGCAACTGCCCATTAAATTCTTCACCAAGCCATTTCTTATACGATCTTAGTCTGACATACCTTTAATAATCTTACTATGCAGTCAGGTGAAATGGGACTGGAAGCAGGGCGAGTTTGTTTTCCATGAGTTTTAGAAGCAGCAGGGATGTCTGCAAAACAAATAGATAATGATGAGGATAAGGGTGGTGTCATTGTCATTATTATTATTACTGCTATTTCACGTTTCTATTTTAGTGTTATTGTTAATTTAGAGCCCAATTATATCCTCCTATTAAATTATGTACGCTCATTTAATATGCATTAAAACAATGTGTGCAAGTATTACTGCTCTCTTTGTTTGTAAAGCTGCTACACATGTCTTAAAAACAGCCCGTCCCTCAGCAGTTTGCATAGAACCCGTAGTTTACATAGAAGAACTTATGCACTTTGTGAGACTTTCTGTAGCATTGTGCCATGCTCCCTGTGAGTCTGAGCTAAAGCTTGACAATTAGCAAACCTCACACTTCCTGCTGATTGGAGAGATCTAACTGATTCACAGGGGGTGTGTTGGACCTCTTCAGAGAGACTGCTGCTCTTCTACAGTCCTGCTCTGAAGACCACTAATGGGGGACAGACTGTATGAGAGCTGGTGGTGCTTTATAAACAAAAGCTTTACACACTTGCATTTCTTATGTACCCTAACTTTGTTCACATAATTAAACAGGAAGGTTCAATTGGGCTTTATGGTAAATTATAAACAAAAGCAATTTATTATTACTGCATGCTGTTTGCTTCTGTAGATATCTTAGTCTTGAATGCAGTATGTCAAGGACAATATTTTGCCCTATTAGTAATCTATATTTTCAAATAAATCGCCATTGGAAAACATTAATTCATAAAAAAATACTCAGTTTTCAATTAATTGTGAAGCACAATCCCTCATAGATACTATTCAAAGCACTTGAATGTGTGTCATGTATATTATTATTATTATGATTGTTTACCTAACATCAACAGGCTAGATAGGCATTGCTGTAATGCATTGTTATCTGGCACCTGGGTTAGACATGCCATTTGTGAAGACTGCTGTACAAGCTGTACAAGGACTTTGTGAAACCTAGGGGCTCGTGTATGAGATTTGAGTCTGATGACTCCTTCTGTCCAGTAAAGGTGAGGCATGGAAAACTTTCTTCATGATTCCCCAAATGTGTTCCTGGTTTGCAATGACCAAACGTTGTAGCATAGCGAACACATTCATTATTGTCTAATGGACACTGAGATATGCAGCAGACTTCCATTTCCCCTTGGCATTATTTGTTCTAAAAGGAGTGTTCATTGTTCAACCCTAGTAGGGTATTATGAGAGAGTTCATGGTAGCAAAGGCTACTTTTCATATTCTGTCTATCTATCTATCTATCTATCTATCTATCTATCTATCTATCTATCTATCTATCTATCTATCTATCTATCTATCTATCTATTCACAATAAATAAGAGTTTGTATATGGACAGTGTTTGAATGTGGGGCACCCTGGTGACTTTGTCCACCACTGTGTTGAACTGTTTGATAATGTCATATCAATGTGTAATCAAGCAACATCCGACCAGGGCCTTTCTCTTGCATTAAAATGCAAGTAAAGACTCTTACATTAAATGTTGTCCTTGAGGTGAATGAGTTTTTTTATGTCCCCCAGCTGCCTTTTAGTATTGACACAATGGATACAATGCAGAAACACATTTAAAGAGGACCTAAACCGTAGAAGTTGTTATCAAAAAAGTAAATGGAGGACAAAGAATGTGTCACCAGCATTGCCTGTAGGCTTCTACAGTTTTAGGTGCCAATACATGAATTGCATTTTACAGGAATGTGACATATCCAACAACCAGTTTAATGAAAATGATGTTACTTGCAGTAAACTATAACAGAATGCAAAGACATCTCTGATCTACACTCAATGTCAGTGATTTCTACAACCTTTAACTGGAATGGGGGTAGATGCATCAAAATGTATGTATAATAATAAATTATACAAGTTTTAATATTTTCAATAAAAGATATGCCTCACAAATAGTAGAGCACTGAATTTTCAGAGTTTACTAATGAATTATTTAGATAGAATAAACCAACCAATCTAAAATAATATTTTTACACAAATGAGAAACGTAAAATAATACTGTAATGAAGATCATCATAAAAATATATGAGATCTGACAATCTAATAATTTAAAACTAGAACATAATTGTTAAAAGTTAAAATCAGCACAGATTAAATTATAATAAAATATTTTAGTTTAATAACTAAGACCACTTATGCAATACATTCATTTCTAAAATCAAATTTTGGCATGTGGGTAACATCAAGTTAAACATAATTTTTAAAAGTTATTTTTAAGAGAAATATTTTAGATTCATTTTGGCTTACCAAAGCAACAGCTTAGCACAACCAATAGAAAGACAACTGCTGTTTTCATGATGACAATGGTTTTGTGAGTTCTTGAGGAATACTTAGAGATTGCTACAAGATCTGAGGAACCAATGCTGAATTAGATGGTATTTATATTGTAGGAAGATGGTTATATCATCAGGTGACCTTTCACATGACATTTTGTCAGTACTTATGAAAGGTTTCCAAGCCACAGCACAGATTATCCTTAAATTACAATTTATCAAATGTTATGGAATCAATATTAATTTTGGCTTAACAAAGCAACAGCTTCAAACAACCAATAAAAAGCCAATTGCTGTTTCATAATAACAGGGGCTTTGTAGGTTCCTAACGAATACTTAGTTGGTTTACCAAAGCAACAGCTTAGAGCAACTAAAAGAATGACAACTGCTGTGTTCATGGTGACAGTGGGTTTTTGCGTTCTTGTGGAATACATAGGGATTGCCAAAAGATGTGATGAACCAATATTAATATAGATGGTATTTATATGCATGTGTTATAATTAACATTATTATTATTATTATATTGGGAAGAAGTAGTTATATCATCAGGTGACATTTCAAATAACATTTTGGCAGCACTTATGAAAAGTTTCCAAGCCACACCACCTAACCATGCCAGATTATCCTTAAATTACCATTTACCAAATGTTATGGAATAAATTGGGTTTATAGATCTGCAAATAACAAGCAATATAAATACATTATTTGTGATATTTACCATTCTACTTATTACATATGATCACATAATGTAGTGCTTTTCTAAACTAAAATTAACAACTAAAACCACTTACAATTTTGGTAATTTGAGCCTCCTGTGCCATTCAAAGCTTTAGTGTTCTGACAGGGGGTAGCCCCCCCCCCTGCCTGAACACTCCAATCAGCGATCTCCGCCACTGGCAGAGAGCACTGATCGGGAGTCAGTCGGATGCTGGTTTTCCAGCATGCACATCCGACAGAAGCCAGCTGAACAGCCAACTTCTGTTGGACAGACCAACAGATATATGAGCCGGACAGACTTTTTTTTTAACCAGCCATTGTGTCCCGACATTTGGCCTGTGTTTACCTGGCTTAAAACCTCCACAGATTGTTATCTGTTGTCTGTGTGATGTTATAGAGATTTCCCTGTCCCTGTCCCAAAGATGCAACATAAAGCAAAAAAAAAAAAAAAAGATTTATCCTCAAATCTTGTTTTGGAGACAAAGCAAACATTTTTGAATCTATAATGAATCTCTCGAACTGACAATTATCACTAGGACAAATAGAGATGGTGTAAGCGAGTCATTTCATATAATACATCGATACTACCTTCTTTTGAACTTTTTATCAGTCTAATGCCTCTTGGCAATAAATATGAACTGTATAATATAAATCTGCTGAAGCAATAAAGTTTACTAAAAGAAAAAATGTTTACTTAGAATTAGTGAATGCTCATTAACCGCTTCCCGACCGCCCACTGCATATATACGTCAGCAGAATGGCACGGGCAGGCAAAATCACGCACCTGTACGTGACCCTTTAAATGCCTGCCCGTGGGGCGCGCGCGAGCCGCCGGCGGCGTGCTCGCGACCCGGTCGGACCCGATCGCCGCTTGTGTCCCGCGATCGCGTCACGGAGCTGAAGAACGGGGAGAGGTATGTGTAAACAAACCTCTCCCCGCGCTTCCTACTCTGCCTGTCATTGATTGGCTGTTCCCGGTCATCGGGAAAGCCGATCAATGACGTCAGACGTCAGCCCCGCCCCTAATGTAAAAAAAACACACACACACGTCACAGCCCATAACCCCCTCCCCCCCCCCTAGTGGTTAACTCTTTCACTACAACTGTCATTTATACAGGAATCAATGCATTTTTAAATAGCATTGATTGCTGTATAAATGACAATGGTCCCAAAAATGTGTCAAAAATTTCCGATGTGTCCGCCATAATGTCGCAGTCACAATAAAAATCGCTGATCACCGCCATTACTAGTAAAAAAAAATATTAATAAAAATGCTATAAAACTATCCCCTATTTTGTAAACGCTAAAACTTTTGCGCAAACCAATCAATAATCACTAATTGCGATTTTTTTTACCAAAAATATGTAGAAGAATACATATCGGCCTAAACTGAGGAAAAAAAATGTTTTTTTATATATTTTTTGGGGATATTTATTATAGCAAAAAGCAAAAAAATATTGCATTGTTTTCAAAATTGTCGCTCTATTTTTGTTTATAGCGCAAAAAATAAAAACCGCAGGGGCGATCAAATACCACCAAAAGAAAGCTCTATTTGTGGGAAAAAAAAAGGATGCCAATTTTGTTTGGGAGCCACGTCGCACGACCGCGCAATAGTCAGTTAAAGCGACGCAGTGCCGAATCGCAAAAAGGTGCCTGGTCCTTTGGCTGCCAATTGGTCCGGGGCTGAAGTGGTTAAGCTTAGTAAAAAAAAAAATTTTCATTGTGTTAACTTTACCCAGGCGAAATTAAACCAAATAAAACAGTAAAAACATGATTTTGCTTTATATGTAATTGCTTGATTGAAGTGAACAGACCTTTATCGTAAAGAGTTAAGAGAACAATTACTACTCCTTTACTAAACAAACCCTAATTTACATGATTTACAAAAGGCAAATAGACTGATCACTTTGCAAGTGCAGTTGCACTCTGCAAGGGCATTTGATTCAGAGCTTATTAAATGAAGTGAAGTGAAGCTTCACCGTGCAAAGAATATCCAATCACATGCAAGGAAAATAAAAAATATAAAAAAAAATTAATTTTTGCTTGCACATGATTGGATGTTGGAAGTCAGCATAGCTTCCCGTCATTTACTAAGCTTTGGAGAAAATGCCTTTGCAGAGTGCAACTGCACTTGCAAAGTGCACAGTCTGTTTATCTTTGTTAATTCAACCCCATTGATTATTAATAATAATAATACATTTTATTTATAGACTCCTTTCAGAACACCCAAGGTCACCTTACAAAGATAAAAACAAAGCAACTAAAAAGTAAATAAAATACATTATATAACCACTGAGTTACAAAAACAAATCAATGAAGTCAGACAGAGTATACTAGTTTAAAAAGATGGGTTTAAAGACATGATTTGAAGATGGGTAGGAAATCAATGTTGCGGATGTCAGGTGGCAAGGTGTTCCAAAGTCGGGGGCAGAGCAGCTAAGGGCTCTTAATCCCATAGTGGTCAAGCGGGCAGATGAAACATTGAGATATTGGAAGAAGAAGACCTGAGAGTGCAAGTGTGTATGTTGATATGCAGGAGTTTAGAAAGGTACAGAGAAATGAGGTTATGAATGGCCTTAAGCCTAGGTTCGCACACTGTGATGCGATGTACTGCGAATTTGATCCGTTTTTTTTATCCTGTGTGAGGTGCGAATTTGCCTTGTGTTTTGAGGTGGACAGGTTCAAATTTACTGCAAATTTACTGCAAATTTACCACGATTTTACTGCAAATTTCAGGAGACAGACAGTGAACAATTTGCAGAGATGTGAACTGTGTGCTACGAGTTTACTGCAAGTTCAATTGAAGCCCATGAAGATAAAATTTGCACTGCACCATAGGAATTTGCATCGCACCGGCAGTCAACATGCACAGGGCCCTTTTTTCTCGCACCATATTTGCAATGCATAGATGTGAATGAAAGCCATGGAATACGATGCTTTTTACATGACCTGCGAATCTGTGTGTTTCTAAACGCATCAAACCTGCTGTAAATTCACATCAGTGTTAACCCAGGCTTAAGGTATGTAACAGAATCTTCAAATCAATACGATATTTGACTGAAAGCCAGTAAAGGTGCTGAAGGACAGGTATATGTGATTAAAGGAGGGGGTCCTAGTGATGATGCAAACAGCAGAGTTCTGAACCAATTGCAGTTTATGATGAGACTTGAAATGGAGACCAAGAAGAAGGGACCAGATTGTGAATGAGAATGGCAGTGCTGTTTCTGTTGGGTGTGACTAAGTGACATACTGATGTGGGCTTGGAAAAATAGTGTGCTATGGAGGATGACACCCAGACTTTACCTGAGAAGAGGGAAAGATTAATGTCTAGACAGTCTGTAGAGCAGCATTTCAAAGGCTCCCTTATGGTTATAAGAACAATTGCATCTTAACTAACCTACAAGGGGTCCCTTGAAAATGTTTTTACTATTGCATAGTGTTTCTGTAAGTTTTCTGCAACTTGTTACATTCCCAGCCTTATTAGAGAAGCAATTCACATTGTTATTCTAATTTAAAATAAATGACTGAAATTACAACACCAGCATTTGATCACCTAAAACTGTCTATGCAAGGCCTAGGATGGCAGTAGTAGAGATTTGCACCATGTTAGCCATTTATTCATACAGAAACTTTAGATACTCTTTGTTGGCTGACTTAAGTTATTAACCACTTACATTTCTGACTGTTTCACCTCCCTCCTGCCCAGGACATTTTTTAGATTTCTGTGCTGTCACACCTTAAATGAAAATGATGCAACACTGTACCCAAATTATTTTTATATCATTTTTGATACAGATATATAGAGATTCCTTTTGGTGGTATTTAATTACCACTGGGTTTCAACTTTTTTTGCTATATATTGGAAAAAAAAAAACATTTTTCTGTTATAAAACTTTGCAAATAAATACTATTTCTTCATGAATGTAGGCCAACATTTATTCTTCTACACTTCTTTGGTAAAAAATAAAAAAAAATAAAAAATCAATGTATATCATTTAGCCTGTGCAAAAGTTATAGGGTCTACAACCTATGGTATATATTTGAAAATTGAACAGTTCTCATGTACTGACTGCCTCCCTCATTTCTTGAGGTCCTAAAATACCAGGACAGTACAAATACCACCCCAAATGACCCCGTTTTGGAAAGTAGACAGTGAAATGTATTTATTAAGAGGTATTATGAGGTTTTGAAGTTGTGATTTTTTGTCCCAATTTTAAAAAATTAAATACAGAACGTATTTTCAGAACATTGTCATTTTAAGTAGTTATTTCTAAGATGCAACATAGGAATATTTAGAATTACACCCCCAAAAAAGGTTCAGAACATCCATAAAAAACAATGTCTGACCATTATTGATTTGCTTGCTTCCAAAATCATACGAGTTAAAGAGACCAAACCTTCTATAAATAGTAAGATATGTTTTCAGAGCTTAAAAGAGAAGTATGGGGCGTGGCTTGGCAGGCAGCGGAGATGGTCGCCTAATACAGGAGCTCTGACAGTAAAGCAGCCTCAGCCCGTCTCTCTGCACCCAGATCGCTCGATAATAAGCAGGAGGAACCTAGGTACACCTCGCACTAGATCCCACCAAACGTCGGCAGCATACAAGGGGATAAATATCACGTATCTCTTCAGAATTCCACCAGCAGCATGGAGCGCATTGTCAGGGAGCAAGATAGCGACGTTGCGTGTCGAGGAGGACTACAGCGAAGACTCCCAGTCAACGGTGGAGGACAATGGTAGGGGAAACCCTCACCCAGATCTCCCCCTCACATACGCCGGGATGTTGGGTTTTGCAGCTGATATCAATGCTTACTTTTCAGCGGCCATAACTGACCTAAAATCCAGTATGCTTGTCCTCACTGACAAGATGGCCACTGCAGAAGCAGCCAGGAGACACATGGACAAGGCAATACACAGATTGGAAAAGGTAACTAATTCACAGTCCCAACACCTTATTTAAATTAACAAACACCTTGAGGACTTAGATAACAGAGGAAGGAGGAATAATATCAGGGTCAGAGGGATCCCAGAGTCAGTGGATGCTGAACAAAATCACCCCAGCTTTACAGAGGGTTTTCAACAGCCTGTTGGAACAGCCTTAAGACACAGCCATAGAATTTGTAAGGGCTCACAGAGCACTCAGAGCCAGAGGACCAGACAACATGCCTCCTTGTGACATTATCTGCTGCGTGCAAAACTTTTCCCTAAAGGAAGACATTATGCAGAAAACACGCAGAAATTATCAGATCATCTTTAATGGCGAGACTATCATGCTTTTCCACGATCTCTCACAGATTACCCTAAAAATTTGCAGAGCCCTGCGACTATTGCTCGAGAAGCTGAGAGAAAAGGATTTACGCTACACGTGGTTCTTCCCATTTGCACTCTTGGTGAACTATAATGGGAAACAACATACACTTCGCTCGCCGGAAGATCTCCCTGCATTCTCCCAGGCACTTTAACTAGACCAAGTGGAACTATCCGAGTGGTATCAGGAATTTACTCTACCTCCTCTGGATAGACCTCAGCCCAGATCTCCATTCACCTCCCCCAGACAAGCATCAACCTAAAAGGATGAAACCATCTCGCTTTGGCAGGTCCCAAGCAAGAACACCAAGCAACAGATCTCACTCCTCCAGAGGATCTGAAGACGTCTGAAAATAGATTCCAAAAATTCAACACTCCCTCCGAGACTGTAAGTAACCTACACATGTAATGCCATTTTGACCCACAGCCCTAAAATCAATTGGACACAGCAAGCCTAGAGACAAACCTGATAAAGCAATGTTAGAGGTTAGACTACCCCCCACATAAACCTGTCATACAAGGGAATGACAGATCCCCACCTTTCTATCATCCTGGAAAGTTAAATCCTCACAGGAATTAACACACTCCCTCGCCCATTATCCCCTTACGTTTATAAGGGACTCACACTCAGGACTTTTCAGAAGAAATTTACTCTTTTCATATCCAACTGAACTTTTTAATTCTGGAAGGTACAGAAAGACACACAAGAAGGTTTTATTGACTCTCCATACACGGATTGAGAATCTACACACTGGGACAATCTCTTTTCTTACTTCCACAGGTTATCATCAGTCTATTGGCAATGGACTACAGTAACAGTAGAAATCATAGATAATCAACTGACAGCAGTAATGTATTGATAATAGATGATAACTGGCAGTCTAATCTTGTTACATGGAAATGTAGGTCAATGTGATATTGGCTATTATTGCAGGTCCACCACAAAAACCTAGATCAATCCCCACCTCTGCCACTACATGGGAATAATATGGTTCATAACTCTAAACAGATGGAAACCTCCTGGTTCCCATCCTGGGCAGTGGTATTCTCGCCTTTACCTTACTGTACCCTACCTAATTTAAGTTCAGTTTTCAAGTTATAAGTTCATAATATCCTCCTTAAGGCACCTAGGGTGCAGAGATGACAATTTTAGCTTCTACACTGTCTATACCTGTCTTAGTTCACACCTCAGTTTTTTTAGTTTTAATACATTTTATTCTGTAGAATCGTCCAAGTTGGCTGCCACCCACTAACCCCCAAGGAGTGCCCCTTGACAGGAGAGAATTAACCCCGGTGAGGGGCACTAATTTACTTACCTTGGACCCATATTGGTACCCAAGGGGATTACAGTTTCTCTCATGAATTTTTCTCTTATTTCCATCTTATATCCTCTCTTTCATATTACTGTTTTTCTCTCACTTTCAAAATAACACGATATATAATTTTTGTGTAATACACACTAAAGACTCTAACGGATATTTAAGCTTTATTTACAGATTTTACTTTGCTGACTCTCTCTGAATCCACACTCCTTACTCCTCCTTGGGACACAAACCCACGGTGATCTCGCACAACACCAAGGGATTGAACATCCCTGAAAAACGTACAACCCTCCTAAAAGAACTCAAAAAAGGTAGGCCTCGCTTTGTTTTCCTACAAAAAACTCATTTTAAGACTCAACAAGTTCCCAGAATCACTGACTCCTTTTTCACACAGGCTTATCACGCAACCAATGACCTAGCCAAATCCAAGGGAGTGTCTATACTTGTTCGTAGAGATGCATCATTCAAACTCACTGACAATTTCATTGATCCTGGTGGAAGATTCCTCTTTCTGAAGGGAAAATGCTACGGAACCCCTATTACATTAGCAAATGTATATTTTCCAAAACGGCCCACCTGACCTCTGCCAGTGCATACTCGATGAACTCAGTGGCTTTAGCTCAGGATGCTTTATTTTGGGAGGGGACTTTAATGTACCATTGAACCCTCTCACAGATATGTCCACAGGCAAAACCTATATTATTTACAAAATCCTCAAACAAATTAAAACTTTACTGAATTCCCTGCAACTAGTAGACACTTGGCGCTTTATTCACCCAGATGATAGGGATTACACTTTCTACTTCATACCACATTGCCGCTACTCCAGAATCGATTACATCTTTGTCACACAAAGAGATCTCAACAAGATTTCTGGAGCTAATATAGGGGTTCAAACCATATCAGATCATGCGCATGTCTCCCTAAATATAAATTTGTCAGAACCCCCTCTCAAATCTGATACTTGGAGGCTGAATTCCTCTCTACTGACCGACCCAATATTGTTCCTTCAAATAGCCACGTCACTGAAGGACTACTTCACTCACAACATTACACCAGGGATAAACCCTATGACAGTCTGGGAAGCCCATAAGTGTACTATTCGGGGAGAACTTATCAGACTACGAGCCCAACGTAAAAAAGACAAAGAGAAAGAAATCAAACACCTGACTGGGAAAATCCAATTCTTAGAAACACAACACAAACAATCCTTAACCAAACAATCTGCACTAGAGATTTTATAAACCATAAAGGCACTTCAACAGATATTTGACACTAGGACTAAACGATTCTTATTTTTTAAGAAAAAAATGTATTATGAACATGGTAACAAAACAGGCAAATTTCTAGCGAGAGCCCTGAAAAATGGCAGAACAAACCAAAATATCTTAGGCATACGAAAAGAAGGAAAATTTGATACCACCACTAAACATATTGCTCAACACTTCCACGACTATTACAAGGCCCTGTATAACCTACCTGTACCACAGAAACCAGGTTCAATCCAGGAAACTAGGCAGCAAATCATTCAAAACTATCTAAAATATTCTAAATTACTCACTCTGACAGAGGATGATATAGAACAACTAGAGAGACCCATCGAACCTATAGAACTCCAACAGGCCATCAAAGACCTTAAGGCTGGGAAAAGCCCAGGACCAGATGGCTTTACAGCCACTTACTACAAAAGCTCCTAACCACCCTGTTTGGGCCGCTGCTGAGAGCTTTGAACTCCATGTCAGAACCCAGGGAGATCCCACCAACTTTCCTTTCGGTTCATATAACAGTTCTTCCCAAGCCAAACAAGGACCCAGCAAACTGTGCCAGATACAGGCCAATTTCATTACTTAATCTAGATGTAAAATGAATGCCAAAAATCATTGCCAACAGATTGAAACCCCTGCTACACAACCTGATAGGACCTGAGCAGGCTTGATTCATGCCAGGCAGAGAAACAAGAGATAACTTGATTAAAGCACTCATTTTAATATATGCTACCCGGACGCATAATATCGAGGGCTTTCTCCTGTCAACTGACGCAGAGAAGGCCTTCGATTGAGTGGCCTGGGACTTTATGCTGGAGACATGCAGGTACATTGGCTTGGGAAATCATATGATGACATGGATCTCTTCTCTCTATAGAAATCCAACTGCACAACTCAAGATCAATGGATCTTTATCAAATACAGTAAAAATTAACAATGGAACGAGACAGGGCTGTCCCCTCTCGCCCCTTTTGTTTATCCTAACACTTGAACCATTTATCAGACGGATTGTAGCAGAGAGCACAATACAGGGGTGGAAGGGAGTCCAAAGTATCGGCTTACGCAGACGATCTGCTATTCTTCATAACCAACCCACACACCTCACTCCCCTCCTTAAAGCGGTTGTAAACCCGCTGACACTTTTTTTCTTTTTTATACACCTTTAAGGGAAAAGGCATAATGAGCTAGTATGCACCGCATACTAGCTCATTATGAAATACTTACCTTAGAACGAGGCATTGGTAACTCACCTGGTCCACGCCGAGGTCACTGACATGTTGCCTCGGCGTGTCTTCCGGGTATCGCGACTCCATCGCTGTGAGTGGCTGGAGCTGCGATGTCATCACTCCTGCACATGCACACGGGAGACTTCTTCCCGGCAAGGTTCGGATTCTGCCGGCCTTTCAGCGGAGAATCCCCTGTGCGCATGCGCCGCTGCAGTCAGCAGCGCATTGCACGGGGAATATCTCCTAAACCTCATTATAGGCTTACCTGTAGGTAAAGACAATTTTTTTACTTTACAACCACTTTAATGAAAGAATTCTCCCTATTTGAATACGTCTCAAACCTGAAAATGTATTATTCCAAATCCGAAGCAATGAACATTTCCATTCCCATAAGTACTCTCTAGACCATCAAATCCAATTGCCCATTTAAGTGGGAGGACTCGGCTCTTAAATTTTTAGGGATATGGCTGACTCCTAAGTTATCCCAAATTTATTTCCGTAATTGTTTGCCCTTATTGAAAACAATTTGCACAGATCTCCAAAACTGGCACCCACGGTACTTCTCCTGGTTTGGGTGAGTTGCTATTTGCAAAATGATTATTTTACCAAGAGTTCTCTACTTATTCAGGAACCTACCAATAAAAATCCCTCAGATTCAACTTTAAATTTAATTGAAATTTATTTGGGCCCATAAAAATCCCAGAGTTAAATTCACCTGGTTAATGCAAGCTAAAGAAATAGGAGGAATGGGCATCCCTGACTTCAGAAATTACTATTTTGCCTCACATGTAACTAGGATTATTGACTGACACTGTCACTATAAACTCAAAGACTGGGTAGAACTGGAAGATGTGCTGAGTCCTACACCCATTTGGTTTTCTCCGTGGATCCCATGGGCGAGCTGTCCAACAGCGGTAAAATCACATCCCCTTATAGGCACTACTCTAGCAGTTTTCCATAGACTAACTAGACTCTCGAACTTCTCTTCTCACCTAAGCCCACTGACCCCTCTGCAGGACAACCCCGACTTCCTACCAGGAATGGGGAATCATACTTTATTTGTCCCACAAACTCAAACAAACCTCTTACAGCTATACACTGTTTCCACAACCACAAGTTCAGAGACTTCACAGCCATTAAGGCAGACAATCACCTTCCAGATCTGCCATTATGGACATATTTTCAATGCCGCAGCTACCTCAATCATACAACAAAAAAGGCTAATTTCAGCAGGCCACTGACCGAACTAGAATCAGTCTGCAATGTAGATGAACCTATCTCCAAAGTGACATCACTTGCCTATAGATGGATTCAGATTGGAGGCGGTTTGGGTGAGAGCAGATTCAGAGAGCGTTGGTCAGCGGCACTGGGTATTTCGCTTACAGACAAACAGTGGCAAAAAGCTTGCATATTTGCCCATAAATGCTCTTTGAGCACCAGAACTCAGGAAACAGCATATAAGCTGCTTACACAATGGTATGCCACTCCTGTAAAGCTACATTTGTGATTCCCCCAACCCCCTGATACTTGCTGGCGCTGTCACCATGATAGGGGCACCTTGCTACACATATGGTGGCACTGCCCTGTGTTAAAACCTGTCTGGTCTGAGGTCAGGGAGAAAGTGTTTCAGATCACAGAGACGAAACTGAAGCTGGATGCGGCGTGCTGCCTCCTCCATGTCACAGATTTTCCCATTAAAAAGTACAAACACTCGCTCTCCAAACATTAACTGAATGCTGCCAAAGCTCTCATTCCTCTTTTTTGGAAGTCCACACGCATTCCAACCATTCAGGATTGGCTACGTAAAGTGTCTGATGCCTGTGAGATGGAGGAGACCATTGCCTAGTCAGGTGACAGCGCTGAACGCTTCCACGATACGTGGTCGCCCTGGTTTGTATACAAACATTCTCAGGCATACTCAAACCTAATAAATACACCTTGACGTTTTATGCCTCCGCGTGTTTGATATTTACAGAGGAACTACACACTCAATGGTTTATAAAACTGCTATAACCGAATATACTTATCTGGATGACTGTTATAATAGGACTTACCTTGAAATGTACCAAAAATGATTAGTGGTGTATTTGATGACCCAACACTCCTACACTACTCTCTTCTTTCTAATCTTTCCTCTCTTAGGACTAAAACTCTATCCACTTTTAAGACAATCTTTACAATATGAGGTTTTTTGATATAATTTTTAGTATGTTCACACAAACAGCATTTAAAAACTTTGTGATAGACAACATCTTATTGCAAAATCATACGTTTTTCTTTACATACTCTGTATTCTTATTAAGTGGAGCTGCGTCTCCATATCTGTATTCCTTTTTCTTCAATAAACTTAGATGTTAAAAAAATTAAAAAATAAAAGGGAAGTATGGCCAAAGTTTTTCAATTTTTACATATGTTTTTACTTTTGAAAAAGAGATAGATAGAGAGAAAGAATACATTTCCATGGATGTAAATGTCAGAGGGGGCCACATGTCTTAGGAAGTGGTAAGTCAGCCACCTAGGTGGTGGGGATCCTAGCTTAGTTAGGTTAGGGGTCTAGGGAAGGTGGGCTGGATTTTTTAAAGTAAAGTTGTGCTTTAAACAGTATAATCAACATATAATTTTATTTTATCAACAAAACATATGTGTTCATGACTTTGGGTGATTTGTACCAGCTCCTAATGGTTTCAGATGAAATTTGAAATGCACATTAATCATTACTTTTAAATACATCTTAAATTACATCTGACATTAAGAAAAGTATTACCAGCGTCTTTAAAACTTGATTCAATACATAAAGAACATATAATACAGAAGGTGGCATTTACCTTTGTGCTTACTATAATATATATATTTTTTAAGTCTAAAGTTTGCATAAACATGATATCCCTTGCCTGGAGGCAATACTGACTGGTATCACCATGGTTGTAAGAAGGTGAGCTGCCCATCTGTGCTAACCCTGATGTTCCTCAAGGCGAACCTAGTGTTGATGCCATCCATCTTTTCCAGATAACAGTTCCCTCAAAGAAAGTAGTGAAGGAAATATGTGGTGGTTTATGTTCAATTTACCAAATATGGAATAGGTTCCCCATGGGGTTTTTAAGCAGCAATAAGAAACAATTTAATAGTAAAACCAAGATTATTTTATTGATCCAAAAAGCACCGATGCCATCAATGGTTTAAAATTCAAGCTCTGGTGTACATTGTGCGAACAATTAAATAGAAAAGAATACATACATCACATTATACATTGGTATTGTGAAAAAAGGTTACAAAAGTGTTCAAAATATTATTCCATAAAGTTTAAACCGTCTGATAAACGGTGCCCCACTGCCCCAATGCATTTCGACCTTCTGGGGGTATAGTCTTCTTCAGGGGGGGACAGAGCAAAAAAGGGGCGACTGTCACATTTCTGCGAGATATCAAAGGGAACAAATATAAGCGTTTATATAAAAAATACATGTATTTCTCTTCTTATTCTTGCTACATTTTTCTCATGTAATATTTACCCTTTCCACTGAATTTCTTCACTTAGACCAGAGACCTTTTTTTTATAGTAAGAAAGCCTATGCTTTCTCCCTGAAAGTGATCCTGGGCCCGCTGCTGATATGTTGGTGCCCTCCCTTCCCACCAAATATGAAAAGGGGGGAAGGAGCTGAAAGTCCCCCAACTGGGTGGTAACCACAGACTTACAAGAGATGACAGTATAGTGGAATTCCCCCCAGGGGAAAAAGGGGGGGGGGGGTTATCACCCTGTGGGCAGCCGCACCTGAAAACAGTAATATATGATATTACTTGTAGGTATCATGTTTAGCAATATCTATGTTGTAACAAAAAAGATGATTCCTTAATATGCTTTTAATCATAAACTGACATATATATATATAAATCTGTATACTTGTAAAAATTAACTATTTAACTTTATTATTTTAGTTATATATGAGCTTACTATATGACTTTTATTCTTTGAAATATAATTATTAGTGATCATTATATATATACGTAGGCCTTTTTTCCCCCTAAGTGAAAAAGATATAGTGGGGCTCAAAGTCCCATAATTGGAGTGTAGACGTGTTGCTTAATTTGCATAATGGTTAAATAATTTGGTCAAAAAGGAGTGATTAATCTGAATAAATTAACATTGTGTGACACCTATTTAGTGTGTGAAAAAAACACCCCAATACAAAAAAAGAACAGATTATTAGTGAAAGAAATGTGCATGATGATTGGGCGACTATCAGTGTATACTATCATACTAATAAAATAAATTAGATGGGGATGAGAAATAAATGGGGGTGTAAGTCAGTGCAGTCTCTAAATATGATGTGATGCTAAAAATAATATAGGCCTAAATAGAGAAGAAATATTAGCTTTAATTTATTACCTGTTAGTTATGCTTGCTGAGCTTGCTAGTTAGCCAGTGAAATGTCCACTGAACTCCTGCTGCAGGTATTGAGTATCAGAGCCTGTAGCAGTCAAGGGAAACTGCAACCAAAGTACAATTGTAAAAGACAGTTTCTAGCCAAGAAAAATATATACACTGAAGTACCTGTCTGTGTAGTCTGTTAGTGCGGCGCTATCCAGGAATCAACTGAAAGGATCCTGGTATAAGCTCCTTTTTATACCACTTACTTGCTCTTTAATTTAATACCGGTGCGTGTATTACTGTCCACAGGTGCGTGTTTTCCTGCCCACATACTTCCCCCTCCCAGGGGGGACACCTGTCATCTCCTCTGCGTTCCAGAAGGCAATCAATGCCCCAGAACTCCCGCTGTCTCCGACGCAATTGGCGTGATGCCTTGTGCGTGCGCATGCACATGACAAACCACCCCGTGCGACCAAGGGGATCAGCCGTGCATGCGCGCCGTGCACTGCCCGTCGTCCAGGGGCAATCACGGAACGCCGCCGGCACGGGGGTTGCTCCCCCAGTGGAGAGTGGTATAACTGTGGGGGTAAGGGTGGGGAGACAATGTAATATGATCTAGTCCCTCTCCCCGTGCCGGGAAGCCTGTGTTGCCCCTGAAGGCATTCCACCTTGAAGGGCACAATGGCAGCAGGACCCACAGAGCCCTAAAAGAGAGAAAGAAAATATGGAGTAAGGCTAAGGATTTATATTCACAAGATGACCATCATAATTAATATCTTAATAATAGTATAAAGATTGGCAAGGTTATTTTGGATTATTGTGTCTCCAAATTATAATGATCAATTATATTTGTCTTTATAACATTGTTTCTTTAATAATAACTTTGTTATAGTATTTTTCATGGCCATGCAAGAAGAAGAAAAAGAAACAATGCTAGTGCAAAAGCAGTGTTTCTCGGCCCGGGAAACTGTATCTAAACCCATTACAGAAATGACTTATTGTATTATGTTGTTTATTAAACTTCATGGGCACCAGTGGGGTAGGGGAAACATGATTCACTTTGGGATTGGCCAGAATTGGACATCCTTTGTTTACAGATATTACAAAGGATGTCCTCTAAGTGCAGTTGATAAAAAGACGAAATATATATATATATATATTTAACCCTAAAAGAGGTTTTTATTTTTTATGCCAACAGCCCAATATGCCAAACTTGGCACATATGGACGGTGTCATATTCATTAGTGTTTTAGTGTTATTTTTCGTATCAGATTGTTCCTCAATATTTAACGTATCCAATGTCATAAAGGTGTTTATCTATGGTTGCCTCAGCAAGCAAAGCTTCCAAATCTAATTGGTCAATGAGGTCCTCTGTATTATTCTCATTGTACAGTAGTGTTAGATGCCATATCACTTTAAATTCCTGCATAGGAAAGGCATTGGCCCATCCTAAGGGATGACGAAGTAGTGAAGCATTTTGTGTCTCCATTCCCCTCAATTACGTACAAACGGGCTACATCCCTAAAAGACAGATTGGTGAGGAGTGAGTACACAAAATCAAATAAAAAACACTGTGTAGCACTTGGCACCTTCCCCTGTGGTTGTTGTGCCCATTGCTCATTAATAAGAAAAGATAAAGTATTTACCTTACCTAATGTACAGGTCTTTTTCGACCGAAACACTTTGTAAACTGCCAAACCTGCGGGGTCATATATTTAATGACCTGCGAGTGTGGCGCCTACTATGTAGGAAAAACAAAACAAAGATTTTGGTGTAGAACCTCTAAACATGCTTATAGTATGCAGATAGGGAACATTTATCTTCCCCTTGGAAGACATGCTGTCACACAACATAATTACATCACGCCACAAATTTCCTTCACCGCTCTCGAGCAGGTACATATTCCTAGTCGAGGCGGGGGTTGGAATAAGACATTGCTGCAAATTGAGCAGAAGTGGATATATACACTCCAGGCCACGAAATATCTAGGCCTAGTAGCAGGATGGATACGTTAAATATTGAGGAACAATCTGATATGAAAAATAACACTAAAACACTAATGAATATGACACCGTCCACATGTGCCGAGTTTGGCATATTGGGCTGTTGGCATAAAAAATGTATGAATGAATGATTTGTATAGCGCTGCAAATGCGAAGTGAATCGCCTCAAGGCACTTGTCTGCTCTTGTTGTGATGCCAAATTTATAAGAGGTGGGTCTTGAGTTTTTTCCTGAAAGCCTGATGGTTTTCTTCCAAGCGGATGTTGTTCGGTAGAGCATTCCATAGCCGAGGTCCCTGTACTGCGAATCTTCGTTCTCCCTTTGATTTGTAGCGGACTTTGGGGATGAGAAGGTGGTTTTGGTTTATTGATCGAAGGCTGCGATTTGGTATGTATTTTTCTATTTTCTCACAAAGGTATTGAGGAGCATTTCCTTGTGTACATTTGTGGATGATGCAGAGGGTCTTGAATGTGATCCTGTCTTTTACCTTGAGCCAATGGGAGGGTCCTTAGGGATGGGGAGATGGATTCCCAAGGTTTCTTTCCGGTGACTAATCTCGCTGCTGTGTTTTGGACAATTTGAAGGCGCGCAATCTGGTAATCCTATGTAGAGGGAGTTTGCGTAGTCGAGACACGTATTGATGATAGTTCCTACTACTACCGCTTTTTTCTTTTCCGGGATGAAGGGGATGAGTCTGCTTAGCAGGCGAAGGAGATGGTGTGATCCGCTGATCACGGATCCTATTTGTGCCTCCATGGTCATCTCTGCATCAAAGATTACTCTGAGGCTTTTGGCTTTGGTGCTTGGGAGGATGGTCTGTCCCAGGATGGTTGGTGGTGCCCAAGGGGTCTTTGTCTTTTTCCTTTGGTTTGCGTCAAGGAGCAGTAGTTCTGTTTTCGATCCATTTAGTTTGAGGGAGCTAGTGGTCATCCAGTCATCTATCAATGTGAGACATTCTCCTAGTTCCTGGTACTGGTCTTTTTGTCCGGTGATCCGGAAATACAGTTGAGTGTCGTCCGCGTATGAGTGGTAGCATAGCTCTGATTTGCTAATAATTTTGAAGAGTGGCCGGATGTAAATGTTGAACAGTACTGGTGACAATGGTGATCCTTGAGGGACTCCATAAGTAATTGCCCGGGTTTCCAAAGTGAAGGCTCCTAGTTTCACTGTCTGTGACCAGTTTTCTAAGAAGGAAGCGAACCATGGAAGATCTACATCTGTAACTCCTGCCACTTCCTTGAGGCGGCTGAGAAGAGTTTTGTGGTCCACTGTGTCGAACGCTGCACTAAGATCCAGCAGTACCAGAAGACACGATTCTCCATCATCTGCTGCTTCTAGGGCGTCATCCCATATTTTCAGAAGTGCCGTTTCTGTGCCATGGCCTGGCCGGAAGCCCGATTGTAGTGGGTCCAGGAGCTTGTGTGTGTCCAGGTGAAGTTGAAGCTGTTGTACTACTGCTTTCTCCATGATCTTGGAAATGGTGTTCAGGCTTGTTGTCTGCGATTTTTCGGATCTTTGGGGTCGAGGTTGGGTTTCTTTAGCAGTGGTTTGATGATGCCTTGCTTGAGGGAGTTAGGAACCAATCCTTCTTTGAATGACTGATTTACTAGGTGTGTAATAGCGGGGGCCAGAATGTCGGAGCATTCTTTCAAGAGTTTTGTGGGGATGATGTTGTTTGGCGATGTGCTGTTTCGGAGGCTTTTGATGACATTTTTGGTTTCATCCGTGGTGATTGGGGTAAGCTAAATATGTGGTGCTTGTGCGCTGTGGATGTAAAATTCCTTACCTGGGTTAGGTTGAGTAGAATTGGTTGTTGTTTTTTTTTTGCTTAATTATTTTCTGAATGTTGTCTATTTTGTTGATGAAAAAAAAAAATCGGATAACTCGTTGCAGTATTCTTGAGTTTCGTTTCCTAGGGACTCAAGGCAGGTGGGGTTTATAGTCTGGGCGACTAGTTTGAAAAGTTCCCGTGGTCGGTTTAAAGCTTTTGAGAGGGTGTTTGAGACATGCTCTTTTTTTGCTGTGAAAATTGTTTATGATATCTCTTGGTGAGTATTCTGTAGTTTGTGTGATTTTCCTTTGTGGTGTTTCTTCTCCAGGCTCTTTCTGCTCTTCTGTGTTCCCGTTTCAGTAGAGTAAGAGTGCCATTAAACCATCCAGAATTTTTCTTGCGGATGGGTGCTCGATGTTTCGGGGCGACTGCGTCTGCTGTTTGTAGAAGTGCCTTGTTTACGAAGCTGAGAGTTCGTTCTGTTGAGTGGTTTTGATTTAGTGTTGCCATTTTGTTTGTTAGTGTGGTTTTGAAGATTTCCGAGTGTAATTTCTTCTGTGATCTAATCCAGTGTGTTGTTGCCGCCGAGTTTGGTTTTTGGAGGGTGATGTTAGTGGCGATCTCAAATTTGATAGAGTGGTGGTCTGTCCATGGTAGCGCTATGTTGTCTAGTATGTTGATGTCCATATTTTGCTTGAAGATGAGGTCCAGGATGTGACCCGACCCATGTGTGGGAGCCTTTACTAGTTGTTGAAGCCCTAGGCCTTCCAGTTGATTGATGCAGGTGGTGGCGATGGGATCTTCGGTGGAGTTCGCCCAGAGGTTGAAATCTCTGAGTACCAGAACCTTGTTGTTTTTCAGGGTGTGTGCCGAAATGAATTCCGTGAGTGGTATCGGTAGATTTGTCTTTGGTCCTGGTGGTCTGTAGCATAGCAGCATGTGGATGGTTTCTTGTGGTGTTGTTTGCATCTGTAGCGTAAGTGTCTCCATAAACGTTGCTGTGTTCTGTACCGTAGATTTGGCGAGCTCCAGGTGAGCTTTGAAGATCACTGCTAGGCCTCCTCCTTTTTTTCCTTTCCTATGCTCGGTTAGGATCCTGTAGTTTTCTGACACTAATTCTGTTAGGATGGTGTTTCAGTCGGGTGTTAGCCAGCTTTCCGTGATGAAGAGACAATCTATGTTGTTTTGTGTGATGAAGTCATGGATTTCGTGCCTGTGCTTGACTGCCGATCTGGTGTTAATCAAGGCGCATGCTAACTGTTGTGGTTGCATTGTAGTCTTCTTATGTTTGATCGTTGCTGGTGGATCGATCCTTAGTATTCGTTCTTTTTGTAATATTTTTTAAATGTCGGCCGGTAGAGTTGGGGTCGAATTTCTTAGTCTGTGGAGAGACTCTGCTGAGTATTTGAAATTGCACATGTTGAGGTGATCCGAAAAAAAAAATTGCTGTTGACGGAATGATGAGTTGAAAAACTGATGCTGTTGCTGAGGCGATAATGGTCTTGCAAAAGGCGGCTGAGGATGCTGCTGGTCCTGCTATTAGTCTGAAGAGTTCCGATGACAAATCTGTATGAAAACCCTATAGACCTACACCTGCCCTCCCGTTGATTCAGAGGAAGGCGAAAAACCCCTACTAGCGCGGCCAATTGCTATAGCAGAGGAAAAAATTCCTTCCTGACCCCCCGAGGGGCGGTCGGATGTTGGTCCCTGGATCAACTGCTAGTGGTGGTCCCCTGCGTTACTTACCAGAATATTTACCTTATCGGGGTGATCCAACGATGGAGATAGGGTGGATCCTGATGTTGATCTCCTGGGGAAGAAGAGGCGGCTTTATAGCGATGCTGATGTTACTAGTGAGTGCTGTTATAAAAAATAAAAAACCTCTTTTAGGGTTAAATATAATATATATATATATATATATATATATATATATATATATATATATATATATATATATTTCGTCTTTTTATCAACTGCACTTAGAGGACATCCTTTGTAATATCTGTAAACAAAAGATGTCCAATTCTGGCCAATCCCAAAGTGAATCATGTTTCCCCTACCCCCACTGGTGCCCATGAAGTTTAATAAACAACATAATACAATAAATCATTTCTGTAATGGGTTTAGATACAGTTTCCCGGGCCGAGAAACACTGCTTTTGCATTAGCATTGTTTCTTTTTCTTCTTCTTGCATGGCCGTGAAAAATACTATAACAAAGTTATTATTAAAGAAACAATGTTATAAAGACAAATATAATTGATCATTATAATTTGGACACACAATAATCCAAAATAACCTTTCCAATCTTTATACTATTATTAAGATATTAATTATGATGGTCATCTTGTGAATATAACTCCTTAGCCTTACTCCATATTTTCTTTCTCTCTTTTAGGGCTCTGTGGGTCCTGCTGCCATTGTGCCCTTCAAGGTGGAATGCCTCCAGGGGCAACACAGTCTTCCCGACACAGGTAGAGGGGTGAGAACATATTACATTGTCTCCCCACCCTTACCCCCACAGTTATACCACTCTCCACTGGGGGAGCAACCCCCATGCCGGCAGCATTCCGTGATCGCCGCCGGACGACGGGCAGTGCATGGCGTGCATGCGCGGCCGATCCCCTTGGTTGCACGGGGTGGTTTGTCATGTGCATGCGTGCACGCTCATGCGCAGCGTGACGTCACACCGATTGCGTCTGAGACAACGGGAGTTCTGGGGCATTGATTGCCTTCCAGAACGCTGAGGAGATGAGAGGAGATGTCATGGTTATGCGGTAATCTTTCCCTGTTTGCTTACCTCTCCTCATGTGTTCCAACTAAGAGGCCAGCCACTCTCACCTGGTGGGTTTTATAACCTCTCCTCTAGCATGGCTCCACCCCAGGCCCTATCAGGGAACCCTATATTAACCTGTCCACTGCAAGCCAGTGGTGCTGATCAACCATTGTGTATCATTGGTGTGTTTGGCTTCCTGGTTCCTGCTTGTGTGCTTTATGTTTGGCATGTTCTCAACGATTCCTGTCTGCTTGCGACCTTGACCCTTTGGCATGTCCCCGACCATCCCTGTCTGCCTGTGACCCTGAACCTTGGCGTGTACCTTGTTGTCCGTTTCTGCTTGTGGCCCCTACCTTGGCTTATCCCTCACTATCCCTGTCCTCCTGTTGCCTACTGTGGGTGTGAGCTGGGGGACCCTGGGGGTCGCGACCTGGAGCCAGTTGCAGCCCAGTCCATCCTCACCACTCGAGGCTCTGGTGAACACCAGCTGGCTCTTAGACTCCGCGCCCCAGGGAATCTTACGCTCTAACCCCGGTGGGATCCGTCTTGGTGTCCAGCGGCCCCGTGTTCCGGATCACCTGGACTCCCGTCCACTGCAGTCAGCCATAGGGTCCACTACCTTGCGGTGCACTCCCGATCCCAACGGTGTGCATCTGTCACCTAGCCTCAGGGTGACCTGACAGTTTGATCAGCCATGGACCCTGCTGATGTGCCGCTACCCACAGATGATCCATTGCAGGGCTTAGTTCGCAGACTTGAGACCCAAGAATCGCATCAGACCCAGGTGATGCGATTCCTTCAGGATTTGGCATCCCGTTTTGAACAGGTTCAGGCCTCATTAGGACCCCCGGTTCAACAACCTCAACCGCTATCTGCTGCTGCACCTATCGCATCAGTCGCAGCCACACATTCATTACAACTACCAGCTCCGGCCCGTTTCTCTGGGGACTCCAAGGCTTGCAGGGGGTTCCTTAGCCAGTGCACAATTCATTTTGAACTTCAGCCCCAAAACTTCCTGTCCGATCGGGCGAAAGTCGCATATATTATATCCCTCCTGTCAGGCGAGGCACTAGCTTGGGCTGCCCCTCTGTGGGAACTGAATGACCCAGTGGTTTCTAGCCTGTCTGATTTCTTGAAACTTTTTCGGAATATCTTCGAGGAACCGGGTTGTGTCTCCTCAGCGGCTAGCGCTCTTTTACGTCTCCCTCAAGAGTCCGCTTCCGTGGGCCAGTATGCTCTTCAGTTCCGTATCCTCACAGCTGAATTGAGCTGGAATAATGAGGCCCTAGTTGCAACCTTTTTACATGGCCTCTCTGATAGAGTGAAGGATGAATTAGCAGGAAGATCCCTTCCTGCTGATCTGGACAGTGTCATCACCTTGTGTAACCAGATCGATATTCGCTTTCAGGAGAGGGCCCTGGAAAAAAGACTCCAGCACTCCCCGTTCTTTAGCCAGCCTGAGCTCCCCGTCCCTTCTCTTCGATCCGATGAGCACCCCCTGCCTGCTGAGGAACCTATGCAGTTGGGCTGGACCAAGTTATCTCCCGAAGAACGCGCTAGGCGCAGAACTCTGGGCCTATGCCTCTATTGTGGGGCCAAAGGTCATTTCCGTGACACTTGTTCTCTTCGTCCGGAAAAACGCTCAGGGCTAATACATCTGGAAGGTGGAGTATTAGACCCTGAAATATCACCTTCACCTTCTCGTCTTCTCCTTTCTGTGTTGCTTCATGTCGGCACTTCCTCTCGTTCGGTCTCAGCACATCTGGATTCCGGAGCCGCTGCCAATTTCGTGGATTGGGAAACTGCATCCTCCATGAGACTTACCCTTTTGCCCCTTACAACGCCATTGGTGGTCTTGGCAATTGATGGCACTGTTCTCCCAGGGGGCCCTATCCGCTTCCAGACCCTTCCTGTTAAGATGTCAGTAGGGACACTCCACCAGGAGTGGATATCCTTCCTTGTCTTACCTAAGGCTTTATCTCCTATCATATTAGGTCTTCCTTGGTTACGGCTCCATTCCCCACACGTTGACTGGACTGCTGGACAGATCCTGGCTTGGGGTTCCTCCTGTTCCTCTTCCTGCCTACTCAAGGTTACCCCAAAAGAGAAACCTCCTGTTGCCATCATCCCAGTAGCTTCTGCTTGTCCCGCTGTATATAGTGATCTCTGGGATGTGTCCTGCAATAGTCGGACTGATGCGATTGAGATGGTCACTACACCTGACAATACTATTCAGTCGGCCTCTGCACTAGTTATGCCAGTCCAGCCCATGCCCAGTGAGCTTTCTGCTTCTTGTTCAGGACCTTCTGTAACCTGGCCTCACCCTACTGCTACTATGCCCTTAACCAATCCTAAAAAGCCTTTCGTCCTCTACAAGTCCTCTCGTCCTCTCCCTACCTCGGTTACGGTCTCCGAGGATAATCTAAAATACGAGGTTAGTCAAGTTTTGAATTCCCAACTCCGTAAAGGCATTCTTCAATACCTCGTACATTGGAAAGGGTTTGGTCCTGAGGAGAGGTCTTGGATCACTGCATCTGAGGTCCTTGCTCCTCATCTGTTGAGGAGGTTCCATCTGGAGTTTCCCTTTAAGCCTGGACCCAGGTGGGGGAGGGGGAGGCCTCATAAGAGGGGGGGTACTGTCATGGTTATGCGGTAATCTTTCCCTGTTTGCTTACCTCTCCTCATGTGTTCCAACTAAGAGGCCAGCCACTCTCACCTGGTGGGTTTTATAACCTCTCCTCTAAGCATGGCTCCACCCCAGGCCCTATCAGGGAACCCTATATTAACCTGTGCACTGCAAGCCAGTGGTGCTGATCAACCATTGTGTATCCGTGGTGTGTTTGGCTTCCTGGTTCCTGCTTGTGTGCTTTATGTTTGGCTTGTTCTCAACGATTCCTGTCTGCTTGCGACCTTGACCCTTTGGCATGTCCCCGACCATCCCTGTCTGCCTGTGACCCTGAACCTTGGCGTGTACCTTGTTGTCCGTTTCTGCTTGTGGCCCCTACCTTGGCTTATCCCTCACTATCCCTGTCCTCCTGTTGCCTACTGTGGGTGTGAGCTGGGGGACCCTGGGGGTTGCGACCTGGAGCCAGTTGCAGCCCAGTCCATCCTCACCACTCGAGGCTCTGGTGAACACCAGCTGGCTCTTAGACTCCGCGCCCCAGGGAATCTTACGCTCTAACCCCGGTGGGATCCGTCTTGGTGTCCAGCGGCCCCGTGTTCCGGATCACCTGGACTCCCGTCCACTGCAGTCAGCCATAGGGTCCACTACCTTGCGGTGCACTCCCGATCCCAACGGTGTGCATCTGTCACCTAGCCTCAGGGTGACCTGACAGGAGAGCTGTGGTAATGGCTCAGGTGTCCCCCCTGGAAGGAGAAAGTATGTGGGAAGGAATACACGCATCTGTGGGCAGGAATACACGCACCTGTATTCAATTAAAGAGCAAGTAAGTGGTATAAAAAGGCGCTTATACCAGGATCCTTTCAGTTGATTCCTGGAGAGCGCCGCACTAACAGACTACACAGACAGGTACGTCAGTGTATATATTTTTCTTGGCTAGAAACTGTCTAGTATAGTTTTACTTAAATCTTTTACAATTGTACTTTGGTTGCAGTCTCCCTTGACTGCTACAGACTCTGATACTCAATACCTGCAGCAGGAGTTCAGTGGACATTTCGCTGGCTAACTAGCAAGCTCAGCAAGCATAACTAACAGGTAGGGATGAGCCGAACACCCCCGGGTTCGGTTCGAACCAGAACCTTCGAACGGACCGAAAGTTCGCGCGAATTTTCGAACCCTATACGTTATAATGGACGCGAACGTTCGAAATCAAAAGTGCTAATTACAACGGCCAATATGCATGTTAATGTCATAAAACAGGTTTGGGGACCCGGGTCCTGCCCCAGGGGACATATATCAATGCAAAAAGAACTTTTAAAAACTAACGTTTTTTCGGGAGCAGTCATTTTAATGATGCATAAAGTGAAAAAAAAAAAAGTGACATTTTCCTTTAAATATGGTACCTGGGGGGTGTCCAAAGTATGCCTGTGAAGTGGCATGTGTTTCCCGTGTTTAGAACTGTCCTTGCACAAATGACATTTGTAAAGGAAAAAAAGAAGCCATTTAAAACCACTTGCGGCTTTAGGTTTGATCTTAAGTAGAATCTGAACAGGTACATTATGAAGTGTAGCTCCATCCCAAAAAAATCTATTTTTAAGCTTTTTGGAGAACATAGGGAGGGGTTATCACCCCTGTAACATTTGCTGTCTTTGCACATCTGTTCAGAACATGTCACCTCACTTTCCGTCCCAATGATAAATGTTTTTGGAAAAGTGGGGTTTTTAATTGAAACAAGGATTGGTGATAAAGTATCAGTAGAGAGGAGATACCTTTTTCCCAAATTAAATCTAACAGGATAGAATTTCCCTTCCTAGGGGTAGATTTCCTCTCACTTCCTGTTTTCTCTTTCCATTTGCAAGTAGGAGTCGTTTGTAAGTTGGATGTTTGAAAGTAGGGGCCTGGCGTATATACTCTGCAGAAATTTGCCCTATTAGATGTTGGTGTAGCCACAAGACTGGTGGGCACAGGAATGGGCCCTGCTGTGAGTTAATAGATCAAGATTTGTAATTGCATGCACCTGTTGAACAGGGCAGAAAAATTGGGGGTGGTGGTGGTGGTGGTGGTGGTGGACGGTTTTGCCACAAGACTGTAAGCTCTCACAGTTACTCTTGGTGGGCGCAGGAATGGGCCCTGCTGTGAGTTATTAGATCAAGATTTGTAATTGCAAGCACCTGATGAACAGGGCAGAAAAATTGGGCCTTTGGCGGTGGTGGTGGACGGTGTTGCCACAAGACTGTAGGCCCTCATAGTTACTCTTGGTGGGCGCAGGAATGGGCCCTGCTGTGAACTATTAGATCAAGATTTGTAATTACCCGCCCCTGTTAAACAGGGGCTGAAAAATTGTGCCTTAGGCACTGGTGCTGGTGCCACAACACTGCAACCCCTCACAGAGACTGTACTTGGAGCACAGCAGTCACACGTGTTGCGAAGCATTTTTTTAAAAAAATTGTAAGTACACGCCCCTGTTAAACAGGGGCTGAAAAATTGTGCCTTAGGCACTGGTGCTGGTGCCACAACACTGCAACACGGCCCTCACAGAGACTGTACTTGGAGCACAGCAGTCACACGTGTTGCGAAGCATTTTTTTAAAAAATTGTAAGTACACGCCCCTGTTAAACAGGGGCTGAAAAATTGTGCCTTAGGCACTGGTGCTGGTGCCACAACACTGCAACACGGCCCTCACAGAGACTGTACTTGGAGCACAGCAGTCACACGTGTTGCGAAGCATTTTTTTAAAAAAATTGTAAGTACACGCCCCTGTTAAACAGTGGCTGAAAAATTGTGCCTTAGGCACTGGTGCTGGTGCCACAACACTGCAACACGGCCCTCACAGAGACTGTACTTGGAGCACAGCAGTCACACGTGTTGCGAAGCATTTTTTTAAAAAATTGTAAGTACACGCCCCTGTTAAACAGGGGCTGAAAAAATTGTGCCTTAGGCACTGGTGCTGGTGCCACAACACTGCAACACGGCCCTCACAGAGACTGTACTTGGAGCACAGCAGTCACACGTGTTGCGAAGCATTTTTTTAAAAAATTGTAAGTACACGCCCCTGTTAAACAGGGGCTGAAAAATTGTGCCTTAGGCACTGGTGCTGTGGCATGGATCATTGAGGAGGAGGAAGAGGATAGTCAGTGAACATAAGAGGACAGTCACTCAGCATCAGCATAGGCAGTCTTGAAGGGATGTGACATTAAAAATTATTCGGTTATATCCGCCTCAGGTGCCTGGTAGCTGGTGGTGATCCAAGACTGATTCATTTTGATGAATGTCAGTCGATCAACCGAGGCGGTGGACAGGCGCACCCTATGATCAGTCACAAATCCTCCAGCAGCACTGAATGTGCGTTCGGAAAGAACGCTGGAGGCAGGACAGGCCAGTAGCTCAATTGCATACTGTGCAAGCTCTGGCCAGTGATCCATCCTCAGGACCCAGTAAGCCAGAGGATTTTCGGTGGGAAAGGTGTCCAAGTCTGACCTTGCCCCAAGGTATTCCTGCACCATGTATATCAGACGCTGGCGATGGTTGCTGGAACCGATCATACCTTGGGGCTGCGGACTAAAAAATTGTCTGAACGCATCGGTCAGACGTCCACCTTCCCCACCGCTCCTTCTGCCACTGACCGAAGCCTCAGCAACTCGTCGCCCAGGACCAGGAGTTTGTAGCCTCCAGTTTCTGGGAACGCGTTGCACAGACCTTTCTGCAAGGCCTCCCTGAGATGTCTCATCCTCTGCTCCCTCTGCGACGGCAAGATAAGGTCCGCAACCTTACCCTTGTACCGCGGATCAAGGAGAGTGGCCAGCCAGTAATGGTCCCTCTCCTTGATCCGAAGAACACGAGGATCCTTCCGCAGGCTTTGCAGGATCAGGGAGGCCATGCAGCGTAGGTTAGCTGAGGCATTCGGTCCGGAGTCTTCTGGGTCACTGAGGATGACATGATCGCCAGCCACCTCCTCCCAGCCACGTACAAGTCCACTGGCTTGTTGGGACTGTACATCATCCCTAAAAGACTGCTGCTGCTGATGCTGAGTGCCAGGCTCCACCTCCATGCTCACACAATCCTCCTCCTCCTCCTCCTCCTCCTCCTCATCCTCTTCCTGTGTGATGGGTGGGACAGAAGGAACACTGTCCGGATAAAGGGGGCCTTGAGAGGCAAGGAAGTCCTCCTCTTCCTGCCTCTGTTCTGCCTCAAGTGCCCTGTCCATTATCCCACGCAGCGTATGCTCCAACAGGTGGACAAGAGGGACAGTGTCACTGATGCATGCACTGTCACTGCTCACCATCCTCGTGGCCTCCTCAAATGGTGAGAGGACAGTGCATGCATCCCTGATCATGCTCCACTGACGTGGGGAAAAAAACCCAAGCTCCCCTGACCCTGTCCTGGTGCCGTAGTCGCAAAGGTACTCATTGATGGCCCTCTGCTGCGTGTGCAGTCGCTGCAGCATGGCCAACGTTGAGTTCCACCTGGTGGGCATGTCAGATATTAGGCGGTTCTTGGGCAGGTTCAGCTCCTTTTGCAGCTCAGTCAGCCGAGCACTGGCATTATAAGATCGGCGGAAATGCACACAGACTTTCCTGGCCTGCCTCAGGACATCCTGTAAGCCTGGGAACCTGCCCAAGAACCGCTGCACCACCAGGTTGAGGACGTGAGCCATGCAGGGCACATGGGTGAGCTGCCCCTGTCGCAGGGCGGAGAGGAGGTTGGTGCCATTGTCAGAAACGACCATTCCTGGCTTAAGCTGACGTGGCGTCAACCACCTCTCGGCCTGCCCCTGCAGAGCTGCCAGAACCTCTGGCCCAGTGTGGCTCCTGTCCCCCAAACACACCAGCGCAAGCACGGCATGGCATCTTTTTGCCTGCGTACTTGCGTAGCCCCTTGTACGCCTACGGAGCACCGCTGGTTCCAAGGACAGAGCACTGGAGGAAGAAGAAGAGGAGGGGGGTGGAGGAGAGAGGTGTGTCACAACCAGTAGCAGTAGTCGCGTTTTGGAGGCGTGGTGGCGGAACAACCTCCAACACTACTGCACCTTGTCCTGCATCCCTCCCAGCTGCCAATAGAGTGACCCAATGGGCCGTGAAAGAAAGGTACCGTCCCTGTCCATGCCTGCTGGACCATGAGTCAGCGGTAATATGCACCTTACCGCTGACCGCCCTGTCCAGCGAGGCATGGACATTGCCCTCCACATGCCGGTAGAGAGACGGAATCGCCTTCCGCGAGAAAAAGTGGCGTTTGGGAACCTGCCACTGAGGAACCGCACATTGAACAAACTCACGGAAGGGGGCCGAGTCTACCAACTGAAAAGGCAGCAGTTGAAGTGCTAGCAATTTAGCAAGGCTAGCATTCAACCGCTGGGCATGTGGATGGCTGGGAGTGTACTTCTTTCTACGGTCCAGCAGCTGGGGCAGGGAAATTTGCCTGCTGCATTCGGACGTCGGTGTACTGCAAGTACTTGGTTGTGACACACCGAATTCTACACCTTCAGTCCTCTCAGAGCAGCTTTCAGAGAGGACTGAAGGTGTAGTGGGGATGGAGATCCCAGCTGAGGAGGAGCAAGGAGAGGTCCGCTTAGTTCTTTGGTGTGGGTCTTTTATGTGTGCCTGCCAACGAGCTGCATGGCAGGTCGCCATATGTCTGGTCATGCTTGTCGTGCCAAGCGGCTGATGTTTTGGCCACGCGAGATACGCTTGAGACAAATATTGCAAATAGCAGTGGTGCGATCTGCTGCACTCGTCTCAAAAAAGGCCCACACCAAAGAACTTTTCTGATAACGTGCAGAGGCAGCGCCCTGCACAGGCGGAGCTCTGCGGTGTTGTACAGTTGCTGTGCTGGCCTCTACCTGGCCTCCAGGGGGCATCCTGCCTCGTTGGACATGTGACGCCGCATCCTCCTCCTCCTCGTCCTCCTCCTCATCCTCTCTCCCTTGAGGCACCCACGTGGAGTCAGTGACCTCATCATCCCCTCCCTCTTCACCACTAGAGCAAACCTGGCAGTAAGCTGCAGCTGGTGGAACTGTACTGCCAGATTCCTCAAGCTGGGTATCGTCATCGAGCCTTCGAATCGTTGGGCATCCTCCTGGAGCATGTACCCAACACTGTGCTCAAAGAGTTCGGGGGACTCCTCAGGAGGACATGGTGGGTCTAGGGAAGGGGTGGCTGATGATGCTCTGTCAGTACCCTGAGCCTGGGTGAGAGAGGATGAGGAGGATGAGGAGGGCTTGGTCATCCATTCTACCAAGCCTTCAGCATGATGCGGCTCCACATGTCCAGCTGCCGAAAACAAAGACGCGCGTGTCCCATGGCCACGTGCTGATGACGATGCACGACCACGTCCACGTCCACGGCCACGTCCACTAGAAACAGAGACTGTCTGCCCTGTGTTCTTGGCTCTGCACGCTCTGCCTCCCCTTGGCGGTCTTCCAGCCATTGTAGTCGGTAGTCCTGTGGGTGCTGCTGAGAAGAAAATATAGGAGCTCTGTGTGATGCCACTAACACACTAGAAGTCCTATAGGTGCTTCTGCAAAGAAAATATAGGAGCTCTGTGTGATGCCACTAACACACTAGAAGTCCTGTGGGTGCTGCTGAGAAGAAAATATAGGAGCTCTGTGTGATGCCACTAACACACTAGAAGTCCTATGGGTGCTTCTGCAAAGAAAATATAGGAGCTCTGTGTGATGCCACTAACACACTAGAAGTCCTGTGGGTGCTGCTGAGAAGAATATATAGGAGCTCTGTGTGATGCCACTAACACACTAGAAGTCCTGTGGGTGCTGCTGAGAAGAAAATATAGGAGCTCTGTGTGATGCCACTAACACACTAGAAGTCCTATGGGTGCTTCTGCAAAGAAAATATAGGAGCTCTGTGTGATGCCACTAACACACTAGAAGTCCTGTGGGTGCTGCTGAGAAGAAAATATAGGAGCTCTGTGTGATGCCACTAACACACTAGAAGTCCTATAGGTGCTTCTGCAAAGAAAATATAGGAGCTCTGTGTGTGATGCCACTAACACACTAGAAGTCCTGTGGGTGCTGCTGAGAAGAAAATATAGGAGCTCTGTGTGATGCCACTAACACACTAGAAGTCCTATGGTGCTTCTGCAAAGAAAATAGAGGAGCTCTGTGTGATGCCACTAACACACTAGAAGTCCTGTGGGTGCTGCTGCAAAGAATATATAGGAGCTCTGTGTGATGCCACTAACACACTAGAAGTCCTGTGGGTGCTTCTGCAAAGAAAATATAGGAGCTCTGTGTGATGCCACTAACACACTAGAAGTCCTGTGGGGTGCTTCTGCAAAGAAAATAGAGGAGCTCTGTGTGATGCCACTAACACACTAGAAGTCCTGTGGGTGCTTCTGAGAAGAATATAGAGGAGCTCTGTGTGATGCCACTAACACACTAGAAGTCCTGTGGGTGCTTCTGCAAAGAAAATATAGGAGCTCTGTGTGATGCCACTAACACACTAGAAGTCCTGTGGGTGCTTCTGCAAAGAAAATAGAGGAGCTCTGTGTGATGCCACTAACACACTAGAAGTCCTATGGGTGCTTCTGCAAAGAAAATAGAGGAGCTCTGTGTGATGCCACTAACACACTAGAAGTCCTGTGGGTGCTTCTGCAAAGAAAAATAGAGGAGCTCTGTGTGATGCCACTAACACACTAGAAGTCCTGTGGGTGCTTCTGCAAAGAAAATAGAGGAGCTCTGTGTGATGCCACTAACACACTAGAAGTCCTGTGGGTGCTTCTGCAAAGAAAATAGAGGAGCTCTGTGTGATGCCACTAACACACTAGAAGTCCTGTGGGTGCTTCTGCAAAGAAAATAGAGGAGCTCTGTGTGATGCCACTAACACACTAGAAGTCCTGTGGGTGCTTCTGAGAAGAATATAGAGGAGCTCTGTGTGATGCCACTAACACACTAGAAGTCCTGTGGGTGCTTATGCAAAGAAAATAGAGGAGCTCTGTGTGTGATGGGACTAACACACTTCAAGTCCTATAGGTGCTTCTGGGAAGAAAATATTGCTCTGTGTGTGTAATGGGACTAACACACTTCAAGTCCTATAGGTGCTTCTGGGAACAAAATATAGCTCTGTGTGTGTAATGGGACTAACACACTTCAAGTCCTATAGGTGCCTCTGGGAACAAAATATAGGAGCTCTGCCTGCCTGCCACGAACACACTACAAGTCCTATAGGTGCTTCTGGTAACAAAATATAGGAGCTCTGCCTGCCTGCCACTAACACACTACAAGTCCTATAGGTGCTTCTGGGAAGAAAATATAGCTCTGTGTGTGTAATGGGACTAACACACTTCAAGTCCTATAAGTGCTTCTGGGAACAAAATATAGGAGCTCTGCCTGCCTGCCACGAACACACTACAAGTCCTATAGGTGCTTCTGGGAAGAAAATATAGCTCTGTGTGTGTAATGGGACTAACACACTTCAAGTCCTATAGGTGCTTCTGGGAACAAAGTATAGCTCTTTGTGTGTAATGGGACTAACACACTTCAAGTCCTATAGGTGCTTCTGGGAAGAAAATATAGCTCTGTGTGTGTGATGGGACTAACACACTTCAAGTCCTATAGGTGCTTCTGGGAACAAAATATAGCTCTGTGTGTGTAATGGGACTAACACACTTCAAGTCCTATAGGTGCTTCTGGGAACAAAAATATAGCTCTGTGTGTGTGATGGGACTAACACACTTCAAGTCCTATAGGTGCTTCTGGGAAGAAAATATAGCTCTGTGTGTGTAATGGGACTAACACACTTCAAGTCCTATAGGTGCTTCTGGGAAGAAAATATAGCTCTGTGTGTGTAATGGGACTAACACACTTCAAGTCCTATAGGTGCTTCTGGGAAGAAAATATAGCTCTGTGTGTGTGATGGGACTAACACACTTCAAGTCCTATAGGTGCTTCTGGGAAGAAAATATAGCTCTGTGTGTGTAATGGGACTAACACACTTCAAGTCCTATAGGTGCTTCTGGGAAGAAAATATAGCTCTGTGTGTGTAATGGGACTAACACACTTCAAGTCCTATAGGTGCTTCTGGGAACAAAATATAGCTCTGTGTGTGTAATGGGACTAACACACTTCAAGTCCTATAGGTGCTTCTGGGAAGAAAATATAGCTCTGTGTGTGTAATGGGACTAACACACTTCAAGTCCTATAGGTGCTTCTGGGAACAAAGTATAGCTCTTTGTGTGTAATGGGACTAACACACTTCAAGTCCTATAGGTGCTTCTGGGAAGAAAATATAGCTCTGTGTGTGTGATGGGACTAACACACTTCAAGTCCTATAGGTGCTTCTGGGAACAAAATATAGCTCTGTGTGTGTAATGGGACTAACACACTTCAAGTCCTATAGGTGCTTCTGGGAACAAAAATATAGCTCTGTGTGTGTGATGGGACTAACACACTTCAAGTCCTATAGGTGCTTCTGGGAAGAAAATATAGCTCTGTGTGTGTAATGGGACTAACACATTTCAAGTCCTATAGGTGCTTCTGGGAAGAAAATATAGCTCTGTGTGTGTAATGGGACTAACACACTTCAAGTCCTATAGGTGCTTCTGGGAAGAAAATATAGCTCTGTGTGTGTGATGGGACTAACACACTTCAAGTCCTATAGGTGCTTCTGGGAACAAAATATAGCTCTGTGTGTGTAATGGGACTAACACACTTCAAGTCCTATAGGTGCTTCTGGGAAGAAAATATAGCTCTGTGTGTGTAATGGGACTAACACACTTCAAGTCCTATAGGTGCTTCTGGGAAGAAAATATAGCTCTGTGTGTGTAATGGGACTAACACACTTCAAGTCCTATAGGTGCTTCTGGGAAGAAAATATAGCTCTGTGTGTGTAATGGGACTAACACACTTCAAGTCCTATAGGTGCTTCTGGGAAGAAAATATAGCTCTGTGTGTGTAATGGGACTAACACACTTCAAGTCCTATAGGTGCTTCTGGGAAGAAAATATAGCTCTGTGTGTGTGATGGGACTAACACACTTCAAGTCCTATAGGTGCTTCTGGGAACAAAATATAGCTCTGTGTGTGTAATGGGACTAACACACTTCAAGTCCTATAGGTGCTTCTGGGAACAAAATATAGCTCTGTGTGTGTGATGGGACTAACACACTTCAAGTCCTATAGGTGCTTCTGGGAAGAAAATATAGCTCTGTGTGTGTAATGGGACTAACACACTTCAAGTCCTATAGGTGCTTCTGGGAAGAAAATATAGCTCTGTGTGTGTAATGGGACTAACACACTTCAAGTCCTATAGGTGCTTCTGGGAAGAAAATATAGCTCTGTGTGTGTAATGGGACTAACACACTTCAAGTCCTATAGGTGCTTCTGGGAAGAAAATATAGCTCTGTGTGTGTAATGGGACTAACACACTTCAAGTCCTATAGGTGCTTCTGGGAAGAAAATATAGCTCTGTGTGTGTAATGGGACTAACACACTTCAAGTCCTATAGGTGCTTCTGGGAACAAAGTATAGCTCTTTGTGTGTAATGGGACTAACACACTTCAAGTCCTATAGGTGCTTCTGGGAAGAAAATATAGCTCTGTGTGTGTGATGGGACTAACACACTTCAAGTCCTATAGGTGCTTCTGGGAACAAAATATAGGAGCTCTGCCTGCCTGCCACGAACACACTACAAGTCCTATAGGTGCTTCTGGTAACAAAATATAGGAGCTCTGCCTGCCTGCCACTAACACACTACAAGTCCTATAGGTGCTTCTGGTAACAAAATATAGGAGCTCTGCCTGCCTGTCACTAACACACTACAAGTCCTATAGGTGCTTCTGGTAACAAAATATAGGAGCTCTGCCTGCCTGCCACTAACACACTACAAGTCCTATAGGTGCTTCTGGTAACAAAATATAGGAGCTCTGCCTGCCTGTCACTAACACACTACAAGTCCTATAGGTGCTTCTGGTAACAAAATATAGGAGCTCTGCCTGCCTGTCACTAACACACTACAAGTCCTATAGGTGCTTCTGGTAACAAAATATAGGAGCTCTGCCTGCCTGCCACTAACACACTACAAGTCCTATAGGTGCTTCTGGTAACAAAATATAGGAGCTCTGCCTGCCTGTCACTAACACACTACAAGTCCTATAGGTGCTTCTGGTAACAAAATATAGGAGCTCTGCCTGCCTGCCACTAACACACTACAAGTCCTATAGGTGCTTCTGGTAACAAAATATAGGAGCTCTGCCTGCCTGCCACGAACACACTACAAGTCCTATAGGTGCTTCTGGTAACAAAATATAGGAGCTCTGCCTGCCTGCCACGAGCACACTACAAGCCCCTCTTTGTCAATCAATCTTTGTAACTGAATCTATCTAACTCAATCTCTGCAAGTGAATCTCTCTCTCTATCTATCTAAATGCAGCAGAGTGTCACAGGAACAGCCTGCTCAATCTGCGCCGGAACAGCATGTGACCGGCGCAGACGGCGTGGCGGCGTTTTATAGGGGGGGGCGTGTACTACAGCCCCTGAGCTGTAATTGGCTACAGGCGTCCTGCCTGTAGCCAATTATGGCTCTTCGAGTTTCCGGGGCTGTGATTGGCCAAGCATGCGGGGTCACAGTGCATGCTTGGCCAATCATCAGCCAGCAATGCACTGCGTCGGCCGCGCCGGCCGCAATGCATTGCGGGGCCGCTCGCATCACACGAACGTGATGCGAGCGGCCAAAATAGTTCTGGGCTCGCCGAGCGAGCGAACGCCCGGTGCTCGATGCGAACGTGGGTTCGCATCGAGCACCGGGCCCATCCTTACTAACAGGTAATAGATTAAAGCTAATATTTCTTCTCTATTAAGGCCTATATGATTTTTAGCATCACTATATTTAGAGACTGCACTAACTTACACCCCCATTTATTTCACATCCCCATCTAATTTATTTTATTAGTATGATAGCATACACTGATAGTCACCCAATCATCATGCTCATTTTTTTCACTAATAATCTGTTCTTTTTTTGTTTTGGGGTGTGTGTTTTTTTCACACACTAAATAGGTGTCACACAATGTTAATTTATTCAGATTAATCACTCCTTTTTGACCAAATTATTTAACCATTATGCGAATAAAGCACACGCCTACACTCCAATTATGGGACTTTGAGCCCCACTATATCTTTTTCACTTAGGGGGAAAAAATGCCCCCGTATATACCTAATGATCACTAATAATTATATTTCAAAGAATAAAATTCATATAGTAAGCTCATATATAACTAATATAATAAAGTTAAATAGTTAATTTTTACAAGTATACAGATTTATATATATGTCAGTTTATGATTAAAAGCGTATTAAGGAATCATCTTTTTTGTTACAACATAGATATTGCTAAACATATGATACCTACAAGTCATTTGATATATTACTGTTTTCAGGTGCGGCTGCCCACAGGGTGATAACCCCCCCCCCCCTTTTCCCCTGGGGGGTGTGGTGGAGAGTTTGAATATTTAAAATGGAATTGGATTGCCATGCCCCATCGGATGTATATATATATATATGTGTATATTTTTAGGACAGGCAAGCTAGATTTTCCTCTTTCCATAGATTGACTGTGCCCAGGTGTTAATTGAATATCTCTTGTTCTCTTACAATAGATGTGGCTCCTTCTCCCCAGGGGTCATTAACATACTATTGTCATATCTGGTTATCAGGACCTGTGTGTCACCAGTCCCTCCCTTTTACCTAGGAGGAGCTGATGACTCATAGATCTTGGAGACCACCTGACAGGGATTTTGCCTTTAGAAAAGGACCAATCACTGAGCTAGCCCAAAGACCCCCGGGAGCCAATGAACATTGAGACTGGGGAAGGGGCATTTTTGGCATATAAATAAGTCTACAGCTGTATACGAGCCTCTCTTTGCCTGATGATTTTGGAGATGTGAACTGCCGGTAATGTACTCTCTCTCTCTTTCTCTCCCCCCCCCCTCTCTCTCTGTATCTCTAATCTTTACTCTTTCTCCTAGGACTTTTAATATGTTTTGATAACCTTGTTGATCAGTGTATACCTGTTGTGAACCATGTGGCCTTAAATATCTCCTAAGAACTATCTTTGTAAACACTGGCAACATGGCATTTATAACATCTTTATACTATGTTGGGTAATCTAAAATGTTTCTTTATTATTTCTCTTTACTAAATATAAATAAATTGTAATTGTTTATCTATTCGCACGGTTATCGTACTTTTATATACTTATACAGACAAAGGTTTAATGGCGTTATTCACTTTATCATTGTTGTATCTATAATCTTTAACTAAGCTAGAAATTCAGCTTTAACAGATGGTGCCCTGTGTGAGGAGTTTTGACGTTTTGAGCGAAACATTCAAAACTAGCAAGCTTCTTTGAACACTGTTTATAGATATATAACCTTTTGACTGCACTAATACTTTGATGAGACTGATATGAATAGTATAAGTGAAATAAATTGTATGTGCAAATGTGGCTTTATTTGCAACTTACAATGTGGCTGGCTGAGCAGTTGGTAACTGCATGTTTGTGCCATGTGCCTTGGGGGAAGGGCAGTCAGGATGCTTACAATGCAAAATGGTTGTTACTGTATCTTGTGATCTTTCAGAATGGAATGTGAACTTATGTTTGAGCCGTGTTATATTGTGGTTTTGGAGTGGTTGTTTCATTGGATAGCGTGTGTTCCTAAGTGTACGTTCTCAATTGTGCGGTGAGATGACATGCTTTTCAGTGGAACTGTTCCTAAAATGTGTCTATGGTTTAAGTGTTCATGTGGTGTCTCAGGTGGGTGGCTTTGTGGAGATGGAGAACCTGTGTTTGAGGCCTCCCAAGGTCTCTAGTGGTATATAGAGGGAAATGCTTGTAAGTGTTCATTTGGTATTTCAAATGTGTAATTTTGTGGGGAGAAGTTTGTGTAGCTAGCGAAGAAGTTTGGTTTGGCGGGAAAAATGCACAATTTTGTCACGGCCTGGCTTTTGTAGTCTGCCATGTGACCAGGGTCGGTGGCCATTTTTAAGACCTGTGAGTCTTCCTATAGACGAAGGTGCAGACACCATTCCCTTGTGTGTGAAACCATGTGACATGAGCCACCTTGTTTATAGGCATAATTTCTGTTTTCTTTTAAGCGAATTAAATTGTACTGAGTGTATGAGAAGACATCCTGCCTCAATTGGGCCAAAGTTGCAGGAGGGTGTCCGAATGAATGATATGGGCTCTGATTGGACGCTTGAAGGCAGTGAAAAGAACTAGGATCTGGGCCTTTCTGCCAACAAGCGCTTCTGATTGACCCTTGCATGAGTCTAGGTCAAGACGCTTCCCAATCTTTGAGATTGAAATGCACCTGTGGGCCTAGGTCACACTGAATGATCTTGCTGTACATGGATCTATCTTTCTGTGTGAACTACAAGGGCCAGCATTGTACTATGGGGGGCATTGGTGGACTACAAGGCCCAGCATTGTACTATAGGGGGGCCATTGGTGGACTACAAGGCCCAGCATTGTACTATAGGGGGGCCATTGGTGGACTACAAGGCCCAGCATTGTACTATAGGGGGGCCATTGGTGGACTACAAGGCCCAGCTTTGTACTAGTAGGGAAGTTGTGCTTTTTCATGATGTCCCATGTGTCTTTTGTTGGATGTGCTAGGCATAATTTCTGTTAAGTGAATGTAAGCTATTGTAAGTTAGCTGTTTTTTGTTTGGCGGGAAAATCCCATTGTTATGATGGCCTGCGATTTGTTTGTAAACACCATGAGGGTGCAGACGGCGGCCATTTTAAGCTTGTGAATCATCCCAGAGCTCGGATTCCTTTGTGTGTAGCCATGTTCTGTGCAGGCATCATCTCCTTTTTAAGTGAACTCTATTTTTGTACTTTTTATTTTATATTTTTTTGGGAGAGTTTGTTTAATGTTTTTGGTCATTGGTGGGGTATCAGCCATATATCGTATGGGAAACTGCTGACTGTAGCTATATGTTGTAGGTAGTTGTGGTGTATATAGGAATGAACTATGATTTTGACCTTTATGACCAGTCCCCATAAGTGTAAAAATATTTTTTTTAAAGGGTTTGGTTTTTAAGTTGAAAAACCTGTTTCTTATCCAGTAGACCATGTATTGTTGGGACACAATAGAAGTTGTCACACCCTAGGAGGGGGGGTGGGGGTGCTTTGTATTTGGGACAAGAATGCACATCGGTCCCGGCCCTCAGGGCACAGTGAGGGCACGCAGACTGTTTCGTTGAATATGCCTATATTTTAGGATAGACCCTAAAGTGTTTGTCTAGGGATAAGTGGTAATATTGGTGTCTCAATTGTATGGTCAGTGTTTGTAGGGAGAAAAAAAAAAGTTTGTGTGTTGGTTTTCATTTGTTAATGTCGGCCATTTTTCTGTAGTCCGGATCTCATCCACCATTTTGCCGTTGACCGATTTGCGATTACTGCAACTGTTTTTTTGTTTCTGATAATTTTAGCCCCGAGCTGAATCTTGTACTGAATTAATGGCGCCATTTTTCACCATGGGCCAGGTCTTGATCTTCGTTTGGCCCGGCTGCCATTTTGTGTCCGCTGTGTTTGGGTGGAATTGCTATTTGGGTTTATAGAGGCGCAGTCTAAGACACTGTTTCCTTTTTAAGTGAATTCTATTTTTTTTGTACTTTTTACATATTTTTAAGTAAAGCTTTTGCGTTTTCTGTATTGAATTTAGATTCCCATTTGAATCTAGACTGGGTTTGTGTATAGTGAAACTAGCTTTGCAAGTGTATGGGAGTGTCTCAGATGGTTATTCATTGTTCTTTTTAGGCTTGTATTGTTTAAGCCTGCACTTGAAAATCTAGCCTCCCTCCCTCTTTCCTCTTCATTGATATTTAAATTAACCAGTTTGATGAGTTTTGATGTATCCACAGGAGGGGAGGGGCTTTTGATTGTTTGTGGCCTGCAATGGAAGGGAAAGGCTTTGATTGCACTGTTGTATGGTATTCTGGTTTTAAAACTGGTGGTTTGACTTCCCAGGGGGATATGTGAGTCAAGGGGGATTTTTATTGGCTGATGCTAGCCATAGATTTTTCTAATGTCTGGATAGACAAAATAAGGTTTATATTGTAATACTGTTTTGGAGAGACATTTAAATTATTGTAATATCAAGGTACAGAGAGAAGCCATAATATTTGTTTTGAATAGTGGAGGATTTCATGGTGTTTTGTAGTTTGTCTGACAACACATTTAACCGGTAGTAGAGTAAATGTGAGGATTAGTACGCTAGCATACTAGTAGGCCGTGTATAATAATCGGAAAACGCTGGGTGCCAGTACTGTAAAAATGAGTCGCTAAGCAGTACTGATCTGATTAGTGCATGGGTGCCCTGGGTGAGGCCCCAAACCAGTCAGACAGCTGCCTTACACATGAGATCTGGGTTTGGGGCTCCGGACATGAGACCCCTTAAAGCTGTGGAGGGTATTTTTGATGTCTGGTCGTACGAGACCCCCAGAATAAAAAATATTTTGGAAGTAGTTCAGTTGTGGCTTCAGAAATCTGTAATGATGAGTGGGATGATGGATGTGTAGTACATGCTTTTGTGATTCTCAGAGGAGGAACTGTGCTTAAAATCCAGATGCCCATTCCAGAACTTGGTGTGGCTGGTCCATACAATATTCTGAGATGTTCTCATGTCTGTCCCATTGTATGTAGTTTTTTATTGCTAAGAGTGAAGGCAGAATTCCATCTGGTTGGTTTTAATTTAAATTTTTGATTTAGGAACTATGAAATATCTCCCCCACATTTGTATCAAAATGTTTGTCTAAAGTTTTAGTTGTGTCATGTTCTATGTGGTAACAATAAGTCTGAACCTACCGCGACAGTCGTGTTGCGGGTGTTGTATTTTAGTAAAAACGTGAAAGTAAGGGTTGTAGAGGGTTTAGCTATTATCGGTTTTGAGGAATGTCATTGACAATTTACGAATGTTGTATTGTTTATGAATGACACATTAATAACTTGTGTGTATAAGTATCTTTTCAGGTCCAAGGAGTTTCTGAGGCTCTGCACCATTCTAAATCCTGTATGTTTTCCTCCACTTTGTAAAGATGAGGAAAATTGATAAAAGAGGATGGGCTGAGTGACAATTTTTCAAACCAATGATACTAACCACTCTAATTCTAGCCAAGTTTGTGACAGGTGACAGGTGACAAGTGACAGGTGACTCGGACGTTGAGTTTGATTCTCAGAGGAGGAACTGTGTTTTTTTTTTTTTTGTCATAAGAGTCCTTAGTTTTCATTCTGTCCCTGCCTGCTCTAAAGAGCTGAGTGGGGCAGACTAACGCTGGTTGAGACCTGTTTGTGGTTTTGAACGTAATGGCGTCGAGAAGGCTAGAGTTGGCTTTTTGGGGAGCAGATAGTCACTACTGTATGGGGTTCAGTTCTGTGGAAGCTATATTTTTTTGTACAATAGAGGGCTCATTTTGTCTTTTAATCCCATTGTGTTATGGGCCGATTGATCAATTGTGAAGGTAGTAGTCGATTGATTTTATGGTCGAGTAGTTGTTTCAGCCCTAGTATGAATCTTTCTCTTTATAAACTGCTAACTGTGAATCGTAAGTTTTGTAATTAGATCTGTAAACACTGGCGATGTTGTTACTACTATAAATCATATCGCAAAGGTGTGCATCAGTTGACTACCTCCTGTAATAATACGCATGGGGTCTGGATTATCCAAGTTTGTGCTAAACATTCTTGAGATAACAGAAGTAATAAGCTTTTTGTTTTTGGAATATTTCTGAAAAGTCCACGGAAGGGATTGGACTATTATTTGGTTCAGGAAATCTCTAGGCTAATTTTTTGAAGGACTATAGCCGGGCAGAGAATATTGCTCTGGCAAGTAGTGAAAAAAAGGCAGCAACGTTGATAGGGGAGGGGCCTATCTACCCACTTCTTGTCCAGAGGGTCGCTACCTCTGAAGTAGGCAACCTCTAACGAGGTTGGGGGATCAGTTCAAGGTCCATTGTCCGTAAAGGATGGGTAATCGAATCGCTTGAAAGAGGGTGTCTAACCGTGGGGAACCATACCACTTGACCCCGAAGGAAGAAATGATAGATAAATATGGGCCTTGGACTGTGAAATATGCAAGAGTGGGATCAGTGGACAGGGAGAAATTATTCTAAAAAAGGTACTTTTAAACCAAAAGCTTAGGAAGCCCGGTGGTACAATAAAGAGATGCATGGAACGCATGGATGGTAGAATCCATGCATAGAACTGATGATGTGAATATTTTTATGGTGGGAGGTAAGGAGAAAGCGCACCAAATGCTGAGAAGTAGGGACAAACAGGGCCAATAGAACCACATCCCCAGAGTAGTGGCGGTGATGATCAGGGGAACAGCCTCCACACCTAAAGGTATGTACCAATAATGCTACTAATCCAGTTGTCACCAACAATGTTTCATTCCTGGTGTTTTTGCAAGGATAAATCCCTGGAAGGTGAGCGTTTTTATTATAGAAAATATGAAATATGTGTGACGTCTAGAGTTCATCTTTGACCCAGCTAATTGTGTGCGTGTGTGGAATATGCCATATATATTTCGTGTCCTGTGATTTCTGTTGTCGCAGCTGCTGACAGCCAACCCAAATGCCCCCCCCTTCTTTCTGACCAGGTCAGTGAGTGTAAAGCAAACTGTATTGACATGCAAATTACCTGAGCCAAGATAACTATATGTAATAATGAATTGAAAGGTGCTTTACTAAACTCAGTTTGTTTTCCAGAAGACAGTTCGGCAAGAGATTTTCTGGTGAAGTATGATTTGTTGAAAAATGGAAAAAAACGTTTTATTGCGAGTTGCTAATTTTGTTTCTCCCTCACCATGGTGAATATTTTTTTTTGGGGAATTATTGGTATACCATAAAACAAAAATCCACGTGGTATTAATATGTATTAAGTAATACATATTAATAATAAGTTGAGCTCAACAATGTTTGCTATTATAAAATCAGGTGCACTGTTTATGTAATGTAAATGTATATTTGTTTCATATGCTAATGTCTTGTTACAGATATTTAACCATTGTTTTTTTCAGGCGAAAAATTGAATGTTTATTACTAAATTTTATTGGTGTTTTTCAGATGATAATTGGGTTTCACGGCTTTCAGAACCAGAAGGAAATCGTAGACAATTTTTTTTATTTTCCCTGGGTTCAGCACCATTATGTGGTTTATGCTTCTAGGGGTCAGCCCATTCAGCTGTGTTTTGGACTACCTAAGTGGGTGTGGTATTTTCTAATCCAACCTGTATAAAGAACGAGTTTCTGTGCTCCACTGATTACTTGTGGGGGGAAAAAAAAAATACTGTTTAGGACTGTTTCACCCCCCCTGCGGTTATGGTAATTAGTTACCTAGTTGTACCAGCTCTGCTCATTGCCTCAGGCTAAGGTATGTTAATGTCCCTTAAGCAACCTTTGTCCCCAAGTAAAGATTCAACCCACATCCTGTCCAGTGTCACTATGTTTACGTGACGATGTGTTATGAATTGTCTAATGTGTCTGTGGCATATCTGTCGCTAATATCTGGGGGGTTTCAAAGTACACAGGTTGGCTCGAGTTGTACCCCCGACTGTTCAGCGGTCTCAGTGCTGCAAGGGATTTTTCTTTGCCCTTTGGTCAGTGGTGTTTGGTAACAGAAGTTTCTCGAGCTGGATACACATTATGCAATTTTTATCTTATTTTTTTCAATTTTCTTTAGATTTATCTGCAGAGGTGAAGTACGAGGGCCTGCCGGATTGCATACAAGTTGAAAGTGTATAGGTCTGGCCTCGTATTGTATAGTTTTGGTTGAGTCTGGAGAAAAAGTTGTGCAGGAAAGATAGGCATGCCGTATTCTCCTCAGTTAATCTGTGTCATGCAGGCCAGGAAGCCCAGTGCCCCAGTGACGCTATGCCCCTGTCATTCATGTGAGTCCTGTCTGGATAGTATAGGCAGTTTATTTTGTATGGGTGAAGGATAACATGGTCTGATTACCGAATTGATAAAGGAGGGAGAAGGTGTGCAGCCTCTATAAAGAATCGAGTGTACCTGTTGGCAGGTGGTTTTCAATACGGGTTTTCAGACTATTTCCCATACTTAGGATAAAGAGAGGCTTAATGGAGACTGCCGTTGGAGCTGGAGGGGGGGCACTGGGTAGGTGAGGGTAGTATCCAGGTTGCCTATGAATCATAATAGATTGGTAGATGACTCAGTTCCAGGATCATCAAAATCTAACTTACACTGGTCTCATCCCTAATGACAGGGATGGAGCATTGTGCAGATATCTCGGTCAATCTGGGTACTAGCCTTTAACAGACTCTACTGGGTTACACCCTGCAGTCCATCTTGTTCTGATGGTTTGAGTCCGGACAGCCTCAGATGACTGGTACGAATGAGTGCTGGAGAAAGGAAGGTGTTGTGCTATGGGAAAAGGCAACAATGCTGGCACAGGAGGGGGTCGTGTCTAATGGAGGCCGGGGTAGTGTCCCAACTGGTCCTAAACAAAGTTGCCAGGGTACTGGTGCTGGTATCACATGTCTAATGATGCACTGTTTTCAGCATCAGGTTAAATGGTAATCAGCAGGGTACACTACCTCGGGAGTCTATTGTATATCTCCTCTTGCCCTTGGCATGGATATAGCAGGAACACCGGGTTGTACCCCAATCACCCCTGAAGGAAGGTTTTAATGGAAAACCTGACCTCCCCTTACACCTACTGAAACTTCTGTTGGGATTCGGGGAGGAGTTAAAAATTTGGTAGTTGGGTGGTTTGTGCAACAGGATCTGATAATGACAACAGTCTGTGTAGGGCGTGAATAGAAGGGCCCTACTCAGGGGTTTATGATCCAAGGAGAGGAGGGTAGTACAAAATAATAGCTGTTGGGAATTATCTGATATGGAGCTGGCTGAGGTAACATTAAAAGAGTTTCTAGGGATCACCTAGTGGTGGTCAGGGTAGGGGCTGGCTGGACATATTGGGGTGGAGGAGTTCCAGAGCGGTCCTAATGTTGAACATGGGAGGAGTGAAGTGGACGATTTGGGTGATCTCAAGATCAAAAGAGGTCAATCCAGATATCTCTAATGTTGAGTTTCTTAGTGGGAAAAGTTAATTCAGGTACAGTCTTAGGGCCACAGCTTTAGTAAACTCCACCCTGTTGCCGTCCTAATTTGGGTAACTATTAGAGACCAACGTAGGGGATTGTGTGCATTTAAAAGAGGACCCGAGAACTATTTTTTCTTTTTGTTTTTTTTGTTCTAGGGATAAGCCTTTTTTTTTCAATTTATAGTAATAAGATGCGGTCAGGTTTTACCTAAATTCCAAAAAAGGTTTTGATCATTTTTTATTTTTTCATTTTATTTCTTTCCTCCCCCTCATTGTTAATATCTGTGTACCTGACCTGGAAAAAATACTGCTAATTGCTAGTATGGGAGAATTTTTTTTTTTAGAAACTACAGGGGGTCCCGGGTTACAAACAAGATAGGGACTGTAGGTTTGTTCTTAAGTTGAATCTGTTTGTAAGTCGGAACAGGTATATTTTTTAAGTGTAGCTGCAGCCAAAAAATCTATTTTTAAGTTTTTAAGATAACAGAGAAGGGTTATCACCCCTTAACATTTGTTTTGCTGTCTGTACCCCTGTTCAGAAGATTTCACTTCACCTTTTGTCCCAATGACAATTGGATTTTGAAAATTTTGGGTTGTTAGGGAAGCATGGACTGGTGATAAAGCATCAGTGGAGACACCTTTGTCCCATAATAACTCTTACAGGAGTGAATTTCCCTTCTTAGGGGTGGATTTCCTCTCACTTCCTGTTGTGTCCCTCCGTTTGTAAGTAGGAGTCGTTTTAAGTCGGATGTTTGTAAGTCGGGGACCCCCTGTATATTTTTTTTTTTTCATTTCTTTTTTTTTTTTTTTCCAACCATTATATTTGTTTTTTGTCTAACCCAGATTCAATGCTCTTTAACCGTCTTGGTTGGAGTAGCATTGAATCTGTAGTTTTTTTTCTTCCCCTTCCATTATTAATTCCACCATTTCCGTTAATTTTCACTACTCACCTCTCTTCCGTTTCTTTTGCTTCATTCTAATTTTTTCTCTGGGTTTTCATCATCCATCTTCTCAAGATAATGTATCTGTTTAAAAGGATTTTCCCTGCCCGCCAGTAGTGTACCATATTTTTGAACCAAAAGTATCCCTGGACATCCCGTGTTTTTATGTCTTAATGTAATGCTACCCCCTTAGTCTACCTACTGCTTTAACCTGAGCCCTGTGAGCAAGTGTGGTGGACCCCGGGACCTGGCAATGACAGGCAGTGTTGACTATCCCTACCATCAAGGGCCATGGATGATACTGTCTGTTGCTTGGACTCCGTTCCCTGTGGGGAGCCCACTTTACTCATCCCCATTGCATCCCTTATAAGTATTAAGCTCCTGTCTGGCATTCCTCCAATATCTGTACACTGACATTCTCCTTTTTTTGTTTGCTTTATGTATTCATGCACGACGGTCTGGAGGCCCGCCCAACCACCACCTGAAGACAATCAAGTCATCTCTTGAGACAAATGTGACAAGTAAGACTACCCTGAACTGTTCTTCACCATGCTGAAAAGTGCTGTCTCGCGGTCCGATCCAAGCAGAGAAACCATTACACGGTCTCACCAAGTTACAGGACTAGATATGCCAGGATTCCGCCATCAATGTTGGAGTTCCGCTCTTCCAAGGCAGAGGGGCGATGAAACATTGCAGTACAGACACTCATGGTTTAGATGTGAAGCCTCAAGGGCACCTCGATTTGTTCCTACCTTGAGGAGTTCCGGCGTGTTCAAGAAAGGAAGGAAGAGGAGGCCGTGGTGGTGGTGGGGAAGGGTTGGGACTTCTGGGCTGTTGTGGGTGGGTACAAAATCATTGAAGGACTACTTAAGTTCAAGAATGAACTTCAGGGGGAACTGTGGTGGAGAGTTTGAATATTTAAAATGGAATTGGATTGCCATGCCCCATCGGATGTATATATATATATGTGTATATTTTTAGGACAGGCAAGCTAGATTTTCCTCTTTCCATAGATTGACTGTGCCCAGGTGTTAATTGAATATCTCTTGTTCTCTTACAATAGATGTGGCTCCTTCTCCCCAGGGGTCATTAACATACTATTGTCATATCTGGTTATCAGGACCTGTGTGTCACCAGTCCCTCCCTTTTACCTAGGAGGAGCTGATGACTCATAGATCTTGGAGACCACCTGACAGGGATTTTGCCTTTAGAAAAGGACCAATCACTGAGCTAGCCCAAAGACCCCCGGGAGCCAATGAACATTGAGACTGGGGAAGGGGCATTTTTGGCATATAAATAAGTCTACAGCTGTATACGAGCCTCTCTTTGCCTGATGATTTTGGAGATGTGAGCTGCCGGTAATGTACTCTCTCTCTCTTTCTCTCCCCCCCCCTCTCTCTCTGTATCTCTAATCTTTACTCTTTTTCCTAGGACTTTTAATATGTTTTGATAACCTTGTTGATCAGTGTATACCTGTTGTGAACCATGTGGCCTTAAATATCTCCTAAGAACTATCTTTGTAAACACTGGCAACATGGCATTTATAACATCTTTTTACTATGTTGGGTAATCTAAAATGTTTCTTTATTATTTCTCTTTACTAAATATAAATAAATTGTAATTGTTTATCTATTCGCACGGTTATCGTACGTTTATATACTTATACAGACAAAGGTTTAATGGCGTTATTCACTTTATCATTGTTGTATCTATAATCTTTAACTAAGCTAGAAATTCAGCTTTAACAGGGGGGAATTCCACTATACTGTCATCTCTTGTAAGTCTGTGGTTACAACCCCGTTGGGGGACTTTCAGCTCCTTCCCCCCTTTTCATATTTGGTGGGAAGGGAGGGCACCAACATCTCGGCAGCGGGCCCAGGATCACTTTCAGAGAGAAAGCATAGGCTTTCTTACTTAAAAAAAAAAAGGTCTCTGGTCTAAGCGAAACAATTCAATGGAAAGGGTAAATATTACATGAGAAAAATGTAGCAAGAATAAGAAGAGAAATAAATGTATTTTTTATATAAATGCTTATATTTGTTCCCTTTGATATCTCGCAGAAATGTGACAGTCGCCCCTTTTTTGCTCTGTCCCCCCCTGAAGAAGACTATAACCCCCAGAAGGTCGAAATTCATTGGGGCAGTGGGGCACCCTTTATCAGACGGTTTAAACTTTATGGAATAATATTTTGAACACTTTTGTAACCTTTTTTCACAATACCAATGTATAATGTGATGTATGTATTCTTTTCTATTTAATTGTTCGCACAATGTACACCAGAGCTTGAATTTTAAACCATTGATGGCATCAGTGCTTTTTGGATCAATAAAATAATCTTGGTTTTACTATAAAATTGTTTCTTATTGCTGTTTAAAAACCCCATGGGGAACCTATTCCATATTTCGTAGAACTATATACGGGGTGTGCAGCCAGCTCAAAACAAAATCTGTCTTGCACCTTTTTCTTATATTTATGTTCAATTTAGCATACCTCATTCTTTGACTTTCAAAGTAACTTTTATGTAGTACTACTATTATTTAATACTATAACACAACTAGAGTAATCTCATCTAGAAACATTTATTTTACAATGACTGAAACTAATAACAACTATAAGCATGGGAATAGAACCATGGGAAAATATAAATGAGAATGAGAGCATTGCTCACACAACTCTAACAATAATAAAAAAAAAAAAATGGAAGTTAACATACTTGTGGATGGGCAGATGTGATCACATTTGTAACATATGGTGAACATGAGTTGGTGTCCTAAAAGAGTGCTTGCAAAATTCATGTTTGTAGTGTTGGCTAGAGCTTGGGTGGAGCAATGTTAAAAGAGAAGCATGTTTTTTTTTTTTTTGCAGAATCATACTTACCTAGGTGGATGCAGTATCGTTCCAATGCGGCATCTGTCCCTTGTCGGCTCTAAGACTGAGAACCAAGCGATCAAACACCGCTGAATGGTCAGTTCTCAGAGCTCCCTGAGCAGAGAGCTGGTGACTATCAATCCCTGATGTCTGCTCACCCCCCCCCCCCCTCGCTCACTGAGGTGCAGGGCTGTGGTGGGGGTGGGAATAGCTCACTGAGAGTCTGAGCCCGGTGGTGGTCTAAGCATGTGGGTGGATCCTGACTTTATTGTGACGATCTTACTCAAGCCTGGACTGACTCTGTGGGGTCAGCCAACAGTGGGCTGTCCGCTGTCTGCTGAAAATGGGTCACAGGAATGCAGAACAAACTGCACTCCTGTGATCCACAGGAGAAGTACAGCCAAACAAACTTTGACTGTACTTCTCCTTTAATGTGTGTCTAACCCAAAAACAAAAATGAAATAAAGTATTGCTCATAATATATAATCTTGCAAATAACACTTTCTGCTCCTTTTGGGATACACTCATTCCTCCACTTTATTTATGGAGGAAGCCATGGTTGTCACACTGGATAGACTTCAAACATGTCTGCCTTTATTGAGCTCCATTACATGGTATTAGTTGCTTACACGAGAAAGATAGCATTTCCTTATAGTCTTATGCCTCTTTCACACGGAGCGGATCAGTGCTGATCCGCCCCGTGGATATCCGCTTGCTCAGCGGGGATCGCTGGAGTGATCTCCGCTGAGCAGGAAGATGACAGGTCCGTCTCTGCACACTGCGCAGGGACGGACCTGTCAGAGCGTTGCTCTCCCCTATGGGAGATCGGGTGACGACGGACCGTAGAGTCCGTCGTCATCCGATCCAATGACGGATGGAAAAATCGCTTTTTCCTCAGTCACACTTTTTCGGATCGGAGCAGGTTGGATGTCAGCGGACATGATACCGCTGACATCCGACGCTCCATATACCTCTATGGAGCATCCGTTCAGGTCCGCCTGAAAAACTGACAGGCGGATCTGAATGGATCGGCCGTGTGAAAGAGGCCTTACAAGAATTAGTGAGGACACTGCACTTCTAATAAGTTCAACAGTTATTTTCTTAACTTGTTAAAAATGTTGTTAGTCTGGAAACAAAAGCTAATGCAGCCACAACTTCCAATGACTGTTAAGCTGCAATGTATTCTTTTTGGTTTTAGGTTTAGTTGAATATACCAAAAAAAAAAAAAAAAAAGAACATTAAACTAACAAAACAGATCAAGTCACCAGCACATAACAGTTTTAGGCGTTTGCTTAAATTTAATGAGAAGTACTGTCTCTTGGGAGCAAGCACAGAAAATACCACAAAGGATCATACTAACACGTTACATTATTCCGGTTATTGATAGGGGAGTACTGAATATTCGGTACAAGGCTTCTTACCTTAATAAAAGGGCCAGAAAAAGTACTATTCATTCTTCCGTTCTTACTTTAAATTTGTCTGAAACCTACAGAGACAGGGAAATGTCTGCTACAAATGAGCAGCACTATGCAAGCATTTTCTATTTTTTTTTTTTAAAAGAAAAAAACATTAGAACAGTTTAAAAAATAAAAATTCATAAAAAGCAATTAGCTTAACTAAACTAAGCTGAGAACAAGGGACTAGTAACAGCTGAATCTGTGAAACCATTAGGCACTATAATCTGCTAGTGCTATGCTGACATCTTCTGGTAAAGTTCTAGTATAGACTTTTTTTTTAATTCAATAAATAATAGGAGGATATTGAAGGAGAAATTCAGTTTATGCATGAAAAGCTGAACTACAGGAAAACAGCTAAACAAAATGTTTGTATTTATATCGTTCAAAGATTTACACATTTCTACCCCAGAGCACAGCCTTGTCTAGCAGGACATGAGACCTGATTTTAGATTTTTTGTTTTTTTTTTGCTGAAGTTAAAGAAGATGCAAACCTTAAATACAACTATGTAAAATGTGGGGTGACTAGTGCGCAAACCACTCAGGGAAAAAAATGCAAACCAAAATACACTACAAAGCTAAAAAATGCAGCAGCCACCATAAAAGTGTTCTCACACCAAGCAATAATATAAAAGTAAATAATAATGTGGCGCTTGCTAGCTCCAATAAACGCACATCCTTTGAGGTCTTCCAAAAGGATAAATCAGAATGGCGTCCTTATGTTGATATATTCAATCCAATTGCACAGCCAAAGATAGGGATCAGTGCTAATGCAATATCTTGAATGGGCAACTAATATTCACAGATACATGGCTGTATTCCCACAACATGGATAACAATCTGTGCAAATAAGCAATTAAATCCAGCTAACTACATGAGTAAATAAATAAATCACATCAATAAATAACAAAAAAATATTGAAGTGCAAAACATGTGCAAGTTCATGTGTAAAAAATGGTATGTAAATAAATTCAGCAACACTGTGTGCATAAATAGATAAAAAAAGTGTTCACACATAAATCTAAAAAATATAAATAAACCGGTCTGTGCAAAATAACTTAAAATAAATTAAATCTGTGCAATAAATGCCTGTGCAAAAATGCCAATGTGAACGATAACTCAGCAAAAAAATGCCTGTGCAAAAAAAATGCCTGTGCAGAAAAAAATGCCAATGTGAACAATAAATGTGCTGAATGATGTGCCAAAAATGCCCAGTATTACTTTAAAGGACAGGGACGGACCTGTCAGAGCTCCGCTCTCCTCTATGGGGAATTGGATGAAAATAGATCCGCCTGTCTGTTTTCATCCGATCCGATCCGCCAGACAGGTGGAAAATAGGGTTTCAGCGGACATCCGTCTCTCCATAGACCTGCATGGAGCTTCCGTTCAGGTCCTCCTAAAAAAACTGACAGGTGGACCTGAACGGTCCGCATGTATAAAAGGGGCCTTAAATTGAACACGAGCCTTATGGTCATTTAATGTTATTAAAAGTTACCTTTCCTTTTCAATCTGCAAAGATGTCATTTGCTGTAAAATGTAATGCAATATGGCAACCTTGAGGCGTCCAAACACAGTTGGTGTACGGAATGCCTCCAGAAATTTAGTTTCCTGCTTGTGTGATTGGTTCACAGATTTTCCCCAAAGTCTGCACTAAGATACAAGACAGATTTTAGACATTATCTGCAACAAAATTGTATTTTTTGCTGGTTTGTTCCTAAAGGGTTAATTATTTCTAAAGGGATGCAGCCCTTCAGCTTTCCTTGCAAGTATGTGCTTCAGCTTATCAATAATGAAAAGGTCACTCCCATTCAGAATTAGTGTCCAAAAGACAAAAAACGACTGTTTTATCTTCAGAACAGCAACAGGTATGACTCTGCAACAAAGTTTGTCAAAGCCCCTGCAGTGTACATTGATCACCTAGAGGCGATTGTTTTTGTTTTTTGTTTTTGTTTTTCACAAAAGTGGAATTACTCTTAGTACGCTGTACAGTGAAAATTTTTTTTTTTTTAATGAAAAATATAGTTTTCACCTTCACTTTTTTTGCAACTGGAAGACAGGAGCAGATTGTTGTAACCTTAGTGCCTGAACAAGACCCCTTATGGCATGATTATTAAGTATTATTTCAAGGGAAGGATCAGATTTAAAAATATACAAAATGACCCTTTAACCGCTTCCCGACCGCCCACTGCATATATACGTCAGCAGAATGGCACGGGCAGGCAAAACCACGTACCTGTACATGGCCCTTTAAATGCCTGCCCGTGGGTCGCGCGCACGCCGCCAGCGGCGCACTCGCGACCCGGTCGGAAGCTCCGTGACCCCGGCCGCGGGACCAGCGGACCCGATCGCCGCTGGTGTCCCGCGTAGAGTTGCCACCTCATCCCTTTAAACCCGAACACATATGAATTGCACAGGTTCTGAGGCTAATTTAATGCAGATAAGACACCAAGTGAGTTGAATTACCACCTTAATAAGCCACAGAACCTGTGTAATTAATACGTGTTCGGTTTTAAAGGGATGAGGTGGTAACTCTAGTCCCGCGATCGGGTTACGGAGCTGAAGAACGGGGAGAGGTTTGTGTAAACAAACCTCTCCCCGCGCTTCCTACTCTGCTTGTCATTGATTGGCTGTTCCCGGTCATTGGGAAAGCCGATCAATGATGTCAGACGTCAGCCCCGCCCCCTAATGTAAAAAAACACACACACGTCAGAGCCCATAACCCCTCCCCCTAGTGGTTAACTCTTTCACTACAACTGTCATTTATACAGGAATCAATGCATTTAAATAGCATTGATTGCTGTATAAATGACAATGGTCCCAAAAATGTGTCAAAAATGTCCCATGTGTCCGCCATAATGTCGCAGTCACAATAAAAATCGCTGATCGCCACTAGTAAAAAAAAAAAAATATTAATAAAAATGCTATAAAACTATCCCCTATTTTGTAAACGCTATAACTTTTGCGCAAATTAATCAATAATCGCTAATTGCGATTTTTTTTACCAAAAATATGTAGAAGAATACGTATCGGCCTAAACTGAGGAAAAAAAAATTTTTTTTATATATTTTTTGGGGATATTTATTATAGCAAAAAGCAAAAAATATAGCATTTTTTTCAAAATTGTCGCTCTATTTTTGTTTATAGCGCAAAAAATAAAAACCGCAGGGGCGATTAAATACCACCAAAAGAAAGCTCTATTTGTGGGAAAAAAAGGACGCCAATTTTGTTTTGGAGCCACGTCGCACGACCGCGCAATTGTCAGTTAAAGCGACGCAGTGCCGAATCGCAAAAAGGTGCCCGGTCCTTTGGCTGCCAATTGGTCCGGGGCTGAAGTGGTTAAATAACATTTAAAATCTTATAGAGTATGAACTTTTACCAACTGGGTTTAAAATTTGAAAGTACTTTAATGTGTATTTTCACGTTTGAAGCCAAATTTGGCATAACACCTACTTTATAGTTGTTACATTTCCGTATTCACATAGCATATTCAAAAATAAATATTAAAAAAAATTGCAGCTTACCTTTCCTAAATGTTATATTCAGGACCCACCAGCAAGAAAACCACCCATATAGTTCTCTTTGGTTATGAGGGGTCTGGCATTTTAGGAGGTGTTCTGTACTCCAACTGTGTATGGAACTTCTCATGGTTGCCAACTGCATTCAACTTCACAGAAAATTGCAGCACTTCTAAGAGATATAAATTCCTAATTTTTATTCACCACCCTCCTTTCTACTGTGGCGGTTTCCATTCTTTCTTTCTTTACCCCCCATAACACTTCCCCCAGCCCCCCCCCCCTTTTGGTTTGTTTATTTCTCCCTCCCTTATTTCTTCTTCACCCTTTTGGACTCCTTAATGCTTCTTTCAAATTCTTTCTAGAATCTATATATCAAACTTTTAGCTGTTCTAGAATTTATATAAATGTTCGATAATATGTTGAGCGTGAAGATTGGCTACTAAATAGCTACCATTTACGGTAATACAGTTCTTTACCATATGTGAATATATATATATATATATATATATATATATATATATATATATATATATACACGGATCCCTGAATATACGGATACTAGGGCTGTGAAAATTAAAGATTAATTCCTTGATTAATCGATTAATTCTTTTGTTCGATCAAAATTATTTTGATTGGCATATAGCTATCCGATATAATGCCAAATCCTCAGCCTGTATTGATCACTGGGAAAACACGCAGAAAATACTACACAGGTGGTATCTCACACCCCTACGTATACACAAAATGAACCCAAACAGCCCTCCACTATGCTGGCGGAACTGTAACAATACTGGAAACCTTCTACATATATTGTGGAGCTGTAAGGTGATAGAATCCTTCTGGCAGAAAGTAACATCCATCATTAAGAACATAGCAAATACTACATTCATACCAAACCCTGCATTTGCCTTGCTAAGCCTCGGCATAGAAGACTTCCCACACACGGTGAGGAAAGTTGTAATACACATACTATTTGCAGCACGAATATCATTGGCAAGTCATTGGCGCTCTCAATCTCCTCCAAAAATTGAAGAAGTAATAGCTAGAGTGAACGCCAACTACACAATGGAGAAAATGCTTGCATATAAGGAAAGAAGAGCTCAGACCTTCCACAAATACTGGGAGGTCTGGAGAACTTCTCAATATGCCTCCTCTCACTTGTGATGATAACTCTTTGTTTAGTGTATTCATGACAACTTCAGTAAACATCCAGTTGTTTAGTGGTAACGATTTTAATGTTATTATTTTTGGACGTAGTCACACCAAGGGACATAGGGCCAATGCTAAGCATATGTGACTACGCCAAAAATAAAAATAAAGATAACAAACACAAAATATATGTTCTCCCATTGTTGTGGTCAGACAGTATCACTGTTTTTAGTTTTTAGTTCGTAAGCTTTCCTCCTACACAGATGGAAAGTTAATGGATGCGTTACTTCCGGGGACCCCCATTAAGGTCACTGGAGGGCTACCTCTTTCAAATTTCTTCAAGGAACCTATTCACAGTTTGTACCCAGGCGGGGTGTCAGGTTCTACCTCTTGATGAGGTCGTAAGCTATGTGAATATAGGTAGCTCAGGTAGCAGAATTTCTGTGTAGTAGTATGACTACCAATCACCAACCACCATGTTCATGTTATATGTTGTAAACATTAATATGCTATCCATGTATAAATTGTTTTATTTTCTTCAATAAAAATCTATGGTTTAAAAAAAAAAAAAATTATTTTGATTGGTACTCACCTCTCCGCTGGCTTCCGGGTCTTCAGGGAGTTCCGTCGGAGATCCGGTGACGTCACAGACATCGACGTCACCGGACTCCTCCCCCCTTCCCCAAGTGCCTCTATCTGCTAACGAAGGGAAGTGGGAGGAGTCCGGTGACATCGAAGTTCTGATTGAACGTAGCGCGTATGGGGGAGGAGCTATGTATGACGTCACCCGCTGCTGCCCTACGGAAATAGCACGATTGTCAGCTTTACATGCTGTGTTTTTATCATCTTTATGTGAGTAGTTTGTGTTTGAACACAAAAATTTAATCTTATACTTAATCTGTGAGCACTTAGATCTTTTCTTTCTACCCATGACATGCGTCCTTGCTGAGAGCTAAGGAGACGTGAGAGAAGTTTATGGTCCTTGTTAGCCCTTTTGATACCCGCTTGCATGACCACCTGTTTGCACAGGGGTCCATGCCATAAGGTGAGAGTGATTAGTTAGACCGGAAGTGGAGGGATTGTCACGCTACTGTGGGGAAAAAAATTACTTACGTCAGTGCTACAGTTTGAATTTAAAACGTATTTGTGAACTGTGAAGTTAAGTCATGGATTGTGGATTGTGTATAGTGTATGGATTGTGGAAACTAACTAGTGTCAGGTGATTGTATATAGTGTATACCACATTTACCACTGACTAATGCAGAGTTGCAATGCAAGGAGATCAGCTAAAAGTAGTTGGATCTGTATGTGCATTATAATTAATCGAAATTAGTTGATTAATCTAATTTTAAAAAAAATCGATTAATCGGACACGAAAATTTTAATCAGTAACAGCCCTAACAGATACCAATCCAGAGGGCTAGTAAATGTAACAAGGAGAGGAACACCTTTACTTCTGACCAGCCCAGGTGAATAAACAATAAGACGCATCCTCAGCCTACATGTCTTTTTTCTCCAATAATGACCCAAAATATGATAGTTTTCTCTGAAAGTTGCTATGTGTTCTTGAGAAGAAGGAAAGGGAAACATTGGTAGCAATCTAAAAGACAGTGGTTTCTATGTGCCCTAGCGCAGTGGTCATCAACCCTGTCCTCAGGGCCCACTAACAGGCCAGGTTTGCAAGATAACTGAAATACATCACAGGTGATATAATTTGCTGCTCAGTGATTGCAGTACTCTAGTCTGCATCTCCCCAAGGTAATACATAAAACCTGGACTGTTTGTGGGCCCTGAGGACAGGGTTGATGACCACTGCCCTAGAGGATAAGTGCAAGCTTTTTGCTGCCTACTTTCCTCACTAGAGCTATTTGATAAGGGTAATCTCTTTCCTCATGCATGTGGTACCCATATGGCTGGTACTTTTACCATAGCTGACATGCTTCAGGCAGAGGCTGCAGACCAGAACTGTCAGCAAATACATTAAAAAAGACACACACTGCAGAAGCTCTTTTCATTTGCTAAACATTCAAATTCTTGGTATTGTACTGATCATAGCCAGATTCTACCATTCCTGAAGTCTATATTTTGAATATTTTGGGAATAATTTGGGCTATGAGGATGAGACGGCATTTAGAAAATGCAGGTTTGTGGTTTTGAAATGTTTTTGTGTACATGATTAGAGTTAATCAGACACCTGGATGTTCGGGTTCGAGGGGTTTGGCCAAACTTTGCAAAAGTTCGAGTTCGGGACCGAACTTGACCCGAACTTGACCCCGAACCCCATTGAAGTCAATGGGGACCCGAACGGCTATAATGAATTGTCAGCTCCCGTCCCCATAATACAGGGAACAGTCATTGAAAGTCATTGATTTTTAAAAAGTTATTGTTATAAAAGGTGTTTGGGGACCTGGGTCCTGCAAAAAAAAGTTTCAAAAACTGCATTTTTTCAGGAGCAGTGAAAAAAAAACGCCCCCCTCTGACGTCATGGGGAAAGCCATAGGGAAGTCCCCAAGTCCCCGTGAGTCAGAGGGGGGCAGGGTCACCAGGTGGCCACGCCCTCCGTTATAAAAGAACTGTCAGAAGAAGAGAAGCGTCACACAGCGGGAGCATCCCATTGCGCGGAGCGGCCCGAGAACGAAGAAAAGACGCCGCGGAGGAAGATGCTGGACGAGAACACCGGAGCAAGAAGATCGGATCGGAGGAAGAAGAAGATGGAGGAAGAAGATGAAGAAACCGAAGGATGAAGAAAGAAAGAAGGAAGAAGACCAGAAGAAAGAAGATGAAAGAAGTCTTAAATAAAGGAATTGTCAAAAACTGGCTCTTGTCATTTTTAACACTTTTGTCACTTTTTTTACCCCCTTAAAATTTCACATGGGGGGGCTCTGGGGGTCCCCTTGTTAAAAGGGACTTCCAGATTCCGATAAGCCCCCCCGCCCGCAGACCCTCACAACCTGAAGAGTCTGGTATGGATATTTAGGGAGAACCCCACGTCTTTTTTTTTTTTTTTTTTCAATTTGAAGCGGGTTCCCCTTAATATCCATACCAGATCTGAAGGGCCTGGTAATTGAATTTGGGGGAACCCCACTCTTTTTTTTTTATCAATGACTTTCAATGACTGTTCTCTATATTACGACAATTCATTATAGCCGCGAGTGCTTTTAAAAGACTTTTTTTCCTGCAGAAATGACACTTTGTGACAAACTGACAATAACTTTTTAAAAAGCATCATTGCATTGCCGAACACCGAACTCTAACCCGAACATAAAGTAAATTGTTCGGGTTTGGGTCCGGGACCCAAAAACACAAAAGTCCAGTACGACCCCGAACTTTACAGTTCGGGTTCCCTCAACCCTATTAGTGAGGTGTTGGCTGAACTTTTACTTTGAAGATACATTCAATGGTCAAACAATTATAAAAAAAATGTTTTTAAACATCTTATAATTACCTGTTCTCTGCAAAGCTGCTACTCTTGTGTACATCACTGGATTGGGATTGGTATGCTCAGGTAAGGATAAGGTAAGGATCCCATGAATAAGTCGTTGTCACGAAACATGTTGGGGCGTGGCTGTACGGCAATCATCAGAGCTAGCGTGTGACGTGTCACGAGTCAAGCTGAACCAGGAAGGGGAGATCCAAGTCTGAGGAGCGAGTGGGGGTAAGATCCGCACCATTTTTGGGGCACCTATTGGAGAGTTTTGCTGTGTCATTTTTGGTTTGCTTTTAAAGGAAATTAATGTGAGTGTAATGGTTGAAGTTTGCACAGTGTTTATTAAACTGGTTTTAGGTTATTACACTATCAGTGCACTCTTTATTATTTACATGGGGAGAGATCCATTACATACACGGCTGGATTTTGGAGAGCTTTTTAAACCCTTTCTGTGAGGTTTACACGTCTTTTTGCCAAGCACGAGATTGTAAGGCATATCAAGTTGGTGAGTGTGTTATCTGATGGGAGAGGAACCACTGGCACACTGGTGTGTTGGATGAATAGAAAATTACTACACTAAATCAACTTTACTGGATCAAGTTTATGGACTTTTTTTGCTATTAGATTTTATGTTTCACATCTGTCACTGGGTGATTTGATTGCACTAATCATTTTTGTATATGTTTTCACATGTGTGTTTAGTTAGACATTCATTATATCACTTGAGCATTGTAATTTAAGCGCTGATTTTGATAGAGTTTTAAAAAAATACTATTCAAAGTCTTTTACTTTTAAAGTGGCAGCTTTACTTTTATATAATTCACTTGATCTGTAAGCGCAGTGGTGGGACTTCAAGTTAGGTGGGTTGTGCTTGGTGACCATCAGTTTTTATGGTTGAATATGTTTTTATTAGGGCTGTGGAAATTAAAGATTAATTCCTCGATTAATGGATGAATTTTTTTCTTCAGGGAGTTCCGCACTCCTCCCCCCTTCCCCAAGTGCCTCCGTCTGCTAACGAAGGGAAGGGGGGAGGAGTCCGGTGATGTCGAAGTTCTGATTGAACGTAACATGTATGGGGGAGGAGCTACGCTTGATGTCACCCGCTGCGGAACTAACACGATTGTCGGCTTTACATGCTGTGTTTTTATCATCTTTGTGTTTGAACACAAAAAATAAATCTTATACTTAAGCGGTGAGCACTTAGATCTTTTCTTTCTACCCATGACCTGGCATCCTTGCTGAGAGCTAAGAAGATGTGAGAGAAGTTTATGGTCCGTGTTAACCCTTTTGATACCCGCTGGCATGACCACCTGTTTGCACAGGGGTCCATGCCATAAGGTGAGAGTGATTAGTTAGACCGGAGATGGTGAGATAGTCACGCTACTGTGGAAAAAAAATTACTTACGTCAGTGCTACAGTTTGAAAAACGTATTTGTGTGAACTGTGAAGTTAAGTCATGGATTGTGGAAACAAACTAGTGTCAGGTGATTGTATATAGTGTATTCCACATTTACCACTGACTAATGCAGAGTTGCAATGAAAGGAGATCAGCTAAAAGTAGTTGGATCTGTATGTGCGTTATAATTAATCGAAATTAGTCGATTAATCGATTTTTAAAAAAAAACGATCGAACACAAAATTTTTAATCAGTAACAGCCCTAGTTTTTATTGATTATTTTCAAGGTAAAGTGTAGCACAGTTGAGAAAAAGGAAGGGGGAGGGGGGTAACATAATAAATAAAGATGGGGGAAAGGGAGAGGAAGGGGGGAGGCGGTTTTCACATACGCCCATTGTGTATAATGCTACATTTTACAACTATATGTCCATTTAAAGCATTTCTTCAAAGTACAACATACAAGACCCAGCCATGCAGTGTCATCTATCACCGGACACTGCCTGGAATATCTGCTCAATAGAAAACTGACAAATGGGGAGGGTAAGGGGTAAGACATTAAGGTAGAAAGGGGAACGGATCAGGGGAATTAGTCGATTAATCCATTTAAAAAAAAAAACTATCGAACACAAAAATTTTAATCAGTAACAGCCCTAGTTTTTATTGATTATTTTCAAGGTAAAATGTAGCACAGTTGAGAAAAAGGAAGGGGGAGGGGGGTAACATAATAAATAAAGATGGGGGAAAGGGAGAGGAAGGGGGAGGCGGTTTTCACATACGCCCATTGTGTATAATGCTACATTTTACAACTATATGTCCATTTAAAGCATTTCTTCAAAGTACAACATACAAGACCCAGCCATGCAGTGTCATCTATCACCGGACACTGCCTGGAATATCTGCTCAGTAGAAAACTGACAAATGGGGAGGGTAAGGGGTAAGACATTAAGGTAGAAAGGGGAACGGATCAGGGGGAATGGGTAGGAGGGGAGAGAAGGGGGGGTACTCAGCAGTAAAAGTCTTATAACAATTTAGTTTTTACAATATACTATAAGGGTTATCAGAGTCTCTTTTGTTGAGAGTTTGTATCTTTCTTCACTTCCGCATTCCACATTTGTGGGGCCCGTTCCTCACGCAGCAATGCTGTGTGTATTTCTCCCAAGTATCACTTTGTTTTGCCTGTAACTCCTCCTTGAGCATAGTGTAATTTAAGGTGTTTTTCCATCTAGTGATAGGGGGGATGGTGTTGGTCTTCCAGAACTGCTATATTACATGTCAGGCTGTGGACAGGAAAAATCTAAGAAGGCTTTTTCTTTGAGAGATTATTGGTCCTGGGAGGATGGATAATAGTGCTACTTATGGGGAAGGTACCATGGAAACATTGTATAAGTTATTATAAATACTGAATACCTTTTCCCAAAAAGGGTTAACTCAGTCGCAGTCCCACCACACATGAATATATGAGCCCTCTCCTCCGTGACAGTGCCAGCACCAGTCGGAAGTCCCCGGGTACATCTTGCTCACCGTGACTGGATCCCTGTACCACCGTGATAGTAGTTTGTAGTTTTTCTCTTACGAGAACCTGGATATGGAAGATTTGTGTGTAACTGAGAATGAGGTATTCCATTGTTCAAGAGATATCTCCATACCCAAGTACCTTGACCATTTTTATGTGAAATTAGGCTGTGTATTACATGTGTGCGACTGTATGTCTCTGTAAATTAGAGATAATGGGTGTTTGGGGGTCTGAGAGCGGGGATATTGTGGTGTTGGATGTATGAGGTGAGATGCAGGGTTTTTGTAGTGTTGTCCCGAGCTTCTTGATTTGGTATGAAGCCTACTTGGTCGCTATGAACAAGAGATGGTAGTAGGGGGCTAAGCGAGTGGATATGATTTTAGAGAATAGTTTGAGGTCAACATTCAAGAGGGATATGGGCCTGTAGTTGCTCCAATGAGAGTGGTCCTTTCCTGGTTTAGGTAATACTACTATCTGGACCTGGAGAAGTTGTTAAGATAAAGGGTGTGTGTCATCTACCTCTTCAAATGCTTGAGTCATTATAGGGGCTAAGTGTTGAGCAAACGTTTTGTCAGGGCCTGGACTTTTACCGTTCTTAAGTCCTTTGATCGCGACCAGGAAATCTGAAGTAGTAATGGTTTGATCGAGGTTGTCAATTTCTGCTGGGGGTATACTGGGTAGAGCTGTGGCTTGAATATATTGGTGTAAGTCTGGGGAGATCTGGGTGTGTTGTGTGCTCTGTGTTCTTTGTGGTGGGAGGTTATAGAGAGAGGTGTAATAGTCCCTGAATTCAGAAATTATTTTAGAGTTTTTGTGTTTTTTTCGTTTGGCTGGAGAAACTAAGTAGGGGAAGTTTTGTCTCTGTTGTCTGGGGTGTATGACCCTGGCCAAGTGTTTCCCACATTTATTCACTTTATATTGCGGGCAGTAAGTGCTCTATTCGTAAAGAGTTGTAACAAGTCACGTCGTGCTTTGGACAGTTCCACTAATGTCTTGGGGTCTAATGTACGTTTGTGTGTGGATACGAGTGTGTGGATACGAGTGTGGATATCAGCGTAAACACGCATTTTATGTCATCCGTGCAAGCTCTTTTTAGTCTGGAGCCATGTTGGTTAAAGATCCCTCTAAGTATGCATTCAAGGTCTCCCATTTGTTCATGGCGGAGGTCTCGTCTCTAGCATGTAGTTGAGTGAAGTCTGTGATGGCTTTCGACACCGCTGCAGTGCAGGCAATGTCCGTCAGTAAATTATTGTTCAATCGCCAGGTAGATCAGCGTAAGTGTTGTGGAATTCTGCTTAGGGTTACGTGTATGGGTGCATGGTCTGACCACAGCTTCAGACCTATCCCGCTTCTAGGTCCTAGAGTGTTTGTGAGAAAAAAATTTAGTCTATTCTACTGTAGGATTTGTGGGCAGGGGAGTAATATGTGTAGTCTCTCTCAGTAGGATGTAAAAGTCGCCATGCGTCAATTAGGGAAAGTTCCGCTAGGACGGCGCATGTTTTGGTTAGGGAAGAATGGGTGATGTGTGACTTACCGGCGGAGGAATCCAGCCTCGGGATGAGGGGAGCGTTGAGATCTCCTCCTAGAATCATGTTATGAGATCCGAAGGTCTTCAGGCAGGCTGTCACGGAGGAGAGGAAGTGGAGCTGTTCCTGGTTTGGAAGATAAACATTAACAATTGTAAAAACAGTCTGTTGGAATAGAATTTTCAAGAACAAATATCATCCCATAGGATCTATGTCTGATTTGAGTACTGTGGGGGAGAAAGAGCTGTGAAAAGCTATCAATACACCTTTTGTTTTAGCTATGGGATTGGTGCTATGGTACCATGTTGTGAAGTGTTTGTCTGGTATTGCTGGGATGGAATCTGAGCGAAAGTGGGTTTCCTGTAGCAGCAATATCTGTGTTTTGGATTTGTGGAAGTGGTGTAATATCTGTCTGCGTTTTTCTGGTGTGTTGAATCCTCTGCCGTTTAGCGAGGGTATCTTGAGCTGTAAGGTGGATGCCATAATGTAGAGATTTTGGAGTTGTATGTTAAGCAATGTATATTTATGGAGTAAAGAGGCTCAGTTGTGGATAGTTGTGCTGAGAAAGAGAGAGGGTAGGAGAGGAAGTAGGTAGGGGGAGGGTAAAGGAGGAGAAATGGTCGCTTGCACTGAGGTAGTTTGTATATGAGAGCTAATTGCCTTTATTGTTAGTGCAAGGTGCCATTGGGAAGGGTGTGGTAAGGAGCAATATAGGCATTTATGGAGTTGTGTAAATCTTGGTATACAACAGTAGTCTGTGAGGGGGTAGCTCCCTCTAGTGTTCGGATTGGGGTGTGGAACATGGACACTATCTAGAAGTACTAAAATAAACTTCAAATACAGAGGCAGTAAAGTCTCTGCTAGTCCTATGGGTGGGAGCGTGGTTAGTCTGACATGGGGTGCTCTGCCCCCGTCCATGTCTGAAGTAAAGATGATATAACCTGAAATTAAGTTACGCAGCACCATGTGCTAATTCAAGTGTGATTTTAAGTAAGTTGGGCTAAGCTCAGGGAAACAAAAAAAAAATAACTCTAACATTATAAAGTATCAAACATCTGAAATGCATTGTAAATAATATAATAATAATGCAAACATCAAACTTGTCCCTGAGAACCAGAAACCAAGATAGGTTGAAAAATCAAAATCCCCCGCGGCCGATGGGGGAGTTGGAGTCTCATCCAGCTGGAGATTTGGAGGGACGCGATCAGGAGCGTTTCTTTTTGGAGAATGTTTCCCATCCAGTAGAGAGGGGGAGACCTGGGGTCACTGGGCGAAGAGGCCAATCCGGAATCTGTATTTGTGGGAGTTCAAATGTTCCTAGAAAATTAGCCAAGTCCCCCAGGGTGCGGAAAATCGCAGATTTGCCATTCTGAGATGCAGATAGTTGGAATGGAAATCCCCAGCGGTATTTGATCTGCTTGGTTTGTAGAGCATCCGCTACCGTTTTCAAAGCTTTCTGCACGAGTAAGGTCTGCTTTGATAGGTCAGTCAGCAGCATGATAGGGGTATCATTAAACATGATGGACTCTTGCGAGCGAGCTGCTTGCATGATGTCGGACTTCACATTGAAGATGTGGGATTGATATCCCTGGAGTAGTCAGGGTTTGGGTTGCGGGTCCCAGTGATCTGTGGATTCGATCTATTTTGATCGGAGTGTCTGTGGGGTTGTTTAGCAGTTGATTAAACACTTTGGTGGCCGCCTTTGCGAGATCTTTGTTTTCCACTGTTTCTGGCAGTCCGCGTATGCAGATGTTGCGACAGCTTCTGATTTCCTGGTCATCTAAGCCATAAAACAGTTGCTGAATTTGGTTGGTATGTTCTTGCAATATGGTCTCATGTTCAGAGATTCTGGAGGCAGCTTCCTCCACAGTAATCTCAATGTCCTCCATTCTGTGTCCTATGTCTTTGCGGAGGTCACTCATTTCCCTCCTGTAAGACCTCTCCAGTCTGCTAATGTAGAACTCTATGTCCTGCTTGGTGGGGAGGGCTTTAATGTAGGCCTCCATGTCCCAGTGGTCCCCTTGACTGTGGTGGTAAGGAGATGGGCTCCTGGAGTGAGATGGGCTCCTTGGAGGGCCAGGTTCCTGGGTCTGAGGGCCAGGGAGAGTGAGGGGAATGAGCGGTGCTTTGTACCTTTTTGTTGCTGCTTCTGTAGCATGTGCAGCCGCCGAGCGGGTCGCCGCCATCTTGGAGGCCGGCGTGGCTTTATTCTCTGGGCCGTTTTTTGTGGGAAAATAGCTTCCGATCTCCCGCGATTTTGCGTTCCCGGAGGTGTGGGGGGTTGTTGTTGCATCCTCTCCAGCTCATGTGTGAAGCCGGGGAGGTCTCGATCCGTGGTGCTGCGGGTGTTAGAGTAGATGGGAGCGGGAGCTGGTCTCCCAAGCATCCGTCCTCGCCATGTGCTAGGCCACGCCCCCCTGGTGACCATCAGTTTTTGGAAATCAAGGATAAAGGGGAGCCGGGGCGATCCTCATAGAATGCATGAAGAGCAGTATTCAACTAATATTAAAGCACTATGAAGCAACATGTACATGTGAATCAGGTAGAGAACAAACTGTCATAAGTTGTCCTAAAGAAATATAAACTGGTACTGTTCTTTATATTATATATCTAAGGCTCTGTTTACACATGTGGCTAGGAGAATGTAAAACTGTGGGTTTACTGCCCCCCAACTACCTGCCTGAACCTGTGCATGCAGTCACTTATGGCTGTACACATGCCACAGCCACGATGCTGTGCTTAATGGTCATGGCAAAAATTAAACAGCAAGTCCATGGGGTTGTGCTACAACATGCAATACATGTTATTATGTGGCATTTACAGGGTTAAATCAGGCATTGAGGAGGCGATGGACATGACCACTCCTCACTGTCCTATCAAATGACCTCTGAAGAGTGATCGAACAACAATCACACTTCAGAGGGCACAACACATGTAAACAAGCCCTAAGACAATAGGTGGAATGAAGCTTATATGCTACTAATGCAATGTAGTGTGCTAGTAGTGTGCATAAAATTATGATATATGAATTATTAAAAATGAATTGGGGGAAATTAAAAAAGAGACATTGATTGTCTCCCTAAGTTGCCTGAGAAGGTGTTTTTGAGAATGTGCTCAGATAACAGCTAACCTTTCAACTGCATGTACAGGCGTGAACAGCTAGCTACAAATGCTACCTTCTACAGCCAAAAAAGTAAATAACCCCCTTTGTCCATATTAAAACTGGATGGCAGCTAGAACGCCTTATATGGCAGCCAAGAATCCCACTCCCAGATTTATATTCACCTCCCTTCACTCTACTCACTTGCAAATTACTGTCATGGCTGGCTACAGTGCTACTCTGCATGCACAGTGTAGTGTAGACTGTAGTGCTGACTGTGATGGTAAATTGGAGTTCTCGGCAGGCCTGCTATTACACACATGTAAATCCTACTTGGTAGAGGTAGAAATTAGGTGGCTATTGTGTGTATGTAGCTGCAACGGAGGCAAAACAAGATAGCACAAACCAGACACTATGCACTGAAAGGGTGTTTAGCAGATGACAATGGAGTGCCACGTAGGTAAAGTGGAAGATATCATACAACAAGCAGAATTATATTCTTAGCCTCAACACCTGGGGCACAAAACATGTGCCTAAGCTTAGCGAAGCCAACAAGCATAGATGCCTTGAATACCTTTCTGCCATTCTCTTTTGTTTTTAATTCTCAACCCTTTTTAATTTAATTGCTGATCACTGTATGGTAACTTAGTCATTTTCTGATTGAATGTTTCCTGCATTTGATGAACCTCACTTGACATCTGTCTAGTAAATATATCTACTTCCATTCATGATTCATAGTTTAGATTCCAAGTCATAAGCCTTCTTCTAAATATATTTGATTTGCTATTTTTAATTATGAAATGTTCTGCCAGAACTTGTTTAAATTTCTGTTGAAATACATGTGGTTTTGGAGATATTCCAGGGACATGTTAAGCCATGTAAGACAATCAAAATGAGCAAAGATTTCATCAGGTAAGTTTTACACTCAGAATCTATTTTCACATTATTATTAAAACCATAAGAGACAAAAAGATCTATTGGCATAGGCTGTAATGACTAATACCTTTATGTTTACTGTTGGAATTCAGTTGGAAAAGTTATGATTCAGTCGGAAAATCAAAATTCACATGCATTGCCTTTTTTTCTCCACAGCTGTTGTATGCTAAAATATTCTTCATCTACTTAAAGTACACGTAAATCCAATAATTCAATTATCATATAAGGTTTAACATGCTAATGTAATTTTCAATATTTTTTTTTTTTAAATCTGCAGCTAACAGGGAGACCTCCTTGTTAGGAGGAGTGCAATAATCACTATGGGGTGCATGCACTAAACCACTTCAGTCCTCAAATCTATATACTCCCTATGGACCAGAGCAATTGTTACATCTCTGCTAAAGGCCTTTTTATACAGCAATAACTTTTATATTTCAAATTTTTTTCAGGACAAACATAGTTTTCTTTTAGTAATATTGTCTTACAAAAATTATTATATTTTCTATGCAATCTATACACAAACTGGATGGAAAAACATTTAAAAAAAGTGCTTTTTCTACTTTGACTGTTAGCGGTTTTATATTATTTGTGTAAGTGTTATTGTAATTAGGGCGTGGCCTGGACGGAGACCAAGATGGCAGCATAAGCCGAGAGCTCCTGCGATCTGGAGACTGAATTTTGCCTCCTAGGGGAACCTACACCTACTATTCACCATGAGTAGATCCACTCGAAGCTCCTCTACATCCCGAGCTGTCATTGACTCAGGTACGCAGCTGAGTAGAAATATACTGGAGCTGTTTCGTACCCAACGCATGGCTGCACAGGCGGCATCACAGGCCCAAACCCCGATCTCGCCTAGCATGGAATCCGACACACCACTGTCTGGGGGATCCGTTATGAGTGCGGGGGGCACTCACCCCCTAGTCTGTTAGACTTAGAGACAGTCACTGCAGATATTAAGAACACCGTTACTTGTTGCTGACCTCAAAACCGAGATCCATGCAGTGGAACACCGGATTAATGGGGTGGAACAAACTACCCAGACACATGCGGCTGCCATCAGACAGGTCCAAATCGCCTTTAACTCTCAGCTCTCTCAATTACTGGATATTCACAGACATGTAGAAGACCTCGACAACCGCGGTCGAAGACACAACATTAGAGTAAGGGGAGTCCCTGAATCCATTGAACCGGGCTCCCTGCAACAGACCATTTGTACAATTTTTAATGACCTAATTGACCGCCCAGCAGACTCCCCCATAGAAATAGAGAGAGCCCACCGAGCATTGCGCCCACTACCCCGTGAAAACGAACCACCAAGGGATGTAATATGTTGTGTGGTGAACTTTTCACTTAAGGAGGAAATCCTCCGTAAAGCCAAAGAAAGAGGTCAAATCCTCCATAATGGCGTAGAAGTTAAACTATTCCAGGACCTGTCCCAAATAACGCTCCAGAACAGGGGAGCGCTACGCCCCCTGCTGGAAGCCATACGAGCCAGAAATATACTGTCACGGTTATGCAGTAATCTTCCCCTGTTTGCTTACCTCTCCTCATGTGTTCAGACTAAGAGGCCAGCCACTCTCACCTGGTGGTTTTTATAACCTCTCCTCTAAGCATGGCTTCACCCCAGGCCCTATCAGGGAAACCTATATTAACCTGTGCACTGCAAGCCAGTGGTGCTGATCAACCATTGTGTATCCATGGTGTGTTCGGCTTCCTGGTTCCTGCTTGTCGTGTGCCCTATGTTTGTCTCTGTTGCCGACCTTGGCGTGTTCTCAACGATTCCTGTCTGCTTGTGACCTTGACCCTTTGGCATGTCCCTGACCATCCCTGTCTGCCTGTGACCCTGAACCTTTGGCGTGTGCTCTGTTGTTCCTGTCTGCTAGTTGCCCTGACCTCTGCCTTGTCCCCTTCCTATCCTTGTCATTCCAGCCTGCTGCTTCCTTCTCCTGTAGTCTACTGTGAGCGTGAGCTGTGAGACCCTGGGGGTCGCGACCTGGAGCCAGACTGCAGCGAAGTCCATCCTCACCACTAGAGGCTCTGGCGAACACCTGCTGGCTCTTAGACTCCGCGCCCTGGGGAATCTATGCTCTAGCTCCCACTGGGATCTGTGTTAGTGATCCAGTAGACCTGTGTCCTGAATCTCCCGGGGTACAATCCGCAGCAGTCAGTCCTAAGGTCCACTACCTAGCGGTGGACTTCCGACTCCTACTGAGTGCACCTGTCACCTGGCCTCAGGTGACCTGACATATACAATACCACTGGAAGTTTTCTTTTGGACTATCAGCTTCCACTAGAGGCCGCTCTGCGTTACTCCACATTTCTGAGGACCTGCTGGGCTTCTGCTCCTGGATTTTTATGCCTCCTTCTTCCCCACGGAACCCTGGCTTATGGTCTCTTTCCACCCATCACCGAAGGCTCGAAGACACAGATCCCGAACATACAGAGCCGACCCATCTACCCCGGGGAAACCATGCATCACGCCGCGACCAGCACCAACGCAGTCCGGGATCCCCACCCATGCCCTCCAGAAGGAGAGATTGTGTGGATGTTTGATATACCTCAACTCTTGCCTGCCAAGTGCTGCCACCTGTGAGTAACTGACCCCATTCACTCTCCTTCCCATCCTCATCCCTCTTTGCTCCCAAATCCACTCTAGGACCCCTGGTTCCCCAGGCATCTCCATTGGTCTCCCATTTTTCATGAAGTTGCTGGGCACCACGACACTACAGCTACAGCGAGCCATCAGCTTGACGTAAATTGTACAGGACCAATAGAACTGATCCATCACTACTCACCATTTCCAGGCATCTTTTCTATCCCTCGCATTGAACCATACGGAACTGTCAGCACTGTATCTTCTACGTCCCGTAGCTGATGTCTTCATCTCTGGGAGGTAACTCTCTGTGACGCTCATTAGCTTTTTTTGCTGCCCACATACCTTTGGCAGGGTGTGCAGACCATCGTTATTAAAAACTGCTGCACCTTTTGCCCTTTACCTTCTCCCCTGGACTTCCCCCATGATGGTCCCTGACTGCCCCCCCCCCTTTTTTTTATAATTTTTTTTTATTTTACACTTTTGATGTTGCTATATTATATCCTTATAGCCGTCTACATAGAGATATATTCATGAAGGCGACAGTACCTTCAGTCTATTTAAGCTAAGCTATTGTACATCTTGGGTCTGCTTTCATGTTTGTAATATAATTCTCTTTGCAAGCCTGAGATGTCAGTCTGGGACGCCCTCGGGGAGCAGGAGAACGTTTCCCCTATCTCACTGAGACTAACAGGGTGACTTGAGTTTGCACCCTAACTAATAACTCAGGTAATTCTCTCTTATCTTGAGAGTTCCTTCAAATTTCATCTGATATTCAGGGCTTGCAAACAATCACACCAAGTAATTATTTTCTTTTGCCCCCCTGATTACGCTTCTCTTCTGCAAAAAATAACCATAATCAATGGCGGCACCTGGCAGAACTGTTTATATTGTTCCAATTGTTTAATTTGTTGTGCATGTAGTTCCTTCACACACTGGTTTTAGACCCCACACTGGTCTTCATATTACTGGATCCTCTTTATTGGTAGGTCCCCAATTGTACTCACTCTACTCTAAACTAGTTCAGTATTTCACTCCCCGGATTGCAACCTTCCTGAGGTCACCGTCCTTTCTTTCGTTCCCACACAACGGTCCCTCTCGGATTTTCGCTGACCTTCCAGACTTTCCTCTCTTTTAAGGTGGCTTAGCAAGACTAACACCACCTCTGGTTGATTTCCCTCTATCTCCTTGGTATCCTCCCATCTATTTCCTTTCTCTCTACCCCTCCTTTTCCTTTCCAGCTCTCCCCCCTGTTCTCCTCCTAATCTTTTCCCCTCTTTTTCTTTCTCTCCTCGTTTCACTTCGTCTATCCGCCCTCTTTTCCCCTTTTCCCCAATCCCTCTGTCCCTCCCTGCCTGATCTCCTCTTTTTCCCTTCTTACCCAATTTTGTTTTCACATCACTGACTGGATCGGCCCCTGCCCCTTCTGGTGGTACCTCGCCCGTTTTTTATAACCATACAATACACCTTAAGGGAAAACCTGCAGTCCCATGAACTACTATCACATAAGCTCTTGTAGCTCCGTGCATAAACCATGCCTTCCCTGACATTGAAGTGCTTATCCCTTACCGTGAGGGGTCTTAACCTACTAGAGAAAAGGTTGCAAGTCTTGTCACCCCTCACCAAACACAGGGCCCAATTCATTTTCCTGCAGGAGACCCACTTCCACTCGGATGCCGTCCCTAAACTTAACAAACATATTTACCGAACAGCGTTTCACTCCACCAATCCTGATTCTAAGACAAATGGCGTTTCTCAAATCTAAAAATGCTAAATTCCATGTTTCAGATTCCCTCATTGATCCACAAGGCAGGTATATCTTCCTTAAGGGGTCGTATGCCTCAAAACCAATCACTTTAGCCAATCTCTATTGCCCAAACGACCATCAGGTCGCCTTCTTTAGGAAAACATGTGACCTATTGGCCTCCTTCCAGTCAGGTATAGTACTCCTGGGAGGAGACTTTAATGTTCCCCTAAATCCCTTACTGGATTCCTCCACAGGCTCCTCCATCTTAACCTAGAAAGCGTTACGCCAGATTAATTTACAACTACAATCTCTGACTTTGCACGAAGTCTGGTGCACCTTGTTCCCTTCAGATAAGGATTATACCTTTTTTCGGCCCCACATCAAAAGTATTCCAGGATCGATTACTTTTTCCTCTCTGTCAGACCTCCCTATACTTCAGCACTCCACCATAAAACCAATGTTTCTGTCAGACCACCACCCGATCACAGTAACCTTATCTTTCCCTGAATCCTATTCCAGAACAAAGATTTGGCGTCTGAACCCCTCCCTTCTCGAAGATCCTTTAGTGACAGACCACATACGCACAAAACTACAACAATATTTCTCGGAAAACTGGAACCCGGAGATTTCTCCAGTCTCCTTAGGGGGAAGCACACAAGTGCGTGATTCAAGGAGAGCTGATTGCCCTGGCCACAAAAGCTAAGAAACAACACCAAGAGTATATAAACTCTCTTATCAGGACTATCAAATCCCTCGAAACCTCTCACAAACTGACCAACGCGCAAACCACTCTACAGGAACTAACACATAACCAATCTCTACTTCTTGAGGAGTTGGGCAAGCACTCTAGGAGATGATATATCCTTGGCCAGAGGATTTTCTATGAACAGGTCAACAAGTGTGGTCGCCTTATGGCACACACAGTCCAAAACTCAAAACTTTCCTCTACAATTCATCACATATGTAATCCTGGGGGAGATCTTCTGATACAGCTATGAAACAAGTGAAAACGGGCAAATCCCCTGGCCCAGATGGATTCTCCCTCCAGTGCTATAAAGTCTTCATTGACCCATTAGCCCCCTAAACTCTTAGACATATTTAATGCTCTATCGAACCCCCAGATTAAGCCAGACAGAATGCTAGCAGCACACATCGCGGTGATCCCTAAAGAGGGTAAGGATTCTTCCTTGGTAGCAAACTATCGACCGATATCCCTCTTAAATGTTGACATCAAAATCTATGCGAAGATTTTAGCTAAGAGATTACTCCCCCTGATACTCGGCCTTATCTCTTTGGATCACGTTGGCTTTGACCCTGGACGTGAGGCCAGGGACAACACCATCCACTCACTAAATCTACATCACTGGCTCACATCCTCCAAAACACATGGATTCTTCCTCTCTTTAGATGCTGAGAAGGCATTCGACAGGGTGGCTTGGGACTAAATGCCGAGGTACTCACAGCTATTGGTCTGGGGACCCGCATGCTATCATATATTATGGCCTTGTACACCGGTCCCTCTGCAGCAGTAAAGGTCAATGGCCCCCTGTCGGACGCCTTTCCCATCAGCAACGGCATACACCAGGGATGCCCACTTTCACCACTGATATACATACTTTCTCTGGAACCCTTCCTTAATAGGCTGAGAGGTAATTCAAATATTCAAGGGATCACAGTGAAGGACAGAATATTCAAGGTTGACGCCTTCGCTGACGATATTTTGCTTTCTCTACAATCGCCCCATATTTCTTTGCCCAATCTCCTCAAAGATATAGACTACTTTGGTACCTTATCAAATCTCAAAATCAACCACGCTAAATCACAGGCATTCAACGTCTCCCTCCTACCTTATGTAGTGACACACTGTCAAGAGTCATTTCCATTTTGATGGTAACAAGATACACTTACTTATTTTGGCATTTGTAGCCCAGTTCGCCTAAAAGACTTATACTTAAAAAAACTTCCACCCAGCCCTTCTTCAGACCCAAAAACATCTTAAAGATTGGATGAGCATGAACGTCTCTTGGTTCGGGCACTCAGCTCTGATTAAAATGATCTTCTGCCTTGCCTCCTTTACCAAATGCACTCAATTCCCATCTCTCTAACAGCAAGCTTCTTCATATCTTACCCGGAAAGCTTGTTCCACCTTCCTATGGAGGGGCTCTTCACCCCGCATTAAGTTCTCCTGACTCACACTACCTAAGTCCAGAGGGGGTATAGGCTTGCCGGATCTCCAAAAATACCATAACGGCTGTCACCTCACAAGGATCGCTGACTGGGACATCCATGCCTTAAAAAAGTCATGGGTATTCCTAGAGAAAGCCTTTTCATCAGGACCACTACACCTTCACCCGTGACTACCCTCTAAGAACTGGCCCAATGCCCTCTCAGCTCACCCGCTCATCTACCCTACACTTCTGGCCTTCAGAAAGGCTTGGTTACATGGGTCATCTGTCCCTCTCCTGGGCCCTTTAACCACTTTACGGGGGAACCCTGACTTTCCTCCGGGGATCTCTGAAGACTTTTTAAACCAGGAATGGCCATTTGAAGACGTTCTAGCACTCCAGTTCTATTCTAACGAGAAGCCCCTACCCTTTGAAACCCTAAAGTCCATCACCAAGACGTCCTCTTTATCCTTCTGGACCTACAGACAAATTCAACACTTTCTCACATCCCATACCAGCCAGACGTCCTGGACATGACAACTCACGCCCTTTGAATCCTTGTGCCACCGTAAAACACCACAACAACACTTAAACTCCCTTCTTTACACCCTCCTCTTGGAGGCCCCAACGCAGACTCCTGACCCTGCCCAAAACTCTTGGAATAGAGATCTCCAAACGCCCCTGTCAATGGAAGACTGGAACACTATCTATGAATGCGCACATAAAGGCTCGTTAAACGTGGCCATCCAAGAAAATGGATATAAGGTGATCACTAAGTGGTATAGAACCCCATGGCATCTTCACAAATTTTCACCCAGCATCCCAAATACATGCTGGAGATGCAGGCTGGGGGTGGGAACTATGCTCCATGTGTGGTGGGATTGTGTGAAGATTCAACCCTTTTGGAGGGAGGTTCACAATCTCATCTCACATATCACTACTTATACTTTGGACTATACCCCGTCCCAATATCTTTTACACCATACATCGCTATCCAAAAAAGATTATTACAAATCCTTAGCCATGCATATGGTTGATGCGGCAAGAATGGATGACATACAATATATATATAAACTGCACTAGCGGATGTGGTGCTGATAAATAAAATAAAGTGCCAATCATAAATCACATAAAGTGCTGTATGCAATAGAAAGTGCTAAATACGTAACAAAATTAATGTCAGAAAGTAAACAAAGTGCTAAGTGCATTCAAATAGGACGAGAAAGCAGGATCCTTAGAGTGATGGTCCCCCCACTCACCACTAACCCCACTCACCAGAGCTGTTGGACCCGCAGATTTTCAGTCCAGGGGTCAGATAAAGCTTATGAGGGGATTAAGTGGAGATTCCATCCGCAAGGCTCCCAGAATGTTTCCAAAGGATAGATATGCCGAAAAAGGGGAAAAAAGGAGATTCATGTGAAGTACTGCTTGTAAGGCTGTCACTGCGCTTGTTAGTTTAAGTCACTCACGAGACGAAATACAGGCATCAGCGTGTTTCTGGGTCCGCACGTGTGGCGTGCGTTCCACGGCAACTGGAAGCAGCGTCAGTGGTTCTTAATACCGGAATTACGTTGACGCGTTTCGCCCCTCCTCCAGAGCGTCATCAAGGAAATTTTTTCCCCCTTTTTTCCCCTTTTTCGGCATATCTATCCTTTGGAAACATTCTGGGAGCCTCACGGATGGAATCTCTACACAGCACCTTAATCCCCTCATAAGCTTTATCTGACCCCTGGACTGAAAAGCTGCGGGTTTTCAGTCCAGGCAGCTCTGATGAGTGGGGTTACCAGAGGGGACCGTCACTCTAAGGATCCTGCTTTCTTGTCCTATTTGAATGCACTTAGCACTTTGTTTATTTTCTGACATTAATTTGTTTTACGTATTTAGCACTTTCTATTGCATACAGCACTTTATGTGATTTATGATTGGTGCTTTATTTTATTTATGAGCACCACATCCGCTAGCGCAGTTTATATACATATATATATTGTATGTCATCCATTTTTAAGGTCTATACCTTTGAAAATAGCAGCAGTGTATTTTTGTACATTGGTTTATTTGATTGCACTTCCTTTGGCGTGAGTTTTGGTTTGTTTATCCAGCCCTCACCGAATGCCCGCTCATCCCACCGAGGCCTTTACCTCTCCCTGATCGCCATCCACGAAGAGGGACTGCTTTGCTGCTTAAATATCCATCACTCCATTCAGCCACGGACTAACGCATGCATGTAAGTGCCTCTGTCACCTGTTAACCTCAGGTCCTTCCCTTAGTTTTACCCTTCCTGTCTTTTTTTTTGTCCCCCTCTTCTTTTTGCTTTGTTTGTTTGTTATGCTGCTCAGGGCTGGGCGTTTTCCCACAAACTTTATTCACAGACTTATCCCCATGCTACCTACACCTACTGCCTATAACAGACCGGGATGTGAGGAGTCTATAAAACCAGGTTGCAGGGAACTTTCTCCCAGAACTCATATGCTTATACCGGGGCCGGAGACATCTTGTTAACCAACACTCAAACAAGCTCTGAAGCCGCGACCTTCACTAAAGAAGAACATTCCGCTGTGACCTGGCCCGCTTCAAGAGGTAACGTGTTCCACTATTCACACTCACCAAAGACATTTATGCCTGCCTGAAAAATGCTTAAGACAGAGCAAGACTTTTTGCAAACACACTATACCCAGCAGGCTCCCATTTAATTCATGTCCAATGCATGAGTTAACTTGACTTGACTCTTACTCCAAGCCTCCAAATCGATCCCTTATAGCAAATCAAGCTAATTTAACTTTCTCATGTGGTACAACTCTTATATGATGCCTTCTCAGTGCCAGCTAACCTAATCTGGGAACAACGATAGACATATGCAGTAACATTTGCTAATCCTAGACAATGTCAATTCTGCCATTTACGCAGGACATAACCAACTGGCACTATTGGTCGGTCCATATGACGCTAAGATACTTGCAGAAGAAGCAAACTCTTTGGTACAACCACGACACAAACAGCCTGAGCTACTAGTTCTATATAACGTACTGTGCATACCTCTGAGGCTTTAACAGGTATTAGGTATATGGAATGTCTCCTGAGCCCGGGGGGGATTGTTAAGGGGAGCCTGACCAAATACCGCCATCTCAGTATCGCATTAAATACCCCAAACAATTAACATACAATTCATACCACAAATCTGACCTCACGGGGGGCGTGGCTAGCCGCAGACTTAGATGGCCGCTTCATCCCTCAGCTCTGCTCAGCCTGAGGACAATCAGCAACTCACAGCATGTCACACCAGCTCTTCCCCCCTCTCTGCTTCACCGGAGAGGAGAGGAACCTCCTGATCGGTATATCCGGGAGCGGACACATCAGCCCCCATCAGCCCCGCTGCCTCACAGACTATTTCCAGAGAGCTAACATGCTGAAGACACAAGATGGCGCCGGCGCGCTGCCACACAGTTCTCTCACTGAACCAGGGAGCCCTCCAGAACACGTCCCTGAGGAGATGGACAGCTCAGCCCCAGTAGGAGATTCCTCTCAAGCCTCACCAGCTGACAGAGGTAAGAGGGCTGCACAATCTCTAGTATACTAACCTGCCAAAGCCCCTCTGCTTAAGAAACAACACTGGGACACCTCAGCCACTGCAGGCCCTATACTGCCACACCTTGACGAACTAGCAGCACTGCCTGCATCTGACCAGCCAGCCTCTGAGCATACACTCAAGCTCATGCTGCTATCACTACAAAATGACATCCGAAATGAATTGAGATCATCGATCTCCACACTCCACTCCAGAATTGATCAAGTTGAAGACCGCCATACTGTGGCCTATGACGAAATGGCGGATGCCCATGATCACCACACTGATGAAATTCAATATCTACAAGCCAAAGTCGCGGATTTAGAAGATCGTTCGAGGAGGAATAACATCAAATTTAGAGGGATACCGGAGTCGGTTAAACCCCCAGAATTGATCCCCTACATACAACAGCTGTTCCTCACACTTATACCCCAACTGCGACAAAATTACATGGTCATCGATCGAGCACATCGACTTGTCAAACCCAACCACCTTCCTACATCTGTGCCTAGAGATGTCCTAGCGCGCATCCATTTTTTCCAAGTGAAAGAAAAGATCATGGCGGCTGCCAGATCCACCTCTCCGCTTCCTGATCCTTATTCCACTTTGTCCCTATACGCTGACATCTCGGCTGCCACTGCTCAAAAACGAAGAGAATTCTCCCAGACCACCACAACCCTCAGGAAAAACAACATCCCATACAAATGGGGCTTTCCTACCAAGCTGATAGTCAGATTTTGAGGGGGACCCCCACGCCATTTTTTTTTTTTTTTTTTTTGGCCGGGGTTCCCCTTAAAATCCATCCCAGATCTGAAGGGCCTGGTTATTGAATTTGGGGGGACCCCTACGCTTTTTTTTTTTTTCTGCAAAAATGACACTTTGTCATTCGAATTCATTCGTTATATCTGCTATAATAATTTCGTTCAAATTAGTTGAAATTCGATATTGGTAGTTGGATTTACTAACGATTCGTAACTATTTTTTAACGATTCGTAACGATTCGTAACAATTCGTAACTTGAAATTGAAATTCGATATTTGTAGTTGGATTCGAATTGTTCTCTGTGTTATGAGAACCAACAATTCATTAGCCGCGTTAACGATTCGTAACTTTACTAACGATTCGAAAAAAAATTACGATTCGTCCGAATTTCGTATTTCGTACGAATTCGAACGGAATTTCGTACACGAAGTACGAATTACGAATTTTTTTATATACGAAACGGGACGAAACGAAACGAAACAAATTTTTTGACAGTTCCCATGTCTACCCAATACAAGATCTTTCTCCAGACTGCATATATAGTCTCCCGGTCCGGAAGAAATAAAATACATAACTAAACTGTTGTAATACCATATCTTACTTTCTTTCTCTGTATGACTTGATATGTCGATTGTAGTTCTCAAGTGTTCTTTGTGTACTTTTCAAAATAATTTTTTTTTTTAAATAAAATGCAAACTACTACACTCTAAAATTCCGTTCCTTACAGACCAACGTGGTACGAAGCATACCAATCCTAAAGCCATTGCTGACCAATTTAGTTCATATTACTCAAAATGATATAATCTTACCAAAACTGGCTCAGCCGTACCACCCTCACCCTCTGATATAGATGACTTCCTCTCCAGCCTTCATCTTCCCACACTCTCACCTGATCAAATTCTCCAACTTTCCTCCCCGTTCTCACCATCGGAAATTGAAATAGCCATCAAAGCCCTACCATTGCATAAAGCCCCAGGCCCTGACGGATTTAGTAACGAATATTATAAAACCTTCTCTGACCTCCTGACCCCCTACTTATGCCACTCTTTCAACTCTATCGCAAACACAGGCTCCATTCCACCAGAATCCCTCCAAGCTACCATTGTCACTATCCCAAAACCAGGTAAACCAACTGACCAGCCTGCCAGCTACAGACCCATCTCCCTACTAAATACTGATACTAAGCTATTTGCCAAACTCCTGGCCACACGACTATCTGATATCATACCGCAACTAATTCATATTGATCAGGTGGGTTTTGTGACTGGCAGGCAGGCCTTAGACGACATCCGCAGGTTCATCGACCTGATACAATGGGTGGAACACCATCGAACGCCTTCTCTGCTCATCTCCCTTGACAGAGTGGATTGGTCCTACTTAACTGCTGTTCTCCGCAAATTCGGCTTTAACAGAATCATCTTACAGGCAATACTCGCCCTCTACTCCTCTCCCAGCGCCAGAGTAATGAATTCCGGACTACTGTCAGACCCTTTCCATATCTCCGACGGGACACGTCAGGGGTGTCCACTCTCACCCCTGATATTCGCCCTTGTCATGGAACCCCTAGCCCAATCAATTAGAGACAACCCACTTACCTCAGGCATAGCGATAGCACAAGAAACACACAAAATTGGCTTATACGAGGATGATGTTATCATCTCCCTAACTGACCCTGTCGCCTCACTCCCCGCAATACATAAAACCGTGGAATTATTCAGCAAAATCTCTCTCTATAAAATCAACTTTTCTAAATCCAGCATGCTAGGCATTGGACTGGATCACCAAGTTACACATGCTATTACCAGTTGCACCTCCTTCTCGTGGACGCCTAACTCCACCCTTACATACCTGGGCATACAACTGACCACACCCTCATCACACCTACGTTCTCTCAACCTTACTAACCTCACAGCCAAACTGCAAAAAAATATACAAGTCCTCAATCACGCAACCGCCTCTTGGGCAGGCAGAATCGCTCTTGCTAAAATGTTCCTTCTACCCCATGTCCTGTATACCTTCCGCACCATCCCCATACCCTTCCTTCAACAACAAATAATGCAACTGCAAAGTATAATTAACACGTTCATATGGAACGGCAAACATTCTCGACTTAAAAGCTCCACTCTCTGCAAACCGGTTGCTGCTGGTGGGATGGGAGCACCAAACCTAACAGCCTACTATAAAGCGATTATACTTGACCAGGCCAAAACCTGGTGGGTCACTGCTCAGCGTACCACATGGTTACAAATAGAACACTCTCCTCCCAACCCAAGCTGATCTTGTGTGCCCTCTTATTGCAACATCACGCAACCCACTCATTCCTAGACACAATTAATGCCACCATCCGGGTATGGAAAGCCATCGTACAAACCTCTAAGGGTATCCCATTTAACCTGCTCCAACTTATACCACTGGCAGCTCTCCACATTCTCACTCCTGACATCAACATCTCTGACTGGACAACCATGGGCATCCCCAATCTCGGAACCCTCTACCAGGGCCCCAATCTCAAATCATTCCACACTCTTCAAACCACCTTTCACATAGACCGTACAGACTTCTTTAAATACCTGAGAACAAGATCAATTCTATCTAAAATACAATGGTCAAAGGACCTACTCACCTGGCACTTACTAAAGTTTTTCAATCTCACCTCACCCCGCCAACGTGGGATTTTACTTTGCTACAAACTCCTTACCGAAACTCGCCCAAACGTCAAGTCCCCCACAATGTTAAAATGGGAACACTTACTTAAATGCACCTATACTTCCCAACAATGGCTCCGCTCACTTCAAACACCCCTGAAATTCTCCAAATGCCTTCTTCATTGGGAAACAACCCTAAAAATATACCATAATTGGTACCTCACACCATCCAAACTTGCCCACATATATCCGACTGTAAGCAATCTGTGCTGGAGGAACTGTGGATCCCCGTGTACCCCACTTCACATATGGTGGGACTGTCCAAACCTAACCACACTGTGGTCCACGCTATCCAAACTTCTCCTTTCCATCCTATCGGTTCCTGTACCCCTGACTCCACAAATGGTACTATTAGGTCATGACTTGGAGTCTTGGCCACGACCCTCCCGGAATATTATCTCTCATGTTCTTATCGCCACACGCTTAGCCATCGCCAAAAACTGGAAATCCCCGCAACCCCCCTCCACCGTAGAAATAATCACACTCCTAAATAACCACTGCCTAATGGAATTTATGCACGCCAAAGCCCACCTCCAACTTTCTAGCTTCCAAACAAACTGGGACCTTTGGCTTAAACACCCTAAATGCAAACCCCCTATGAACAAACTCCCACACGACTAACACCATTTTCCCGTCAACATCTGAATGCTGTAAACCTGTTTACCCGTGTTACTCCTCTCAGTTACTATGTTATTTATTACTGTTCACTACTACAACTCATGGATATACTCTATGTATTACGCTACACCCTGAGCAAAAGCTTTATTCCTTTTTCTTTTCTTTTTGTTATGCTCATTAGTTAATACTATTATAAGTATGCACTTCCGAGATTGAGCTCCTGAGACCCTCATTTGGGTCAATGGCAGGCTGCCTACTAACGTTCCACCAAGAACCTGCTCACAGCAAGTACCTGGACGGGGTGACGGGTTCTACCTCATACTGAGGCTATGCTCTACTACTCCATAAAAAGCCTGCAGGTTTATGTCAATGTTTAAACCTCAAGCTCCTCCCCCTTTTTTTTTATTTTTCTTGTTATCGTTTTGTATATCTAACCTGTTGCGTTAACTGTAACCTACTCTGTACTGTTTATTGTGAAAATTAATAAAAATTTTGATTAAAAAAATAAAATAAAATCTGACCTCATAAGTACTCAGTGCTTGCAGTGAGCTTTCACTCTTATAGCACTTACGCTCTCTCACGCGATAATACTGGCACAAATATGACACCCCTGGCCCCGAGATATTGTTTTAAACAATTCTAAGAACAATTTATAGTACATCCTAGGCTCCCGGTAAACCTTTATTAAGTGCATGACCCTCCTGGATGGCGGGGAGACCAAGAGCCTATCAACTCAGTAGTGCTTTGTGTTACCCTTGGTATTCCCAGGCTCCCCTCCCACTCTCCCACCCTTTCCATACCTCCTAACCAATACCCTCCTCCCCCTTCCCACCTCCATTTTCCTTGTCCCTCCCTCCACTCCCTCCTTCCCCTCCCCCCGTCATTTATTTTATTTTTATTTTTACTTTCCTTTATGATGTAAAACTGTACTTCCTCACTTGGTTAATAGGTACTGGGCTTTCTGCTTTACCGGAATAACTACAATTTGGTGGAATATCCTGATAAGGCAGAGCTATCCAATGGCTGAAGTACCGTTAATGTTTTTGTGTTCTACATTCTGGATAATAACTGGTTAAATGCTACCCTGTTCAGACGGCTCCCCACTACATCCCTTTCAAAAACTCTCTAACTCCCGCTCCCCGGTCCGCAGAGACCCCGTGGTCTTCGTCCCTCTTTTCGTCCCACCACAGCGGTCCTCCTGGACTCCTGCTGACACCCCCAGCATTTCTCTCTATAGGTGGAGTAGCCGGCCTACTTTCACCTCTGGTATTTTTCTATCTCGTCCCTCAGTCCCCCCACTGCTCTTTCTATTCTTTTACCCCTACTTTTCCGCATCCCTCTTCCCCAACACCTCTTTAAAATCCCCATATACTCCTCCTTTTCCCCTTCCCCTACCTTCCTTACACCAAGCGCCTCCTATTCGTGTGGTTCCGCTCCCACTCCCTCCTCCCCAACTCCGGTTCACCCCACTTCTCAGACACCCAACAACCTTCATCTGGGCACCACATCTGCAGAGTAAGTCACTCACCTTGCCTTCCCTGACCCTGAAGTGTTTATCGCTAAATACAAAAGGCCTCAACCTCCCGGAAAAAAAGGTCCCAAGTAATGTCCTCCCTTACGAAACACAAGGCCCACTTCATTTATTTATAAGAAACGCATTTTCGTTCGACTCCAACCACATATACCAGTCTGCCTTTCATGCCACTAACCCTGACTCCAAGACCAAAGGGGTTTCTATCCTAGTATCTAACCATGCAGACTTTCACCTATCTGATTCTCTTATAGACCCTGGGGGTAGGTTTTTCTTTCTCAAGAGCACTTACGCCTCAAAACCAATAACACTGGCTAACATATACTGCCCCCACGAGCAACATGTCACTTTCTTTAGGAAAACATGCAAACTCCTATCGTCCTTCAAAAGGGAATAGTACTCCTTGGAGGGGATTTTAATGTCCCGTTGAACCCTGTTTTAGACTCCTCCTCGGGCACTTCTAACCTACCCTACAAAGCCCTTCGCCAGATTAAACTCCAGAAACTTACCTTACATGATGCTTGGCGCACTTTGTCTCACTCTGTCAAAGACTACACCTTTTTCTCGGCCCCTCATCAGAAATACTCCAGGATTGACTATTTCTTCCTCTCTCAAACAGACTTATCATGCCTACTACAATCCACAAAAGAAACCATGTTTCTCTCCGATCATCACCCGATCACAATCACCCTTTCCTTCCATGAGTCTTGCACTAAAACAAAAACCTTCTCTTTTAAAAGACCCTGCGACTATTGACCACCTACGTACACGTATCTGCTTATACTTTGCAGAAAATACCAGCCCAGAAGTGTCCCCTATCTCCCTTTGTGAAGCACATAAATGTGTGATCCGAGGCGAACTACTGGCCTTAGTCGCAAAAGCCAAAAAAGAGTCCCAAACGAAGATGAAAGCTTAAAAGAAGACTATCAAGCCACTAGAATTAACTCACAAGAAGACACAAGCACATTCTACCCTTCAGGAATTAGTACATGCTTGTTCCTTACTTCTGGAGGAATTAGGTAAACTCGCTAAGCGGCGGTACATTCTTGGCCAGAGGATCTTCTACGAGCATGGAAATAAATGTGGACGCCTACTTGCCCATTTGGTCCAAGCCTCCAAACCCTCCTCTATAATTCACCATATATGCAATGCACGGGGAACACTTCTGGCCGAGTTCTACTCTGAGCTTTATAATCTACACCCTAGTCGCACGAACCAGGTTCCCACTGAAATACACGTTAACAATATTAGAGATATAGCCCAAAAGCATTGACTCCCCAACAGGCCCAAGAGATGGAGGACCCTCTCACGGGAGAGGAATTGGAGATTGCCATTAAGCAAATGAAACCGGGTAAAGAGCCCAGGACCGGACGGCTTTACCCTCCAGTATTACAAATCGTTCGCTGATGTTCTCTCTCCTAAACTCCTCTCTTCCTTTAATGCACTAGCAGATCCTCTTATACTTCCAGGTAGAATGCTGTCAGCACATATATCTGTTATCCCTAAGGAAGGGAAAGACCCTACCCAAGTAGCTAGCTACAGACCAATTTCCCTCCTAAACATAGACATCAAGCTTTAAGCGAATGATTCATATTTCTCAAGATAGAATGCACAAATTTACATTCACGTGGGCATGTTGGAATCATTTTATAACATCTGACCGGTACCGTCAATACGTTCCATAGAACGGACCTACAAAAGTAAACTCGGGCCTCTTAAGTGGATTGGAGGACATGGGGGGGAGTTGGGGAGCGGAGCCACATGGAACGATTTACCAACACCCCTTCTTGTTCCATGCCCCCTTCCTCATTACATCTATATCTGCTCCCCCCTTCTCGACCAAGCCCCTCCCTACTCTTCCCCCCCCTGCTGTTTCCTCTGCCCTTTTATCCCCCCTCCTTACTACTTTTTCTCCTTGTCCCTCATCCTCCCCTTCATCACATATTATTTCAATCTTTCCCCCCTCTTGTGGTCGGATGCCCTGACTTCGACTGGAACCTTTACAATACACCCCACCCCTCCCTCCCTATGTTTATCCCATTGTTACTAAGTATGCCGTCTCTGGATACACTACGTTCGCAACCCTGACCTGGAGCGAATGTCTAAAAGCTACCTCCCATCTTTGGATGTTCCGCAGAGGGGGAGGTGTAAATGAAAGAGAGATCCTCCACCTAACAATGCTCTGTTCCATACACAAGTTTTGTTCCTGGTCGATTCATCCCAGGCTGTTCTACTAGACTGTATCCTAAGACTGTAAACCCAATCTGATGTTAATAATGTGACTTTATTGACTTTTTGTACCGCCTTTGTTGTGTACCCTTTCTTTACTGAATAAAATAAAAAACTTTTATGGAAAAAAAAAAAGCACTACAAAAGATATTTACAAAGAATTTTTTTTGTTTGTTTCAATATTGCACTTCTTAATACAACACTAAAAAGGTGATCAAACAAACTGCACAAAATGATAAAAAAGTTAAAATAGTAATGGTTTTAAAAATAGCAATACAAAAATAAATTAGAGCTGATTAGGGTTAACTAAGGGTCAAATAGCAACAAGTTTTATACTTTTTTTTTACTTGTAAGTGACTGGCATCATATGCAAACTGAACCTCACGCACGATCAATGAAACAGTAGATAAAAAGGTAGGACGCCACACACCAAGGAACAGTGCAATCTTCAGCCTAACTCTTCAAAAGGCCATACCCCTTTGATGCATTCTGGGGCCTCTATGACTAAGGAAGGAATTAGGCTGAAGCTGCTTTTTTATCTCAAAGCCAGGCTGTTCCTTGGTGTGTGGTGTCTTACCTGTTGTTTGTATAATTAAGTGGGTTTGGATGAGCTTCTTGAACAACGGCACACGACAGCAATGAGTCACCGGATATTTCTCTGACTTGGCACTTAGAGCGGCGCTCTAAGTTTCTTGTGTATGGTCACATTAAATACAAAGTATTAAATTCTATACACTGTTACAGAAAATGTTACTTTGCGTCTTTGAATCCTGAGCAAAAATTTTAAAAAAATGTGTGGGGTTCCCCCAAAATTCATACCAGGCCCTTCAGGTCTGGTATGGATTTTAGGGGAAGCCTGCACCAAAGTTAATAAAAAATGGTGTAGGGGTCCCCCCCAAAATCCATACCAGACCCTTATCTGAGCATGTAACCTGGCAGGCTGCAGGAAAAGAGGGGGGACAAGAGAGTCCTGAACCATACCAGGCCACATGGCCTCAACATGGGTAGGATGTTTTGGGGTCCCCCAAAACATCTTTTCTTTGCGGGCCTCTGCCGGCAGGGGGGCTTATCGGAATCTGGAAGCCCCCCTTTAACAAGGGGACCCCCATATCCCCTCTCCCTATGTGAATGGGGTACATTGTACCCCTACCAATTCACCCAAAAAAGTGTCAAAAATAGTAAAAACTACAGGAGACACTTTTGGACAAATGTCCTGCGATGTAAATCCATCTTCAATGACAGCGCCTGACAGACCAAAAAAAAAAAAAAAAAAAACAACAACTCTGCCTCCATGGGAGGCTCCTGCTGACTGATGCTTCTTCCCGATGACAGCTGTTATATAGCTGAGGGAGGGGCCACCCATTGACATAAACGGATGACTCCGCCTTCCTCTGATGTCACATGGCGTCAGAGGGGGGCAGGTCACCCGTTTATGTCACGGGGTGGCCCTGCCTTCCTCTGACATCACGTGGCATCAGAGGGGGTGGGGTCCCCCTTTTACATCAATGGGTGGCCCCGCCCTCAGCTATATAACAGCTGTAATCAGGAAGAAGCAGTTTTTTCCTTCCCTTTTTTTTTCTTTTTTCAGGATGTTGGGCTCTGTCATCGAAGATGGATTTATTTTTTATTTTTTATTTTCAAATATTTTATTGAAAAACAAGTTTACAGTAACATCAAGAAAACAGAGGTAACTTTTACTGTTACAAACAATATACGAACATATTCAAAAGACAAACAGAGCGGGTGACATTGTAGCATGAATACATCAGTAATTTTCTGAGGCAAGCTGAAGGATATATCTGCATTTAGTTATAGTGTATCAGAGTCGTGAGTATAACGTAACTGTAACTGGGGTCAGGCCCCAACATGCACATGCACACCTTGGGTATGGGGTGCTCTATAATAAGGGAACGTGGTAACAGTGATAACGATTGGGGTGTGGGTTTGTCCACACCCTATTTAGTGTTTCGGGTAGAGGCGAGGGGGGGGGGGGAGGTAAAGAAGGGGAAGAGGAAAGAGAAAAAGAGAAATAGGAAAGCGGGGAGGGAAAGAAAGGAAGAGAAAAGAGCAGAAGTATGAGGTTGAGTTCAGGTTTGGTCGAGTGGCTCCCAGGATCCAGTGGTTTCCCCCTGGTTGCGGGGAGGGTCAGAGAGCGTGTTAGGGTTCCAGGAGGAGTTTGTCGAAGTCGCTGGGAAGAAAATGTTCCGCCCAGGGGCGCCAGATTTTAAGGTGCTGAGGGGTTCTATCTAGTATCTTGGCCTCAATTTTGCTGTGTATCATAGCACGGGTGACCCTGTTTTTGACTTCAGTGATGCTGAGGTTGGGGGTCTTCCAGTTTCTTGCTATTGTCTGCTTAGCGGCTGTAGTGAGTTGCAGCAAGAGGCGTAATTGCGCCTTAGTGTAGTCCTGTGGTGTGTAATTTAGGATAGCCAGAGCAGGGTCTGGGGCGATGTTGTGTCCAAGTAGGGTTGATCCCATTTGGAATATGGTCGTCCAAAAACGTTGGACTATTGGGCAGGTCCACCAAATGTGAAGGTGGGTGCCTTGCTCACTGCAGCCTCTAAAACAATTCGGGGAATATGATGGGGTGAACTTGGCAATTCTTGCGGGCACCAAGTACCACCGCATTAGCACTTTGTAGTTTGCTTCTGAGGCGATGATGTTCTGGGATGCTAGTTTGGTGTTCGACCAAACAGTTAACCAATCCTCTGGGTCTAGGTCAATATTTAGGTCTTTAGACCATGCTGAGGCGTAGGGGGGTGTAGTCATGGGAGGGGAGGTCAAGTGTGTGTACAGTCTGGAGATAATACCCGGGGCATGCGGGTCTGAATCACAGACATCTTCAAAGGGTGTTAGGCCCGTGTGGGCTATATTCAGGCCGAGGTTAGTACTGATAAAATGAGAGATTTGGAGATAACGGAAGCACTCTCCTGGGGGCAAATGTGAGTGTGCCTGCAGGGTCGGGAACGGTATAATCGAGCCATGGGAGATTAGGTCTCGGAAGCGGTGCAGGCCTGCCTGTGTCCAGGTCTGGAAGGAGGATGGTTCGGTGAAAGCAGGGTAGAATAGTGGGTGGCCTATGAAAGAGAGGAGCGGGCGGTGAGGAGAAGCTAATTTAAATGTCCTAGATATCTTGTCCCAGAGCTTCAATGAGTGGAGAGTGACCGGATTGGTTGTGGGTCCCCGGTGTTGTGGGGGTAGCCAGAGCAAGTTGGATATAGAAATGGGGTGGGTGTCAATGGCTTCCAGTGCAACCCAAAGTGGGATTTCCGCTTTGGCATGATAGAGGGTTAGCTGGGCTAGTTGGGCTGCGTGAAAATAATGTACAAAGTTTGGTACTCCAAGGCCCCCTTGTAGTCTACTACGGAGTAAGACTGGCCTGGAAATTCTAGGTCTTTTAGTCCCCCATATATATTTAAACACACGGTTTTGTATCACTCTGTGGAAATAGGCCGGGATTGGTGTCGGTAGTACTCTGTATAAATAAAGAAGTTTGGGAAGCAGTGACATTTTTACTGCGGCTATTCTTCCTAGCCAGGAGACACATAGCGGTAGCCAGGTGTTAAGCAGTGAAGTCATATGTTTCAGCATGGGGATATAATTCGATTGGAATAGGTGAGAGGGGTTGCTCGTGAGCTTAATCCCTAGATACGGGATTGAGCTGGAAGACCATTGAAAAGGGAAGTTGGCTTGCAGTAGTTGGAATTCAGATTGGGTTAGAGAGACATTTAATGCTCTGGATTTCGTCTGATTGACCTCTAGCCCAGAGACAGTGGCGAACTTCTCTAGGAGCTGTAAGAGGTTAGGGAGGGTAGTATGTGGAGACGTAACAAATAAAAGGGCATCGTCAGCGAAAAGGCATAGCTTGTGTGTGGTGTTGGCTATTTCTAGGCCCCGAATATCATAGTTAGACCTTATCAGGGAAGCTAAGGGTTCGATTATTAGGGCGAATATCAGGGGAGATAGGGGGCAGCCCTGCCGGGTACCTCTTTGAATCGGGAAGCAGTCTGATTTAAACCCTGAGTATTTCACGTATGCCTGGGGTTGTGTGTATAAGGCACTTATCCACTGGAGGAAGTTTGGGCCGAAGCCCCACTTCTGCAGGATGTAGTGTAAATATGGCCAGGACACCGTATCGAAGGCTTTCCTGATATCCAAGGACAAGAGGTGCATGGGGATATTGCGTGACTTAGCTATGTGTTGAAGGAGGATTATGCGGCGGATATTGTCACTGGCCTGCCTGCGGGGAATAAAGCCAACCTGGTCCTTGGATATCAGGTCACCTATGATTGGGTTGAGTCTCAGGGCTAGGATCTTGGCCAAAATTTTAATGTCCACATTCAGTAGAGATATGGGTCTGTAATTTGACCAGAGAGTATGGTCTGTGTTGGGTTTGGGGATCATGGCAATTATGGCCGTTAAGGTGTCGCGGCCAAATGATTGCTGCTTTAGTAGGGCGTTGAAGGAGTGGGTGAGGAGTGGGGCTAGGGTAGGGGCGAACTTTTTGTAGTAAGCGCCCGGAAGACCATCCGGGCCTGGGCGTTTATTGGGTTTGAGGGTTTTGATCGCTGCAAGAACTTCGTCTGTTGAGACCGGTTCATCTATAGACTCACGATTGGCCTCCGAGAGCTTGGGAATTGCTAGGTTGTGAAACAAAGTTTCAGATAGGTTGGGAGGAAGCGGTCCCTTTGATTCATATAGTTTAGCAAGACGTTTGCGGAACTCAGAGAGCACCTTGATGGGGTTGCTGGTGATACAGTCGGGGGCCAACTTGAGCCTGATTTGGTTGTGAATACGGTCTGGTTGACGAAGGCGGAGTGCTAAGAATGTATCCTGCTTGTTAGCTTTGGTATAAATTTTATGATCGGATCTGCGGATATATTTGTCCGCAGATTCGGCCAGAAGGAGGTCTAACTCCAGTTTGCATTTATCAAGAATAGTTTTGTTGGTTTCTGTAGGGGAGGCTTGGAACTGTAGGTAGGAGGATTGGAAATCGGATTCTAGGGTTTGGAGTTTAAGTCTTTTGAGTCTTTTAATTTGTGTGGCGACTGAAATACATTTGCCTCGAATTACCGGTTTGTGGGCTTCCCATAGTAGGATTGGGGAGATGTCTGGGGTATTGTTGTGCTGGAGGTATTCTCTAAGAGCAACTTGTATATCTATACAGTAAGACTGGTTCGTAAGGAGAGAGTCATTCATGCTCCAAGATCTATCCCCAGATCTAGGGATCAGGGAGGAGACCGTGGTGATGACTGCACAGTGGTCTGACCAGGTGATGGGGTGTATAGAGGAGTGGAGCAATATGGGGGAGGATGCAACCGGGACAAAGATGTGGTCAATTCTAGAGAACGATTTATGCGGGTGAGAGTAGAAGGTGTAATTTTTCTTGAGTGGGTTGCACTCTCTCCAAGAATCCAGAAGGGATGTTTGCTGTAGTAATTTACGAAATTGTAGGGAGGGGGAGAAGTGTTCCGGGGCATAAGGGGATTTATCGAGATGGGCATGTGTCACTAAGTTTGAGTCCCCACATATGAATAGAGTGCCTTTACAGTGTGTTCTACTGACTTGGAATAAGTGTGAGAAGAAGGGGATTGGGTTGGAGTTTGGGGCGTAGTAGGAGACAAAAGTGGTTTCTATATCTTGTAGGAGACCAACTAGTATGATGTATCTACCATTCGGATCTTTTATTTCTTTTGTGAGGGTGAATGGAAGAGTATGGTGAAAGGCTAATAACACTCCCCTGTGTTTTGTGTCAGCGGAAGCTGTGTATACCCTGGGGTAACGAGTGCTAAAAAATTTAGGGGTATGGCGGGCTGAGAAGTGAGTCTCTTGCAATGCTATCACATCTGCTTTTAGGGTGGCAAAAGTTTGAAAAGCTTTGACTCTTTTGTTAGGTGAGTTCAGGCCCTTAACGTTAAGGGAGAGTATGTTTAAGGGGGCCATTTCTGTGTGGTGGTGGGTTTTGTGTCCTGTAGGCTATGGTCACAGGGAGCCACTCGACCCAGGAAGATTAAGCAAATAGGGGAGAGAAGGTAGGAGCTAGAGGGAGGATTTAGAAAGGGAGCAAAGTAGAGGGTCGGACAGGGAATAGAGCAAGGCATTAGGCGGTAGAGTAACGGTACAAAGCGTCGGGTTGCCCGACAAGGTGGGGTGCTCGGATCCCGCAGCCGGAAGGAGGCTGAGGGGTGTGAGTACCAGAGAGCGAGGGAGCAGTGACTGCTCCCCGCTGCAAATGGACAAAACAAAATTGCTATACAGCAAGGAGCAAAAAATAACAGTCATAAGGTGAGTGAACTGTTTTTGTTAAACTGGCTGTAGATTGTTCTGTAGAGTTGCCTAAGTATCTACACGAGTTAAGTAAGAGTCTCTCATCAAGGCTTGTATAGATATATACCAACATTAGGAAATATGGGCGGGAAAGGGGGGGGGACGGGGGAGGGATGGGGAAGGGAAAAGGGGGGGGGGGGGGGGGGAAAGGGGACAAGAGTAAGGGGGAATAATCCGGGGGTGTAGGAAAGGGGTATGGGGGAGGAGGGGGAGGGGAAGCAGGAGGGTAAGGTAGGGGGGACTGGGAAGGGTAAGGGTGAGGTAAGGGAGGGGGTGGGTATATATATGAGAGATTAGACAACAGGTAATGTGGTATTGCTTTCTGAGTAGAGTTACAGGGTTATGGTACTACATAACGGTTTTGAGGACCCCGCACTCCCTGCAAGGGGGTTAACCCCGCAGGGAGTGCAAGGTGTCAAAAAAGAAGCAGTTTCACATAAAATGTACACATTTTCAGGTAATAATAAAGTGATCTTTTAGTTATACGAACGTTGGATTGATGGTTAGTAATGGTGACTGAACCATAGAGGGCCGCCTAAAGGCGGGTTTGTGTCCAGGACTTGTTTGCTGGGTGTAGAGGCTACATACCCAGTCGTTGTCTTCTAGGTGTTGGTGGTCTGTGTTGAAGCCTGCTTGCTGAGTTGGAACTAGGAGAGCATTTCTCAATACGGGTTGGTGTAAAGTTCCAGAGCAGGGTATCGGGTGTCCATCAGGAACCTAGAAGAGAGACAAGCAGGACAAAACGACAGGGGGAAGAGATACAGTTATCTGTTCAGCGTGGGGTGCGGGGCTTCTGGTTGGTGAACTGGTCACCCTCCTGGTATCGGGATGGAGTCCCTTTACGGATCGATGATGGTCCTGGTGGGTGGCGAAGTGGTGTTGCTGAGTATGGCATGGCCGGCATGCGGGCTGGAGTGCGTGGCATCATAGTTTCGGAGTGCTGGATTGAAGGTGCAAGGTGGAGGTTCTCCAGCAGCCGTTGCAGTGATTCTGGTGTGTTGCAAGAGTGCTGTTGACCTTGATAGGAGAACTGCAGTGCAAAGGGAAATTTCCATGTATATTTAAGCTGGTGTTGCATCAAGATCTGCAATTGCGGCTTCATGGCCCTTCGTTTGGCTATTGTTAGAGGGGCTAAGTCGGAGAAAAGCTGGTATTTGTGGCTTTGGAATAGGAGTTCTTCCTTCTTGCGGGCAGCTGTAAGGAGCTGTTCTTTAGTGCGGAAGTAATGTAACTTTACTATGATGTCTCGCGGGGGGCCATCGTTTTGGCGGCGAGTAAGGGCCCTGTGGACTCGATCAAATTCAAGCCTTTCAATGGGGATTGAGGGGGCCAGTTCTTGGAATAGAGCTGTCGTGAAAGATTGTGTGTCTTCCACCGTCTCAGGTATGCCACGCAGGCGGAGGTTGGACCTGCGGGAGCGGTTTTCGGCGTCCTCTAAACGGGAAAGCAGCGTTGCATTTTCCTCTCTAAGTGCCGCCTGTTCTTGGGTATGTTCCTGGAGGGTGAGTTCTATATCGTCCACCCTTGTTTCCAGGTCCGCGGTGCGCTGGCCTATCTCGCGGATCTCGCGGGACAGTCTGTTGGTGATTTGCTCAGATGTGCTTTTGAGGGCTTTCTGTAACATGTTTTCCATATGTTGTAAAAAAGCACTTTGTGACATACCTGAGGGTGGCAGGGGTGGTGATCCTCCGATGTTAGAGTCGGTTTCATCCCCTTCGTCGCTGTCCGGTGGGTCCGGAGCAAGTGTGGCTGCGTGTTGTTTGGCGAGGGCCTTCGCCGCCATCTTGTAAGAAGCGCGGGCTAGTGCTTCCTTGATTGGTTTCGGCTTGTTTTTCCCCCTATGGCCCGTAAGAACCATTTCGGATTGTGCTGGGGTGGTTCGTGTGTCTGTCCTGGGAGACAGGAAGGTTTCTGGCGGGTTCAGTCTGCCGTATGGGGTCCGGTAATGCAGCGGGGAGTGCGGAGCTCTAATGGAGAACGTCTGCCATGTCGAGCTTCGCGCATGCGCCTTATTTTTTATTTTTTAATAAAGGACTTGTCCCAAAGTTTCTCCTGTCATTTTTACTATTTTTGACACTTTTTTTGGTGAATGGGTATGGATACAATGTACCACATACCCATTCACATAGGGGGGCTGGGATCTGGGGGTCCCCTTGTTAAAGGGGGCTTCCAGAGTCCTATAACCCCTCCATCCGAAGACCCCCACAACCACTGGGCAAGGGTTGTGGGGACGAGGCCCTTGTCCCCATCAACATGGGTCATCAATCTGGTCTGGTGGGCATCGGATCACATCCAAGGCCATGCGGTCATCAACCAATGATTATCCGAATATATCAAAGATAACAGGCCTAATAGTGCACGGCATCAAGGATTCTCCTTGGGGGGGGGGGGGGGGGGGGGGGGTACTTGCATCCTAGATCCATGCACTATTAGGCCTGTTATCTTTGCAAGTAATCAAATTTTTGTAATTTAATGCACATAATTTTACTATAATGTGATAGAATTATCATGTTTTATTTACTCTGTACCATACTTATTGATTTAATGGTTGCATCATTTACTGCACTATGCTCCCATGGGGTATCAATAAATATTTATTTTATTTACACTTGATGACTCATTCTGCCCTAGTGTTGTGTTTCATGCAAAGTCCCAATTGCCCTGTCTGCCCCTAGCTCCCCTCTTTTTTTATATATTGCTCTCTGGCTGGTGAACTCAGTGTTTTATAGACTCAACAAAGTATCTTTATCAGAGAGAACAGTAGAAGAAACATATAAGGAGAGGATAACCGATAGCCAGTGGCACGTAACAAATAACTGCAGGTTGAGTAACAACAAAAAATAAAAACAACAAGTAAAAACCTTCTCTTGGCATTAGTCGGTTAGATTAAGTGGATCTTTCACTAAAATATTCTAACAATAACCTCACCCAAGGGAGTTCAGATTTACCCATTTGTGTGTTTGTCTGGTTTTGATCCCCTGCCTCCGCTAATTTAGGGGGCAGGCATAGTGGATGGGCACAGTCTGGCCCTTTGTTTAGTCTATATCACAGGTATTGGACAGTGGACCTGTCAGTGGGTCAGACCATATACACTAGCCGACCCATAGACTACTCCTAAAATGCTATTGTCTCTGTCAATTTTTTTAAATTTTTTTAAATTTTTTTTTTTCTCACCCTTTCTTCTTCCCTCCCCTTGTCCTTTCTCCTTCCCCTATCCTCCCTTCCCTTGTTATTAGTAGTTTGCTATACATCTGGCCTGGCTTCAGTGTCACATAGTACAATGGTTTGTATATAGTCAAAGCATCCAGATGACAAGTGTGCCTAAGTGACAGTTTTTAGAGCCATATATAGCTGTAGAGAACTAGCCTCATATTGTTACAGGATTTGTCCCACATGGAGAATGTGTTAGGGGGGAGTGTTCTGCCCCCGAGTGTTTGTGAGTTGTCATGTTCCAAGGGTGTAATGTCTAATGATTTCTTTGTTGCGAGGGTATCATATCTATTCTGCACTGGGAATGTGGGGGGGGGGACATTGCTCATTGATGTGTCTGACCGCTTCAAGGGAAGATCGCCCCATTAGAATTTTAGACTATATATTTGGGTTTGTCAGTAAGGTGTTTGTCCTCCATGTGGGGCCAACCCTCATCATATGAAAGAGAAAGAACAAAAAAAAAAAACAAAAGCATTTAACATTACAGGTAACTGGACATTGGACTGGTAGTTGGTGATATATTGATATATCTATTTATCCTATCTAGGATTTGGGTGCAAAAGCTTTCCTGGTGGGGTAGGGTGGGTGGGGGTCTGTAGGCGTGATTATACTTGAAAGTCCATATTGAGTATAACAGTTCCCATATAAGGCCTACTAACGTCCAGTTACCTGTAATGTTAAATGCTTTCGTTTTTTTTGTTCTTTCCCTTTCATATGATGAGGGTTGGCCCCACATGGAGGACATGGTGCCCCACGTGCGGCCTTGCGAGAAAGGGAAATAGGCAGAAGGGAAATTTCCAGCGATACTGGATTCCTTTAGTGTGCAATAAATCAAGCAGCGGGCGCTGGTCTCTTCTGTTCTGAAGGGTTATGGGCGAGAGATCTTGAAATATTTGATGCAGCATACCACATCTCTGGGGTGGTCAGTGTCTCTACCCCTGGGTCTTAGGGCCCTATGAAGGCACTTAAACTCAATAGGGGTTTCAGCGGGCCAAGAAAGTCATTGAAAATCACAATAGTGGCCTAGGCAAGCTGTTTTTGATCTACAGATTCAGGGATCTCTCTTATCCTGAGGTTGTGGAAGCATCCACGATTGTCCAGGTCTTCCATGTGTATGTATGTGTATCTCAATGAGCTGGACATGATGTGTATGTGAGGTATCTTGGAGTTGCTGGATGTCAGAGTAATGGCGGTTTGTTGTTTATTCCATGCTGTCCCTCCTCATGGCTATGGATTGTATTTCTCGTCTAAGATCTGTCACCGCAGCAGCCAGCATGGCTTTGATGTCCTCAGCTACTGAACGAAGTTCCTGCAGGTTGAGTGGCTGCAGTGATGGAGTGGTGGTGTGTGATGGCTGTGACTGATATCTGGCCGAGGGACTGAGGCTAGAGGAGTGAGCGAATAATCCGTAGGCCTGATTAGAAGCTGGGTCCGGAATAGCTCCGGGATGTTGCGGCTCATCTTAGTGCCAGAGTCTCTGGGTGAGCGAAGCGTACCTGGGGGGTATCCCATTTGGTTTCCCCATGACAGCGGCTGTTCTAGGCTCTGCTCTGCTGATCGCTGTACCTCAGTGTCCCGCAAACCACGCTCCAAAATATTTTATGCTTTTTTAATAAATTCATATTTTATTATGACAAACTGTGTATGTGCTTACCTCAGTGACATATCCCTTAAAGTCCCATCACCTTATGGGAGAGTGGTGTCATTCCAATTGTTTCTTCTTAAATATTTGTTAAGTCTAGGGATAGAGGGTTACGTAATATTATTAATTACCTTATTCCTCACTCAGGCAGGCTTTCTCCATATGTGTGACTGGTTCCCTGAAGCCTCTTATCTAGGATGTACTGTACAGCAGCTGGTACACTGATGTCATCAAGCATAATGCAGGGCCAATACTCTTTCATTGTAAATTAGAATAGTGAGGGGCCATCTAAAACCCAGAGCATTGGAAAGAACAGGAGAGCCCCAGAGCAAGGAATGAGACTTATGAGACGTGTGGGGCCCCACGGCAAGTTTATATTTTCTTAAGGATCTAAAATACAACTAAAATGTAACATAGTGCATCTCCATAATATAGAGAGGAGATGGTCAGTAGTTCATAGAGGAAAGCTGGACAGGACTTCATTGCAGGGGAGGCAGAGTGTGCGCTGGCTGTGCTCTGATTGGTCACAGCACAAGATGATCAGCGGGTGTAAACCAACAGCCTGCCTTTTTGTTATCCCGCTGCTCTAGTTTTGGATGGGCAAGTACTCGTCTGTTTTTCTGTCTTGCGTGCATGTTTGGGGAAATCTAAACCAGGCAATACCCCATAATGTGATACTGTTTTATTAACCACTTAAGGACCGAGCCTCTTTTTGAGATTTGTTGTTTACAAGTTAAAAAACATTATTTTTTGCTAGAAAATTACTTAGAACCCCCAGACATTAAACATTATTTTTCTAACACCCTAGAGAATAAAAGTATAAATAAAGTTGTTGCAATACTTTCTGTCACACTGTATTTGCGCAGCGGCCTTACAAGCGCACTTTTTTTGGACAAAATACACTTTTTTAAATTAAAAAATAAGACAACAGTAAAGTTAGGCTAATTTTTTTTATATTGTGAAAGATAATGTCACGCCGAGTAAATTGATACCCAACATATCACACTTCAAAATTGTGCCCGCTCGTGGAATGACGACAAACTTTTACCCTTTAAAATTTTCCAGGTTGCATGTTTTGAGTTACAGAGGAGGTCTATAATTATTGCTCTTGCTCTTCCGATCACGGCGATACCTCACATGTGTGGTTTGAACACCATTTTCATATGCGGGCACTACTCACATATGCGTTCATTTCTGCATGCAAGCTCGGCAGGACAGGGCGTGTTTAAAAAACAAATTTAGCCATCAAATTGGTCTGCATGTCTGTCGTCCCAGAAGGAAGCCTCTTCTAAAGATGATGCACAGGAAAGCCCGCAAACAGTTTGCAGAAGACAAAGCAAACTAAGGACATGGATTACTGGAACGTATTTGGTTCAGATGGTGTCAAGCGTGTGTGGCAGCAACCAGGTGAGGAGTACAAAGACAAGTGTGTCTTGCCTACAGTCAAGCATGGTGGTGGGAGTGTAATGGTCTGGGGCTGCATGAGTGCTGCCGGCACTGGAGAGCTACAGTTCATTGAGAGAACCATGAATGCCAACATGTACTGTGACATACTGAAGCGGAACATGATCCCCTCCCTTTGGAGACTGGGCCACAGGGCAGTATTCCAACATGATAACGAACCCAAACACACCTCAAAGACGAACGCTACCCTCAGCTTCTTTAGCAAGGCAAAGGTGATGGACAGGTCAAGCATGTCTCCAAACCTAAACCCTATTGAGCATCTGTGAGGCATCTTCAAACGGAAGGTGGAGAAGCGCAAGGGCTCTAACATCCACCAGCCCTGTGATGTCGTGGAGGAGGACTCCAGTGGCAACCTGTGAAGCTCTGGTGAATTCCATACCCAAGAGGGTTAAGGCAGTGCTGGAAAATAATGGAGGCCACACAAAATATTGACACTTTGGGCCCAATTTGGACATTTTCACTTAGGGGTGTACTCACTTTTGTTGTCAGCGCTTTAGACATTAATGGCTGCGTGTTAAGTTATTTTGAGGGGACAGCAAATTGACTGTTATACTGTTATACATCTGTACACTCACCACTTTACATTGTAAAAACGTGTAATTTCTTCAGTGTTGTCACATGAAAAGATATAATAAAATATTTACAAAAATGTTAGGGGTGTACTCAATTTTGTGAGATGCTGTATATATAGAAGCATCAAATTAAATGAAAGTGCAAGTTTTTTTCTAATTACATTTCAGATATATGGTTTCTTGACATTTTGCAATGTTCATTTGCTTTGTACAAATTCTGAAAAAAATATACTTCATCCTAGGTGTATGAAATCCAACTCCCAACCATGTTTGAAGGATCAGAAGTTGAAAATGAATAGAACTTTTGTCTTTATTTCGAAATAATAGGCAACCTAAGAACAATTGCAAAAGTTTGAGATTTGGGGACATTTCACAATCCTTGTTGACAATAAGATCATATTAAATGTCATGAAGCGATGACACCTCATAAGGTGATGACAGATCTGACTTGTAGGGTATAAATACAGTGGCATGTGGTCACTGATCTATGTCATTTTCTCCATCTACCTATCCTCTTTGGTCTGAAGAATTTATTGTCAGCCATCATGAAGACTGCAGTTGCATTTCTATTTGTAGCAGTAACCTACTGCTTTGGTAAGTTTATATTCTTTTATTTTTTTTAGTCACCTTTTTTGTAATGTAGTATTAGTTTAGATTTGAGTATTAGCTAAAATCTGTCTAATTAATGATAAGAATGTAGTGCGATGACTAATTATCTGCCTAGCTGTCTTTTAAAAGAAACAATATACTGTATATTGGTAGGTCATGTCTTTATTAATGTTTGATTTGTCAATGTATGACCTTCATATTTTTTTTTACTCGTGCAGCGTCTAGCCTTAATGGCTTTACTGCCCATGGAGATCATGAGGCCGGTAAGTGGATGCATCTGTATATGTTATGATCCTGTGTATGCTGAGATTGTGGTATGTTATAGTAAAGCATTCTAGCCCTGAAATTATAAAATATTTTAGCATCTCAAGATCGTAACAAAATAAATTCATAAATGAACTAAATTGAAAAAAAGAGGCAAGCAGATGGTACGCTACCTTGCAAATAAAATTATATCTACTTTGCAAGCATGTAAAAATCAGTTCTCTAAAGATCTTAAATAAAGCTTCTCCCCTAATGAGGCCAGTACACATCATAGGGCCAAGCCACAAGGAAAAAGGCCTCTCATTTACACATATGTCCCGTTGCAACACAATTCAATATGCTGCAAATTAGGTGAGTTTCAACACAAGGACAAAATGTATGTTAAGCCAATTTTTATTATTTATTTTAGGTATAGATAGAGAGGGTGAGAAATAGAACCCTTATCAATATCTTATTGCTGTATGTTTCCTGGCTGGATTAGGGTAGATTTCAGCCTCACCTTTTGTCCTTGTGATAATTGTCTTTGAGACAAAGAATTATGGGACAGCCAAAATGTCACCAAAAAAGGTTCAGGGAAATCTTCCAGTGGGAACAACTCTCCACTGCCTCCAGTGACAAGAGAAGAGTAACCCTCGTTTCATCTCACATTCTGTTACATTTTCAGGACAGGAAGTTAAAGAATATCTTTTTAATACATAAAAAACGAAACTTACAGGGGTTTTAATGTTTCCCCATTCTATGCATGCTGAATAAAAAAGGTTTATGCTATACATATATTACTTTAATGTCTTTCTGCTTAGCACCTAATGTGGAACTTCAGGAAGAGATAAAAACTCACATTTAATCAATGTATACATTAATTAAAACAAAAAACCCCTAAAAATATATGCTTGTCTTCATATAAAAAAAAAAATACAGCAGGGAAAGGAAGAAGGAGTATGCTACATTGCCCATAATTGTCAAGGTAACGTCTGTGGACCTTGCTAGTAGAAGGCAATGGAACAGTCATGACCTTTACAGTGAGCTTCTCTTCCACCTTCCAACAACAGGTTTGGCCAGGTTCATAACCAAGGTGAAGATGCACAAGATAAAGCATTTTTAAAAGTGCAAAATCACTCAGTAATAGATGTATCCTATCTCCTAGCAGTGACACCTTACCTCAAAAAACAAACTTAGATCATTTTAATTTTTGTTGTTTAATTATTTTTTTACTTTGCTCAAACATATTTCTATTCTTAATCATCATTGGTGTGTTATTTGTAATGAACTTTATTATGTATCTCTTTATGCAGCACCTGTGCCTAAGAAAGATCTACCTACCATCCCCAAAGATTGCCTACAGAAGTTAATTCAGGTATACATTTAGACACATTTTCTAAAATGTAGCCTAGAGGGCAAGAAAAGGAACTAGTGGTATATTTTAGTTCCTAGGAAAGGATGTATATCTCCATGGAAATCCACTCTAGCAAAATACATTGAATTGGATATATTCAATGGTAAATATCAATGGCTGGACTTCAAACATGTCTGCCTTTTTCCAGCTCCATTACATGGTAGACATGTGCACACTGAAATATTTCGTTTCGGAATTTCGTTTTCATCTGAAACATAAATTTATTTAGTTACTCCCGAAATTCGTTTTTATTTATTAAGTTTTGTTAAAAAATGCATTCGTCCGAAAATCCAAAATAATTAAGGTCGAATCTGTCATTGAAGGCTTATGGTGTCTGTCGAATGTTCTAGGAAGATTCGACGGAGCAGCTAAACTGTACGATGCCGCAATCGTACATTTGCGGTCGAATGTTCCACCTACAAGCTATAGTAGAATTCTAATGTTGTATGACACTAGTAATAATTATATTTATTAATTATTATTTTTCTTCTATAGCCTATGGGCGGAGCATTTGACCATAAATGTCCACTCTCGGCGACTGCTTCATCGAATCTTCATGTCGAATCTTCATGTCGAATCTTTTCTCTCTATGTAGAATAATCTTGGACTAATAGAGCTAAGGTTAGGCACATTCGACCACAGGTTCGATGGACACAGATCGCTATTATCAGCGCCATGTCGAATCTCCTATCTATATCGAACTGAAACTCTGGATGGCCGCACACCAGAAAAAATTAAAATCCTGTGCTTTTATTGAACAACGAAGATCACATCAAATAATCCACAGCAATGGGGGGGGGGGGGGTACAAAAAAATTTGACAAGTTTCGCACTATTAAAAGGGATGTTTATATTCCTTGCAATAGGAATAAAAATGAACAGTGAAAAAAAAAAAGTAAAAAAAAAAAAAAAAGCTCCGTCCCGCCAAGCTCAAGCGCAGAAGCGAACGCATACGTGAGTAGTGCCTGCATATGAAAACGATGTTCAAAAACAAATGTGAGATATCACCGCGATCGGTAAAGCAAGAGCAATAATTCTAGCCCTATACTTGCTCTGTAACTCAAAAACATGCAACATGTAGAATTATTTAAACATCGCATATGGAGATTTTTAAGGATAAGTTTGTCGCCATTCCACGAGCAGGCCCAATTTTGAAGCGTGACATGTTGGGTATGAATTTACAAGGCATGACATCATCTTTTACAATATAAAATTATATATATATATATATATAATGTTTGGGGGTTTTAGGTAATTTTCTAGCAAAACAAAATTTAACTTGTAAACAACAGGTCTGAAAAATAGGCCCGGTCTCAAAGTGGTTAAAGCAGGACTTCACTCAAAAGGGAAAGTTCTGCTTGTTTGCTTCCACCACCCCTACTCTTTACCATTTGGCATAAAAAAATTTCGGGGTTGGAGCAGTTATCTGGTTTTGATGGGTACCTGCGTCATCTTTTACCTGGATTCTCGCGGCTATCCAAGCAGAAGTTTACCCTCCTTCCTCTTAGCACATCACATTACCATTTCACATGACAGGTCCCAGAGGACTGCGGGACCATTCACACGGTTTGTACATGGGCAGTGTGAAGCCTGCTGTGAAGCTGCAAGGCTCCACAGCCAGTTTCCCTTAGTAAAGATGTCGGCGCACAGTTCGGGTTTTGAATCATGTGTACAGGTTTCAGTCCACCTGAAACCCGCACACATTATTCAGACCAGGCTGTGGCTCCCCAAGTAACCGAGATAGTCATACACAAATCTGTTGCCGCTGCGGGTGGCTGTTTGGGGGCAGGTTTGGCATCACTGAAGGGTGGGGTGATGATGTCAGCAAGAGCGATTTGGCCACACCCACTGGCGTGCTCTGTTCGTTACATTACTACTCCCCTTGGGGCACCCAAATGTGTCCCAGGTCTTTTATAATCCTATAGTGTTTACTGCAAAAAAAAAATTGCCCTGTGCTGCAAAAGTTTTCAGGTTTGGCTTGAAGAAAAGGTGGGAACACTAGCTAGGCACCATAAACTCAGTGAAGAATGGGCTAGAGTGAGGACAGCGCTGGACCCCTGGACAGGTACGTGTCCTTATATTGAAGGTCAACAGCTGAAGTATTTGTAGTTGATGACTTTACATTTTTTGGGGGGAGACTGAAGCTCCTCTTTAACCACCAGGCCTCTTTTTTAGATGTGTTGTTTACAAGTTAAAAACATTTTTTTTTTGCTAGAAAATTACTTAGAACCCCCAAACATTATACATTCTTTTATCTAACACCCTAGAGAATAAAATTGCAGTTGTTGAAATATTTTCTGCCACACCGTATTGTCTTACAAGCGCACTTTTTTGGGAAAAAATACACTTTTTTGAATTTAAAAATAAGACAACAGTAAAGTTAAGCCATTTTTTTTATATTGTGAAAGATAATGTTACGCCGAGTAAATTGATATGCAACATGTCACGTTCCAAAATTGCGCCCGCTCGTGGAATGGCTACAAACTTTTACCCTTAAAAATCTCCATAGGCGACATTTACAAAATTCTACAGATTGCATGTTTTGAGTTACAGAGGAGGTCTACCGATCACGGCGATACCTCACATGTGTGGTTTGAACACCGTTTTCATATGCGGGCGCTACTCAAGTATGCGTTCACTTCTGCACGTGAGCTCCGCGGGACGGGGCACATTTAAAAACCTTTTTTTTCTTATTTATTTTACCTTTTATTTTTTTATTTTTACACTGTTTTAAAAAAAATTACAAATTGTGTCACTTTTATTCCTATTACAAGGAATGTAAACATCCTTTGTAATAGAAAAAAAGCATGACAGGGCCTCTTAAATAGGAGATATGGGGTCAAAAAGACCTCAGATCTCATATTTACACTAAAATGCAATAAAAAAAAAAATTGTAATTTAAAAAATTTTTTTTTTTTTAAATGGCTCTTTAAGAGCTATGGACGGAAGTGACGTTTTGATGTCGCTTCCGCCCTGCAATGTCATGGAGACGGGTGGGGGCCATCTTCCCCTCACTCATCTCCGTGTCTAGCCAGGAGAAGGACCAGATCACCTCCACCGCTACCGACGGCTCCGGTAAGCGATGGAGGGCATCAGAGCGTGGCGGGCCCTCTCCCACCGCCGATAAAAGTGATCTCACGGCGAATCCACCGCAGAGACCACTTTTATCTTGTAGCCGACTGCCGGCCAAACACGAGGATACCGGGGTAATGGGGTTATGGAAGCCAGCTGCTGCCATAACAACGATATCCATCCTCAAAGTAAGGAAGTATATTGGCACTCAACAGTCGGCAAGTGGTTAAGTCACCTAAGTTTTATTTTTTTGTTTTTTACCAAACTTGCAATCTTATATTAATGCTCCTAATAAAGCTACATGGTTTCAATATTTTTTTCATTTACAGACTGATCTGAAAAACACTCTTGAAACACTAAGGAAATTGCTGTGTTTGTACGAGCAAGGACAGGTATGTATGTTTGTTTGGATTTTGCATGTTGTTATAATGAAATTTAGACCTAATGCCTGTATCTAAAAATGTTCTTTGTACAAGCTAATATGTAGTAAAACACTTATTTTTCGTTTTTGTCACAGAAAGAAAATAATCATAAGCTGTTCAAGGACTTCTTAGTAGAACTGCATGAGACTTTGGTAACGCATTTTACAATTTTGTTCAATATGTTGTCATACACTATTCCATTCCATTTGTAAGCATGTTGAATCACCTACATTTTCTGTTGCCTTGTATTTACCACTTACATAATAGTTAATAATACATGATCAGTTTTAATGATTGCAATTTATATTTTATATCATAAATGTACTGCAGCCAACAATAAGGCAGCTATTTATTAATAGGTGTAAAAACAATTACAGTCTTCAGTTTAAAATTTAAAAGAAAACATAAAAGACATCAACAAAGGTACCACTGTGCGCTAGATTGGAACTGTTTGTATGATTGAATATTGTTTACTACATCAATTAAGAATTGTGCATGTGTGTACTGTATGTCAGTAGCGGGATCTACTGAAGCGTGAGTCAATTCCAAGCATCAAGCTGCCTTTTCTTGTCTATGGGTCCTAAAGTTTTACACAAGGTTAGCAAACCTGTGTATGAATCTCTAATCTTTCAATTTGGAGCTTCTTCAAATATTATTAAAAAAGAGGTATGGCCTTTAAAAAAAAAAAAAGAAAATATTTTTAGGTGGATGCAGCATCAATCTGATGCTGCATTTGTCCCCCGCCAGCTCTGCACTGAGGACTGAGTGATCAAAGACCACTGATTGCTCATTTCTCAGCATTTTGTAAACAGAGAGCTGGGGACTATTGGTCTTCGGATCTCTGTTCTATCCCCCCCCCCCCCCAATGCTCACTGGACCGACTCTATGATGTCATGGGCTTTTCCTTTAAGGGAGAAGTATAGAAAAAGCTATTTTGGCTATACTTCTCCTATAGATCACAGGAGTGCAGTTTGTTCTGCACTCCTGTGATCGTCTGCACACCTGTGATCTATAGCTTTAGCTATACTTATCCTTTAAAGGAAAAGCTCATGTCTAGTGGACATCTAGTAGTTCTGGTAGCCCACAGTAGGGCTTGCATAAAGCTAATCTCGCAGATATAAAAACACAAACTTGTCTTACATCCTTAAATGTATATTTTTCACTGTAAGATATGTTAGTACATGATTTTGAGCTGATATCATCCTTTTGCAGTCCCTGTACTCAGATTGGCAGTGGAAGAAGCAGCATTAGAAGCTAGTCAGTTATGTTGCAGTGAAAAAGGCATGCTGATAGCAGGATAGCGCATATTGACAGAGGTGAACTCTTTAGTGTGCTTCTTCAGCTTTCACTGTCTACTCACAGGACCTGTGTTGCTTAACTTGTAAAAATTAGGTTTCCAGGATGGCTGTGTTGTCTGGTCAAGCTGTGGAAATGTCAGGACTGGCGGAACCAAATTTAGCCTATACACGATCGGACTTTCTGACAACAAAACCGTGGAATTTTGTTCAAAGGTTTTTGGCTCCAACTTGTCTTGCATACACACGGTCACACAAATGTTGGCCAACAATTACGAACATGGGAACGTGGTGACATACAAGACCTATGACGAGCCAATAAAAAGGAAGTTGAATAGTCATGTGATATCTCCATTACAAACGCTAGTTTTACAAGACCGAGCGTTTTCGGCTCGTACTTGATTCCGAGCATGCGTGAACTTTTGTGCGACAGACTTGTGTACACATGATCGGAAAGTCCGACAACAAAGTTTTGTTGGCGGAAAATTTGAGAAATTGCTAGCCAAAATTTGTTGGCATAAAGTCCGACAACAAATGTTCGATGGAGCATACACATGGTCGGACTTTCAGCCAACAAGCTCACATCCAACATTTTCCTTCGGAAAGTCCGATCATGTGTATGCGGCATAAGTCTAGTGGTCTAAGTTTGGGGAAGAGTAACTTAAGCTGGCTATAAATAGGTAGTTTTTGTTCATTCAACACAGATATTGCTCCATCCTCATAAGCGAGGTGGATGAGGAATCCCCTCTTCCTCTCGGTGGAACATTGTATTCACCCAGAGCTGTCAGAATACAATGATCAGTGGCTGCAGCTGATTGCTGAAACAATTGCCTTCTGTCGAAAAGATACAGCCACCCACTAATTGAAATTCAGTTTGTCCCTGTTGAACCAGTTAGATTATGATCCATCTATGGCCAGCTTCACTACAGTTATCTAATTGATGTTTGGGGAAGGGAACCGAATGTTTAGATCTACTCACTTATATTCCATAATCTGCACTGATGAAGCCCAACAAACTGTAATCAGCCATGTGCTTTAGAATAAACTCATCTTAAGTTGTATTGTGCTCTATGGTTCTGGAGGCACAGTTGGCCCATGGGCATGGAGGCACGGATGGCCCATGGAGGACTCTGCCTAATAAATAAATACACTTTCCATTAATCATTCATTGTTCTCTATCTTTACAGAAAGATCTGGGCTGCACAGTTGATCAAATCCTGACCCTTGAAGAATTCCTGGTAAATCAAATGTGTAAATATGAAAAAGCAATGTTATTCTGAAAAATTTGGAAATTTAGTGATGGGAGGTTCAAAAAACTGCAGGTGCAGCTATTTAGAATTCTATTTATATTTTTAAATAAAAGGCAAATGTTGTTGTTGATTTTTTAGGAAAAAGTTGGTGACCAAGTTGGTGAAGTGGTCGAGCAGCTTGTAGGTGAAATTTTGAAATTATTGGTAAGCAGTTCTGTACAAAGATAAAGTATATCGAAGGAACATTTTGCATAAAACAAAAGCAATAGAGAACTTCTCTAATGACCTTTAATGCTTATCTGTTTTCTAGGATGAACTGCAAATTTTTGGAATAGTGAATGGCCCCCTATGCGGCTTGCTGGTAGGATATAAAGTATATTGAGTTTGGAGACAGAGTAGAGTTAGAACAATTATCTATAAATAAAACATATTATAGTTTTTTTTTTTTTGTTATATCGTCTATTGTGTACTCTGCATAGTGAATAATTATTTTTTAATCATTTTTGCAGGGTGACACTCTTGGAAATCTGGTGAAGGCACTGGTAAGAGTAACTGATTAATTTTTAGAATTATTGCATTTAAAGATGTCTTAAAATGTGAAATCTTTGTGCAAAAAAAGGTAAATATGGGGCAGATGACTTGCCATCAATATTCCTGTAGGTCCCTGCAGCTGGTTTTACACAATAACTGACATACCATGCCCTGTTTTTACTGCATCCCTGTTGACAGGTGATTTTCTGACTGGTAGGGGAATATCTAAGAAGCAGCAGGACAGGTGGAAGAAGCACAGAGTCAAAATGTAAAGGGCCGTACACACGGGCCGAATATTGGGCGGCATCGACCGGTTCAATAGAAACTGGACAATATTGTATGCCTGCTTCTGTCGAAGGGGCATGACTGAAAAAGATCTGCCTTTCGGCAACCGATCAGTGATCTTAGCCAATGGCAGGGAGGTCTGACCGGAGTGTTCTGGTGGGGGGACTTCCCCCTGTCAGAACACAATAGCTCAGCGGGGGAGATTGATGTATTAACATCGGATTGTTAGTACAGCGGCTCCTTCTGAGCTCTTCAGTTTTTTTCATTCAGCCCCCTGGGTTGAATGAAAAAAAAAATGGATAGTGTGTACCAGGCTTAAAAAGCAGGAAGATCTTTATACTGAAGGTCCTCAGATGCAGCTCTTTCAAGGAGAACAGTGAGCAGCACAGTGACCTCACCAAATCCCACTTCAGATCTCCTCAGACTAGCAGTCAGATGCACAATGCCTTAGCTCATCTCACACTACATATATACAGCTATAAAGATGCAGGAGCATGGGTGCATAGAAAGAGGAAGTACACTACTACTGTTCAGGAGGAATTCAAGACAAAATGTTGATCATAGGCACAATCAGCATTTTCTTGATGTTCCTCATAAAATAGTAAATCTTCATTTTTTTTAATTTAATGTTCACTTTAATTAATACAGCCATGATCTATTTTAAGTATATGTAGGTACCCATAAGCTCACCAGGGAAATAAACAGTAAACAAACACAAACACATTTACATTTTGATTAATCTACTATATTTGATTGTGTATGCCTTGAATTTTGCAGACACACTCCGTCATAATTGTATTATATATATATATATATATATATATATATATATATATATATATATATATATATATATATATATATATACATATATATATATATATACACACACACACTATGAGAGGTTTTATATATACCAACATGTGTTATGATGTTTGCCTTAGGGTGGTGGTAAAGCTGAAGGAGGAAAATCAAGTGGACTTTTGCCAATCCCTCTTTTGGGATAAAGACTGCTGTTCTCAATGTGAGTAATTGGTTTATTTTACTTTGAATTAAGTAAATCCAATCATGTTTTTTTACTGTTATATTATACTGCACTATCAACTTTATAATAAACTTAATTTCATCTTTCAGGTACCAGTTTTAAAACCAAATGAACACCAAATCCGAGAGTTATTACACAGCATCATATTCTTTAAAAATTGCAAACTATTGATTACTACCAGCATAATAAACTTATAATAAACCGATGTTCATATTATAAATTGTTTCCTTGCTTTATTCTTTTACTATGTGTGCCGGATGTTATTTGAAGCTAGGTGAAGTATAGGGGAGTGAACTGAAGCAAATGTATTTACTTCAAACATTCAAATATGTGAAAGGTACAGTATCTACATTTTTTATTCTGCTGTACATGATCAGAGATCTGAAATGTAGCTTTATTTGCTTAGCATCATACACTACTTACATAAAATAATAACGTGACAGTGTGTTTACAGATAAAGGGATTTAGGGATTCCTTAAATGTACCACATTCACTATAGTGTTTGTGAGGGTACTGTCTTGGACACTGCCAGTGATAAGTGTTTCCCATTTACATAGAGACTACATGATCTGTGGAGCTTTCTGCACAGCAGTAAGCTGAAAACAGACTCTGCCCTTGACTGAAGTTGAACAGTTGAACAGACCCTGCCCTTGACAAATGAACCTACTTTCTGCTTGACTGGTGAACCTTTACTCACACGGATTTTTAGAATATCCCTAGTATATCAGCCCATTAAAATTCACCTTAAGGATCCACAGAAGTTTTAGGTAAATAAAACAGGTTTTCAGGTAAATAAAACAACAAACACCTCAGGCATCACAAAATAATTTAAAGTGAGAAATCAAGCACCGAGCATTCTTCTTGAATCTATAAAGTATTCTCTGGAGTAGAGTATTACACAGACATATTAAGACTAGTCATTAGCAAATCTGCTAGGCTAAGATCCACAGGGAACATGTCCAAAAATCTGTTAATTTAAAACTGTACATTCCATTAAGTCAATCGAAAATCATTTCTCTCTATTTTTAAGTCTAATAGGCAAGGAGTTGTCAAAAAAAGGGCATGGGAGACTGGGCACTGCCAGAGAGGGACATGTACCAATGCAAACTTTTTGTTTTAAAATTTCATTCAGGAGGGAGCAACTCTTTTAAAAGGGCTTACAATTAAAATTCCTTGAAATAACATTCTTTGGAGATGCTATAAGCCAGGACAAGCTCTTTTTAATAAGTTTTAACATGTTATACTAAAAATACATAATTCCTTTAGCTAATATGCTTGGGGATGCCTTAAACTTTTCTGTGAAATGCCATCATTTTATGATATCTTAGAGCAAAAGTGACATTTAAAAAGAAATGCCAGCCTCTAAATGACATGCCAAAGCACTTTGTCTTCGTCGGAACAAAGGCCTCCTCCACACAACACTGGCCTGATGGTTGTGGGGGGTCTTTGGTGGGGCTTACCATAGTTTGGAGGCCCCTTTTAAAATAAAGGGGTCCCAGATACTACCCCCAACCCCCAAGTAAATGAGCAAGGAATATATAGTACACTTAATTACTAATTAAAAAAAAAATGAAAAGTAAAAAACACACACCTTATAAAAAACATTTTTTGGAAAGAACAAAAATGCCGGTGACAAAGTCCTTTGTTACAAAAAAAAAAAATGCTTGTAACAGTGCTTAAAGCTGGCTGGGGCAGGGAGGGGGTAAAGGTGCCCAGTATTGAAGTGGTTAAAAATATGTTAATAACTCTCTTTCTGTCTTGCAAATGTAGCTGTGCAGGTTGTTTAATAAATATCTGTTCGTCCTGCTAGTGTCTGCTCTCTCTGGGTCCTTCTTTAATAAAGTGATCACCAACTCTCATTGCTTCACGGTGGCTGTCCACTCCAATGTGTTAACTACAGGCAGCAGCTGTGGTCTCCTCCAATCTGCTGCAGTCACTATTACAGAGACAGGGTAAATGTATATCATCCGGGATCACGGGCAGGCATTGTTTGACTGGCTGAGCTGAGATAATGTCACTCCCGTGCATACACATGGGAGTCATGGCCATGGCACGGCTCACTCTATGGACAGAAAGTCGTATTTGAGAGTGCAGTGAGAATTGCGCCAGTGGCATCACCGGCGCTGCTAATTTAATTATCCCCTAAACGGTGCACGCTTAGGAGATATTTACTTTACCTACAGATAACTTTTATTATAGGCTTACCTGTAGGTATAAGTAAAAAAAGCCTTCACTACAACTTTAAGGGAAAATGCATATCTACAGTAGCTGTTGCTTGGAGCTCTTGTGTCTACTGTCATAATGTAGGAATTATGTTTAGGCACTTTACCTGAAAGCAGTTTATATAGAACTGTAGCAGATTATAGGATAGACACACAACATCACAGCCACAGATAGAACTAGGACAAGCTGTCAACTGGAGTCTGTAGCCGAAACGTTTTACTGCCAGAGTACAAATTTGCAGAGCAAAAGGGAAAGAAGGAAGTGTTGCTCTGAGGATTAGTTCCCCTTTAATTAAGAGTTTACAGCGAGTTGACACTGAGCAATGCAAGGTGACCCTTTTCAATATACATCACTATTAAAAAGTATACATACTCCACCTTCTTATACTAATGACTTGTAAATATACCCATTACAAAACCAACTAAACCTGGAAGGTAAAACATGAAGGATCATTAGACACCACCAATATGTAAACCTTTTTTTTTTTTTTAACTTGGTTTTATTGTAAGTTTTTCAAAGTCCAAAGTACAGAGTTAAACAGTAGATCGTCAAATGAGCAATCAATTGAGGAAAAAGTTATTGTATCAACAAAGGGTGTACATAAATCACTGAAATACATTTGAAAATGTCTAGAGTAAGCTTAGTGAATATAAGCATTCATTGGTAGTATGCTATGGGTGACAGAGGTGTAGTCAGAGAGATGGCATATTGGGTATGGCATGGGGATTTCAAGGATGTGGCATTGCATTCATGGGAGAGGTAGGCATTTAGGGTGTTTGAGCCAAAAATTCCAATGATTTTGCAAAGCAGGAATTCATAGGTGGGCTTTGGTATGTATATATTCCATCATGCAATGGTTGTTCAAAATAGCATAGTCCAGAATATAGTGAGGGTTGGGCAGTTCCACCAAATATGTAAGGAATTTCCTGGGTTCCCACAATTTCTCCAACAAATATTGGTGGAAGATGGATAGATGCAGGAGATTTTAGCTGGGGTGAGGTACCAGCTGTGATATAACTTTTGAACAGCTTCCCAGTGCAGTATACATCTTGAGATTTTTAAGGGTGTATGGAGCGAGCGGTACCATTGTTGGGGGGGTGTAGGAGAATTGTAGTAGTTGTTCCCATTGTAGCATAATCTGGGTCTTGAGTTGTGGCAAGTATCTCTGAGGAGTTTGTAGATGTATGAAATTCCACGTGTTTGAGGGGAGTTTTGTTTGAAGAATTTTATTACAGTATGTGCCAGAGTGTTTCTGACCATTTTACCTTAGATAAGACTGAGCGTATCCGGTGGTATTTAACCACTAGCCGACCAGCTCACTCAGATATGCTGCGGCAGGTCATCTCTTTTGTGCTAAACGCCGTACCTGTACGGCGGCTTGCGCAGGCACGGTCAGGCCACCATTGGCATGCTCTCGCTCCTGCTGCACGCTGCGGGAGCATGCCCGTGGGTTGGGCAGGCTCGATGTCTGTCGGCAACCCGCGATCACCTGTTGCAGAGGCAGAACGGGGATCTACCTTTGTAAACATGGCAAATGCCTGTTCTGACAGAGGACATTATTAATATTATTATTATACAGGATTTATATAGCACCAACAGTTTGCGCAGCGCTTAACAAAATAAAGGCAGACATTACAATTACATTACAATTTTATATCAAAAGAGCACATAGGAACAGAAATGGACTTTATAGGCACCAATAGTAAAAAATATATACAAATTTATTAAATACAAAAGTTACAAGAGAAAATCACAATAAAACCTTTAACAGGCATGATAAATGCATGTAGGATACTGACAATGTCATTAACCCAAAATAGGACTAGTAATACGATACAGTGACTATTGCAATGTTGAATAATGTACAGTAGAACGCTTAGCTTGACTAGTTTCGCAAAAAATAGATGCTTCATCGGGAGCTCAGTAGCTGTTCTAGAGAGGGCAAAAAAGACATTAAGTAAATATTTATATATCAGAGGTATTCATATACAACAATATAGTTATAGTAGTTTTGAAAACATTTCAGTTTCAACTTGTTTTAGCAGCACAGTGTCCTGAGGTCATCGTAGCCAGGGCTCCCAAGACATCCACATAGGTAGTGAGAGGGGTAGCATGAGTCTGTATCTAGTAATCATGGCTAGAACTAAAGCGATAGTTTTGTAAAAAAGGAGTAACCATATTGAGTTACTTGTTTAGAAAGAGATAGTAATGCTGGTAGTCAGAATGAGAGGAATAGCGTATAGAGAGGAGATAGAAAAAAGTGACACTTCCATATAGATATCAAAAGAAAGCCTATAGGAAGCCTCACAAGGGGAAACAGAGCCCAGGAATCAGGTAGCCTATAATATAATAATAACAGTATAAAAGTACTAAATTCATAGCATTGAATATTATTGAATAGTTTTAGATAGGCCAGAGACAATCCACCTTACCCAGATATTAGAAGACATAATTACTTCCATATAGATGGATGAGGAACTTTTGCTTGAAGAGGCAGTAGGTAGCGCAAATGTATGATAAAATAGATTTATCAGTATTGATAAATCAATTGCACCGTTTAGTGTGTATAGGAATCCGTCTACAATAAGGATACAAAGTCATAAGCCAGAGCTGATGCTAGTGTAACTGACTGCAATACATGCCAGAACACATCAGTAACAACTAGAGTAGAACTATGAACAGAAGTTACATACCAAATTTTCTGCAAGTAAACAGCATATAAGCAGACCTCAAATCCAAACATGCTTCACAGTGGTGACCGCAATACTAAGGAGCTAGGTGAGCCACCTTATTATACACATATGTGACAGGTATGTGGTTAATCACCAACACACCTGACTCGGCCAGAAGAGATGGTCCACCCATCAAAGCCCCAGCAAGCGCACAGTGGAGCGCATCGTGGAGCGCATGCGCAGTATGGCATTGGCCGAAACGAATAGCGGCCTGGACATGGCTCATAGCCAAAGGAGATGAATGGCCACTGAGCTAGGTCAGCGCTGGAACGCGTGCTGAGCGATGGATGGAAGGCCATATTGAAAGGACTGGCCTGTTGATTGGGTAGGGACCAAGGGTAACTGAGCGTTTGCACCCCCTGGCGGTAGAAAACCCCAATGACATACTACATAGTCAAAGTAAAGAGTTGGAAAAATGCAATAAGACAAGATGGAAGGGGTATAAGTCCCCAAAGACAAATGTAGAGCAGAAAGAGTTAAAACCAGAGTGCGTTACTGCTGATAACAGCAGTAATGCAATGGGGGGGGGGTGGTAAAACCTAAATTGGAAACCCAATAGGATGAAGACGCACGGGGTATGCTCAGATTCAGGTTTAAACAAACAAAAATAGGACTCAGTGCTCATATGGAGAGGTACCCTGGAGGTATACACAGACCAATATAAATAAATAATAAGTAATAATAATGATAAGAAACAAGGAAGGGGTTATAAATGTCTCTCAATGAGAGGGGCAATGTCCATAGTAACAGTCTATGAAAGGCGGGAAATCCATGTTCCAGCACAAAGGGCAGCCAGTGTGAAGAGCTAGAAGCAATCTCTGCAAAGCAATAAGGAAAAGGACACTCACACAGTGCCTCTACGTGCAGTATTAAGGACCATTTATTAATAAAAACAATTGATAAACTACTCACAAAGGTATTGTAAGTGTGCGCTTTGTAATCAATGGTTTCCCACAGTATAATCAGGGGTTGGTCAATCCTAGATGTCAGCATCTCCGGGGAGCAGCTGGTGGCTCGCACGTGTGGTTTCCAGCACTCACAGCCTGTGTGATCAGTGGAGAACGTGATGACGTCACTACCGGGTGCAGGGTTAAAGAAGGCAGCAGGATGCAGATTGGTCAGAGGCAGGTAGAGTAGCTAGGGAGTCAGAGCAAGTGACTTCAGGGCTTATTTCTGCTGGGGAATCCCAGTGTTGTTTTTTGAGCAGAGGGGGCTTGTGATGGGAGTCACTTTGGGTGGGGGGGCTGGTGGAACCCCGAATCCCTTGGGGATGTTGGGAAACCCTTGCTTCTGCTCCCTTTGCACAACTTATGTCTATTAGGGGCACAGGGTGACCAAGAAAATGATGGCCAGCTATTTAATGGACATTGAGATGTGGCAACGATTACTCAAAATGGAACAGTAATATTTATCCACAATATCTCCCAGGAAATATACAAAGACTATTCCTGGCTTGTTTGATTCTGAACTATACATGAAAGAGCTGATCAAATTGGCATCTGTACAATGTAGGATACAGTCTGTCTGTTGCTAGGGGCTCCTGCTATTGTGAGAAGGTATCTTGTGTTTATATTTATGATAATATGTAATCTACTGTGTGATGCTCGGTGAAAACAAGTCTGACCTGATCTGATCCTGATTAACCATTTTCAGACCGGACTATTTTGCTGGCTTAAGACCAGACCACTTTTTGCAATTCGGCACTGTGTCGCTTTAACTGACAATTGTGCGGTTGTGCGACGTGGCTCCCAAACAAAATTGATGTCCTTTTTTTCCCACAAATAGAGCTTTCTTTTGGTGGTATTTGATCGCCCCCTGCGGTTTTTATTTTTTGCGCTATAAACAAAAAAAGAGCGAAAATTTTGAAAAAAACGCATTATTTTTTTACTTTTTGCTATAATAAATATCCCCCAAAAATATATAAAAAAACATATTTTTTTACTAGTAATGGCGGCGATCAGCGATTTTTATTGTGACTGCAACATTATGGGGGACACATCGGACATTTTTGACAAATTTTTGGGACCATTGTCATTTATACAGCAATCAGTGCTATTTAAATGCACTGATTCCTGTGTAAATGATACTGGCAGTGAAGGGGTTAACCACTAGGTGGCAGTGTAGGGGTTAAGTGTTCCTAGGGGCGTGTTACTAACTGTGGGGGGCGTGGCTGTGATTTAGTGAACGCTGATCTCTGCTCCAATCGCGACCTTCATCAAGGTACATTCCTTTAAGATTGCCGCCGGCGAACGCGCCGGTCGGGACCCCCGAGAGTGGACTCGATCGCCGTGGGGATACCCGGATCGTCTTACGGGAAGGCTGAACGGGGAGATGTGGAAGTAAACAGCATCTCCCCATTCTGCCTAGCAACTAATTGTCATGTTATTCTTGAATGTGTGCGCTGTAATATGTTCGCTACTGCCTAGCAACTAGTGACACCGATCTCTGAACCCTGCGATTGGAGCAGAGATCAGCGTTCACTAAATCACAGCCACGCCCCCCACAGTTAGTAACATGCCCCTAGGAACACTTAACCCCTACACTGCCACCTAGTGGTTAACCCCTTCACTGCCAGTATTATTTACACAGGAATCAGTGCATTTAAATAGTACTGATTGTTGTATAAATGACAATGGTCCCAAAAATGTGTCAAAAATGTCCGATGTGTCCCCATAATGTTGCAGTCACAATAAAAATCGCTGATCGCCGCCATTACTAGTAAAAAAAATATGTTTTTTTATATATTTTTGGGGGATATTTATTATAGCAAAAAGTAAAAAATAATGCGTTTTTTCTTTTCAAAATTGTCGCTCTTTTTTTTGTTTATAGCGCAAAAAATAAAAACCGCAGGGGCGATCAAATACCACCAAAAGAAAGCTCTATTTGTGGGGAAAAAAAAGGCGTCAATTTTGTTTGGGAGCAACGGCGCACAACCGCACAATTGTCAGTTAAAGAGACACAGTGCCGAATAGCAAAAAGTGGTCTGGTCTTAAGCCAGCAAAATGGTCCGGTCTGAAAATGGTTAATCAGGATTGAAAGGAATGTACCTGTACGCCCTTTTGCCTGTCCGTGCCATTCTGCCGACGTACATCGTCGTGCGCCGGTTGGGAAGCGGTTAATCGCAACAATGGTCAGGTGGCCATGGAGTCACCTTGGCTGCTTTAAGTGACTAGTTATTTATCTATTTTCTAATTTTGTTTCTGGTTACAGTTTGTATTGCTAGGGTAATGTGATCAGAAGGGTGGTGTCTTCCTGGTGTATATATTTGTGTGAGTTGGTTCAAATAAACATTTCATGTTCCTACAAGCTAGTGTAGGCTAGTGTTGTACGTTTCGTTGTAATATCTGATATCTGAAGGTCCAGACTGGAGGAAGCAGTGTACTGACGGAAGCACTCAAGCGGAGTGCGACGGGGTTCCGTTACAGAGCTTTGTTAGGAGAAAGGGCTGGAGATTGAGCTCTCTTACCTTGATCGGTGGGTGAAGGCTGAGAGGAATCAGTGTCAGGAGTTGAGCTGTCCATTTCTTCTGGCATGGCAGCATGTTCCTGTGTCCCTCTAATGTCTGGGGAGGAGGCATGGGGCGCCGCTCCGGTGCCATCTTTACTGTGCTGCATGGCCGGCTTGGTGAAATAATCCGTGAGGTGGTGCAGCTTGTGCAGTGTATTGTGTCTCCTTCTGGACATACCATCCGGGTGTCACTGTCAGAAAGTGCTGCAGGTTGCGATCTGTCTCATGGCTGAGCGGAGCTGAGGTATCAGGCAGCCATCTCGCTCCGTGGCCAGCCATGCCCCCCCAATATGTAAACGTTTATTCATCTTGTACCTAGTAAATCATAGGGTTTTAAAGCTCACTAATACTATATAAATAAATAAAAGTAAACTTTGGAAAGAAGATAAAACTTTAGGCCTTTTTCACAGCGAGGTTCTGCTCCAAGAAGCAGGGTGAATGCGTTTAGCCAACAATTGACAGAGTAAATGCAGTCTCAAAATGTATTAACCTGTTGCCGACCGCCCACTGTCAATTGACGCGGAGCCCTTGTGGCGGGCCGCCGTCATATGACGGCGCTAGCTTTGCGGCCACTAGGGGGCGCGCACATGCCCACCGCGTCGATGGGGACGCGGTGAGCGTGCCCGGCGGCCGCGATGTCCACCGGGCACCAGTGATTGCCCAGTATCTGAGCAGGACGTGGATCTGTGTGTGTAAACACACAGATCCACGTCCTGTCAGAGGAGAGGAGACCGATGGTGTGTCCCTTGTACATAGGGACACCGATCGGTCCCCTCCCCTAGTCAGTCCCCTCCCCCCACAGTTAGAAATACTCACATAGGGAACATATTAACCCATGCAGCGCCCCCTAGTGTTAACTCCTTCCCTGCCAGTCACATTTATACAGTAATCAATGCAGCTTTATAGCACGGATCGCTGTATAAATGTGAATGGTCCCAAAAATGTGTCAAAAGTGTCCAATATGTCCGCCGCAATATCACAGTCACGATAAAAATCGCAGATCGCCTCAATTACTAGTGAAAAATAATAATAATAAAAATGCTATAAATCTATCCCCTATTTTGTAGACGCTATAACTTTTGCGCAAACCAATCAATATACGCTTATTGCGATTTTTTTTACCAAAAATATGTAGAAGAATACGTATCAGCCTAAACTGAGGAAAAACTTTGTTTAAAAAAAAAATTGGATATTTATTATAATAAAATGTAAAAAATATTGTGTTTTTTCAAACTTATCCCTCTTCTTTTGTTTATAGAGCAAGAAATAAAAACCGCAGAGGTGATCAAATACCACCAAAATAAAGCTCTATCTGTGGGAAAAAAATTATAAAAATGTTATTTGGGTACATCATTGCATGACCGCGCAATTGTCATTCAAAATGCAACAGCGCTGAAAGCTGAAAAATGGCTTGGTCAGGAAGGAGGTGTTTGTGCCTGGTAGGCAAGTGGTTAAAATAGTCATGCAAACATAAACATGAATTATAGCCAAGCCACTGAAATGATACATACAGTAAAAAATGTCAATAGACGTATCAAGGTATAAAGTGTAAATTGCAGAGTACAAGTACCTAAAAAGTAACCCAACACGTTTTGCAAGACCATGCACGCTTCATCAGGGGTAGATGCATGTGTAGTACATCTGTAGGGAGTATAATGAACCAAATAAGCATCAAAACAGACATGGTATCATGACAATTAGTCAAGAGGGTCCAAAAATGCATGGCCCTATACTCACCAAAGGCTGGATCAGACTACCAATTGCTTGATACCCAGAGGTGGCAGCAATGAGCGTCCGGCTCGGGAGCTGAGGAGGCAGAGGTTATACTCCCTACAAATGTACTACACACGCATCTACCCCTGATGAAGCAAGCATGGTCTTGCAAAACACGTTGGGATACTTTTTATGCATGTGTACTCTGCAATTTACACTTTATACCTTGATACGTGTAATGACATTTTCTACTGTATGTATCATTTCAGTGGCTTGGCTATGATTCATGTTTATGTTTGCAATTTTGAGACTGCATTTACTCTGTCAATTGTTGGTTAAACGCATTCACCTCATTTAAAGGCCTGTTTTGTGTTGCATATATTGGGATGGAGGTGGTTTGCGGGTGACACCAGACCTTTTCCCTTTTGTCTACTAAACCCGGGTGGAAGACACCCATTTAGCCCAAACCTGGTCTGCTGCTGCCACCATTAGCCAATCATTCATTACACATAATCATTTTATTCTGTAGCCCTTTCAGCCATTGCGTCCAACACTTAGGTACCACACCTTCCATGGGCTGATCTAAGCTCTTGTTGCCTTATTACAGGGGACCACACTGCGCAGTTGGCTGTAACCCCAGCCTGGGATAATACTGACAAAACCGGAACTCCTCAGCCCCAATGGAAACGTCCCAACTTGCAGCAGACTGGTTCCCCGGAAGTGTCCCCAGCTCGAGGGTAATCCCCAGTTTTCAATATATGGCAGGTAACCCAAAAAGCAAATAGACTCACATAGCATAAAATCCTTATAAATGTATTTTATCCATATAGACAAATGAACACTTACAATGCAGAAGATAAAAGTCAGCATAAAGCGAGCTGGCCGGCCTCGCAAACAGCCCGTGACTTCCGAGACTAGGCGTGTAGCGGTGATGTCAGTATGTTGCTCCTCCACCCTACACGTTTCGTCATCAACAGGACGTTGTCACGGGTACCAGTCTGATGCAAGTTGGGACGTTTCCATTGGGGCTGAGGAGTCCCTGTAATAAGGGACCACTGGGTTCTGGTAAGCGGCAGTGTGTTTATATGGTGGAGGTTCTTCACATATCAGTCTGTGTGGAAGTCATCTTCAAACGAATCACGGATATTTAAAGACATTTACTTTGATGTATATCACTTTCAATATATGATACTACTATCAGTTTGGACTATTCCCAATGACGTCACTTTATTTAAATATATGACACTTTTTTTCTTTGCACTATTTGATACGTTTTCATTATTGCAGTATCAATATATAATTTGTTTTCTTTGATTAATTTCATTAGTAACACTTTTTACTAGTTTTGGTATTATTTTGTGTGGTCACTTATTTAGCGCAGCTCCTTCTTTATATATATATATATGTGTTGGTGTAGTATAACATCTTGAGCAGCAGCTTTTTCCTTTCCAGATAGCGCAGTATTTTTTCTTATACTATTTATACATAGTTACATAGTTAGTCAGGTTGGAAAAAGACACAAAGTCCATCCAGTTCAACAACAAAAAAATAATAATATCATACAATCCCATATACCCAATTCTATACACACAGTTGATCCAGAGGAAGGCAAAAAACCCCAGCAGAGCATGATCCAATTTGCTAAAGCAGGGGGAAAATTTTCTCCCTGATCCCCCGAGAGGCAATCAGATTTTCCCTGGATCAACTTTACTTATAAATGCTAGTACCCAGTTATATTCTGTACATTTAGGAAAGAATCCAGGCCTTTCTTAAAGCAATCTACTGAGCTGGCCAGAACCAACTCTGCAGGGAGTCTATTCCACATTTGTACAGCTGTTACTGTGAAGAAACCTTTCCGTATTTTGAGATGAAATCTCTTTTCCTCTAGACGTAAAGAGTGCCCCCTTGTCCTCTTTGCTGACTGTAAAATGAATAACTCAACACCAAGTTCACTATATGGACCCCTTATATATTTGTACATGTTGATCATATCCCCCCTTAATCTCCTCTTATCAAGAGTGAATAAATTCAGTTGCTCTAATCTTTCCTCATAGCCTCTTAACAGTTTGGTTGCCCTTCTCTGCACTTTCTCCAGTTCCCCAACATCCTTTTTGAGAACTGGCGCCCAAAGCTGAACTGCATATTCCAGATGAGGTCTTACTAATGATTTGAACAGGGGCACAATTATATCTCTCTCTCTGGAGTCCATAACTCTCTTAATACAAGAAAGAACTTTGCTCGCTTTGGAAACTGCAGCTTGGCATTGCATGCTATTATTGAGCTTATGATCTACCAAAACCCCCAGATCCTTCTCCACTATGGATCCCCCCAGTTGTACTCCCCCTAGTATGTATGATGCATGCATATTCTTAGCCCCCAAGTGCATAACTTTACATTTATCAACATTAAACCTCATCTGCCACATAGTCACCCAATTAGACAGAGCATTGAGGTTGGCTTGGAGACATCCTGTAAGGACGTTATTCCACTGCATAGCTTGGTCTTATCTGCAAAGACGGAAATGTTACTTTTGATCCCAGACCCAATATCATTTACAAAGATACTAAAAAGTAAGGGTCCCAGCACTGAACCTTGGGGTACACCACTGATAACCTTAGACCATTCAGAGTAAGAATCATTAACCACTACTCTCTGAATTCTGTCTTTTAGACAGTTTTCTATCCATTTACAAACTGATATTTCCAAGCCTGTAGACTTTACCTTACACATGAGCCGTTTTTCAGTTGATATTATTAATGGATACTGGGAGATCTTTGGTGACACAATCCCCCATCCTGGCCATGTCTGCCCCCTGTTTGTGCTCTGTTGGGTTGGTTTTTCCTCTGCCTCCTCATCTCCCGAGCCAGGCGCTCATTACTGCCGTCTCTGGGTATCAAGCAATTGGTAGACTGATCCAGCCTTTAATAGTATACGGGCCATGAGTTTTTGGACCCTCTTGACTAATTGCCATGATACCATGTCTGTGTTGATACTTATTTGGTTCATTATACTCCCTACAGATGTACTACACGAGCATCTTCCCCTGATGTAGCGAGCATGGTCTTGCAAAATGTGTTGGGATACTTTTTATGCATGTGTATTCTGCAATTTACACTTTATACCTTGATACGTGTAATGACATTTTCTACTGTATGTATCATTTCAGTGGCTTGGCTATGAATCATGTTTATGTTTGCATGACTATTTTAATAAATATTGAGATTGCATTTACTCTGTCAATTGTTGGCTAAACGCATTCACCTCATTTAAAGTCCTGGGGCGTGTTCCTGTTTTTTGTGTGAGATAGCTCTATGAGCAGCCACATGTAAACCGACACCGGTGTCCCTTTACCTCATGTCCAATCCATCACGTTTAGATCTGGAAAAATGTAAAAGGATGCACTTGGAGGTAAAAGGGACAAATGGACACAAGACCATTTACAACTGCTTTTCCATACAGCTGCATTGCGCTTCCGATCAGATGGTGCTGTAAATCTAATAGGAAAACCTAAACAAATTCACTTCTGGAAGCCCTGTGAATGACTAAAAACATATAAAAACTTAATTTGATTATAAATAAATATATTAAGACATTTTACTCAAAGAAGGTTTTTTATATAGCAATTTTTATTGTGTGACTCAATACAAAGGATACAGGTTTGTGATGAAGTTAGCTGTGGCTTTTTTGCTACAGCGCAGTCATCCAGAACTGCACCCACTGATGTGCACACCTGGTGAGCTCTGTGATTGCAGTGTCCCTTGGACACAGCTGATCACAGATCAGGGTAAAGGGCCAATCACAGCTGATCACAGTGTAAACACACTTGCTGGGTTATTGGTATTCCTTTCATCACACTGTGACAGCATGAGGAGAGGAGATTCGGTAACCAGCAAGTGTAAAAGTGGACATCTATACTGATAATCAGGGTACTGATCATCAGTGTCCTAAATATCAGTGCAGCCTCAATAGTGTCCATCAGTGCTGCCAATCAGTGCTGATCAGTGCTGCCAATCAGTGCCCATCAGTGTCCACCAGTGTTGCCAAAAGTAGTAACTGGACATGAAAAGTTGGTTGCTGTCAGATACTGGTTGAACAGTCATACAACTGGAAGAGTTCAGGGACTCGGGAACAAAACAATGTTGGCGGCAGTAGGCAGAGGAAAACATGATCTCCCCCTTGTAACAGTCAATCCTGGGGTTATGGGCTCGCAGCCAGGGGATGCCCAATATCACAGGAAACATGGGGGAGAAAATTACATCAAAGCACAGGAATTCCTGATGTTCAGAGTCAGTTATAGCCATAATGGGTTCAGTCACTTTAGTGATGGGCCCCGACTTGGGGATGGAGCCATCTGCCAGGTGAACAGTAAGGCTCAGTCTTTTAGGTCTAAGCAGGATCTTACATTTCTTGGCCAGAGCGAGGTCTAGGAAGCAACTGCAGGCACCAAAGTCAATTATGGCCCGAAACTTGATTTTCCCATCTGCCATCTGTAATGAGATGGATAGAATGAGGTGGGCTGGAAGAATCCCGGAGACTGGGGAGTAAATCGGGAAAGGAGGCAGGGACTAACTGGGTCTCACAGGACAATTATGAAGAAAGTCTTCAGGCCCTCCACAGTAGAGGCATAGGTTGGCCTGCTGACACGTGTCCTTTCTCCGGGAGTTTGGGCAGAACGCCATCAGTCCAATCTGCATTGGTTCCCCCTCCAGAGGTGTTGAAAAAGCAGAGGTAAGAGTGGATTGCTGGGGGAACTATGGGTAGCATCCAGGTAGGTCTGGAGGATTGAATTCATTCAGATGGTTGCTCCCGCAGTTGGCGATCAAGCTGGATGGCCAGTTTGATGAGGTTTTCCAGAGTGGCAGAAGCACCGACTAGAGCCAGCTCGTCATTAAGTGCTTCAGATAAACCAAGCCGAAACTGGTACTTTAACGTGGCCTCATTCTCATTCTAGTCCTCTACAGGCTGGCGCCCCTGTTGGAGTGTGTGTAGGGCTGCCTCAGCCGTGGGCGTGGCCATCCGCTGGGGTCGTCATAAACTTGTGACATGGCTTTGAAGAAAGCTAAGACTGAGTTGAGGACTGAGTTCTTTTGCTCCATAAGATGATGGGCCCAGGATTGAGGGTCATCTGTGAGCAGAGAAATGATAAAGCCAACTTTAAAGGTTTCAGGAGAAAAAGTCTGTGGTTGCAGAGGTAGGTATAACTGACAAGCATTTTTTAAAGCCCTCTACCTTCTTCGGTCCCCAGAGAAACGTTTAGGTATGGGGACCCTTGGTTCAGGTGGAGGCACGATATCATGGGTGTGATAGCTGTGCGTTCAGAGGCATCAGAAGCTGAGGCACTATTTGCCAGGGTTCTGGTTGGCAGAAGGAGTAGTGGATAGAATCTGCAGATGAGCTTCCAGTTGAAAATAGCCTTCTTGCAGATTTCTTACGGCTTGCGTGAGGGCTGCAACTTGTTGGCACAGAGCCTCTAATGGAGATGCACCTCTGTCAACTTCAGGCCTCTTATGGCTGACTGGTACTGTCACATGGTCCTGAAGCTGAAATGCTGAGAGGGCTCTCCTTGCAGCTGTGTGCTTGGTATCCCTGAAGGTGGAAACAGGGAACGCGAAGCCCAGAGAAGCAGGGATTGCCAGCTGTGCCACAGATGAGAGATGCAGGTGTGGAGATCTCTTCGTAGGTGGATAACAGATGAGGTGAGCAGTAGGATACAGTGGAGCTGAAGATTATGCAGACTGCACACAATAGGAAACAGGTTGCAGTGGAAAGTGCAGCAAGTATGGATGGAGCAACAGGTAAGTACTGCCAGTAGGTACAGCAAGCTGGGTACTACAGGTAGGCACCAGGGCGGATCACAGCAGACATGATAAAGCAGGAAGCACAGTCAGGGCAATCCGAGGTCAGAGCTGGGAGAGCAAAAAGCGGTACCCAAGGGCAGGCCGGGTCATTAACAGGAGATCAGGAGCATAAGCACATACTCAAGAACAGGAAGCAGGAAGCCGAAGACCAGTCAGCAATGTCCATGTGCTGCAGTCACTATTTTAAAGGCCAGAGGGCACCAGGATCTGACAAGAATTGCATGCACCAGCGCGCACATGTCTTCGCCATGGCGAATGTGTGTTTGCAACACGTGTGTAGGAGCGCCAGTCTCCTGACACCTCCTAACAACCAATTATGCCATCAATTAATAAGAAGGATGTTGGATGCCTACACAACATCCTTGGTTTCCCCTCCCCTGTGTATATATACACAGGGGAGGGGAATATGCGCATATTGAAAGAGGGTTTGTTGGTCAAAGGACAAATGGCCAGACCAGACTTACTCCACATATGAAAGGGAACAGATAATGATTGTCTTAATCTAATCAGTATTCACACATGTCAAAGGGGGAATATGCAAGAATGTAAATTGGGGCTTGGCGTTATCTCCTGTCACTCTGAAAGACCGGGGTAGATCAAAGCATTTAATGGAAACGCCCAATCAAATTGCTCAGACATTCAGTGTGTGTGGGGGATATAACAGGACGTTCAATCTGTTTAGAAGTGTGTGTTCTTACGAAGGCACCCAAGAGTCACCTGTTTCCATGGGGCTCTAAATATTACTAGCACTGTCGTGATATGAACTCTGTTGGATTTTTGTCATCTGTAAGACTGTTCAGTTTTGGAAGTCAATAAAATCTCTCTCTGGGAGAATCGGGTTTTGCTGCGGAGACAATACTTTTAATAACTATATTCCATCTACGAGGAACGACGATTATATTAGATCACTACATTTATATGTAGTATATTATATCTAATATATATATATATGTATACATATATATATATATTATATATATATACATATTTATTATATGTAGTGTTTTTATTTAGGCATTCTAAAGACAAGTTTATTCTAGGCAGGCCGCTTTGGTAGCTGTTAGTCTGGTTGCGCATATTGAAAGAGGGTTTGTTGGTCAAAGGACAAATGGCCAGACCAGACTTACTCCACATATGAAAGGGAACAGATAATGATTGTCTTAATCTAATCAGTATTCACACATGTCAAAGGGGGAATATGCAAAAATGTAAATTGGGGCTTGGCGTTATCTCCTGTCACTCTGAAAGACCGGGGTAGATCAAAGCATTTAATGGAAACGCCCAATCAAATTGCTCTGACATTCAGTGTGTGTGGGGGATATAACAGGACGTTCAATCTGTTTAGAAGTGTGTGTTCTTACGAAGGCACCCAAGAGTCACCTGTTTCCATGGGGCTCTAAATATTACTAGCACTGTCGTGATATGAACTCTGTTGGATTTTTGTCATCTGTAAGACTGTTCAGTTTTGGAAGTCAATAAAATCTCTCTCTGGGAGAATCGGGTTTTGCTGCGGAGACAATACTTTTAATAACTATATTCCATCTACGAGGAACGACGATTATATTAGATCACTACATTGGTGCCGTTCAAGCGACCAGAAGAGCATTTTCAGGACTTAACAGAAGTCGGTGGTGAAAACAATGAAAACAATCCTGTGAGTTGGACAGAAGTCTGATGGAGACCCAAGACCTGTGCTGTGACTCTAACGTCTGGTTGTGACATAAGAGAGTCTGATCTACAAAATCAAAGTTTGGAACCCCAGAATTATTCTCTGGAGACTGGAAACGAAGAAAAGGACTGCATCGTGTACCAGAAGACGTGAGCTGGAAGCTGAAGGAGTAATTAATGCGGTGAGTAAAATATTTCTCTTTTTAAATTATTAATAATATAGTAAAAAATGCTTACTCAGTGTAAAGCTAGTGTCAGTTCTGATAAAGTTAACAGATGGGTGTTAAAATGTATTAAGCGTCATGGCGGTCCTTATGAAGTGCCAGAAAAATATAAGCAGACATGGACTATGATGAATGAATTTTTAGAAAAAACTGTTTTTGATAGTAAAATTTCAGAAGGTAAAAGAAAAGGTTGTATTGTACAGGGCTTGTTATCTTGCTGTTTAACAATGGAAAGTTCTTTGAAAGATAAGGTTGAGGAAATTACCCAGTTACAGAGTGCAGTTGATAATAGCAACAAGGTTTGTGATCTAATATAATCGTCGTTCCTCGTAGATGGAATATAGTTATTAAAAGTATTGTCTCCGCAGCAAAACCCGATTCTCCCAGAGAGAGATTTTATTGACTTCCAAAACTGAACAGTCTTACAGATGACAAAAATCCAACAGAGTTCATATCACGACAGTGCTAGTAATATTTAGAGCCCCATGGAAACAGGTGACTCTTGGGTGCCTTCGTAAGAACACACACTTCTAAACAGATTGAACGTCCTGTTATATCCCCCACACACACTGAATGTCCGAGCAATCCCTCTCCATCAGAGCTGTGGTCACACTAGCTGAGTGATGGAGAGAAAATGAGGGAGAAGAGAAACACAGGTATACTAGTCAGCATCAGTTTGAAAAAGTGTATATGCTTTGGAGAAATAAATCTCCTCTAACTGGGTGCCCTACATGTGTGGATGTTGCTGTGTTGTGTAAAACTATTAGTTTAGCTTTTTACATTTTAGAATTGGGTATCTCAAGATTGTGCATTATTTTAATGGGTGCCTTGATTGTGATGAGAAACACTGAGATAGAGGACCCACTGACAGGTGAAAAGATGCTGATGTTCTCACTCACTGAGTGGTGGGAAGTCAACCTGCTCAGTGTCCACTTCTGGGTTGGCAATGTCTCCACATAACATGTTATGAGGAGAACTTCCTCTTTCTCAAGCCTAGCTTGCAGAGACTGTTTTCAATATTATGCTGCACAGTTTTGACAGGGAGCGGAAACAGAGGATGATTCACCACAACTACAATATCAAACTGCCATAATGACACATAATCAGGAATTATCAGTTAAATCTATACAATGTGCTATTGTTTTCCATGTTACTTGAATAATATCTGTGCTTGAAAAATGAAATATGTAAATATATATATAAAAAACTGCTGGGATTTTATTTAAAAAAAAAGTAGATTCTGTAATTTTTTTTAAATTCAATAAGATGTTAAATAAAATATTCATTCATTGATTGATAAATTACATATTTCATTGGAAAAAAAGATTGAATTATAGTTGGTTACCAATGGACTATAGTAGATTGCTATAGCCAATAGTCACTGAATAACCAAAACAATCTAACTTATTTCTGACTTATTTTCCTCTCCCAGCCCACAGATGTTCAAAAATTATACATGGATCCCAAATGACATGGTCTACCAATTCATAAGCTTGTGTGTAAATCTGTCTTTATATAACCCCATAAAGGATAAGTTTGCCTTTTTGGAACATATTACATGTTCCACCCATATTTAGGGTAGAATGTGTAACATATACCAGCTTCTGCCTCCTCTCCCCACATTTCCTCCTCAGTGTGACAGCAGACAGGGGTTCTTATCACTGCACCTGCTGTCACAATTCAAAAACAGTGCCTGCACCAGTTTCCTGGGAATGAATGAACTACAAATACCCTCAGCTGTGGCAACAGATGGCTTGTTGTTCTGAATGAACTGCGTTTCACAAGCCCTCCAGCTTTCAAACTGACAGCCCATATGGAGGTACATGCTGAAAGCTGCAGGACTTGTCTGCAGGAGCCTGACACTGCACCCGTACAATTCTTTCTAGGCTTCTGCTGGAAAAAATACACTTTTTTTTTTTAAGGTGACTTAAAGAACTTATTCTTTAAGTACATGGGTATTGAGTTTTTAGAACCAATACATTTCCTTCTTACACAATCTTATACATTTCTTATTTTATGGAAACTGGGGTGGGATTATCTCGATAGTGTAACTGTCTGTTTATTTACAGATGATTATTTATTTATTTATTTTGTGAAAGAGTAACTGATGGTAATACGTACTCCTTACTCCTCAATGTAGGTGGTTGGTATCTGTGGGACCTCCTTATTTAAAAGGAGGTTTCAGATTCGGATTAGTTCACTCTACAAAGCCCCACAACCACAGGGCCAGAGTTGCGGGAAAGAGAACTTTGTCCTCACCAGAATGAGGTCAAAATGCTTTGCCAAGGTACCCTCCCCATGTTCAAGTCGTGTGGCCTGATATGGTTCGGGGTGAGAGGGGCACATGCTCACTGTCTCCCTTTTCCTGTCCAGTCAGGCTACATTTTCAGATACGGTTCTGGTATGTTTTTTTGGGGGGGGGACCCACACCATATATGTTTGTTTTTTGTGTGGTGTCCTCCCTTAAGTTAAATACCAGACCCCTATCTAGGATAATCACAGGTGTTTTTTTCAAAATCATCATTGGTTATTATAATACACCAAAACAACCAATGACAATATGGCTGCTGGCTTCCTAGACCACACCACATTCCAGCAACTAAAGATGCTTGAGCCTGCATTGCAGGAAGTTTAATCTAATGGCATTATTAATTTTGTCACTAAATGAATGATGTACATAAGCAGCTGGAGATTTGTGTTAATGGGTCCCGTCCATAAATATGTCCATTTTTATTAGAAATCATTTATAGTGTATGTAAACCCAAACATTAAAAAGGTGTAAATAACTCCCTTTTTTCTTGTAAATGCAGTTGTTTTTTTAATACTGCCATGAATACATTTTTAATAAATCCCTGAATGCTTGTTGATCCTGTTAGTTTTTGCTCTCTCTGACAGTGATCACCAGCTGTCAATGCTGCAGGATTGTTCTGCCAAACCAATGTGTGAGCTACGGGCAGCTGTGCTGCCATCCAGTCTGTAGCAATTGATGTTACATAGACTAGACAAATAAAACAGCTGGATTAAAGCTATTGACAGATTGTAAATACACTGTACCTGTATAACATGTTTTATTTTGGCCAAAGTACTACTTTAACATATTAAAATATTTTGGAATGGGTAACCCTGAACTGTAAAGTAACAATACTGCCAGGCTACAGCAAAAATACATTACAGTATATAAAAACTAAAAAGGTTCTGATTTTCCTATATAGATTTTTAGTTAGACCTCACTTAGAATAATGTGTTCATTACTGGAGACCCCACTTACAAAAAGATATTGATACTGAGATGGTGAAAGGTCTGAGGGATAAAACATATCAGGAGAGTCTGCAGGAATTTCATATGTACAGTCTAAAGGAAAGAAGGGAAAGAGGAGACATAATTAAAACCTTTAAATATACCAAGGGAGTGAATAAGACTCAAGAGGGCAGGATTTTCAATATGAAGCTCATGACCTCAAAAAAACAGGAAAAGAAACAATTCTTAAGCCCAATACACACTATCAGATTTTCTGCTGATTTTTTCCTTCAGATTTACCAAAACCATATAATATGAGGTCAAATCTTAGGAGTTTCAATTTGTATGCAACAGACAGGCCCTTGCACTACATGGTTTTGGTAAATCTGAAGACAAAAATCAGCAGAAAATCTGATAGTGTGTATGGGGCTTTAGAATGTATTATTTTACCGAAAGATAGTTGATGCTTGGAATAGATTTCCAGCAGAGGTAGTGAGTCAGTCAGCAGTAAGTGGATTCATACATGCTTGAAACAAACATAGATCTATACTCACACAAAAATTGTTAAAAAAAAACATATGCATTGAAACAAAAGGGCAAACTTAATGGACCGCTTATGCCCTGTACACACGACCGTACTTTCCAGCAGACTAGGTCTGGACCTTCCGAATAAACGGACTTGCCCAAACATGACCGGACTTTCCGGCAGACTAGGTCCGCCGGTGTTCCCGCCGGACTTCCGACAGAGTTCCGGCAGACTTCAAAAAGAACGGACTTTCCCACACACGGACCAAAGTCCATTCATTTTGAACGTGATGAGTTACGACGGGACAAGAAAAGGAAGTCAATCTCGCTGCTTTTATGGGCGAGATTGACACCTTGCGAGCCCCATCGCATGGTATGGATTTTAAGGGGAAGCCCCTACACCGAAAAAACGGCATGGGGGTTCCCCCAAAATCGATACCAGACCCTTATCCGAGCACGCAGCCCGGCCGTTCAGGAAAGGGGGTGGGGACGAGCGCGTGCCCCCCCTCCTGAACCGTACCAGGCCGCATGCCCTCAACATGGGGGGGTGGGTGCTTTGGGGAAGGGGGGCGCTCTGCGGGCCCCCCACCCCAAAGCACCTTGTCCCCATGTTGATTAGGACAAGGGCCTCTTCCCGACAACCCTGGCCGTTTGTTGTCGGGGTCTGCGGGCGGGGGGCTTATCGGAATCTGGGAGCCCCCTTTAATAAGGGGGCCCCCAGATCCCGGCCCCCCACCCTATGTGAATGAGTATGGGGTACGATGTACCCCTACCCATTCACCTGGTGAAAAGTGTAAATAAAAAAACACAACACAAGTTTTTAAAATACTTTATTACACAGCTCCGGGGTCTGCTAGCTCTTTTACTAGCGGAGGAACCCGGCTTTCTTCTTCTTCGTCGTCGCCGCCATCCGGGGGTCTTGTTCCGACTTCGGGGGTCTTGTCCCGTTCTTCGGTTCTTCTGTCACTGTCGCCGCCGCTGCCTTCTTCTCCTTCTTCCTTCTGATGTTGCCACGACGCTCTCTCTGGCCGCAATGGCAGAGAAGCGCGGTGTGGCGACTTATATATGGACAAGGGGCGGGGTCACCGGCAGATGTCACATGGTGACCCCGCCTCTTATGATGTCACAGTCCCCGCATCCCCAAGGACTGTGAAATCATAAGAGGCGGGGTCACCATGTGACATCTGCCGATGACCCCCAGAGCTGTGTAATAAAGTATTTAAAAAACTTGTGTTGTGTTTTTTTATTTACACTTTTCACCAGGTGAATGGGTAGGGGTACATCGTACCCCATACTCATTCACATAGGATGGGGGGCTGGGATCTGGGGGCTCCCTTATTAAAGGGGTATCCCGGATTCCGATAAGCACCCCGCCCACAGACCCAACAACCAACGGTCAGGGTTGTCGGGAAGAGGACCTTGTCCTCATCAACATGGGGACAAGGTGCTTTGGGGTGGGGGGCCCGCAGAGCGCCCCCCTTCCCCAAAGCACCCACCCCCCATGTTGAGTGCATGCGGCCTGGTACGGTTCAGGGGGGGGGCGCTCGCTCGTCCCCACCCCCTTTCCTGACCGTCCGGGCTGTGTGCTCCGATAAGGGTCTGGTATCGATTTTGGGGGGACCCCCACGCTGTTTTTTCGGTGTAGGGGCTTTCCCTTAAAATCCATACCAGACCAAAGGGCCTTCCCTCTCGCGCTCGCTGCTATAGGAAAATGTGTTTTTCCTATTGCAGCCAGCATGAGATGTACAGTACCCTCCCTCTCACCGAGAAACATTCTCGCGGGCAGGTGCTGTAGCTGCCCTTCCGTCGTATTTTGGTCCCTCGGACCAGCATACAGACAAACGGTTTTCCCGCTAGGAAGTGACTCTGGTAGAGTTCCGGCGGGAAAATTTAAAACATGTTTTTTTTCTAAAGTGCATTGGATTTTTTCCATACAAAGGTCCAATGGAGCCCACACACGATCGGAATGTCCGACAGATTTGTTCCGTCTGACCTTTGCTGTCAAAAAGTCCAGTCGTGTGTACGTGGCATTAGTCTTTTTTCTGCCATTACTCTTCTATGAAATTAAGGGAAAAAAAATCTTTAGCTTTTGCTCAGAAGTCATGTATCTGCTATCATAATTCAACAAATGTATTTAGCAAGAGCCCCTGATTAGCTGACTCTGACTAACCAACCAATCATGCACTTTGGCTGAAACACAGTTCATGTAGGATTGTGGTAGATTATAGGAGTGGACACGTGACATCACAGCCACAAATGGAACTAGGACCTGCAGTCAGCTGGAGTCTGAATTATTTGTTACTTGCCAGAGTATAAATTAGCATACCAAGAGGGAAGGGGGTATGTGAAAAAGGTTTTCGGTCCACTTTCATTAAGGGTTGACAACAAGTTTACACTGAGCAATACAAGGTGACCCTTTTCAGTATACATTTCTATTGAAAGGTGTACATACGCCACAACCTTCTTATAACAATGACCTGTTGTACTCATATCCATGACAAAACCAACTAAACCTGGAAGGTGAAACATGAAGGAACATTAAACAATGAGATGTAAACATATATCCTTTATTTATCTTGTACCTAGTAAATAATAGGGTTTTAGAGCTCACAAATACTATATAAATAAAATAAGGCAAACTTTAAAGATTGGGAAGAAGATAAACCTTTATTCACTTCTGGAAGCTCTATAAATGACTGTAAAATCTAAACACTCAATCCCATTATAAATAGCTCTATTAAGACATTTTACTCAAAGAAGCTTTTATTAGCATTCTAATTGTGTGACTCCAAACAAGCAATACAGTTCTATGATGAAGCTTGCTGTGGCTTTTTTGCTAGTGACTTTGACCAGCACTCTTGGTAAATAAAATATAATCACATTTTAAAAACGTACTGTTATATATTTCAAAGACATAAAACATATTGTTGTTTTTGAATGCGTATTATTTTGAAAAAAAAAATTCAAAGCTTGTGTTTTAAAACACATATCATAGAGCATGTTTGACAATTGGAAATGGTACAAATACAGTCCATAAATAATGTATTAATCATTAATATTTTTTTTTTTGTATCTTAGACTTGTCAGCTGCTACCGTTCAAAATACTTGTCTTATACAGCTTTTTCAGGTAAGTACAACTTTATTACTATGCAAATATACCTTTACTTAGTTAAATGTATTTTAATGTTTTTTAAATGTATAACAGATCTATGTATTCGTGTTTTTATTCAAGATGCAAACATTTTTTTTTTTTTATTGAATCTAATCTGAAAGTTGTATAAATCTAAAGTGAAGATATGAATAAACAGATCCCTAAACGTTGATTGAATCATTTTTTATTTTGTAATGTATCATTATTTGTTAGTTACTTTGTCTTTCTTTTTCATGACACAAATTTACTTCCTCACAAAATATGTATGTTTAGATTGTAGTTTCTGAACCACAAAAATTCATATCATAATATGTATATATATATATATATATATATAATTATTTTTTTTTGTTCTAGAATGATGCACCACAATTTCTTCAACAGTTGGGAAATCTTTTGTGCAAATATCAACTTGCAAAGGTAAAGATAAAATTACATTGGCAATTAATGTCAGAAGATAGCGTAAAGTCCCCAGGTTTCTTTTCTCAAAAAGCTGGTTGGTAAGTAGGCTTGGGTTTTTTCCTGGGCAATTCCCTGGCTTTGTTGTTACTTATTTTCTCAGAAATCTTTATGTTAAACCCGCAACAATGGCAAAAATGATCAATACCAACTTTTAAAAAAAATACTGCAACAACCATTATCTAATACCAATGATCTATAGTATGGTGATGATTTACTAAATAATTTACATTGTAAAGATACAAAGATGGGCTGTCATACTTTAAATTTCAGTAAATGACCCCAACATTTATATGGTAAGGTAAACCTCATGTGCGCAACTAGCAAGACATTTTTATTTAAACATACAGCTATTTTATTAATAAGACCATACAACTAAACAAAAATGCCCTTGACCTCCCTATACATAATTTTAGCATGTAATATATAATAATAAAATGTGCCTTACAGAATGAAAAGCATGTTTTTTTAATAACAATTTGTTTAACTTACTTCGTGTGCCATAAGTATTTGAAGCTAGAGCAGATGGCTGTTATTGACAAAATATTTACTTAGTAAATTGGGGGAATTTTTGCATTTACTATATTTGTTTTGTTTATTTTTAGACAACACAAAATCAGGAACTGTTTATGGATTTTCTAAATGAAGTTAACACATTGTTGGTAAATAATTGATACAATTTTCAAACCTAATTAATGTGTAATTTCTATCCACATGGTGTAACATACAAAGTAAAATTGAAAGTGAAATTATGTTAATTTGGTCTTTGATAAACCACATTACCTATTTTTATGCACAAGTAATTTTTTCCAGTCTTTATCAAAATCATTGAAAATATACTGGATATTAAAGTCTGTCTAAACCCAAAACCTTTTGTTTAAAATTTGGATAGAGAATTAAAGAGTTAGAAACTCTGCCATGTTTTCATTGCTCTCTGCGCTCTGCTCAGGAGATTCATCCTCTCCAAGTGTCCTGGTGACCAATTTCACTGGTACTGAAAATGAAGGAGACATTTTAATTTGGAGTTCTCACCAGAACAAAAATAAAAAGTGTAAATCTTCCAATGGAGACACTTGTTCCAGTGACAAATGTATGAGAGTGGATTTATATCACTTTGGGAAAATGTAATCTTACCTGCTGCTGTTATCCTATTAGAATAGGAATAGTAGGAAACTCTCAAAAATGGGATGCCAATAAAATGGGTGATTTAACCCTGTTCCATTCTATCTGAAATAAAAAAAAGGTTTTGGTTTTAGATATAATTATTTTACTACTTAGAAGTCATTATTTTCATTCTGTGCATGATGGTAACCAACTAGCCTGAAAAAAGTGTATGCAGTTTATGATTATTATTATTATTATTCACGATTTATATAGCGCCAACAGTTTACGCAGCGCTTTACAATGTATAGGGGGGAACGACACAATTACAGTACAATACAAAAGGTACAGGAGGGCCCTGCTCGTAGAGCTTACATTCTAAAGGATATGATAAATAATATTATGATAAATAGTTTTATAGAAATAGACTTTATAGAAATAGTCTGTGCTATAAACCAGCTGTTCTGCATGAACAGTTGGCCCAGGGGAATTATTTATCATGGCTCCACCCTGTATTCTTAAACAAAAATTGTTGACACAGGTTGAGACATGTAAATAATTTCTTTCTTTGTACTGGATTGTTGGAGGGCTTTCCTTTAAGCCCATCTTACCATAACTGATTATACTTTGAAATAAAAAGTTAATGTTGTAGTATGATTATTAAAGGCTTTTTAGGCCAGCTAACCTGTGTTCACCATATAGTTAATAAGATTCTGCACATAGGATTATGTTGAGCTGCTACCTCCTCTGGAAAACTCAAAAAATTGGAGCAACTAAAATACAGAGGTAAGAGGAAGGATGCGCTGCCCCTTAACTGAAGAGTGACCTTCAGAAGTGTATCACACTTCGCATCAGGGAGTGCAAGTATTAAATTAATCCGCAATAGTGTATTAAAGCACTAAAAATGCATATGGTAGTAAATAAACTGTAAAGTGCAATGTGCTAATATATGAGCGGATGGGGTGATCAGTCCGGATATTGCTATTAAAGCAAACCTGATTACATGCACTCTACCCCTGCAGGAGTACAAAGATCTGGTGAGTGTGTAACCTAAGGGGAGCACTACTGTCACTTCATAATTTTGCTGCAGTGGAGTCACGAATAAGTGTATGCACAGAGCACTTTGGACATCTGCAGTCACTTGGGAAAATTGCATATATATATATATATATATATATATTTTATTTTTATTATTTTCTTTACATGAGAACACTCTGTTTTGGTTCATTTTTTGAGGATTATTTTTTAGAGGAGAGGATATCCTGCACCTGGTGCACCACGGATGTGGCGATCGGTCCGGATATTACTATTAAAGCAAACCTGATTACACTTTGTACCCCTGCAGGGGTACAAAGATCTAATGAGTGTGGAACCGAAGGGGGGCACTACTGTCACTTCATCATTTTGCTGCAGTGGAGTCACGAATAAGTGTATGCACAGAGCACTTTGGACATCTGCAGTCACTTGGGAAAATTGCATATATTTATACTAAATACTGGATCATGTATTATATATATATATATATATATATATATATATATATATATTTTTTATTTTTATTTATTTTTTTACATGAGGACACTCTGTTTTGGTTAATTTTTTGAGAATTATTTTTTAGAGGAGTATATCTATATTTTTTCATATATTCACAGTATTTATATTGAATTAATCGTGTATTTGTGTAATCAAATTGCACATTTATGGTAGGCTGTGTCACACACTTATATTAGTGATATATTAGCACATTACACTTTACAGTTTATTTACTACCATATGCATTTTTAGTGGTTTAATACACTACACTATTGCGGATTAATTTAACACTTGCACTCACTGATGCAAAGTGTGATACACTTCTGAAGGTCACTCTTCAGTTAAGGGACCGCGCCACCTTCCTGTGTTCACCATAAACATCCACTGAAGAAAAATGTAATATTTTATATTTATTTCTTAGGCCTCATTTACACTTGCTTCAAAATGTGTAATTTGACACACTTTTTAAAGCACTCCAAATGACAATCAAAGCCCCACTCACTAAATAAACTGGTTACCTTACAGTGCTGTACTCATGGTTGAGTATGCTTTGTTTTATTTTTCTTCAAAAATTATACCCCATTTTATCATGCTTTGCAGCATCTCAAATCCCCCATAGAAATGTATGGCCTTGTTTAGACTTGCTTTGCTATCTAAACAAGATTGTTTTTCTGACAGCAATAAAAAGGCAGTGAGGAGGCGATGTAATATCTCCTCATTGCCTGTTTTAACTCTCTAATTATTGGACAACCACCTTGTGTGCAGTAGCATTCACTTGAATGCACAGCAGGGGAAATAATTCCTGCAACTTAGCAAAGCATTGTGGCTGAGGCATGTGTACACCCCCAGCTGCTGCCTCAGCAGCAACAGGTGGAGTGGTCAAGGGGTGGTAAAAACGCAGCCCAACCACTGGGTTTTACGTGTAAACTAGGTGCTCTCTAACCCCACCTGCAGCTGTTGAGGGGTGCTTATTTAGTGTTTGCTTTGCTTTGTGTTCATGTCCACAAAGCACATTACTACTAAGCAAAGGGGAGCCTGGGAGGTAGAGGGGTGTTACTACCTAGTGGGTAGGGGGATACTACTTTCAAAGGGGGAATGTACTGCTAAGCAAGTGGGCATTATTGAGTAGGAAGGGTAGTATGGGAAATGTACTAGTGAGCGGGAGGTAATTGGGAATGTACTACTGAATGGGGAGAGGGGGAGGAGGGGTGGGAATGCACTACCGAGTGGGGAGCTGGTGGGAGGTAATATACTACTGAGTGGAGGGTACTACTGAGCAGATAAAGGTGTGAGGTATGTACTACTGAGTGGGGTGTTCTATTGAGAAGGGCACTAAGGAATGTACTACTGAGCAGGTTGGGTACTATTGAGCAGAGGGGTACTACTAAGTGGGGTGGGTGTACTACTGATGGAGGGATAATATGACACTGACGGGATACTACTGAGGGGGGGGGACGTGTTACTGAGCAGGGGGTACTACTGTGCCAGGAAAATGCTAAATGGGAGCTTTATTGAGCTGGGAAACTGATATGCTGAGTGGGGTACTAATAAGCCCGGAAACCAGATACCACACCAACACATAGCCACATCTTACATCTGATGGCTTCCTCATCCTCATTTTCCATTTGACATCACTTTCCCTTTAAAACAAGTAGAAAACACACAAAGGGCATTTGTCAAGCTTCATTGAATCACTACCTTGCAGTCTCCGCTCTAATTCATCCCAAAGGTGTTCTATCGGGTTGAGGTCAGAACGGTGCAGGCCAGTCAAGTTCACCCCAAACTCACTCATCCATGTCTTAATGGACCTTGCTTTGTGCACTGGTCCAAATCCTTTGGTGGAGGGGAGATTATGGTGTCGGGTTGTTTTCCAGGGGTTGGCCTGCCCCTTAGTTCCAGTGAAGGGAACTCTTAAGGCGTCAGCATACCAATACATTTTAGACAATTTCATGCTCGCTTTGTGGGAACAGTTTGGGGATGGCCCCTTCCTGTTCCAACATGACTGCACACCAGTGCACAAACAAGGTCTATAAAGACATGGATGAGTGAGTTTGGGGTGTAGGAACTTGACTGGCCCGTACAGTTCTGACCTCAACCTGATAGAAAACCTTTGGGATGAATTAGAGCGGAGACTGTGAGGTACTGCTTTAATGAAGCTTGAAAAATGCTCTTTGTGTGTTTTCTACTTGTTTTAAAGGAGATGTAATGTCAAATGGAAAGATAGTCCTGACCTAAACCCGATAAAACACCTTTGGGATGAATTAGAGCAGAGACTACAAGCCAGGTCTTCTTGTCCACATCAGTGCCTGATCTCAAAAATGCGCTTCTGGAAGAATGGTCAAACATTCCCATAGACACACTCCTAAACCTTGTGGATAGCCTTCCCAGAAGAGTTGAAGCTGTTATAGCTGCAAAGGGTGGTCCAACTAGATATTGAACCCTACGGTCTAAGACCTGGATGCCATTAAAATTCATGTGCGTATAAAGGCAGGAGCCCCAATACTTTTGGTAATATAGTGTATATTAATAAGAAATGCAAGTGTAAATAAGGCCTTATAGTGACTTGATGGGAAAATACTGTAGGTCCTCAAGATTTCCCCAGCTCTACAAAATTCAATAACGAAATAGTTACCTAGTATCTCATACGACTGGCATTAGGGTAAATGATGCAACGGTACTTAGATTGTGATGTAAATACAGAAATTGTATTAGCAGGACCAGCAATGACATTGAAACAAACTGGTACCAGAAAGAGAAGCCCTGTTTCCTTTCTTCCTCTTATTGTTTCCTATCTGTAGCTAAATATTCCTTAGTGCCCTGTGCGCTTGGTAATTGTTTCGGAAAACTGATCCGCTTTCACAGAGTCCGCCTCTGTCCGCCGGCTCAGCGGGAGATCTCTCTGTTGATCTCCGCTGAGCCGGCAGATGACAGGTCCCTCTCTGCTCACTGAGCGGGGAGGGGTTTGTTGAGCGCCGCTGGTCTCTATGGAGAGATCAGTATGGAGGTTCAGTTCGAAACCCCCGGGTTCGGTTCGAACCAGAACCTTCGAACGGACGAAAGTTCGCGCGAATTTTCGAACCCTATACGTTATAATGGACGCGAACGTTCGAAATCAAAAGTGCTAATTACAACGGCCAATATGCATGTTAATGTCATAAAACAGGTTTGGGGACCCGGGTCCTGCCCCAGGGGACATATATCAATGCAAAAAGAACTTTTAAAAACTAACGTTTTTTCGGGAGCAGTCATTTTAATGATGCATAAAGTGAAAAAAAAAAAAGTGACATTTTCCTTTAAATATGGTACCTGGGGGGTGTCCAAAGTATGCTGTGAAGTGGCATGTGTTTCCCGTGTTTAGAACTGTCCTTGCACAAAATGACATTTGTAAAGGAAAAAAAGAAGCCATTTAAAACCACTTGCGGCTTTAGGTTTGATCTTAAGTAGAATCTGAACAGGTACATTATGAAGTGTAGCTCCATCCCAAAAAAATCTATTTTTAAGCTTTTTGGAGAACATAGGGAGGGGTTATCACCCCTGTAACATTTGCTGTCTTTGCACATCTGTTCAAACATGTCACCTCACTTTCCGTCCCAATGACAAATGTTTTTGGAAAAGTGGGGTTTTAATTGAAACAAGGATTGGTGATAAAGTATCAGTAGAGAGGAGATACCTTTTTCCCAAATTAAATCTAACAGGATAGAATTTCCCTTCCTAGGGGTAGATTTCCTCTCACTTCCTGTTTTCTCTTTCCATTTTCAAGTAGGAGTCGTTTGTAAGTTGGATGTTTGAAAGTAGGGGCCTGGCGTATATACTCTGCAGAAATTTGCCCTATTAGATGTTGGTGTAGCCACAAGACTGGTGGGCACAGGAATGGGCCCTGCTGTGAGTTAATAGATCAAGATTTGTAATTGCAAGCACCTGTTGAACAGGGCAGAAAAATTGGGCCTTTGGCGGTGGTGGTGGACGGTGTTGCCACAAGACTGTAAGCCCTCACAGTTACTCTTGGTGGGCGCAGGAATGGGCCCTGCTGTGAGTTATTAGATCAAGATTTGTAATTGCAAGCACCTGATGAACAGGGCAGAAAAATTGGGCCTTTGGCGGTGGTGGTGGACGGTGTTGCCACAAGACTGCAGGCCCTCATAGTTACTCTTGGTGGGCGCAGGAATGGGCCCTGCTGTGAACTATTAGATCAAGATTTGTAATTACCCGCCCCTGTTAAACAGGGGCTGAAAAATTGTGCCTTAGGCACTGGTGCTGGTGCCACAACACTGCAACCCCTCACAGAGACTGTACTTGGAGCACAGCAGTCACACGTGTTGCGAAGCATTTTTTTAAAAAATTGTAAGTACACGCCCCTGTTAAACAGGGGCTGAAAAATTGTGCCTTAGGCACTGGTGCTGGTGCCACAACACTGCAACCCGGCCCTCACAGAGACTGTACTTGGAGCACAGCAGTCACACGTGTTGCGAAGCATTTTTTTTTTTTTAAAAAATTGTAAGTACACGCCCCTGTTAAACAGGGGCTGAAAAATTGTGCCTTAGGCACTGGTGCTGGTGCCACAACACGGCTACACGGCCCTCACAGAGACTGTACTTGTAGCACAGCAGTCACACGTGTTGCGAAGCATTTTTTTAATTTTTAAAAAATTGTAAGTACAGTTAAACAGGGGCTGAAAAACTGGCCCGCTGTTAAACTGTACTTGGAGCACAGCAGTCACACGTGTTGCGAAGCATTTTTTTTTAAAAAATTGTAATACAACGCCCCTGTTAAACAGGGGCTGAAAAATTGTGCCTTAGGCACTGGTGCTGGTGCCACAACACTGCAACACGGCCCTCACAGAGACTGTACTTGGAGCACAGCAGTCACACGTGTTGCGAAGCATTTTTTTAAAAAAAATTGTAAGTACACGCCCCTGTTAAACAGGGGCTGAAAAATTGTGCCTTAGGCACTGGTGCTGGTGCCACAACACTGCAACACGGCCCTCACAGAGACTGTACTTGGAGCACAGCAGTCACACGTGTTGCGAAGCATTTTTTTTTAAAAAATTGTAAGTACACGCCCCTGTTAAACAGGGGCTGAAAAATTGTGCCTTAGGCACTGGTGTGGTGGCATGGATCATTGAGGAGGAGGAAGAGGATAGTCAGTGAACATAAGAGGACAGTCACTCAGCATCAGCATAGGCCGTCTTGAAGGGATGTGACATTAAAAATTATTCGGTTATATCCGCCTCAGGTGCCTGGTAGCTGGTGGTGATCCAAGACTGATTCATTTTGATGAATGTCAGTCGATCAACCGAGGCGGTGGACAGGCGCACCCTATGATCAGTCACAAATCCTCCAGCAGCACTGAATGTGCGTTCGGAAAGAACGCTGGAGGCAGGACAGGCCAGTAGCTCAATTGCATACTGTGCAAGCTCTGGCCAGTGATCCATCCTCAGGACCCAGTAAGCCAGAGGATTTTCGGTGGGAAAGGTGTCCAAGTCTGACCTTGCCCCAAGGTATTCCTGCACCATGTATATCAGACGCTGGCGATGGTTGCTGGAACCGATCATACCTTGGGGCTGCGGACTAAAAAATTGTCTGAACGCATCGGTCAGACGTCCACCTTCCCCACCGCTCCTTCTGCCACTGACCGAAGCCTCAGCAACTCGTCGCCCAGGACCAGGAGTTTGTAGCCTCCCAGTTTCTGGGAACGCGTTGCACAGACCTTTCTGCAAGGCCTCCCTGAGATGTCTCATCCTCTGCTCCCTCTGCGACGGCAAGATAAGGTCCGCAACCTTACCCTTGTACCGCGGATCAAGGAGAGTGGCCAGCCAGTAATGGTCCCTCTCCTTGATCCGAAGAACACGAGGATCCTTCCGCAGGCTTTGCAGGATCAGGGAGGCCATGCAGCGTAGGTTAGCTGAGGCATTCGGTCCGGAGTCTTCTGGGTCACTGAGGATGACATGATCGCCAGCCACCTCCTCCCAGCCACGTACAAGTCCACTGGCTTGTTGGGACTGTACATCATCCCTAAAAGACTGCTGCTGCTGATGCTGAGTGCCAGGCTCCACCTCCATGCTCACACAATCCTCCTCCTCCTCCTCCTCCTCCTCCTCCTCATCCTCTTCCTGTGTGATGGGTGGGACAGAAGGAACACTGTCCGGATAAAGGGGGCCTTGAGAGGCAAGGAAGTCCTCCTCTTCCTGCCTCTGTTCTGCCTCAAGTGCCCTGTCCATTATCCCACGCAGCGTATGCTCCAACAGGTGGACAAGAGGGACAGTGTCACTGATGCATGCACTGTCACTGCTCACCATCCTCGTGGCCTCCTCAAATGGTGAGAGGACAGTGCATGCATCCCTGATCATGCTCCACTGACGTGGGGAAAAAAAACCAAGCTCCCCTGACCCTGTCCTGGTGCCGTAGTCGCAAAGGTACTCATTGATGGCCCTCTGCTGCGTGTGCAGTCGCTGCAGCATGGCCAACGTTGAGTTCCACCTGGTGGGCATGTCAGATATTAGGCGGTTCTTGGGCAGGTTCAGCTCCTTTTGCAGCTCAGTCAGCCGAGCACTGGCATTATAAGATCGGCGGAAATGCACACAGACTTTCCTGGCCTGCCTCAGGACATCCTGTAAGCCTGGGAACCTGCCCAAGAACCGCTGCACCACCAGGTTGAGGACGTGAGCCATGCAGGGCACATGGGTGAGCTGCCCCTGTCGCAGGGCGGAGAGGAGGTTGGTGCCATTGTCAGAAACGACCATTCCTGGCTTAAGCTGACGTGGCGTCAACCACCTCTCGGCCTGCCCCTGCAGAGCTGCCAGAACCTCTGGCCCAGTGTGGCTCCTGTCCCCCAAACACACCAGCGCAAGCACGGCATGGCATCTTTTTGCCTGCGTACTTGCGTAGCCCCTTGTACGCCTACGGAGCACCGCTGGTTCCAAGGACAGAGCACTGGAGGAAGAAGAAGAGGAGGAGGGGGTGGAGGAGAGAGGTGTGTCACAACCAGTAGCAGTAGTCGCGTTTTGGAGGCGTGGTGGCGGAACAACCTCCAACACTACTGCACCTTGTCCTGCATCCCTCCCAGCTGCCAATAGAGTGACCCAATGGGCCGTGAAAGAAAGGTACCGTCCCTGTCCATGCCTGCTGGACCATGAGTCAGCGGTAATATGCACCTTACCGCTGACCGCCCTGTCCAGCGAGGCATGGACATTGCCCTCCACATGCCGGTAGAGAGACGGAATCGCCTTCCGCGAGAAAAAGTGGCGTTTGGGAACCTGCCACTGAGGAACCGCACATTGAACAAACTCACGGAAGGGGGCCGAGTCTACCAACTGAAAAGGCAGCAGTTGAAGTGCTAGCAATTTAGCAAGGCTAGCATTCAACCGCTGGGCATGTGGATGGCTGGGAGTGTACTTCTTTCTACGGTCCAGCAGCTGGGGCAGGGAAATTTGCCTGCTGCATTCGGACGTCGGTGTACTGCAAGTACTTGGTTGTGACACACCGAATTCTACACCTTCAGTCCTCTCAGAGCAGCTTTCAGAGAGGACTGAAGGTGTAGTGGGGATGGAGATCCCAGCTGAGGAGGAGCAAGGAGAGGTCCGCTTAGTTCTTTGGTGTGGGTCTTTTATGTGTGCCTGCCAACGAGCTGCATGGCAGGTCGCCATATGTCTGGTCATGCTTGTCGTGCCCAAGCGGCTGATGTTTTGGCCACGCGAGATACGCTTGAGACAAATATTGCAAATAGCAGTGGTGCGATCTGCTGCACTCGTCTCAAAAAAGGCCCACACCAAAGAACTTTTCTGATAACGTGCAGAGGCAGCGCCCTGCACAGGCGGAGCTCTGCGGTGTTGTACAGTTGCTGTGCTGGCCTCTACCTGGCCTCCAGGGGGCATCCTGCCTCGTTGGACATGTGACGCCGCATCCTCCTCCTCCTCGTCCTCCTCCTCATCCTCTCTCCCTTGAGGCACCCACGTGGAGTCAGTGACCTCATCATCCCCTCCCTCTTCACCACTAGAGCAAACCTGGCAGTAAGCTGCAGCTGGTGGAACTGTACTGCCAGATTCCTCAAGCTGGGTATCGTCATCCGAGCCTTCGAATCGTTGGGCATCCTCCTGGAGCATGTACCCAACACTGTGCTCAAAGAGTTCGGGGGACTCCTCAGGAGGACATGGTGGGTCTAGGGAAGGGGTGGCTGATGATGCTCTGTCAGTACCCTGAGCCTGGGTGAGAGAGGATGAGGAGGATGAGGAGGGCTTGGTCATCCATTCTACCAAGCCTTCAGCATGATGCGGCTCCACATGTCCAGCTGCCGAAAACAAAGACGCGCGTGTCCCATGGCCACGTGCTGATGACGATGCACGACCACGTCCACGTCCACGGCCACGTCCACTAGAAACAGAGCCTGCCTGCCCTGTGTTCTTGGCTCTGCACGCTCTGCCTCCCCTTGGCGGTCTTCCAGCCATTGTAGTCGGTAGTCCTGTGGGTGCTGCTGAGAAGAAAATATAGGAGCTCTGTGTGATGCCACTAACACACTAGAAGTCCTATGGGTGCTTCTGCAAAGAAAATAGAGGAGCTCTGTGTGATGCCACTAACACACTAGAAGTCCTGTGGGTGCTTCTGCAAAGAAAATAGAGGAGCTCTGTGTGATGCCACTAACACACTAGAAAGTCCTGTGGGTGCTTCTGCAAAGAAAATAGAGGAGCTCTGTGTGATGCCACTAACACACTAGAAGTCCTGTGGGTGCTTCTGCAAAGAAAATAGAGGAGCTCTGTGTGATGCCACTAACACACTAGAAGTCCTGTGGGTGCTTCTGAGAAGAAAATAGAGGAGCTCTGTGTGATGCCACTAACACACTAGAAGTCCTGTGGGTGCTTCTGCAAAGAAAATAGAGGAGCTCTGTGTGATGCCACTAACACACTAGAAGTCCTGTGGGTGCTTCTGAGAAGAAAATATAGGAGCTCTGTGTGATGCCACTAACACACTAGAAGTCCTATGGGTGCTTCTGCAAAGAATATAGAGGAGCTCTGTGTGATGCCACTAACACACTAGAAGTCCTGTGGGTGCTGCTGCAAAGAAAATATAGGAGCTCTGTGTGATGCCACTAACACACTAGAAGTCCTATGGGTGCTTCTGCAAAGAAAATAGAGGAGCTCTGTGTGATGCCACTAACACACTAGAAGTCCTGTGGGTGCTTCTGCAAAGAAAATAGAGGAGCTCTGTGTGATGCCACTAACACACTAGAAGTCCTGTGGGTGCTTCTGCAAAGAAAATATAGGAGCTCTGTGTGATGCCACTAACACACTAGAAGTCCTATGGGTGCTTCTGCAAAGAAAATAGAGGAGCTCTGTGTGAAGCCACTAACACACTAGAAGTCCTGTGGGTGCTTCTGAGAAGAAAATAGAGGAGCTCTGAGTGATGCCACTAACACACTAGAAGTCCTGTGGGTGCTTCTGCAAAGAAAATATAGGAGCTCTGTGTGATGCCACTAACACACTAGAAGTCCTGTGGGTGCTTCTGCAAAGAAAATAGAGGAGCTCTGTGTGATGCCACTAACACACTAGAAGTCCTGTGGGTGCTGATGAGAAGAATATAGAGGAGCTCTGTGTGATGCCACTAACACACTAGAAGTCCTGTGGGTGCTTCTGCAAAGAAAATAGAGGAGCTCTGTGTGATGCCACTAACACACTAGAAGTCCTGTGGGTGCTTCTGCAAAGAAAATAGAGGAGCTCTGTGTGATGCCACTAACACACTAGAAGTCCTGTGGGTGCTTCTGCAAAGAAAATAGAGGAGCTCTGTGTGATGCCACTAACACACTAGAAGTCCTGTGGGTGCTTCTGCAAAGAAAATAGAGGAGCTCTGTGTGATGCCACTAACACACTAGAAGTCCTGTGGGTGCTTCTGCAAAGAAAATAGAGGAGCTCTGTGTGATGCCACTAACACACTAGAAGTCCTGTGGGTGCTTCTGAAAAGAAAATAGAGGAGCTCTGTGTGATGCCACTAACACACTAGAAGTCCTGTGGGTGCTTCTGCAAAGAAAATAGAGGAGCTCTGTGTGATGCCACTAACACACTAGAAGTCCTATGGGTGCTTCTGCAAAGAAAAATAGAGGAGCTCTGTGTGATGCCACTAACACACTAGAAGTCCTATGGGTGCTTCTGCAAAGAAAAAATAGAGGAGCTCTGTGTGATGCCACACTAACACACTAGAAGTCCTATGGGTGCTTCTGCAAAGAAAATAGAGGAGCTCTGTGTGATGCCACTAACACACTTCAAGTCCTATGGGTGCTTCTGCGAAGAAAATAGAGGAGCTCTGTGTGTGTGATGCCACTAACACACTCAAGTCCTATAGGTGCTTCTGGGAAGAAATTATAGCTCTCTGTGTGATGGGACTAACACACTTCAAGTCCTATGGGTGCTTCTGGGAACAAAATATAGCTCTGTGTGTGTGATGGGACTAACACACTTCAAGTCCTATAGGTGCTTCTGGGAAAAAAATATAGCTCTGTGTGTGTAATGGGACTAACACACTTCAAGTCCTATAGGTGCTTCTGGGAACAAAAATATAGCTCTGTGTGTGTAATGGGACTAACACACTTCAAGTCCTATAGGTGCTTCTGGGAACAAAATATAGCTCTGTGGTTGTGATGGGACTAACACACTTCAAGTCCTATAGGTGCTTCTGGGAACAAAATATAGCTCTGTGTGTGTGTAATGGGACTAACACACTTCAAGTCCTATAGGTGCTTCTGGGAACAAAATATAGCTCTGTGTGTGTAATGGGACTAACACACTTCAAGTCCTATAGGTGCTTCTGGGAACAAAATATAGCTCTGTGTGTGTAATGGGACTAACACACTTCAAGTCCTATAGGTGCTTCTGGGAACAAAATATAGCTCTGTGTGTGTAATGGGACTAACACACTTCAAGTCCTATAGGTGCTTCTGGGAACAAAATATAGCTCTGTGTGTGTAATGGGACTAACACACTTCAAGTCCTATAGGTGCTTCTGGGAACAAAATATAGCTCTGTGTGTGTAATGGGACTAACACACTTCAAGTCCTATAGGTGCTTCTGGGAAGAAAATATAGCTCTGTGTGTGTAATGGGACTAACACACTTCAAGTCCTATAGGTGCTTCTGGGAACAAAAATATAGCTCTGTGTGTGTAATGGGACTAACACACTTCAAGTCCTATAGGTGCTTCTGGGAACAAAATATAGCTCTGTGTGTGTAATGGGACTAACACACTTCAAGTCCTATAGGTGCTTCTGGGAACAAAATATAGCTCTGTGTGTGTAATGGGACTAACACACTTCAAGTCCTATAGGTGCTTCTGGGAACAAAATATAGCTCTGTGTGTGTAATGGGACTAACACACTTCAAGTCCTATAGGTGCTTCTGGGAACAAAATATAGCTCTGTGTGTGTAATGGGACTAACACACTTCAAGTCCTATAGGTGCTTCTGGGAAGAAAATATAGCTCTGTGTGTGTAATGGGACTAACACACTTCAAGTCCTATAGGTGCTTCTGGGAACAAAATATAGCTCTGTGTGTGTAATGGGACTAACACACTTCAAGTCCTATAGGTGCTTCTGGGAAAGAAAATATAGCTCTGTGTGTGTAATGGGACTAACACACTTCAAGTCCTATAGGTGCTTCTGGGAACAAAATATAGCTCTGTGTGTGTAATGGGACTAACACACTTCAAGTCCTATAGGTGCTTCTGGGAACAAAATATAGCTCTGTGTGTGTAATGGGACTAACACACTTCAAGTCCTATAGGTGCTTCTGGGAACAAAAATATAGCTCTGTGTGTGTGTAATGGGACTAACACACTTCAAGTCCTATAGGTGCTTCTGGGAACAAAATATAGCTCTGTGTGTGTAATGGGACTAACACACTTCAAGTCCTATAGGTGCTTCTGGGAACAAAATATAGCTCTGTGTGTGTAATGGGACTAACACACTTCAAGTCCTATAGGTGCTTCTGGGAAAAAAATATAGCTCTGTGTGTGTGTAATGGGACTAACACACTTCAAGTCCTATAGGTGCTTCTGGGAACAAAATATAGCTCTGTGTGTGTAATGGGACTAACACACTTCAAGTCCTATAGGTGCTTCTGGGAACAAAATATAGCTCTGTGTGTGTAATGGGACTAACACACTTCAAGTCCTATAGGTGCTTCTGGGAAAAAATATAGCTCTGTGTGTGTAATGGGACTAACACACTTCAAGTCCTATAGGTGCTTCTGGGAACAAAATATAGCTCTGTGTGTGTAATGGGACTAACACACTTCAAGTCCTATAGGTGCTTCTGGGAACAAAATATAGCTCTGTGTGTGTAATGGGACTAACACACTTCAAGTCCTATAGGTGCTTCTGGGAAAAAATATAGCTCTGTGTGTGTAATGGGACTAACACACTTCAAGTCCTATAGGTGCTTCTGGGAACAAAATATAGCTCTGTGTGTGTAATGGGACTAACACACTTCAAGTCCTATAGGTGCTTCTGGGAACAAAATATAGCTCTGTGTGTGTAATGGGACTAACACACTTCAAGTCCTATAGGTGCTTCTGGGAACAAAATATAGCTCTGTGTGTGTAATGGGACTAACACACTTCAAGTCCTATAGGTGCTTCTGGGAAGAAAATATAGCTCTGTGTGTGTAATGGGACTAACACACTTCAAGTCCTATAGGTGCTTCTGGGAACAAAATATAGCTCTGTGTGTGTAATGGGACTAACACACTTCAAGTCCTATAGGTGCTTCTGGGAACAAAATATAGCTCTGTGTGTGTAATGGGACTAACACACTTCAAGTCCTATAGGTGCTTCTGGGAACAAAATATAGGAGCTCTGCCTGCCTGCCACTAACACACTACAAGTCCTATAGGTGCTTCTGGGAACAAAATATAGGAGCTCTGCCTGCCTGGCACTAACACACTACAAGTCCTATAGGTGCTTCTGGTAACAAAATATAGGAGCTCTGCCTGCCTGCCACTAACACACTACAAGTCCTATAGGTGCTTCTGGTAACAAAAATATAGGAGCTCTGCCTGCCTGCCACTAACACACTACAAGTCCTATAGGTGCTTCTGGTAACAAAAATATAGGAGCTCTGCCTGCCTGCCACGAACACACTACAAGTCCTATAGGTGCTTCTGGTAACAAAATATAGGAGCTCTGCCTGCCTGCCACTAACACACTACAAGTCCTATAGGTGCTTCTGGTAACAAAATATAGGAGCTCTGCCTGCCTGCCACGAACACACTACAAGTCCTATAGGTGCTTCTGGTAACAAAATATAGGAGCTCTGCCTGCCTGCCACTAACACACTACAAGTCCTATAGGTGCTTCTGGTAACAAAATATAGGAGCTCTGCCTGCCTGCCACGAACACACTACAAGTCCTATAGGTGCTTCTGGTAACAAAATATAGGAGCTCTGCCTGCCTGCCACGAGCACACTACAAGCCCCTCTTTGTCAATCAATCTTTGTAACTGAATCTATCTAACTCAATCTCTGTAAGTGAATCTCTCTAACTATCTAAATGCAGCAGAGTGTCACAGAATCAGCCTGCTCAATCTGCGCCGGAACAGCATGTGACCGGCGCAGACGGCGTGGCGGCGTTTTATAGGGGGGGGCGTGTACTACAGCCCCTGAGCTGTAATTGGCTACAGGCGTCCTGCCTGTAGCCAATTATGGCTCTTCGAGATTCCGGGGCTGTGATTGGCCAAGCATGCGGGGTCACAGTGCATGCTTGGCCAATCATCAGCCAGCAATGCACTGCGTCGCCCGCGCCGGCCGCAATGCATTGCGGGGCCGCTCGCATCACACGAACGTGATGCGAGCGGCCAAAATAGTTCTGGGCTCGCCGAGCGAGCGAACGCCCGGTGCTCGATGCGAACGTGGGTTCGCATCGAGCACCGGGCCCATCCTTAATAAAGGGTCAATACCGCCCGCAAACCACCGCTGCAGCGGCGTTTTGCGGGCGGGTTCGGCGCGCTGCCCCATTGTTTTCAATGGGACCAGGCGCTATAGGAGCGGTAAATATACCGCTCCTATAGCGAGCCAAAGATGCGGCTTGCAGGACATTTTCCAGTGTCCTGCAAGCGCACCGCTTCAGTGTGAAAGCCCTCGGGCGCTCACACTGAAGACACAGAAACAGCTGTTTTGGGTCGGTTTGCAGGCGCTATTTTTAGCGCAATAGCGCCTGCAAACCGCCCCAGTGTGAAAGGGGCCTTAAGATCCAGAAGAGGACTGACTTCAGGCTAAGGTAAGTGAAGGGGACCAGCCAGCAAGGGTTAATGTGTGCCACTGGACTAGTGATCCCGGCAAGTGGAAACAGCATTAGAATTAGCAGGTGACCAAAACTGAGTTTACCAGGTAAGACAAACTTAAAGTAGTTGTAAACCCTTACATATATTCAGTGAAGTGATTGGCCCCAGGAGATACACAGAGATGAAACAAATCCTCGTTCATAAGTTGTACCTGTTTATCTGCTGCTCTTTCTCCACTATATCTGAACAAAGTCCAGAATTGTACAGCTTGTCTGAACTTTCAGAAAGCAGGAGGTAGGAAGCAGAAGTTATATTCTGTGGAGCTCAGTGAGGAGAGCTGAAAGATGATTGGAGGGAAGGGATACACCCCCTTCACACAGCACAGAGGAGCAGAACTGAGGCTGTCAATCACAGGCTGTGTGCTGGAGATCCCTCCCCTGACACCTTTTTATCTCTTGATGTCAGGAAAACTTGTCAGAAGTTGCAGAGGAATGAGGCAGCAGACAGAAATGAAACTCAGAGCTCAGGCTTTTGTTCGTATTTCATGTCTGAGGTTTACAACCACTTTAACATCTAGGAGGATGGGTTAACAGAGGGAGGGAGGGAGAGATTGGAAAGTTTAAATTTTGCCCAGAGGTGGGCTTTGTGTGAGGAGAACTCACCTCACACAAGTGGGTACTTACTAAAAATCGGTAAATTAAAGTATATCTAAAGTCAAAACTGTTTTTTTTTACTTTTTAAAAGAGCAGAGGAAGGTTAAAGCCTAAGGGCAGTCAAATAAAGTATAATAAACTAAAATCTGGACTTGAATGTTAGAGTCAGTTCTAGATGTATCCAGGTTTGAAATGTTGTTTATGTTGTTAAGAGATTCCCTACTACTTGCTATTTAGTCTAACACCAGTGACATGGACAGGGAAGGGAAATCTCCCTCAAGTATACTGGCATGAGAGAGGTTCCAAACCTCTCTTCTTGCTCTGTATGACATCTGCCAAATGGAGAGTAAAGATATTTTTTCTCACACCCTATTCCTGTTTTACATCCATTAAATAGAAAGTTTGAAGAAACTGCCAATGATAAGGGCAGTAAAAATCAAACAGATGTTTTAACATACCATCCAAAACTGAAAAAGGTTTACGTAGTATAGCGGCTAGGTCACAACATGTATCATGCACCTCATCCCTGATGAAATATATATAGTGAATAGGTAATGGGATTATAATGGTGCCATATTTAAGAATCCAGGTAAACCAAAACATAAAATGTACAAAATGTGTTTAGTTCATAGTTAAAGCATCACCATTTAAAAACAAGTACGTTACACATCCCATTGTATGTTCACAATAGTGCGTTTTAAATAATGGCTTTCAAAGTGGTATCTGATCCCGACATGTTTCACCAATAGCAGCTTCTTCAGGGGATTTGAAGACCACTAATGTTTAATTCACTATAATACAATAAAATAGAACAGAAAACATGATGTTGAATTTAACATACAATATAAATCAATGCAATTATTGACAATATTCAATTTTAATTTACTCTGTCAAAACCATCCCTGATTTCAGGTAAGCCAGGGATGGTTTTGACAGAGTAAATTAAAAGTGTAAATAATTGCATTGATTGTATGTTAATTCAATTGACCATCATGTTTTCTGTTTTATTGTATTATAGTGAATTAAACATTCAAATCCCCTGAAGAAGCCTTTATTGGGGAAACATGTCGGGATCAGACACCACTTTGAAAGCCATTATTTAAAACACACTATTGTGACCATATCACAGGATATGTAACGTACTTATTTTTAAATGATGATGTTTTAACTATGTACTAAATACATTTTGTAAATTTTATGTTTTGGTTTACCTGGATTCTTAGCTATGGCACTGTTATAACCCCATTACTTATTCACTCTCTATATAAAAATACTTTAGTCTAGAAAGAGGGTTTACATTATTTTGCTTGTGAGAGACTTCAACATTTATGTGTAGTTTCCTCAGTTACAGCACACCGAAATTACTGAAATGTAAATGAGATGAGATTTTCAACCTGTAGTTGATTTTTTCAAATTCAAGTGTAGCACTAATTTAAATTTACATTTGCAGTATCCTTTTTGGATCACAGGTGCACATTGTTATGGAATGTCATGTAGTGAAATAGAAAAATGAAAAGTTTATAAAACATAATAATATATTTTAACACTCAACTTACTAAAATATGAAAGCAAATATGAGGATCAGTCAATACAATAATACAATGCAATACGTACCAAATGTTTCACAATGATAATAATACGTTTTAAATTAACCTTATTAAAACATGATAGTCGGTCTTGAGTGATATGTCATATCCTTATCAGTTTTGTAGCCATGCAATTAATATAACTGTAGCTTTGAGATTTATTTTTTTGTTTTCTTTTTAGGTGCCTACACTTAAAAATTGTGAACAAATTGCTGACCAGGTTGCTGAAATATTGTTTGATTTTATGGTAAATACAAATATTACACAAAAAAAATCTTTTTATAATGATGACTAAACTATACCACAAGAAAGGAGTTTATAAAAGCTTTAGCATTTTAACCTTGTTGTCCTAGTCCTTATCTTACTTAGCATTAAAACATACTGAGGGGAGTTCACTAAAGCCTCGCAAACAAGATCACATTTTTGGATGAACGTTCGTCCATTTGTTGTTGCATGGTAGTCTCATGTCGAAAGTGAAGAGGTTACTCACCATACGAAAATTCTCGTATGACAGAATTCAACTTCAGAAGTGACGTAATGTGTTGAATAGTTTTGTATGTATTCTTTCGTTTTCTGAGCATGCGTAGTCTTGCTCTTACGATTTTTTTTCGGATGAAAACCGCACTAATTAAACGAAAATCGGACAATGTGTTCACATTCGACAAAAATGTTATAGTCTGCACATCCAGATTTTGTTGTACAAAAAATCGGAATCTGCTGTCAAAAGCACCATACTAACGATCCGAAAATCGGCAGATCATTAGTCGGACGAAATTTTACTACAGGCCTTTAGACTGGAGCAGTCAGAATCTAGAGCAGCTGTTCGTGGCAACCGGTCGCTCTCATTTTAAAACTTAACAATCAAAAGCTAAAAGCCAATTAGTTACTATGCACCGCTGCTCCAGATTCTGTCTACTCCAGTATTAACAAATCCCCCCATATGCATTTTCTTGCATAATTTGGGGCTGTCAGGACTAATCATAGATAACTAAAGACAAAAAACTTTCATCAGATCAAACGTTAACTTAAAGTGATTGTAAAGTCTATTTTTTTTCCCTATAAAAATAATAAACATGTTATACTTACCTTCTCTGTTGCAGTTGATTTGCACAGAGCAGCCCAGATCCTCCTTGTCTCGGCTCCCTCTTCTGTGCTTCTGGCCCCTTCTTCCTGTTCAGTGCCCCCACAGTAAGCAGCTTGCTATGGGGCAACCGAGCCGAGTCACAGCTCCCTGTGTCCATTCAGACACAAATCCCTGCACTCCCCTGATTGGCTAGCTGACCTTGATTGACAGCAACTGCAGCCAATGACGGCGCTGCTGTTTCTCAGCCAATCAGGAGGGAGAATCTCGGATGGCTGAGACACTTTTAGATATCCATGGACAGAGAGGGACCTCAGGTAAGTATTTGGGGGGCTGAGGGGGGTTGCTGCATAGAATGCATTAAGATGAAAAATCTTTTGCCTTTACAACCACTTTAAGTATCTCCATATATCCGTCTTGACATCTGGCAGACTGCCTGATCCCTATTGCTTGCTTCAATTATATATATATATACATTTTTTTCCCCTTAACTCTCAACACTAACCAAGTCCTAAATTGGGATAAGCAAATCTACCCAGGTTCAGTTCACACACAGTTTTGTGAATTCTGCTTGAAGTTCAAAAATCCCATTGAATCCCATTGAAATCTGTGAATCATGTTATTTAATTCTGCTCAATTGCAGGGCTAATAAGCAAGATATTGTCAAACAAAGGGCATGGGAAGCTGGGCCATTCCATGTGGGGGAATACTTACCAATGCCAACAAAAAAAAAGTTAATAAAATAACGTGTCAAATTAATAAACAGTATTTTCCCACACAGGATTGTCAGCTATGTCTAACAGCCCTAACACACACTGACACCATGACTGCTGTGTGCCCACCCTTTTATAAAAAGAGGGTTGGGTTATCCATTACCTCAAATTATTGACTCTTGCTACTTATCTGACCAGGGGTAAAGACTAGTTACGTTCTGCATTACAGGTTGTCCCCTATTTCTGGTGGTGAACCTGTCTGCAAACTTTGCAAATCCTGGTGAACCCAAACCTTATCGCTAGTCCTACGACCAACCCTTGAATTAAACAAAGCCTAATGCCGCATACACACGACCGGACTTTTCGACAGAAAAGGTCAGACGGAACGAATCCATCGGACAATTTGATCGTGTGGGGGCTCCATTGGACCTTTGCTGTCCAAAAATCTGATGGACTTTAGAAATAGAACATGTTTAAATTTTTTCCGCCGGAACTCCACCGGACCCAGTTCCTATTGAGAAATCCGTTTGTGTCTATGCTAGCCCCACAGACAAAAAACGATGCTAGGGCAGCTATTGGCTACTGGCTATGAACTTCCTTATTCTAGTCCGGTCATACGCCATCACGCTAAAATCCGTCGGACTTTGGTGTGAGTGTGTGTGGCCAAGTCCGTTCATTCGGAAAGTCAGTCGGAACTCCGCCAAAAGTCCGTCGGGAAGACCGTCGGACCTAGTCCGTCGAAAAGTCCGGTCATGTGTACGCTGCATTAGGCCTAGCCCAGCTGAACTATGACACCAACATTTTCCACTACCCTGAGGGTAACATTTGTATCAGATACCCGGTGCCAACATTTTGAATGTTCCTCAATCTGATATTCCTTGCTTGCTTCTTCATAAAATGTATGTGCATTTTCCTGATGCCTGTTTGTACAATAGCAATGTTTCATTTTAAAACTCAGTTAAACTTTCAGTTTAAATTAGCTAAAAATATTTAAGGTGCTTAAAAAATGTGTGGAAAAAGTCTTACAAATCATTAACTTTAAAAATCAGCCCCACGTTTTGTTAAAAGTCTGTCCCCTGATAAAATGCTGCAGAGTGGAACCCTTGCTCTCTGTGGTGAAGCAGTGAACTCTTTTACAAAAGTCTGAAATGTCCCCTGCCGAGTTAGATGTAGAGCTCTCCAATCAGCTGGCAGCATGAACTTTGCTGATTGCAGAGATATACTTTTGTTTTGATCACCAGGAATGTATTTAGCTGATTTAAACTGAATGTTCAATTGGATTTCATAAATTTGCTAGCTAGGTCAAATTAGTTTTTCCTTGTAATGTCTTTGTTATCTGGAGAGGGTGTAATACAGTTTAGACCATGGTGTTGTATTTTTTATTGTGAAAGGTAAAAAGAACCAACTTTAGTTTGATATATGATGTCATACAGATCAAAGAATGAACTGTACAGTGTCATGTTTACTGTGATGTTTGTTATAATAATATAAAATAATCCTTCTATCTTCCTATCTAGAATAACATCCTAGCCTGCGTTGCTGATGTTTTGGTAAGAACTATAAGAATGTACAGCAATACTTTGCATTGCATTTAATTTCATTACTTTTTCATCAGGAATGTTTTATGTCCCAAAACATCTCAGTGACAGTAATGCCGCGTACACACGAGCGGAATTTCCGTCCGAAAAATCTAGGATGGTTTTTCCGACGGAATTCCGCTCAAGCTTGTCTTGCATACACACGGTCACACAAAAGTCCTCTGAACTTTTGACCGCCAAGAACGCGGTGACGTACAACACTACGATGAGCTGAGAAAATTAAGTTCAATGCTTCCGAGCATGCGTCAAATTGTTTCTGAGCATGCGTGATTTTTTGCGCGTCCGAATTGCATACAGACAATCGCATTTTCGGATAGTAACTTTTCCCGAACGAAAAATAGAGAACATGTTCTCAATCTTTTGCTGGCTGGAATTCCGCCAGTAAAAGACCGATGGAGCATACACACGGTCGCGTTTCCCAACAAAAAGCTCTCAATTGAGTTTTGCTGGCGGCATTTCCGATTGTGTGTACGCGGCATAACTCTATTGGGGTTGATTTACTAATAGAGTTGAGGCTGGTAACTTTGCATAGTGAATGTTCACTTTGAGTCAGTGTTAGTAATTAAGATAAACCTGTCTTTACTTTGAACCCCAAATCATATGCAAGGGTAGTTAAAAAAAACACAGGCTTTTTAAAAGAACCTGACTGATTTGAAGGGAACACACCTTCTTTCACACCATGTTTACTAAGCTTAGTAAACATATACCTTGCAAAGTGAAAACGCACTTTGCACAGTGAACAGTTTGTTAGTAAATTAGCCCCATTGCATGCCATACATAGAAAGGTTGATTTACTAAAGGAGTAGAGGCAGCCTGATTCAGAAAATGTATATTTATTTTGCTATTTTTTTATTATTTCAATTAACTAATCATGTGCTAACCATTTTTTTCCATTTGCCTTGCACATGGTAGAATATTCAAAATAACCGTATTAATTAAATGCTGCGAAAGTAACGTTCACTTTGCTAAATTAACATCCTTTTCTCCCCTATTAAATTACATCACAGTGTATAAATATAAAAAATACTACTTAAATATAGTATACTGTAGAAGTATATTATTGTAGCAGTACAGTACTGTAGTATACTGTATGCTCTTAATTGCTTCAGCCCCAGAAGATTTTACCCCCTTCCTGACCAGATCACTTTTTACAATTTGGCACTGCGTCGCTTTAACTGACAATTGCGTGGTTGTGCGATGCTGTACCCAAACAAAATTTGCGTCCTTTTTTTCCCCACAAATAGAGCTTTATTTTGGTGGTATTTGATCAACTTGAATCAAACTTTTTTTTCCGCTATAAACAAAAGAAGAGCGACAATTTTGAAAAAAACACAATATCTTTTACTTTTTGCTATAATAAATATCCCACGTTTATTTTCAAAAAAACATTTTCTTTCCTCAGTTTAGGCCGATATGTATTCTTCTACATATTTTTGGTAAAAAAAAAATCGCAATAAGTATATATTGATTGGTTTGCGCAAAAGTTATATCGTCTACAAAATAGGGGATAGATTTATGGCATTTTTATTATTATTTATTTTTCTACTAGTAATGGCGGCGATCTGCGATTTTTATTGGGACTGCGATATTGCGGGGGACAAATTGGACACTTGACACATTTTTGGGACCATTGACAATTATACAGCAATCAGTGCTATAAAAATGCACTGATTACTGTAAAAATATCACTGGCAGGGAAAGGATTAAAACTAGGGGACGATCAAGGGGTTAACTGTGTTCCCTCTCTGTGTTCTAACTGTAGGGGGGATGGGATTTGGTAGGGTAAGAGAGAGATCGGTGTTCATACTTTGTATGAACACACCATCAGTCTCTTCCCCCACTCAGAGAACTGGGATCTGTGTGTTTACACACACAGATCCTGGTTCTCGATGTGTCACGAGCAAACACGGGAGCCCAGCGGTCATCGCGCCCGCCGGGCACTCGCATCGGCTGTGGGGGGCGAGCGGTGCCGCATCCCTAGTGGCCACAGGGCGAAGTGACGTAACATAACGTAATTTCGCCCAGTTGTGCCATTCTGTCACAATAAAACTGCAGCAGCTGGTCGGCAAGTGGTGAAATATGTGGACAATAAAAAAAACCTTTGACTCAAATTTAATACTCCTAAAATGTTTGATACTAAACAGACTATCTCATATTATGTAGCTATTATATGAACAGTGACAGAAGTAGTATTAGAGCCACATATGCAGGTGTTATTAAATAAAACTTTTTTTTCTATTATTTAGAAAGATCTTCCATCAGTTGTAACAGATGTAGTGGTAAGCATGATGTTTTGTGTTTGGAGTGTCTATATAAAATATGCAATGGTACGACACTGTAACACTACACACAGTTTTGTCAGGTGTGTGTAGTGAGCATATTGTAAAACCACAGGCTATTGTGTCCTGCTTTCCCTTGGTAAAGGGGAACTTGGAACGTGGCGACCGAGCTCCAAGATGGACCCTTAACACAGGAGCTCCGCCCGTCCGCAATCCACAGCCATCCAAGCCCACCGGCACCATCCACGGCCCTGCACACCGCCATCGCATCCCCATTAACCCGCTACACAGCATAATGATGACCACAGCAGCCGCAGAAACTGTGAAGCTTCTTTATGGCAGCCCCACGCGGGCTACAACAAAATGGCAGTGGCGCTCGGGAACAACGGCCTGAACACAGGGCCGCAGCGCACAACGGCAGCAGTGGGATGCCTTCCACATCATCCTCCACAGCCAAGCCACACAGTGAGTTATCCTCTGGTTCGCCCAGCCCCTCTACGAGAAGCCCAGCGAAATCCAAGCCGGGAAGGGACTCTCCAGCTTGGCCGCAGGCTGACCCAGATATCGAGATAAGCGGGCCACAACATATTACCACAGCCCAGAAGGCACATGAGGGAGATCCCATAGCTGACTTTCCAACATCAGACAGACCCATTTCAGACACAATGCAGAAAGAAATGCTACTGTCTTTGCGGTCCTCACTACAAGCTGACATGGTCAGAGGGAACAATAAGTGCTTGGATCATGTTGAAAGAAAGATGGAGGAATATACAGCCTCATACAACATGATGGTAGAGGCCCATACAGCACAGGGAGAAGCCATAACATGGATGAAAGACAAAATCGCAGACCTTGAGGACAGATCCAGAAGGAGTCTGTTCCCCCTAACCAGCTCCTGCAATATGCCCACATCCTGTTCTCTACACTAGTGCCAGCGCTGACAGCACAAGACCTTATAGTGGACAGGATCCACCCAAACCCTCCTTTCTCCCTGAAGAGACCCCAGGGGATGTACTATTAAGAGTTCACTACTACCATGTAAAGGAACAAATACTGCAAGCGTCACATAAACCAGAAAACATCCCCCCGCAATACGCCACTTTACGGTTATGACCTCTCCAGGCACACACTGCAATGACGCAGTAACCTGGCGACAATCACTAAGGCTCTAAGGAACCACAAAATCCTCCATAAGTGAAAATATCTAGTGACACTCTCCATCACCACACAAGGGGGTCACGACATCAGTCTCAACCTTGGAGGATGGGATCACTGCCCTATGGAAATGGGACATACTCCCTGTCCAGGCCTCACTACATTCACCTTCATTAGGACCACAATCAATATAAAATGAGTGGCAAGTAGTATCTCATAAGTGCTCCAACAAGAAAAGCGCCAGTGGAAGCTCTTAGAGAAACCACACAACTACCCATGCATATCTCAATTTATAGGAGATAACAGTTTATTTTCTCCTCTTCCCAGTAGCAGCTACATCTGCACGCAGATCCCTTACAAGATCCATTTCTTATATTTCTTATATTGACTTTTTATGTTTTTTGTTCCTTTTGTTGTTTACTCGATATACACAGTCATACCCGAAGCAATTTATACTCATCTACTGAAGAAAACACGACTCAGATACCTTCTCCACATTGTACTAAACCATACCAGGGCAAACCCTGAGGACCCAGTAAGTACCTACACTACACAATCATACAGCAGAATGTACCACACCTACAATGACGATTACATGCCTTTCAATTAACGCCCAAGGTCTAAATCACCCAGCAAAAAGATTTTCACTGTGGAAAGAAGCATGCAAACAGAAGGCAGACATCCTCTGTGTGCAGGAAACTCACTTTCAACTAAACAAAATTCCGAATTGTTCACACAAAAACTATCCACATATATTTATGACTTGTACACCCAACCACAAGAAAGGAGGAGTACTAATAGCCATAAAAAATTCCCTCTCCTTCCAACCTAAGGAGACTTTCCTGAATGAAGGGGGCAGATACATAATTGCAGCTGGGGACATCAACTCCAAACCATACATGCTAGCTACACTATATTCCCAGAACTCCCACCAACTTCGATTAATAAGAAAGGTACTCAAAAAAGCCAACTCTATGAAATATGGAAACCTCTTGATATGTGGAGGCTTTAACTTGACTTCAGATCCATCACTGGACACCACCACAAGTAAACCCAATGGTACAGCGTCCCTTCAGGTATTACTCCACACTGAGGAACTGTTCGACACATGGAGATGCCTTCACGCTAATGAAAAAGACTACACCTTTTTCTCACATATACATTGCTCATATTCACGCATTGACATGTTGCTGATTGATATGTTCTACAACAAGTAGAAATCAATCAAATACATGACATTACATGATCAGACCATGCTGCCATATCTATGTCTGTTAAAGAACAGGGAGTCTCCTCTTCATCCCCCATCTGGCGCTGTAATGTTCGACTTCCACAAGAACCCCAAACCCACACAAAAATCTCTCAGCATCTCCAGGACTTTTTCCTAGACAACGCATCGTCGGTAAATTACCCATATATCCTATGGAATGCCCAAAAGGCCTTTATGAGGGACATATTCATCCAATTAGGGGACAAAGAAAAAAAAACGTTACACGTCAAAAAGTAATACCTTGTTATCTGAAATTCACAATACAGAAACTCAAAACATAAAGTGGTCTACAGCGACATTAACAAACACACACCAAACTCAGAGAGAATCTGAGAACACCTCTCCCAACAGTATGACAAAGATCTTAGACTCTTACAGCTAAACTACTACGCAAACGCAAATGTCAACAGAGCAGGCAAATACTTGGCAAATAGATTGAAGGCAGCATGCACAAAATCCAGAATAGCATACCTGAAACACCCTACCCTACACCACAAAATCACTAACCCACAAGCCATAGCAAATCAATTTGCCGAAAACTATGGCGCACTATAGAACTTTCACGAAGATCCCACCATGCCTCAACCAACCACAGAGAAAATACAAAAATTCCTACAGGGACTAAACCTTCCATCTCTCTCCAAACATCAACTTAACGAATTAAATGCCCCATTCACAACCCAAGAAATAGAACTAGTCATAAACACACTATGAAACGGTAAATCACCAGGACCGGATGGCTTCCCCAACAAATATTTCAAGACATTTAAAAACATACTATCTCCACACATGCGAATAGTCTTTAAAAAAGCTTCAGACTCATCAACTTTTCCCCAAGAGATGCTGAGAGCACATACAGTAACCCTACCCAAATCGGAAAAAGATCCCAATACACCAGCCAACTTTTAACTAATATGATATCCCTTCTCAACTCAGACATCAAAATATATGCAAAACTACTGGAATATCATTCCCTCAATTATTCAACATGACCAGATGGGATTTGTGAAGGGCAGACAAACCTCAGATGCAACTAAAAGAATCATAAATGTGATACACCATGCCGAAAAGAGTCGAATGCCTTCTCTGCTGCTGTTTATAGAGGCAGAGAAGGCATTCAACAGGGTCCATTTGGACCTACATGAAAATGGTATTGTCCAAGTTTGGCTTCAAGGGATCTAGACTAACAGCTATTTTAGCTCTGTACTGATGCCCATCTTCACAGGTATACTTAGCTGGCTTCCTATCAACACGCTTGTAACATATCAAATGGGGCCCACCAGGGGTGCGCCCTGCCACTGACCATCTTTAATCTAATGATCGAACCACTGGTCGAAACAGTTAGGACACATCCCTTGATTACAGGTTTCCAGTTTGGCTCTAGCATGCACTCTATAAACTTATTTGCGGACAATGTCATTCTACTATTAACCAACCCGCTCACATCCCTAGAACAGGCCCACAGAACGGATTTCGGTGATGTCTTGTATTACAAAGTTAACTTCACTAAATCTCTAATTCTAGATGTAGGAGTGGGGGATGGGCTCCACTGCCACCATACATACTTTTAAGTTTACTCTTTTCAAATGTGAGTTTTTTACCTCATTACATTTCTAATTTTGTATACGAAATTACGCTATGTGGCCTTCCTTTTTTCCCCTTTCTTTGATATACATGTGAATATATGGGAGAAACCATCCATTTGTCTGTATGGAAATACCTTCTATGGAGATCACTACCCCAATGAATGTATGAGGAGTTGGTTTACGTGTCAAAGGTTTCCAGATCCAATGTTTTCAACTTCGGCATTTGCCAATACAAGATTGTTTGACTCTTGAGTTCAAACCATCTGTTAAGCCATTATCCTATCAGTGGTGGGATACTCATTTTCACATATTATCTCATCACTCATTCATTATTTTTTGATGTTTTAATGATGTTATGAACATTTGGTATCTGTCCCTTTAAGGAAATTCAGTTTCACTACATATTCCATTTCACCTATGGACTTTATGTTTATTTAAACCACTTGTTCTTTTCTTGATTTACTTATATCACTGTGTTTCTATTTTCACTAACCATTGTGAGATCCATTCAATGATCTTTGTTCATTTAAAGGTTTTAGCGCTTCACTTTTTACTTTTATAGACGTAGGAGTACCACCTTCCATACAAAATACACTATAAAAACAACTCCCGTATACGTGGAGTAAGAACGGTATCACCTACCTAGGAATTACGCTGACAAATACAATCTCTGCACTAGTTAAAGCTAACATGAATCCGCTGACTGCCAAACTGGAAACCTAACTAAAAGAAATGTTGTAAAAATAACTATCTTGGCTAGGCAAAATATCAGCCTTCAAAATGTCAATCTTGCCACAAAACCCTGTCCAACCTAACCTGGAAATACATTTGGGATGGCAAAAAAGCGTGGCAGGACTAGTGGACTTTCATGACTATCTCTGGGCAGATAGACTGGACCACATTAAACACTGGTTATATAAGTGTATTACACCACTATGGTAGACATAGAAAAGACAAAATCCCCAATGAATGACCTAACAACACTACTCATGGGTGACATCTGGATACCATGGGACACGCAAACTCTATCCCCTCCTATTCAGATTTCACTGATGGCGTGGAGATTCCTCCTAAACCAGAAACACACTGATACATGTGAGATAGGTTACAAGCTAACATTGGACCTCCTAGAAACAAAAATTCCTGTTATCGGTTAAGGACCTGGTAACTCATGACATCACACACATATCAGACCTCTATAATGGACTTCAGCCTAAATCCGCAGAACAAATAATTACACAGTATCAATTGCTGAATAAAAAGCTATTCTTATGTTTACGAATAGCACATTTCCTCAAATCTCATCCAAGTCCAAAGATAAAAATACCATCCAAAGTATGGCAATATTTACTCAACCCCCAAACACAACTTAAAAGGAATCTCATTATTTTACATCCTCATCCACAACAAACTAGTATTTAAGAAAACTAAAGCAATGGGTAAGTGGGAGACAAACAATGGCAACATACTTTCAGAGAAACACACAAAGCTTCACACTGTGTTAAACACTGGGAACTGATGATCAAAATGGCAAATAGATGGCAAATAGACGTCACAATGCTGGAGGAGCTGCAGACAAATTGGACACTTATTACATATGTTCTGGCAGTGCCGAAATATAACAAGTCTATGGAACCGAATAGTCCAGCTAATTTCCTCCCTCACAGGAATTTTACCCCCCCCCCCCGACCCAGCACTAGCAATCCTTCACTTAGGCATAGAGAAATTTCCACCCAATTTCAGACCAGTCATTACCCACATTCTCATAGAGACCCACATATTGATACTTCGCAATTGGAAGAAATCTCTCAGATGTTACAAGAGCAGTCCACAGACTTTTGAGTGACTCATGCCAATTAATGCACTGCAAAATGTTTGACAAACATTGGTCTATATGGACAAAACCTGACAACTGCATGTAAAGCCTCTTTGGCCCGTAGATTTTCTACTTACTTTCGATTCCTTCTACTGATTAGTTAATGATCTGTTATTGCTAACCACTCAATGATCTCATACGGATTACTGTGTATATATCGAACTGTCTTATTTATTCAAAATGTCCTTATTGATCTGTTAAATATCTAAAAAAATCTATTAAAAAAAGAGTAAAGGGGAACTTAATCTAAATGGTCCATTTGACGAACTGATTCTCATAATAAAAGTAATATTGTGCCATATATGTTTTTTTTTTGAATGCCAGTGTAACCAGATACACTTTTCCCCAGGATTTATTGCTGCCTGAAGTTGCTACAGTGCTGGTAAGAAAATATGTTTGAATTTAAGTCTACAAAGAATTCTGTATTTAGAAAAACATTCTAGTTTACTTCCCCACAAAGAGCATGCAGCCAGTACAAACAGATCTTATGAGCTACTTTATTGTTCAGTGATTAGCATAGTAGCTATACTACTCATAGAATAAATGGTAAGCAAGTATACCCTATTTCTGCCAACACAGGCTTCCTCTGTAAAACACATAAAACCTTGTAAAATGTAAAATGCACATTTCCAATGATCATCAAGGCTGATTAAAAAAATAAAAATAAAAAAAACAATACTCGAGCATGTTAGCATAAAAAAGAGTAACATTCCTGGCTTTAGCTGAAAAATTAGACCATTTAAAAAGATTACTTTTTTTTTTCTTTACTAAATCTGCCACAAACATTACATCAAAATAAGGCTATATGTTTGCAACAATTGAAGTCTCCAAAAAAAAGAATGCATTATCTTTTCCGTACCTTCTCCTGTATGTGATGCCTATAACCAATCAAGATATTGCTATAACAGATTTCTTGCATTTTATATGGATACCTAGAACATAAGCAATGCTTCTTAACAACAAAACAAATTTGTAAAGCTGTATTAAAGAAAAAACATATATGTGGTTTAAATGTTTAAATAATTGTCGCTAATTATTTTTGGTGTGATGTTATATACATATTTTGAAGTTTGGAAGAATATTACTTTATACTAAGATAGCAAAGTGATCTAAAATAAATATATAACACATATTTAATACCCAAAACACTAACAAGGAAAACTGTATATCATGTCTAAACAATTGAGAATATACATTCTTATCTTTTTTGTAGAAAATTCTTGAACATATAGAAGATGTTAAGGCTGTTGCATGTGATGTACTAGTAAGTAATAACATAAAAGTTCAAAAACCAAACATGTCAAGAAATAATATTTTCAACAGAAACTCATACATTCAATGATGCACTGATTGTTTTTATAACTAGAGTTTCACTCATAATTTTAAAAGAATTTGGGTTTCTACTCACAACTGTTTTTTTTTTTTTCATGTTATATTTATTGGTTTCTCTCTCTTCTTTAGGAAGATATCCTGCCAAAAGTTGCAGACATACTGGTAAGAAGGCATACAATTTCATTATTGATATAAAAGCTATTGTACATTAATTAAATGTGAAATACACATGGGTACTGGCAATCTGACTCGGATACTGACTTTTTATATTTCTCAGTAATTCTCAAAATGTTCAATCTCCTCCCCTGACCATTACAATTTCAAATGATGATGTCATACTTACCCTATGTAGTCCCTTTAAAAATAGAATACTCAAAACCATATCACAGTCCAGCTGCAAGAGAGTAATGCCTTCACAAGAAAATATCACTCTGAAATTCTACAAAAGATTAAAAAAGGCTATAGGAGTTATTCAATCCACACATGTTTATCCAAAACTCTGTCCCAAAAACCTGTCAAAAAAATAATATTGTCATTGTCACTACAGCCATGTATGTTATAACCTGGAAAATATGCTGGAAAGACTGATGGCAGTGAATATTTGTACTCTGGTTATGTAGGCTGGTCTAATATGTTGCAAAATAATCTATGACCTAAATTTCAAGTATATTCTTGAGTTATTTAAATCTCAGGACTTCTTTCTACCTGGCAATCCTCAACATTGTGTACTTTTTTGAGAACCTTATTATGCGCAGATGAATTGAAAAAAATATACATTTCCACGCTCTCCTAACCCTTACCAATCCCCACATTACCCACTCCAATCATTGCTGTGTTCTGGACCAATTTGCCCAATTCTGAGGCCTTAAAGTGGTATTAAACCCAAAAGCAAACAATTACTAATTTTCAGCTTACCATTTCTAAGACTTGATGGCTGCTTTCATGGTCTTTTGTTTTCATTTGGCAATCCTACCTGTAAATCTGTTTAAAAAAGAACAACCTCCTCAACAGAATGTATCAGTTACAGAGATTAGACAAACCATTTAACACTAGCAGGTATGCTTACAATTATCAACTTTTATTTAGTTACGCATGTAAAACCTTTATCTTAAGAGGAAAAACTACTTATAAAGTATTAGCTGGAACTTGGCTTCAATTTGTTAGTGCATCTAAATCTGCTAGTGCATCTAACACTCTCCTCAGACTCACAATGCTGCTGTCTTAAGGTGTACCCTATGCTCATTCACCCAGAGGGGGGGGGGGGGGGGCACTCTAATACACAAGATATGTTACTGACCAGATCACTAGGGGAAAACAGAGGGAAAAAGCCTAGGAAAAGAAAACAGATGCACCCACCACATCTAGTAAATAATAAGCTGCAGTATAATACATTTTAGGTTAGGGGTTTAATACTCCTTTAAGAATAATCAGGTCAAATCTGCATCTCTGAATGTTTTCCTTCCTTCAAAGGTTGTATTTCATATTTAATCATAATTTCCCCATTGCCTGAGTGACTTCATCACTGGTATATTTATGGATTAAGCTCGCCCCACATTATGCATCCCTCTTTGGTGCAACTGATTGCCCTTCAATTAGATCTTATCTCCTGGGGAACTAGGACTTCCCTTCTCTTTCCTGGACAGGCCACATCAACGCAGTGAAAGTGACTGTGTTGCCTAAGATCTTACTTTAAGACTCTGCCAAACAAAAAGAAAAACTCTAGTTCCACTGCACTATCTGTGAATACTTTAGAGCTGCATCGTTACATTTATACAGGCTCATAAACAACAGAGGATTGCACTATCCACTCTTTTTGCACAAAAACTGCAAGGTGAATTGGGTGTCCACCACAATAAGAACCTCTTCAGGCTGCTTAGCTTCCGCAACTTACCTTGCTACATGCAACCAGGGACTCTCCTCTTTGAGTTTTTCTAGAACTTAGGAACTGTGGCCAAATCCTGTTTACAGACCTACTCTGCAATTCCACTCATCACTCTTCTCGGCCCTCAGTCCTTCACAGTATGAAAGTAATGGATACCTCAGTAACCTAATGTCCCCGCTCTTACCCCTATTGCGGATAGTCTTTTCCAGCTGGGGATGGGGATCCTAGGTCCTTTGCTTGGCGGACCTGGTATGCAGCACCACATTTTTACCTCCCCACGCTTTCTGTCTTGATCAGATTTACAGGAGCACCATGATGCTCCCCGGAAGGAGTACTATAGATACCTATTAAGCGATAGATCTCCTCCCTTACTCAAAACACAGAACTCACCTATACTAAATGGATCTTTGACCATATTTGCCTTTATTCGCTGGGGTCCCCCAAACTGATCTCAACTCTACACTTGACTCTTAATTGGTCATTTGTTGCAGTCCTTCCACACATATGTTAGGAACTGGGAACACTAGTCCCCAGTGCTAACCAAAAAATAACAGCCATCCTATCAGACCTCGATAAATGAGAGTTATTCACTGCACATACTTACATGGTTAAAGCCCAGTTAAATCTAAGTTATTTATTACTGCAGGCAAGCCAAACATACATTGATAAATATGCTTGTAGATTAGTTTTTTTTTACAATACTTTGTGTTCCAGAAAATATTAAAATACCCTGTGCTGCAAAACTCTTTAGAGTCAGACCACTGCTCTCACATATAATGCATTGGTCTGTTTGTCCAGCAGTCCAACACATCCCCTGCAAACTGCTACAATTAAAGTATAACTAAAGGCAACTATTTTTTTTTTTTTAGATTTAGATAGAGAGGTTAGCACCACCATCGGGTTTTTATTGCTATCTGTGTCCCTATTGTCCTGATTGCCAATGTCACTAGGACTGAAAGTGAGGGTAATTTCAATTGTCCAGAGTGCAGCATAAACCTCATCCATATTCATGCATAGGCAGCCTAACTGCTTTACAGTGATACATGTCTGAATTGGGCGTGAGTATTATAAGTAGAAATTTGGGAGATGAGTTTGAATTTAGACATCATCGGTGCAAAAGTAAATGTAGACACACTTGCCTTTTTATATACTAGAGTAAAGCAAATGTCATGTTTTTATTTATTTTTTAAACTAGAGTCTTGGAGGTGAAATTTTGGATCGTGTTTTGGTAAGGGTCATTTAAAGAATTACAGTTATCCGGTTTATTGATTTTCAACATTTGTTATAAAAAGTACCATATCTTAATTTTCCTAGAGTGACCTAGGGCTTGCAGAAACCAGACCAGTCCACACTGTGGCCTAGAGAAAAAAGAAATACATGTAAGTATTTGTAACATTTTGGATTAATAATTGGTGCAGAAGAGTTGTATGAAAAGATGCAACCTGTTAGTTCATAAATCTTACAAATATCTCAAAGCAGCAATGGTGTAGCAATAAATACTCATGTAGAATAAGTGCCCTGAAAGAATGGGGCTCAGTCACAGAATTTTCCGAGACATAACCAACCTCAATAAATGTGCTTTTTATCCTGTTGACTGCACTGAATTGCCTCATCTTATGGAAATATGTAATTAAGGAATACTACTTATGTGAATATAGCAACATTTTTGTTTTTTTAAATGCACTGGATGGTAAAGTTGTAAGTAAATATTATACGAATAGTGCAGTGAAAAGAATCCTGTAGTGAGAGAAACATGGACTCTACCACTAGATAATATTGGTCAATAACATGCCTTTTGTATTCTCTTGTAGGAAAAGATTGCCTGAGCTTGCCAAATCATCGTGTAATCACATTTGTTTTATTATTTTTTGTTTATATATTCACCAAATAAAATGGATCAAGCTGTGTGTTTGAATTAGTACCTTTTTCCTCTTTTGTTTGAAGTTTATAGACATATTACCCTGACCTGTTATGCCGTGTACACACAGTCGGACATTCCGACAGAAAAAATCAGATGGGAGATTTTCATTGTATATTCCGAACGTGTGTATGCCCCATCGGACTTTTTCTGTCGAAAATTCAGACAGACTTAGATAGAGAACATGTTCTAAATTTTTCTGCCGGAAAAAATTTCTAGCGGAAAAAACGCTCGTCTGTATGCTGTTCCGACGCAGTGGCTATTAAACTTCCCTTTTCTAGTGCCGCCGTACGTGTTGTACGTCACTGCATTCTTGACGGTCGGAATTTGGTGTGACCGTGTGTATGCAAGACAGCTTGAGCGGAATTCCATCAGAATTCCGTCGGAAAAACCTTCAGAGTTTATTCTGACGGGAAAACAGGTCGTGTGAACAGGGCATAAGAATGCCACATGTGAGCTTATTTAATTAGGCAGTTAAATGCAATAGTTGTTTTCAAAGTGCAGTAACCTATCAGAATCTTTTTCTTAGCGAGTTTGTTAATGGATGCTGGTGCATAGTACAGAATCTGCAGAAGGTAACTATACTGCATACAGAAAGCAAAGATGTGTATACAACACATTGACAAACAAGAACAAAAATTGTGGATAAATACTGAGACGAAACAAAGAGCTTAACTTGTTGAGCAATATGGAAATGTAAGGCTGTCCTTAGTTTCCTCAGGAATATGGATGAACAAAAATGACCATCATTTAAAGCATATCTAAACTCAAGAACAAAAATGTAATATATTGCTTACCAGTTCTTAGATGTGGTGGCTGCATTTGTTTTCTTTTTTTATTTCTTTTTATGTTCACCAAGTGATTCTGCCAGTTACACTCTTCCTGTTCTAGGGTGACAACACTTAATCACAGTTCCGTTTTTATAGACTCTGGTAGAAAGATAAGCCTGTGAAGAGATAACACTGCAAAGTTAACAGAACATAGAAATGCATGGCATTTCTGGCAGAATAGTTATTTTTTTACCCTTATACTATATATTGGGGCACATCAACACAAGTAAATGCTTTTATTTGTCACAAATCTACAATAAGTCCAAAAGCATAAAAGCATGAAAAACACAATACTCTATTGATATGGATCCACTATTGGAAAATAATTGTTGCTTAGTCATATGAACATTGATAACCAAAATCCAAATATCAATGCCTTTTTGAGAAAGAAGTAGTGCTCCACAGAAAGACATCTGTCCTGAATAGAAACGTCACACTTGCACATCAACCTGTGAATGGTAATACCATGCTACTTTTTAGTGTTTAGATACACACTTTCCCATCCTTTTTAAAATTTTACGGAACATATTTATCTAACATCAGATGTTAGATTCATAGATGATTAACCACTGTTTTTGCTACTAAAATCACTTAAGATTGATGTGTAAGACATTTACCAATCACAGTATCCATGTGATTGCCCACTTTGCCCACAGAATTTTACCCATAACAGTTTGATAACAATTAGAACCATAAGGATGTGGAACTCCTTTTCACAATCAGTGGTGTCAACAGAAAGTGTTGATTTAAAAAATCTCTTAGATGAACATCTCAGCGATTGTAATATACAGGGATATGGGAAATGATATAGACAGAAAAAAAATGCATGCACATACACATACCTACTCTTAGTTGAACTGGATGGACCAGTGTCTTTATTCAACCTTACAAACTATGAATCTATGTATCCTTTGAAACAACTTGAAGACCAGGCCTTTTTCTGACATTTGTTGCTTACAAGTTAAAATCAGTATTTTTTGCTAGAAAATGAGAACCCCCAAACATTATATATATATATATATATTTAGCAGAGTCCCTAGAGAATAAAATTAAGGTTGTTGCAATATTTTACATCACACTGTATTAGCGCAGCGGTCTTTCAAATTTTGCAATTCTTTTTGAAAAAATACACTTTAACTGCTTGCCGACCGGCTCATGCCGATATACGTTGGCAGAAGGGCACATGCAGGCATATTAACATACCTGTATGTTGCCCTCCGCGAGCTCCATGAGTGTCCTCGGGGATACCCACGATCGTCTCACGGAGAGGAAGAATGGTGAAATTCTGATGTAAACAAGCATTTCCCCATTCTGCTTTGTGACACTGACACTGATCACAGCTCCCTGTAATCCGGAGCAGTGATCAGTGTCGTGTCACACGTAGCCCCTCCCCCCCACAGTTAGAATCACTCCCTAGGACACACTTAACCCCTACAGCGCCCCTAGTGGTTACTCCTTCACTGCCAGTCCCATTTACACAGTAATCAATGCATTTTTAATCGCACTGATCGCTGTATAAATGTGAATGGTCCCAAAATAGCGACAAAAGTGTCCGATCTGTCCACCATAATGTCGCAATCATAATAAAAATCAATGATTGCTGCCATTACTAGTAAAAAATAAATTATTAATAAAAATGCCATAAAACTATCCCCTATTTTGTAGACGCTAATTAATAAACGCTTATTCCGATTTTTTTCCCATAAATATGTAGAAACTGAGGAAAAAACATTTTTTTATATATTTTTTGGGGATATTTATTATAGCAAAAATTTAAAAATACCACCAAAGGAAAGCTCTATTTGTGGGGAAAAAAAGGACTTAAATTTTGTTTGGGAGTCACAACGCACAACCGCGCAATTGTCAGTTAAACCGACACAGTGTTGAATCGCAAAAAGTTTTTGCCAGCTAAATGGTCCAGGGCTGAAGTGGTTAATGAATTTAAAAAAGACAAAACGATAAAGTAGCCAATTTTTTTATATAATGTGAAATATGATGTTACACTGAGTAAATAGATACCTAACATGTCATGCTTTAAAATTGCGCACACTTGTGGAATGGCGACAAACTACAGTACCTAAAAATCTCAATAGGCCACGCGTTAAAAAAAATTCAAGGTTACCTGTTCAGAGTTAAAGAGGAGGTCTTGCACTAGAATTATTGCTCTCGCTCTAATGTTCGCAACAATACTTCAATGAAAACATCCCCTGTGACAGTATTAGGCAGGGACAGGTACTCTTTATGGAGGGATCTGGGGAACTGATCAAAGCCGGAAGCGGACGTGCCGGCTGGTCAATCGGGTCTCCCGGTGGAACAGAAGAGCCCAGGGGAGCGGCGGGAGGGGGGACTTCCCCTCCAAATGCTTGTAATAACAATTGAGCGGCTGCTTAGCTGCATAAGTTGTTATTACAAGAGAGCCGACTGTTGGCTCTAAAAAATGGCAACTGGGTGATGCCTTCAGCTGCAGGCATCACTCCGGTACACCCACTTGAAGCCAATAATGTACAGGTATGTGATTTGCCAGCAAGTGCTTAACAAAGAACAAACATTCCATATTAATAATTATGCTATCAAAATTAGTGTGTGCTGTAAATTGAGGCCAGCATTACTGTTTTTTCTTCCTGGAGGCTGCCATTTTGTTAAAGCTTTGGGCAGTCACTTCCTTACTGGAAAATGTCCCCTTTCCTTGGTCCCAAAAACTATATGTCAAGTTCTGTAATTTAAATATGTACATTTCCATCCTTGATTGTATGCCTTGGCTCAGCTAGTAAGGAAGGCTCACAGAAGGGTCACAGAAGCTTCACAGTGCTGACCTTCTGCCATGAAGGGAAGGAGAGAATGTCAGGGAGATAAAATAAGACACTTGAAATGTAACTCTTTTGTGTCTCCCTGATAGCAGAGTTTGTCCTGTCACCTATCCTGCTTTCCTTTTCTCCTTCCCTAATCTGTGCTCCCTCAGCACAATGGGGGTCATTTAGTACAGCGCCGATAAATGATCCTGCAGTCCTGGAAAATAGTACCCAATTAAGGCCAATTAAGACTTCAACTCTCAGAAACTGTGTGCTAATGTAAATGGAAAGCGGGGCCATTGCCGGCAAACATGCCTGTTAGATCACATATGCAGGAATAGTGGAAGTCAATGGGGCTTGAACCTGCAAAATCCAAAGTTCTCACTGAAGGCTTATATGCAAGTTTTTTGATATAAACAGTGTATGGGGACCTGGGTCCTGCATTAATTGGAAAAAATGTTTTTAAAACTGCAGTTTTTGTTAGGAGCAGTGATTTTATAATGCTTAAAGTGAAACAATAAAAATGTAAAATTCCTTTAAATATTGTGCCTGTAAAGTAGTGCATCTTTCCCGTGCTTATTACTATACCACAGAAAATTTGAATTTCTAAAGGAAAAAATTGCATTCAAAATTGCTTGCAGCTGTAATGAATTGCCGGTTCCCGGCAATATAGAGTAAAAATCAAAGAAAAAACGGTGTAGGTTCCCCCCCCACCAGTCCATACCAGGCCGTTTAAGTCTGGTATCGATATTAAGGGGAACTCCATGCCAAAATAAAAAAAATAACGTAGGGGCTCCCCCAAAATCCATACCAGACCCTTATCAGAGCACACAACCTGGCAGGTCAGAAAAGGGTGTGGGACGAGCGAGCGCCCCCCGAACCATACCAGGCCACATGCCCTCAACACGGGGAAGGTGCTTTGGGGTCCCCCCAAAACACCTCGTCCCCATGTTGATGGGAACAAGGGCCTCATCCCCACAACCCTTGCCCGATGGTTGTGAGGGTCTGCGTGACGGGGGCCGATGTCTGGTGTCTCTTACACAGCCATGGGTCATGACCATCTGTTGATGTCACACGGAAAGCCCGCCCCCTTTATTTTTTGGTAAACAGGGGGCGGGCTTTCCGTGTGATGTGTATGGGTAGGGGTACAATGTAGCTGATACCCATTCACATAGGGGGGGCTGGGAGCTGGGGGCCCCCTTTCTAAAGAGGGCTTCCAGATTCCGATAAGCCAGCAGACCCCCACAACCACCGGGCAAGGGTTGTGGGGATGAGGCCCTTGTCCCCATCAACATGGGGACAAGGTGTTTTGGAGGGGACCCTGGTATGGATTTTGGGGGACCCCGACACCATTTTTTTTTATTTTGGCGTGGGGGGTCCCCTCCGGGTCCATACTAGACTAGAAGAGCCTGGTACCCCATGCAGTTTTTTAGTGATTTTTTTGGGCTGATAGTTTTTTTTACTTTCAGTGGGGAAGCCGCTGACAGCTGATGACTCATTGGTTGTTAATGATGCAGCGGCTGGCTTCCCGGCCCCCAAGTTAGCAACCAGCTATATACAGTGTTAAAATAAGAACCGCAAAACACATCAAAAATCGCATCACAAACGCAACAGTTGCATTTCTGGTGTGGTTCCATTGAAATCTATTACCCGCAAATCGCGTGAAAAAAGTCCCCGTCCATTTCCAAAAACGCACTGGCCACAAAACGCATGGATGTGAACTAGTACCATAGGAAACCATGTTAAATGGACTGTAGAGTGTTTCTGCTAACTGCAAAACTCACTAAAAAATGCATAGGTGTGAACCTAGGGTCAGGGCCAGTTCACACTGGAGCGATGCAGGAACCCTGCGAATCCAGTGCAGGTTCCAGCATCGCATACAACTCGCAGGCATGTCACACTGCCATATGCGAACTGCTGGGAGTGTCAGTAGAAAGCTAATGACACCCCCAAATCAGTTTGCATATCACAGAGTGAACTGCAAATTCAGATAACACTCATGCAATCTGATTCTGCTGCGGACCAAAAAAAAGGTCCTGTGCGAGTTTGTTCCAAATGCGATGCAAATTCAACCATACAATCTGTATGGCTGAGTTTGCATCACACAGGCATCACATGTGATTTGCAGTGCGGGCAAATCACATCTGATGTCGGACAGCACAGCAGTGTGAACCGGCCCTAAGGCCCCTTTCACACTTGTGCGACTTGTCCATAGACCTCAAGATCACACTGGAATTGCTTTAAATCACATAAAATTTGCGACCTAAAGCGCTGCAAAATCAAAGGACTTTCAGGTCGCATAAGTGTGAAAGGGGCCTTATGGACCTCAAGTTGTATGAAAAGTCGGGCAAGTGTGAAAGGAACATAATGATATTCATTGATAACACCTTTGCATTAGGCCCCATTTGTACTTGTGCAACCAATGCCTGTGTAATCTTGCAGTATATGGGCCTCAAGTCGCATCAAATCAAACCAAAGTAGTGCAGGGACAAATTTGACCCACATGCAGGATGCACAAATAAGAATAGTGCCTAATTCAAAGGTATTATCCATGAATCTCATTCACACTGCTGCGACCTGAAGGTCACACTATTTTGCTGCCACTTTGCTGCTGCAACTTAGCCCCAACTTCAGGGAATGTGTAATATGGCACCCTATGTACCTTAAGTCACATGAAAGTCACGCCAAAGTAGTACAGGGACTACTTTGAAGTTGTTTCAATTTTAAGTAGCACAGATAGGAATGGTTATCATTGAGAATCATTGGGTACAACTTGTCATACAACTCGGAGGTCCAAATTTGCTGTAGAAATCACCCAACTGTATAACAAGTCATATATATTTTAATAGAAAGGAGCTCTCATTTATTTTTGCATAGTTCTTACTGATTTACATCAGCAGAACAAATGCAGGAAGTGATGTGTGCACATGGGCCAGAAGCAAATGTGTGGTGATGCCAAACAAATTAATGAACCCCACCCACATCAAATCTAACTACCACATCCACCCCCACATTGAGTAAGCACAAATACATATCCTACACCTACCCGGCAAATGAGCAGCACCTCCCCTTTGCTAAAGAGGGACCTTGCCATGTCCACCTAGATGGAGATCCTGACCAGCACAGGTACTTCTGGGTGATTACAATGACTAATTTTTGGGTCATAAGGTGAAACCACTCTCTTGATGGCAGCTGCGAATATTTGATCGCAACCACGATTAGAATTTCTTTCTTTTTGTTTATTTGCAGATATGTGAATCTCTATTTCTAAATATGATATTTGAAGGTAAACTTAAGGGAGTTTGATAATAAATAGTGTCCCTGGTTAAGCAGCAGGTGAATTACAAAGACAAAGGACCAGTTTGAACCCTGGTTCACACTGACAGCGGGTGGAAATCGTGCAAGTTCAGCTGAACTCACACAATTTCATTCCCGCATGTCAGTCCTGACTGCGGGGGGAATTTCGGAGACTTCTGTGCAGGTTTCTGCCCCGAAGTGGCCAAAAAGTAGTACTGAACTGAAACTACTTTTGGAAATTGCGGGGCTGCACCAAATAGAACGGTGCAATTACTGCCAATTTGACATGTCAAATCGCATGTCAAATTGCACCAATGGGAACCAGGACTGACACATACAACATTGCCTATCCATTATGTACATTAATTTACTAGCTTCAAAAAAAAAATTATTTTATCTGCAAGATTATAGAAACATACTTAACAGTCATTATTCTAACAAAGCATTCCAACATTATAATAAAAAAAAAGACATATATTCAAAATATAACACCCACCACCAGCCCATAATCCACACACATACATAGGTGACCATGTTCTGCTGGAAGCTGCATTTCTGTGTACATGATTAACCAATGAGATCAACGAGTAGAAGGTCAGCAGATTCTCCCAAGCCATGTTTGCATGGTCAGACAGGAACAATACACACACAACATTGACAGCATGGCCACATAAATCCACTTTTGATGGGAAAAATGCACAAGAATTTCAGCAAACAGCCCTAGTTGGGCGTTTGTCAATATGCACAATATCATTCCTTCTCTACCACAAATCACAGCAAAAAACCTTGCCTTCTCAGGCCAAACGAACCCCCCCCCCCCTACTACAGCCCTTTATATAAGATAGGCTGTATTGTTAGCACACCAGTATCTTTCAATCTGTCTCTTCATGTATGTCTAAAGTGATTGCACCTGATGAGCAGGAACACATAATACTATTTGCAACTTTGTTAGGCCTTGGCTATGTGCATCAAATCTCCAACTACAGGCCAAAGATCGAAGTCCATTTGCATGCACATAAACAAAGCAACATTTTTCTAAGCATATGTACCCATGCAGTGTAAACCCTACCATTTTAAATGTCCAAGTCCCTGGGCATGATTAGTGCTAACAAACATTAACATCAGTCCTTGGCTGCAATGAGCTTCCAATCTAAAGTCCAAAACTAACTTTGTTACATTAGAGACTATTTCGACAGGAGACAAATAAAATAGCAACATGTCTTTTGATGGTGGTGAGAAACCCACACAGGGAGAACATATAAACTTCAACACAAGCATTAGGATGTTGGGGAATTGAATCAGCAACCCTAGTGCTGCTAGATGGAAGTGCTACCCATTTAGCCAGCAGGCAGCCTCACATATGCTGTCTGCATCTCTGTGGTGTGAACCGGTCCTAAGACCATAGCCATGCTCAGTGTCACAAGCAATATACAATATATTGTCCGAAGTATTGGGATGCCTGCCTTTATATGCACATGAACTTCATTTGGCCCACTCTTTGCAGCTATAACAGCTTCAACTCTTCTGGTAATGCTGTCCACAAGGTTTAGGGGTGTGTCTATAGGAATGTTTGACCATTCTTCCATAAGTGCATACGTGAGGTCAGGCACTGATGTTGGACGAGAAGGCCTGGCTTACAGTCAGGGCCATCTTTATTATGGTTTGGGCCCCTCCCTCCACAGCAGTCCCATGGTGTCCTCAGTTCCCTTTCATGTCACAGCACTCCATTATATTGCAGCTTCTTCACATCACAAGCCCCATTACATTGCAGACATTTTCACATTATAGTGCCACTTTACACATCACAGCACCCCCATTACATTAGAGTCTCCTTCATGTCATAGTGCCCCTTTACACACCCCAATTACATTGCAGCCATTGTCGCATCACAAATTCACATGTATGTGTTTTGGCAGCCCATTCATTTGAATGGGCTGCCATGCCTGCGTTTGCTGCAGGAAAATAAAGGTGCATGCAGCATTTTTAATTTGCAGTGGCCTTGAAATACATTATGCTTTTGCACCATGCAACTTACCTGCAGTTCCTGCACACAAACGTACTGTGTTTTTAAAAGCATGGCCTAAACATCTAAAAACGCAGCAAGTTTGCCGCATGGTCACATGGTGCAGAAGCAGAATGGACAGACAGTGCTATATTTCATTGCTTGATGGGCATAGGTGTGCACGGCCTATTACATAATGTATGTACCTTTTTTTTGCAGGAAACGCAAGCATGGCAGCCTATTCAAATGAATGGGCTGCTGTGCCTGCGCAAATGTGGGCCACCAAAACACATACAGGCTCAAAATAAGCCCATCAAGCAGTTAAATACAGACAGTAATGCCATGTGCTGTAAATTATGCTGTGTGTTCTGTAAAAAAAAAATACAGCCACAGTCTCACTCAGCTTTTTAAACTTTCTACTATTTTACACATATCATGGTGATGGGGAGCAGGAGCCAGGGGAGGAGAAAGAAGACCTACCTTGTCCTCCTGGCAAGCTCAGCTCCAATCAATTCTCCACAAACACTGCTAGTTTCACCAGGCACCAAGCAGCATTCCACTCCACGCCATGGTCTGACTCCTCCTACCGAGGCCTCCACTCCTCCCATCAGGCACACTGTGCACGCATAGCAAGGGGCGGGGCCAGAGCGTCAGTGGAGCTCAAGGCCCCCCCACCCGTGACCCGCTCCTCGATCGAGAAAATGCAGCACTGGCACTGCTGCACTGTGCGCCCGCCACTGATGACAGTGACAGACTGCAGGGCCACCCCCTCCATTAGTAGAGATCCCCAGGACAAACCACCACCCCTCCATTAGTACAGATCCCCCAGGACAAACCAGCCCCTCATTTAGTACAGATCACCCCCAGGACAAACCACCCCCCTACATTAGTAAAGACCCCCCAGGACAAACCACCCTCCCTCCATTAGTACAAATTCCCCCCAGAACAAACCACCCCCTCCATTAGTACAGACCCCCCAGGACAAACCCCCCGCCATTAGTACAGATCATCCCCAAGACAAACCACCCCCCTCTATTAGTACAGATCCCCCCAGGACAAACCACCCCACTCCATTAGTACAGACCCCCCAGGACAAACCCCACTCCATTAGTACAGATCCTCCCAGGACAAACCACCCCCCTCCATTAGTACAGACCCCCCAGGACAAACAGCCCCCTTCCATTAGTACGGACCCCCCAGGACAAACCCCCCTCCATTAGTACAGATCCCCCCAGGACAAACCGCAGCAGGCAGGGGTTAGACACAGAGAGGAGGAGAACACATGTCAGGCATGGACCACCCCCCCAGCGATGTCACTGTGTGGCTGGTCTCTCTCCCCACAGAGGTAGCCGCTCCGATCTCCAGCTGCTTCACTCTCCTTCTCTGATAGGAGGAGGGAGGGGGGTTGGGCTTGGGCAGGAAACACAGCGGCGGCGGTGGTGATCGGCGGAGAGCGCCACCTCTGGACACAGACAAGGAGAGGAGGAGGAGGAGGGAAGGGGAGCACTCTGGCGCTTCAGCGCCACACTTCTGTGGGGCCCGGGTGCACTGCACCCCACGCAACCACCTAGGATCGGCCCTGACAGACTGCCTGTTTGTGTGTGGAGATTTTCAGTGCCGATTTGTGGGCAGAACATGGGCTTAATGGGCAGCTCTGCTTTTGGCCCCAAACAGTGACAGGGCCCTGTGCAGCTGCCCCATTTGCCCAAGGGTAAAAATGACCCTGCTTACAGTCTCTGCTCTAATTCATCCCCAAGGTGTTCTGTTGTGTTGAGGTCAGGACTCTGTGCAGCCCAGTCAAGTTTCTCCACCCCAAACTTACTCATCCATGTCTTTATGGACCTTGCTTTGTGCACTGGTCCAAATCCTTTGGTGGAGGGGATTGTGATGTGAGGTTGTTTTTCAGGGGTTGGGCTTGGCCTCTTAGTTCCAGTGAAGGGAACTCTTAAGGCATCAGCATACCAAGACATTTTGGACAATTTCATGCTCCCAACTTTGTGGGAACAGTTTGGGGATTGCCCCTTCCTGTTAAAACATGACTGTACACCAGTGCACAAAGCAAGGTCCATAAATACATGGATGAGCGCGTTTGGGGTGGAGGAACTTGACTGGCCTACACCCTAACCCGATAGACCACCTTTTGTCTAAATTAGAGCAGAGACTGTGAGCCAGGACTTCTCGTCCAACATCAGTGCCTGGCCTCACAAATGCACTTCTGGAAGAATGGTCAAACATTCCCATAGACACACTAAACCTTGTGGACAGCCTTCCTAAAAGCTGTTCTAGATGCAAAGGGTGGGCCAAATGAATTTTTAACCTTACGGACTAAGACTGGGCTGCCATTAAAGTTCATGTGTGTGTAAAGGCAGGCGTCCCAATGCTTTTGGCTAGATAGTGTATCTGGCAAGATTTACAATGGTGGTGGAACACTCCTACACATACATACTACATTTAGACATAGGTTTAGGACCTGGGAGAAGAGAAAACTTCTCTACATGAAGCAGGATGCTTGGGATTTGAACCCAGACACTCAGGGATGCTAAGCATAAGTTCTAACCTTTAAGCCACAGAGCTTAACCTTAACACCTCCTACACATAGATACACATAAATACTGCATTTCTTTGGACATATAGGTGATGGAATTACATTACTCAAGAGTTATTCTTCTTAATTTATTCTGTGATATTTGGTGGTTCTTTGTGGGTCAGTGTAGAATAGTGATGTTGCCCTCAATTTTTTGGGAATTACATTTTGATTTCTTATGTTGGTACACATATCACTTTTTTTGGGCTCAAATTATGATTATTTGAAAATAATAAAAAGCACAAAAAATTGTGACACATTTTAAATTTGCATCAGCAATGGTATTGTTTGTGGTTTGCAATGACACTTGTGTGAGTTTGGGTAAAGATTGTTGTGAGATGGAGAGTAACAAGTAATAGTGACAGAGAAAAATATATTTTACCTAAAGCATTCTTAAAAACAAATTAGTTGAAGTAGAAGCAACAATGTTGCAAAGGAAAATTTATTTCAGAAAAAGATACATTTCATCTCAACATTAGAAGGATTTATTTGGTAACTGTACCAGTAGAATCAATTGTACCATTAGAATCACTTGCATTGGACTATAATAGCGTTGATTTTCACTCCCAAAAAATGCTCTTTAACACAGCGCTCATTCTGGTATTTACTATAGCGCCCTGTAAAAAAGACATTGGAGCTAAAATGAGAGCTATTTGCAGGTCTGAGCATGCTCAGTTGTGTTGGCACCTAGTTGCACAAAAACAGGGAATTTATCTCTTCTCAGACTTTTAAAGATATTTCAGTGTAGAAATCACTTTTTCACACAGTTTAAAAGCAGATTATCTTTAAATAATATACTGCATATTTCAGTACCATTTAGGCAATCATATCATGCTCTAAACATTATTTACATGTGCACTACTCCAGGTTTTAGCAGAGTAATGCCCTGGCCTGTACACGCGGTCGTACATTCCGACGACAAAATTCATTGCATACACACGGTCGCACAAAGTTGTCAGAAAATGCAATCGTTCTGAACGAGGTGACGTAAAACACGTATGTCGAACTATAAACGGGTCAGCAGCCAATAGCTTTCGTCACTTAATTTAGTCTGAGAATGCGTGGCACTTTGTCCGTCGGAATTGTCTACACACAATTAGAATTTAAACGATCGTATTTTGTTGTCAGAAAATTTTAGATCCTGCTCTCAAACTTTGTGTGTCGGAAATTCCGACGGAAAAAGTCAGATGAAGCCCATATACGATCGGATTTTACGACAACACTATCTGATCACACATTTTCCGTTGGAAATTCTGACCGTGTGTACAGGGCATAAGGGTTTGGGCGCTATTTATTTTCAGGGAACTATAGTAAATTCAATTTTGGGAGTATTTTTTTTAACCAGCGCTATAGTTAATACCATTTTAGCGCTATTTTGCGGTAATTAGTGCTATAGTAAATGACCCCCAGTGTGTCATTCCTGTTGCTTTATTCCCCCTTTAGCAGCAGTAAATCCTAAAGCTGTCAGCTCTTGGGCCTCTAGTGGCTCTGATTTTAGGCACAGTGCCAAGAACAGAGAGCAATTAAGTATGTGCAGAGCATGGTGATACAGTGCTTTACTGAATTTTAAACAGTGTTTTTGACGTTTTTCATAGCTATAGCAGAGTTGCAGAAGGGGCCAGCCTGAAGTGATCTATCAGGACCTAATTTTTCTCAGATTTTTTTATTTTCATTTTAATTCTCTTTATTATTAAAATTATTATTTAATTTAAACATCAAAAAAGAAAGAAATCCATTATGATTTTATCAGCGATTCCCCACTGATTCACTAATGATTGCTATGAAGCTCCATCACACTCACTTTTATTTGTCACAGTGCAAATGAGCAATTAAGGTTGAATTCCTTTTTTTCCATCGTCACCATTTGTCAATAGACTCAGGGCTGCAAAATGTTATCATTACTAAAAAATAACAGAAGTGAATACAGACAGCTTCTGAAAATATCCGAACTGCTACATAAAAATACTCACAGTGTCATTACCCAAATCAAGTCTATACAATATTTGCAAGACGTAGGAGGTTGATTTACTAAAACTGGAGAGTGCAAGATCTGGTGCAGCTATACATGATAGCCAATCAACTTCTAACATCAGCTTGTTTATTTAAGCTTTGACAAAAAACCTGGAAGCTGATTGGCTTCTATGCAGAGCTGCACCAGATTTTGCACTCTCCAGTTTTAGTAATTCAACTCCATAGTTTTTTTGGTAAGCCATCTCATTCAAAAACGTATTATACAATGTAAAACCAAGGTTCTCAAAACGTTAATACAGATAACTTTATTTACATATAGCTGACTTCTTTTACCTGCTTTCTACAAGCTGAAGTTAGAAGCTAACCTGGATTCTGCCTGCTCCAGTTTAGTTACTAGTTTAGTTAGTTACTTGAGCTCTGGAAGATTTTATCCCTTTCATGACCAGGCCAATTTTTACTATAGTACACTGCGCTACTTGATCACCAAAATAACTGGTAATTGGGTGGTCATACAACACTGTACTTAATATCACTATTTTCATATAAATAGAGATTTATTTTGGTGATCATTTGATCATTACTGGGTTTTTTATTTTTACAGATATAAACAAAAAAATATATATTTTATAGTTTCTGCTATAAAACATATCCAATAAAAAAAATAAAAAAATCGAATTTCTTCATAAATTTTGCCCAAAATTAAGACCTTTAAAGACCTCTGAAAAAGCAGCAAGACCGTGAAACGCATTGCCATGGCTACTGGTTTGCTTGGGGTTCAAGATCCCTTCCTGTGAGCATTGTGGCTTCCTCGCAACCTTATGCACATCTGTTTATCCAGCCATTCTCGCACTGTGAGGCTGGTAGGCTGGCATGCTATTACAATCATCTTTACAGTGTCACAGTGAGCTTTGTATACAAATATAACCATAGCGAGGGTATTTTCATTATTTCACAGTGATCTTTTTACCACAGGATAATTTATTTTAAAGAGCCATTTCATTTGTCCTTATGTGCTCAATAAAACTTTTTTATGGACCCTGTGGATACATGTCTTATTTTTGTGAACTGTTTATATAGAAACATACATCAGTCCATCCAGCTGAGCTCTAGCACCATCTAGTGACCACCTACCAACAGCGCTCTTGTTTGTGTGTTTTCTTTACAGTGATCAGTGATAATACTATACACTGTCCCTGTACTAATGACACTAATGGCTGGGAACAGGTTGGCATCTAGGGTGATCAAAGAGTTAAATGTATACCTAACTATGTGATGTGTGCAAAGTGTGCTACTTTTACTAATTGATCAATAAGTTTCTCAATCCTGATTTGTAGGGATGAAAAACACAGAGATTGTTCCCTGTGTACAGTGCACTGGGTTGAATGTGCACAGCCAATCAGCAGGTCCTGGATGTAAATCATTGGTTGGGACTTGCTGGCAGGCTACCGTTGTGTACAATCACAGTGGGTACTAGTGGAGGAGGCACACATGCGTGCCCTAAACTCATGAGTAGGCAACGAATTACAGGTATGTCACTTTGCCTACAGCAGTTGCCAATCTGCAGTACATTGTGGGTGGTCATTAAGTGGTTAAAACTACATTTGAAAAGTAAAGGTTGCTTTGGGTAACAAAGGCTCTGTTACATCCATCATCAGCTTAAAGGGCTTTAAGTAGCAAGGAAAGTTCAAGCAAAACTCTAAAACAAATCAGAAGTGTAGGCCATAACCCATTACTTTGGGGGTCAATTTATAAAAGTGTTGCATCCTGGTGTTTAGGCAGTGTTGCTAATACATTTAGTTTGTCAGGTAGTAACTGTCCTGGCTAATTGTTAGGAGATCCACTGACTTTCCCCTAATTCTGGAATTGCTACACTTTTCTCTTCTGTCACTAGGTGGCATTGTGGCTAGTGACATTAGATTGACAAGGGCAAGGACAGATCATGAATGGATGGGGTGTCCCAGCCAATAGGCAGGGGTTTCTTTAGTCCCTTGGCCTGCTGGGAGAGCCTATTTATTTGGGTGGAGTCAGGTGATCAGGGTTCTGTGCCACCTGGACAGCTGTCTAGATGGACGTGTGTTATGTCGACCCAGGCTGCTAGGCCAGAAGCCTGAGGCCTATCCTGGGGACATCTGGCTGCTAGGCTGCCCAAGCCTATCCAGGAGCAGGAGAAGCAGTGTAGGTTTGGGATTACAGAATTGGAGTCCAACCGAGCTGTGAAGGTTCAGCCGGACAGGGAACTAGTTGTGGTCGGAGGTAAAGTAGGAAGCAGTCTCCACTAAGGAACCATCCACCTTATTACCGGAGACTACAGTGAGTAAGCTTGAACAAGTACTAGAGCAGTCTTCTCACCAGCCGGGGAAGGTAAATAAGTGGGGAAGCTTCAGCGAGTGCCAAGCCAGGGACCCAGCAGGTTAGGGGGGTGACGCTTGAGGAGTATACAGTGGGATAGCTGTGGAAGAGCTCAGGAGATCCGGTGAAGACTGGGATCTGGAAGTCTAGTGAGAGTGAGAGACTGGGAGCTCAGTGATTGAAGACCTACAGTGGAATACTGTGAGATAAGAAATACACTGTTAGGGTGGCACAGTGGTGTAGTGGTTAGCATTCTCGCCTAGCAGTAATAAGCGTCACTGGTTCGAATCCCAACCATGACATTACCTGCCTGGAGTTTGCATGTTCTCCCTGTGCCTGCGTGGGTTTCCTCCGGGTACTCCGGTTTCCTCCCACAATCCAAAGACATGCAGATAGGTTAATTGGCTTCTGTCCAAATTGGTCCTAGTATATGAATGGGGACCTTGGATTGTGGGCTCCTTGAGGGTAGGGACATGTGATGTGAGTGTGCTATGTACAGGGATAGGGACAATTGTAGACACTCACTCAGGTTGAACTGGGTGGACTGGTGTCTTTATTCAACCTTACTAGCTATGAAACTGTTCTGTGTTACTAAGGGTTATGTACAACTACCTTTAGTGACTGTTACAAGTTCAGTGCCATAGGAGACAGCGGCCCTACCTATACAGACGTGGAATCTGGCTGGAGGCCTTTTTCTGTATTGCTGTCTAGCTATAGTGTCTCGGAGTCTGCCAATTAACCTTGCATCTATCTTAGGGTGTCCTGGCCCTAACCCACTCTCCCACAGTTTTTGTTACGAGACAATAAATCTCTTGTTCGCATTCAAAAAGTGACTGGCGCCCATGATTTCATTTTGGATTACACCCACCATGCCTGGTAACCCACTTTACAAGGATGTAATTTCTCCTTAACTCTTGAGGTCACCATTAGGCTTCTGGAGGCCCGGGACTTTGCTACAAAAGATTCACTGTGCATCAGTCTTCCTGAATAATCCCCACAATGTCTCTAGTATGTTTATTTCCTTAGTTTTTTTAGCTCAATCTGATGGCCATAATGTAGTATTTTCTGACGCACATAGAAGAGAAACATATTGGACACATCAATAATTATTTGTGATTAGGGATGAGCCGAACACCCCCGGGTTCGGTTCGCACCAGAACCTTCGAACCGACCGAAAGTTCGCGCGAATTTTCGAACCCTATACGTTATAATGGACGCGAACGTTCGAAATCAAAAGTGCTAATTACAACGGCCAATATGCATGTTAATGTCATAAAACAGGTTTGGGGACCCGGGTCCTGCCCCAGGGGACATATATCAATGCAAAAAGAACTTTTAAAAACTAACGTTTTTTCGGGAGCAGTCATTTTAATGATGCATAAAGTGAAAAAAAAAAAGTGAAATTTTCCTTTAAATATGGTACCTGGGGGGTGTCTAAAGTATGCCTGTGAAGTGGCATGTGTTTCCCGTGTTTAGAACTGTCCTTGCACAAAATGACATTTGTAAAGGAAAAAAAGAAGCCATTTAAAACCACTTGCGGCTTTAGGTTTGTTCTTAAGTAGAATCTGAACAGGTACATTATGAAGTGTAGCTCCATCCCAAAAAAATCTATTTTTAAGCTTTTTGGAGAACATAGGGAGGGGTTATCACCCCTGTAACATTTGCTGTCTTTGCACATCTGTTCAGAACATGTCACCTCACTTTCCGTCCCAATGACAAATGTTTTTGGAAAAAGTGGGGTTTTAATTGAAACAAGGATTGGTGATAAAGTATCAGTAGAGAGGAGATACCTTTTTCCCAAATTAAATCTAACAGGATAGAATTTCCCTTCCTAGGGGTAGATTTCCTCTCACTTCCTGTTTTATCTTTCCATTTGCAAGTAGGAGTCGTTTGTAAGTTGGATGTTTGAAAGTAGGGGCCTGGCGTATATACTCTGCAGAAATTTGCCCTATTAGATGTTGGTGTAGCCACAAGACTGGTGGGCACAGGAATGGGCCCTGCTGTGAGTTAATAGATCAAGATTTGTAATTGCATGCACCTGTTGAACAGGGCAGAAAAATTGGGGGTGGTGGTGGTGGTGGTGGACGGTTTTGCCACAAGACTGTAAGCTCTCACAGTTACTCTTGGTGGGCGCAGGAATGGGCCCTGCTGTGAGTTATTAGATCAAGATTTGTAATTGCAAGCACCTGATGAACAGGGCAGAAAAATTGGGCCTTTGGCGGTGGTGGTGGACGGTGTTGCCACAAGACTGTAGGCTCTCACAGTTACTCTTGGTGGGCGCAGGAATGGGCCCTGCTGTGAGTTATTAGATCAAGATTTGTAATTGCAAGCACCTGATGAACAGGGCAGAAAAATTGGGCCTTTGGCGGTGGTGGTGGACGGTGTTGCCACAAGACTGTAGGCTCTCACAGTTACTCTTGGTGGGCGCAGGAATGGGCCCTGCTGTGAGTTATTAGATCAAGATTTGTAATTGCAAGCACCTGATGAACAGGGCAGAAAAATTGGGCCTTTGGCGGTGGTGGTGGACGGTGTTGCCACAAGACTGTAGGCTCTCACAGTTACTCTTGGTGGGCGCAGGAATGGGCCCTGCTGTGAGTTATTAGATCAAGATTTGTAATTGCAAGCACCTGATGAACAGGGCAGAAAAATTGGGCCTTTGGCGGTGGTGGTGGGCGGTGTTGCCACAAGACTGCAGGCCCTCATAGTTACTCTTGGTGGGCGCAGGAATGGGCCCTGCTGTGAACTATTAGATCAAGATTTGTAATTACCCGCCCCTGTTAAACAGGGGCTGAAAAATTGTGCCTTAGGCACTGGTGCTGGTGCCACAACACTGCAACCCCTCACAGAGACTGTACTTGGAGCACAGCAGTCACACGTGTTGCGAAGCATTTTTTTAAAAAATTGTAAGTACACGCCCCTGTTAAACAGGGGCTGAAAAATTGTGCCTTAGGCACTGGTGCTGGTGCCACAACACTGCAACCCCTCACAGAGACTGTACTTGGAGCACAGCAGTCACACGTGTTGCGAAGCATTTTTTTAAAAAATTGTAAGTACCCGCCCCTGTTAAACAGGGGCTGAAAAATTGTGCCTTAGGCACTGGTGCTGGTGCCACAACACTGCAACCCCTCACAGATACTGTACTTGGAGCACAGCAGTCACACGTGTTGCGAAGCATTTTTTTAAAAAATTGTAAGTACACGCCCCTGTTAAACAGGGGCTGAAAAATTGTGCCTTAGGCACTGGTGCTGGTGCCACAACACTGCAACCCCTCACAGATACTGTACTTGGAGCACAGCAGTCACACGTGTTGCGAAGCATTTTTTTAAAAAATTGTAAGTACACGCCCCTGTTAAACAGGGGCTGAAAAATTGTGCCTTAGGCACTGGTGCTGGTGCCACAACACTGCAACCCCTCACAGATACTGTACTTGGAGCACAGCAGTCACATGTGTTGCGAAGCATTTTTTTAAAAATTGTAAGTACCCGCCCCTGTTAAACAGGGGCTGAAAAATTGTGCCTTAGGCACTGGTGTGGTGGCATGGATCATTGAGGAGGAGGAAGAGGATAGTCAGTGAACATAAGAGGACAGTCACTCAGCATCAGCATAGGCAGTCTTGAAGGGATGTGACATTAAAAATTATTCGGTTATATCCGCCTCAGGTGCCTGGTAGCTGGTGGTGATCCAAGACTGATTCATTTTGATGAAGGTCAGTCGATCAACCGAGGCGGTGGACAGGCGCACCCTATGATCAGTCACAAATCCTCCAGCAGCACTGAATGTGCGTTCGGAAAGAACGCTGGAGGCAGGACAGGCCAGTAGCTCAATTGCATACTGTGCAAGCTCTGGCCAGTGATCCATCCTCAGGACCCAGTAAGCCAGAGGATTTTCGGTGGGAAAGGTGTCCAAGTCTGACCTTGCCCCAAGGTATTCCTGCACCATGTATATCAGACGCTGGCGATGGTTGCTGGAACCGATCATACCTTGGGGCTGCGGACTAAAAAATTGTCTGAACGCATCGGTCAGACGTCCACCTTCCCCACCGCTCCTTCTGCCACTGACCGAAGCCTCAGCAACTCGTCGCCCAGGACCAGGAGTTTGTAGCCTCCCAGTTTCTGGGAACGCGTTGCACAGACCTTTCTGCAAGGCCTCCCTGAGATGTCTCATCCTCTGCTCCCTCTGCGACGGCAAGATAAGGTCCGCAACCTTACCCTTGTACCGCGGATCAAGGAGAGTGGCCAGCCAGTAATGGTCCCTCTCCTTGATCCGAAGAACACGAGGATCCTTCCGCAGGCTTTGCAGGATCAGGGAGGCCATGCAGCGTAGGTTAGCTGAGGCATTCGGTCCGGAGTCTTCTGGGTCACTGAGGATGACATGATCGCCAGCCACCTCCTCCCAGCCACGTACAAGTCCACTGGCTTGTTGGGACTGTACATCATCCCTAAAAGACTGCTGCTGCTGATGCTGAGTGCCAGGCTCCACCTCCATGCTCACACAATCCTCCTCCTCCTCCTCCTCCTCCTCCTCATCCTCTTCCTGTGTGATGGGTGGGACAGAAGGAACACTGTCCGGATAAAGGGGGCCTTGAGAGGCAAGGAAGTCCTCCTCTTCCTGCCTCTGTTCTGCCTCAAGTGCCCTGTCCATTATCCCACGCAGCGTATGCTCCAACAGGTGGACAAGAGGGACAGTGTCACTGATGCATGCACTGTCACTGCTCACCATCCTCGTGGTCTCCTCAAATGGTGAGAGGACAGTGCATGCATCCCTGATCATGCTCCACTGACGTGGGGAAAAAAAACCAAGCTCCCCTGACCCTGTCCTGGTGCCGTAGTCGCAAAGGTACTCATTGATGGCCCTCTGCTGCGTGTGCAGTCGCTGCAGCATGGCCAACGTTGAGTTCCACCTGGTGGGCATGTCACATATTAGGCGGTTCTTGGGCAGGTTCAGCTCCTTTTGCAGCTCAGTCAGCCGAGCACTGGCATTATAAGATCGGCGGAAATGCACACAGACTTTCCTGGCCTGCCTCAGGACATCCTGTAAGCCTGGGAACCTGCCCAAGAACCGCTGCACCACCAGGTTGAGGACGTGAGCCATGCAGGGCACATGGGTGAGCTGCCCCTGTCGCAGGGCGGAGAGGAGGTTGGTGCCATTGTCAGAAACGACCATTCCTGGCTTAAGCTGACGTGGCGTCAACCACCTCTCGGCCTGCCCCTGCAGAGCTGCCAGAACCTCTGGCCCAGTGTGGCTCCTGTCCCCCAAACACACCAGCGCAAGCACGGCATGGCATCTTTTTGCCTGCGTACTTGCGTAGCCCCTTGTACGCCTACGGAGCACCGCTGGTTCCAAGGACAGAGCACTGGAGGAAGAAGAAGAGGAGGGGGTGGAGGAGAGAGGTGTGTCACAACCAGTAGCAGTAGTAGCGTTTTGGAGGCGTGGTGGCGGAACAACCTCCAACACTACTGCACCTTGTCCTGCATCCCTCCCAGCTGCCAATAGAGTGACCCAATGGGCCGTGAAAGAAAGGTACCGTCCCTGTCCATGCCTGCTGGACCATGAGTCAGCGGTAATATGCACCTTACCGCTGACCGCCCTGTCCAGCGAGGCATGGACATTGCCCTCCACGTGCCGGTAGAGAGACGGAATTGCCTTCCGTGAGAAAAAGTGGCGTTTGGGAACCTGCCACTGAGGAACCGCACATTGAACAAACTCACGGAAGGGGGCCGAGTCTACCAACTGAAAAGGCAGCAGTTGAAGTGCTAGCAATTTAGCCAGGCTAGCATTCAACCGCTGGGCATGTGGATGGCTGGGAGTGTACTTCTTTCTACGGTCCAGCAGCTGGGGCAGGGAAATTTGCCTGCTGCAATCGGACGTCGGTGTACTGCAAGTACTTGGTTGTGACACACCTAATTCTACACCTTCAGTCCTCTCAGAGCAGCTTTCAGAGAGGACTGAAGGTGTAGTGGGGATGGAGATCCCAGCTGAGGAGGAGGAAGGAGAGGTCCGCTTAGTTCTTTGGTGTGGGTCTTTTATGTGTGCCTGCCAACGAGCTGCATGGCAGGTCGCCATATGTCTGGTCATGCTTGTGGTGCCCAAGCGGCTGATGTTTTGGCCACGCGAGATACGCTTGAGACAAATATTGCAAATAGCAGTGGTGCGATCTGCTGCACTCGTCTCAAAAAAGGCCCACACCAAAGAACTTTTCTGATAACGTGCAGAGGCAGCGCCCTGCACAGGCGGAGCTCTGCGGTGTTGTACAGTTGCTGTGCTGGCCTCTACCTGGCCTCCAGGGGGCATCCTGCCTCGTTGGACATGTGACGCCGCATCCTCCTCCTCCTCGTCCTCCTCCTCATCCTCTCTCCCTTCAGGCACCCACGTGGAGTCAGTGACCTCATCATCCCCTCCCTCTTCACCACTAGAGCAAACCTGGCAGTAAGCTGCAGCTGGTGGAACAGTACTGCCAGATTCCTCAAGCTGGGTATCATCATCCGAGCCTTCGAATCGTTGGGCATCCTCCTGGAGCATGTACCCAACACTGTGCTCAAAGAGTTCGGGGGACTCCTCAGGAGGACATGGTGGGTCTAGGGAAGGGGTGGCTGATGATGCTCTGTCAGTACCCTGAGCCTGGGTGAGAGAGGATGAGGAGGATGAGGAGGGCTTGGTCATCCATTCTACCAAGCCTTCAGCATGATGCGGCTCCACATGTCCAGCTGCCGAAAACAAAGACGCGCGTGTCCCATGGCCACGTGCTGATGACGATGCACGACCACGTCCACGTCCACGGCCACGTCCACTAGAAACAGAGCCTGCCTGCCCTGTGTTCTTGGCTCTGCACGCTCTGCCTCCCCTTGGCGGTCTTCCAGCCATTGTAGTCGGTAGTCCTGTGGGTGCTGCTGAGAAGAAAATATAGGAGCTCTGTGTGATGCCACTAACACACTAGAAGTCCTATGGGTGCTTCTGCAAAGAAAATAGAGGAGCTCTGTGTGATGCCACTAACACACTAGAAGTCCTGTGGGTGCTGCTGAGAAGAAAATATAGGAGCTCTGTGTGATGCCACTAACACACTAGAAGTCCTATGGGTGCTTCTGCAAAGAAAATAGAGGAGCTCTGTGTGATGCCACTAACACACTAGAAGTCCTGTGGGTGCTTCTGCAAAGAAAATAGAGGAGCTCTGTGTGATGCCACTAACACACTAGAAGTCCTGTGGGTGCTGCTGAGAAGAAAATATAGGAGCTCTGTGTGATGCCACTAACACACTAGAAGTCCTATGGGTGCTTCTGCAAAGAAAATAGAGGAGCTCTGTGTGATGCCACTAACACACTAGAAGTCCTGTGGGTGCTGCTGAGAAGAAAATATAGGAGCTCTGTGTGATGCCACTAACACACTAGAAGTCCTGTGGGTGCTGCTGAGAAGAAAATATAGGAGCTCTGTGTGATGCCACTAACACACTAGAAGTCCTATGGGTGCTTCTGCAAAGAAAATAGAGGAGCTCTGTGTGATGCCACTAACACACTAGAAGTCCTGTGGGTGCTGCTGAGAAGAAAATATAGGAGCTCTGTGTGATGCCACTAACACACTAGAAGTCCTATGGGTGCTTCTGCAAAGAAAATAGAGGAGCTCTGTGTGATGCCACTAACACACTAGAAGTCCTGTGGGTGCTTCTGCAAAGAAAATAGAGGAGCTCTGTGTGATGCCACTAACACACTAGAAGTCCTGTGGGTGCTGCTGAGAAGAAAATATAGGAGCTCTGTGTGATGCCACTAACACACTAGAAGTCCTATGGGTGCTTCTGCAAAGAAAATAGAGGAGCTCTGTGTGATGCCACTAACACACTAGAAGTCCTGTGGGTGCTGCTGAGAAGAAAATATAGGAGCTCTGTGTGATGCCACTAACACACTAGAAGTCCTATGGGTGCTTCTGCAAAGAAAATAGAGGAGCTCTGTGTGATGCCACTAACACACTAGAAGTCCTGTGGGTGCTGCTGAGAAGAAAATATAGGAGCTCTGTGTGATGCCACTAACACACTAGAAGTCCTATGGGTGCTTCTGCAAAGAAAATAGAGGAGCTCTGTGTGATGGGACTAACACACTTCAAGTCCTATGGGTGCTTCTGGGAAGAAAATATAGGTCTGTGTGATGGGACTAACACACTTCAAGTCCTATAGGTGCCTCTGGGAACAAAATATATGATCTCTGTGTGATGGGACTAACACACTTCAAGTCCTATAGGTGCTTCTGGGAAGAAAATGTAGGTCTGTGTGATGGGACTAACACACTTCAAGTCCTATAGGTGCTTCTGGGAAGAAAATGTAGGTCTGTGTGATGGGACTAACACACTTCAAGTCCTATAGGTGCTTCTGGGAACAAAATATATGATCTCTGTGTGATGGGACTAACACACTTCAAGTCCTATAGGTGCTTCTGGGAAGGAAATATAGGTCTGTCTGATGGGACTAACACACTTCAAGTCCTATAGGTGCTTCTGGGAACAAAATATATGATCTCTGTGTGATGGGACTAACACACTTCACGTCCTATAGGTGCTTCTGGGAAGGAAATATAGGTCTGTCTGATGGGACTAACACACTTCAAGTCCTATAGGTGCTTCTGGGAACAAAATATATGATCTCTGTGTGATGGGACTAACACACTTCAAGTCCTATAGGTGCTTCTGGGAAGGAAATATAGGTCTGTCTGATGGGACTAACACACTTCAAGTCTTATAGGTGCTTCTGGGAACAAAATATATGATCTCTGTGTGATGGGACTAACACACTTCAAGTCCTATAGGTGCTTCTGGGAAGGAAATATAGGTCTGTGTGATGGGACTAACACACTTCAAGTCCTATAGGTGCTTCTGGGAACAAAATATATGATCTCTGTGTGATGGGACTAACACACTTCAAGTCCTATAGGTGCTTCTGGGAACAAAATATATGATCTCTGTGTGATGGGACTAACACACTTCAAGTCCTATAGGTGCTTCTGGGAAGGAAATATAGGTCTGTGTGATGGGACTAACACACTTCAAGTCCTATAGGTGCTTCTGGGAACAAAATATAGGATCTCTGTGTGATGGGACTAACACACTTTAAGTCCTATGGGTGCTTCTGGGAAGAAAATGTAGGTCTGTGTGATGGGACTAACACACTTCAAGTCCTATAGGTGCTTCTGGGAACAAAATATAGGATCTCTGTGTGATGGGACTAACACACTTCAAGTCCTATAGGTGCTTCTGGGAAGAAAATGTAGGTCTGTGTGATGGGACTAACACACTTCAAGTCCTATAGGTGCTTCTGGGAACAAAATATATGATCTCTGTGTGATGGGACTAACACACTTCAAGTCCTATAGGTGCTTCTGGGAAGGAAATATATGTCTGTCTGATGGGACTAACACACTTCAAGTCCTATAGGTGCTTCTGGGAACAAAATATATGATCTCTGTGTGATGGGACTAACACACTTCAAGTCCTATAGGTGCTTCTGGGAAGGAAATATAGGTCTGTCTGATGGGACTAACACACTTCAAGTCCTATAGGTGCTTCTGGGAACAAAATATATGATCTCTGTGTGATGGGACTAACACACTTCAAGTCCTATAGGTGCTTCTGGGAAGGAAATATAGGTCTGTCTGATGGGACTAACACACTTCAAGTCCTATAGGTGCTTCTGGGAACAAAATATATGATCTCTGTGTGATGGGACTAACACACTTCAAGTCCTATAGGTGCTTCTGGGAAGGAAATATAGGTCTGTCTGATGGGACTAACACACTTCAAGTCCTATAGGTGCTTCTGGGAACAAAATATATGATCTCTGTGTGATGGGACTAACACACTTCAAGTCCTATAGGTGCTTCTGGGAAGGAAATAAAGGTCTGTGTGATGGGACTAACACACTTCAAGTCCTATAGGTGCTTCTGGGAACAAAATATATGATCTCTGTGTGATGGGACTAACACACTTCAAGTCCTATAGGTGCTTCTGGGAAGGAAATATAGGTCTGTGTGATGGGACTAACACACTTCAAGTCCTATAGGTGCTTCTGGGAACAAAATATAGGATCTCTGTGTGATGGGACTAACACACTTCAAGTCCTATAGGTGCTTCTGGGAAGGAAATATAGGTCTGTGTGATGGGACTAACACACTTCAAGTCCTATAGGTGCTTCTGGGAACAAAATATAGGATCTCTGTGTGATGGGACTAACACACTTCAAGTCCTATGGGTGCTTCTGGGAAGAAAATGTAGGTCTGTGTGATGGGACTAACACACTTCAAGTCCTATAGGTGCTTCTGGGAACAAAATATAGGATCTCTGTGTGATGGGACTAACACACTTCAAGTCCTATAGGTGCTTCTGGGAAGAAAATGTAGGTCTGTGTGATGGGACTAACACACTTCAAGTCCTATAGGTGCTTCTGGGAACAAAATATATGATCTCTGTGTGATGGGACTAACACACTTCAAGTCCTATAGGTGCTTCTGGGAAGGAAATATAGGTCTGTGTGATGGGACTAACACACTTCAAGTCCTATAGGTGCTTCTGGGAACAAAATATATGATCTCTGTGTGATGGGACTAACACACTTCAAGTCCTATAGGTGCTTCTGGGAAGAAAATGTAGGTCTGTGTGATGGGACTAACACACTTCAAGTCCTATAGGTGCTTCTGGGAACAAAATATATGATCTCTGTGTGATGGGACTAACACACTTCAAGTCCTATAGGTGCTTCTGGGAAGGAAATATAGGTCTGTGTGATGGGACTAACACACTTCAAGTCCTATAGGTGCTTCTGGGAACAAAATATATGATCTCTGTGTGATGGGACTAACACACTTCAAGTCCTATAGGTGCTTCTGGGAAGAAAATGTAGGTCTGTGTGATGGGACTAACACACTTCAAGTCCTATAGGTGCTTCTGGGAACAAAATATATGATCTCTGTGTGATGGGACTAACACACTTCAAGTCCTATAGGTGCTTCTGGGAAGGAAATATAGGTCTGTGTGATGGGACTAACACACTTCAAGTCCTATAGGTGCTTCTGGGAACAAAATATAGGATCTCTGTGTGATGGGACTAACACACTTCAAGTCCTATGGGTGCTTCTGGGAAGAAAATGTAGGTCTGTGTGATGGGACTAACACACTTCAAGTCCTATAGGTGCTTCTGGGAAGAAAATGTAGGTCTGTGTGATGGGACTAACACACTTCAAGTCCTATAGGTGCTTCTGGGAACAAAATATATGATCTCTGTGTGATGGGACTAACACACTTCAAGTCCTATAGGTGCTTCTGGGAAGGAAATATAGGTCTGTGTGATGGGACTAACACACTTCAAGTCCTATAGGTGCTTCTGGGAACAAAATATATGATCTCTGTGTGATGGGACTAACACACTTCAAGTCCTATAGGTGCTTCTGGGAAGAAAATGTAGGTCTGTGTGATGGGACTAACACACTTCAAGTCCTATAGGTGCTTCTGGGAACCAAATATATGATCTCTGTGTGATGGGACTAACACACTTCAAGTCATATAGGTGCTTCTGGGAAGGAAATATAGGTCTGTGTGATGGGACTAACACACTTCAAGTCCTATAGGTGCTTCTGGGAACAAAATATATGATCTCTGTGTGATGGGACTAACACACTTCAAGTCCTATAGGTGCTTCTGGGAAGAAAATGTAGGTCTGTGTGATGGGACTAACACACTTCAAGTCCTATAGGTGCTTCTGGGAACAAAATATATGATCTCTGTGTGATGGGACTAACACACTTCAAGTCCTATAGGTGCTTCTGGGAAGAAAATGTAGGTCTGTGTGATGGGACTAACACACTTCAAGTCCTATAGGTGCTTCTGGGAACAAAATATATGATCTCTGTGTGATGGGACTAACACACTTCAAGTCCTATAGGTGCTTCTGGGAAGGAAATATAGGTCTGTCTGATGGGACTAACACACTTCAAGTCCTATAGGTGCTTCTGGGAACAAAAATATATGATCTCTGTGTGATGGGACTAACACACTTCAAGTCCTATAGGTGCTTCTGGGAACAAAATGTAGGTCTGTGTGATGGGACTAACACACTTCAAGTCCTATAGGTGCTTCTGGGAACAAAATATATGATCTCTGTGTGATGGGACTAACACACTTCAAGTCCTATAGGTGCTTCTGGGAAGAAAATGTAGGTCTGTGTGATGGGACTAACACACTTCAAGTCCTATAGGTGCTTCTGGGAACAAAATATATGATCTCTGTGTGATGGGACTAACACACTTCAAGTCCTATAGGTGCTTCTGGGAAGGAAATATAGGTCTGTCTGATGGGACTAACACACTTCAAGTCCTATAGGTGCTTCTGGGAACAAAATATATGATCTCTGTGTGATGGGACTAACACACTTCAAGTCCTATAGGTGCTTCTGGGAAGAAAATGTAGGTCTGTGTGATGGGACTAACACACTTCAAGTCCTATAGGTGCTTCTGGGAACAAAATATAGGAGCTCTGCCTGCCTGCCACGAACACACTACAAGTCCTATAGGTGCTTCTGGGAACAAAATATAGGAGCTCTGCCTGCCTGCCACGAACACACTACAAGTCCTATAGGTGCTTCTGGGAACAAAATATAGGAGCTCTGCCTGCCTGCCACGAACACACTACAAGTCCTATAGGTGCTTCTGGGAACAAAATATAGGAGCTCTGCCTGCCTGCCACGAACACACTACAAGTCCTATAGGTGCTTCTGGGAACAAAATATAGGAGCTCTGCCTGCCTGCCACGAACACACTACAAGTCCTATAGGTGCTTCTGGGAACAAAATATAGGAGCTCTGCCTGCCTGCCACGAACACACTACAAGCCCCTCTTTCTAAATCAATCTAAATGAATGAATCTATCTAACTCGATCTCTCTAAGTAAATCTCTCTAACTAACTAAATCCAGCAGAGTGTCACAGATCTAGCCTGCTCTATCTGCGCCGGAACAGCATGTGACCGGCGCAGACGGCGTGGCGGCCTTTTATAGGGGGGGCGTGTACTACAGCCCCTGAGCTGTAATTGGCTACAGGCGTCCTGCCTGTAGCCAATTATGGCTCTTCGAGTTTCCGGGGCTGTGATTGGCCAAGCATGCGGGGTCACAGTGCATGCTTGGCCAATCATCAGCCAGCAATGCACTGCGCCGGCCGCGCCGGCCGCAATGCATTGCGGGGCCGCTCGCATCACACGAACGTGATGCGAGCGGCCAAAATAGTTCTGGGCTCGCCGAGCGAGCGAACGCCCGGTGCTCGATGCGAACGTGGGTTCGCATCGAGCACCGGGCCCATCCCTATTTGTGATAACTGGGTGAATACTCAGACATTCGCACAGTTATTTTATTTATAAATATACCCCTTGGTGTGTCTGCCTTCTAAAATCTGTTTAGGGATTATTAACATTCCACCCAGATATTCAGGATGATGACAGGGCAGCAACAGTCAAACGAAGTAAAGCTAAATACGGTGCTGAATATTTTTTTTCAAAAGTAGAAAAGCTCAGTTAAAAAGAAACTTCACCACCCCAATGAAAAATACATTCTGTCCCTTTTCCTTTTGTGCTGCACTGACATTCTCACAAGCCCAATGGAACAAGTGCTACACTCTTGCAATGCTGTTTTGTTACACGTTTGTTTACATATTGTTATATAAATGGAGGATAATAAAACCTTCTGGGATACTAATGTCACATGTTAACAGACACGAGGCCAGATCTCTGTCTGTACATGTCTAAGATCAGCACAGGTGTTGCCTCTGTTTTCATGAATGGAAAGTAATGCCTTCTGGGATATGTGACATTATTATCCCAGGAGGCAGCAGTGAAATGCCATTCTTGCAGAGGCAGGAATGGTGGCAGGAGGCAGGCCAGCAGCAAAAATGAAAAAAAAAAAAAGAAAAGTAAAAAATTATAAATAAAGGTTGACTTCTATAATAAGTGGGGAAGGAAAGAATAGACTTGTGGAAAGTTTCATTCTTGAATGAAAATACCTGGGTAATTCAACCTGAGGGCATGATAAAAAAGAAAGTTTGAGGTTACCTTCAAGAAAGTTGCATATAAAAAAATTATAGCTCGAGATACAGTATATAAACTATAACTTTATTCTGTAAAAATAATCCAACTTGACTAATTGCTATTTTCTCTATGATATATTGGCTATTGGAGTGCGTTTTCTGTTGGCACACATAGATATGAGAATGGTCTTCCAATTGTGCTGTGTCTATAGACTGCTTCAAGAAATTTTGTGTAGCTGTTAAACATTTGTATACAGTAAGAAAGAAACAGAAAAAAACTGAAATGAGAGACACAAAGAGCTTCTATTGTGATACTGTTAGTTGTCTGGCTGTTGTACTAACCCAAAGGATTACACATTTCTGAGTCCCTTATCTGGAACAAATATACAGATCAGGAAGTATGTATTTGCATGTATGTTTCAAGTCGTAAATTCAAAGTACTCAAGGTAGAGGCTCAGCATGACAGCTAAGAAGAAAAAATCAATATATGCATTCTCCACACTTTTTCTCAAGTGACAGTCTCAATTTAATGTCATATTTTTGGCCCTGATAGTTCAGTTGGATATAGCAAATAATTCCTAACAAAAACATGTTGTTAAATGGCTCTGCTTTCTTAGGGTTAGGGTTATTTTGCTTTAGGAAAAATATGACAGAGCTAGAAAGATAGATAGATAGATAGATAGATAGATAGATAGATAGATAGATAGATAGATAGATAGATAGATAGATAGATAGATAGATAGATAGATAGATAGATAGATAGATAGATAGATAGATAGATAGATAGATAGATAGATAGATAGATAGATACATTTATTTATTTTTCACAAAAACAATAAAGTGGAATTTTGTGCTATTTATTCTACTACTAACTTTACTCCTATTTTCATCACAAGAGGATATTCTGTGTCTAATCTGCAATTTTCACAAGATGTTCATTAATATCCTATTTTCGCCCAAACACCTAAATACATAATGGGAATAATGCAAAGTAAAGTTAAATGTATTCAATTTTAGTGAACAGCCCTGAGAGTATAAAGAGTATGTACTTCTATGCCAACAAATCTGTTTAATTCAAACAAAGCCACTAAGATAATACCAGCAATTTAAGGTCAAATGCAAAACAAGTATTAGATGAACAAACATGAAAACAGTGCCACGTTTTGCCTTGATGAAAGCAAAAGAACATATCCTTTTGAGTCAACTCTTGTTTGAATATACTCTTCAAGTTGCAGCTTACACAGCAAGCATTAAATACACGACAATTAAATCATGCATTTCACCAAAAGATCATGTTATAATTAGTTTCAGTAGTACCTACAAGCTATGTACAATACACACATTAATATGCATAAAACAATAGTGTATATCCTAAATGCATCAAATCATAAATTAAAAAACGCTAAAAGACTATCATACATAATTATACCACAGACTTGTGTTAATAGCTACAGTAGATTGACCCAGAGCACTAAATACATTGTATTCTGATCAGACAAGCAGATATGATTCAACCCACAAATAATTTTGCAAAAAATAGATTTTTCCTCACACGTGCATTTAGATTGGCCAATCATGAGGAACTAGGTAAGCACATTTGTTTCAGTAAAAATATACTGCAATATTTATGGTCAATCGCATACCCTAGTCTCTGATCAACTGCCGCGTACAGATGATCGTATCGCAAAGAATGGCCTAGTCAGGAAGTACGGTAAATCATTCCGGGGCAGAAGTGGTTAAGCAAAAAAAAACTGTACGCTGAATAGTTTCTATGCAGAGCTGCACCAGATTTTGCACTCTCCAGTTTTAGTAAATCAACCCCATTGACTAAGGAAATTTCATGCACATATTGGTTTATGTAGTTTTTTTTCTAATTTTCTGATTTCTAAATGGATGATGATTGATGAAACTTTATGCATGGATGTTCTAATAAGTTTATGTGTTGGCTACTTTATAATCTATGAATTTAAATGTTCAAAGTTTAGAAAACTGCATTGTTTATGAGCAGTGGTATACAAGATATCTACTACCCAGATTAATTTACTGTTTTTTTTTAATAGTAGTTTCCATGGGTATAAGTTACTAAAACTAGAGCACCCAAAATCTGGTGCAGCTGTGCATGGTAGACAACATAGGCGTGCGCAAGGGGTGTGCCAGGTGTGCCTGGGCACACCCTAATCCTGGAGTTGGCAACCGGTCAATTGTGGGCAGGTGACAGGTAAGCTGCAATCCTTACTTGCCGACCCCCAGAACCTGGATAGGATAGGCGGCGGGGGTGGAAATTAGTGAAATTGATCTGTATTTTCTTCTGCAGCAGCTGAAAGTAGGCTTCTCCTCCTCTTCCTCTCACTGACATTCAGCTGCCACAGGAGGAAAATACAGGGGATTAGTACCAATGTATGCCACCCCTTGTGTCCCAGTTCCTTTTATTTCTGCTACCCAGGTCCCCCTGCCCCCCCCATTGTTTTAAGGATGACAAGCGGGGAAGAGGCCGGGTTAATAGGTCACAAACGCATATGTGTTGGAGCTTTGAGGTGCACACCCTAATGCAATAGGCTGCGCACACCTATGGTAGACAATCAGTTTCTAACCTTAGCTTGTTCAATTAAGCTTTGAAAATAAAATATGGAAGCTGGTTTCCATGCAGAGCAGCACCTAATTTTGCACTCGTCGGTTTTAGTAAATCTCCCCCCCATGTTTCCATGGGCACTGAACAAATGCAATTGTATGCCTGTTTTCTAAAATGGAACAGTGTTGACATACTCAATGACAAATTGAAGGTTTGACATAAATACATGAAATGGGGTTTCACATAACCTTTATACAAAACATAAGACATTTCTTATCAATGACCTACATGGAAAGAACAACACATAAATTAAGATTGTGGAGTTTATACATCTTCAGAATTTGTAATGATAAGTAATTTGATAAGAACATTTTGGCTCATTTGGAATGCCCTTTTAACCTCATTATGGTATAAATTGAGCCACTTCAGAGAGATCATTTGCACATATCTGGTTTTCGGTTCTGCTGTTAAAGGCTTGTCATTAAAAACGCCACCATGAAGATCGCTCTTGCCTTTCTGTTGGTGTCTCTAAGCTCCTGCTTTACTTTACCTGTTGATAAAAAAGGTGTGTCTCTATCACCAGTATTTTGATTAACCAAAACAGTTATAGAAATAGTGTATTGTGTGCAATATATTTGAATATACATTCTTTTTCCAGATGAACCAGCTGTACCTGTGCCAAAGGTACCAGAATCTGTACCAAAGTCAGAACCAAAGGTTCCAGAAACAGAACCAAAACCTGTTCCCAAGGAGCCACAGCCAGTTCCTAAACAACCAGAGCCAGTTCCTAAACAACCAGAGCCAGTTCCAAAGCAGCCACAGCCAGTTCCAAAACAGCCACAGCCAGTCCCAAAACAGCCACAGCCAGTTCCAAAACAACCACAGCCTGCTCCAAAACCAAGACTTGATTGCCTTATCCAGCTGCTTAAGGTAATATATATGAATATATACATACAGTAAGTGATATAACAAACTAAATTGTGGCTAAACAAGTTTCCATTCTCCAATTTTGTTGTGTAAAGTCACAACCTGTACGCACGTAAAAATGATTAAATATCTATTACAGTAATGGGTTATATTTATAAAACAGTGAATGTGTCTTTTACCAAACATTCACTGTAGGTGAATCAATCTTTTTAGTTTAGTCTGCATGCATCATGGAAATTCACATGCAGTGAATGTTTGGTAAATGTCATACTCACTACTTTAAAATATATACCCCAATGTTTTACTGGGAAAATGTTATATAATGTACTTGATGATGGTACACAACCATATTATTAACAAAATATATGTGTTTATGTGTTTACATAGCACGGACATATTACACAGTGCATTAAAAACTACTTAGCACCATTTCCCAGCTCCTGGCTCCCATTGTATATAAATATTCATTGTTCCTTTTGTGTGCACAAAAAAAAAAAAAACAGAACCCATATTGGGAGAAAGCTATTATTCTGGGAAGAGTTAGGACAGGTTTTTTTAGCCACACGTACATTGTTTGGAAGATTTCCCTTCACTTTTTGTAAAAAATGCAGTAACAACCCTAAAAAAAGAAGAGTACATCTCCCCTGTGAGCATAGAGGCAACAACAAAAGCCTGCCAGAGGTTCTAATCTGTCAATACTACACTACCAAATATACTGCTTATCAAGAAATATATACATACAATTGTATGTATAGTATATACTTGTATATAAATTTAGATTTACCGTACATTAAATGTATAGTTACACAACTTGATTAATAGATTTTTTTACACTGAATATATACAAAAGTTCAATTTATAGGAATAAAAATTGCCTTTCCTTTACTATTTAGGGTTCTAATCATACATTCCTTATGTGCAGGCATTAAAGAAACAGTCTATAAAAATCTGTATCTTTAATTAAAACACAAAGTTATTGTTATTGAATAATGATAAATTCAATTCACTTTTTTTTTTTTTACTAAACAGAAAGATGCTCCAGCCCTCCTTCAGAATTTGGGAACTCTCCTATGTAATTACAGAGTGGCCCAGGTAAGTGACAGATTTCAAATTCCTCTTACATAGTATATATTGATATTGAAGCCATGATAACAATTTTGAATACAATGTATTAAAACTACAAATAATTGTACTATAAAACATTTATTGAAAAGAAGCAAGAAATATTTATATTAAGTAATAATGTATTCTTTACCACCCTTTACAAAATGGGTAAAAGAAATTCCTTTCCAAACAAAAAATAAATAAATAAATAAAAATAAATATTTATATTAGAAAATGATCCCAAGACAAAGTAACATACATCATTAGCATAATAAATTGAAATAGTCTTTTAAATTACCGTTAGGCCCCTTTCACACATGCGGATCCATTATACAGATTATGCTTGCTCAGCAGGGATCAAACCGTTGATCCCCGCTGAGTCGGAGGATGACAGGTCTGTCTCTGCTCATGTGCACCTGTCAGATCTACGCTCTCCTCTATGGGGAGATCAGATGAAAACAGTCTGCCTGTCCGTTTTCATCTGATCCACCAGCCAGATGTAAAATAGGACCACCATCTGTCTGGATTTAGCAGAGCAGATTGGATGTCAGCCGACATGTCACTGCTGACATCTGTCATTCCATAGAGATGCATGGAGTGACAGGTGGACCTAAACAGTACGCATGTGTGAAAGGGACCAAACATACATGAAAAATAATCATATACCCAAAGGGAGAGCAAATTGGTATTTACATTTATCAAAGTCTTAATATGTGATGAAATATTTACTGAAAGCAGCACAGCAGAAGTTGTATGCAAATCTTGACTTTTCCTATAAAAGTCAAGCTTGGCCTTTGCTCCTTTACCGCTTCTAAGACTTCTTATTGGTCAGAAAGGCTGCCAATTACAATAAAGGATCAATAGGGAGGCTTAGGTGATGGAAGGGGTAGATGAGTTAAGCTACCAATGTCACTAGATCCAATTACTCATTTTTAACACTAAGGCCTCATGCACACAGGATGTTTATTTAACTCTCCTAAAAGCCAGCAGCATTTTTGCAGAAAAAAATGCCTGACGCTTGTAAGGCTTCATGAACATTTGAACTACTTTGACCACTGGCTGCGAGAAAACGTAAAATGTGCCAAAATCGTGCATTCTTTGCTAGTTTTGCAGCCAACGGTCAAAACATTCCTATCCTGAATGCGATTCTTCTGTGTTCAGGAGAGAGAGGTTAGGGGAGGTGGAACCTTCCCTAACTGCAGCAGCTCTTAAACGATCCTAAACGCCTATGTGTATATGGAGCTTTGGCAAAAAACACCAAAAGCTCCTAAACTCAAGTAGTGTACATGGAGCCTAAATGCTTATTATAAATTTCATCTGGTTATGACAGGCGTTCTTTAATATGAAGGGTATTTCTCTTTCCAGTTAGTATTCTATAATTCAGCTCTTCCTCTATAATGCAGAGACTGCAAATATATAATCCTTGCGTAATTAAAAATTACAGAATAATTGTTTAGATTATGGACTATTGTTTAGAAAGTGTTGTTACAGCTAGCGTTATATCTCTTTAACCAACTAGAGTAAAAATCATATATAATTTATTCAGTAATTAATTAATTTATTTGTCTTGCCTCAGAGAGAGCAAAATGTTGCTTATTTCATGTCTTTCCTGGAACAAGTGGATAACATTCTGGTAAGATTACAATATTTAATTTTAAATCTCAGTAGTGGTGCCCAAAATAATTTAACATGCCTTGTTTGTGAAGTTTCACAATTTTATTATATTTTTTATAAAATTATATTTTGCAAATTCTTTATTTAAAGTATCCAGCATTCGCAAAATGAAAAAAATACAATGGGACCATACTAAAGTAAAAGGCAAAAAGCAAATAATACCTAAGCGTGTTTTGGATGTTTTACGATTTTCATTTATATCACATTCATCTATATTTATATTTACATGACATAGTACTGCTTGGAACTATTTTTCACATTTTATACAATGAGATGTCAACATGGTAGTACAGTAACAGTCCACAATCTGTAAAAAAATACATCAAAAAGTGCATTCATCATAAAGTGCACAGATGATCAATCAGGGGTAATAACAACATAGCCATCATAAAAGACATCCTGCAACATAGGTAGTCTAACTATCACTACTCTAGATCATACTGAATGTTTTGAATGTGAAGATGTGATGATACAGAAGCTTTTCCCTTTAAACAGAGTAGACAGGGCAAGTGTAGAGAGGAACGGGATTGGGGTGGGAGGAGGTAGGGAGGGAAAAGAGGAAGGGGGAAAAGAGGGGAGGATAGGGTTAGGGAGAGGGAGAGTAAGGGCTCTTTCACACGGACGGACCGTATGTCCGTTTTTCATCCTTCCGTTTTCAGATGAAAAACGGACATACAGGTATCCCTATGGGATAGCGGGTGTCAGCGGATGAACATCCGCTGACACCCGCTGCACAGATGATCAATCAGGGGTAATAACAACATAGCCATCATAAAAGACATCCTGCAACATAGGTAGTCTAACCATCACTACTCTAGATCATACTGAATGTTTTGAATGTGAAGATGTGATGATACAGAAGCTTTTCCCTTTAAACAGAGTAGACAGGGCAAGTGTAGAGAGGAACGGGATTGGGGTGGGAGGAGGTAGGGAGGGAAAAGAGGAAGGGGGAAAAGAGGGGAGGATTGGGTTAGGGAGAGGGAGAGTAAGGGCTCTTTCACACGGACGGACCGTATGTCCGTTTTTCATCCTTCCATTTTCGGATGAAAAACGGACATACAGGTATCCCTATGGGATAGCGGGTGTCAGCGGATGAACATCAGAGACGGACCTGACATCTTCTGCTCAGCGGAGATCGCTCCGGCGATCCCCGCTGAGCAAGCGGCTATCCACGGGGCGGATCTGCACTGATCCGCCCCGCGTGAAAGAGCCCTAAGGGGAAAAAAAGGGGGGATTTTTTTTTTTTTTTTTTTTTTTGGCTAGGGTATATTGTTTTATTTAGTTTTCGATAGGAATGGGTTTGGTAAAAGATAAAATTAAAAAGAGGTTTAAAGAGTCCATTAAGGGGAAGGTTGAGGAGATGATGGAGATGCTCTACTTTCTCCCTCTTTCCTTATGGAGACATGCACATAGGTATTACATAGGTAATGAATTACATAGGTACCATATGAATTACATAGGTAATGAAGACGTATATGAGTTTGTTTTAGACAACTATGGAATTCTAAGCCAGTATGAAATGAATAGCTGTCAAAGAAAATGTGTAATGTTATATATTTGGAAATTTGAATTTACTTTATATTAGATGTTTTGCCTCTTTTTTTTGAATAAATAAAGAATTTAAAAAAAAAAAAAAAATACGGTAAGAGAGGGGTGGTGGGGCTCATTACTTGGGTGCAGAACCCAAAAAGGCTTCACCCTTGTCTGAGAATATGAACATATTCCAACCATCCAGCTGCATGCGGCATAAAATGTCTTGGATCATGTTGCATAAAAAGGTGGCTAGTGTGATAAATGATAAACAGACTTTTTTGAACAGACCTGAGAACCTTGGGCACATTATGTTCAGGTTCGCATTGTCCCACACTTAGCTAGTTCGTCTACTCTGTGATTATTGTGAGTTCTAGGTCTCCCCTTCTCCTTCTCTCCCTTCTTTTTGCCCTTTCCTTCTTTCACTTCTCTCCTTTGCTTGGTCTCAGGCTTTCTCTTCCTTGGATTCTGTATATATTGTTACGATTCAGCTTGATTTGCCAACTCCTCTGAAGTTCCAGGGAGGGAAAATTAAATTTTTTTAGTTTAATACTTATTGGAAGTTATATATGCTATGATCTATCTGATCTTTTCCCTAGTTTGTGACCTACCCTGTTTGCAATAACTGATATTTTACCTATTATGTATCGTGCCCGTGTCTTGTAAGATTTGGTGAAGCTTTGTTGATATGGATATTGGCTTATTGTATGTATTACTCTCTTTGAAATAATATATAATCTTCAATAAAAAAAATATGATAGTAAAATTATATTATTTTTTTAATTTTAACTGGGTATGGTAAAATAAATCCCGTAACAAATGTAATAGATTTGTGACAGGGCAAGCATTCAATCATGTTGACTTTCTTCATATTTGAAAGTGTTACAAAAGCCAAAATCTTTAAATTTGACTTTTGTTGTGTTAGCATTGTGTTTTTTCTCATAATGCGTAGCATATAGATTCAGTATATCCTATTGTCTTGTTGTAATATCCCTTTTAGTTATTAGTCCACAGATTTATTTGTAGGTACTATCTAGACTATTGCTTTGAGTGAGAAATAATGTATTTTGTAATGTTTGCTTCAGTGCTGTGTTTTTTATCACCTAATGTGTTTTATACCCTTTTTAGAAACAAGTTGGCTGCTCTTTGAACAACCTTTTGGGATTCAAAGTCGTGAGTATAGATTACTTTCCTATGCAATTTGACTATATACACACATTAGTAAACACATAAGTCTGCCAAAATATGTTATGGAAATATTTCAATATATTTGTATAGTAAATGGCACTAATCCTAACGTAAGGGCAGTTAAAAGCCGTTAGCTTACCTGTAATGTACAAGTGTGCAAAATGACATATCTGATGAAAGCAGTATTTGTACAGTATTACCCAAGAGTTAAATGAGGATAATACTAATCCTGAGGATAAGATGACACCAATACAAGTTAATGATATCTTTGTCTTATATTAACCATAAAGTTATCTTTTTTATCTGGTTTCTAATCAGAATGCCATGGAAAATATATTTTAATTACTAATGCAGTTAATTTCTTAACATTTTAACAGGGTTGTTTTTATAGATTTTTTCTATAACAACAGAAAGTCAGGTTAAACTATTGTGCACCATATACTGTAAGCTAAGAAAATTAAATCATAATTAGGGATGGGCCAAACGGACCCCTGTTCGGTTTGCACCAGAACTTTCGAACACTGCGAAAGTTCGGACCCGAATAACGAACCCCATTAAAGTCAATAGGACCCGAATGTCAAAAATCAAAATGCCCATTTTGAAGGCTTAAATGCAAGTAATTGGGCATGCAATGGTTATTATGTATCAATAACAAAAAAAGTTTGTGAAAAACTTCATTTTTAACCACCTCAGTACAGTGCATTTTCACCCCCTTCCTGACCAAGCCATTTTTCAGCTTTCAGCGCTGACGCACTTTGAATGACAATTGCGCGGTCATACGACACTGTACCCAAATGAAATTGTTATCATTTTTTCCCCACAAATAGAGCTTTCTTTTGGTGGTATTTGATCACCTCTGCGTTTTTATTTTTTGCACAATAAACAAAAGAAGAGCGACAAATTTAAAAAAAAAAACAATATTTTTTACTTTTTGCTATACTAAATATCCCCAAAAAATATATAAAAAAACATTTTTTTTTCCTCAGTTTAGGCCGATACGTATTCTTCTACATATTTTTGGTAAAAAAAATCGCAATTAGCGATTATTGATTAGTTTGCGCAAAAGTTATAGCGTTTACAAAATAGGGGATAGTTTTATAGCATTTTTATTAATATTTTTTTTTTTACTAGTAATGGCGGTGATCAGCGATTTTTATTGTGACTGCAACATTATGGCGGACACATCGGACATTTTTGACACATTTTTGGCACCATTGTCATTTATACAGCAATCAATGCTATTTAAATGCATTGATTCCTGTATAAATGACACTGGCAGTGAAGGGGTTAACCACTAGGGGCGGGGAGGGGTTAATTATGTTCCCTGGGAGTGATTCTTACTGTGGGGGGAGGGGACTCACAAGGGGAGGAGACCGATCTGTGTTTCTCTGTACAGAGAATACACCATCGGCTCCTCTCCTCTGACAGGACCGTTGATCTGTGTGTTTACACACACAGATCCACGGTCCCGCTGTGTTACCGGGCAATCACGGGTGCCCAGCGGACATCGCGGCCGCTGGGCACGCGCATCGGGTGCCCAGTGACACAGCGAGAGCGCGCGCTCTCCCGGCGGCGCGCGCGCGCTCCCTGGAGTGCACAGAAGGGGAGGACGTCATATGACGCCCTCCCACGCTGAGAGCTGCGCCGCCTGGCCGTCATTTGACTGCCGGCGGTCGCAAGGAGGTTAAATGAGCAATGATTTTTTGATTTTTAAAGTTAAAGCATAAAAATGAAACATTCCTTCCAATATAGTGCCTGGGGGGTCCCCTTAGTCTACCTGTAGAGTGGCAGATCTGTACCATGTCTTGAATCTTCTGCAGCAATAATTGCATTTATAAAGCCAAAAAAAAGGACATTTTCCCTGCAAGCTGCCTTTATTTTGCTCAGCAACAGTTGGGGAGCCAGTGTGTATGATGAGGCCCCAATGTAGTGCACTGGAAACAAGATTAGGGATTTTTTGGATACATTCTGGTGTCACTTTGACTTTGGATTGAAGTAACAAGTACAAGTAGTGGTATTTGGGTGTTGGTGGCGCCTTCCCACCGTAACCCTATAGAGGTAATCTTGATGTTGTCCTCCCAGACATTATTGGGAGGGAGGGGGTGGTGCTTATAAGCAAATGTAAAGAAGAAGTTGAAATCTGTATGTAGATGAACTTTAATTAATGTAAAGAGGTGTTTGGTGCACTTTAATTTGAGTACTCACACTACACAGACACACTTCATGGATACACTATAATATACTGCAATATAATGTGCCAAACATACAGTGACACACAGAACTGTATGGCGTTAAACTGGCAGTAACACACACAGGACTATATGACGTTAAACTGGCAGTAATGCAAGCAAAACTATTTGGCGTTAAACTGGCAGTAATGCACAGAGAAGTAAATGGTGTTAAACTGGCGGTAATGCACACAGAAGTAAATGACGTTAAGCTGGCAGTAACGCACACAGAACTATATAGCATTAGACTGGCATCAACACAAGGCTGTCAGCCTCCATTGTTTTCTTTCAATTATGTGAACTGTGAAACACAGGTGTTGATCTACTTCCCCATAGGCATGCACAGGCTATTGCATTAGGGTGTGCACCCGAAAGCTCAAGCACACATACGTGTGTATATGTATGTATGTGTATATATAAATATATATATATATATATATATATATATATATATATATATATATATATATAGTCAAAAGTGCCTTTACACGCACATGAACTTTAATGCCATCTCAGTCTTAGTCCATAGGTTTCCATAGGTTTCCACATTGAGTTGACCCACCCTTTGCAGCTATAAAAGCTTCAACTCTTCTGGGAAGGCCGTCCACAAGGTTTAAGATTGTGTCTAGGGGAATGTTTGACCATTTTTCCAGAAGGGCATTTGTGAGATCAGGCACTGATGTTGGACAAGAAGGCCTGGCTCACAGTCTCCACTCAAATTCATCCCAAAGGTGTTCTATCGGGTTGAAGTCAGGAATCTGTGCAGGTCAGTCAAGTTCCTCCACCCCAAACTCGCTCATTCGTGTCTTTATGGACCTTGCTTTGTGCACTGGTCAAAATAATTTGGTGGAGGGGGGATTATGGTGTGGGGTTGTTTTTTGGGAGTTGGGCTTAGTTCCAGTGAAGGGAACTCTTAAGGTGTCAGCACACTGGACAATTTCATGCTCCCAACTTTGTGGGAACAGTTTGGGGATGGCCCCTTCCTGTTCCAACATGACTGCACACCAGTGCACAAAGGAAGGTCCATAAAGGCATGGACTTAGCAGGGGTGGTGGGAAATTAACAAGTGCAATAATTTACATTATAACCGTAACTAAAACATATACAATTAAGTGTAACACTCTAAAAAAATAAAAATTCCAAAGTGCTATAATGGTGTGAACCTCCCAACTAAAAAGTTGTTGCACTTGAAGGTAATTTTTATTGCAATTATCCGTAGAGGGGTTTCCACCATCCCTGCTAAGGCAGCACAGATGGGCACTGATATGCAGCAATGATTGTCACTAATAGGCTGCACTGATTGGCAGTGTTGATGGGCACTAATTGGTAGCACTGATGTCCACTGATAGGTGGCACTGATAGGCAGCACTGATTGGCACTGATAGGTGGCACTGATGGACACTGATTGTCCGCACTGATTGGCACTAATAGGCGGCACTGATGGGCACTGATATGCATCACTGATGGGCTCTGATTGGTAGCACTTATGGGAAATGATAGGCTCTGATTGGCAGCACTGATTGGCAGCACTGATTGGCAGCACTGATAGACACTGACTGGCACTAATAGGCAGCACTGATTGGAAGCACTGATGGGCACTGATATGCTGCACTGATGGGCACTGATAGGCAGCACTGATTGGCACTGATATGTGGCACTGATGGGCACTAATTGTCAGCACTGATAGGCAGCACTGATGGGCACTAATTGTCAGCACTGATTGGCACTGATATGCCGCACTAATGGGCACTGATATGCAGCACTAATGGGCACTGATATGCAGAACTGATGGGCACTGATTGGCAGCACTGATAGGCATCACTTATGGGCACTGATTGGCACTGATAGGCAGCACTGATGGTCACTGATATGCAGAATTTATAGGCAGCATTGGTTGGCACTGATTGACAGCATTGGTTGGCACAGATTTACAGCATTGGTTGGCACTGATAGGGAGCACTGGTTGGCACTGATAGGCAGCATTGGTTGGCACTGATAAGCAGCACTGGCACTGCTAGGAAGCATTATTTGGCACTGCTAGGCAGCACTGGTTTTCACTGATAGGCAGCACTGGTTGGCACTGATAGGCAGGATTGGTTGGCACAGATAGGGGAGAGGGGGAGTTTCACATTCAGGAGATCGTGAGAATTGCCAGAGCTGTTCAGTGTATGAAACTGGCAGATATTGACACTGCATGCAGGGAGAGAGACCAGCTGTTAAAAGTCAGCGGTGATGTCGGTGGTGGGCGGGACTGAACAGTTACCAAACACCAGCCAATCGGATGGGTCTGGGTGGGCTGCTACATTTCTCTGGCCCTGCCCCCTCTCTGAAGCAGCCAAATCATTGGCTGGTGTTGGCGCTTGGTCCCGTCCACCCCCAAAATTGCGTCTGAGTTGTGATGACTTACAACTCAGCCACGATGTCGGGGGTGGGCGGGACAATGCGCTATAAACACCAGCCAATGTTTGAGCTGCTTCAGAGAGGGGGTAGGGCCACATAAATGTAGTGGCCCACCCAGACCCCATCCTATTGGCTGGTGTTTGATGGCCATTCGGTCCCGCCCACCTCAGACATCACCACTGACTTTTGACAGCTGGTGTCTCTCCCTGCATGCAGTGTCATTATCTGACAATTTCATACATGAACATGAACAGCTCTGGCAATTCTCACGATCTGCTGCCTGTGGAACTGTTTCACAGGCAGCATGGGCCACACACTCTTGGATGCAGCGTTTTGGGGCAAATCTCTGGAGACAGCATGGGGTGATTAGGGTGTGCCCAGGCACACCCGATACACCCTGTACTCACGCCTATGCTCCCCCTATATATTGGGCTTTTCAGAGGCACATTTGAGAGCTCTCCAAGTTGGGGAGATATTTTTTTTCCCCCTTACATTTTGAATATTTTTTGATTATAATTGCTTTCAACTCCAGAAAATAATTTTTCTCTCTGCCTCAGTATATAGCCCTATACCGGGGGGATTGTATACATTTTTGTACTAAAGATAAATGTGGTTGTTTCCACCTATGCCTCACTGGATGGTAGACTGTTGAGCTCTACAGGGAAACTGACAGTCTTTTTCAAATGTATGTGAGTATAGATTTAAATACATTTTGATGTACTATAATATATAATTGTGGAATGTATATTATGGCAGCGGTTTTCTACTTTCAGGGTGGTGATTAGGGATGAGCTTCTAAAAGAGGAAATAGTGGCGCGCAAAATTAAACTAAATATTTAAAAGACAAAAGGCTAACAGATAATAGACATACAATTGTCAATTAAAAACTCCAGGTAAATAGTTGAACATACATATGATTAAAAGTATCAAGCAATTGTGCGTAAAGTGATGTGATAAAAACCAAATCATGTGATAAAAGCAATCCTGGTTAAAAAATGCATCATAAAAGTCGCATGATGTGACAGTGCATCCAAGTGTATATAAAATCAGTGATGTGATGAGAACGTGATGGAAATCCTTAAAAGCATATAATGTGCATCAAAAATAAATAGTGATCCAAGCGGATGAAATCAATATATCATATGAGTGATATAGGGACTTGAATAGTAAAGTGCAGCAGAACAAAAGAGACTGAAAAAACTCAAATGCCAAGGTGAAAAAAATATATAATAGTATCAGATACGTGCCAACTAAGCCGTAATGGCAGACTGAAGTGAAAGAATAAATGCAAATATAGTTGTGGATGGCGATTAAAAAATCGCAAGGTAAAAGAGTCCAAATAGGAAGTCCATATATAGCATAAGTACAAGGTGAATTTGGTATCTTCTATCCAAAAGAAGGCAAAAAACTCTGTGCTGAGGTGTCCAGTGGTGATGAGGGATAATCTATAAATCTTGTGCAGTGATCCGTGTGTATTTCTCGTGCAATCCTAATGGGGATATGAGTGGCCCCTTACCTTACAGCTGTAAGGTTACAGCAGTGTAATATGGGTCTTTATGGTCATAGGTGACCGTCCTCCCGGGGGTATCTTTCTGATGTTTCAATTATCTCTCCCAGGTACTTCCTGTCTGTATGTTCCGTGTGGTTCCCTTCAGCTTACTCCTTATCCAGGCAGGGGCAGGGAAGGGGGGTGGGGGGTTGGTTTTCACCTCAATATGCACATGAAATAAAATTGCCTCATAGTGTAGTATGTCAGTGATAAGCGAGCATTTATTACAATCAAACAGGTAAAACAGATAAAATGGGTACTCACATACAACAGTGAATACAGATACAAGGTATAAACGAGCTTCGAGCTCGATGGCGTCACTTCCGGTAGGTCACGTGTCCCGACGCGTGTTCGTCACTAGTCACGTGACTTCATGTGCATATTGAGGTGAAAACCAACCCCCCACCCCCCTTCCCTGCCCCTGCCTGGATAAGGAGTAAGCTATTTGGACTCTTTTACCTTGCGATTTTTTAATCGCCATCCACAACTATATTTGCATTTATTCTTTCACTTCAGTCTGCCATTACGGCTTAGTTGGCACGTATCTGATACTATTATATATTTTTTTCACCTTGGCATTTGAGTTTTTTCAGTCTCTTTTGTTCTGCTGCACTTTACTATTCAAGTCCCTATATCACTCATATGATATATTGATTTCATCCGCTTGGATCACTATTTATTTTTGATGCACATTATATGCTTTTAAGGATTTCCATCACGTTCTCATCACATCACTGATTTTATATACACTTGGATGCACTGTCACATCATGCGACTTTTATGATGCATTTTTTAACCAGGATTGCTTTTATCACATGATTTGGTTTTTATCACATCACTTTACGCACAATTGCTTGATACTTTTAATCATATGTATGTTCAACTATTTACCTGGAGTTTTTAATTGACAATTTTATGTCTATTATCTGTTAGCCTTTTGTCTTTTAAATATTTAGTTTAATTTTGCGCGCCACTATTTCCTCTTTTATATTTCACTTGGGTTCAGACATTTCCTTTAAGTGTGCGCAGCATTCCTTTAGTATTGTTCGGTGTGCTGGCGCAGGATTAACTTTTTTAATTTTTTATAGGGATGAGCTTCGAGTTCGAGTCGAACATCGGGTGTTCGCCCAACAGTGAATTTTATGGGAGGTTTGCGGCAAATTCGAGCTTCCCATAATGCACTGCAAGACTGCATTGCTGTATGATGATTGGCCAAAGCATACACCTGACCTGCATGCTTTGGTCAATCACAGCACGCGTTATAGTGGACGGAGATAGCGAGATAGCGAGATTGAGCTAGATTAGGCAGGCAGGTTAGTTAGTTAGTGTCAGTGTATTTGATATATATATATACAGTATATATATATATTCTTTGTATTCAGCGTAGCCTATATATACAGTGCATTCGGTGGTGTACAGTAGATAATACAGTGCAGGCGGTGTACACAGTATATAATAGTGTATACAATTTCAAACAGTTTCAAATACACTTCAGGCAGTGTGCACAGAATATAATACAGTGTAGTGCAGTGTTAAAAAAAATATTATTATTTTATTTTGTTATATTTTGGGACCAGCTTGCAGCTGCTGGTTTTAGAAGCCCCTCGTTGAGTTAAGGGCTTCAGAATAGGAGGTTATAGGAGGTTATAAAGGGGAATTGATAGTGATATGTTTGTATAAAAATAACAGGATTACAGATCTAAAATCTGAAGATTATGTTTTGGTTTGAAATTAGGAAGCAGTGTGTAATTGCTACTATTGACTTATTTCTGTTTTCCTGTAAAGAAATAAAGAATCATAAAAAAAAAAAATGACCCATCATGTCCGGAAGGCCTCCAAAGAGAGGCAGACACTCACAGGCCACTAAAAGAGGGCAAGCAGCCTCTGAAATAATATTTAACAGCAGGGTCCGTTCCTGCGCCCAACAAGAGTAACTGTGAGGGGTTACCGTGCTCTGCCACCACCAACACCCAAGGCCCAATTTTTTTAGAGTATATAGAGCCCTCAGTGTAGTATAAATAATACAGTCCAGGGTATATAGTGCAGTGTACAATATATCATATAGTGTATTGAAGTGGTTAAGGGGAGCCCAATGACAGAATTGAGAAAAATTAAGAAAAAACGGCATGCCCCCCCCCCCCCCCCCCTGGGTCTGGTATGGATTTTTTTGGGGGGTGGGGGGGCCCACGCCATTTAAAAAAAAATTGGCGTGGAGTTTACCTTAATATCATACCAGACCCAAAGAGCCTGGTATGGACTGGGGGGACCCACGCTGTTTTTTTTAAATTATTTTTTATGTATATTGCCGGGCTCTGGCAATACATTACAGCCGTGAGCAATTTTTAAATGACATTTTTTCCTTTGGAAATTTAATTTTGCTGCAGTACTTTTCTAAACATGGGAAAAATTTGCTACTTTACAGGCAGAATAAGAAGACCCCCCAGGCACGATATTTAAAGGAATATTTCATTTTTATTGTTTCACTTTAAGCATTCTTAAAATCACTGCTCCTGAAAAACCGGCCATTTTAAAACCTTTTTTGCATTGATACATGTCCCCTGGGGCAGGACCCGGGCCCCTATACACTTTTTATTGCAATAACTTGCATATAAGCCTTTAAAATTACCACTTTTTTTTCATGTTCATGTCCCATAGACTTTAACGCTGTTCGTGTGTTCGCACAATTTTTTTGTCTGTTCGCAAGTTCTGGTGCGAACTGAACCGGGGGGGGGGGGGGGGTGTTCTGTTCATCCCTAGTGGTGATTAATATCTCTGATGAAGACATTTGAAACAGTGCTGGATTGCCAGTTCCATGTATAACTTTTACTGAACCTTGGAGAATGTGCAGTCACTCATGGTATTGGGTATCACCACTCCATACATGAATTATGCTATCATATGTCTGTTGATGTTTTAAAATCAATATATGCCTCATGTGAGGTCCTTTTCAAGAGTTACTATCAATACATATGTATAATTCCATAACTATGATTCCTGCTGTTTTGGTTGCCTTGTAAAAGTCCCATAAAGAGGTTTGTTACAATATTTATATATGTTTTATATTCCTTGCATATTTCTACCTGCAGTAGTATTTAGAAATTGCTCATCTGTGAATGTTTGTATAGAAGATGTCCTTATCAGTAAAGTGTGGCTTGAGAATGATCAATATTGACTTTAAAAGGACTGTTTAATGGATTTGCACACATTTTATTTATTTATTTATTATGGTCAGAGCTAAAGGTACAAAAAAAAAAAAATTTAATTAAATTATAGTCAGGTAAATATGTATTATTAATAAAATGTAGTTTATTGGTTTTAACAGAAGACATAAGAACAGGTAGGCAGTGAAGAAGCCATCCTGTACATGAGTATACATGAAAGTAGTTGGGCAAACCACAAGAGGCAGGTTCTGGTTTGTAATGTCAGCTAGCTAGTATAGTAGAGTTGTCAACTTAAACATGCATTGGAGGAGCTGACATAGATGATTGCAATCAAACTCGGTGATAATCGGTATAAGTAGTAGGGATGGCACTGGGTATGGAGAAGTTAGTATAAGATTTCAATCTGGCAAAAAAAAACAAAGCTGTAAAGCAAGCTTCATTAGCCATATCTTTAGGTAACGCATATGTTCTTTAGTGATTCTTTGTCACATATTGAATGTTTACTTGTAAGGCAAAGACTGTATATCTATACATTAAAAAAAGCAGATGTAAAACACCAGTTTGAAAATAAATAAAAACATCTCAAACAAAGTTGAACCAAAGGCATTGTAGTTTTCTTTCACTTGGCTTAGACCGTAAGGTATCTTAAACAATAAATTACAGTGAATAAAACAATAATTGCATGAAATTGTTACACCTTGACTGGAAATAATGTTGATAATAAATGTCATTAAACAGGAAATATTTCCATTAATTGCATAATCATTAGTACTCTTTATCCTATCTAGACAATCAATGCTGCAAATGCCGAAAACCTGGCACAAGAAGTTTCTCTAATCTTGTTCCAGTTTATGGTAAGCAATTTGTTGCTGTCATTGTCTCTTTTCTCTAAACTGTAAGCTGGAAGCACACATAAAACAAGTTCTAGCCATTTGACAATTGCATTCTACCAAATAAAATTATTTATCATATACAGTACTATACACCCCCCTACATTAAGTGTTATTAAGTGTGAATTTATGATTTTGAAGGGCAGTGCCTTGTTAACTAAAGGGGTTGTAAAGTCAGAAGGTTTTTTATCTTAATGTATTCTATGCATTAAGATAAAAAGCCTTCTGTGTGCAGCAGCCCCCTTAGCCCCTCTAATACTTACTTGTGCCCCATCTCTTTCCAGCGATGTCCATAAGTCCCTCGGCTGTCCATCCTGATTGGCTGAGACACAGCAGCAGCGCTATTGGCTCCCACTGCTGTCAATCAAAGTCAGTGAGCCAATCAGGAGAGAGAGGGGGAGGGGCCGAACCACAGCTCTGTGTCTGAATGGGCACACAAAGCTGCAGCTCGGCTCGAATGCCCCCATAGCAAGCTGCTTGCTGTGGGGTCACTCAACAGGAGGGAGGGGCCAGGAGCTGCAAAGAGGGACCTGAGAAGAGGAGGATCTGAGTTGCTCTGTGCTAAACCCCTGCACAAAGGAGGTAAGTATAACATGTTTGTTATTTAAAGGAAAAAAAACAGACTTTACAATCACTTTAACTTCAGAAATAAATGTGATACATAGTAAAGCTTGTCACCAGCCCCAATTTACACAAATCCGTATTTCCCATATGTTATCCTTTCTCTATGTTCTTGTAGAAGCTAGTGCTCTCTGATTAAAGGAGTTTTCCATTTACTCAATTGAAAATCCTCTCTTTGTGTCCACAAAAAACAGCACTTCTACAATGATGTATCCTCTGTTCCTTACAAAACTGCTAAGCTGTTACAAGGACCAGCAAATGAATGATGTTTCCCACCTAATTATACAATAATTGGATATCAGCCACAAGGACCACTCATAGCGTTCAGAGCTGCTTGGCTTTTTATCATGTTGCCAAAAACGGAAATCCAAGCCAATCAGTTTGTAACAGGGGCTGAAAAGCTCCTCCCTCATTGATTATCATCAGGAATAGAAGTGGCGCCATTAGACAAATTCCTGCACAAAGGAGATGATACAAATATAGTGAGAAAAATGTACTCCACTTTCGTGGGAAAAATAGCAAATAAAAAATAATATAGCACATACAATTGCTACACAAGTCATATTGTATTTGAATGTTATTACCTTTCCTCTGTAGTTTTCTTTAAAATGCAATAGAATACGACTACCCAGAGGTGTTCCATACACGGATGGTGTACAGAATTCCCCCCAGAAATGCCATTTCCTGCTTGTGTGATTGACCCACCGATTTTCCAAGAAGTCTGCATTAAGATACCAATCAGATTTTGGGCATCCACTGCAACAAAAATTTAATTTTTGGTGGGATACTCCCAACGATAAATTTAGACATAATGCAGATCCTGGCAGTTTTAGAACCCTACAAGTGCAGCAGCTGATTGATAATTACAAAATCACTCACATTTTTATCCACTTTACACATGGACAAACAAACAGATATTTCTTCAGAATAATAAAAGGTAGGAATCTACAACAAAGTTTGTTAAACCCCCTGCAATGTACATAGATCACCTAGAGGGGAATATATTTTTTCATCAAAAGTGGAGTTACTCTTCAAACATTTCAATGCCAAGTTCAATGAGTTACAAAGTTGCAAAGGAGGCAAAAAAAAATATTTTGGGACATATTATGTAGTATTCACCGTTACTAAATCATACTAATCATAAATCATATCATACTGTCCAATCTATCATAAAGTGCTCATGAATAGTTGCATACATTCCTATATTTGTAAGTGAACTTGTCACTACAGAAAAAATAAGCATTAGGCAGCCTGCAAAAGAATAAGGTAAATAAGAACTTACCTGTCCGGCCACCCACAAGTCAAACCTTTTTTTTTCTTTAAGAGCTATGGGTGACATTGCTATCTGACAATTTCAAGTTTATCAACTGTACCCTCTGCAAATTGTGGTTCCTCTAGCTGGCTGCTATTTCAATACTGTCTCCTGTAGTACCAGTATGTCCTGAATAAAATTAAGATTTAACTCACTGCCCACCAGACACATAAGTATTCAACTTATTCCTTTACAGGTTGCTACATGGTATTTTTTTTTCCATAGGAATAGAGTCACTTTAAAGATATTGCCATTTAAAGACCTTCCTTTCCTTGAATTATTTGCCTATGGGGGTCAACCATATTGTTGGAGTTACTTTCGGAATTTACTTTTTTTTATAGTCTCATAGCTTATAACGCAAATCTTTTATGAAACTTTCAAGTTTTGTCAGGCAACAAGATACACAAGGCATTTGCTTCCAGGGAGCATTCTATTTAATAGATAACTGAGGCCCCTTTCCCCACCCATAATTGTATTTATACATGCCCATACATGCAGCCTTTATCACTCTCTGGGTAGCTAGTTTATTTGGTTAAAATGCACAGTAAATTAATAAATTTGTTTTCTTTGATGTACTTAAATATGAATAAACAATATTAAAACTTAGCTATAACACTTCTGTAGAATTTTTGTTTTCTGTCAATTGTTTACATGTTGGTAGACACAATAAAATACCGGTTCAAATTTTCTGAAACTTTTATTATTTTTGTTTACTATTAGCAAGACATTATTGAAAGAGTCATGAAGATTCTGGTAAGAAACAAATGTGTCTGAATTGTATTTTATATACAGTATATGTAAAACCAAACATTTTTCCCGAAGGATTTTTTTTTTTAACCATCTCTGTCTCACTTGGGAAATGTTTCTATACTTCCTGACCAGAGAAAACAACAGGAAGTGATGGAATATTCCAAAGTAAAACAGACAAGTGTCCCTATTGTAATAATTTTCCTCTATTCATGTTCTGGTTATAACTCATAATTTAGAATTTTCTCTCATTTTTAGTTTTGATTACATTGGCCAATAAGGATAAACAGAAAGAGCACATTTAAATAGCAATAAAAATGTGACTAAGGTTTCAACCCCTTTATTCAAAACATAATACATATTTTGGCTTTAGATGCAGTTGATTTCTGTATGAGAAACCAAATATGCTACTAAAGAAATATTGATTTTATTTTTACCTAAACATTTTTAAAACGGTTAGTCATATAATTTATTTAAAATAGAGCCTTTTAAGTTAAAATAATATATGTGAATGCTAAATGCTATGTTAAGCAGGACTGGCTAATTGCAGTTTTATGATTTTTGCCTCCATATGTAGGTACTGTATGATATTTTTTTTACCAAATACTAGAGTTGAATTTAAGATGCATTAGCTACCTTTTGGGGAAACTTAAATTGTTACCAGCTTAATGACAGAGATTGTCCACAATTTCTGACATCAATGTCCCTTTTTTGAAACATTATATGAGCAAACATATCCCAGAAAAACCACACCTACCACGATAACATAATGTAGATGGTTACAAGCAGGTGCATTGTTTGATAATTTGTTGCAACAGTGCATACCTGTAACAATCATTGTTGACAAGGTGCTAATAAGAGAGTAGGATTAACTGTGATATTTCAGGAAATTTTCACTCACACCTCTTTCCAGTCTGACATTCAGAGCTGGCATTAGTCCCTGACCATGAAAACACAGAAGCATGGAAGCGTGACAGCAGAAAAAAGACCAAACGGTCCATTAAGTCTGCATCAGAGAGAGAGAGAGAGAGAGGAAAAAAAATGAAGGGATTGCTGCAGAAAAAGTTTTAATGAAAATATACAAAAAAATTACATTGTATTCAAGGTTTACAGTTTGAGGCTAAACAGATATCTCCCTTCTTCAAAGCCGAATACATATAAATGCAAAAACATGGAGCATAGCATATCATATACAGGCATACCCCACTTTTAAGTACACAATGGGGTTTATTTACTAAAGCTGGAAAGTGCAAAATCAGGCTCACTTCTGCATAGAAACCGATGAGCTTCTAACCCCGACTTGTTCAATTAAGCTTTGGTAATAAAACCTGGAAGCTCATTGGTTTCTATGCAGACGTGAGCCTGATTTTGCACTTTCCAGCTTTAGTAAATAAACCCCATTGTGTACTTAAAAGTGGGGTATGCCTGTAGATCACGTGGAACCAATTAACAAGTAGATCAATAATTCATCAAAAAACTACTACATATAAATTAACACAATGTTGAAACGGAAAACCATCAGGTCTCCCCCAAACTTCATGAGGATAATGTTATCAAGAAAAAAAAAACCTTAACTGAAATATACACCTATAGCCATAAAATAACAGTATAACTACATATTCCGATACGATCCAAAACCAAGTTATTACCCCTATCTTTATTATGAAATATATATACTTGGATTTGTATCATATCATAATATATGTTGTTATACTGTGATTTTATGGATATTTTGGTTAAGGTTTTCTTTTAAGGTTTTCTTTTAACGGGTGTTCTACCGATAGTATTCTCATGAAGTGTGGGGAATTAACAACACCTGATGATTTTTCATTTTAACATTGTGTTCATTTATATGTTAGTAGTTTTTTGATTAATTATTGATCTACTCGTTAATTGGTTTCAGGTAATCTAATTATTATATATGCTATGCTCCATGTTTTTGCATTTGTATGTATTCCGTTTTGAAAAAGGGTGCTATCTGTTTAGCTATTGGTCAACCTTGAAAACTATGTAATTTTTTGTATATTTTCATTAAAACTTTGTGCAACAATCCATTCTTTTTTCTCTACATATGGCCTCTGGAAAGGCCTGATTGCTTTGAACATATGCTAATCACTGCAGTGCGCCTCACCCCCGGGACTTATATATATAGATATATATATATATATATATATATATTATGTGTGTGTGTATTTTTTTAAGGTTTTTTGAGTATAGATTTATGTTTGTCCCAAGCATGTTTGAATCCACTTACTGTTGACTGACTCACTACTTCTGCTGAAGAATCAACTACTCTTTTCCTCCTGCTAGTTTGATGTCATGTTCCCACCTAATCTTAGATTCATATTGAAAATGCTGCCCTCCTGAACCTTTATGACACCCTTAATGTGTTTAGGTGTACGTTTAATAAACTGTGATAAGCCGAGATCATGATGATCTCAGCTTATCTCAGAGCATTGCTGGTTTAATTTACTGAGATGAGTACTGGAGAACTTATTCTTCTCTTCTCATCTCAGTACAAAAAACGGCTGCATTGACTGCAATAGAAACGGCCTGTTTAGTATACAGTGATCTCACTTTATCACTCTGCTTCTCTTTTGAGTTCTCCTTTCTGGCTTCTCAAGCCCAGAGGTGGAGTTAGCAGCAGAAATAGGAGATCTCGGGCAGTGAATCTGCCTGCATGGTCTAAAAGTGAATGTAAAAACTTTCTCTACAGCAGTGGAAAATACATCAACAGCAGGTTAGAATTTCATTAACTATACAATTACACACACATCATATATATATATATATATATATATATATATATATATATATATATATATATATATATATATATTTATATCTGTGTGTGTGTGTATATATATATATTTATGTGTGTGTGTGTGGCTTCCAGAAGTGTAAACAGCGGGCGCAATGCTTTGCGTTCGCTGCTTACACAGTATTGTGTTAGGGAAGCGAATACAGACCCGCCTCTCAGCCAATCAGGTTGCCGGTCTGTGTTACTGGTCCCCTGATTGGCTGAAGTCACAGGCGCTGTGATTGGACGCCTAGGCGTCCAATCACTGCAGAAGACAGGAGCGCGGGAGAAGATGAGGAGACACCGCTCGCCGCCTGACAAGGTAAGTGCCATTGGCAGCAATTAATGGGCACAGTGACAGCGTTAGATGGGCATAGTAGCAGTGTTAGATGGGCACAGTGGCAGTGTTAGATGGGCACAGTGGCAGTGTTAGATGGGCACAGTGGCAGCTTTACATGGGCACAGTGGCAGCGTTAGATGGGCACAGTGGCAGCATTTAATGGGCACAGTGGCAGCATTTGAGGCACAATGGCAGCACTTGGGGCACAGTGACAGCGTTAGATGGGCACAGTGGCAGCTTTACATGGGCACAGTGGCAGTGTTAGATGGGCACAGTGACAGCGTTAGATGGGCACAGTGGCAGCATTTAATGGGCACAGTGGCAGCATTTAATGGGCACAGTGTCAGCGTTTGATGGGCACAGTGGCAGCGTTTGATGGGCACAGTGGCAGCGTTTAAAGGGCACAGTGGCAGCGTTTAATGGGCACAGTGGCAGCGTTTAAAGGGGACAGTGGCAGCATTTAATGGGCACAGTGGCAGCCAAGGCACCCCTTTAATTCCTCCTCATAAGTGTTAAAAGTCACTTCCACTGGTGGGCCTCCTCCTGTGCCTCTTTGGTGCCTTGCAATGATGCTCATTTTTTTTTTTATTTGACCTTTTATATCGGCGATTCGACGTTTGCAGGTCTCAATGCTTCTTGCGGTATTGCCGGATGCATTTACTTGCTCCACTATGCTACTCCATATAGCATCTTTTTTCGATTGTGCCAGCATTCGAGATCGTTGCCCATATAGGCGATCCCAATTGCCAACCACACGGGCCACAAGGACGCAATTTTGCGTGTAAGAAAATTTGGCACCTCTCTTTCTTTTCTGAATCTCCATCTTGCTCACTATCTTATACCCTCAAATGCTTAATAGTTTAACAGTGATTTACTTTTACAGGGTTATACCATTATTAACATATTATGGGAGTTTTTTGACACAACATATATATTTGTAAAATGCCTTTTTTATCAATTACATTTTATGAGTATTTAAAATAACATAAAAAACACTTCCTTTGAACTGGTATTATTTAAATATTTTTTTCTATATTTTATTTAATTTTTTTACTTATTTTTTAAATTATTTCAAACCTAAAATTTGGTTCAGCTCATGGACTATTCTAATTTTATTATACGGGGGTTTCTCTTTATTTAAAATTATTTATTTTAGTTGTTAATTTTATATTTTTATTGTTATTCTTTTTTTAAATTATTTATAACTATTTAATATATATATTAATTGTTTTTATATGAATGGTGCATATCTGTATGACAAATACAGTACAATCATTTCAGAATACACCATTCACATAAATATGCACATGTTTTATCCTTATGTATTAATCATTATAATGTTTTACTGTTATGGGGTGTCTGTTTATTGGGTAGGGGGAATATATCTTTATTATAAAGTTTGTATGTGCAGTGTATGTGGAGTGCTTCGTGTTTCACTTTGGGGTTCTGATACTGAAATCTCCCGAGCTATTGCGAGATTACAGAAACAGAAGCCGTTTGGAATTCTCAAAGCATTTGTAGATCACTTCTATTCTCAGTGAGAGAAGCAATCTACAATGTATACTAAGCTGCCACAGGGGGGAGAACAGATATCTCAGAGAAGTGCCGAGAACTCCTGAGATCTGAAATTTCACAATATATTAAACGGACACCTTAATGTTTTCAGTCATGTTTCCCCTTCTTTTCACCATACTGTTCCAGAAGTTTCTCCTGATATAGTTTATCCCTCAGACCATCATTTCGAATCACAGAATGGTCATTGTAACTTTTATATTCTCATTAAGAAAGACGTGTTTTTTTCTTGCATTCTCTCACACTACTACATATCCTCAAAATCTTATACCTTTTCAACTACGTGTCTCTTTCTCTGAGGCTACAATAACAGATCCAATCAAGTTTTGTAACCTTACATTATCATCTGAAAATGTTAGTTTATCTGTCAGATAAGAACTCATATATTACCCCTAGCTTTAAGAAATATCACTGTATTCACTAAACTCTGGGGTAAATTCACTTGTGAAGTGCACTTTTCCTTGAAAAGGTCATTTGTGTTTAGTAAATCAACTCCAATAGGTGAAATTAGTGAAAAATGCAAAATAAAAAAAAAGATTGTATGTCACATGGAGAAAACAACAATCAAACATACAGAAAAAGAAAGGAAAAAAACAAATGCAAGGCACTCTAAACTACCCTAAACGAATAAACTATCCTAAAAACAACTCCCCTAGAAGAAAAAAACTGTAAATAAAAAAGAGTACATATTTTCACTCATGATCAAAACTGAGAGTTTTCCCTTTGTTGAAATCACTCCAATTGTCACTAATTATCATGCATTTATGTGCCTGTTAATCTTTTCTGATATACATGTCTGAGTTAGCAACATCTTATTATCAGGTTTGTTAAAACACAGGTTTGTTAAAACAAAGGTTTGTTAAAACAAATTTTATTTCTTCTATCATGGGAATTTAGGAGGAAATTCCAATCCTTGGTGACTTTATTGTAAGTACTTCCCATTGCAACATTTTATAACTCTTTTAATTATTATATTCTATGCAGTACATAAATATTAATTAAACAAATACTGTACATATATAATTGCATGTATAGTAAAACGTGTGGATATCCATTTTGTGAGTTAAGTGACTATTGGCTTATCCACTTGCTGAACGCTCACATTGCATTTACATCATTAATATGGATTTAAATGCCGTTGTTATGGCAGCAGCTACCTGCCATAGCCCTGGCACTATTTTGTACTGTGATCCCTCACTTCCACCTCTCGGGCTTAAAGGGCTGATTTTTCTTTTTTTGTTAAAGGCAAATTTTTTATAATTTTATTTTGCTTTTAAGGGTAAATGAGTGATCTGGGGTCTTTTTTAGCCCCAGATCTCCCAATAAAGAGGACCTGTCATTGTTATTTAGGAATAAAAGTGATAAAAAAAGAGACAGTGTAAAAGAAAAAAAAAAGAATATATATATATTTTTTTTAAATCACTCTATCCCTCCGTGTTCTCTCTGTGCTCATGTGCAGAAGCAAACGCATATGTAAACAATGTTCAAACCACACATGTGAGGTATCGCCATGATCATAAGAGCAAGAGCAATATTTCTCGTGCTAGACCTTCTCTGTAGCCCTAAACAGGAAACCTGTGAAAATGTTTAAAGCGTCGGCTATGGAGATTTTTCAGTACCGTAGTTTGTCGCCATTCCACGAGCGTGTACAATTTTAAAGCATGACTTGTTAGGTATCTATTTACTCCGCGTGACATCATCTTTCACATTATACAAAAAAATTGGGTTAACTTTAGGGTGTTGTTTTGTTTTTTTAATTCATTAAAGTGTATATTTAAAAAAAAAATTGCGTTTGTAAGACTGCTGCGCACATACCAAATGCCATTTTATCCTCTAGGGTCTCTGCTAAAAAAAAATACATATATATAATGTTTGGGTTTTAGTAAAAAATAAAAATGTTAACTTGTAAACAAAAAGTTACAGAAAAGGCCTGTTTAGCGAGTGGTTAAATGAGTAAAGAAAAGGAGAAGGGAAGTAAAAGAAAATAAATAAGTTATTGTAAAAATATCCAATTACAGTAATTGAATTTGACCTTCTCTCTCTATTGTCAATATTATAGAATGATATTCCTCTCACTAAGGACATCAGAGATCTGGCCTGCAGTGTGCTGGTAAGAAAATGAAAAAGACAAAATTTTACAAAAAAATATGCATGTTTGTTATACTTACGTTGAGTAAATTGCTTTACATTGCATAATTTATTAATTTCCCATTCCTTATTTTCTTTTTTTTCTGAATACAGCAACATTATCTCAATGAAATCATCAAAGTCCTGGTAAGATGTGTTTGCATGTATTGAGTTTAGTTTAGTTTTCCAAATGTAAAGTGGTAAACAAACTTCCCTATACAACGCACATGTGAAAACCACAGCTTTCTCTATATATCCATATATTAAAGTGTACATCTATGGATATATTTCAAATCAAAAGCCCACCAATTCCACCTTTATCTCTACAGACTCTGTAACAATAAACTTTAAAGGAGTACCTACCTTTTTAATGTGAAAATAGCAGCATTTCAAAGCTCACTTCATCCCTGTGTTTTGTAGTTTCTTGCCCTTTGCCCACCACATGTCTGGCATATGTTCAATATTTTGCCCAAACTAATTGAAGTATGTGGCAGCTCTGGGAGGACAGCACAATGTAATATTGCTATTTTCACAGAACAAAAGGTGTGCACTACCATGAGGTTTTTAGAAGCAAAGCCTGGGGAGGGAGCCCTCTAAAGCTCATGTATCCTTTACAAATGTAATTGTTTACTTCTAATCTTGTCACTCACGATGTTATACAGGCCAGTCAGTGATCTTTCTGATACCTTTTTTTTAAATAAGGATTGTGAATTTTACAATATTTGAAATTCATATGTATGTATGTCTATTTTTTATTTTTATTTTGTAATTTAGCATACATTTTATCTTTCTTCCTAATTGCACTTATCTCCATGCTAACAGAACATTATAGCTGATGTAACTGGAGGACTTACACAGATCATTGAGGGGCTGTAGAAAGGCAATAAGCAAATGCAAGCCTAGCAGTGGATTGTAAGTAACACCAATCAGCTTATTTGCAAATGCAATTCTTGCTTTGGAAATGTTTAAATGAAACCTGTGTTGCTATAGACCTTAAGGATGGCTTCACACCATTGTGAATTGGATGCGGGTTTCCCGCATCCGATTTGCAATAGCGGGAGATTTTGACCGGCCCCCTATGGAGCCAGTTCACATGTCTCTGCTGCGGCTCTGATGAGAATTTGTACAGGAGCCCTGTGCGTCTTGTGGTCCATTTCAGGTCCAAATTCAGCCAAAAATTTGGGCTGAAATCGTACCTGAAACGGTGAACCAGGACACACCGGACCCCTGCTGGGAGCCGCATGCGGCGATGGTGTTAACCCAGCCTCAAAGAAGGTCACTATAGTAGCATGCAAAGTCAAACTCAAGCCACCCCCATCCTGTCTCCTACATCTCACTATTAGTTATGGAGAATACCAATTATATTTTTGTTCCAACAGTGAGGCACAAGAAATGTACTCAAAAGAGAGATGCCTGATACTCAAGTTGTGGTTAAAGGTTAAGCTATTTTTTTTTTCTAAATCCAGCTTCGCTATGCTCCAATATACCATTAATGTATTCCTGTTGCAGAAAAAAGGTTTTCTTTATGTTCTAGGACAGGCAATACCTCAGCCTTTAGTCTCCTAAAGAAAACTTCATTACATCCTGATATTTTGTATTTGGGACAGGAAAGCTGTTAATGCACTAAGGAATGAACTAATGAACCTGCCCTAGATTGCTTCCACCCACCTGTGCAACTTCATGCTTTTCCAGTGCAGACATAGAGCATGTCAGTGAGCACAGTTCTCCCTACATAGCCATTGATTGTTTTGTAATTTCTTCTTGCATAGATCATTCATTTTGCGCACACATGAGTGTGTTGGAGCTGAGCAATCACATAACAGCCTATGTGGAGCAGAGCTGTAGTATTAAGAAAAAAAAGAGTGTCCCTGGAAGTCTTTGCAGCTAACCATATACTATACAATCTAATTGTACAATCTACTTTAGATCTACCATCAACTATGTAATGCAAGGGCCTGTCTGATTGGATATAGAGTGATTGGATAGATAGGTGTGTTGTCCTACTATAGAGTGGTGGTAAACCTAAAGGAGATTGTACAGAGGTTGTACAGTCAGATTGTAAAGTGTATGGCCAGCTTTATACACCTTAAATGAACTAGTTGAGCTTTTGGTGCCATTATTTATTAATGGCACCCTAATTGGGGAAGTAAATGTGCATTTTGTTGAGTGCAAATTTTTTTTTAAACTTTTGAACCAAGAGGTAAAGATTCAAAGCTGCCATGGGCTAGGTAAGTGACATATAAGCTTATTAGAATGGCTTGGGCAGAAAAGACATTAGAAAAGGCTTCTAGTTATTGTGAAAAGTGAAATTATGTCCAATAAAGCTTAGCTTAGCCTTTTACCCTCCCTGGCGGTATGATTCTGTCCAGAATTTAGTGCTGAAAGCGGTACAATTATTTTGCATGGAAATTTGGCGTTTTTATATTGTAGGCCTGCAATTCTTATGAATAACTCACTTAAATCTGTCCGAACCAGAGTCTAGTAGACATCCTGGGTATGATAAAGTTTGAAACACAAAATCATAAATTATAATATAATAAAAAATATATATAAAAATGATTCAATAATGTAATCAAATCAAAAACACTGAAATTTGCTCAGTTGCAGAATAGTCGCTGTCATTAAATGTATTGTTTGATGATAAATTGTGATTCTAATTTTTTATCGGTGTTTTCTAGCTGGTCTAAAACCACTTTTGACATAAAGGGACACTTTTTGGTTGCTATGCACAATCTCCAGTTTCCAGGCAGAAAATAAATCTTTTTATTATATAAAATGACATGCAGGGCACTGGGCAGACCACTAGGGACAAAGGGGATGTGTATTTTTTGTATACAGTACTGTAATCTGTAAGATTACAGTACTGTATGTGTGTTGTGTTTTTAAACTTTTTTGAATTTGGCGCCGATCTCCGCTCCCGTGCGTCGGAACGTCGCAGGGAACGGAGATCAGCGGCACTCGGCACTGTGTGAATCGAGCGAGCAGACGGCTCCCTCACACAGCGGGGAGGCATCGCAGGATCCAGGGGAAAAGGTGAGTAACTTCCCCCCTGTATCCTACAACGCAAGCCCGAGTCTGGCTCGGGGTTACCGCTCCTAGCAGAAAAAACTGAACCCGAGCCAGACTCGGGATTACCGCCAAGGAGGTTAAGGTTTGCAAAATATAGCACTATAGCAATTTCAGCCCAGTGTGAATGGGGCAAATTAAGAAGTAAACAGAAGATAAATGTAAAATGGAAGTTTTCTGTTTCTCCCTACACTTCTCAAGAAATGTTTGTCCCAGAAAGTAAGACGTTATTGCAACAAATTTAAAAAAAAGTGTTGCTTATACCTTTAAGTGGAAATAACAAGCATTCCCCAGAGTATATAAAAAAATATAGATATATAATATATGGAAAACGCCTTAAAACGTGAAACTTTGTGGAATACTGAGAAAATGTTTAGTAAATAATGAAAGCTAAAAAAAAAACTGAATACATACATGTACACAGTTAAAATATCAACTTGTAGGGGCATATTTATAAAGCTGCCTTTTTCCAAACATTGACTAGCGCTTAATCATTAACTGTCATTTAAAACACCTAAAATGGTTCACCTGTAGTTAATATTTGGAGAATCTCAGGTTTACTACTTTATTTAATGTGTCCCTTAGCCCGTGATCATATTGGGCCGATTTAACATGCGATTTGACATGTCAAATCGCATGCCATATCGGAGCCTATTGCCGGCAATGGCACGGCCCATATCAGTGCGACGCCGACTTTGCGACACTGCACCGATTCCCAAAAGTAGTTTCTGCCCTACTTTTGGTGACTTTGGGGGCGATTTCAATAGATACCTGTACCATGAACATGAACCCGCACAGATGTCTGTCAAATCGCAATCGAAGTCGGACTGAAATGCTGGTTTGAAATTGTGCAAGTTCAGCTGAACTCACACAATTTCAAACCGTCCCGTGGGCTCAGAATTTTTTTACTAGTTTTTATTTTGTACTAGTTTGTCATTCCTTTTGCAGGTAGAGATAAAGAAAATTACTCTACACAACTGTCTCTGATTGGTTGTGTCCAGAAAGTAAACCATGCACATAAAGACAAAAAGTTAATTGTGAAGGGAAAGGACAGGTCTTAAGCTGTCCACACATAGATAGAAATTCGGCCAGTTCAGCTGGGACTGGCTGAATTTCGATGTATGGGCAGGCCAGTGGCACACAAGTCTATCTATTAATAGACTTGTGAACAACCAACCTGTTGGAAAAAATGTTCTCTATCAGCTGAGTGTGTTCTGATGGTGGGGAAATCTCGCTGTCAGAATACCACAGCTTAGCGGGAGAGCTGGATGGGGGAATCAGGGCATCAGGGCCAGCCTTAGAATTCTCTTTTTAGGATCTAAAATGATATAAACACAGTTTTATATGGCATATACTTGTTTTTTTAATATATTTCTTTAAATTAATTGTAATGCTTTATTTTACAGACATCATCGAATTGGCTGGTATTTCAGTTGTACGCAATAGATTGACTTCTAAGAATGTATACATTGGAGTGGTTGTTGTATTTTCTTTCAGTTATACAATAAAGTAATTTCTTGGCAAATGTGTCCTTTTTCTCTAGTTTGTCCTCTCAACCAATACACTGCTGTAGGTGCCGCTGAATTCCATATGTTGTTCACAAAATGTTTTCACCCTTGGCAATATTTCTGGCCACATTGAAGATTAGTCACTAATTCCTTAGGTCTTCCTCAATGTGTTTTAGCCACCTTATTTTTCAGTGCTGTTCATGAATCATTCGGTGGACAGGTCACTCTCACCAGAGGAATTTATATTGCTGCCAACTGGTGTTCAGTGTGCATATGTGGTGAAACCATAGAAGTCTGCATTTTTGGATTTGTTCTTCAACTGAAGGTTGATAGTGGTATAAAGAGTAACTGCCAATAAGTTATGCCATGTGCTTATTCCTGCAGAGTAGCACATGGGGCTCATCTTAAAACCAACCAAACATGTTGGTTATATGTATTAGTAATATTCCTAAAATAGCTATTTTAATATCAGATGGGTACATTCAGTATTACTAGAGGCAGATAACCATCTTCCTGTAGAAATTGTCAAAATACTATTAATGTTGTCAAAAAATGATTATTGGAAGCATCAGAACTACACTCTAAATGGTTACAATTCAAAATACATTGAAAGAAATAGAACATGGACTAGCACAAAGGGAAACCAAATAAAAAGACAATACACAAACCAATAATGTTCTAATATTTATTTGTTGGGAAAATTTTACATTGGCCATGGTGTTATTCAAGGGGTAACCTGATAACTATACATTTTAATGGAATATGAAGCCATCCTGGCAATACAACAACTCATAACAAAATTCCAGACAAGATGTCCACCCAGACAATGCTGGATGACTAATCCCCCACTAAATAACACCATGACTTTAAAAGACACGTGAGGATGGGTGGGAGTTGTGATCCGGTCTTGAGGGCAGTGATTAACAGCAGATACGCTCCTTTTAACTGCTCCCGCAGCACGGGCTTTTGCCGCCCACCAATTATGCCCTATTCCATGCCTGTTGCTGTGCAAATAACCTTTGAGGTAGCCAGTAGCAACCTGCAATTAGAAGTAAGGAAAGGGGAGGGAGATATATGCCCCCTTTGAGCTATGCCACGGGGTCCCCGCATATTGCTAAGGGACCCCACATGGGCTAGCACTAAAGGGATTATTGTAAACCAAATAAAGAGACAATATACAAACCAATAATTTTCAAATATTTATTTGTTTGGAAAAATTTAACATTGGCTACGGTGTTATTCAAGGGGTAACCTGATAACAATACATTTTAATGAAATATGAAAACAAACTTCAATCCAGACAATGCTGGACAACTAATCCCCACCAGCCGAAACCAGTAAGGAACCTGCTGGTTGAGGCCCCCCAACATTATGGCTTTCTGAATTAAGTTTTGCAAGCCCATATTAGATATGTCTAAGCCAACTTCTGGCACATGTACCAGGTCACTCCTAAACAGACCAGGCAAAAATCCTTTGAGATCAATATGGTGGAATGGCACTCCACCCTGAAGAGACCATAAAGTTATGGATAGTCCTATTAAGGCGTCTCCGGATTCTATATACATAGAGCAGGTTACTGGAAGGAGACCAAATAAGCCTGGGCAGCATTTCCAAAAAGGTTAAAATAGAATTGGGGAACAGGAGTTTAATAGATAAAAGTTCTCTCTTGATCTCGCAGAGTAGCTCCCATGTCTTAATTCTCCCTATATAATTTGCACCAGCGTAAATAACCAAGATATGAGGGAAAGGTTTCGCCATCTTAAACCCCTAATGCCTGACCAGAAAATTATAAAGTCATTAACATTTAGACCTAAATTGCTTGAATAAGTCCTTGATCCGGCTCGCTTCCAAGCTCAGTAAATGTAGGAGTGACCCACTATCCAGAGTCTGCATTTGGATGGATCTAAAAAAGAATGTTACATCATTGACAGATCAGGCCGAACATATATTTTATACGTATCACTGGCCCAACGACCCAC